>CM072779.1:126052500-127445000 GCA_036936925.1 Cenchrus fungigraminus
AGGAGTTAAACTAAGATTAAAGTGGAGAGCTAAACTTTAACCCATTTTGCTGTTTGGTTACATACATGGATGTTAAAATGACTCATTTGCCCCTAATAAATGAAGATGGAAAGGAGGTTGGCACATGAGGGAGGGGCAGAGGTGAAAAAAGTGGTTGTTTAGCCTTTTTAGCCCACTTTAGCTTACCTTGGGTTGGCTAAGGATTTTTGAGGGCTAAAGTTTAGCCCTAAACTTTTAGCCCACCTGTTTAGATGCAAAAGTGCTAAAATAAAACTAAAGTGGGGAGACTAAACTTTAGCTCCATGTAAACAAACAAGGACTTATTATTGGAGATCTGCTGTGGAGTGATTAGGTTTGGGGAGGATTTATTAGGAGATCTACCAATACATGGTTTTGGAGAAGAATTTTTTAGCATACCGTTAGAAATGCTCGATTACCACTCCTATTTTACTATTACTAATTGGAGGTTTCTTTTGAAACCTCCACGTGAAGCCACTTAGAAATCCTAGGTGGACGCTCTGAAAAAAGAGAAGCCTCCACATGAAGCCACCTAGGAATTCTAGGTGGACGCTCTGAAAAATTACGCCGATTTTAATAGCTGTTGGATGTATTTTGTTTAAAAAATTACCCACCTATTCCATTATGAAGAATTAACAAAAACAACCCTTATATATCTTTGTCAAAATTGTATCCACTTGTGCCACTATAGAAAAGTTAAATCTAAACCATCTCCCGACCACATCTAAGAGTAACTCCAACATTTTGCTATCTTAGCTTGGCATCCATCTATTTTGACAAAACATGAAAAAGTAACCTCCAACAATTTGGCAAAACAACTTGACATCAATAGCAACATGGCATCCCTCTCCTTGGCGCGCGCATATATGTGTGTTGTATCCGCAGCGCATCTGTTCTGTAGCAGAAAAGGTGGAAGAACATAGCATAATTTTGTTTCTCTTTCAGGGTTCCTGATGCAAGTTAGTCTGAATTTGGCAAGTGAATTATGCCAAACTGTTGGAGATGACCTCTTTTCTACTTGGCATATCTTTTTAGAAGTTGGCAAAACACAAGATTTGCCATGTAAAATTTGGCAAACTCTTAGAGATACTCTAAGACAATATATCTTTTTGCTTCTAATAAAAAATTGTCCAACTATCTTGTCATGCCTGTCACATCTTACTATTACTAATTGGAGACTCTTTTTTGAGGCCTTTAGACGAAGTCAGGATCCTAGGTGGACACTCTAGAAAAAGAGAGAAATACAAGAAATTTTATCAAAAAAGCAAAACATCTAGCCATCAATTTGTATACTCAAAACATCATAACCATTTGATCTATTATATTTTCTAAAAAAATATCCATCTATGCCATTATGAAAATTAATAGGAAATCACTAGATAATGATCTAAACTACCCACGTACCCCCGCCGTGCATTGTAATTTCTGTCTCTATCTCTCGATGCCTTCTATTCGACGTTACAGATGTGTAACGCCAGTGCGGCAGAAAAACACCCATGAGCACGTCCATCGTCCTTGATGAAGCCACCGCCCTTGCCGGTGCCAATTCGATCTGCAAGCATCACGACGAAGCCGTGCCAACTTTCGAGATCCTCAATCCGTTTACACGTACGGCATCTCAAACTGACATCCCCTCCAATCATGATATCCTACACACGGAAGGAAAGATGCCGCAGCATGATTTCGTGGAATAGAGGACGCATTGCAGATGCACGGGCAGCACTAGCGCTGGGTCCTTGCTCCAGAAGCTGCTGCACCTGGTCATCACAAAAAATCAATCACGGCGCAGCCTGCAAAGGTTCTCCACTCAGCAAGAATTTGGCCGCCTGATCTCTCTCCCTATCTTCCTCTAAATTTTTGGTTTGTGTGATCCTGGTGATCTATTCGTGCCGTCCGGACTTGATAAGCTTCAGGATCCTCTTCCCCGCGTCGTCCTCCTGGGGGCGGCTCGGGGGCTCCCCCTCACTGCCGAACCCCTCCCCCGCCCGCGCCCGCCGCCGGACGCCGCCGCCGCCGCCGGCGGCGGCCCTTCCACCCCCTCCCTCCCTCCTCCCTCTCCTTCCCCTTCCTCCCTCCCATCCCCATCCCTAACCACCACCACACCATGGGTCGTCTGATGCCTTCTTCCTCCCCCGGCCCCGGCTGTGGTCGGCGTGCCTCTCGACGCCGGCGGTCCTCGGGAAGGCGCCGCCCTCCGTCCCTTTACCCCTCCTCCTCCCGTGGACCCCCGAATACCCTAGATCTGGGGGTGGGCGCGCCCTCGGCGGTGAGATCCGGCCTCTCCGGCGCGACGGCACTACAGGGTCCCCCTCTCGGCGCAGCGGCCTCCCCCTCTCGGCGGCCTGCTGCGGCGGGGTCGAGGCCCTGCCTCCCAGGTCCCCTGCGCGGCGGCTTCCCGGCGCGAGGGCCCTGCATCCCGACGGCGCTCGCAGCTCCCTTCTCCCCCACCTCGGCGCACGGTATCCGGCGGCCCTGACCCCCTCCTCCTCCGCCTCCCGAGCGGCTGCGCCGTCGGTCGCCCTCCCTCGCCGCCCGCCGCCGGGGCTAGCCCTAACCGTAGATCGGGGCTGGTGGGCCCGGCAGCGGTAGCCCCTCCATCCGCGCCCCCCGACGGTGGGTGCTGCGACCGGCGCTTCCGCAGCTCCTCGCCGTCCTGTCACTGCCGCCGCCGTCGCCGTCGATGTCGCCTTCTCCCCCGATGCCGGTGTTCCCACCCCGCCCCCCCCCCGACGATGCCCCGATGACCCGCACCCCCATGACGACACCCCGAAGACCACGCGCTTACCCTGGCGGTTGACGGCCCGTCTCCCTCGCCGGCTTCGGTGGCCGCGGGCCCTCCCCCTGCGCCGCCACCGCCGACGCCGACGTGGGGAGCCTCGCTGGATTCGCCGACTCCCCGCCCCCAGCTATCCTCCTCACCCTGGATCTGGGCGGCGCGGGGGCCACCTCTGCCGCCGTTGCGGGTGTTGCCGGCTGCCGTTGGCTGCGGCCCCTCCTCCTGCGCCGCCGCCACTGCCGACACGGGGAGGAAGTTGCCAGCGCCGCCGGCGCGCCGTCTCCGCCTCTTCGCCGGACCGACCGGCTACCCGGTGCCCCGTATAAATACGGAACTACGAATCCGCAAGGGAGATACTGGCACTAGCTCAAAGTATGCTCTATCCCTCATGCAAGATCACGAATGCACTTTGATCTAATTAGAGATATGCAGGAGCATCAACTTTACTCTAATAGACAAGCTGGCAAACTAGATGCAAACTTATGATCTAAGTCTACTAGATCGAAAGGGTTGTGTTCGAAGAACACAAGCCTCTAAACCAAGAACAAAGCAACTAAGCATGCATACGACTTTACTCTAAATAGAAAATGTCGAAATACTCACTTTAGTCTAGATGAAGAACAAAGGCACCGCTGATGATCGTTCTTGAGGAAGATGTCACGAACATGACATGTCCCCAAGCCTCCCGCCTCACTTCCTATCACTAATCCTATACAAAGAGCTCTCCTCTCCTAAAGAGAGAGGCTCCAAGCCAAAATGAAGAGGAGGAGGAGGAGAAGTGTGTGTCTCAAATGGGAGCCCCTCCCCTCCTATTTATAGAGGAGGGGGTGACTTGCTCGGAGGCTCAAAGTGCCCCAAAACGCTCGGGATCGCAACAAGTGACCATTGGATAGCACTCGTCGACTAGATCAAGATTCATATATAGAACGTCTGATTTGGACTTCGGATGAGAGAGATGTGCATTCGGGAAGCTCTCCATGCCGAGTCGACTTGTCTGACCGGTGGATCTAAACGCTTTGACCGGTGACCCTTGAGTTCGAGTTAAAATAAGGAGTCCTGAATGATTTAGACTTGTAAGAGGAATTTCTTGCCGAGCAAGACCTACCCACCCTATAAATATAAAGGGCCACAGCCGATTGAGGAATCCAATTGATCAAAAATACTTTATTACCTTTTTTTGCCTTTTCACTTTGCCATAGTTTTTCCAGTCTATTACTTGTTGTTTCACTTTCGTCTCTACGTCGATTGAGGGCGTCTAGGTCGCCTGCCGGCCCTAGGACAACCTGCGTGCGCTGCCCCGACGAGATCCTGCCCGGGCGAGACGTTCGAAGGTCCTTCCAATCTGACCGGCAGCGTGGAAGGTGCTGCAACGACCTCTTCTGCACGCTGCATGTTCGTGTGGTGGCCGCAGACTCGCGCCAACAGTTAGATTCAGTGTTGATTTTTAATTAATTTCTTCAGCTGCTGAAAGAAACAAAGCACGTACACACCAACAGTTAGATTCAGTGTTGATTTTTAATTAATTTCTTCAGCTGCTGAAAGAAACAAAGCACGTACACAGTATTTGGTAAGGAACTTCTTCAGGTTTCGTCCTTTCATCAGCTGAATCTACACCCTGTCGCCACTTTCTGCCCCTGTGCGCAGCACATCCTGGGCGCTTCGCTGCCGTCCCGTTTTTCATTGCTGGAGGTAGATCACCGATCACGCGTAAATGGATGACGTGGCAGCGACTTGACCATTTTTTAGGAACTGTTGGAGGAGAGTACTGTAAGCATGTTCTCCTTGCATGAATCGTGTGGACATGGAGTTAGCATTCTTGATTGATTGAAGTCTATGGCCAAATAGAAATTTAAAAGAAATCCACGAGCTCGAGATAAGCCAAACAGAGAATTGGGGGTTAGTGGGCTGACACAATTAATGATGTGTGATCTCGGTCAACTCTTCGATGATCCTCATGAGTTGTACTTTGCCAACGCAGCAACAACCAGGCACACCTACCATGCATGATCCTAATGTATAGCAGCCATCTACCACTAGCAGAAAAAATAAAACCAATGAAATACCATATTTCAAAAGCCGAATACAATATGGTGCAAGCGAATTTTAGGGCCAACGTTTTAGATTAAACTGAATGTGGCAAATGCAAAATGATATTTAAAGAGATTTTTATGGGCAGTTCAATGTTCCATGGACTAGTTTTAGGTGATGAAGCATTACAGATTACACTACCATTGAGGCCCTCTCCAATCGTAAGAGATAGGTGTTGGCACAACGGGACCGCAGGAGGGAGTGAAAAGAACAAGACAACAGTAGAACTTCGAAAGAGGTAGGTGTTGTTTCCTCATATAGCAGAACTGCAAGAGGGAGTGAAAAGAACAAGACAACAATAGAACTTCCAACACCGCTCTGTGAGAGAGCTGTGTTTCGGGATACGTGTGAGCTAGCTCTTCGTGTAGGACACCTTTGGATTAAACAATTGTATTAGTTGTCTTAGAGCCAGCCATTGAAGAGGGTCTTAGAGCTAGCGTTAGTCTGTGATAGGTGGGGAAGAATGATAATTGGTGAATATGAGAGGTACAGAGAATTTAGTGAATAATTAGTTACTTGGGTTTGAGCAACTTCAAAAGTTCTCTTTAAATTACCCCAAAACCTTATTTAGGGGAAATCAACTCCAAAAGTTCCCTTTAAATTATCCCAAAACCTTATTTAGGGTAAAAACAAGAAAACTCGACTCCAACACCTCCCGCAAACCTTCCGTAAAAAAATACGCGGACGCGAAAAAGAGCCATGTCGCCCCGCAACTATACGCGAGCACGGTCCTTAATCACCCGAACTGTTCCTTCCCGCGCTGTCTGTTTTCCTATGCGCGCTTGACACACGGTCGAGGTGAGGCCGGAGATGCTGGAGAGGCCGACGGCGTCATCATTGGTGAGGCGGGCACACGGGCACGTAGAGGCTGGCGGGCGCGAGGCCAGCCGTCAGCAGGGGAGCTCACCACCGCTCCCGATGGTAGAGCTCTCCCCGGCCTCGCGCCACCGCCCACGTTGCTGCTTTTGCGGTTGCCGGGCGTGCCAGGTCGGGGGAGCCACCGGATGAGGCTGCGGAGGCCGCCACGAGCCACCTGCGTGCGAACATAGCCACTCTACCGGAACCTGAGGCCACTGTAGAACAGCATGCCCTGAGTGTAGCGAACATGGCCTCATATGCCATTTGTTCAAGTTTGATTTTGGTGATTAATGACAACATGATCAATGGGACTAACCATATTGTCTAGTATGTCTTTGTAGACACTTCTAGGTCCCAAGGATGCAAAAATATCATATGTCAAAACCGCGGAAGAAAAAGAAAAGGAATGCCACCGTCGGATGTACTCATACATTCATAATCCTTGTGGTACCCCAAGTGTCTTCTTTGCAAGCTTCTATCAAAGTGGTGTCATCTCCAAGTGATATCATTTTCAAGTGGCTTATCTCAATGTGGTGCCAACAAGGTAGAGAGGAACATCCCCTGGAGGTATGCAATGCTCAAAATCTACAAGTGGTCTTATCTCTTGTCTTTTACAGATACCTCCTTGCATGATATGCTCTAAGCTTCCTTGTCTTACAAATGTTTGTAGTTGTGCACTTGATTTTCACACTATCATTTTATGCACACACTTAGGGGAGCTTAGTTTGTATCATGCTAGTCTCATAAGCTTGTGATCCACCTTAGCCATTTACACATGTGGTATCTTCATTGATATCATACATATGGATCATAGTTCATGTGACTTTCTCCCTTGCATTTAACATTTCTCTTTGAGCTATGATTGCTAGGACTTGCTAAGTTTCCTTTGGAGACTCTCTCTTTTTGGACACTTTTTGGAGATTCTATTCCAAAGGGGGAGAATGTGGAACCAAAGCAAGTCAAAGTTTTCAAACGGGGAAGTAGCAAGCTACATGTGAAGAGAAGATCATGAAAGAGGGAGAACACATCTAGGGGGAATTGGATGATGGTAAGCATCCAAGCAAGTGTAAGTGGTTCAGTTTTGTCAATTTTTGCAAATTTATGCTTGCTTTGATTATGTTGTCATAAATCACCAAAAAAGGGGAGATTGTAGCGAACATGACCTCATATGCCATTTGTTCAAGTTTGATTTTGATGATTAATGACAACATGATCAATGGGACTAACCATATTGTCTAGCATGTCTTTGTAGACACTTCTAGGTCCCAAAGATGCAAAAATACCATATGCCAAAATGAGAAGACAGTATATTTTTCAAGGGTCAAAACCGCGGAAGAAAAAGAAAATGAATGCCACCGTCGGATGAACCGACGGTACCCTTGGAAGCGGCGTCGGTGCAATCACCGGATGAAGTGGTACACTGCGAAAAGACTCAAGACAACATGAAGATCACCGGATCATCCGACACCCCCATTTCTAGTTGCGCCGGATGAATCAAGAGACCAAGCAGCAGGAATCTTCAGCACCGGATGAACCGATGGTGTAGCGATAGTTCATCCGGCGACCGTGTATTTGCTAACAGAGACGTTCGGGCGCAAAGTCCTTCAGCACCGGATGAACCGATGGGTATAAGAATTTGAGCGACGGTTCATCTGATGGCTGCAAAATAGCTAACAGAGAGGTTTTGGCCGCGAACCCATCAGCACCGGATGAACCGACGGTTAAGTGAGGAGACCGTCGGTGCAAGCGTCGGAGGATATGTGTTACAAGGAATGCAACGGCTCGGTGACGTGGAGGGCACCAGATGAACCGATGGCCGTGGAATACTAGCATCGGTTCATCCGACGCTATGGTTTTCAGTGGCCGTTAGCCAACGGCTCTTTGGATGCCTTGGGCTATTTATACCCCCTCCACTCCACCATTTGGAGTTGCTGGAGTGTGTGGAAGTGCAGAGGAGTTCAAGACTCATAGAAGATCATATCCAAGCCATCCAAGTGCTAAATTGCTGATCCATAGACTTGCACATGCTTTGTGTGTGTGCTTAGTGCTAGGCTTAGCTTAGAGTTGAGTGAGTGCAAGGTGTGCCAACTTTGTGAGGTGATTCTCGAGTGGATCAAGTTGTACGAGGTGCGCCGGAAGCCTTGGAGCCTAGGTGGCTCTCCGGCAAACATCATCGACCCTCCGGCTTGGTGTGGAGCGGCGAGGACACTTTGTGCGGGGGACGTGGAGACCCCTTCCCTTGGTGGAGAAGTTCCTTAGTGGAGGCGGCATCAAGGTGACCAAGGGAGCTTGGCGAGTGCCTTCGTGGCGAGCCTTAGTGGCAAGTCAAGTGGTGCTCTTGGAAGAGACTTGGTGACCGAGAAGCAATACTCTTGTGTAGAGTGCTTCAATAACGTGCACTAGGGGTGGCTTAGTGCCTACCGATACCACGGGATAAATCACGTGTCAAGAGTTTGCTTCCTCTCATCCTCTTTACGTTTCCGCATTACCTTCTTGCAATCTTTGCTTGTCTTTACTTTCCTAGAGTAGTATCATGCTAGGATTGATTATAGGTTGCAAAACTTGTTTTAGGATGAGAGTTTCACACTAGAACAACCCTAGTTGCACATCTAGATAGTATGTTCTAGTTTATCTTTGATGCAAATAGCGTTAAGCCATAAGATAAGTTTTTAAGTTGCCTAATTCACCTCCTCCCCCTTTAGACTACGAGCATCCGATTCCTTACAATGAGCAGTAGAGAATCGGTGGGTGAAGAACTGGACAGAGGATCCACAACTAGCGTGAGCCGGGTATGGCAGCTTTGATTTGTCGGCAACGGGTGAGCGTGCCCTTGCCCCCGCGTGATCCCGTCCCTGCGCCGCCGTCGAGGCGGAGGTGCAGGTCCTCGACCTCGCACGCCGCCGAGTCGTCGAGTGGATGCATCTCCAACAAACTGATTTGTCAGAAGAGCAGAGATGCTTAGATCGCGTTCAGTAGCCGTACGAATAGAAAATCTTTGATGCAACGAAGTTCGTGCTTAATGCTTCTCTCAACTCTGTTTTGCAGATCCACAACTTTTCCATTACCCAATCATCGTCAGCTACGTAGTTGCTATAAATTCCTAGTGGGTCCAATGAGTGCTGACGTGGCAAGTTTAAAAATATTAGAAAATTTAGGCTCTGTTTCGATACAAGGAGTTAAACTAAGATTAAAGTGGAGAGCTAAACTTTAACCCATTTTGCTGTTTGGTTACATACATGGATGTTAAAATGACTCATTTGCCCCTAATAAATGAAGATGGAAAGGAGGTTGGCACATGAGGGAGGGGCAGAGGTGAAAAAAGTGGTTGTTTAGCCTTTTTAGCCCACTTTAGCTTACCTTGGGTTGGCTAAGGATTTTTGAGGGCTAAAGTTTAGCCCTAAACTTTTAGCCCACCTGTTTAGATGCAAAAGTGCTAAAATAAAACTAAAGTGGGGAGACTAAACTTTAGCTCCATGTAAACAAACAAGGACTTATTATTGGAGATCTGCTGTGGAGTGATTAGGTTTGGGGAGGATTTATTAGGAGATCTACCAATACATGGTTTTGGAGAAGAATTTTTTAGCATACCGTTAGAAATGCTCGATTACCACTCCTATTTTACTATTACTAATTGGAGGTTTCTTTTGAAACCTCCACGTGAAGCCACTTAGAAATCCTAGGTGGACGCTCTGAAAAAAGAGAAGCCTCCACATGAAGCCACCTAGGAATTCTAGGTGGACGCTCTGAAAAATTACGCCGATTTTAATAGCTGTTGGATGTATTTTGTTTAAAAAATTACCCACCTATTCCATTATGAAGAATTAACAAAAACAACCCTTATATATCTTTGTCAAAATTGTATCCACTTGTGCCACTATAGAAAAGTTAAATCTAAACCATCTCCCGACCACATCTAAGAGTAACTCCAACATTTTGCTATCTTAGCTTGGCATCCATCTATTTTGACAAAACATGAAAAAGTAACCTCCAACAATTTGGCAAAACAACTTGACATCAATAGCAACATGGCATCCCTCTCCTTGGCGCGCGCATATATGTGTGTTGTATCCGCAGCGCATCTGTTCTGTAGCAGAAAAGGTGGAAGAACATAGCATAATTTTGTTTCTCTTTCAGGGTTCCTGATGCAAGTTAGTCTGAATTTGGCAAGTGAATTATGCCAAACTGTTGGAGATGACCTCTTTTCTACTTGGCATATCTTTTTAGAAGTTGGCAAAACACAAGATTTGCCATGTAAAATTTGGCAAACTCTTAGAGATACTCTAAGACAATATATCTTTTTGCTTCTAATAAAAAATTGTCCAACTATCTTGTCATGCCTGTCACATCTTACTATTACTAATTGGAGACTCTTTTTTGAGGCCTTCAGACGAAGTCAGGATCCTAGGTGGACACTCTAGAAAAAGAGAGAAATACAAGAAATTTTATCAAAAAAGCAAAACATCTAGCCATCAATTTGTATACTCAAAACATCATAACCATTTGATCTATTATATTTTCTAAAAAAATATCCATCTATGCCATTATGAAAATTAATAGGAAATCACTAGATAATGATCTAAACTACCCACGTACCCCCGCCGTGCATTGTAATTTCTGTCTCTATCTCTCGATGCCTTCTATTCGACGTTACAGATGTGTAACGCCAGTGCGGCAGAAAAACACCCATGAGCACGTCCATCGTCCTTGATGAAGCCACCGCCCTTGCCGGTGCCAATTCGATCTGCAAGCATCACGACGAAGCCGTGCCAACTTTCGAGATCCTCAATCCGTTTACACGTACGGCATCTCAAACTGACATCCCCTCCAATCATGATATCCTACACACGGAAGGAAAGATGCCGCAGCATGATTTCGTGGAATAGAGGACGCATTGCAGATGCACGGGCAGCACTAGCGCTGGGTCCTTGCTCCAGAAGCTGCTGCACCTGGTCATCACAAAAAATCAATCACGGCGCAGCCTGCAAAGGTTCTCCACTCAGCAAGAATTTGGCCGCCTGATCTCTCTCCCTATCTTCCTCTAAATTTTTGGTTTGTGTGATCCTGGTGATCTATTCGTGCCGTCCGGACTTGATAAGCTTCAGGATCCTCTTCCCCGCGTCGTCCTCCTGGGGGCGGCTCGGGGGCTCCCCCTCACTGCCGAACCCCTCCCCCGCCCGCGCCCGCCGCCGGACGCCGCCGCCGCCGCCGGCGGCGGCCCTTCCACCCCCTCCCTCCCTCCTCCCTCTCCTTCCCCTTCCTCCCTCCCATCCCCATCCCTAACCACCACCACACCATGGGTCGTCTGATGCCTTCTTCCTCCCCCGGCCCCGGCTGTGGTCGGCGTGCCTCTCGACACCGGCGGTCCTCGGGGCGGCGCCGCCCTCCGTCCCTTTACCCCTCCTCCTCCCGTGGACCCCTGAATACCCTAGATCTGGGGGTGGGCGCGCCCTCGGCGGTGAGATCCGGCCTCTCCGGCGCGACGGCACTACGGGGTCCCCCTCTCGGCGCAGCGGCCTCCCCCTCTCGGCGGCCTGCTGCGGCGGGGTCGAGGCCCTGCCTCCCAGGTCCCCTGCGCGGCGGCTTCCCGGCGCGAGGGCCCTGCATCCCGACGGCGCTCGCAGCTCCCTTCTCCCCCACCTCGGCGCACGGTATCCGGCGGCCCTGACCCCCTCCTCCTCCGCCTCCCGAGCGGCTGCGCCGTCGGTCGCCCTCCCTCGCCGCCCGCCGCCGGGGCTAGCTCTAACCGTAGATCGGGGCTGGTGGGCCCGGCAGCGGTAGCCCCTCCATCCGCGCCCCCCGACGGTGGGTGCTGCGACCGGCGCTTCCGCAGCTCCTCGCCGTCCTGTCGCCGCCGCCGCCGTCGCCGTCGATGTCGCCTTCTCCCCCGATGCCGGTGTTCCCACCCCGCCCCCCCCCGACGATGCCCCGATGACCCGCACCCCCATGACGACACCCCGAAGACCACGCGCTTACCCCGGCGGTTGACGGCCCGTCTCCCTCGCCGGCTTCGGTGGCCGCGGGCCCTCCCCCTGCGCCGCCACCACCGACGCCGACGTGGGGAGCCTCGCTGGATTCGCCGACTCCCCGCCCCCAGCTATCCTCCTCACCCTGGATCTGGGCGGCGCGGGGGCCACCTCTGCCGCCGTTGCGGGTGTTGCCGGCTGCCGTTGGCTGCGGCCCCTCCTCCTGCGCCGCCGCCACTGCCGACACGGGGAGGAAGTTGCCAGCGCCGCCGGCGCGCCGTCTCCGCCTCTTCGCCGGACCGACCGGCTACCCGGTGCCCCGTATAAATACGGAACTACGAATCCGCAAGGGAGATACTGGCACTAGCTCAAAGTATGCTCTATCCCTCATGCAAGATCACGAATGCACTTTGATCTAATTAGAGATATGCAGGAGCATCAACTTTACTCTAATAGACAAGCTGGCAAACTAGATGCAAACTTATGATCTAAGTCTACTAGATCGAAAGGGTTGTGTTCGAAGAACACAAGCCTCTAAACCAAGAACAAAGCAACTAAGCATGCATACGACTTTACTCTAAATAGAAAATGTCGAAATACTCACTTTAGTCTAGATGAAGAACAAAGGCACCGCTGATGATCGTTCTTGAGGAAGATGTCACGAACATGACATGTCCCCAAGCCTCCCGCCTCACTTCCTATCACTAATCCTATACAAAGAGCTCTCCTCTCCTAAAGAGAGAGGCTCCAAGCCAAAATGAAGAGGAGGAGGAGGAGAAGTGTGTGTCTCAAATGGGAGCCCCTCCCCTCCTATTTATAGAGGAGGGGGTGGCTTGCTCGGAGGCTCAAAGTGCCCCAAAACGCCCGGGATCGCAACAAGTGACCATTGGATAGCACTCGTCGACTAGATCAAGATTCATATATAGAACGTCTGATTTGGACTTCGGATGAGAGAGATGTGCATTCGGGAAGCTCTCCATGCCGATTCGACTTGTCTGACCGGTGGATCTAAACGCTTTGACCGGTGACCCTTGAGTTCGAGTTAAAATAAGGAGTCCTGAATGATTTAGACTTGTAAGAGGATTTTCTTGCCGAGCAAGACCTACCCACCCTATAAATATAAAGGGCCACAGCCGATTGAGGAATCCAATTGATCAAAAATACTTTATTACCTTTTTTTGCCTTTTCACTTTGCCATAGCTTTTCCAATCTATTACTTGTTGTTTCACTTTCGTCTCTACGTCGATTGAGGGCGTTTAGGTCGCCTGCCGGCCCTAGGACAACTTGCGTGCGCTGCCCCGACGAGATCCTGCCCGGGCGAGACATTCGAAGGTCCTTCCAATCTGACCGGCAGCGTGGAAGGTGCTGCAACGACCTCTTCTGCACGCTGCATGTTCGTGTGGTGGCCGCAGACTCGCGCCAACAGTTAGATTCAGTGTTGATTTTTAATTAATTTCTTCAGCTGCTGAAAGAAACAAAGCACGTACACACCAACAGTTAGATTCAGTGTTGATTTTTAATTAATTTCTTCAGCTGCTGAAAGAAACAAAGCACGTACACAGTATTTGGTAAGGAACTTCTTCAGGTTTCGTCCTTTCATCAGCTGAATCTACACCCTGTCGCCACTTTCTGCCCCTGTGCGCAGCACATCCTGGGCGCTTCGCTGCCGTCCCGTTTTTCATTGCTGGAGGTAGATCACCGATCACGCGTAAATGGATGACGTGGCAGCGACTTGACCATTTTTTAGGAACTGTTGGAGGAGAGTACTGTAAGCATGTTCTCCTTGCATGAATCGTGTGGACATGGAGTTAGCATTCTTGATTGATTGAAGTCTATGGCCAAATAGAAATTTAAAAGAAATCCACGAGCTCGAGATAAGCCAAACAGAGAATTGGGGGTTAGTGGGCTGACACAATTAATGATGTGTGATCTCGGTCAACTCTTCGATGATCCTCATGAGTTGTACTTTGCCAACGCAGCAACAACCAGGCACACCTACCATGCATGATCCTAATGTATAGCAGCCATCTACCACTAGCAGAAAAAATAAAACCAATGAAATACCATATTTCAAAAGCCGAATACAATATGGTGCAAGCGAATTTTAGGGCCAACGTTTTAGATTAAACTGAATGTGGCAAATGCAAAATGATATTTAAAGAGATTTTTATGGGCAGTTCAATGTTCCATGGACTAGTTTTAGGTGATGAAGCATTACAGATTACACTACCATTGAGGCCCTCTCCAATCGTAAGAGATAGGTGTTGGCACAACGGGACCGCAGGAGGGAGTGAAAAGAACAAGACAACAGTAGAACTTCGAAAGAGGTAGGTGTTGTTTCCTCATATAGCAGAACTGCAAGAGGGAGTGAAAAGAACAAGACAACAATAGAACTTCCAACACCGCTCTGTGAGAGAGCTGTGTTTCGGGATACGTGTGAGCTAGCTCTTCGTGTAGGACACCTTTGGATTAAACAATTGTATTAGTTGTCTTAGAGCCAGCCATTGAAGAGGGTCTTAGAGCTAGCGTTAGTCTGTGATAGGTGGGGAAGAATGATAATTGGTGAATATGAGAGGTACAGAGAATTTAGTGAATAATTAGTTACTTGGGTTTGAGCAACTTCAAAAGTTCTCTTTAAATTACCCCAAAACCTTATTTAGGGGAAATCAACTCCAAAAGTTCCCTTTAAATTATCCCAAAACCTTATTTAGGGTAAAAACAAGAAAACTCGACTCCAACACCTCCCGCAAACCTTCCGTAAAAAAATACACGGACGCGAAAAAGAGCCATGTCGCCCCGCAACTATACGCGAGCACGGTCCTTAATCACCCGAACTGTTCCTTCCCGCGCTGTCTGTTTTCCTATGCGCGCTTGACACACGGTCGAGGTGAGGCCGGAGATGCTGGAGAGGCCGACGGCGTCATCATTGGTGAGGCGGCCACACGGGCACGTAGAGGCTGGCGGGCGCGAGGCCAGCCGTCAGCAGGGGAGCTCACCACCGCTCCCGATGGTAGAGCTCTCCCCGGCCTCGCGCCACCGCCCACGTTGCTGCTTTTGCGGTTGCCGGGCGTGCCAGGTCGGGGGAGCCACCGGATGAGGCTGCGGAGGCCGCCACGAGCCACCTGCGTGCGAACATAGCCACTCTACGTCGGTATGCAATGGTCGGAGCTGCCGGAACCTGAGGCCACTGTAGAACAGCATGCCCTGAGTGTAGCGAACATGGCCTCATATGCCATTTGTTCAAGTTTGATTTTGGTGATTAATGACAACATGATCAATGGGACTAACCAAATTGTCTAGTATGTCTTTGTAGACACTTCTAGGTCCCAAGGATGCAAAAATATCATATGTCAAAACCGCGGAAGAAAAAGAAAAGGAATGCCACCGTCGGATGTACTCATACATTCATAATCCTTGTGGTACCCCAAGTGTCTTCTTTGCAAGCTTCTATCAAAGTGGTGTCATCTCCAAGTGATATCATTTTCAAGTGGCTTATCTCAATGTGGTGCCAACAAGGTAGAGAGGAACATCCCCCGGAGGTATGCAATGCTCAAAATCTACAAGTGGTCTTATCTCTTGTCTTTTACAGATACCTCCTTGCATGATATGCTCTAAGCTTCCTTGTCTTACAAATGTTTGTAGTTGTGCACTTGATTTTCACACTATCATTTTATGCACACACTTAGGGGAGCTTAGTTTGTATCATGCTAGTCTCATAAGCTTGTGATCCACCTTAGCCATTTACACATGTGGTATCTTCATTGATATCATACATATGGATCATAGTTCATGTGACTTTCTCCCTTGCATTTAACATTTCTCTTTGAGCTATGATTGCTAGGACTTGCTAAGTTTCCTTTGGAGACTCTCTCTTTTTGGACACTTTTTGGAGATTCTATTCCAAAGGGGGAGAATGTGGAACCAAAGCAAGTCAAAGTTTTCAAACGGGGAAGTAGCAAGCTACATGTGAAGAGAAGATCATGAAAGAGGGAGAACACATCTAGGGGGAATTGGATGATGGTAAGCATCCAAGCAAGTGTAAGTGGTTCAGTTTTGTCAATTTTTACAAATTTATGCTTGCTTTGATTATGTTGTCATAAATCACCAAAAAAGGGGAGATTGTAGCGAACATGACCTCATATGCCATTTATTCAAGTTTGATTTTGATGATTAATGACAACATGATCAATGGGACTGACCATATTGTCTAGCATGTCTTTGTAGACACTTCTAGGTCCCAAAGATGCAAAAATACCATATGCCAAAATGAGAAGACAGTATATTTTTCAAGGGTCAAAACCGCGGAAGAAAAAGAAAATGAATGCCACCGTCGGATGAACCGACGGTACCCTTGGAAGCGGCGTCGGTGCAATCACCGGATGAAGTGGTACACTGCGAAAAGACTCAAGACAACATGAAGATCACCGGATCATCCGACGCCCCCATTTCTAGTTGCGCCGGATGAATCAAGAGACCAAGCAGCAGGAATCTTCAGCACCGGATGAACCGATGGTGTAGCGACAGTTCATCCGGCGACCGTGTATTTGCTAACAGAGACGTTCGGGTGCAAAGTCCTTCAGCACCGGATGAACCGATGGGTATAAGAATTTGAGCGACGGTTCATCTGATGGCTGCAAAATAGCTAACAGAGAGGTTTTGGCCGCGAACCCATCAGCACCGGATGAACCGACGGTTAAGTGAGGAGACCGTCGGTGCAAGCGTCGGAGGATATGTGTTACAAGGAATGCAACGGCTCGGTGACGTGGAGGGCACCAGATGAACCGATGGCCGTGGAATACTAGCATCGGTTCATCCGACGCTATGGTTTTCAGTGGCCGTTAGCCAACGGCTCTTTGGATGCCTTGGGCTATTTATACCCCCTCCACTCCACCATTTGGAGTTGCTGGAGTGTGTGGAAGTGCAGAGGAGTTCAAGACTCATAGAAGATCATATCCAAGCCATCCAAGTGCTAAATTGCTGATCCATAGACTTGCACATGCTTTGTGTGTGTGCTTAGTGCTAGGCTTAGCTTAGAGTTGAGTGAGTGCAAGGTGTGCCAACTTTGTGAGGTGATTCTCGAGTGGATCAAGTTGTACGAGGTGCGCCGGAAGCCTTGGAGCCTAGGTGGCTCTCCGGCAAACATCATCGACCCTCCGGCTTGGTGTGGAGCGGCGAGGACACTTTGTGCGGGGGACGTGGAGACCCCTTCCCTTGGTGGAGAAGTTCCTTAGTGGAGGCGGCATCAAGGTGACCAAGGGAGCTTGGCGAGTGCCTTCGTGGCGAGCCTTAGTGGCAAGTCAAGTGGTGCTCTTGGAAGAGACTTGGTGACCGAGAAGCAATACTCTTGTGTAGAGTGCTTCAATAACGTGCACTAGGGGTGGCTTAGTGCCTACCGATACCACGGGATAAATCACGTGTCAAGAGTTTGCTTCCTCTCATCCTCTTTACGTTTCCGCATTACCTTCTTGCAATCTTTGCTTGTCTTTACTTTCCTAGAGTAGTATCATGCTAGGATTGATTATAGGTTGCAAAACTTGTTTTGGGATGAGAGTTTCACACTAGAACAACCCTAGTTGCACATCTAGATAGTATGTTCTAGTTTATCTTTGATGCAAATAGCGTTAAGCCATAAGATAAGTTTTTAAGTTGCCTAATTCACCTCCTCCCCCTTTAGACTACGAGCATCCGATTCCTTACAATGAGCAGTAGAGAATCGGTGGGTGAAGAACTGGACAGAGGATCCACAACTAGCGTGAGCCGGGTATGGCAGCTTTGATTTGTCGGCAACGGGTGAGCGTGCCCCTGCCCCCGCGTGATCCCGTCCCTGCGCCGCCGTCGAGGCGGAGGTGCAGGTCCTCGACCTCGCACGCCGCCGAGTCATCGAGTGGATGCATCTCCAACAAACTGATTTGTCAGAAGAGCAGAGATGCTTAGATCGCGTTCAGTAGCCGTACGAATAGAAAATCTTTGATGCAACGAAGTTCGTGCTTAATGCTTCTCTCAACTCTGTTTTGCAGATCCACAACTTTTCCATTACCAAATCATCGTCAGCTACGTAGTTGCTATAAATTCCTAGTGGGTCCAATGAGTGCTGACGTGGCAAGTTTAAAAATATTAGAAAATTTAGGCTCTGTTTCGATACAAGGAGTTAAACTAAGATTAAAGTGGAGAGCTAAACTTTAACCCATTTTGCTGTTTGGTTACATACATGGATGTTAAAATAACTCATTTGCCCCTAATAAATGAAGATGGAAAGGAGGTTGGCACATGAGGGAGGGGCAGAGGTGAAAAAAGTGGTTGTTTAGCCTTTTTAGCCCACTTTAGCTTACCTTGGGTTGGCTAAGGATTTTTGAGGGCTAAAGTTTAGCCCTAAACTTTTAGCCAACCTGTTTAGATGCAAAAGTGCTAAAATAAAACTAAAGTGGGGAGACTAAACTTTAGCTCCATGTAAACAAACAAGGACTTATTATTGGAGATCTGCTGTGGAGTGATTAGGTTTGGGGAGGATTTATTAGGAGATCTACCAATACATGGTTTTGGAGAAGAATTTTTTAGCATACCGTTAGAAATGCTCGATTACCACTCCTATTTTACTATTACTAATTGGAGGTTTCTTTTGAAACCTCCACGTGAAGCCACTTAGAAATCCTAGGTGGACGCTCTGAAAAAAGAGAAGCCTCCACATGAAGCCACCTAGGAATTCTAGGTGGACGCTCTGAAAAATTACGCCGATTTTAATAGCTGTTGGATGTATTTTGTTTAAAAAATTACCCACCTATTCCATTATGAAGAATTAACAAAAACAACCCTTATATATCTTTGTCAAAATTGTATCCACTTGTGCCACTATAGAAAAGTTAAATCTAAACCATCTCCCGACCACATCTAAGAGTAACTCCAACATTTTGCTATCTTAGCTTGGCATCCATCTATTTTGACAAAACATGAAAAAGTAACCTCCAACAATTTGGCAAAACAACTTGACATCAATAGCAACATGGCATCCCTCTCCTTGGCGCGCGCATATATGTGTGTTGTATCCGCAGCGCATCTGTTCTGTAGCAGAAAAGGTGGAAGAACATAGCATAATTTTGTTTCTCTTTCAGGGTTCCTGATGCAAGTTAGTCTGAATTTGGCAAGTGAATTATGCCAAACTGTTGGAGATGACCTCTTTTCTACTTGGCATATCTTTTTAGAAGTTGGCAAAACACAAGATTTGCCATGTAAAATTTGGCAAACTCTTAGAGATACTCTAAGACAATATATATTTTTGCTTCTAATAAAAAATTGTCCAACTATCTTGTCATGCCTGTCACATCTTACTATTACTAATTGGAGACTCTTTTTTGAGGCCTTCAGACGAAGTCAGGATCCTAGGTGGACACTCTAGAAAAAGAGAGAAATACAAGAAATTTTATCAAAAAAGCAAAACATCTAGCCATCAATTTGTATACTCAAAACATCATAACCATTTGATCTATTATATTTTCTAAAAAAATATCCATCTATGCCATTATGAAAATTAATAGGAAATCACTAGATAATGATCTAAACTACCCACGTACCCCCGCCGTGCATTGTAATTTCTGTCTCTATCTCTCGATGCCTTCTATTCGACGTTACAGATGTGTAACGCCAGTGCGGCAGAAAAACACCCATGAGCACGTCCATCGTCCTTGATGAAGCCACCGCCCTTGCCGGTGCCAATTCGATCTGCAAGCATCACGACGAAGCCGTGCCAACTTTCGAGATCCTCAATCCGTTTACACGTACGGCATCTCAAACTGACATCCCCTCCAATCATGATATCCTACACACGGAAGGAAAGATGCCGCAGCATGATTTCGTGGAATAGAGGACGCATTGCAGATGCACGGGCAGCACTAGCGCTGGGTCCTTGCTCCAGAAGCTGCTGCACCTGGTCATCACAAAAAATCAATCACGGCGCAGCCTGCAAAGGTTCTCCACTCAGCAAGAATTTGGCCGCCTGATCTCTCTCCCTATCTTCCTCTAAATTTTTGGTTTGTGTGATCCTGGTGATCTATTCGTGCCGTCCGGACTTGATAAGCTTCAGGATCCTCTTCCCCGCGTCGTCCTCCTGGGGGCGGCTCGGGGGCTCCCCCTCACTGCCGAACCCCTCCCCCGCCCGCGCCCGCCGCCGGACGCCACCGCCGCCGGCGGCGGCCCTTCCACCCCCTCCCTCCCTCCTCCCTCTCCTTCCCCTTCCTCCCTCCCATCCCCATCCCTAACCACCACCACACCATGGGTCTCTGATGCCTTCTTCCTCCCCCGGCCCCGGCTGTGGTCGGCGTGCCTCTCGACGCCGGCGGTCCTCGGGGCGGCGCCGCCCTCCGTCCCTTTACCCCTCCTCCTCTCGTGGACCCCCGAATACCATAGATCTGGGGGTGGGCGCGCCCTCGGCGGTGAGATCCGGCCTCTCCGGCGCGACGGCACTACGGGGTCCCCCTCTCGGCGCAGCGGCCTCCCCCTCTCGGCGGCCTGCTGCGGCGGGGTCGAGGCCCTGCCTCCCAGGTCCCCTGCGCGGCGGCTTCCCGGCGCGAGGGCCCTGCATCCCGACGGCGCTCGCAGCTCCCTTCTCCCCCACCTCGGCGCACGGTATCCGGCGGCCCTGACCCCCTCCTCCTCCGCCTCCCGAGCGGCTGCGCCGTCGGTCGCCCTCCCTCGCCGCCCGCCGCTGGGGCTAGCCCTAACCGTAGATCGGGGCTGGTGGGCCCGGCAGCGGTAGCCCCTCCATCCGCGCCCCCCGACGGTGGGTGCTGCGACCGGCGCTTCCGCAGCTCCTCGCCGTCCTGTCGCCGCCGCCGCCGTCGCCGTCGATGTCGCCTTCTCCCCCGATGCCGGTGTTCCCACCCCACCCCCCCCGACGATGCCCCGATGACCCGCACCCCCATGACGACACCCCGAAGACCACGCGCTTACCCCGGCGGTTGACGGCCCGTCTCCCTCGCCGGCTTCGGTGGCCGCGGGCCCTCCCCCTGCGCCGCCACCGCCGACGCCGACGTGGGGAGCCTCGCTGGATTCGCCGACTCCCCGCCCCCAGCTATCCTCCTCACCCTGGATCTGGGCGGCGCGGGGGCCACCTCTGCCGCCGTTGCGGGTGTTGCCGGCTGCCGTTGGCTGCGGCCCCTCCTCCTGCGCCGCCGCCACTGCCGACACGGGGAGGAAGTTGCCAGCGCCGCCGGCGCGCCGTCTCCGCCTCTTCGCCGGACCCACCGGCTACCCGGCGCCCCGCCCGGTGCCCCGTCGGCGGCCCTGCTAGGGTGGAGGGCGACGCGTCCGCCTCCTCTTTCTCTTCACCTGCGTCGTCTTCTTCGCTTCACCCTCAGATCGTCGGGTCGTTCGTTCGTCGCTGGCCTGCTGCTGCGCTTACTTTGTTCTGGCACCTCGGGCTGCATGCTGCTTCTCCACTGGACGTCTTGCCCCTCGCCTTCCTGGGGGTCTGCGTGGAGCTGGTTCGGAGTTGGGCGAAAGCCTCGCCGGACCTCTGACGGGCTGGCAACGGCTGCGCCTGCTGGCGTAGTGTTCCTCGTTGGAGGCGTTGTCACTTCGGCTTCGACTCGGCGTGGTCTGCAAGGTGAAAACCTGTTCCCTCCTCTCGTGGAGACACGGACGTTGGCGGTGACCTCGCCGTTCCCCCCTTGGCGGCTTCGTCCTGCATGACCTCCTCGTCCCCCCCCCCCCTAAGGCCTCGGTTTCTAGGCGTCCGGTGACGAGCGTGTGTCCTTGGCGCTCTTGTTTGGTGGTGGTGTGGGTTCTTCCCTTCCCCCTTCTTGCTTCCCCTTCGGCTTAGGCCGGTTTGTTGTCTTGTTGTTGTGGGCTTTAGAGCTCTCCTAAAGCTGCATTTGTGTAACTCGTTTCTCCTCTCTTAATGAAAAACGTGCTTTGCACGTCTTAAAAAAAATCCTGGTGATCTGATTTTAAATGCTTTTTCTGATCTGATCTGGATTTCCAATACAAACTTTGGAACACATGCTACTGCCGGATAGAGGATTCTATTCTGGTATAAGCCCGACAGGTTTCACACAAGCAATCTTGATACATTTTGTACTATTTTCTTTTTACTTTTACTTGCTCCATGCATCCTATCTCTCACAAATAGGGAAAAAGATTTAGTTTGTTCTTCTACCATATATGTCGTACGAGTTCTTCTAAACATATATTTGAGTTCTTTTGGGGTTCTCTATTTAGTTAGTAATAATATTTTTTTTCTCTATGTTTCATAAAAGCAAAAATAACATTTTTTATCATTAAAATAGGCCCAATTAAGAAGTATCTAGGCCACATGGAGCAGATTAGGGCGAATTAAGTGAACATCTATAATTGATAGTACATGAGTAATTTGTCACACCTGTTTTTGTAAAGAAAACCAAGGGCAAGTCTATGGGTTAGTTTGGATGGAGACCTGGGAAATCTGCCTGCGCCAGGCAGCTGATCCAGGCGCTCCATTTCGTGAGCCTGGGGCCAGGATCGTTGCCTGGGCGCAGCTGCCTGGGCGCAGGTCTCTATCCAAACAACCCCTATATGTATGCCAGGATCAAGTTTCATGCATATAGTTGACAAAAGTGAATAATAGTACAGTATCACGTAAGAAAAAGAAAGATTATCAGAGTATTACGCTAAATCCTGGAAACGAAGGCTCCAAACATCACATGCAGTCGACTGGGGGTTGCGTACGCCTAGCACCAGCAACATCTTCACAACGACTTCATAGCAGCTTCCTCTTTCTGAGCAACATTGTTTATAGCAAGGGTGAGCACATGTCGTACTCAGCAAGTGTGGGGAAAGTATGAATGCAGAGGCTTATCAAGAAAAGGCTGACGGTTGACTGCATTAAGCACTTTATTTGGTTAAATTTTATTAGCATCTGATTACTAACAAGTATAAGTATATACCAACCCACAATTAACATAAAGAGATACGCCATAAGCATATGGCTAACATAACCATAACAACGATTTAAGTCCATCTTCAAGTTCAATTATCATGTGAGGGTCCAGGCCGCTCTTGACCGTGAGCACGACTAATCGATTAGTTTTACACTCTGCAGAGGTTGTACACTTTCACCACAAGTCGCACAAAAGTTCAAAAGAACTTTAAACCCAACCACGCGATGCTGATCAGGCATCATACCACACTACCGAGGTGTGATTGCATAGGGACGTTACGAGGCCTTTACAAAGATTCCCTAGTAAGTGGTAGCCCGCTAAGGTTTCCCCATAAGGGGAGGAACTCTCCCCAAAGTGGTACGCCAACCACTTGGTTGGACAAGCCATCGCACAACCTATGAGCCCCTTGCCCTTTCGGTAAGATTACCCCAAACTAGAGTCTCTAATTAATTAGCCAAGACAGAGCCATATGTCTTGTGGTTGCACTATTTTCCTGGGTGGATCTCCATATTCCGATTAAGCATGATGATCTTGTATTAACTAGAGGTATAGCATAAAAGTAAAGCATGTTCATCATTGTTGTTGTTCATTAGAACCACCATAACCCAAGGTAAAGCAGCTAAGCAAAGCTACCCAACAAAAAGTTAAACCCAGGTTGATACGGAATAATGGTAATAAAAACTAGGATAAACCTTAATAGGACCCATCAATATTAATGCAAGCGTATGCAATGTGATTAAACACAGTTATTAGGACAAAAAACAAGGACACACTTGCTTTCAACCAGAGTAGTGCTGTTGCTCAGAATGTCTTCACTTCATGCTCTTCGAAGCTCTCGAACCACGATCATTCTACTCGCATCAATCATCAGGCACAAGCATACAAAGCAAACATACAAACAAACTAAGAACAATGCACCAAAACAAAAGAAAAGCTTTAAAAGAACGCACTAGAGGATAGACTCGATTCTATGGATCACTGAAGCACACAGACTGTGCTGAGAAAAGGAAAGGCTTGGTTAGCTTTATGGAAGACACTAGGTTTGAGCATGAACTAGGATCAAAAGATCTAGAGCTTGAAAGAAGATTAGCTCTACAACAAAGACACACTGAGACAGAGCTTTGATAAAGAACGACTACCGATCGATTTGCGTATATGAGAGAACAAACTATGAGCTAGGTTTGTTTTAATTAGCAAAAGATATGTAAAGGATACACTACAACAAACTATTTAATCCATGACGAACTTTCTGCGACGTTCTCAGAAAACATCACGAAGAGCACTGCATCTGCGACATATTTCTGTTTTTCGTCACGGATGTGCACTGATGGATATTGAAGCCCAGAACATTGCGACGATTTGTTAAATTCGTCGCGATTCTACGACGTTTTCCGGTTTTTCGTCACGGATGTGCACTGATGGATATTGAAGCCCAGAACATTGCGACGATTTGTTAAATTCGTCGCAATCCGGCCCACAACGCTGCGACATTTTAGCAGATTCGTCGCGATCAACAAATAACAAATAGTCATGTTAGGAATGGAAAAATGATAAATTTAAAAAAACAAAAAAATCAACAAATAACAAATAGTCATGTTATGAATGGAAAAATTCTAAAAATGAAAAAAAACCCTAAAAAGATCAGAAAAATAACAAATAGCCATGTTATAAATGCAAAAAGAATGAAAAAACTAAAAAAATAGCAAAAGGTGGCAGCTGTTGGACGCGACTGCGCCCAGGCCAGCCCCGGCTGGCCGCATCCTGGCCATGGCCAGCCACAGCCCAGCCGCACCCCGGCCCAGCCACAGCCCAGCCGCACCCCGGCCCAGCCTGGTCACGCTAGGAATTCAATTGGGCGCGTAAAAAAAGGGGCTGCGGGAGGGACTCGAACCCACGACCTCGTTGTTCGGAGGCGGATAAGCTACCATTGAGCTACCTTTTGTTTTGTGATTTATGCTTCTGATATATGTTATTTATACTATTTATCATGCCACGTCAAAATAACAAAAAAATGATGCGGCAATGAGGATTCGAACCCTAGCCGCTGGGGACGTGAAGTATCATCTTACCACTGCGCTAAGATATCATTGGTGTCTTGCTCTAGCATTTTTCGTACTTGGATCCGGAGCGGCCGTTTGGACCAATCAGGTTGTGCCACATCACTGATTTAAGATGAAGAACACATAAAAAGTTCACATTTTTCTTTTTAATCCAAATTTTAAATTTCCAACTGGTATTTCTCCTTCATAGTAAATCCAAATTCGATGGGGTTTTTTCCTACTTTATTCTAAAATCACGCTCCTTCATTTATTGGTATTATTTTATATGTTAATTATTATGCTTCGATGTTTTACATACATCTTGTTTTTTTTCACCCAAGTAGCAAATATAAATAACATATTTTTGAATACAATTTCAAATGTAACTTTATATTTACTCATATAAGACCAAAACAAGGTTATGTCCAAAATTTAGTTGCATACGAGTTTAATAACATTATAAGGTGTACAAACTTTGAAGGTTTGATTATAGTTATAAGAAACTATGTGAGAGATGTTCCCATTTATGAACATCTATAGTCTCACTTTGTTAAAACTACTTGAATTTTTTATGGAAAGATTGTGGGTCAGAAACATGCAGTTATGCCAATTTGTAGAATTTTCTGGCCAAATTTAGATATTATTGTAATTATTATGTTGTACTTTTGAGATAAAAGTTTGAATGTTTCTTATAACTCGAATTGAACTTGTCATCAAACTACAAAACATGGACTAGAATGGAACATAGAAGCTTAAATATGATTTTTGTGAAAATTTTCCTATTTTATTGGTGGTACACATAGGTCAACTAGGAATTACTCTCGGTAAGCACGCAGAAATTCAATTAAATGATAGAAAATAGCAAATATATTCAAAAAAATCTTGAAACACCTAGAACGAAACTTAAATGTTGTCTGCTACATGTGAAAAATGTATTGGGGGTATATAAGGTAATTAATTTTCAAGTTACTTCATAAAGGTGTCTTAATTAGGTATTTAAAAATAGAAAACCAACTTTTTAAAGAAAAAATGGTAATTTAACTTCATATTTGCTAATGTTATGGTCAACATAAGATTGTGTCCAAAATTTAGATGCATACGATTCCAAAATAATCACGAGGTATTCAAATCTCAAAGTTTGACTTTGAGATTTAGAAAACTATACGAGGGGTGTATCCATTTGTAAACAATGTAGGTTCCGCTATTATCGAAATTATTTGAAAATTTTATGTAAAGTTTAAACATGCATAAAATGATTCCATGTCAATTTTTAGAATTTTCGGAGAAGTTTTAGATATTATTATTATTATTATTTTATAACAAGGTGACTAGTACAAGTTTAAATTATCCTTAGTATACACTTGAAATTTTGATCTATTTTCAGGATATGAGCTACACTAGAGCAAATGTACTCTAAATATATTTTTTAGTAATTTTATAAATTTTATTTGATATACATATAGTTCAAATTTTTATTATTTGCAATAAACCTGCAGAAATTCATTTAAACTGTAGAAAATGGTAGATGTGTGTGTAAATTACTGGAACTTCTTAATAACAACTTATGTGTAGAATATTGTATTTAAAATATATAATAATACATATAAGATTATTATTTGTGTGTGCTACTTCAGAATGGTGCATAAAACGAAAAAAGAAAAAGAAAAATGCTAAGTAGAGCAGGAATGAAACAAAGCCTGTGTCGGCCCAAATGGCCCAACTATTTCCAGCCGTCCATCGTTGATTCGACGACTGTGATCGCATTCGCAAAGTATATAAGCAACCGCTTCCCCCAAACCCTAGCTCATTTCCTCCCCGATCGGACGCAGCCCCCTCCTCCCTCCCCATCCACGCCCTCCCCCGTCGACCGGCCTCCCGCCGCTGGCCCCCGGCGACCGGCTTCTCGCCGCTGGCCCCCGAGGAGGAGGCGCACGGTGCGGCGGCGGCCACCGGCGGAAGAGGCACGCGTTGCGGCGGCGGCCACCGGCAAGGCTCGCAACGGTGCCCCCCCACGGAGACCCTCGTGCGTGGCGGCGGCATCTATGGAGGAGGCCCGCGACGTGGCGGCGGCATCTGTGGAGGAGGCCTGCGACGCGGCGGCAGCCCCCGGTGAGGGAACTCGGCGGTGGCAGTTGGAGAGGGCCTGCGGCGGCACCCCATGTGGAGGCCGGCGCCGGTGAGCGTGCGGCGGCCTCGACGCGCGTTGTCTGCCACCCCGATGATGCGCCTCGTCCTCGACGTGCTGCATGCTATCGATCTCTGATGGTGAGAGCGTGGAGATGGTGCTGGATTCGTGTTCCTCGCTGTGCAAATCAACTGAGCTCCGAGGCTTTTCCCTCGGATTCCTGCTGGGTAGCAAAGGTTTGTGCCACGCACCCGTCAGATTCAATTGATTTCGTGGTGTATTTTTGTGCGAATTTTTTATTGATTTTGTTGTGTAGGTAGTGGGGTAAGGGTCGCCGTGGCTGTTGGCTATAAAGCACCAGCACGACATCACCTGACCACTACGCCGTGCCTTAGTTCCTCAATTTGTGCGTCAGATCGCAGAGCAGAGCAGCGAACACCACTGGCGAGACAGAGATTGAGGACAAGAAACTAGGAAGGTACTCAGTACTCACACACATGAACCTTTCTTCACGTGTACCTTGCATTCTGATATCCGTGTTCAATTGATTGCAACTTTGGCAAGAATATTATTGAATTGGATGGACCTGCAAAATCACCTTATAAAAAAATTTAACTTCTGTTTGTGCAGTCAATTTACCTATCAGTATTTTGTTGCAAGTGGTAGATATCACTATGTCTAATAGTTGTCCCCATTGTCTCTCCATCTGCTTTCTTGCCCATCCAGCTCATCCATCTGCTTCACATGCTGTACTTTTAGGAGTATGATCTTTGAGGAGCAATGACCTTTTTATGCTTGTTGATGCTAATGTGATTTACATCTGTGGCATGACTGAACTGGCTACAGTGAAGAAGCTAGTTAATTCATTCATGCTCCAAAATAGATCAATGTTCAGGTTGTTTGTTATTCTAGAGCATCTAGCGTCTCTTGCAGATTTCCTTCATGAAGCTTATCTAGAGTTGTAGGCTGTAGGCTCCAAAACTGAATCTTATGCTTTCAAATAGCCATTTCTTATGTAGGTTGTAGGCTGTCCTTGTACCTCAATCAATAAATTGGAATGAGGATACTTGATTTATACATATTCTGAATTGTATCCATGTATCCATTTCAGTTTAGTGTGCGCCTGTTCTGTTTTGCGGATGCAAATGGCCCATTGTTCAGCAGGCTGTCCTTCTATAAATTGTCATCTTTCAGTAAGTACTTCTCGTGTGCACACTAATGTCAGTATAATTTACATTCTGAACTTATAGTCAGCATCAGTTTGTGCTGAAGTTAATGTTAGAATCCTTTGGCTGTCTCATAACTTTTGATCATCATACATCCTACATTGTTTGAGAGCTTGGTCCACTTGTGTTGTTGACATTTTAGCTGTAAACCACTGCTGCATATGCTTACACTAAAACTACAAGTTTCTGTTGCACTAGGATTTGATTGTGGAAATCTTAAGAGATGAACAATACTCATATTTCTTATGCTCATTGCTGATCTACTTATCTCTAGCTGACTCTTAGCTTTCTTATGTTTTTTGATATGTGCATGACTGCCTTTCCTTTCCACTCATGTTACTGGATTGTGTAAGTGGGCTTTCTTGATCACTGCTTATTGATTTAGCAAGTTGGATTCTTTACACTACTTCTCATATCTAAAAATTTGTATGTAACATCTAATTATCACTAGAAATGCATGTGTTGTTTCATATGTTGCTACGAATAATCAGAGACTGAGTCATTATCTAAAATATGTAGTCACCTGTTACTAGGTTAGTATATAGCACCCTTGTTTGCTTGTGTTGGTTTTAGTAACAACAAGTGTACTGTTAGCAGAAAATGTTGTCAGTTTCAGCTCTAAATCTTTTGCAAAGTATCTGTCATCTTTGAATATTACTTTCATGTATCTAATGTTTCTAATTTCATAAGTTCCCAATCTTACTTTGTATAATTATCTAGAACATTAGTTCTTGCTGAATCAACAAATGGATGACTTGTCAATGTAATTGCAGGAACCAGAATATAAAAGGATAAGGGACCAAGAGGAGATGAAGTAGTTTGCTGAGTTCGAGGTCAAACTGCAGCTTTTGCCATGGTGACTTTTGATGCTAGATGAAAATATATGTGTCATGTGTATTATTGTTGTGATGAGATGCTTCATTTGTTGTGATGAGATGTTGGATTATTATTTATCCTTGCAAAGAGATACTTAATCTTC
This sequence comes from Cenchrus fungigraminus, assembly GCA_036936925.1. NCBI lineage: Eukaryota > Viridiplantae > Streptophyta > Magnoliopsida > Poales > Poaceae > Cenchrus > Cenchrus fungigraminus. The sequence continues at coordinate 126,081,480 of CM072779.1, forward strand.
TTTGAAAATGGGTTGGTTTTTATTTTGATTTGGGCTGAAATGAAAATGGATTGATTTAATGGGCTGTATGTGAAATGGGCTGAAATGAGAATAGATTGATTTAAATCAAATTCCATGTGCAAAAAAAAAATCCATGTCAGCATGCCACGTCAGCATACTCGTCACTGTCCACGTCATCACCTATTGTCCATGTCAGCAGCCACGTCAAATCTAAGTCAGCAACCACGTCACCTCCAAGTCAGCAGCCACGTCACCTCCAAGTCAGCTGCCATGTCACCTCCATGTCAGCAGCCACGTCACCTCCAAGTCAGCAGCCATGTCACATTCAAGTCAGCAGCAATCGTGACGATTTATTTCGTCGCGAATAGTGGGCTAGAGGTTGGGCTGCATGGGCCTCGGGCTACTTCGTGACGATCCAGATACGTCACGGACTGCGACGTTTAGTAAGGAACGTCGACAGATTTAATCAATGACGCTCATTCCACCACGAAAATTTAAATCGTCGCGGATGCTGATTTGCGACGAATTTTATTTAATCCGCAACAGAATGATTGCGTCACAGATTAAATGATTTCTTGTAGTGATATTTCATAAAGAAATTACCCTAAGTTGGAATTAATGCAGCATTATATTTTTATTTCCAAAGACCGGAGTAAAGAACTAGTCAAGTTTTATTTATAAAGATTCATATATAGATTATACCAATTAAACATTTAACTTAGAAAAGATAAACTATATGAATAACCTAAACGTAATTTTATGATACGAGTAGATCATTTTATTATTAAAAACATTATGGCATTGGCATTAATCGAATTAACATTTATTTATAAAACCGGTGTAAAAACCTATCAACTTTTAATTGGAAAAGTTAATTAAATATTAAGCAAATTAACATTTGGTTTATGAAAAACTGAGATAAGATCTAATTGAATTTTAATTACAAAAGCATGTAAAATATTCATTAATCAAATTAACATCGATTATAAAAAAAGGTGTATAGCACTATATGGCTTTTATTTAGAAAAGACATGTTTAATAAGCATTAAACAAAATTAATACTAAATTAATTTTCATAAAACAAACATGATGAAAACTCACCACTAACATGTGCTTCATGTCATTATGAACCTAACGCAACTTGAACGGATTAAAACGGAGCTAAAACATGGATTCTATGGACAAAACAAGATGGAAAGGACCTAGTGATGAAAACTGTAGATTTCAGGGGCTAACAGTGAAGATTCCCGAGACATAATGAACAGTGCTCGCAAAACTGATATAACCCAGGGTTAGATCTGAAAAAGGTGTCGGGTTGGATCTGTGTGCGAAGATCTAAAGTTCTCAGGGGGTTTTCTGCAGGTTTACCAAGACACAAAACTTATCTAAGGATTTACAGGAAACCATAGGGGCCTAAACGAAAAACAGAGGCTTTCTTCTTCCTCTGGACTGGGGCGCACGGGAGCTCCCTGAGCTTCGACGTCGCCGGTACTAGGGACGTCGAGGGGCTCGGCTAGGCGGGTAAATGGAGAGAGGAGAGGGAGGAGGTCACGTGGACATGCTTACCACGGGCGGAGGACGATGGGAGACGGCCGGCGGCGTGAGGCTGCAGCGGCCGGCGGCGGGTTTAGGTGACGGCGGTGCTCCGGTGCTCGGCCGGCGGAGGAGGTGCGGCTCGGCGTTGCGGTCCTCCCGGTGGTCGCGACGTGCTCCGAGGTCAACGGCGCCGGCAGATCGGTGACGGCAGGCGGCGGCTCGGTGCTCCGGCGAACTGCGAAGGCGGCGGCGCTGCGCGGCACCGAGGGAAGGCGGCGAGCTTGAACGAGGGGCGGCGGGCAGCAGGGAAAGCACGAAGCACCGGGCAGCGGCGGCTTTATGGGCGCGGAAGCCTAGGCGTGCTCGGCACGCACGCCGAGGGCAGGGAGGCGGCGGCGGCCTCGCCTTGGCCTCTGGCTGGCCGATGGGCCTGGCGGGTCTGCGACCGGGTCGGGCGGAGCGGGTGCGGGTCGGGCCTTCGGGCTCGGCCCAAATGAATAGGAGGGGTTTTTTATATATATTTTCCGAAATACCTTTCGAATGCAAAAACAATTCCACGAAAACCTAGAAATATTATTAAAAGCACGAAAAATACTCAGAAAATCCTAAAAATTGTAAGAAAATTCCCAGAGACAGATTCAGACACGAACTATCCAAATAAAATATTTGGGGCTCATGAAAAAGATTTTTAGAGCCTTCTAATAAATAGAATAAGCTCAGGGAAATGAGAATAAATCCCAGAAAAATTCCAGAAAATTCTCGAAAGGGTTTGGTCAGCACCTAAGCGTGTTTTTAAAATATTTTGCACTCAACAAGGACCAAGATGCATTAGCATGAATGCAACACTCATCGAACCATTTATTTAATTCTGAAATCAAACAATGAATTTTTCTTATACTATATTTCCTGTAAAGAAAATAAATGTTGGAAAAAATTTTAAATTATGAGAAAATTGTTATTTAGTTATTCTCTCTATTCACATCCTGAAATTGGAAATTTCAGGGTGTGACATAATTAAGACGTTTTTTGCCTTCGATATGAATTATGGGGTGAGCAAGTCAGATATTCTACTCATATGTAATTTTGATTATTAGCTATATGTCTTTTTTACAGATTCCTAATTCTTATGTCTATTATAAAATTATAATATCCCTTGTAGGAGCACGGGTTGAGACCAACTCCAGCGGCCACCGCATCCAGCGCTGCATCTGCAAATTGAAGAACCGAAGTGTACTGTAGCGGCTCTAGCAGTAGCTGCATCTGCTGCTGCATTTTGCGGTGACCGCCCCGTGCAACCGCATTCCTGGGATCCCTCTCTCTTCGTTGCATCTCTTCCCACCCGTCGTCGTTGCTCTCGCGCCATCCCAAGGAAGGAGGGAGGGACGAACGCAGAGAGTCGCCGGGGGAGGAGGCTGCCGGATCTCGCGGGAGCAGGCAGCGGCGGCCGGGAGGAGGCCGCACCCACCGAGCTCCACCTCCGCCGCCGTCGGGGACCTCCATGGCGCGGGAGCCGCAAGCTCGAAGTCGCGCAAGATCCATGGACGAGCATGCGAGGTCAAGGCGGTCGTCGATCTGCCACGACTCTGCTCCACGCGGCCCGCAACCGCGGCGGCCCACCCCAGAGCTCCACCCCGCGCGGCTCTCCTGCTCGCCGTCGAGGCGCGGGCCAGCTACGTCCCTCGCCGCGACGCTCCTCGGGACAGGGGGAGAAGAGGACGGCAGCAATCCGCCGGCGGGGCCCTGCCTCGCGCCGCCGTGCTCCGCCTAGCCTCGGCCGCCGGTCCTGCTCCTGCTCGCCGCCGAGCTCCACCTCGCCGCCCCTGCCTCCAGCTCGAACGGGAGCCGGAGCTCGAGCCCATCCGCGGTCGCGCGGGAGCTTCTCCGTGGCCGACGCTAGATCCGGCGGGCACGAAGGCGCGCGCCGACGAGACGGAGGCGGCCCGAGGAAAGGAGGAGCGGCGGCCAAAGGATTTGACGCGGAGTCGTTGAGATGAAGAAAAGGATGTGGTGGGACTGCTGGAAGAGGTAGTTGTTTTGTGGGAAAGTTTCTTCTCTTTCTTTCTCTCAAAACACAACTTTGCATATGGAGATCCGGTGGACTGCTAGAGATGGTCTGATGGACTAGTCATTCCAAATTGTAGGTTGTTTTGGAAAATTTAGATTCATAATTGTCATTATGTACACAAGTATATATCCAAACATCCAGTATATATATACATGTCTCACATCAAAAGTTTTGAGGAACTATACATGTATCAGATCATCAAAACTTTTGAGGAACTTGTTTCCAATTCAATGAATTTCATATGTAGCTTTTATATGGTGTTGGTGCGTCCATTTGCCTTCTCTGGCCAATGTAGACATAATACAAACCCTGGTTTCGAGTGTAAATCTTCCTAATCCCCCTGTTCTTCTAAATTCATATATTTTCATTACTTGACAGCCACCAAATTTCTTCATCTACACTAATAATCGCTATGTCCAACACACCACCCATCTATTCTCCCGGCCCCTACGCCTCTTATATCTCCTGCATTCAAATGTCCGAGACAGGAGATGTTTGCAATGTCAACCTGGCCACTCGCGTGGGAGTGATCTTTGCAAGCTGGGCAGATCTGAAAGGATCTCTTGCTTGCTTCTTTATTTTCAAAACAATGTAAATTTTATTGGGATGAGACGGCTAGAATTGTTTTGGTAAAATGAAATTCATTCCTCACTACATTCAATGTTTCCCCAAATAAGATGGAAAACAAATAACAAAAGTTTTTGTAAAAATGTATGGCAAAGTGATACATTGTTACCATAATAACACATATAGGCGTGCTTGCAGGTTTCATATGGAGATGGATCAGAACAAACAAAGAGGACATGCAACGCATGATCTCTGGGATTCAAATCATACATGCTCAATAATCAAGATAATATATCTTGAATCTATATCTTGAAAATGTTTGCACGTGTCAAACGCAACTGCTTATGTAAATAATATCTAGTTTTTTTAAAATGAAACAGAGAGATAAGCTGGGTAGCATTTTCTCATTCACTGGGTTCTAATAAACAAACATGCTGGTCCACCGAAAACGTTCTTCGTTGATGGGAGAGGAAGAGAGGTAGACGCACGTCGGTTCACATGCATTTCAGTTAGTTGAGATCGAGAAAATATATGATGTAGTTGACTCTAAAAAAACAAGAAACAGAATAACATGCAAGTTTCTGCGCGCAGCAAAACTCATCCGTGCTCATTATCTTCATGTCTTCCCAAGTGCGTCTACCCCTCTGATCCACACAATAGCAAATACATACTGTGCACAAATATGTATACGTAAGTACAGTATGTCTCTTCAGACCCATCCTAATGTGTAATATATGTACAAATATATGCGTGTAGCCCTCTTGTTTTAATTTTGAAGCAGAAAGTTCAAAACTTTGTTTTTCTATAGTGTAGGTGATGACTGTTTTGTACAGGTTTTTGATTTATGCGCAACTTGCACTACTGTTCTACATCTACTCCCACTTGTTTCTAGGGTCAAGGGTTCCTGCACACTATTACACGACGCAACACGTGCGAATCAAACTTGTAAGCGGTAATTAACCGTTGGAAACATCAAGAATCTTACTGTCAGGCAATGCACTTGGTCTCGGCATGAATAAAAGTTTTACAAGTTGCCAATCCTGCCTGAGATCCAAACCAGAAGCCATTTAGGACTTATCAACTTGGTCTACAATGATAACACTTTCTATGGAACTATATATAACATTAAATAAAAGTAATTACTAACAACACCATATCGACACCATATATTTTTCATCTACATACCATTGGTCAAAACACTACGTTTCACCAGAGGAAATTCTGGAGCTATGATAAAATACATTTTCTTTCAATGGTAAAAATCAAACCAATGATAAAACTACCCACAAGGAAATTTCTGGTAGGATATAGACACATGGGGTCCCATATGATACACTAGTTATTGATTACCAAGCCACAGCTGTTGAGGCCTTATTATATAAATTAATGGCAGATCTGATCTACAATCAATATGCAATCTCTGAGATTACCATACATCTAGTTGTACCTCGATTATTGAGCATTTTTATTTGCAAACGTAGTAGAGTAGTAGCTTAATTATGAGTACTTAATTAAATGGTGGTAGATCAGATCCGACATCACTACAAAATTTTAGCAGCCTTACGTTGTTTAAACTAATATTGAGGTCCTACTTATTGATTCTCAGTTTGTTAGCTTTCAGTTCTTTTCTTACACTTGAAATCGCTGCCACAGGCCAAGGTTGGTTCAATGATTTTTCCTACTCTTTGATGCCTCTGATCAAAGATGATGTTCAGCAGAGAGTAAAGTCCTGCCACGCATTACTTCCATTAGCAGCCACTACTATGCTGATATTGATATCTGTGTATATGTATCGCCTTTTTGAGGCCCAAAAATGCTGTCCCTGCAATTTTATTAGCACGCACGAATGCCAAGCTGTCACAGTTAGTTTTAAGAAGCTGAAATATGTGGTACTTGGATCCGAAGTAGAAGCACAATAACCGTTTCATGGAATGCGTACTAGTTTGTATGTGTGCATCCCTTAATTTAATTTGTGTTCAAATAAGTTGATAGAGAATGAGAAGACCTACAAACAAGTAATTTAGTGAATCAAGTACTAGTTCAGCAGAGAGTAAATCAAGTCCTCCCACATTGCGTTCGCAGCAACTAGTATGCTGATATGGATATCTGTGTATATGTATCGATTTTTGGAGGCCGAAAAATGCTGTCCCTACAATTTTATTAGCACGTACGAATGCCAAGCCATCACAGTTAGTTTTTAAGAAGCTGAAGTACTTTTGGGTACTTGGATCCGAAGTAGAAGCAAAATAACCTTTTCATGGATTTTGTACTAGTCTGTATGTGTGTATCAATGTAATTTGGGTTCAAATAAGTTGATCTGGAACGCGACCTTCAAAAAAGTAATTTAGTGAATCAAGTACTAGTTCAGGAAAGAGTAAATCAAGTCTTCCCACATTGCATTCGCAGCCACTACTATGCTGATATGGATATCTGTGTATATGTATTGACATTTTAAGGCCCAAAAATGATCTCTATTAAATTTTATTAGCACGAATGCCAAGTCTCCACAGTTAGTTTTTAAGAAGCTGAAGTGCATGTGGCTACTTGGATCCGAAGTAGAAGCACCAAAACCTTTTTATAGAATGTGTACTAGTCTGTACGTGTGTGTCCTTTAATTTAATTTGTGTTCAAATAAGTTGATCGAGAACAAGAATACCTTCACACAAGTAATTTAGTGAATCAAGTACTAGTTCAGCACAGAGTAAATAATTAAAGCCCTGCCACATTGCATTTGCAGCCACTACTATGCTGATATGGATATCTGTGTATATGTATCAACTTTTGGAGGCCCAAAAATGCTGTCCCTACAATTTTATTAGCACATACGAATGCCAAGCCAGCACAGTTAGTTTTTCAGAAGCTGAAGTACATGTGGGTACTTGGATCCGAAGTAGACCCACAATAACCTTTTCATGGAATGTGTACTAGTCTGTATCTGTGTATCCTTTAATGTAATTTGGGTTCAAGTAAGTTGATTGAGAACGAGAAGACTTTTACACAAGTAATTTAGTCAATCAAGTACTAGTTCAGCACAGAGTAAATAAACTGCCACATTGCATTCGCAGCCACTACTATGCTGATATGGATATCTGTGTATATGTACTGACATTTTAAGGCCCAAAAACGCTGTCCCAACAATTTTTTTGCACGAATGCCAAGTCGCCACAGTTAGTTTTATAGAAGCTGAAGTACATGTGGCTATTTGGATCCGAAGTGGAAGCATAATAACCTTTTCATGGAATGTGTACTAGTCTGTATGTGCCTATCCTTAATTTAATTTCTGTTCAAATTAGTTGATCGAGAACGTACGATAAGACCTTCACACAAGTAATTTAGTGAAGTAATGTAAAAGAGCAAGTAACCTGTCAAGAAGAAAGCATGTAATAGGACACTTTACAGTTCGTTTTCCTAGGTAGTAGTAGTAATAAATCTATGGATGGAGTTGTATTATGGAAGGACTATTTTCCCTGAAGGTTGTGATTTTACGTCATGTGATTTTAGGCCAAACCCTGATCCCCTTCCTATCAAACAGGCCACCAACTCTCGTCACAAGCTCTACAATCTTGGCATTTTTTTTTTGTCTGCAATGGTTTGTGCTCAACCACTACGACTCAGCCGCTACTACCGGATTAGCGTAGTGGCTGCTCAAGCACCCTAGCCATGACATGATAAGGAAGCGCTACCCGAGCATGTTAATTTCTTCAACAACCGTTGGGTCATCTGCTGTTAACAATTATTCCAAACACTAGTCCATCAACCCGTGCATCCGCACGGGCTAGTACTTTTAGATGATATATAATAAATATTATAAGTTATTATTTGGATTAAAAGAACAATAAATAATTTTTGAAATAGTATACAGTACATTAATGAGCATTGGCTAAATATCTTATAATGATAGATTCTTTTAATGGTTTAAATATTAGAGAGATTAAGATAAAGAGATTAGTCGCTTCACACCGGCAGGGAATAATACTTAGATGATTTTTTATTTTATTTGAAGCAAAGATATTTATTATGTATTATGTGACAGGTGAATCATTTAGATTTTATTTTTGTATAGGGGCATATGTGGGTAATTTTGATGGGTTATTTTTAATTCTTCAAAATTGCATAGGTGGGTAATTTTAGAAACAAAATTTATTAAAGAGAAGCCTCCACATAAAACCACATAGAAATCCTACATGGACACTTTAAAAAATACCGTTGTTTTAATAACCATTGGATGTATTTTTGAAAAAACTATTACTAATTATGTTACATGTGACAGGCACAATATGATAGTTGGAAAAAAATTTATTTGAAGCAAAGAGATTTATTGTTTGAGATTTGACGGGAGGATGGTTTAGATTTATTTTTTCTACAGTGGTTCATGTAGACAATTTAGACAAATATATAGGAGGGTTTTTTTTGTTAATTCTTCATAGTGGCATAGGTGGGTAATTTTAGCTTCTTTAAATTTCTACCGAAACATTATATTAAGTCCTATATATTAGACTATGCTAAGTTATATGCACTAACAAATATATTAGCCAAAATTGCTACGACATCATTCAAGAACAAAAATAACAAACTACAATGAAGCTGACGAGCCTGGTACTTGGCGTTATTGATATATTCTTTCAGATGGGGCAACGATAGCCATGACTGGGAGTCATTGTAGACCACGTTTAATTTGCTGTTGCTCAATAAGTACGGTGCCAAGGTATCCACCTAAGAACGTCTCCAACAGTAGAAGTTAGCTGGAACTCCCTCCGTTTCATATTATTTGTCATTTTGGATTTTTTAGATACATTTCTTTTACTATGTACCTAGACATAAGTATATATCTAGGTGCATAGAAAAAAGAATGTATTTAGAAATTTTAAAATGATATTTATTATGAAACGGAGGGAGTAGCTCATAGTTGATGTGGTCCTATCTACATGAGGCAGCTTTGAATATGGTATTGTGAGAGAGTTGCATCAAAAAGTGAGTGATACTAGCTCTTCGCTCCACGCTAGTCACACACCCTTTGCACTCCTTAACTAGCAAAAAATGATTTAGCTAGCTTTAAGCTAGACCAATGGAGACGCCCTAATGCCGTCCTTCTTGCTATGGCATTCTCTATTCGTGCGCGTTTCTTTAATAATCCAAATAGGTTAGATCGAGTGCGTTGGCATGCCAGCATTTGCCGATTCGTTTATCTAGGACCTCGAGGCGCGTTACGCGTGCCTCTAAGTGTGTCCGGATCCACACCTTCTGTAGACCCACACCTTCTGTGGACCGTGTTTGGAAGAGGGGTGAAAAAATTTTCACCCCTATTAAATGCAACTTTGACTATTAATTAAGGATATTAAATAAAATCAGTTTCAAAACTATCTTCATAACCCCGGACAAAATCACAAGACGAACCTAATGAGGTCTTTGACCGCATGATTAGAGCATGATTACTAAAATTTTTTCTTTTTTTACATTTTTTGCACATCAATTTTGCAAAAATATATGGTCCGCAAAAAAATTTGCAAAACTATACATCTGGCGCCGTGGGGGACGGCGGCAGGGACCTACCGCCGTGCCCCACGGCGGTAAGAGGCGCGCGGTACTGTAGCGCCTTCCTACCGCTGTGGGGCACGGCGGTAGGGTTCCAGTCTCTTTTCAAAAATTTGTAATTTTTTTGTTTGAACTCGGATGAAGATAAACTTTAAATGAAAATTATAGCTTTCGACGAGATTTACAACTTTGTAGTTCAAAGTTTTTCCATTTGAAGTCATCTTCATAGTCAAATAATCGATATACTATCTAGATCTCAGTTTTCATATTCAGATCTCAGTTTTCAGTTTACGTTCAAAAAATTGTAACTTTTTTGCATGAACTCGGATGGAGGTAAACTTTATATGAAAATTATAGCTTTCGACTAGATCTACAATTTTGTAGTTCAAAATGTTTCCATTTGAAGTCATCTTCATACTCAAATAATCGATACACTATTCAGATCTGAAGACTGCAAACTGAGATCTGGATAGTTTATCGATTATTTGACTATGAAGATGACTTCAAATGGAAAAACTTTGAACTACAAAGTTGTAGATCTCGTCGAAATCTACAATTTTCATATAAAGTTTACCTCCATCCGAGTTCAAACAAAAAAATTACAAATTTTTGAAAAGAGACTGGACCCCTACCGCCGTGCCCCACGGCGGTAGGAAGGTGCTACAGTACCGCGCGCCTCCTGCCGCCATGGGGCACGGCGGTAGGTCCCTGCCGCCATCCCCCACGGCGCCAGATGTATAGTTTTGCAAATTTTTTTGCGGACCATATATTTTTGCAAAAAAGAGGAAAGAAAAATGTAAAAAAAGAAAAAATTCTGATTACTATAACATTACTGTAGCAAATCACTAATTAATTATGCTCATTAGATTCGTCGCGCAAAATTACACTTATCTGTAAAAAGATTTTGCAAATAAAGTTCATTTAGTACTCCATGCATGAAAGATTCCCTAGAGGAATTTTTTCCTCTTACTCTTCCAAACACGACATATAGAGATGAATCGCCATCTTGATTCAGAGTGGCTCTGGTAATTCGATGGTTCTTTAGTATAAGCACATGGCGTTGCCAAGCATTGGTTGAAAACAGAGGCCGACATTAATGGTGGATCATGCATACCATCTTAATCAGTCAACCTACCGTTTCCACTGGCATTCGCATAAAATCAGAGATGCCAAAGCATCGCAGCAGGATCCAGCCAAGAAGTCCCACGAGGCTCACGTGGTCGTTACCTACCCAAGCTGCTCGGATCCATCGTTCGACACTATATATAAACCCTACCTCCAATCTCCCCATCTCACCAACAGCTTCGAGCTTCCGAGTCTCAGATCACTTCGAGCTTGCAAGGCAACAGCTTTTCTGTTGCTTTGCACAGCTCGAACAAGCTAGCTAGCTGTTCCTACCTAGCAGAAATTAATCTAGGGCATTAGCTACTTCCACAGCCCAGTAACTAGACATGGGCAGCCTTGACAGCAACCCTGCCACCTTCGACGCGTTCGCCGCTGAGGCCGACGGCTTCCAGCCGCTCAACGCCGAGGATGTCCGCTCCTACCTCCACAAGTCCGTCGACTTCATCTACGACTACTACAAGTCCGTCGAGTCCATGCCCGTGCTCCCCGGCGTCGAGCCGGGCTACCTCAGCCGCCTGCTGCAGTCCGCACCACCCAGCGCCGCCGCGCCGTTCGACATTGCTATGAAGGAGGTCCGGGAGGCCGTGGTGCCGGGGATGACCCACTGGGCCAGCCCCAACTTCTTCGCCTTCTTCCCTGCCACCAACAGCGCCGCGGCCATCGCCGGGGAGCTCATCGCCTCCGCCATGAACACCGTCGGGTTCACGTGGCAGGCCAACCCGGCCGCCACGGAGATGGAGGTGCTCGCGCTCGACTGGCTCGCCCAGCTCCTGCACCTACCCGAGAGCTTCCTCATGAACCGCACCGGCGGCCGCCGCGGCACCGGCGGAGGCGTCATCCTCGGCACCACCAGCGAGGCAATGCTGGTCACGCTCGTCGCCGCTCGCGACGCCGCGCTGCACCGTATGGGCTCCAACGGGGTCGCCGGGATCACGCGGCTGGTCGTCTACGCCGCCGACCAGACCCACTCCACCTTCTTCAAGGCCTGCCGCCTCGCCGGCTTCGACCCGGCCAACATCAGGTCCATCCCCACCGGTGCTGACACGGACTACGGCCTCGACCCAGCGAAGCTGCTCGAGGTCATGCAGGCTGACGTCGACGCCGGCCTCGTGCCGACCTACGTCTGCGCCACGGTCGGCACAACGTCGTCCAACGCTGTCGACCCCGTGGGCGCCGTCGCTGACGTCGCCGCCCAGTTCAAGGCGTGGGTCCACGTCGACTCTGCCTACGCCGGGAGCGCCTGCATCTGCCCGGAGTTCCGGCACCACCTCGACGGCGTGGAGCGCGTGGACTCCATCAGCATGAGCCCACACAAGTGGCTCATGACGTGCCTCGACTGCACCTGCCTGTGGGTCCGCGACGCGAACCGTCTCACCGACTCCCTGGAGACCAACCCTGAGTACCTCAAGAACGATGCCAGTGACTCCGGCACCGTCACTGACCTCAAGGACATGCAGGTCGGCGTCGGCCGTCGCTTCCGTGGGCTCAAGCTCTGGATGGTCATGCGGACCTACGGTGCCAACAAGCTGCAGGAGCACATCCGCAGCGACGTTGCCATGGCCAAGACGTTCGAGGAATGGGTGCGTGCCGACGACCGGTTTGAGGTTGTTGTGCCAAGGAACTTTGCTCTCGTGTGCTTCAGGGTCAAGCCCCACGCTGGCATCACAGAGGAGGCCACCGAGGCGGCCAACCGTGAGCTCATGGAGCGCCTGAATAAGACCGGGAAGGCCTACCTTGCGCACACCGTGATCGGTGGCAAGTTCGTGCTGCGGTTCGCGGTGGGGTCGTCGCTGCAGGAGGAGAGGCACGTGCGAAGCGCGTGGGAGCTCATCAGGAAGAAGACCACCGAGATCATGAGCGGAGAGATGTCGGTGTAGTGATTTTTGGCGATGTTCTTACATATTTGTGTTTGATTAATTGTTGTTTAATTTCTGTTCCGGGAGGTTGTGTCAAATAAACCCTTTTCGCTGGTTCGTGGTTGCATGAATAATACAATTTGTGGAGGTGTTTTACCATGCTATGCTATATACGGAATAAGCTGTCTTATTTTTGATGTTTACATCTTTTAGTTTGTGGATGATTGCAACTTGCTGAAATTTGCAACAAGCAAGCTGCAATTTGTGATCTAGATAGAAGCTAAGACAACTTATCAGTGCCTAACAGAACCGCATAATAATCTCCCAAATCCTAGGTTGTTTTATCTTTTCTAGGTGCATACTTTTTACTATGTACCTATATATACATAGTGTATGTCTAGATGCATAAATAAGTTTATGAACCTAGAAAACCGAAAACGATCTACAATTTGAAAGAGAGTAGCTCATAAGATCAGAAATAAGGTAAGATGAACGTGAAGTAGCTTGGTCAATGCTAAGGACTATGCAATGGATGACCGGTAACAATGATGCAGAACACTTCGTCGGACAGGAAGCAATGACTAACTAACTGAAGCTTGCATGTGGTACCCTAGAGCACACTCCTTCGTCTACGGTACAATTAAAAACTCATCGGTACTTAATATCAAGAGTACTCCCTCCATTTCATCTTAGTTTTTCTAGATACATTTATTTTGTTATGTATCTAGACATAATTATATATCTAGGTGCATTGCAAAAGAAATGTATATAGAAAAACTAAAACAACAAGTATTATGAAACGGAGTGAGTATATGTGAAGCTTTGGTAGTGCACACGTATGCACGTTGGAGGAATGGTTTGTGAACCTCACTACAAACATCATACTTCACGAACTTCGACTGCTACGAAGACGTACACTGAGAGAAGACTTGGAAGACGATGAAAACAATGGATCAGTTGTGTTGTGGTCCTCAATGGAAGACCTTCACAACACAAGCAATGCAAGACCTGACCACAGAAGTAATGCAAGACCTTCTTGACAACACAAGAAATGGAGGAAAGGTATCCCAACGTCACACGTACTTCGGTTCTGCACACGTATGCACGTTGGAGAAATGGTTTGTGAACCTCACACCCAACATCATACGCGAACTTCAATGGTTAGGAAGACGTAAACTAAGAGAGGACTCGGAAGATGAAAACAATGGATCATTCATTCTCAAGATACTCCTGACCACAGAAGTAATGCGAGATACGCATTCTTGACTAGACAAGCAGTGGAGGAAGGTATCCCACCTGATCATCTTTTTATTTTGGTTTGTCATTAGCTCAAAGCATGACAAGAGCATCAAGATGATAGTGACCAAGGTCACGACTATGAGACGGGCGATCACAACTTAGAGGCTGAAGATTTCCCATGCTTGGCCAGCTTGAAATGTCGAAGCATTCGAGCCACATTGTAACACTGATGAACTTGGAGCTGAGCGAGGCTAAGATCGAGCTGCATCCGAGGTGCAGCTATAAGCTGTTGAACCTATCTTTTCTAGATAGTGCGTCCTAGGAACCGCAGTACCAAAATACCAATTTCTGATTAGGTAGAAGTGCAATTGAGGTTTTGATATATTGTTGAAGCATCAGGTAAACTTTATCACTGAGCCTTTCAACCCTATTCGTGTGACCTCCATTAGTCTGGGGGTGGTAGGAAGAGCTTACATATAGTTGAGTTTAGTAAGCTTGAATATTGTCGATGTTTCGACCTAACAACCTACAAGGGTATCCACAAGGTAGTGGATTAGTTGGTGGGACTCGCCGAGCTTAGGAACTCAAAGGTGAATGTTGACACAAGATTTAGACAGGTTCGAACCGCTAAATAGAGTAATACCCCACCTTTTTTGTGTTGTATTGTGTTGGTTGTATCGAATTGCTTCCGAGGGGTCACTGTCTCGCCTTATTTATCTGACGACATGGTTACAAGTCAGTTGTTATAAGAATTCTAGTCAGTTATGACTAGTGGAGTCCTACTCTTTTAAGAACGGTTACTTTCATGATCCTCAACTACACCTTCCTTCGACATAGTCTCCATGTCGGACAAGCCTTGATTTCCAGCACCATATCTGGGACTATCCAATCTTTCTTGTAGATCAATAGATGTATGTATGACAAATAGTTCATGCCATCTCTAATGCTAGCATTTATAATCATGTAAATTTATAATCATGCCATCTCTAATGTACGTCTGAATATTATAATCATGTAAATCTAGGCAATTTATAGTGAAGTGAGAGGATGATCTCCATATGGATCAGACAGAAAGTGTATTGTTGAGAATTATATTGAACTATATCTCGACAATTTCACATGGTTATGTAAATAGCTACCACCCACTCCCTCCGTCCGGCAAAAAAAATGTCCTTTTAGGTTTGTCTAAATCAAACTGTTTTAATTCTAGCCAAGTTTATAATAAAGAGTATCTATATTCATAACACTAAATAGGCATGCTTCGAAAATATATTGCATAATAAATCTAATGAAACTTAATTTTGATCGAAGGTAGCTGGGTAAACCCCAACCTATTCTTTTTCTATTTTTTATTCCATCCTGTTTAATTCGCTCCCACGAGGAGTCAAACTTGGAGTTGTTGGGTGCTACTAAGTGCACTAACTACTACTAGAGGCCCTTTTACAAATATAATGAAACTTATTAGGGCACCCGCAATGGATGTAGTTATGCTCTCTATAAGCATCCACGTAGAAAAGAGAATAGATGAGAGATAAGAATGTGTCGCTAGATGTGGCGAGGGCCGCTAGCACGCGCCCCCGTGTTGAGTGGGCCCCAACACGTGTGTCCTTTCTTCTTCCTGAGAGCTCCGGTGGAGCAGCTGCCGACCGGAGAGCGCGCCAACGCGGGGATAGATGGCGGGGCTGCCGGCACTACCGTGGGAGGGCACGCCGGCACAGGTGACGACGCAGGAGGCGGCCGACGGGTAGGGCCGGGAAGAGTCGTCGCTTCGGCCGGACGCGGAGGGCACTGCGGGCGCGGAGTAGCGAGGCGCAGCCGCGCGGGCGCCGGAGGAGGCCAGGGCGAGGAATCAAACTCCAGCATGAAGATCATCGGCCTCCGCGCGTGGTAGGTGGAGCATGGCCGCCGCCGTGGACGGCTTTCCATCGGGGCAAATCCTGCGCCCGCGAGGCCGGTGAGGGGCAGCGTCGAGAGCATGGCCTCGGGGTGGCCGGCTGTGGCGGCGTGTGGAGAGGGGGTGCGGCGCGTGCATAGGAAAGAAAAGAGGCGTGGGAGAAGAGAGGAGGGGATTAGGAAGACGTGGGTCCCACATTAATTGTTGCAAAAGCATGCCCATTGAGTAGGTAGTCTACAATGTTTACTGTATCCTTTGTGGTTGAGGTTACAGAGCAGCTTACTACAACCATTACGGGTGCCCTTAGACATCAAATAAACTAATATATTTTTACGAGCTTTGTTACAGTACTTTTAAAGTACGGAAAGGTACCTATGGTACTGCATACTTCAAGTACTTTCCTTTTTATCTTTCTTACCAAAAAAAGAATTAAATAGATTTAAGAATAATTAAAAAAGTCATCATAGTAATTTCTTACTATTTTTATACTTGATCCCACCAAATTGGTACTCTCTTTTGGTACTTTGTGGTACCTAATTTATTTTCATCATTTGATGTTTCCGGATGGATGGCTTTCATTTTTTTCAACACACTAAAATTTATCATATTTTTATATAAATTTTGTTGAATATAAGATGGTTTGACTTAGAACAAAACCAAAGGGACACTTTTTGCGGACATGGAGTTACCAAATGTTGGCACCAGCTCTAAGGGGCTGTTTAGATGTGCAAAAGATGAGCAAAAGTGACACTATTCACTCATCACATTCATCACATTTTCTTTCATAAAAATACTATTCCAACACTATTTATATACGCAAATTTACCTGTCTAGACAGCCTCTAAGCTGATCTGGTTTTATTGAAAGATGCTGATGATGGCATGGGAGGGGACTTACATTAATTTGGGATTTGGACCATGCACAGATGCCCAGGAAGACGATGGATTTCTTTAACGTTACTGGGCAGTGCATCAGTCAATGGCAAGGTTGGAGATCTCCGTAATTGCTCCAGTAAGAAATTACGGCGTGCACTTCGATATTACCACTAGAAGAAGCATAGGGAAGACGTTAGGGCAAGTACAACAGTGTAGACAGCTGCTGTCTATTTAACACACACAGACAACTAAATAGACAGATTGTACAATGACTCGTCTGTTTGTCTGTCTGCAAGACATTTAATTCATTCTTTGATATATAAATCATGGTGATCCTATGCATATATGATCTTTGCGGTCATTTTGATGCTCAATTTAGAGAATGTCCTTCTTACTTGCCTAAAGGATTGAAGTATAATTTTGTATTTGATTTCATACCCTTCTTGCTTGCTTAAAGGATTTTCTTTTGCAAAGTACCTCTTACAAGGATGATAGTGCAAAAATGGCAAGGACCAAATCACAAAAGGCAGCACTTCTACGATCTTCGGTGGCTTCTGTCGTCTTCCTCTTGTTTCTCATGCCTCCCTTATCTGCAAGCTGTGGCGCACAGGGAGGGGGTGCATGCGGCACTGCAGCTGATGGCCGGAGCAGCGCGTTCCGTCGGACACACTTCTCTCTTCAGCGCTCCTCGTTCCTCCCCAGCCAGCGCACCTCCTTCTTCCCCTTCGGCCAACCCCTCCCTATCTCGCCTCTCCTCGCGGCGGTGGCGGCGGCAAGCCTCGCTACTCCATGGTGCGACAGAGCTCGATTTGGGGCACGAAGGTCTCCCTTCCTCCGCCGGCGCAGGGACGAAGCTCGATGCAGGGGTGGATCCGGAGCGAGCCGCGGGGCGCGCGGCCCCTCTCCTGCTCCTCCTCCTCCGGTGAGCTGTGGGAGCGCGCGGCTCCTCCTCGGCTGTTCCTCTGCCGGCGAGCGGCCTGCCCTCCCTCACCGAAGTTGCGGGCGTTGTGGTCCCTCTCCCTCTATTGCTGCCTCCGCGGGCGACCTCCTCCCTTATCCTCGCGCGCCTCCTCAGATCCGGCTGCGGCGGCCCAAGCTTGAGGCTCCCGCCGCGCCATGGAGATCAAGTCCGCTGCTCTCTCGCGCCTGGATCGATTCTTGGCGCCATATTCCTACGAGGATGCGCCAAAGCTCTGGCGTCGCACGGGATCGACCTTCATCGTCGACCGGGTGTACAACGGTGCTAGGCTCGGCGATTTAGCTTGGGAGCACGAGCCCCCGTCGTCCTTTCGCGAGACGATGGCGGTGGCGTCGCTAGCCCGAGGCGGGGAGGTTTTTGTAAAAAGACCGGCTCGCAGACGGCTTACAGCCGCGCGTTGTACGTGCCCTCACGGAATCACAAGGGAAACGTTGTAAAAGGATGCAGGAGTAGATCAGATCCTTGGCGCGCCCTTATCTATAAGTCAATGCAGACACATCCCACATGGAACCAACGTTCAGGCCACGGGAACGATCTTCGAAGTCGAATCAAACACATCCCAATATCAAATTAGATATTCGGTTATACTCCATCCCAGTAAGAAAACTATTGCCAATCTATTCCTAAGGCCACACTTTTTCACTTCGAGAATTTCTGTGACTGGATCTCTCTAATTTTTTGCCCATAATGCCATAATGGTGTTCATCACCTTTCTTTGCCAGTGCTGGAGTGAAGAAATGAAGCAAGCAGCTATCCGAACTGGGAAAGTCCTCCACTCCAAAAAAAATGTTAGAAAATTAAGCAATTTTCACATTATTTTAATCCAGATAAATGACGGCTTAAATATGATGACATATATAAAATTAATCATGATGAAAAGAACAATTTCTATGCATGTATATAAAAAGGAAGCAGACAAGAAAGACAGGAAGAACAACACATAAATAAAGATGAGCGACAGAAGTAGATACCCAGCATTTCCAGTAACGTTGGAGGGACCGGAATCAACCATGGTGTTGTCGTCGTCGTAGCAGAGAAGTCGCTGCAGGCAGTCTGGAGTCGTTGTCGTTGATGCAGGCAGTCACGCGAATGCTCCCCAAAAACCAAATCGCCGTACACCTCGAGCAGAGTTCACGATCGGCGTTAGTTCCGGAGGCACCTGCCCTCTAGCGATCCTGTGTGCGCAGGAGCACCGGACGGCGATTCCCGAGAAGCAGCAGAGTTGTGATGTGTTTGTTCTCCTGACCAGCCTTTACTCTTGAGTTTTGTGTCTCTTTATAGACAAATGACATGCTGAAGTTTTACTGAGGAAGAGAGAGACCCGCATGCAAACTCATTAAATGACTCAGCATGCAACGCCCACACGAAGAGACCCTCCTCCTCTTCCACTCACGCCGATGGTATGCCAAAAGACAGTAACTCCCGTGATTAAGAGAGAAACTCCCATGATCAAGTGAGAAATTAAGAGAGAAACTCCCATGATCAAGTGAAAAAGTCCCAGCTAATGAAGGAGACATTTAATCGTCTTAAGTGGCAATACATCGTGTGTCACATTACTTCAGCCTTTTCTCAACCATCATGCTGGTATTATTTATTTCAAACCATAGAGATATTAGGATTATTAAATCATTTAATTTGGACCAATCCCATTAAATAATCAAACAATCCCCACCAATCTCTAAGGTTTGGATAAATAATCTCAAGTATCACAACTCTTTGATATACCAGAGTTTCGACGGAGACTGTTAAGTTGAACATCCGTCTAGAACTAGAATTTTACTCAATCACAACTATACAATGGACTAAGCCTTGAATTGACAGTTTTCTGTGAAATGAGATCCATTCAAGTCCTTTACTGGTACTAGGCTGCAAAAAGGCATCCCCTCTGTTTGAAGCATATAAGTCACACTTTTGTACCTTTTCATGAGAATTTAGAGATTACCCAAGTCTCATAGACTGTGACCAGCAGTCTGTCTCACATAGGTGTATTTCTCAATATATGTTCTGTAGGACAACATCTCGATTGAAATACATTAAGGTAAAAATCATCCTGCCTTACAGAAAGGAAAAATATGCACTAGAGATGAGTTCAGAAGGGATCTTTCCTCACAATCTACTACTAGCTTGTTTCACCATCCTAATTCACGGGATCTCCGATCACATAAGACAGGTTACCACTAAAGTAGAATTCAAATGGGTCTCATACCCATCTCTCTCGATGCACTCTCTATCACATTACGTGATAAGCCCTTGGTAAATTGATCTGCCAAATTTTTCGACGTATGGACATAATCCAATGCTATAACTCCGGAGTTTCTCAACTTTCTGACAGATTTCAGTCGTCTCTTAACATGCCTTGAAGACTTCATGTTATCCTTGGAACTGTTAACCTTTGTGATCACGGTTTGGTTATCACAGTTCATGGAAATAGCCGGAATTAGCTTTTCAACCACCGGTAAATCCAAAAGGAATTCACGAAGCCACTCGGCCTCAGTTCCAGCAGTATCCAGTGCAGTGAGCTCTGCTTCCATTGTAGACTTCGTTAAGATAGTCTGCTTGCAAGACTTCTAGGAAACAGCGCCACCTCCAAACAGAAACACATATCCGCTTGTGGCATAAAGCTCATCAGCATCAGAGATCCAGTTGGCATCACTGTATCCCTCTAACACTTTTGGGTGTCCTGAATAATGAATACCATAACTCATGGTACCCTTTAAGTAGCGCATCACTCTCTCAAGAGCACTCCAATGCGCATCTCCAGGGTTTTTCACAAAACGGCTCAGTTTGCTTACAGCATAGGAGATATCAGGTCGTGTAGCATTTGCAAGATACATGAGAGAACCAATGATCTGGGAGTACCTCAATTGATCCCTTGCTATTCTACGGTTCTTTCTCAAAGGAACACTTGGATCATAAGGTGTAGGAGAAGGAATACAATCACTATATCCAAAGCGACTTAAAACCTTTTCCACATAGTGAGATTGTAACAAAGTTACCCCACCATCACTATCTCTTGATAGCTTGATATTAAGAATAACATTAGCTTCTCCCAAATCTTCCATCTCAAAATTATTTGACAAAAATTGCTTCACTTCCTCAACAACTTTGAGATTAGATCCAAAGATCAATATGTCATCAACATATAAACACAATATAACACTTCATCCCCACCATGTCGGTAGTATACACATTTGTCAGCTTCATTCACAATAAAGCCCGCAGACGTCAATGTGTTATCGAATTTCTCATGCCATTGCTTAGGGGCTTGTTTAAGGCCATATAACGACTTCAATAACTTACACACCTTGTTCTCTTGACCATTTGCAACAAATCCATCAGGCTGATCCATATAGATCTACTCCTCCAACTCTCCATTTAGGAAAGCGGTCTTAACATCCATTTGATGGACTATAAGACCATATGAGGCTGCCACGGAAAGCAAAGTCCGAATGGTCGTCAGTGGAGCAACAGGTGAATAAGTATCAAAGAAATCTTCACCCTCCTTTTGAGTGTAACCCTTAGCCAAAAGCCTTGCCTTGTACCTCTCAATTGTACCATCAGGTCTAAACTTTTTCTTGAACACCCATTTACATCCAATAGGTTTGCACCCATAAGGACGATCAACAACTTCTCAAGTTCCATTAGACATTATTGATTCCATCTCAATCCTAACTACTTCCTTCCACAAGTCAGCGTCAGGAGAGGAAAATGCCTCTTCTATGGTTGTTGGAGTATTATCCACAAGATACACAATGTCGTCATCACCAAAGGATTTTGCAACCCTTTGTCTCTTACTCTTTCGAGTAACTACAATGTCATTCTCCTCTGGATTATGCACATGGGTTTCCTCAATTTGTTCATCTGCAATGAGATTATCATGCTCATGCGAACTAATAGATTCATGATTAGAACTTCTAGGTGTTAATTTCATTGGAAAAACATTTTCAAAAAATGTAGCGTCTCTTGATTCTATTATTGTACCAACATGCATGTCAGGTACCTCCGATTTTATAATCAAGAATCGATATCCCACACTGTGGAAAGCATAACCAAGGAACACACAGTCAATAGTTTGAGGTCCAAGTTTGCGCTTCTTATTGATTGGCACATTCACTTTAGCCAAGCAACCCCAAGTACGCAAATATGAAAGATTTAATCTTTTCTTTTCCCATTCCTCGAATGGTGTGATTTCTTTGTCTTTCATAGGAACTCTGTTTAGAACATGACAAGCTGTCAAAATCGCCTCACCCCACCATTCCTTAGATAATCCCGCAGTGTCTAACATGACATTCACCAACTCTGTTAGAGTGCGGTTTTTCCTCTCGGCAATCCCATTGGATTGTGGTGAGTATGGTGGTGTCCTCTCATGAACAATCCCATGTTCAACACAGAATTCATCAAAAGCATTAGAGAAATATTCTCCACCTCTATCAGACCTTAAACGTTTAATTTTCCTCTCAAGTTGGTTTTCTGCTTCAGCTTTATAGGCCTTGAAAAAATTTAACGCTTCATCTTTTGTTTTCAAGAGATACACATAGCAGAATCTAGTACTATCATCTATAAAAGTCATAAAGTATCTTTTTCCGCCTTTTGTCAAAACGCCATTCATCTCACAAAGATCGGAATGAACTAGCTCTAGAGGTGTCAAATTTCTTGGCTCGGCAACCTTGTGAGGCTTGCGAGTTTGTTTAGATTGCACAAATGCATGACACTTAGAACCTTTGACATGATTAAATTTCGGGATTAAACTCATATTAGCTAGCCGCGTCAAATATCCATAATTAACATGACATAAACGTGAATGCCATAAATCTGTCTCTGTCTCATCACAAGCACTAACAGAGTTCACGACATTATTACACACATCCAGCAAAGACAAGCGGAACAAACCTCCGCAATCATAACCCTTACCAACAAATGTTCCATGTCTCAACACGACACACTTATTGGACTCAAAAACAACTTTATAGCCCTCACGACACATCAAAGAAACGCTAACAAGATTCTTCTTTATTGAGGGGACATGCTGCACGTGCTTCAATAGCACCGTCTTTCCCGAAGTAAACTTCAGATTGACGGAACCAACACCATGAACATGCGCACGCGATCCGTTCCCCATTAGCAAGGCTCCAGTCATGCCGACCTGAAAAGATGCAAACAAAGAGATATCAGCACACACATGGATATTAGCTCCACTATCCATCCATCATTCAGGTGAATTACAAATTGAAAGAACATAAGGTAAAGAATACCATACCCAGATGTTCCTCCTCCAGTCTCATTAATCACCATGTTAGCTGATTTCTTCTCCTTGCCAAATTTGCGGTCAGGGCATTGACTAGCCCAGTGCTCATTACTCCCGCAAACAAAACATCCTTCATTCTTTTTCTTGTTATTTTTCTTCTTGAACTCAGTGGTGTGCTTAGGCTTAGGGTTGTGATCTTGTTTTCCCTTGTTCTTCTTCTTGAAATTACCAGATGCATGAAAATTCCTCTTCTGCACCATGTTGGGAGCAGAGGACTCAGGTTCTTTTCCACGGTTGTCTTTTCCCCTTGCCCTCTCCTCCACATCAAGAGTACCAATGAGATCAGCCATATTGAACTCTTGTCTCTTGTGTTTTAGGGAGGTGGAAAAATCCTTCCAAGAAGGTGGTAACTTGGCGATGATACCGCCAGCCACAAACTTGTCAGGAAGAACACATGGAAAATGTTCAAGTTCTTTAGCCAAAGCCTGAATCTCATGAGCTTGCTCTACAACAGAACGGTTCTCAACCATTTTGTACTCATAGAGTTGCTCCATGAGATAGAGCTCACTTCCGGCATCAGAAACTCCAAATTTGTCATTCAGTGCATCCCATAATTGTTTGCCAGATGTGTAAGATATGTAGTTTTTCTCATACATGGTATGAAGTGCACAAATCACAGCGCCTTTGAAGAGGTTATCGGCAGCCCGAAATTTAGCCTCCTCATCGGCAGGCAAGTTATCGGGCTTTCCCTCCGTGACATGATAGCAATTCATAGCAGTCGACCACAACTCCATCTTAGCACGCCAAGTCATGAAATTCATTCCATCAAAAGCAGTAGGCTTCCACACGGCAGCAAAACCAGTAACGGAAAATTGCCTAGTATTTGGTTTTTGGATTGTTAGAAAATTAAGCAATTTCCACATTATTTTAATCTAGATAAATGACGGCTTAAATATGATGACATATATAAAATTAATCATGATGAAAAGAACAATTTCTCCCTCGGCGGCCTCCAGCTCCCTCCCCGCGTCGGCATCCCTCGATGGCCTCCGGCTCCCTCCTCGCGCCGGCCCGCCGTGGCCGGATCCCATCACGAGCGAGCGGGGAGGTCACCGCCGCCAAGATCTGTGGAGAGGAGACGAGCGAGTAGCACCGGCAGTGTAGCGGAAGGGCGAGCAGGCGAGTAGTGCAGCAACATGATGCTCGACCTCCGCCGCGGAGCAGGGCAACGGCTGCTGCGGCCACTGCCCGCGGGGCTGGGCCACCGGCCACAGCCGCCACCGGCCACCACCGCTACGGTAGCCTCCCTGGTGCGGGGAAAGCTCCGTGGAGGCGCAGGAGCGCCGGTGGTTGGCCTGTGGCCAGATGAGAGTCCAGGTGAGGAGCTCCTACAAGTGAGAGTTCGAGGGGAGGAAATGAGGCAGCCTCATCCATTGGGGGCCGGATGAGAGGTGGGTTGGAGGCTATTTCTTGCCTTTGAACTCTCATCTATGAGGTAGGGGTGCGGTTGAGGGTTCCGTTGGAGTTGCCATATACTAAGGGACCAACCAGGACTAATGCTGAGAGACAAAAGCCGCCCTCACCCCCCCTCCCCCCACCCCCTTTTAGTTTCGGGTGCAGAACCGGTACTAAATATATTTGCGCCAAACCAATATTGAAAATCCCTGGGAGGTTAGTGCAAAATATTTGCACCAAGAGTCACAAGTCATGTGATTTTTGCACGCGAAATATACGTGTGCGCAGTGCGGGGACTCGAACCCGCGACCTCTTTCCATCTCACCTACACAGCACAACTAACTGAGTAGAGAAGGCAATCCTCTTATAGTAACTCGCGGGAGACTCTTTAGTCTTGGTTCGTAACGACAATCCAGACTAAAGGCCCCCTTTACTCTAGGTTGGTGCTACGAACCAAGACTAAAGAGCTGGAGCACTCCGGCCACTCGTGGCTACGTCGTTGAAAAGACTTTAGTTCGGGCTCCAAATTTCAACAGGGACTAAAGCCTTGAACCAAAGGTCGATTCTCTATCAGTGCTTTTGTATTGATCAATAATTGTAATTGGGTTCTACCTCGCCCTATCAAATGAACTTGAAAAACAAATGCCTTTGGATTGTATGGAAGTTAATTTCAGATCTATTGTTAAAACCCACTTGGCCACTTTTAGAAGCCAACATAATGTATTGGAAGCAAAGAAATACAGTACGATTGGTCAAATTTGGAGATGAAAATTCTAGCTTATTCAAGCTAATGGATACATATATCTCGGCTACTTCTACAAGATGGCACATTTCTTACTGAACAGGACCAAATTGCAGGTGCTATCCTACAAGGAACGGCTGGGGTCATCTGAATTTGTAGGAATCTCCTAGAACGCTTATGCAATAGGTTCGTTTACATGAGCTTGATAATCACTACCGGAATCAGTGCCTTTGCCGAGAGCAAGATGCTCTTTGCAAAGGCCCCTTTCCCCTCGGCACATCCTTTGCCGAGAGGAAGCTCTCGGCAAAGGATACTCAGCACAGTTGGGCCGGCAAAGGCCTCTTTGCCGAGAGCCACGTCAAGTCCTCTCGGCACATGTGTGCCGTGAGGGCAGATGGCTCTCGGCAAAGACATTTTCATAAAACGAAAAAAGAAAATCCCCAGGGTAGCGGGCCCAAAGGCCGGCCGCCGTGCATCCCCCACCTACCGTTGCCGCCGCCACAACCAGCAACACTACCACCACCGCCACCAGCAACACCACCACCACCACCCGCCGCCACTACCAGTAGCACCACCACCACCACCCGGCCGCCGCCACACAGAGAGGAGGGAGATGAGAGAGAGAGGGAGAGGGAGAACCTAGCTGGCACGCAACGCAGATCCGTCACGCAGATCCACCGCCGGCCACCTGCCACGCAGCTCCGCCGCCGGCCGGCCACTGCCTCGAGCTCCTCCGCCACCACCGCGCTTAGAGCTCCGCCGTCGGGTCCCCGCCGCACACGACTACCTCCACACCTCACCCCGTTGTTGCTCCTCTCTGCCAGGCTGAGAGGCAGCGAGTGGAGGGGAGAGAGGAGGGACAGCGAGTGGAGGAGGCGCGCGGGGCCGGATGCGCCGCCGGAGAGTGAGGAGAGTTCGCGGCGGCGGCGGCGTCAAGGGAGTGGATCGTTGGAGGCAGGCGCGGATGGTGGAGGGGGGAGGGGCGAGTATATATATAGGTAGGGTTCCGAGGGGGGTTGGGCCGGCGGGCCAGTGGGGTTGGTGGGCCGGCGGCGGATCTTTGTCGAGACCCATGTCAGCCTGGCGCCCTCTTTGTCGAGAGCCTGGCTCTTGGCAAAGACAATTTTAATCAAAAATAGTTATTAAAATAGCAAATAGAGGTGAAAATTTTCCAAAACGTAAGATGACACCAATTATGTTGTATATTACTTATAGAAAAGTTTTTTTTATTCAAACTCAATTTTGAATTTCTCTAGGACTCCAAACCTAACGACATTATTTTAAATTCTTAGAAACTTCTCGTGAGATGTTCCGGTTTCTAAACAGCGTACGTGTCCAAGGGTTCAAAACATTCTCAATTTTTTACCACAATCTCCACATATGATATCATGAGCGCTTAACAAATTTCGTGATTTTCAAACTTCATTTGAATTTTATATAATTTTAAAACCTTTCTACCTCACGATCTTTATCATGATTAGAGAACCAAATGCCAGAAATTTAGCTTCATTTCATGTACATGGTCTTAGAGATGTCTCATAAATAGGAATATCATTTTTTCACCAACTTTACTCTAAGATTTCATGCACTTGCAGTTCATATCGGACGTATACGAAAAAATTGCCTAGAATAATGTAAAATTGTTAAAATATAACAAACAGAGCTAAAATTGTGTCAAATTTGAATATAAGTTTTGTATATGTGTATGTTGAGTATAAAAAAGTTTGGAGCTAAGAAAGTGATTTTTTTACAAAAAAATTGCCGAGTGTTTGCTCTTTGCCGAGAGTTTTATGTGGGGCTCTCGGCAAAGAAGCCTCTTTGCCGAGAGTGTTTTGGTTCGCTCTCGGCAAAGCCTCCTTTGCCGAGAGTTTTTTGGGTGGCTCTCGTCAAAGACTCAGTTTCCGTAGTGAATCTCATACAACGCTTATATAGATGGCACATGTCTTCTCTATGGAGGAAATTGAAGCTGTAGTTAAGGATATGACGGCTAGCCATGCCCATGGACCTCATTGCTTTAATGCGTTGTTCATTAAGAAATGTTAGCACACTATCAAGGCTGATTTCATTATTCTCTGCAATGACTTTTTTGGAAGGAATCTAGGACATTAGCAGCATGTGATTTTCCTGAAGGAAATCTCAAATAAAAGGAACTGTTCTTTGTTTAAGCGGTGAGGGATATGGGTGGCCAATGGGTCCACCGACCAATATACTAGCTGGTCTGACTAGTGGGCCCGCCCAACTGAAAGGTGGTAGGTATGTATGCGAAGATACATGAAGAGAAAGTCAAGGAGGCCAGGCCATACAAATCATCAACCCAAATATTGCGGGATACAAGTTGTAATCTGACTTCCGACCAGTGTGCCCTCATTCCACCTTAGGCACAAGATCTTAACTCTTTGTAATACAATCCACAAAAACACAAGACATAGGGTATTGCTCTACAAAGGCACGAACCTATCTAAACCCTCGTGCACTTGCGATTACCATCGAGTTCTTAGTCTGATGATCCTCTCCGCCTACAAATCTACAACTTAGTTACCCCCTAGTAGACTGTCGGACCCCTAAATCTGATAGTTGGCGCACCAGGTAGTGGCAATCATGAGATTCCGCCTAGCGAAGTCATGTCATCTCACCCCAGCTTCATCTTCCCCAAGAGCATAAAGGACTTCCACTCCAACCTAAACTAGCTCCGCTTCGGGACCATGCAGGTGTATTCTGACTCCACCACCTCCTTTGTTGACTCGGTGTCGTCACCAGCTCTATGTCCATAGGATCTGCACATACGGAACAAGATCTTCGCCTGAGGATCATTGCACTGCTCGCCTAGTGGGTCGGCGACCTCTCCCTCTTCGAGAGGATCCCCGTATGAACGAGCGGGGGTGTCCCACTTCATATCATATCACGAGCCATTTTGTCACCCTACAAGCGATCTAAGGCCAGCATAGCATGATGTAGGATGAGGCTAGGCCAAGTGGATCTGTCAGACAATAGTGTTTCCCGACCTTCGTGAGCAGCAAGTGTCGGCAAGCATCAGTTCCACAAGCCATGGGGCGAGGCCCGAGGCTATGTGGGGTGAATCAGTGTTGGATCTCTGTCAACGACATTGTGGGGCTCACAATAGTGGGATCGAGCTCCATGTGCAGTTCTGTGGGGTGCAACACAAGTGGTGGTAACCCTGGGCGGGATGGATGGCCACCAACAACATTGGGTGAAGCTCTCAGGGCACTAGCATTATTTGTACTGATTGATGGTGAGGCTAGCTGAGGCCACTAGACTGACAAGGAAGAAGACACACTAAGAGCAACTCCAGCAGATGGAGTAAATTTCATCCCCTATATCAAGTTATTGGGGGTGGAGTAAAAATATTTTCATCCCTAAAACACAATTTACTCCAGCAATTTCCCTATTCTCCTTCCCAACTCGTGGGTCTCACCGCACCACGTCATCCTTTCTTCCCCTCCCCAAATCTTCTATCTCCCCTCCCCAAATCTTCTATCTTTGGGCGGCCCGGCGTCGCTGGCCACGAGGCCCGCCGCGCGCCGCGCGCCACACCCCCATCCCCACGAAGCACCTCCGCCTCCGCCACACGACCGCCCGGAGATGCCACCACCTGACGGCTCATCGGCGGCCTCCTCCGCCGCCGCGCCATCCGAGAGCCACAGGAAGGTCCTGCAGGGCCGGTACGAGCTCGGCCGCGTCCTCGGCAGGGGAGGCTCCTCCAAGGTCTACCGCGTCTCCTTCCTCCGATCTACGCGTCTCCCCACCACCCACCCTCTCTCTTTTCCCAGATCCACCACTTCTCGGAGCACGCACCCATCCGCGCGCACCTTGCAATAATGGCGGACGAGAAGCTTGCCAAGCTGCGGGAAGCCGTCGCCGGCCTCGGTCAGATCAGGTGATCACCCACCTCCGATCCCGTCGCACGCTCTCTCACTTTCAGAGCAGATCAGCAGCCATGGCTGATATCTCTGACGAGATCTTGATCCTTTCTTCCATGCCATTGCTGCATCTTATTCATGTGTGTTCTTCGCTCTGCAGCGACAATGAGAAGTCCGGCTTCCTCAGCCTCGTCTCCCGTTACCTCAGGTAAGCAGTAACACCGTGCTGAAGCTGCTGGACAAGCTCGCCGTGCTGAAGCTCAACGGCGGCCTGGGAACCACCATGGGATGCACAGGGCCCAAGTAAGTTTCATGACAGATCTGTCGATTCATTTCAGCAACACCAAACTGCAGGAGCATTTTGCTTTAATTTCTCTGAATCGCTGAAGCATCGTAACATGTCTCTGTTTCAGCAACGTCCTTTTACGAAACTGTAGTCTGTAACATGTTGTTTGAAATTAACATTGCAGGTCGGTTATCGAAGTGCGCAACGGATTTACTTTCCTCGACCTGATTGTTATCCAGATCGAGGTTCGCTAGAACATCATGGTCCATGCGACGTCCCGTAAAATTTAACTTCACCACCTGATCTTGTATCTTTCGCTTTTTTCAGTCACTCAACAAGAAGTACAGCAGCAATGTGCCACTGCTTCTGATGAACTCCTTCAACACCCATGAAGACACCTTGAAGGTAGATTCGCTTCAAAAGTTATTCCTCTACATATTGCAGATCGAAAGCTAACAAGTATGCTTGTCCTACAGATTGTTGAGAAGTACGCAAATTCAAGCATTGAGATCCACACATTCAACCAGGTATGCCAGGCAAAATTTTTGTTGGCGTTGTTGGATACTTTTAGTGTTACTCCAAAAATATACTAAGTTGATCATAAAACAATTTCTATCATTACAGAGCCAGTACTCTCGTGTGGTAGCTGACGAGTTCTTGCCATGGCCTTCCACTTGAGCTTGTTGTCCTTTGACATTTCTCAGCCTTCCATGTGTTTTGCTTCACTGAATAGCAATGGGCGCGGTCATGTTATAGTTCATCATCGATCTGGATGGCAGCACTGGAAGGAAAGGAAATGGAAGAAGGCATATTTAGAGATTTCAAGATAGTAGTAGAAAATGTACAGTGTGTGAATGTACAAACATGACTGCATACTTATTTCACAAGCATGCTAAAGAATCTTACAACTGACTGGCCTTGTCACATAATGTTCTTTAGAAATTTGGTTGAAGCAAAAGGATCTTATTTTACAAACACTAGAATGCCTTCCCTTGCTGTAATTCTTTATGTTGGAACCAAGAGCCATCACAGAAACCATTTCCTGACTATATGCTTGATAGTTGATACGTTAGATGTGACATACCTTTTGGACTGACAGTGTTTGCTAATATCTTCACAA
Organism: Cenchrus fungigraminus; assembly: GCA_036936925.1. Taxonomy (NCBI): domain Eukaryota; kingdom Viridiplantae; phylum Streptophyta; class Magnoliopsida; order Poales; family Poaceae; genus Cenchrus; species Cenchrus fungigraminus. Next base: position 126,111,874 of record CM072779.1, read on the forward strand.
AGGGCCTTGCTCACACTTTCCGATTCTGAGGATGTGGATGTAGTAACAAGTCTGAGCAGATTTATCAGGAGCCACGGAGTTGACAAAGCTTACCAGTTTGAAAGCTGTTCCAATCTGTTACTTTCACCCATCCTTTTCCGCCTGATTCCAACTGTTTACCAAAAAAATGTGTTAGGTTGGTGGCTAAATGATTGCAAACATCCTGATGCTGAATGAAAAAAAAATCAATACTGAAATATATTGATAATCCACTATATATTTATAGCATATTTATGACATCCATAAAAGGGGAGCAGCATCGATAAGATGGCATTCAGTACAATAATAAAACAGTAAAAGATCTTTGTGTTCTACCTTCTGCAAGGTATAATCTTGCATCTTATCACACAGGCCATCCAGAAGCTCTACAACCCGAAGCTCACTGACTCTGCACCATGTATATACAAAATCAACTACATAGCATGGCAAAAGTATGCAGTGCAATACATCCATAACATGTTATGTGAAACCAAAGATGCTCATCAAGATCAAATACACTCCATGTGGAGTGTTGAATCAGGAATTATTCCCATTAACATATATTTCCCATAAGCATCTTTTTGGTCGTTGTAACTGTGTGTTATTATGCTGGTTGTGTACCTGTAGTCAATGACCTTCCCTTCCCTCTGTCCTTTAGAATTCAAGCGATTGCGCAAGTCCAAGTGGTTTCTTGGTTTCTCCTGCATTAGAGAATTCAGTAAAAAGAATAATTGATCAACTTGTGCCACGATCGAGAAACTAATATGATATATGAATATTTGTTCTGTCAATTGTAAAATTTTACTTCATTTGAGAAAGATAAAGCTTTAGTATCACACATACAATGATACAACCGAAATCAGCATCATGAACAATGGTCAGAATTACTCAAATGAATGACAGAATGAGAGGTCATTGATTTACTTACACTCGAAATTCCAATCTCTAGCTCTGCCTGGAAAGAAGATCAATAGATCCATCAGAGAATATACAGTATCCATTGCAGATTGCTGAAATACAAAGTTCATTTGCTGATGGTAGAGATGAACAATGGGGCAGTATATGCCCCTGGAACTCAAACTCAACCTTTCAAACAACTGCTACATCTATAGCACACCAAAATAGTATTTTTCACAGTACCTCAGTGTTGAAATTTCCCCGATAATACAGTTATATTAGTCTAATTTCAAGTTACCAACAAAATAGTGCTAGTCAGGGCCCCATATTAGTCCAAACTCTGACTCTACCAGCGTCAAAATTCTACAGAAAACGCTAAAAGATCCAGGCCATGATCTATCCTGCACTATAGCTTCACGAGAAAAGATCGAAGCCAGTTTCTTCCCCTCGCTGGTGTAAAATGGTTTCAGTCACACTAAGCAGGATTGCTCCAAGAATGAGCGGAGAAAAGGAGGAACGAAGAGGGAACTTGTCGCCGTCCTCCGACGCGGACACCGTTTGGCACCCCGCCGCCACGGCCGGGACGAGGCGCGTCCGGCGGTGGCGCGACGTGAGGAAGTTGGCGCCGTGCACCTTGGCGTCGCAGGCCGCGCAGAGGAACACCGCGTCCGCCGCGCAGTGCACCACCGCGGGCGCGCCGCGGGCGCGCCGCAGAGCTCGCAGCTGCGCCCCGTGCCCGGCCTCACGACACCGCCGCCATCGCGCCCCATCCTCTCCCTCCTCCTCCCCGCCCATGTGGCTGCAGGACTACATCCCCAGCGCGCTGGGCATGGCGGTGCCCTTCTTCCTGGGCTCCTTCTTCACCATCGACATGTGCGTGGGGAGCATCGTGCCTCTTGCGCCGGGAATCCCGAGAGGCGCCCAGGGAGAGGGGCGGTGGAGGCGGCGCGGCGGAGGAGGGAGCGGCGGCGGGACCCGCGTCCGCGCGGGGGCGAGGGGAGGGAGGAGACGGCGGCGGCCGCCGCGGTGGCCGCCATGGCCGGCCGCGGCGGGGCGGGGCGAGCGGGGGGCGGTGTGGAGGCAGGAGGGGATCGAGTGGGTCCCACGGATAGGGGTGGAGGAGAGGTTCCCTCTATAGAGGGGATGGAGAGGGGATTTTAGTCCATGGAGAAAAAAAGGGGGGCTATAGGGAATCTGCTGGAGAAGGTTTCATCCCCTATATGACTACTTTTTTGCTCTTGGGGAGGGGATAGGGAAGCTGCTGAAGTTGCTCTAACTAGAATGACATGGGTCTCGCTTATGGTGGCTAACAAATTATAGCAGAAAATGATGTTTATCCCATCTAACGCAGTCCTTGTAACAAACAAAAAATTACGAAGGATCCATCCACTGGTTGAAAACTCACCTTTAGTCTCGGTTGGTGAGAGACTAAGGTCTCCAAGGACCCATCGTGTCGGGGACGGTCATTAGGGGTCCCCTAATTAAAGGGATAATCACCCTCGTTAAATGAAAACTGATTATGGGCTAATCTCCAAACCAAACAGTCACGGAACACCACGGGCCCACGGCCTACTACGGCCCAGCAACGGCCTTCATCGAGAAGGCCCGCTCGTCCGTCTCGCTCGAGGGTCTTGGTCCCTCGAGACGAGTTTCCGCCTCACTCTAGGGTCCCGGTCCCTCGAGCGGATTTCCGCCTTGCTCGAGGGCTCCAGTCCCTCGAGTGAGTTTTCGCCTCGCTCGAGGGTCTCGGCCCCTCGAGCAGGTTTTCGCCTCGCTCGAGGGGTTCGCCCCCCTCGAGCGAGCAACAATCTCCGCCTCGCTCGAGGCCATCCCTCGACAAACGGCACCCCGCTCCTCTCCTCCGCCTGACAAAGGCATTAAATGCCCAGCTCCACGCTGGGACGCCGAAGTCAGAGGCACATCTTCCCACGCCGCGCGACTGACACGGTCTGCACGCCTGACACCGCCACTATGCGGCCTAACCCGCCACTATGCAGCCATCCCTGCTCTTGTGCGGGCGCAGCGCGGCCCCGTGCGGACAGGCCGGCGTCATTCCGTGGCACTGTGTTATCTGCTCTCGTCCTTCCCCTGCGGCAAGACCCTCGAACGGGCATGGAGGCACCCTCGAAAGGTGTATGGATGACAAGCGGACGTACGCGCTGACCGGTGCCGCCGTACGAGCGGCATGCGCCGCATCTCCTCCACCGGCTCCGGCGCTGTGCGGCCATCCCTGGCGCTGTGCGGCCATCCCCAGCACTGTGCCGCCATCCCTGCCGCTGTGCGACAGGATGCGCAGCGCTGTGCGGACAGGCCGGTGACATCCCGCAGCCCTGTGCCGCTGACTCCCGTCCTTCCCTCTGTGGCTGGACCCTCGATTTGGCAGGGGCGACCCCTCGAAGTCAAAGCCGGACAGACCATAGTAACCACCACGCCGCCCGCAGAAGCCGGAGGGTGCTACCAACTCGCGCCAGGAACCACGACGTGCGGGGATAAGACCACCGACGCCATACATGCAAGTACACGGTCACTATGCCGGCTGCTGTGCAGCATTCCTGTAACTGCCCTCCCTTGGCCTATAAAAGGGAGAGGCAGACGCCCCCGCAGGGGGAAGAAACTTATTCACCCCACACACACTCACTCGCTCACCAGCACACCACCCCGTTCCAGATATTGGCACTTACCTCAATCATCCTAGTGGGGACTTGGGGGAATTTCCTTGTAGCTCCCCTCTATAGGCACCCCCGGTGCAAGCTAATATAGTGCGCAAGCACACCTTGCTGGATGTACGGCCGCGTGGCCGGAACCAGGATAAATCCCGTGTCTCCTTAGCTTAGCACTGACCATCGAGGAGCTGATCTCAGTGCAAATTACTAGTTGGTTCCGGTGCTAATCCGGACACTGACAGTTGGCGCGCCAGGTAGGGGAGCGCTGAGATCGTCCACCTGTCTTCTCGATGGTGATCATCACCGAGCGCACGTCGGAGAGGCCCGCCTGGGGCCAATCCGATCCGTTCCCGACCGGATTCGAGATCTGGTTCGGGAGCATCCACTACCAGGCCATTGGCAACGGCTACCACATGCGTATCCTCAACAGGGATGCACTCAAGGTGGCACCACCCAGAACGGCGGCTGCCCCAATGCCTGCGGTGTTTCGCCACCACCCCAGCGCCGCAAGCGTTCGGGAAAGCGCTCGCGACGAGCGCGCACGGCGCGACGCCAAGCGGCGGGCGCTGGCTCTCCCCAAGGGGTCGAAGCCAGTGAGTTCCCACCTGCCTGAGAGCCAGGTGTGGTTCGAGGACCGGTGGATGGTCGCTTCCTGATGTGATGAGTGATTGACAACGTGGTGTGGACTGATTCTTGGCTAAGTATTGCAGGTGCAGGTTGCGGCTTGACTGGTGCAGGTGCAGGTGAAGAACAAGCGCGAAAGGTCATTGCCGGTGAGGCCTCCAGGTGTGGAGAAGACAAGTAGGCTTGGTTCGAGGGACCCGGTGGCCAGCGGGGTCAAGTGCGGGCCGCATGGTGGCAAGAACGGCAAGATGAAGTCATGGACGGTTTCTTGGTTGAGCCTCAAAACCAAGGTCGAGCCGGGACTACGTGGGAGCCGAGTCATGAGTGGTGTTTGGCGGAGGCTACACTGAGTTCGCGGGGTTTCCGGTGGTTCACCAGAAAACCACTGGGTTTCTTGGTTGATCCACAAAGCCAAGACTGAAGAACCGAAGACGGAGGTGCAGCAGCTCCAGACCGGTCTGACCGGTGGGTCTGACCGGTCTGACCGGTGGGTACCGGTCTGACCGGTGTGCGACGACGCAGTCCGGAATCTTCGAAGCGGAGGACACGCGTCGAGATCGCAAGGCTTGCGTCGAGGCTAAGCAAGTTTGCGGTCGCTGGGCATCCGTCTGATGGAGTGAAGACAAAGTTTTCCGAATTCGCCCTTGAGGGGCATGTATCCCTAGTTAGCTAGTAAGGGTATTTTCGTCTTTCGGTTGCCTCCATAAAACCCAAGTGGTGAGAGGATGGCAGCCATCTCTTGGAACCATAGCTCATTTGGTTTTCCTATTTTCCTTCCTATTTTCTTAGGATTTTCGTAGGACTAGCTTGAGAGCTTCATGGTGAGATCTTGTGAGAGGGAAGGATGATCGGGCGGCAAGCTAGACCTTGTATGAACATCTTTGGTATGTATAGATGATTCGGCGTGGTTCCTCAAGGCTTGGATGTGTCTTTCCTGTTTCTCCTTTTTGGTGATTTTAGGAGCCCTTTCTTGGCGATTTTCTTGGAGCGATTTCGAGGCCTTTCTCTTTGGGATTTGGTGGGGGATGTATGTATGAACCCTTCGTGGTTCTTTTCCCTTTGATTCCCCTTCCAAATCCGTGAGCAAAGGGGCTCGATTTTGGGGTTTTCGTGGCTCTAGGGTTAGAGGCGTTCTTGGTGGGATTTCTTCAATTCCTCTTGGTTTGACAAGTTTTGGTGGACCAAATCTTGGCTATGGAGTACCCATGAGGTGTTCCTACTATCCCCAAAGTCTTGTGCAAAACCGTGGAGCGAATCGGGAGATCGGGAGTTGGATTTGGGGGAGTTGACTCGCGGGCGCTGTTCATCCCGAGCTGCCCAGGCGCGACCGGTCTGACCGGTGCTCTTGACCGGTCTGACCGGTGCTAGCCCTTGGTGGGTTTTTTTCTCAGGGAATAGCCTTGTCCGTGTGGTTTTGTCCCGTGGTCCTGCTGATCAGTTCTTGGCGTGTTTGGAGTTGTTTTGCTAGGTTTTGTGAGGGGTTCTTCTTCCTTCCAGGTTGTGTTTCGAAGGTGGTTTTTGTTCCAGGGCCTAGAGGAGTCACTGAGGCTTCCTGGAACGTTTGCTGTGCGGCTGCTGTAGCCACCGGCCTGACCGGCTCTGTCCACCGGTCTGACCGGTGTCACCGGTCTGACCGGCGCAGGTCATCGGTCTGACCGGTGTAGCACAGGCAGCAAGCCGTGCAAGTTTCCGCTGTGTGTTTTGGTGAGTTCTGGCTCGGAGGGTTGAGTGTTGGTTCCTAGGACCAGTAGCACTCCAGTGGCTGCGTGGTCTTGGCCAACTTGGGTAGTTGGGTCGGAGACGTGAGTTGGAAGCCGTGTTCGTCTTGTTGGAGTTCTCATCTCCTTCGAGAAGAATTTTTATCGGCTCCCATTCACTCCCCCCCTCTCTGGTTCGCCTAATCGGTCCTTCAATTGGTATCAGAGCCGGTTCGGGTCTTTATTGACTCTTACCAGTCTAAGATCCAAAGATGGCGTACCAGGAACGGGGTTCAGGTCCTCCGCACTTCGATGGGAAGAACTACCAGATGTGGCAAAGGCGGATGGCGGCGTTCCTCCGCGGAAAGGGTCAGATCCTTTGGATGTCACGGTGAACACAGCTTATGTTCATCCGATGAACTTCCTTGCTCCAGGATCGAGGGATATGTTCGAAGCCAACAACAAGGCTGTCGACTACTTGTTTCGTGCTCTGTGTCAGCCTGAATTCGATCGGGTTCAGACAGAGGACTTAGCTTGTAGGATTTGGGAGCAGTTGAAGGATGCTCATGCTGGGAATGCTCAGGTTCAGGCTCGGATGTACGCGACTTACCGGAGAGAGTACGAGAACTTCACTCATCTTCCCGGCGAGTCCGTCGATGCCCTTTTCCAGCGATTTACGGTCGTTGTGAACAACATGAGAGCCAATGTGGACGTCCTCCCATACAATGATCATGATAGAGTCGTGAAGCTCTTGCACTCGTTGGATCGTACCGTATGGGACGGGAAGTTTGAGGCTATTGTTGAGTCCGAGAAGTATGACACCTTGACGGTGAACGAGCTGTTCTCGAAGCTCAAGTTGGCTGAGTTGGACCGTGGTATGACAGCCAAGATCGAGAGCCCGACTGATTCTCATAGTCTCACTCTCGTTAGTGGCAAAGGAGCTAAGTCTAACGCTAACGCATCCTCCAGGATGTACTCTCTGTCTTCTTTGATGTCTTTGCCAGACGAGGAGTTCGACGTGCTTGGAGAGGACGAGCTGGCGTTGCTGACCAGGCGGTTCGAGAGGCTGCACGAGAACCGGGTGAACACGAGGAGGACAGCACAGACGTGCTTTCAGTGCGGCAAGCCAGGACACTTCGTCGCCGACTGCCCGGAGAAGACTGAGAACAAGGACGGCTACAAGGACGGCTACAGGCACTGATCGAGCAAGGATGGCAAGTACCGATCGAGGCACGATCACAAGCACAAGAACAAGCACAAGGACGAGCGACGGTCGAGGAAGAAGGACGGCCGCGGCAGGAAGGCCCGAGCGATGGTCGGAGCGAGCGATGTCGACTCCAGCTCCGCCTACTCTTCCTCGAGCTCGAGTAGCAGTGAAGATGAAGGTGATCGGCGCAAGAACAAGAAGTCATCCAGGAACTTGAGCGGGTTGAGCTGCTTCACGGGAGATGGCTTCTGCGGCATGGCCCATAGCTCCGGCAGCAAGAAGAGCCACCAGAGTGACTCGGACTCTGACTCCGAGGATGAGGTATGTGATGAGCTCTCTTCTTTGCGCAAGGAGAATGATGAGTTGGTTGACTTGCTTGATAACCGCGATCACATGCTTAGAGAGGCCAAGAAGATGAGGAAAGAGCTTAGGGCCTCACTAGAAGATGCTAGGAACTGTGTGGCTGAGCTAGAAACCCAGAACCTAGACGCTAAGCTTGAGATTGATTCGCTTAAGGCTTCTCCTGTGGTTTCTGATGAGATTGATTGCTGTGATTGCTCTGTGTACCTAGCTGATCTCACTGCTCTTAAGGATAAGCATGCTTCTACCTGTGATGAACTAGATATGCTTAGGGTTGAAGTGGCTGAGCTTAAGTCTAGACCTGCTTTGCTAGGTGCTTGCACTTCTTGCCCTGTTTTGCATGGAAAGATTGATGAGATGCATGCTTACACTGTTTCGCTTGAGGCTAAGTTGAAAGAGCCTATTCCCACTTCTTGCTCTACTTGTGAATTGCATGCGGTTAAGAATTTGGAGCTTGCACATTATGTTGATCGCTTGCAGGATGAGAATGATGAGCTGAGAAAATGTATGAGCTGGTTGTCGGGTCAGGAACCTCAGCTTGGTATCATGATAGCGGCTTTCAAACGCTATGATGGTCAGGCACTTGGGGCTGACAAGCTTGGAGAGAACAGTGGTGAGGGAGTTGAGAGAGTTGGAGAGATTCCTATCCCACCACCAAACAGACACAAAAACAAGTTTGAGCCCAAGCCTAACCATCACAAAAACAAACTTGACACTACTCCAGATCCACCCATATTCCCTCACCCAACAAATGATTTTCAGAAACCGGTGAAGTTTGTGAGCCCAAAGGGAGGTGAGGAAGGAGAGAAGAAGGGTGAGAAGCCGAGTGGGCAGCCCCAACCCAAGCCTAAGCCTAAGCCACAGCCCATAAAGTTCCATTGTGGGTATTGTGGGAGAGATGGTCACAAGGATGAGTTTTGCTTCAAGAGGAAGCGTGAGGAGAGAATGGCTAGAGAGTGGGCTAACAGGGACAGGTACCACCCCTCTAATGGTGTACCTGAGCCTCGTATGCAGATGCCCAGGGCCAAGGCGATTGTGAGGACGGTTCCGGCTTGGGGAGACCGGAAGGTTGCAGGTGCTGCTGCTGGCCGAGCTACACCGGTCAGACCGGTGCAGGTCTGGGCAGACAGCGAGCCGGGTTTCGTGCTCGTGAGGATGCTCGGTTTGGTTCTGGAGGTCGTGGTTCTGGTGGTTGGTCTGGAAAGTTTGCAGGTGGTCAGTTTGCTAGGCGTTCCCCACCTCGTGCTCAATACGGGGGTGGGAGGAGTCGTAGCTTTGAGATGGAGAGGAGGAACGATCCACGGTTTCCCTTTCGTGGCTTTCGTCCTCCTTCAGCTAGAGAGGGTTGGTTCCCTCATAGTGATTACCGTGGTGGTGTTCGTGGTGGTAGCTTTGATAGGCGTGATGATTTGGTTTGTGCTAACCCCACTTTGGAGCAAATGGCTCGGCACTGGTTTTACTCTTTTGGTACTAACCCCAGTGCTGAGTCGTTTGTTCACTCACGTGCTCGCTTTTGAATTTCAGGTGGGAGACTTGAAGAACATTTGGTTGATTGACTCCGGTTGCTCGAGGCATATGACCGAAGACAAGGGGTGGTTCTCAAGTCTCGTCCCGGTGGTGACAAAGAAGTACATCACCTTTGGGGACAATGGGCGAGGGCGTGTGCTGTCAGAAGGTGAGATTAAGGTAAGTGACAAGATCACTCTCAGACGTGTTGCTCTTGTTCAATCGCTTGGATACAATTTGCTTTCTGTGTCCCAGTTGTTGGATGAGGGTTTTGAGGTGTTGTTTCGGCCTGGTGGTTCTCGGATTTTAGATTCTCGGGGGGATCTTGTTTGCATGGTCGTTCCCGAGGGTCAAGTGTTCCGAGCTGATTTTTCTCAGTCTTCTGGTGTGGAGCGTTGCTTCTTGGCTGGTTCTTCGAGTGAGTTGTGGAAGTGGCATAGGAAGTTGGGTCACTTGAGCTTTGACCTTTTGTCTCGCTTGAGTAAACTCAATTTGGTCCGAGGATTGCCACGGTTGAGGTTTGAGAAAGAGTTGGTTTGTGCGCCGTGTAGGCATGCCAAGATGGTAGCCTCTTCTCACCCGCCTCTCACCGATGTGATGACTGAGCATCCATGCGAGCTGCTCCATATGGACCTTGTTGGCCCAGCTCGTGTGCGATATGCGGGTGGGAAGTGGTATGTCCTTGTTGTGGTGGACGACTACTCTCGGTATGTGTGGGTGTTCTTTCTTGAGGAGAAAGGGGAGACGTTTGGTTTTGTTCGAGATCTTGTCTTGAGGTTAAGAAACGAGAGGCACGGAGATGCCATACGAGCGATCCGCAGTGACAATGGCTCGGAATTCAAAAACTCGCTTCGAAACCTTTTGGCATGACTTGGGTCTTGAACATCAGTTTTCGAGTCTGTATACGCCTCCCCAGAATGGCGTTGTGGAAAGGAAAAACAGTACCTTGTGCGAGATGGCTCGGACGATGCTCGACGAGCATAGGACTCCGAGAAGGTTCTGGGCTGAGGCGGTCAATACCGCGTGCTATGTGTCGAACAGGATCTACCTCAGGGTTCATAAGAAGAAAACCTGTTACGAGTTGATGCACGGTCGCACACCCAAGGTGAGTCACTTCCATGTCTTTGGTTGTAAGTGCTTCATTCTGAAGAAAGGGAAGAAGTTGGACAAGTTCGAGGCTAGGTCTGTCGATGGCATTTTCTTTGGTTATGCATCTCATTCTAGAGCATTTCGTGTGCTCAATCTTGAAACTAACCAAATCGTGGAGACTTGCGAGGTAACCTTCGACGAGACACAGCCACGTAGTCAGCTTGTTTTTGAGTGTGCAGGTGACGACGAACTTGGCGAGGAGATCTTTCAGGAGGAGGAGCATGAACATGGAGATGATGAAGATGGCGGTGTGGTGCCCTCGGCTGAACATGTACCTACTACTTCGACGACGATCGAGAATGGACCCTCTCCCGCACCTTCAATGACAAACCCGGATCAAGGCGAAGCTGCTATTGAGGGGGAGGTAGCATCAAGGCAAGAACCTCCCCGGCGAGTGCAAGTGGATCACCCAGCTTCGAGAATCGTCGGCGACATGAATGAACGTACTACACGGTCGAGGGTTCGGAACAATTCTCATTTCGCTCATGCTGCTTTTGTTGCCACCTTTGAGCCCAAAGACATTGGACACGCGTTATCTGATCATAATTGGGTTAATTCGATGCATGAGGAGTTGGAGAATTTTGAGAGGAACCAAGTTTGGGTGTTGGTTGACCCTCCTCCAGGGTGTAAGCCGATTGGGACAAAATGGGTGTGGAAAAATAAAGAGGGAGAGAAAGGAGAAGTTGTGAGGAACAAGTCAAGACTTGTTGCTCAGGGGTACCGTCAGAAAGAGGGGATCGACTACGAGGAGACTTTTGCTCCTGTAGCTCGTTTGGAGGCGATCTGGATCCTTCTAGCCTTTTCCGTGGCTAAAGGGTTCAAGTTGTACCAGATGGATGTGAAGAGTGGTTTCCTGAACGGTGTGTTGGAGGAAGAGGTGTTTGTGAGGCAACCACCGGGGTTTGAGAGTGAGAAGTACCCCCACCGGGTGTACAAGTTGAGGAAGGCACTGTATGGGTTGAAGCAGGCGCCTAGAGCTTGGTATGGTAGGTTGAGGGGGTTCCTGTTTGAGAGAGGGTTTGAGATGGGGAAGGTCGACCAGACCTTGTTTCTCCTCAGGCAGGGCAGAGATATCCTGATTGTGCAGGTATACGTGGATGATATTGTCTTTGGTGGCTCGTCTAACTCTCTTGTTGCAAGGTTTGCAAAAGACATGAGCAGGGAATTTGAGATGAGCATGATGGGCGAGTTGCAGTTCTTCCTTGGGCTACAAATCAAGCAATCAAAGGAAGGAACATTTGTGCACCAAGCTAAGTACACCAAGGACATTGTGAGGAAGTTCAAGATGGAGGACTCCAAGGCCATGGCGACGCCTATGAGTACGACTACAGCTCTTGATGCGGACGAGGAAGGTGAACACGTGGACCAGAAGGAGTACCGGAGCATGATCGGGTCACTCCTCTACTTGACGGCGACGAGGCCGGACATTCAATTCTCGGTGTGTCTGTGCGCTCGTTTTCAAGCATCTCCGAGGACTTCGCATCGGCAAGCAGTCAAGCGCATTTTCAGGTATTTGCGACACACTCCCGACTTCGGCCTTTGGTACTCTGCGTCTTCTTCTTTGGCGCTTCATGGTTTTTCAGACGCGGATTTTGCCGGGTGTCGGTTGGATAGGAAGTCCACTTCTGGGACTTGCCAGTTCTTGGGTTCTTCTTTGGTGTCTTGGTCTTCCCGCAAACAGTCGAGTGTTGCTCAATCCACTACCGAGGCAGAGTATGTGGCCGCAGCTAGTTGTTGCTCTCAGCTCCTTTGGATCACATACACCATGAGTGACTTTGGTGAGGAGTATACCCATGTCCCACTTCAATGTGATAGCACCAGTGCCATAAGCGTTGCAAAGAACCCAGTGCTCCATTCCAAAACCAAGCACATAGAAGTGAGGTATCATTTTCTGAGAGACAACGTAGAGAAAGGGAATATAGCTTTGATCCATGTACCCACACATGACCAACTAGCCGATATTTTCACCAAACCCCTAGATCAAGCAACTTTCACTCGTTTGCGGGGGGAGCTTGGTGTTTGTTTGATTTCTTGAGTTGGCGTGTGGGAGCTTCTTTGTAGCATATGTATAGCTTTCCTTTGTACATTTCTTGCATTTGGCATGGCATATGTAACATGATGTATAGGCATCTTTGTATCTTAGGTTGCATGCATTTTGTAGCATATGCATTGTTTAGGAAAGGCTTCTCCTATATACATTGTTCACCATGGAATGACATATATGTCTTTGTGAGCTAATTTGGTAAGCTATGGTTAGTTTGGCTTAGCTCTTGATAATCTTGGTTTATATCCATGGTTGATGGCTATGTTTTTGAAAAATTTCATATATATGCTCTCTTGTGAGTAAATGCCTTTACATGATCTTGACATGTTTTTGTGGCTTGGCTATGCTTAAGTTGTGGTTGGATAGCTTATTTTGATCATATGGGGCCAAATGCTCATTTGCCATCATGAATGTTTAGCCCCCATGTTTCATCTTGTGGAGGGGCATAAGTTCCTTTTTGTCGCAAAGACATTTCATGTACCAATTATAAATCTGAAAATGAAATGTAAATTGCTTGAAAAATGTGCTCCCATGTCATATGTGCTAATTTTAATTTGCTTTGGGTGCTAAATCGTTGCATGATGCCTACCAATGAGAAGTCTCATATATAGAAGTAGGCACATGGCTCGGTGGCTTTGACATGACATGAGGTGCTTGTGGGTGTTTATGATGGTCTTATGCTTAGAATGGTTGTCCTAGCATGAAATTTGTGTGGCTTTGCCATTTTGACATGTTTTGCTCATGTTTAGGACTTTGCTCATGAGAGGGTGATTTTTCGCAAAATTGCTCAATTCTATCTTAGCTTCGCCCAATGGTTGTGAAACTTGGTGATCATGAAGTTTATGTCATTAGGAAGCTATAGAGTATCTAACTTGCTCATTTGGACATGTGTAGCATCCTATGGTGAATTTTGTCTATTTGAGAAGTTCTAGGTTGCATTTTTTGCATTTTTGACTTGATTCATGCATTTTTAAGAAGGGGGAGAAGTTTGAGCATGTTTTGGCCTACTGAATGCATTTGGAAGGTTTTCAGGTGGTTTCGAGCCATTTTTGGGCTCTGTTGTGCACCGGTCTGACCGGTTGAGGTCACCGGTCAGACCGGTCAGAGTGCTGGTCCTGTTCATATGTTGAGCACCGGTCTGACCGGTGGTGTTGGCCGGTCTGACCGGTCAGAGCTGAGCTGTTGCAGCTGCTCTGTTTCGTGAATTGGCTCGCATGCATTCGTCCAGGGGGAGTTGCATTGGTTCAGGGGGAGCTTGCATGTGTGCAGGGGGAGCTCTTTGTGGTTTTCGAGCTTTGGTTTGATGGTTTGTGCTCTTTGCTTGAGCATGTTTTGTCTCGGATGTGTCGAGCCGTTGCCCTTGCCTAAGGGGTCCGAGACTTGTCTTCTTCAAGTGATCTTGCTCTTTGCCTTTTCTTTGGCTTTCGATCGCTTGTTGGAGTTTCTTTTAGTCGTTTCTTTTCTTTTCCATTTCTCTTGGTTACCAAAACGTGTGTGTTGTCAATGCACTCATCAAGGGGGAGATTGAGAGCCAGGTGTGGTTCGAGGACCGGTGGATGGCCGCTTCCTGGTGTGATGAGTGATTGACAATGTGGTGTGGACTGATTCTTGGCTAAGTATTGCAGGTGCAGGTTGCGGCTTGACTGGTGCAGGTGCAGGTGAAGAATAAGCGCGAAAGGTCGTTGCCGGTGAGGCCTCCAGGTGTGGAGAAGACAAGTAGGCTTGGTTCGAGGGACCCGGTGGCCAGCGGGGTCAAGTGCGGGCCGCATGGTGGCAAGAACGGCAAGATGAAGTCATGGACGGTTTCTTGGTTGAGCCTCAAAACCAAGGTCGAGCTGGGACTACGTGGGAGCCGAGTCATGAGTGGTGATTGACGGAGGCTACACCGAGTTCGCGGGGTTTCCGGTGGTTCACCAGAAAACCACTGGGTTTCTTGGTTGATCCACAAAGCCAAGACCGGTGGGTCTGACCGGTCTGACCGGTGGGTACCGGTCTGACCGGTGTGCGACGACGCAGTCTGGAATCTTCGAAGCGGAGGACACGCGTCGGGATCGCAAGGCTTGCGTCGAGGCTAAGCAAGTTTGTGGTCGCTGGGCATCAGTCCGATGGAGCGAAGACAAAGTTTTCCGAATTCGCCCTTAAGGGGCATGTATCCCTAGTTAGCTAGTAAGGGTATTTTCGTCTTTCGGTTGCCTCCATATAACCCAAGTGGTGAGAGGATGGCAGCCATCTCTTGGAACCCTAGCTCATTTGGTTTTCCTATTTTCCTTCCTATTTTCTTAGGATTTTCGTAGGACTAGCTTGAGAGCTTCATGGTGAGATCTTGTGAGAGGGAAGGATGATCGGGCGGCAAGCTAGACCTTGTATGAACCTCTTTGGTATGTATAGATGATTCGACGTGGTTCCTCAAGGCTTGGATGTGTCTTTCCCGTTTCTCCTTTTTGGTGATTTTAGGAGCCCTTTCTTGGCGATTTTCTTAGAGCGATTTCGAGGCCTTTCTCTTTGGGATTTGGTGGGGGATGTATGCATGAACCCTTCGTGGTTCTTTTCCCTTTGATTCCCCTTCCAAATCCGTGAGCAAAGGGGCTCGATTTTGGGGTTTTTGTGGCTCTAGGGTTAGAGGCGTTCTTGGTGGGATTTCTTCGATTCCTCTTGATTTGACAAGTTTTGGTGGACCAAATCTTGGCTATGGAGTACTCATGAGGTGTTCCTACTATCCCCAAAGTCTTGTGCAAAACCGTGGAGCGAATCGGGAGATCGGGAGTTGAATTTGGGGGAGTTGACTCGCGAGCGCTGTTCATCCCGAGCTGCCCAGGCGCGACCGGTCTGACCGGTGCTCTTGACCGGTCTGACCGGTGCTAGCCCTTGGTGGGTTTTTTTCTCGGGGAATTGCCTTGTCCGTGTGGTTTTGTCCCGTGGTCCTGCTGATCAGTTCTTAGCGTGTTTGGAGTTGTTTTGCTAGGTTTTGTGAGGGGTTCTTCTTCCTTCCAGGTTGTGTTTCGAAGGTGGTTTTTGTTCCAGGGCCTAGAGGAGTCACTGAGGCTTCCTGGAACGTTTGCTGTGCGGCTGCTGTAGCCACCGGCCTGACCGGCTCTGTCCACCGGTCTGACCGGTGTCACCGGTCTGACCGGCGCAGGTCATCGGTCTGACCGGTGTAGCACAGGCAGCAAGCCGTGCAAGTTTCCGCTGTGTGTTTTGGTGAGTTCTAGCTCGGAGGGTTGAGTGTTGGTTCCTAGGACCAGTAGCACTCTAGTGGCTGCGTGGTCTTGACCAACTTGGGTAGTTGGGTCGGAGACGTGAGTTGGAAGCCGTGTTCGTCTTGTTGGAGTTCTCATCTCCTTCGAGAAGAATTTTTATCGGCTCCCATTCACTCCCCCCCTCTCTGGTTCGCCTAATCGGTCCTTCACTGCCGCCGCAGGACGGGGCGACGCGCCTCCACCAGCGGACTCCACGACACATCCTGCGGAAGGGGTCGCGGCTGCGCAGCCGCAGTTCCCCCACGGGATGCGCGGCGCTTCCATGGCGTACTCTTCGTTGGTTGGCACCAACCTGGCTGCGTAAGAGGATCTCCCCGGACCACCACTTCATGTCCATCCGGAACCTCGTCGCTACCTCGCCCGGCGAGTCCTACCGCGACTCCGACAGCGGGGAGTGCGGATGCGGGCGCGGGGCGTCGGAGTGGGACTACTCCGAGCTTCGGAACCCCGACGCTTTCAGGCGGTTTCAGGCCGCGGTTGACTACTGCCTCACCTGCTCCGACGACTCCAGCGCGGGGGATTATGATCCCACCCGCGAGTGCTTCGTCATCGTCGCCGGCGAAGGCGCAGACGCAGGAGGCGGAGCGAGCGATGCAGCGGTCCGCAACAACGTGGCGGTAACCCCACCGGTGGGGACGCCACCACCACCACCTGACGCGGCGCGTGCCGCGCAGGTGGCCCAGCTCCGCGAGCTGGAGGCGAAGCTGAACCCAGAGCGCGAGCAGCTGCGGCAGCTGAAGGCCACGCTCGAAAGAGGCAGGGCCGGCCCCTCGACACAGGGGGCGCGCGCTGTGAGACGCGTGGCCTGCGAGCGCATCAACGCCGACGCCGACGTGGATGAAGTGCCAAACTTGGCGAGGGCCAGCCAAAAGCTCGTGGCCGCCGAGACCTTGATTCGGGCCATGCCCGAGCCATCGACGCCCCAGGGACGCAACCTGCGCCGCGAGGCGCAGGCTCTCATTGAGCAAGCTGCGGTGCAACAAGCCGAGAGCTCCGCCTCCCGCATGCGCCACCAGTCTAGTGTGAAAACTGGCAAGGGCGGCCGGGATCCGGAGGCGTCGGTCCACACTCCGCACCGGGCACCCACCGTCCACGAAGGCAACCAGAGGACTCCCGCCAAAGATCGGATTCGGGACACATGTGGCAAGGCCGACGACGGCGACGCCCGCAACATCCTGAACAAGAAGAAGCAGGACGCTGTTGCATCACACGGGTACAACCCCTGGCGTGGGGGGTGGTACAACAGTCAGGAGCACAAGAGCCCGTCGCCGGAGCCGTGGGGCACGCGTGTGTTCGGCCGAGCGATCCGCACGGCGTCAATCCCCCCGCGCTTCCGCCAGCCAACGACCGTGAACAATTACTCGGGGGAGACGGACCCCCGGGTGTGGCTCAACGACTACCGCCTAGCATGCCAGCTGGGCGGCGCCACCGACGACACCATGATCATCCGCAACTTGCCGCTGCGCCAGGCAGACTCTGCGTGGACGTGGCTGGAGCACCTGCCTGCGAACCAGATCCACGACTGGGACGACCTGGTCAGGACGTTCATAGGCAACTTCCAGGGCACGTATGTGGGCCCTGGGAACTCCTGGGACCTCCGAGGCTGCTCCCAGAAGGCCGGTGAGTCCTTGAGGGATTTCATCCGCCGCTTCTTCAAGCGCTGCACCGAGCTTCCGAGCGTCGGTGAGTCCAAGGTCGTGCACGCCTTCCTGGAGGGCACGACTTGCCGGGACCTCGTGCGCGAGTTGGGGCAGAACCCTCCCACCAGCGTCAACAAGCTGTTCGACATCGCCACCAGCTACGCTTCCGTAGAGGAGGCGGTGGGGGCGATCTTCGATGGCAAGAAGGGCAAGCGAGCGGAGGATGCGCCCGCGGAGGGCAGCAAGCCCAAGGAGGCCTCGAAGAAGTAGAAGCAAGGCAAGAAGGGCAAGAAGAACCAGGGCAAGAAGCCCATGGAGTAGGGTGAGGGCTCCGAGGAAGTCAACGCGGTCGATGCCGCCAACAAGGGAGCTCGAGGCGGAGTGTTCGACGACATGCTGAAGAAGCCCTGCCCCTACCACAAAACCCCCGTCGCTCACACCCTCGAGCAGTGCGACATGCTCAGGAAGTACTACAACCGAGTCGCCGCGAAGGAGGACAACGCCAAGAAAGATGCGGGCGGCGGGGGCAAGGACGGCTTCCCGGAGGTGGAGAACGTGTTCTTCATCTTCAGGAAGCCCACCGTCGATATGACGTCGCGACAGCGTAGGCGTGAACGTCGAGAGGTCTACTCCGTTTACCCGGCTATGCCGTCGTACATCGACTGGTCGGAGGAGACGATCTTCTTCGGCTGCGAAGACCACCCAGATCATATCCCCAATCCGGGACAGTACCCGCTCATTGTCGATCCCATCATCGGCAACACGCGGTTCTCCAAGGTGTTGATGGACGGAGGCAACAGCCTCAACATCATGTACTCCTCCATCTTGGAGCTCATGGGGATTGGTTTGGACAAGCTGCGGCCCAGCAAGTCGCCGTTTCATGGCATTGCGCCGGGCAAGCGAGTCCAGCCTCTCGGGCAGATCGACCTGCCTGTCTGCTTCGGCACACCGAGCAACTTTCTCAAGGAGGTCCTCACCTTTGAGGTGGTGTGGTTTTGGGGAGCGTACGACGCCATCCTTGGCCGGCCCTACTACGCCAAGTTCATGGCGGTCCCGAACTACACTTACCTGAAGCTCAAGATGCCGGGGCCCAAAGGTGTCATCACGGTGGGCCCGTCGTTTGAGCACGCGTTCGAGTGCGACGTTGAGTGCGTTGAGCGCGCTGAGGCGCTCGCGCATGGCGAGGCCCTCGTGGCGGACCTGGAGAAGCTGGCCAATGAGGCCCTCGACTCCACCAACAAGCACGCCGGCAGCTTCAAGGCCGCGGAGCACACCAAGGTTGTACCCCTCGACCCTAGTGCCCCCGAGGGCAAGGTGCTGAGGGTCAGCTCCACCCTCGACCCGAAATAGGAAGTGGTGCTTGTCGACTTTCTCCGCGCCAACGCTGACATCTTTGCATGGAGTCCCGCGGACATGCTGGGCATTCCGAGGGAGGTCGCCGAGCACTCACTTGATATCCTGCCCAACTCCAAGCCGGTGTCTCAGCGTCTGCGACGATTTGACGAGGAGAAGCGCCGGGCGATCAGAGAGGAGCTGCGCAAGCTCTTGGAGGCCAGATTCATCAAGGAGGTATTCCATCCCGTGTGGCTAGCTAATCCTGTACTAGTTAAGAAAAAGAATGAGAAGTGGCGGATGTGCATAGATTACACCGGTGTAAATAAAGCATGTCCCAAAGTTCCTTTTCCTTTGCCTCGGATTGATCAGATAGTTGATTCCACCACGGGGTGTGAATTGCTACTCTTCCTTGATGCGTATTCCGGTTACCACCAGATCAAGATGAAAGAGTCTGACCAGCTCGCGACCTCTTTTATCACGCCATTTGGCATGTTTTGCTACGTGACAATGCCATTTGGTCTCCGAAACACCAGGGCGACATACTAGTGATGCATGCTCCACGTCTTCGGGGACCACATCAGGCGGACCGTTGAGGCATATGTCGACGACATCGTAGTAAAATCCAGGAAGGCAGACGACCTGGTGAACGATTTGCGCATTGCGTTCGATTGCCTCCGGGCAAACGGGGTTAAATTGAATCCCGAGAAATGCGTCTTCGGGGTGCCGCGTGGCATGCTTTTGGGTTACATTGTCTCCCAGCGAGGCATAGAGCCCAACCCAGAGAAGGTGTCGGTCCTCGAGCAGATGGGGCCGATACGCGATCTGAAGAGAGTGCAGAGGGTCCTGGGCTGCCTCGCGGCCCTGAGCCGCTTTATCTCACGTCTCGGTGAGAAGGGCTTACCCCTGTACCGACTTTTATGAAAGAGCGAGCGTTTCTCCTGGACCGACGAGGCCCAGGAGGCCCTCAATAAGCTGAAGGCAACACTCGCCCACGCTCCGGTATTGACGCCGCCCCGGGAAGGTGAACCTCTTTATCTCTACGTAGCTGCCACGACCCAAGTGGTCAGCGCGGTCATCGTTGTGGAGAGAACGGAGGAGGGTCACGCCCTGCCTGTCCAGAGGCCTATCTACTACATTAGCGAAGTGTTGTCGGAAACCAAGACGCGATACCCTCAAATCCAGAAGCTACTCTATGCGGTAGTGCTCGCGCGGCGTAAGCTGCGGCACTACTTCGAGGCCCATCCCGTCACCGTGGTATCTTCTTTCCCTTTGGGGGAGGTTGTCCACAATCAGGATGTCTCGGGTAGGATAGCTAAGTGATCCGTGGAGCTCCTGGGTGAAGCCCTCACCTATGCACCACGAAAGGCGATAAAATCACACATCTTGGCGGATTTCGTAGCTGAGTGGACCGACATTCAGCTACTCACTCCTCAGATCCAAGCTGAGTGCTAGACCATGTACTTTGATGGTTCAGTGATGAAAATGGGCGCAGGCGCGGGCCTGCTCTTTGTTTCACCCCTTGGAGAGCACATGCGGTATCTGGTATGCTTGCACTTCCCCGCGTCGAATAACATGGCGGAGTACGAGGCCCTCCTCAGCGACCTGCGCATCGCCATCGAGCTCGGCATCAAGCACCTTGACATACAGGGAGACTCTCAATTGGTCATAGAACAGGTGATGAAGGACGCAAGCTACCACAACGAGAAGATGGAGGCGTACTGCGCCGCGGTGCACAAGCTTGAAGACAAGTTCTTTGGCTTCGAGCTCAACCACATCGCGCGCAAGTACAACGAGGAGGCAGACGAGCTGGCCAAGATCGCTTCGGGGTGGATCACTGTTCCCCCGAACGTTTTTGCCCGCGACCTCACCAAGCCCTCCGTCGACCTCGACAAACCCGCTGGAGACTCTGGCGAAGCCTCGGGGGCTGGCCCCTCGAAGGCCACGGGCACCGAGCCCATGGACGAGGACCCCTCGAACGGGGAACTCGAGGCCTCAGATCTCGAAGGGTCCCAGGTGGACGAGGCCGAGGCGATGGAGATCGACGAGCTCCCGCCCCCTCCACGGGACTGGCGTGATGGGTATCTCGCCTGGCTCGACCGGGGGGTGTTACCCCCGGATCGAACCGAGGCGAGACGTATCACCAAGAAGGCCAAGTCCTTCGTCGTCATTGACGGTGAGCTGTACAAGCGCTGCGCCTCGGGGATCATGCAGCGGTGCATCTCCATCCCTGAGGGCCGGGAGTTGATTCGAGACATCCACGCGGGCGAGTACGGCAACCATGCCGCTCCGTGCACCCTCATAGGCAAGGCATTCCGTCAGCTCTTCTATTGGTTGATGGCGGTCGCCGACGCCAACGAGGTCATACGCACCTGCGAAGGGTGCCAATACTACGCGCGCAAGACCCACCTCCCGGCTCACGCACTGCAAACCATCCCCATCACGTGGCCTTTTGCCGTATGGGGATTGGACATGGTCGGGCCCTTGCGAAAGGCGCCTAGGGGCTTCACCCACATACTGGTGGCCATTGACAAGTTCTCGAAGTGGATCGAGGTCCGCCCCATTAGCAGCCTTAGGTCCGAGCAGTCCGTGCTGTTCTTCACAGACATCGTCCACCGCTTTGGGGTACCCAACTCCATCATAACGGACAACGACACTTAGTTCACCGGCAAGAAGTTCCTAGAATTCTGCGACAGCTACCACATCCGCGTGGATTGGTCGGCCGTGGCACACCCACAGACTAATGGCCAAGTAGGGCGTGCCAACAACATGATTTTGCAAGGCATAAAGCCAAGGATCTTCAACAAGCTCAACCAGTTTGGCTGGAAGTGGATTCAAGAGCTGCCGTCGGTCGTCTGGAGCCTCAGGAATACCCCAAGCAGAGCCACGGGTCTCACCCCGTTCTTCCTGGTCTATGGCGCAGAGGCCGTCCTCCCCACAGACTTGGACTACGGGTCCCCAAGGGTCAAAGCCTACCAGGAGGAGCAGAACCAGCAAGATCGCGAAGACGCGCTGGACTGCATCAACGAGGCCCGTGACGTGGTGGTCCTGCACTCCGAGAAGTACCAATAATCCCTGTGGCACTACCAAGCGCGCAAGGTCAGGCCTCGAGACCTCAGCAAGGGAGACTTGGTGCTCAAACTTCGAAAGAAGAACGAAGGCCGTCACAAGCTCACTCCGCCATGGGAAGCCCGGCACGTACAAGCTCGCAGACGATAAGGGCGAAATCTTCACCAACGCTTGGAACATCCAACAGCTACGTCGCTTCTACCCTTAAAAAGTTCCAAGTCATTTTGTACATGTCTGGCGCCCAAGCCAGTTGTATATACACTAAGGTTGTGAATAAAGACAAGGGAGACTCAGCTTTCCTCCGAAAACCAAGTCCCCCTCGGGGGCTACTATGGGGGGCACCCCCCCTAAACGGTCTCATTTTTTCGCAAAACACCTTTTCTTTCGAAAATGCTAAGCGCGTCAGGCCTCGGATGCTTAGGCAAACAGAAGCAGGGCGCGAGTAACTAAGAGGTTAAAGCCAAACGAGGCCGGGACTGCCTACGCCTCCAGCAGGATATGGCTTCTCGCTCTCACCACTTTACCCTCAGGTTACTCGTGAAAATGATCGATCCCAGCCGAAATTTATCTAAGTTACGAGGAAGGCGCAAATGGCATACATAAAAACAAGTCACACATAGGTTCATGAACTTAAAAGATGATTTGTTCATTTACATGAGCCACCCGGCTCAAATCCCAGTCACGACCTAAGGGCTTCCACGCCCGGCTACTTTTAGGGCTCGAGGGGGCCTACGGCGGCATCCGGGAAGATGTCTTCCTCGAACATGTCGGCGAGATCGGCGACGGCTATGGCTGCAGCAGCATCGGCTTAGTCCATAGCGTCCTGCGCCCCATCATCGTCAAGGTCATCCGCGACGATGTATCCTATGGCCAGCACTGTGTGATCGACGATATAATGCGTTGACACCACACCAAGGGTCTTCCGAACGCCGAGACGGAGAGCGCCCTTCACGCGCTCGACGACACGGCCGCTCAGAGCCCTAAGGCGGCTCGCCAGCGAGCTCCCTGACAAGCCGGCACCCTCCCCGATATCCCGGCATGCTTCAAGTGCCGCTTGCTCCAGAGTCTCGAACTCCTGCTGAGATGAGGTGTAGGCCGCTTGAAGCGATTCCGCCTGCGTCACAGACTCCCCCAGAGCTTTCCGCAGCCCTGGGACAAGGAAAGGTGCGTCAAGAGCGGATCTTGACAAAACCTAAGATAAACAACTAAAGATTCGGGGGCTGCGACTTACCCTCGACCTGCTTTTTCTCCGTCTCGAGCTCTGCATGCGCGGCCCCAGCTTCTTGTCACAGCTGCAGGATCAAGGCGTCCTTCTCCCCGACAGCGGCTCGCAGGGCCTCAACGGTGACGCCCTCCTGGACCAAGGCGCCGGTGAGTAGCTCGGTCTCTGCCTACCGAAGCTGGAGCATGGTCCTAGCCTCCTCAAGAGCAGCGCGCTCCTGCTGGAGCTGGGACTACACCTCTTCACGTGCTGTGCGCTCACACTGAAGCGCAGACCTGACATCCACGAGCGCCGCGCGCTCTTGTTGAAGCTGGGTCTGCGCCTCCTCGCGCACGGCACGCTCCTGCTGAAGCTGACCCTCCACCCCCATGAGCGCTTCGCTCTTCTCCTGCAGAGCAGCGCCCAGCTTCTCGACCTCCTAGGTCTTCTGCTCGGCCTGGGTCTGCCAGGACCTCGCTCCCTCGAGGGTTGCGCGATCCTGCTGGAGTTGCGCCTGCGCCTCGGTGAGGGTCGTCTCCTTCTGCGCCAGCACAGCCTGGACCTCAGCGTGTGCCGCGCGCGCCTTCCGCAGCTCCTCGTTCGCCACCGTCAGCGCCTCCTCCTTCCCTTGGAGCGCGGCCTTCATCTCCTCAGCCTCCTTGGCCCTCTGCGCCGCCGCGGACCGCTGGGTGTGACGTGCCTCCTCCGCGCGGATGAGGTTGTACTCGAGCCAGCCGTTGTCTGTCCGCAGGGCCTCCACCATCCCTAGGAATCCCTCACAGACGGCGACGAAGGAAGGCGCCTGCGAGATGGCGTTGGGGGCGAAATTGTGGAGCTCCACCCCGTAGTGGTAGCACAACCCCCGCATGAACTTGCTTGCGGGGGCGTTGAATCCGCGCTCATGTAGCCGCATGAAACTCACGACGTAGCCCGGCGGCGGAGACGGCTCCCGGTGCGCCCCGGTGCGCCGCCGGCGGAATGATCCACGCCGGGTTCGCCTCATCGCCGGCCGACGCTAGCTGACCGCCGGCGACCAGCCCCTCCATGGACTATCGTTCCACCGACGACCGGGGCCACGGGTGTGCCTCCAACACTCTGATCGCAGACATGGTGGGAGCAGGGGGGATGCGGGGAGACGAAGCGGAGCGGGTGTGCGCGAGCAGATCCAGAGCAGCGGAGCGCGCAGCAATGGAGAAGGCGATGAGGAAGAGGCGCTTGCGAATGGCTAAGGTAAGGAGCTCCCCCCGCGTCCCCTGCTTTTATAGAGTAGGAAGGGGGCGGAGCGCCCGGGGGCGCGACGGACAGCGGTAGTTAATGCGGTGGGTGCCGCTCGTCGCTGACAGCAGGGCCCCACCACCCCGAAGCCGCCGCACGCGCGCGCGTGCGCCATAATTACCGCACGGTAATCCAAGGGTCGCCGCACCCCGTCTTTTCGCTGTCACACGTCGGCCATGTTGCTTCACCTGAAAAGGCGTGCCCGCCTCGCCTACCCCACGCCACGTCGACCACGACCGTGTGGGCGTGGCAGCCAACCGCCCTGCGGCCGAATTTCAAACGCCAGGGGATTCCTTCTTATATAAGGAAAGCCCCAGGTGCCCGCGAACCGGGATTTTGAGGCCCGATCCCTCGAAGGGATACGATGGGCGCCCCGATCCGAGGCGGTTAAGGTCACATAGCCACAATCTGTCGAACGTGCCCTCGAGAACGAACTCGAGGGGGTCCAGGGCTTAGGCCCACGGGTCACTACTGATCAGCGGCTCGAGGCCTGGCCCACTGAGGGTACGACGGGCGCCGCAGATGCCCCTCGACTTGGGGAAGTACTAATCAGTGGTTCGAAGCTTAGCTCAATGGTGATTTGACAAGCACCACAGATCTGCCAAAATGGGAGCACCCGGCGCACCTCGCAAACGCCCTACTGATCAGTGGTACGGGGCCTGACCCTCGACGTGTTCGAACAGGCGCCTCAGATTGACAGTGTCACGAACGATCGGGGCGTGCGCAATTGAGCCTGTCCTCGAACGCGAAGTTCGGGGCCGCCCCACATATCATGTTCGAGGCCGAGACAAAGGCAGCCAATCGAGGGATCCCATCGAGGGAGTGCTTCCGCGCCCTCGGCCCCTATCGAACGGGACCGAGCCCTGCTTAGCAAACCTTTGCAAACGCTTACATGGACGTGTCTCCGGACCACGAGCCGACCCCTATCGATCGGGGCACGGACGCCCACTTGAACTATCCGCTAACAGCTCACCGAGGCAAACGTCGCTCGCCGCCCGCTCGAGGGTAGCACGGATTGCCTCACCGCTCTACCCTGCGGATGGGCAACGAGGGTCGTAATAACAAAGCCGAGAGTTTTTACCCGATCACCCCTGATTGGGCCAGGGCTCCGGGGCTTCTCGGACCATGTCCACCCCAACGATCACCGCATTGACCTGCTAAGGGTTAAGCCCCACAAAAGTGGTCAGCCTGCCTGAAGACGTCTTGGGTCAGCACGATGCCTCCCCACCTGCGTAGATTGCCAATGCTGGCTGAAATATCATCGAAGCTGGCTGAAACAAACGCGGGGCGAGCCACGTCACCCGACGTATTTAACCCCTGCATGAGTGCACGCACTCCTGCAGGGCTTCAGGGGCTTACACCCGCGGGTGCGCTAGCGCGCCCCCACAGGAAAACGTGCACGATCGAAGGGGAAGAGACTCGCACACAGCACCCGAGGTTGATATCCTTTTGCTGGAATAGTTCCCTTTCCTGCAAAGGCTCGGGGGCTACTGTCGGGGACAGTCATTAGGGGTCCCCTAATTAAGGGGATAATCACCCTCGTTAAACGAAAACTGATTATGGACTAATCTCCAAACGGAACACCACGGGCCCATGGCCTGCTTCGGCCCAGCAACGACCTTCATCGAGAAGGCCCGCTCGTCCGCCTCGCTCGAGGGTCTTGGTCCCTCGAGATGAGTTTCCGCCTCGCTCGAGGGTCCCGGTCCCTCGAGCGGATTTCCGCCTTGCTCGAGGGCTCCCGTCCCTCGAGCGAGTTTTCGCCTCGCTCGAGGGTATCGGCCCCTCGAGCAGGTTTCCGCCTTACTCGAGGGGTTTGCCCCCGTTGAGCGAGCAACAATCTCCGTCTCGCTCGAGGCCATCCCTCGACAAACGGCACCCCGCCCCTCTGCTCCGCCTGACAAAGGCATTAAATGCCCAGCTCTGCGCCGGGGCGCCGAAGTCAGAGGCACATCTTCCCACACCGCGCGACTGACACGGTCTGCACGCCTGACACCGCCATTATGCAGCCTAACCCGCCACTATGCAGCCGTCCCTGCTCCTGTGCGGGTGTCGCGCGGCCCCATGCGGACAGGCCGGCGTCATTCCGTGGCACTGTGCTACCTGCTCTCGTCCTTCCTCTGTGGCAAGACCCTCGAACGGGCATGGGGGCACCATCGTAAGGTGTACGGATGACAAGCAGACGTACGCGCTGACCGATGCCGCCGTACGAGTGGCGTGCGCCGCGTCTCCTCCACCGGCCCCGGCGCTGTGCGGCCATCCCCAGCACTGTGCCGCCATCCCTGCCACTGTGCGACAGGATGCACAGCACTGTGCGGACAGGCCGGTGACATCCCGCAGCCCTGTGCCGCCGACTCCCGTCCTTCCCTCTGCGGCTGGACCCTCGATTTGGCAGGGGCGACCCCTCGAAGTCAAAGCTGGACGGACCACAGTAACCGCCACGCCGCCCGCAGAAGCCGGAGGGCGCTACCAATTCGCGCCAGGAACCACAACGTGCGGGGACAAGACCGCCGACGCCATACCTGCAAGTACATGGTCACTGTGCCGGGTACTGTGCAGCATTCCTGTAACTGCCCTCCCTTGTCCTATAAAAGGGAGAGGCGGACGCCCCCGCAGGGGGAAGAAGCTTATTCACCCCACACACACTCACTCGCTCACCAGCACACCACCCCATTCCAAATATTGGCACTTGCCTCAATCATCCTCGTGGGGACTTGGGAGAATTTCCTCCGCTCCTGCCTTGCTTGTAGCTCCCCTCTACAGGCACCCCCGGTGCAAGCTAATATAGTGCGCAAGCACACCTTGCTGGACGTATGGCCGCGTGGCCAGAACCAGGATAAATCCCGTGTCTCCTTAGCTTAGCACCGACCATCGAGGAGCTGATCTCAGTGCAAATTACTAGTTGGTGCCGGAGCTAATCCGGACACCGACACATCGGGACTTATCTTTTGAGATAAAAGGATCCCCTTTTAGTCCCGATTCAAATAACCGGGACTAAAGAGGGCTAAAGACTTTCCAAAAAGGATCCCATGTTAGGCGCGTTGTGCTGGGTCGAGGCCCCCCTACCGCGCCTGGCAGACGCCCCGCCAGCCAACGCCCGCCTGTGCTGGTCGGGTTGCTGCTGCCACAGTGTGTCCGCACTATCCAGCCGCCACCAGCCGACGTGCCTGAGGGAGGGAGAGAGGAGAGGGCTGATGGAGGGTGTGTGGAGACAGGAGATATAGACAAGGTGTTTGTGTTGGGACTTGGATTTCTCACGAGGAGATAAGGGCACAACTGGAGAAATAGTCTCGGTTGGGTGGTGGCTCCAACAACTGACACTAAAGGGGGGCCTTTAGTCTGAGTTGGACTAAAGGTGTCTACTGGAATCCTCACACATTAGCATGGCCTATAGGGAGACCTTGATCCTAGTTGGTAATTCCAATCGGAACTAAACATCCTTTAGTCTCAGGTCACTTTTCATCCAGGATTAAAAGAGTTGGATCATAAGTCAATTCTCTACTAGTGACCCCTCTCAACCACGAGTCAGGATGATCTCCAAAAACTAGGATGGACCAACCCATCCCATCTCATAGCTGCTTCAACTACATTTCCTAGGATATTTCAAAAGGTTTATATACATTGTTGTTGATATGGTGCAAACTCATATCACACTCATAGTATCGTTTCTAAATTTGAGAGTTTCTGCTCTTAATTTGAGTTATCAATTCATAGTTTTATACAGCTCAGAAACACTTTGTTTACACAATGTCTAAGATCATACAACTCTTACTACTCCGATCTTAACTAACAAGCAATTTGTTAATCATCCACGCCACGCTCACACTGGTGGAGACACAACCTTAAGTCCCGGTTGGTAAGAGCCATAGGGCTCTAAAGTCCCACCAGGACTAATAGTGAGAGACAAAAGGTCCCCCTTTAGTCCCGTGAACGAACCTAGACTAAAGGGTTCCTTTAGTTCCGGTTGATATTACCAACCAAGACTAAAGGGGGGGCACACCAGTGCCATCGCACACCCCCTTTAGTCTTGGCTGGTAATACCAACTAGGACTAAAGGGTCCTCATTCCTTTTTTTCCAATTTGAGTTATTCTAATTATTGTTCTACCTGTATGTTCTAATGGTTGTCTCATGCATATATGTACGTATACGTATTTGCACTGAGTATCTATGTATACGTGTCTACTATACGTACTTAGACTTATATACATACATACATACATACATACGTACATACATACATACATACGTACGTACGTACGTACGTACGTACATACATACATACATACATACATACATACATACATACATACAGGAAGAGTATACTCCGTGGCCGGCCACGGAATAGCTTATTCTGTGGCCAGGCCATCTAACCAGCCACCCCCTTGTCACACCCGATTTCCGTAAAGAAATCAAATGCATCTCATATGTGTGCCAGGATCATAATTTCACACATATGATAGACAAAAGAGTGTAATATCAGATACAGTGCTCAAAAGCATACAAAAAGATGTTTATTAACTTTTATTACACTCATCGATAGACACGAAGGTCTTTACACGAACATCGATAACTACAACGGTGCAACTCCGTCTTCAGCTCCACAGGCATCTGACTGGGGGATGCAAGCCTCAGAACTCGTCGAAGTTGCTGAAGAACTCTTCACCGTTGTTCTCCGCTGAACAACGGTAAGCAAGGGTGAGCACACTTATGGTTGGAGCTCAGCAAGTTGGGGAAAAGTATGCAAGGCTATCAAGGGTAGGCCAAGGTTTTGCAGCGATTAGCATTTTAAGTTGGTCAAATTTTATTAGCAAGCGCCTATTTACTAAGTGTAAGTTTATACCAACCAAAAAGTTAAGCATTTGAAACATTATCTCCAAAACCATATAAAACCATGATTTAATTCCATCTTCAAGTTCACTTATCATGTGAGGGTCCAAGCCGCTCTTAACCGTGAGCACGGCTGATCGATCAGTTTTCACTCTGTAGAGG
This sequence comes from Cenchrus fungigraminus, assembly GCA_036936925.1. NCBI lineage: Eukaryota > Viridiplantae > Streptophyta > Magnoliopsida > Poales > Poaceae > Cenchrus > Cenchrus fungigraminus. The sequence goes on from CM072779.1 coordinate 126,140,800, forward strand.
TTGTACACTTTACCCACAGCTCGTGTCCCCAATGTTGCCCAGGTTAGCTAGACCCTTAAACACTTCCGAGGTAAGTGGCTAGGGGTCCACTACGAAGCCTTTACAAAGGCAATGCAAAAGACCAACAACCTATGACAGTTACAGCAGCGGAGCGGACCATAACCCTCCCTAGTGGTCAGCACCTTAGCAAAGGCTGCTACCCCAAAAGAACCGGGCTATACCCCTTCAACTCCAGCCCCCCGTGCCCCTTTCGGGAAAGGTTGTCAGATAATTCACACACCTAATATTGGCTAAGGGCAGAGCCATATGCCACTATGGTTGCACTGTTTTCTTGGGTGGTTCTCCATGTTCCAATTAATTTATATGACCTTGCAATTTACCAAAGTTCACCAAAGTTTCCATGATCAATATTTTATATACATTAATTTCAACCATCCCAAGTTAAGCAACTAAGCATTTCTACCCAAAACATTTATTTAAAAGGGTTGTTCAAGGTAGTAGGGGTAAAATTCTAGTCATGTCCTTAAAAAGGTGATTTTCCTATCAAATTATGCATAGCAACATTAAAAGTAAATTTTAGTTATTATGCAAGTTGTGTGGGACAAAATAGAATATGCAGGGGAGGAAATCCACTTGCCTTCCTCTCCTAAAATGTCCAACTCTTCTTCTTCAAAAGTTTGATCTTGCTCCTCGATCGGAAGCTCGGTTCCAACCGGCACGATATCTACGATCACATCAAAAATCATTCAATAAATAAAAAATAGAACATCAAGCATCCTAAAAAGCTAAAACAAGCTTCTAAAACTAACAAGCACTAAGATACGGTCGCATGGACACCAAAAATGCCTAAAACGGACGAAGGATGCAAAAGATATGGCTTAAACAAGCTCTAGGGGCTAAACTGCGAGAAAAACTAACTTCCAGGGGCTTATCTGCAAGAAACCAGGGACTTGAACCTAATTATGATTAAAAACAGAAGGTCTAACAAGCAAAAGGTCAAAGATGGACTGCGGGACAGAAAATCTAAGGAATCTAGGGGCCTAAACATAAGAAAAAGGACCTCTCTGTAAGGATCTTTGGAGGTGGAAGGGCATTTGTGTGATATTAAAGACTTCAGGGGCTTTCTTGCAAAATGGCAGAGAAAAGCTTGGTTGACCATTATGTTAAAGCTTCGACCCGGGGCTCGGCTTGATCTGAGCCACAGATCATCAGATGGACGGCCAGCGGCGACGCTAAGCGGACGAGCGGCGTGGGACGACGGCGTGCGGCGGCGGCGGTGAAGCTCGCCGGCGCAAGCTCGCGATGGAGTCCCCGGGCACCATTTCAAGTGCGGTTTGCTTCTACGTGTAGCTGGGGAGCATGCGAACTCATGTAGGTGCTTAGGGAGGGGATTTAGGCGGCGGCGGAGGCGCTACAGCCGATGAGGCGGGTGGCGCAACTCCGGCGAGATGCGCGGGATGCTAGGCGGCCTGAGGACTAAGAAGAGTGGCTCGAGGAGGCTTCTTACCCTGCTCTGGAACTTTGACGAGGAGCACGGCGAAGAAGATGCAGCAGAGGCATAGATCGATGCCGGCTGTCGAAGCTCTGGCGGACGGCGGCTCCGGTCTTCAAGCGGGGCTGCGCTGTGCACGAGCGAGGAGGAGCGAGGAGAGGTGCGGGGAATGAGGGAGCTCTGGGGCATGCTTATATAGTGCGGAGAGGGGCAAGGGAAGGGGCGCGGAGGCGCTGGTGTGCTCCGGCGGTGGAGGCCGCCATGATGGCGTGGTGGAGCTCGGGTGCGCCCGTTTTCGGAAGGGGAAGCGAAGAGGTGGGGCGGTGCGCGCCGGCGCATTCATTCCGGTGCTTAGTGGGGCATCGAAAGGGTGCGGGACGGCGGGAATTTGGCCGGCGGCCGCGACGAGTGTGAGCAGGGGACGGGGCTGGAGGTGGAAGAGACGCCTGACAGGCGGGGCCCGCCTGGCAGAGAGAGGGAGAGGGGAGAAGGGGAGTTGGGCCGCGGGGTTGTTTTAGGCCGGAACAGAGAAGACGGGCCGGTGCAGATTTGGACCGCGGGAAAGAAAAAGAAAATAGAAGCTGGGCCGGGAAAGGAAAAGGGGAGCGAGGGAAAGGTTGGAGGTTTAAACTTTTGATTCTTTTTCATGATTTTGAAATCTTCACAAACTCAAACAAAACTATGCAACCAAAATGATGCACAAGCACTTGTGTGTTTCTAAAATTATTAAAATGATATTTAAATAGTTAAAGGCCAACTTTATTTCATAATTTATTATATTTCCTTAGAAAATAAAATCTAACCAAGTTGCTAGCATTTTTAGGGTGATGGAATTTTGGGTGTTACAAATCCTACCCCATTAAAGAGAATCCACTTTTTCCCAAGTAGCTTCTTCCTCTGAGTGGTGACTCCACTGAACTTTGCACATTTTAATGACCCTGCTCCGAGTGACTCTTTGTGACGTGTCCAAAATTTTGATAGGGTGTTCCTTATATGTTAAGTCATCCTTCACATCCAGATCTTCCAGAGGTAGGTGGTCTACCTCAATCTCACTCGAACACTTCTTGAGCTGAGATACATGAAACACATCATGTACATCTGACAATCGAGCTGGGTGTTCCAATTGATATGCCACTTCTCCCTTCCTTTCCAAGATCAGAAAAGGTCCAATGAAACGAGGTGACAACTTCCCTCTAATCTTGAATCTTCCTAGGCCTCTAATAGGTGATACCCTGAGATATACATAATCTCCAACTTCAAACACTACTTCTCTCCTTTTGGGATCAGCATAACTCTTTTGTCGTGACTGTGCAGTCTTGAGATTTTCCCGAATTATTTCAACTTGTCTTTCAGCTTCTTTTATAATCTCTGGTCCAAAAAGTTGACTCTCTCCTGCCTGATTCCAGTACAACGGTGTCCTACACTTTCTCCCGTATAAAGCTTCAAAAGGGGCCATCTTGAGGCTGGTTTGGTAGCTATTATTATAAGCAAACTCTGCGTATGGCAAACTTTTATCCCAACTACCTCCATGCTTTAAGGCATGTTGACGGTTCAAAACCGTGTTGAAGTTCACCACAAGCACACGGGTGACTTGGTGCCTTTTTCACCAAGAGGCATCCCCAAGGTTCTTGTCAATCCGCGGAGCAAGGGATATACTAGCGTTTAATCTAGCACTAATCTAGTCGATTGGAAAGCCTTTGAAAGAGGTATTAATCTAAGGAAAAAGGAATCTAACCTATGTTGATCTAAGTCTAAACTAGATGGCAAAGGTTGGTACAAGAGAGAGATTAAAGTAGATAAGAGCTCCCTCCCTAGGGTCAAGGATCACAAAGACATGCATCTACTACATGAAAGAGGTGTTGCCTTCTCTAGCTTCATGGCGGTTATGCGGTCGCTAGGCCTTTTCCCTTCTCTCGTACATGTCACTACGCGAAGGTAATAGATCACTTCGCTAACGCATCTACGTCTAAGCATCCATAGAGTTAAGCTAATCACCACGATTACCACAAACCCTACTAAGATCACATATTGTGCACAATATGTAAATCAAGCATTTGCAAAGACATAGACCGTGAAGCATCAAGGCATAGGGTTCATGTAGCGATTACAAATCAAAGATCCATCTAACCCTAGGGATGAACGGAGACGTTACCCCATCATCTTACACGGATTGAAGCACATAGGGGTGATGGAGACTGCGGAGAACGTCGTCGATGAAGATGGCGGTGAGGAGGCTTGGGAACACCCCTAGGCCGAAGGCTTGGAGTCCTCCTCTTGCTTCCTTCTCTCCACTGGCATTGATCCTCGCGACGAACTCATCTAACTCTATCCCTCATCTTGCGGCGGCGAATTTTTCGCGTATGGGCGTTGATGGAATAATTGGATGGATGGATCCCCCTTCCATGGACGTCCCGGGGGTTGTACTTATCTTCTTGGAGAGCCTTGGTGCGTGCTCCACCTTGCCTTGCACGAGATCTTGCTTAGGAGCAAAGCAAACTTGGTTTCCATAAAAACAACCTCGTCCAGAATTTCCTGTTTCACAGCCCTTCCTTTCCGACGTCATATCTCCCACGTTCAGACTCAAAATAATGCAAATTCGGTGTCTAGATTGTGTAGCAGGAAATTATCTTCAACTTTGGTATGCATTGCTTTCCTTAGAAATGAAGATATGATCTCCAAAACGGCCTCGGAAAATAATCTGTCTGATTTCGAACTTGTCTGTGCAACAGGTATTTCGAGGGTCATAATTCCTAGCTCCCTGATCCGAATTGGGCCTTCCATATGTTCAAATCGAAGCTTTCAACAAGGCCGACAACTTTGGTATTCAACGTTTTGCCACTAGAGGCCGTTTAGGTCCCCGAATCTGCATAAGAAGATCATGCTGTTATGGCTGCGCGAATATCAGGTTGAGTTGATCTCATGGGTATCTCCAAATCTCAAGGACTTGGGCCCCTGGCCCACTCCGACCCATCTTCCTCCTTGTGGCATTTCTCTACATTTTGACTTTTTTCTCCTTTGCATGTGGGTTTTAGACGTCATTATCCCCATGATCAAGATAAGGGGTCTTCTCGCTTGAAGTCCGATGTTTACATCTTAGCCCTCGGGGATGATCCGTCATAGCACCTTGGTCCTTGCCACCTTTGGAAGTGATTTCGTCTTGCACTTGAATACGAACGGAACTTCTCATTTACTCCTTTGAACTCGTTGTAACTCCGTCCTTTTTGTCTATGTTTTCCTGCAAAAACACAACACTTCTAAATGCACATACAGAGTTGAACTTGTTATATCATTAGTGTGCCTAGTGGCGGGTTAGTTCCATAATCAAGCTCAAACCAAAGTGTAACGAATGCTCTAGGTTGACGGAAATCGACCGCCAACATCCCCCCATGCTTAAACCTTGCTTGTCCTCGAGTAAGTAATCCTTGGTTAAAGGGGAATCAGTGTTGCCTTCCAATGTTGTCTCTGCACTTAGTCATTCATGACAAGACATATTGCTCTCTCTTAAGAATTCAGTTTAAAGTTCAAGTTGTGACCGGCTTCTTTTTCATTATGGAAGATAGACTAACAATAAAGAACAAGCCACAATTAATAAATGCGATGCTCTCAAACTTAAGTGAACTTCAAACCATTACCTTGTTCCATCGAAGAATTTTCAAAAAGATGCGTAGCCAACATAGGTGAAAATCTCTTGCAAAAGCTCATGGGAACACTCATCTCATCAAGTCACTGAAGCCTATACTAGATTATATTCAACCTATTCTACTCATATGTGATAGTGGAAGGCTTATGTGGAGCTTGGTAGGTTAAAACAATCCTAGCAAAACATACATCCGAAATATTGTCAAATTAAGAGAGAGATCTACTGGAATTACCGAGACTCATCAAAAAGGTCATATGGAAAATAAATGTTAGAAAGAAAGAGGGATGAAACACACACATTTAGATGGGTGGACATGTGCAAGTGGCAAATGGATGATCCCGGGGCACAAGTGAAGTCCTCGTTATCGGATTGCACATGGTTGGAACATTTGAGTATGGATTTGTCTTTGAGGCACTTCAGAACTTATGAAGCAAAAAGCACCGAGGAACATCTTTATTATTATTATTTTTTTCATTTCCTTTTTTTATCTTTTTTATTCTCCTCCTTTTTTCATCTCTTTTTTTTTCTTGATTTTCCTTTTTTTTCTTTTCTCATCATATATATATTTTTTCTTTTTGCTCCTCAGAACTTTTGCAACATAATACTTACTCAGCATTTGTTAGAGATGATGCGATGACTCCTCCCCCCATGCTTGAATGATGCTCGTCCTCGAGCATAAGAGAGAGGGGAAGGGACTACTGAAGTAAGCATGAACATAATCTTTGCGGAATGTCTAAATTTCCGTCGGGAATTTTACTCCATACTCAAAATTGGGTTGTGGACAAGAAGGTAATCACAAAAAGATGTTTTGGTTTAGGGTGGATGCCCAGGAGGTTTGTGAAATTTTCGATGTAAAAACCCACAATGCATGAACAAAAAGGCTAGCATGAAAAAGTTACACAAAGGAATGACCAGCTTCTTAGTCTCGAACCATAGAAATCAATCCTAATCCAACTCATCAAAACATATGTTTGCAATCTAAAGGTTTTATCATGATAGAACACATATGTATATGGCTTTGGTAGGTAGAACTTTGCAAGAGCATAACAAATATGTAGATAGTCTAAAATTTAAGTTTTCATAAAAACAACAAGTTATCCGGCTATCCGTAAACTTAAATCAAAGAGCAAAGATATATATGTGGGTGTAGAGTATAGTCATTTAACCTCCACAAATAAAAGAGCCGTTATTTAAAATTAATTTCAGATCATGTTATAGAGAGCAATTAGCCAAGACATGTATAACTTCATGTAGGTAAAACAAAGCGTCAACATTCATCATTTTTCCATAAGCATAGGCATTATAAAACATCGAGGTGAACACATGGTCATGCTTATTTATTAAAAATAAAAAGAAATCTAGGTTGTCCTCCTAGTAGCCATGTTATTGTTAAAGAGAATAAACAAAAAGTTGCACCTAGGGTTGAAGGCATACTTACAAGCATTTATTTTCGGAAAAGAGAAGGTTCATGGAGGTGTTAACATCTTTTGTAGTTCTTCGTTATCTTCTCCCGACTTCTCCATGTATCAAATGTGTCTTTGCTTTTATCTTGATTTTCCAATGCTCCTAAACTTCTGAATTTGATCATGTATGCTTAATGGAGCCAATGGTCACCATTCTCTTCAATGTTGTCATCACCATCTCCTCTTTTTTGTTCTCATCATCTCCTTGCTGTCTTTTCTTCATGGATTTCCCCTCTGTCCATAACAGAACATATATCGAAATATAGATCTATTGAAAAGATTATGAAATTACCTTTCCAACGTGTGGTCATTCATCGAAAACGGAGTTCAAACAAGGGAGCTACGTCCATTTTACTTCAGCGCTGCGTGCTGTCCAAAATTCAGGACGTGTTGCACTCGGTGATTCGGTCATAACCGCTTGTAGGAACCTCTGATTGCCTTCATTCTTGATTTGTTGGAATTGGAATTTCATGGGTCTTCTAAATATCCAAAAGTATTCAGTATTTTTCCTTTGAAACCATGCAGAATTTTGATGAGATCGGTGGCTTCTTGCACATTGATCCGGAGATGTTGATGATCTTGATCATTCTATCTCCTAGAGCGTCATGTTGCACTTCCGTGTTGAAGATTCAGGGCCTCCCCCATGCTTAGCATTTTGCTAGGCATGGAAGAAGAAGACAAAGCATTTTTATCTCAACCATCCTGCAATTTCCTTGTCGTGAGAGTCTTTATCTTGCCTGCAAAATATTTTAAGTGCACATTCTACCCCGAAGGTGACGGTTGGGAGTAGATAAATTGCCAACAATCCAAACATTTTCCAAGACTCTTAACTTGTGGCATAATTAGTCTAATAGGGAATAAAAACCTAATGGGTGTACGTGGTGCAAAGTGTGTATGAGAGGAAAGCATATACACAAAGACAATGATTACACCTAGTTCTAAACACCATGTTTACAACTAGGTTGCCGAATTTCTCCATAGCCATAAAGATTTATTCATCTAGGGTTAAAACACCATGTCCATCCTTAGATAAACAATTTCTTATAGCACAAGAAAAATAAAGCGCAATGCAATGTTTATAAACTAACCAATGCAACATGAAAACATATGAAAAGCAAGCAAGGTTTAAAGAACTTAACGATGATGGTCCAGAATCATGTTTAAACACCACGTTTACACAAGATCATAAAAGGAAAAACACCCAGCTGGAGTGTTAAGAAGGAAATGAAGCATACATCATTAAGTCTTAAAACTACCAAGCCAACTATAAGCAAAACATGTATATGAAAAGAAACAAACATCACGTTGATGACATAATGCAAATCATGCAAATAAATAAATATGATCATGAACATGATGGTGGTTCTAGAAAGAAAATTAAACTTAGATTAATTAGCCACAAGTTAATCATCAAAGGATGGTGCCATTTATTCTCTATAGGTAAAAAATAAAAACACAAAGGAACGGGTTGCCTTCCGAAAAGCACTTCATTTTAAAGTCATAGAGCTCGACTTTCTCACATACCTTCTTTTCGTCACATAGCCATGGCCCTTCATGCAAGAATAAAAGGTGCCAATGTAGCTTTAATTCACTTCCCATGTTGTGCTTGATCACTTATAGCAGACTTTCCCAAGCTATCTGACATCATCGCTTTCTCCTTCTTTGTCGCCCTTCGGTGCTGCCTTTACTTTACAAATTTTTTTTAATGTCCAGAACATAATGTGTACCCAAACTCTACTTCATTGCACAGTGCACAAATTTTCCTTCTAACAAGTCTTTATTTGCCCAAATCGGACTCCGAACAAGAGAGTTACATCCGTTTTACTACGACGATGAAATCTGTCCTGAAATTTTCAGAATGCGCAACGCTCAACGTTCTCTGCATAACTCCTTGCACGGGTCTCCAAATTCGTTGGTTCTTGATGTGTTGGAAGGGAAACTTGGTGGAGCTTCTGAACATATCATTTTCTTCATTTGTACACCTCTGAACAAGTGCACAAATTGATGAAGACAGCAGCATCTATCGCGGGATTTGGAGAGGTTGATGATTTATCTTGTAATTCTTTGGGCATGACTTATCTTTTCATCATTCAAGCCATTTTATTCCTGCATGGTTAGTGAAAATCGAGCCTTATCCCGACATATGCTTCCTGAAGGTCGTTAGCTTGACCAAGCGCAAAGCATGATCGAGATTTACAAAACTTATTGTAAACATACGCGTCCATAATCAACACCATATGCAAATTGTAGCAATAAGTCAAGGTGTAATTAAAAGAAGCATATGTTTCATGCAAAGCACTTATCTCATCATTAGGCAAAGGTTCTTTAGGTGTGAGATTAATTGGTTCAAACATAAACATTGTCTCATCATCATTCTCAAAAAAGTCTAGCCTATCAACATGATCATCGTTGGAACAAGACATAATTTGGACTATTATTCATACTATTGGTCCAACATGAATATTTGAATATATCATCATCCAAACCAATAATATCTTGAGATTTCAGCATGTACCTTAGCCTCGGAGATTTCTCAACAAGAGTGATCTTTGGTTCGTCTTGTAGCGTTGAAAGCAAATCAATCTCGACGAGTGGAGGTGCTTCTTTGTTACCTTTTTGCATCTCCTCCATCTCATCATGTGGAACATGTAATCCTTCGGCAATGTATGCATTTGTCTCCTCTTTGAAGTCTTCATTATCACAATCTTCATCTTCAAAGTCTTGTACGTTGCTTTCTTTATCTTCCGAGTACCACATGTCGTCAAGATTGCTCATCATTGATTCACTCTTTTCTTCATCCTTGAGCACTTCCATGTCTTGATTTGCTAGTGTGTAGGCTTCAATACCACACAAGCTATAACCTTGTGGAGAGGGGCCTTCTTGGAGTATTTGCTTTTTGTCATCTCCTTCCCATTCATCTTCTAGCTTGAGTCCTATCTTCTCTCATTTATCCTTCGAGTCACTAGCTCTTCTTTTCATTTTCCTCGTCTCCCTAGAAATGAATTCTTGCCCATGGTTGAACGGCCACGACCAATCAATTTCTTCTTCTTCAATTGGTGCGCGTGGTGTTGTAGAGAGGGAACTTTTAGGCTCGTCATGGTTGTACTCTTCTCCTCCTTCATCATGAATCTTCGAGTTGTCATATTGATCGACCCATCCTTCATCTTCTACGTCTCTCTCTTCTTCAAACATATTTTGGATCGATTCTCCACTCATTTCTTGATCAAATATATCTTCAACTTGTTTGGCAACATGTCGGTGTTCATCCTTCTTTCGGTGGTTGATTAGGGGGGCAAAATCAATTTGAATCCAATCGGATTGATTGAATTCCGCCGATGGTCTAGCATTCCCCATGCTTCGGCCTACATTCATGTTAGTTTCAACATTTTTATCATGCGAAATGACTTTGTTTACCTTAGGAAGTGGTTCTTCAACTTCTTGTATGATTGGTTCATCTTCCTTGACCTCTGGTTCATCTTTTTCAGAAATTTCAGCAAGTATCTCGGGCTTGCTTTTGTCGTTTTGCTCCTCCCGACAACATCTTTGCCAATCTCTTTGCGTTCTTTTTCCATTGCTTATCCTTTGTAAGATTTGTGCGGCTTCACTAATTGTTTTATCTATTAAATCACCGCCTATACACATGCTTACAAAACGAGCAGAGTTAGGGGTTAGTGAAAAATAAAAGGTATGCAACATCAAGTCACCGGAAAATCCCAAGTTCGGCCCTTGCTCAAGTAGTTCATTAAAACGGTCCCATGCTTCATCAATTCCTTCATCCTCTCCTTGCTTGAAAGTGAGCACTTGCCTCCTTAAGTATTGGACCTTGCTTATGGGAAAGAACTTCAAAAGAAACTCCTTCACTAGCTCATCCCAATTTCCTTTTGCTTCAACAGACGCAAGTGTGTACCATCTTCGCGCTTCATCCTCGAGAGAGAATGGAAAAAGATTCCACTTGAACCAAGCGGCCGGAACTCCTTCTTGTTGCACCATGTTGCACATCATCGTGAATTGCTTAATGTGTCCATATGGATTATTATCCTCCAATCCTCTAAAGGGGTTTGTCGCCACTAACTTGATGATTCTAGGCTTCACTTCGTAGTGGGTTGTAGCAAGCGTCAAGTCTGATTTTTGCATCTCAATGTCCTCCATTGACGGCATTGCTAGATCCCTTAGCGACATCTCTTTGCCTTCCAATGGTGAGGTGAACAAATTCATCTAGGCACTGAAAAAAAAGGAAAAACACAAAAAGAGTTTTTTCTAGAAAACAGGAGTTAGAAGTTAGTAATCAACGAAATTAATACGAGATTAAACGTAGCAAACTGGCTTGCTCCCCGGCAACGATGCTAGAAAAAGGGCTTGTTGACGGTTCAAAACCGTGTTGAAGTTCACCACAAGCACACGGGTGACTTGGTGCCTTTTTCACCAAGGGGGGATCCCCAAGGTTCTTGTCAATCCGCGGAGCAAGGGATATACTAGCGTTTAATCTAGCACTAATCTAGTTGATTGGAAAGCCTTTGAAAGAGGTATTAATCTAAGGAAAAATGAATCTAACCTATGTTGATCTAAGGCTAAACTAGATGGCAAAGGTTGGTACAAGAGAGAGATTAAAGTAGATAAAAAGACATGCATCTACTACATGAAAGAGGTGTTGCCTTCTCTAGCTTCACGGCGGTTATGCGGTCGCTAGGCCTTTTCCCTTCCCTCTTACATGTCACTACGCGAAGGTAATAGATCACTTCGCTAACGCATCTACGTCTAAGCATCCATAGAGTTAAACTAATCACCACGATTACCACAAACCCTACTAAGATCACATGTTGTGCACACATATGTAAATCAAGCATTTGCAAAGACATAGACCGTGAAGCATCAAGGTATAGGGTTCATGTAGTGATTACATATCAAAGATCCATCTAACCCTAGGGATGAACGGAGACGTTACCCCATCATCTTACACTGATTGAAGCACATAGGGGTGATGGAGACTCCGAAGAACGTCGATGATGAAGATGGCGGTGAGGAGGCTTGGGAACACTCCTAGGCTGACGGCTTGGAGTCGTCCTCTTGCTTCCTTCCCTCCACCGGCATTGATCCTCGTGACGAACTCATCTAACTCTATCCCTCATCTTGCGGCGGCGGCTTTCTCGCGAATGGGCATTGATGGAATGATTGGATGGATGGATCCCCCTTCCTTGGACGTCCCGGGGGTTGTACTTATGCTCTTGGAGAGCCTTGGTGCGTGCTCCACCTTGCCTTGCACGAGATCTTGCTTAGGAGCAAAGCAAACTTGGTTTCCATAAAAACAGGCTCGTCCAGAATTTCCTGTTTCGCAGTCCTTCCTTTCCGATGTCATATCTCCCACGTCCAAACTCCAAATAATGCAAATTCGGTGTCTAAATTGTGTGGCACGAAATTATCTCAAACTTTTGTATTAATTGCTTTCCTTAGAAATGAAGATAAGATCTCCAAAACGGCCTCGGAAAATAATCTATTTGATTTCGGACTTGTCTGCGCAACAGGTATTTCGAGGGCCATATTTCCTAGCTCCCTGATCCGAATTGGGCCTTCCATATGTTCAAATCGAAGCCCTCAACAAGGCCGACAACTCTGGTATTCAACGTTTTGCCATTGGAAGCTGTTTAGGTCCCTGAATCTGCATCGGAAGATCATGCTGTTCTGGGCTGCACGAATATCAGGTTGAGTTGATCTCATGGGTATCTTCAAATCTCAAGGGCTTGGGCCCCTGGCCCACTCCGGCCCATCTTCCTTCTCGTGGCATTTCTCTACATTTTGACTTTTTGCTCCTTTTCATGTGGGTTTTAGACGTCATTATCCCCGTGATCAAGATAAGAGGTCTTCTCGCATGAAGTCCGATCTTTACGTCTTAGTCCTCGGGGATGATCCGTCATAGCACCTTGGTCCTTGCCACCTTTGGAAGTGATTTCGCTTTGCACTTGAATACGAACGGAACTCCTCATTTGCTCCTTTGAACTCGTTGTAACTCTGTCCCTTTTGTCCGTGTTTTCCTGGAAAAACACAACACTTCCAAATGCACATACAGAGTTGAACTTGTTATATCATTAGTGTACCTAGTGGCGGGTTAGTTCCATAATCAAGCTCAAACCAAAGTGTAACGAATGCTCTAGGTTGACGGAAATCGACCGCCAACAAGGCACAAGCCCTCAACATATCTTATAGAATTTGGTTTGTCCTTTCGGTTTGGCCGTCTGTTTGGGGATGATATGCAGAACTAAAGTTAAGCTTTGTATCCATTGATTCGTGCAACTTTTCCCAGAAACGTGACGTAAACTGTGTCCCTCGGTCAGACACTATCTTCTTTAGAACTCCATGTAGACATATGATTCTAGACATATACAACTCTGCCAACTTAGCTCCGGTATAGGTCGTCTTGACTGGTATGAAGTGAGCAACTTTAGTCAACCTATCCACAATGACCCATATAGAATCATATCCGTCACGGGTACGTGGCAATCCCACAATAAAATCCATACCTATTTCTTCCCATTTCCACTCGGGTACTTTCAATGGTTGAAGAAAACATGCCGGTCTTTGGTGTTCTGCTTTTACTGTCTGGCATATGTCACACATGGAAACGTGAGCGGCAACATCCTTTTTCATTCCATACCACCAATATTTCTGTTTCAAGTCTTGATATATCTTGGTGCTTCCGGGATGAATTGAATAAGCCGAATCATGTGCTTCCTTTAGTATAGTCTCACGGAGATGGTCAATTACAGGCACACAAATCCTATTCTTGAACCAAATAGTTCCTTGGTCATCCCTTTTAAAATCTGGAACCTTTTCGGAATCAATCCACTTTCTGTATTCCTTAATCTTCTCATCGGTCAACTGTCCCTTCCTGATCTCCTGTTCAAGGGTAGATTCTACTTCCAAAGTTATGGCTTCATTCTAGGCAACAATTCCCAAATTGAGTTGTGCCATCTCCCAACACAACTCTTGAGGCATCAAACGAGCTATAAGCGTATTCGCTTGAGTTTTCTGACTAAAGGCATCTGCTATAATATTTGCCTTGCCGGGGTGATACTGAATATCCAGATCATAGTCTTTGATTAATTCTAACCATCTACGCTGTCTGAGATTTAGGTCCTTTTGGGTGAAGTTATACTTCAAGCTTGTATGGTCAGTAAAGATACGACACTTATTCTCAATCATGTATTGCCTCCAGATTTTTAGAGCGTGCACAATGGCGGGCAACTCTAAATCATGAGTGGGGTAATTCTGTTCATGCTTCCTCAATTGCCTAGAGGCATAAGCAATCACCTTTCCTTCTTGCATTAATACACAACCAAGACCCTGAAGTGAAGCATCACAGTACACATCAAAACCCTTGTGAATATCTGGCATTATCAGTACGGGGGCTGTAGTCAACCTCTTCTTCAGTTCCTCAAAACTATCCTGGCATTTGGCATCCCATTTAAATTCCTTTCCTTTTTCCAACAAAGATGTGAGAGGTTTTACAATCTTCGAGAATCCTTCGATGAATCGGCGGTAGTAACCTCCCCATCCAAGGAAACTCCTGATCTCAGCAACATTCTTAGGTGGATTCCAGTTCAGCACAACCTGAACCTTGCTCGGATCTACAGCTATTCCACCCTCAGTGATAATATGTCCAAGGAAAGAAACTTCCTTTAACCAAAAATCACATTTGCTGAACTCAGCATATAGCTGATGTTCTCGCAGTTTCTGCAGCACGAGTCGCAGGTGTTCTTCATGCTCTTCTTCATTCCGGGAGAATACCAGAATGTCATCGATAAAAACTACCACAAACTTGTCAAGGTACTCCATGAACACTTTGTTCATCAAATACATGAAGTATGCTGGTGCATTTGTCAATCCAAAGGGCATGACTGTGAACTCATATAGGCCATATCTAGATGTAAATGCAGTTTTGGGAATGTCTTCCAATCGGATTTTCCACTGATGGTACCCGGATCGTAGATCGATCTTAGAGAAAACTTTAGCACCTCTCATCTGATCAAACAAATCTCCAATCTTGGATAATGGATACTTGTTCTTGATAGTAACATCATTAAGGGGTCGATAATCTATGCACATTCTTCTAGAACCGTCCTTTTTATCAACAAAGAGAATGGCAGTTCCCCAAGGTGACGAGCTAGGTCGGATATAACCTTTACTTAACAACTCATCTATTTGTTTCTTTAATTCGGCCAAATCCTTAGCATTCATTCCATATAGTCTTTTATAAATAGGAGCAGTATCAGATAAAAGTTCAATGCTGAATTCAATGTCGCGGTCAGGTGGCATACCTGGTAACTCATCTGGAAACATGTCGGGGTATTCATTCACTATTTTGATATATTTCAAGGCCTTTCCTTCTATCGCATTCACTGTCCCTTGTTCTGCTGATGAGGCATTAGCAGTGAACTCAACTCTTTCTCCTTGTGGGCTGGTTAGGAATACTGACTTTGTATGGCACTGGATAACTCCATCACATGCACGTAACCAATCCATTCCTAGTATCACATCTATACCCCATGATTTTAGGACCACTAGGTTAGCTAGGAAGTCTATTCCCATGATTTTAAGATTTACTCGTGGGCATAAATGGCTGGCCTTCATTTCACCACCCGGTGAACTAACTAGCAAGGTTGTCTTCATAGGACTCATAGATATAGCATGCTTTGCTACGAATTGATCAGTTATAAATGAATGCGTTGCACCGGAATCAAATAATACTATTGTAGGTACAGAGTTGACAAGGAACGTACCAAGGTCAACATTAGAAGCGTCTTGAGCTTGCTCAACTGTTACATGGTTCACTGTGCCACGCATGAAATTCTGTTGAGCCCTGTTGGCATGAGGTGTTGAGCTTCCAGCGCGAACTTGAGATGATGACTGCCCGGGCTTCTGGCCATTACCCTTCTGTGGGGTCTGCATGCCACGCTTGGGGCAGTTGTTGGCATAATGTCCCAGTTCCCCACATTTGAAGCAACCATTAGGCTGGACTGGAGCATTATTCCTCACGGGGGCTCCTGTGACGTTGCGGGGTGCACCTGTGACATTGCCTGAGCGATTCTGCTGTTGATTAGGAGTGCGGGGTGTCTGCTGATGGAAACACTGAGGCTGCTGAAACGAGCGTTGTAGCTGCAAATTCTGTCAATAATTTCCTCCTTGTCCTCCAGAGCGGGACTGAGAACTCTGTGGTGGGTTATAGCGGGGACGTGTGTTGCTGCTGGATTGCCCTTGGGACTGGAACTTGCGCTTCTGCTCACCAAGTTCTTTACGCTTGCTCTCCAGGGCGATGGCCTTGTCCAGTACAGTCTGGATGTTGGGAAAAGTATGACTCTGAAGCTGGTAATTGAGTGGTCCAATGAGACCATCCAAGAACCGTTCCTGCCTCTTGGGATCGGTGTCGACCTCATCAGGCGCATAACGAGATAGTTGGGTGAACTTATCCTGATATTCACTGACAGTCATGTTACCTTGCTTCAAAGCAAGAAACTCCTTCTGCTTAAGTTTTATCACACCAGTTGTGATGTGATGTGTACAAAAGCCTTCCTGGAACTCCTGCCAGATGATAGTGTCGGCAGCAGCATGTGCGACGGTGTACGCATCCCACCAATCAGCTGCTGCGCCCTCCAGGCGTCCTGATGCGTAAAAGACTTTCTCACGGTCATTACATTGTACTATATTAAGCTTCTTGTTGATAGTCTTAAGCCAGTCATCAGCATCAAGGGGCTCCACTGAATGGGAGTAAGTGGGTGGGTGGTGGCTCATAAACTCTCTATGCTTGTTTACAACTAGCGGAGGTTCCTGAGATTCCTTACCCACCAGCGGAACCACCGTATGCTCGGTGCCACTGGTGCATCGAGGAACGTGGCCGTAGTCGCTGCTGTTCAGCTCATGGCGGTGACTGGAGCGGAGAGACCACAGAGCCCTTCTGGCAGCATTGCTCACTGAAGCTCTGTAGGTGGAGTGAGGCGCGATGGAGTCATGTGCCGTGATCGTCGGGTAGCCTCTGCCAGTCGGCTCGAATGCTCGGATATGAACCCGAGTCATGTAGTAGGTACTGAGTGGCGGCTCGGTCCAGCTGTGAGTGACGTACATCGGCCTCACAGTGTTCCCCAGCTCCAGCAGCACATCCCATAGCAAGTAGGGGAAGTAGCCAGGCTCCAGATCTGACGAGTGGATGCGACAGGTCGGATCTTCCTCTCGACGAAGTAGCAAGGGTCCTCCTCAACTGGCTCAACCAACTGGGGCAGCTCCACACCGTACGGCCGAGTCCTTGCCATCTGATGGAACAAAGCTGAACTTAGAGCAGAATAAAAAAAAGGGTACAATTTTAACAAATGTCAAATAAGATAGATTTTTAGGTGGAATTAAGATTTATTTTGAAGAGCTGACACGACTTTCTAGATATGAGTTCTTATTTCGTCCATTTCTATCTAAGGCTACGTCCTACAGTCAGCATGGCTCTGGTACCACTATGTCACACCCGATTTCCGTAAAGAAATCAAATGCATCTCATATGTGTGCCAGGATCATAATTTCACACATATGATTGACAAAAGAGTGTAATATCAGATACAATGCCCAAAATCGTACAAAAAGAGGTTTATTAACTTTTATTACACTCATCGATAGACACGAAGGTCTTTACACGAACATCGATAACTACAACGGTGCAACTCCGTCTTCAGCTCCACAGACATCTGACTGGGGGATGCAAGCCTCAGAACTCGTCGAAGTCGCTGAAGAACTCTTCACTGTTGTTCTCCTCTGAACAGCGGTAAGCGAGGGTGAGCACACTTATGGTTGGAGCTCAACAAGTGGGGGAAAAGTATGCAAGGCTATCAAGGGTAGGCTAAGGTTTTGCAGCAGTTAGCATTTTAAGTTGGTCAAATTTTATTAGCAAGCACCTATTTACTAAGTGTAAGTTTATACCACCCCAAAAGTTAAGCATTTGAAACATTATCTCCAAAACCATATAAAACCATGATTTAATTCCATCTTCAAGTTCACTTATCATGTGAGCGTCCAAGCCGCTCTTAACCGTGAGCACAGCTGATCGATCAGTTTTCACTCTGCAGAGGTTGTACACTTTACCGATAGCTCGTGTCCCCCATGTTGCCCGGGTTAGCTAGACCCTTAAACACTTCCGAGGTGAGTGGCTAGGGGTCCACTACGAAGCCTTTACAAAGGCAATGCAAAAGACCAACAACCTACGACAGTTACAGCAGCGGAGCGGACCATAACCCTCCCTAGTGGTCAGCACCTTAGCAAAGGCTGCTACCCCAAAAGAACCGGGCTATACCCCTTCAACTCCGGCCCCCTGCGCCCCTTTTGGGAAAGGTTGTCAGATAATTCACACGCCTAATTAATTCGCTAAGGGCAGAGCCATATGCCACTGTGGTTGCACTGTTTTCTTGGGTGGTTCTCCATGTTCCAATTAATTTATATGATCTTGCAATTTACCAAAGTTCACCAAAGTTTCCATGATCAATATTTTAAAAACATTCATTTCAACCATCCAAGTTAAGCAACTAAGCATTTCTACCCAAAACATTTATTTAAAAGGGTCGTTCAAGGTAGTAGGGGTAAAATTCTAGTCATGTCCTTAAAAAGGTGATTTTCCCATCAAATTATGCATAGCAACATTAAAAGTAAATTTTAGTTATTATGCAAGTTGTGTGGGAAAAATAGAATATGCAGGGGAAGAAATCCACTTGCCTTCCTCTCCTAAAAAGTCCAACTCTTCTTCTTCAAAAGGTTGATCTTGCTCCTCGATCGGAAGCTCGGTTCCAACCGGCACGATATCTACGATCACATCAAAAATCATTCAATAAATAAAAACAGTACATCAAACATCCTAAAAAGCTAAAACAAGCTTCTAAAACTAACAAGCACTAAGAGACGGTCGCATGGACACCAAAAACGTCTAAAACGGACAAAGGATGCAAAAGATATGACTTAAACAAGCTCTTGGGGCTAAACTGCGAGAAAAACTAACTTCCAGGGGCTTATCTGCAAGAAACCAGGGACTTGAACCTAATTATGATTAAAAACAGAAGGTCTAACAAGCAAAAGGTCTAAGATGGACTGCGGGACAGAAAATCTAAGGAATCTAGGGGCTAAACATAAGAAAAAGGACCTCTCTGTAAGGATCTTTGGAGGTTGAAGGGCATTTGTGTGATATCAAAGACTTCAGGGGCTTTCTTGCAAAATGACAGAGAAAAGCTTGGTTGACCGTTATGTTAAAGCTTTGACCCGGGGCTCGGCTTGATCTGAGCCGCAGATCATCAGACGGACGGCCAGCGGCGGCGCTAAGTGGACGAGCGGCGTGGGACAGCGGCGTTCGGCGGCGGCGGCGGCGAAGCTCGCCGGCGCAAGCTCGGGATGGAGTTCCCGAGCACCATTTCAAGTGCGGTTTGCTTCTACGCGTAGCTGGGGAGCATGCGAACTCATGTAGGTGCTTAGGGAGGGGATTTAGGCGGCGGTGGAGGTGCTACGACCGGGGAGATGCGCGGGATGCTAGGCGGCCTGAGGACTAAGAAGAGTGGCTCGGGGAGGCTTCTTACCCTGCTCTAGAACTTCGACGAGGAGCACGGTGAAGAAGATGCAGCAGAGACGTAGATCGACGCCTGCGGTTGAAGCTCCGGCGGACGGCGGCTCCGGTCTTCAAGCGGGGCTGCGCTGTGCGCGAGCGAGGAGGAGCGAGGAGAGGTGCGGGAATGAGGGAGCTCTGGGGCATGCTTATATAGTGCGAAGATGGGCAAGGGAAGGGGCGCGGAGGCGGTGGTGTGCTCTGGCGGTGGAGGCCGCCATGATGGCGTGGTGGAGATCGGGTGCGCCCGTTTTCGGAAGGGGAAGCGAAGAGGTGGGGCGGTGCACGCCGGCGCATTCATTCCGGTGCTTAGTAGGGCAGCGGAAGGGCGCGGGACGGCGGGAATTTGGCCGGCGGCCGCGACGGGTGTGGGCAGGGGAGGGGGCTGGAGGTGGAAGAGACGCCTGACAGGCGGGGCCCGCCTGGCAGAGAGAGGGAGAAGGGGAGTTGGGCCGCAGGGTTGTTTTGGGCCGGAAGAGAGAAGACGGGCCGGTGCAGATTTGGACCGCGCGAAAGAAAAAGAAAAGAGAAGCTGGGCCGGGAAAGGAATTTGGGCTGGAAAAGGAAAAGGGGAGGGAGGGAAAGGTTGGAGGTTTAAACTTTGGTTTCTTTTTCATGATTTTGAAAACTTCACAAACTCAAACAAAACTATGCAACCAAAATGATGCACAAGCACTTTTGTGTTTCTAAAATTATTCAAATGATATTTAAATATTTAAAGGCCAAATTTATTTGATAATTTATTATATTTCCTTAGAAAATAATATCTAACCAAGTTGCTAGCATTTTTAAGGTGATGGAATTTTGGGTGTTACACCACTGAACCAGGTTGATGCTTCTGGTCCGGCCGCGTCCGTTGCATGGGTGAGCTGCTAAAACACGCATTAACTATGGTGATTAAGGTAATTAAACACAATAAGCATAATTAGTTGAGGAGAATTTTGAGATCACAGTTTGTGGCGTGCATGCAGCTAGTGGTCTGGGTTACCAATGTTTGTGTACACATGCTTGCATGTCTACGCAATTTTTTTTCATCAGGTATCCATATGTCTTGCATATATTCTAGTAAATAATTTTCCAAATTAAAATCTGGTAAAGATATTGACTTAGGTACCGAGAGCAGAGGTAGTATAGATTTACTAAATCACGTCCAAATACATATAGATTCTAGTAAATCAGTTCCAAATGGATAGATCCTAGTAAATCATTATAAAACATTCGCGTAAATAATACTCCCTTCATTTGGTAACTAAAATGTAAAAGCAGTACTACCTCGTAAATTTACTAGTTACTTTTTTCCGTAAATTTACTAGTACTAAAAAAGAGTCTATGCCTACTACCTCGTAAATGTAAATCCAGACAATTGTGATCTACGAGAATTTGGTTAATGATTACTTGACTTCATGACCTTTATATACCATTTTATTTTTATACTAATCTTGCAAATGATTTACTACAATGTATGACCTCCATGTACAGTAATTTTGTACTGGTTGTTTTTTACCAACATCCAAACGTAATAGAAAAAAATACATACAAGTGTAAGATAAAACCAGACATATGTATGCTGCATGTGCAATAGGTATCCTTGCGGCATGCAACCAGGCAATGATTACGGATCAGCTAGTAGCATTGACATGCGGCTACTTAAAGTGCCAACGAATGCTAATTACCAAGACGTGTTAATGAGACCCCCGAAAGTAAGCAAACGGACGGTAAGGTGCCCGGCCACAGAATAAGTATTCTATGACCGGCCATAGACTACCCGTTCTCTCTCTACGGAGAGTATACTCCGTGGCCGGCCGTAGAATAGCTTATTCTATAGCCAGGACACGTGGCGTATTTATAATGGCCACCCACCCACATCTGTGTCACTCTTCCAATCCGGCCTAATTAACAGGCGACCCCGGCAACAAGCTGGCCGTCCGTCACTATTTATTAGCTTCATAAGATTTAGTTAATCCCTACATGCACGTTTGTACAGTAAATCATGTTGCATGTATCCCGGCAAGAATCATGGATACTAAGCTTTTCTACCAGGCTTTTGATGGTACTTTTATTTGTACATACCGTATAATAAATTTTGGCGTAGCTGCACTCTATCCGACATTTTGGATTCTAGTAAACTGAATCTGTTTTATCTTAACTTTTATGCTATTGTTGTAGTAAATGTCTTTGTCGTAAATACTAGACACCCATTTGGTAATTTTACTATATTCTAGTAAATTGAGAATAATATTTTCAACAGGAATTGGGAATCATTTTACAGTGACTTGATCACAATATTCTAGTAAAAGCCTATATACGTGGTAAATTGATGATGACATTTTGGCAATATTTTGGATTCTGGGAAATTCGGTATATAGTAACTTGATTATGTCGTATTCGGTATATAGTAACTTGATTACACCATATTGAGTATGTGGTAACTCGATGGCACCATTCTAGTAAATTGATGGTGTCAATGCGCGGCTCACTTGAACAAAAAGCAAAGTGTCATGTATTCTAGTAACATGTATATGTACGTTGCACTTGCGCATGTAAACAAAACTAAACCTGGCATGTCTGCAGCTAAACAAATTTAAATTGGAAGGGCACCTATGTACACACGTCACGTGCATGCAGGGGTCAACTACGGATATGTAATAATGCTAATTAATAGGAGAATGGACAGCCAGCTGCCAATTAATTAATTGGCTCGGCTGGAATACGTGGATGACCACTTCAAATGCGCAAGGTGTCGTGGCTATAGAATAAGCTATTCTACGGCTAGCTACAGAGTAATAGGTCTATATATATATATATATGTATATATATATATATGTATACGGAATCCATTCTATCTCATGATATACATTGAATCCGACCGAACGAAAAGTATGTACACGTAGTATGTGATGATACTAGACTATCTATGGTGGTATATAAGTTGAGTATGTGATCATACATAGAGTATGTGGACATACTAGTTTTGATATACTAATAGTAAGGTCTAATAGAAATATATTAAAAACTAGAGATACTTTTGAAATTTTTCGTATATATCCATTTGGATTGTGTGTATATATAGTATATATATATATATAAGGTATTTATATTCTATACCCTGGGTCTGGACTAACTATTCCATACCCGAGCCCATCCGCTGAACGTACGTCCGACCGCACCCTGTCAGCTTCTCCGGTTTTTTTCTCCCGTTTCTTTTTCTCCGGTTGTTGACCCGTGGAACAGATCGTGGCGCACCATATTCGTTAGTTCATTCTCCCCACTTTTCCCCGCTCCGTTGTCGTCACCGCTAATCGCCGGCCTCCGTCGCCCGCCCCGCCGGCGTTCCTGCCCATCCGATGCCCTCCTCCTTCTTGTTCCGGCTGCTGCCCGCCGGTCCTTTGTCACTGCCAGCGTCGATGGTCACTGCTCGCCCACCTTGCCCGCGAGGTGACCGTCGCCCTGCTCCGGCTGCCGTTACTGCCCGCTGGAGCTCGGTCCCCATCGGTCCAATCTGATCTGATCCACTTCCCTTTGGACACCTGATTTGGACGCCTGCTCGACGGAATCCAAGGACCCCATCGCGCGCATGCCCCACCCCTATCGTCGGCTTCAATCCTTATGGATGGAGTCTTCAGGTTCATTAGTTTGTGCTCAATTTGCAGACAATGACTGAAGTTCGTCGCAGTTCTGCCGCCCGCTTGCTCGTTTGTGGGACGAGGGATCGAGCTCGCATCTGCCGCCCCCTCGATTGCGCGAGCTCGACATGTGGTTCCAGCGCTGGCTCTGCATCTCGCATCTGAGGAGACCCATAGGTCCACGGCAGAGCTCCCTCGTAGGTGCTGGTTAGGCATCTCGCATCTGAGGAGGCCCCATAGGTCCATGGATAAATTTCGTGCGGATCCGGTGATGGTTTGTCCCTGCTACCATCTCCACATGGTTGCTGAACTGCTCAATAGTCAGTTCCCGTCCATTTTCCTCTCTGTCACAGATCCATCTTTGATGGGACTGATTACATTGTTGATTTGTGTCATTCCAAAGCTTCTATTGTCAATTTGATATCCAGATGATTACCTGATTGGATTCTTGTTTCTACAACCTGCAAATGACAATTATGCTAGACAGAGTATTTTGTTTGAACTTCTATTATTCTCGGTCTGAATTAATTGATTAGAACTAGATGTTCTATGCCGCTGCTACTGATACAATACAACCTAGTTGTTTATTTTTATTTTTTAGCCCTGTATGCATCTTCGACTAGTTCGATTGCAATGCACAGATTAAATATCCTAGTTTTGTGTTATTTCTTTTGATTGCAGACATGCATGAAGTAGTATGCTGAATTCTTTTCTCAGGTCAATGAGATTCAAAAGTATGGATTAATCCCCTGTTCATATACAACTATCAGGTTTTCTTTTTAGATGAGTACCTGAAATTCAGATATGCAATATATTCTTGTTCAGAGATAGAAGGCTTCAGATGTGCATAGTTTTAGTAATCTGATAGAAAAACTACCTTTATTCAGATTCTTTATATGCACATTTATGACTATCTTGAATCATGATGGTGGTAATTTGTACAAGCATATATAGATTAATGGATGGAAAGATTCTTTATATGCACATTTATGACTATCTAGAACCATGATGGTGATAATTTGTACAATCATATATAGATTAATGGATGGAATATGCTTGCCTATTAGAATAATAATTATTGCCAGCAATAGGGGCCATCTTTGTCTTGTTTTCCTTTTCCTACACCTAAACAAAATTTCTCTTAACAGTAGCAAGGTATTCTAAGCAAATTATTGCCAGCAATAGGGGCCATCTTTGTCTTGGGTTCACATGTGAGTCTAAAAGGAGCTCATATTTTGCAAATATAGGTTTTTTGGTTGGTCCAATGTTTTTGCCTGTTCTGAACATAAATGCCCATAACCCATGACATCTATTTCTGAAATGAATTTCATATAGAGATTTAAGTTGTTTGTATCCATGTTTTTTGCGCTTACACAGGACAACATGCTATTGCTGATAAAGGCATAGTTTCCATGCATCATTGTAAGGCTGAGTCCAACAATGACTTGCAAATCGGAGAGGCAAATGGAGAATTGCCTCGTGTGTACAGTAGAGTTTGGAGAGGGGAAAACATGGTCTCTCCAACAGCAAACGCATACCCACGAGGCAAAAACCGCGGGAAGAGCAGGCGCAGCGCGGAGCGCCGCGCGGGGGAGGAGGAAGGCGGAGCAATAGGGGCACCGGCCAGACCATCCGCGCTCGCTGGGGAGGAGGGAGGCGGAGAGAGAGGTGCGCCGGCCAGCCCATCTGCGCCCGCCGGGGAGGAGCTTGATGGCAGCACGAGGCCTCGCCGGCGTAGCTCGATTCAGTGGCGGCGGAGGTCGAATCGGTGGAGGAGGGCGCCGCGCCGCCGCCGCCGCCGCCACCACCGCACGAGCTGGCCTCTCTCCTCCGCCGGCATGGAGGCCACCTCGCCTCTGCTCACCCGCCGATTCGAGAAGGGGAAGGGGCCGCTGCTGATTCGCGCGGCCTCCCCAGCTCCGGTGGCGCGGGAGGGAAAGAAGGGGAAGGAGGCTCACCGTCGCCGAGATCTGCCGGAGCCATGCCTCAAGCGTTGCTCCCCCTGTCCCCTTCGAGCTCCGCTGGGGCCGCGCTCCGCCTCGAGCTCGTCCCCCTCCGAGCTCGGGCACCAACGTCGGTGTCCGGGATCCGTCGGAGAGGAGGGAGAGAAGGGAAAAGGTCGCCGGGATACGCCGGAGAGTAGAAGGTCTGACCTCCCCTGCTCGCCATGCCTCGAGAGCCTTTCCCCCGTCCCCTTCGAGCTCCGCTGGGTGGCCGTGCTTCGAGCTCGGGCTCCTCCGCCGGCGTCCTCACCTAGCTCCGCCGCCACCTTGCACCCGCGCTGCGCCGCCCGCCGCTATGCCGTGCTCCTCACCGAGCTCCCAGCGAATGCATTCGAGGAGAGAGGTGATGTATTTTTGCATCGCCTCTCTCCTCACAAAGCAAAATGCCTGCTGCTTTGCATCTTCTGTTGGAGGAAGAGAAGGAGATGCACAGTAGCAAATGAGAGGCATATATGCATTTGCATAGCCTTATTGGAGTCAGTCTAAGGCATATATATGTAGCTCACACTAGTAAGTGATTTATTCAAACTCCTGTTTGCAAATGTTGCAGCCAACGAGCATTAAACAATAAGCTATATGTTTGGATGGATTAAACCGATGCACAATTGATCTAAACGCTGCAACTTCCAATTTACTGAACTGTAACCTTGTTGAGACTATTCTAGTTTAGTTCACAAGTCCATGACAATTGCCTTAAGATTCTAAACTAGGATCTTCAGTTCATAGGCTGTCTAAGAAGATTAAGAATGCTATTTTGGATGGCTTCATTACAGTACTAAAGAATATAATGTTCAGAGGTGGTATAATTTGATCAACTCAGAATATACTCCCTCTGTTTCTTAATAGATGTCATTCTAGCCTTGTTTGTAAAGATCTAAATTCACACGGAAGATAAAGTATGCAGATTCTAAACACGTCCAGATTCACCTAACTGATTATGCACCTCATTGATGGCCACATCAAATACGATTCTGAAACAGAGGGAGTACTAGTACTACTGCATCCGCACCTGCATCTAGTTGGGTTGATATTTTTTGCTAGTTCAGATAAAGTCCCTTGCTGGTGGTAAAATCCTGATACATTTTCTTTTCCCCGCATTTGACATAATGATCAGTGCATATTAACTTGCTGACTGCAGTAGTCGAATTGATGCTGTCAAGTGCCCAACACCTAGGAATCTTGGATTATCCATGATCAGTACAGAATTGGATTCATTTATAAAACAAGCTCTGACTTTGGACAGCTCCTCCCCATGGAGAGCTTGTAAAAGTATATACTTGTATAGAATTGATCCTTTTACTTGTAGATGTTTTGTTTGTGGAAATTGATTCCTACTTTTATATTTATTTCCATGTTGCTAGTTTATATTGAAAGTCATACTGACAAATTCGTAATCCTCATATACCCTTAACTTTGTTTATGATAAATGGAGTAGCTTATGTAGCAGTATATACTTCTTTCCAGTAGGCATGGTGCTTCAAATTAATTGATCTGTTATGTCTTGTGTCCATGTTCTTGTGATGCACGACAAACTTGACCTCATGCATCAGATAACATTTAGTATATTCATCCTGCAACCTAGCTGCCTCGACATAATGCAACTATGCAAAATTAAAGCACTAGTTTGAAACACTACAGCACCACGTGAGGCATATTGATAGCATCTACACTATGTATCTGAACTTGCTCTTGAGAATCTGCACCATGCTTAAGTGCCAAGCTTGTATTGTCATCCAGATGATGTGAATCTTGTTCCTATGACCTGTAAGTGTCAATTATTTTGGAACAAGTATTTGGTTTGAAACATATATTCCCCTAGGGCCCAGTTAATTGTCAAAACTAGATGTGCACTCATGTTTTCTTATACTGGTATACATCCTAGCTAGTCCAATTGTAATTCTATGATGAAATCACCCAGTAATGTAGAAATTATTTTAAGATTGTTAGTGCAAAACTATCAGAGTCAGCAAATAGTTGTTTTTTTTGCTAGCTTAAAGCTTATGCTGGGTCTGAACAATATTCACAAACCACATGACGTGCATTTTCTGAAACAAATTCATGTTCAGCAAATAGATATTTTGCTTCATTGTCTCCATGTTTTTGCCACTTACGCAAGACACCATTCTATTCGTGAATCATTGGCATGTCCACTCAGAGTGTCCACGACTTCCCCGAGTGCCAAAAATCGGGCACTCGGGGAAGCCAATCTTCCCCGAGTGTTGCACTCGGGGAAGAATTGCACTCGGGGAAGAGAGGCTTCCCCGAGTGTCGCGAAGTGCCCGGCACTCGGGGAAGAGAGGCACTCGGGAAAGGCCATCTTCCCCGAGCGCAACACTCGGGGAAGAGCGGCACTCGCGAAAGAAATTTGGCACTTGACGGCACCGGCGGACGGAGCCGTTTAAAAAACATCTTCCCCGAGTGCCCTTCTCTGGCACTCGGGGAAGGTAGCCTCTTCCCCGAGTGTCCTGCTCTGGCACTCGGGGAAGGAAGCCTCTTCCCCGAGTGCCTTGATATAGCACTCGGGGAAGGGTCTCTTCCCCGAGTGCTAAGGAAGGCACTGGAGGAATTTTTTTTTTAGTTTTTTTGCCCCATTTTTTTTGTGAGGGCATCCCACATAATTTGAAACTCCTTACTCAAATTTGGAGTAATTTTGATTTTTTGGTATATTTAGTTAGTTTTTTCGTTTTGTTGAATTTTTTTGCATACTTCAAATTTGAACTGCGGGTGCATGAAGTAATGAAATTTCTTGATTCAAAACATGGTATTCATAATATATGGTTTATGTTGAGGCCCTATCCAGGAACTCACATGAAATGCCAAGCATCTTGTTGCTGTAACATGACGAACAACTTGTGAGAAAAGTATTTGTAAATCACATGAAATCCGAACGAAGTCCAAAAATCCCGAAACGTGTCTGGGAGTCTTGTTATCACATGTAGAGGCTGTGTGAAAAACTTGAGAAGATTTCGAGCAAGTTGCGATGTCAGATGCCTAAAACCTAGACATCTCCACATGTGATCACTCTGATAACACACGTGGAGATGTCTGGGTTTTAGGTATCCGACATCGCAACTTTCTCGAAATCATCTCATTTTTTTACCAGTCAAATGTGATAACATGATGCCCAGACAAGTTCCGTGATTTTCGGACTTCGTTCGAATTTTATATAATTTACAAACACTTTTTCCGCAAGTTTTTCGTCATGTTACGACAACAAGATGCTCCACATTTCATGTGAGTTCCTGGATACGGCCTCAACATATACCAAATATAATGAATATCATTTTTTTTGAATCAATAACTTTCATTACTTCATGCACCTGCAGTTCAAATTTGAAGTATGCAAAATTTCAAAGAAAAGAAAAAACTAACAAAATATACCAAAATAATTCAAAATTATCTCAAATTTGAACAAGAAGTTTGAAATAATGTGGGAAGGTCTCACAAAAAAACGAGGTACAAAAACAAAAAAATAAATTATTCCCCAAGTGCTTTCACTGACACTGGGGGAAGAGACTCTTCCCCGAGTGCCAAGCCCACAATACTCGGGGAAGAGATTAAAAAAAACTATCTAAGAGGCCAAACCGGGCCAACATCCTGGCCAAGCCGGCCCAACCCTAACAAGATAACCCCCACCCCCTGCCCCCACCACCCCCACCCTCACCCGCCGCCGCCCCCCAACAATCCCCTCTTCTCTCCCTCGCAGCTCTGATCCGCGCGGCGGACCGGCGGTGCGGGGCGAGCTCCACGCGGCGCAGCGGCGGGAGCGCGGCTCGGGGCGAGCCGGCGAGCGCGGCAAGCGCATGCGGCGGCGGCGCAGGCGCGGCGCGAGGTGAGCCGGCGAGCACGTGGCTGGAGCGGCGCGGTGGCGGAGCGGGCGCGGCGCGGCCGTCGGTGAGCGCGCAGGTGAGCTTCCTCACCAGCGGCATCGATCCGACGACGCCGCCCCTCCTCCCGATCTGGACAGCAGCCACCTCCCTTCCTCCATCTGCAGGTAACTCCTCCCTTTTCCTTCTTCCTCTACCTCCAAATTGCTACTGCTTGTGAATGTGCAGATTACTTGTGACTCTGAGATGTCCTTAATTTGAGAGTCAGTATTTAACTTATTAGGTAGACAAGAAAATTCAATATGCTTTATATGTGATGTCAAGCCTTTCCAGCAATATAGAGTTGCAATAACAAAAATACTTCGAGCTTCTTGTATACTACATAAACATCTTACTCATTTTGGGTTTGCTGGAAGATGATACTACTTCCATCGATCACAAATATATAGGTCCATCAGGATATTTTGTTTGATGCAACTATTTAGATCCAAATGACATCTCTACATTAATTGAGTCCCCTAGATCACCTCTCCAAGACACATCTATACATAAAATTTGTGGAAATAAATGAATGCCAAGCTACCAATGTCCTGAACCTGGCACCTCTTAGCATTGTTTTCTTGTTTTTTTTGGTAATTTCATACCCATGCATAAATCCATGATGGCTGAAATGAGAAGAGTGTGCAGGGAAGCCACTCGAAATCATACACAATCCAAAATGCTGAAACATAGGATATGCCAATTTTGTATATTTCAACTGTAATTTTCTTAATCATGTAGCATAGAGAATTGTAAAATAGTGCCATGTCTGTCATCTTTAAAAGTAAAAACATAAAAAAACCCATAATCACATGGCATTACGGCAAGAATTTGTAAAACTTGAGAAAGCATGAGTATTTATTTAAGATTAAGAAAGTATTTGAAAATAGTTTGAAGATACAGTACACTAATCATATAATGCACTTTCTCGCTCTGATCACAAATATATATAGATCCACTAAGCTTTCTCCAAAGTAAATATTTAAATTTGACAATTAATTTTTAAACTTCAGATGGATTAACAACGTAACGCACAATGATGTACTCCCACCATTCCAAATTACAATTCGTTTTAGCTTTTCTAGATACATATAGCTTTTGCTATGCACACATCTAGATAAATATTGTGTACCTAGAAAAGCCAAAACAAGTAGTAACTTGGGACAGAAGGAGTACATTACTAGATTTATCATGCATGAAAAATACTTCCACAAAACACAACTGTGTACGGATGTGCCCACAGGAATTCTGTATTCTTTCAGATCTAGAGGTGATGACTGTCTTTTGAGCATCCATGGAATGATTCATGTGATTATTGCAACAGCTTTTGTTCTTTACCTTGCAACAGTGCTTGGTGGTTGCTCTGAGTCACTACCAGCAGAGAGCTAACCCCCAGCGTATATATATACTGTGTTTTTTTTTTTGCTGAAGGAACATGGTAAAAAACAAGATAATAAGCTGATTCGGGGATAAGATTGAGATGCTCTTTCTGTTGTACATATCTTAAGTCTGATTGATGGAAAAGATGATCTATTTGGCAGATGATCAAAAGGCTACTCAGTTTGTTTTATCGATCGATTTAGCAAGATGAGTCATCCATGTTGGATGCTTCATATTTTGGTGTGTTCTCTGCAGTCTATAAATTCTCATAATGTTAGGCTCTACTGATGAATGATGAATTGATGATGCATATATATATCCAACCTAAGTAAAAAAAGATGAGCTATAAATACAGTAGCTAGGTAACTGTGTACGGTAAACCGCTGCTTCTATATTTTGTGTGGTGACGCCACTGAACTTTGCACAATTTAATGACCCTGCTCCGAGTGACTCTTTGTGACGTGTCCAAAATTTTGATA
Organism: Cenchrus fungigraminus; assembly: GCA_036936925.1. NCBI lineage: Eukaryota > Viridiplantae > Streptophyta > Magnoliopsida > Poales > Poaceae > Cenchrus > Cenchrus fungigraminus. Next base: position 126,171,353 of record CM072779.1, read on the forward strand.
GGGTGTTCCTTATAGGTTAAGTCATCCTTCACATCCAGATCTTCCAGAGGTAGGTGGTCTACCTTAATCTCACTCGAACACTTCTTGAGCTGAGATACATGAAATACATCATGTACATCTGACAATCGAGCTGGGTGTTCCAATTGATATGCCACTTCTCCCTTCCTTTCCAAGATCTGAAAAGGTCCAATGAAACGAAGTGACAACTTCCCTCTAATCTTGAATCTTCGTAGGCCTCTAATAGGTGATACCCCGAGATATACATAATCTCCAACTTCAAACACTACTTCTCTCCTTTTGGGATCAGCATAACTCTTTTGTCGTGACTGTGCAGTCTTGAGATTTTCCCGAATTATTTCAACTTGTCTTTCAGCTTCTTTTATAATCTCTGGTCCAAAAAGTTGACTCTCTCCTATCTGATTCCAGTACAACGGTGTCCTACACTTTCTCCCATATAAAGCTTCAAAAGGGGCCATCTTGAGGCTAGTTTGGTAGCTATTGTTATAAGCAAACTCTGCGTATGGCAAACTTTTATCCAAACTACCTCCATGCTTTAAGGCATGTTGACGGTTCAAAACACAAAGGAACGGGTTGCCTTCCGAAAAGCGCTTCATTTTAAAGTCATAGAGCTCGACTTCCTCACATACCTTCTTTTGTCACATAGCCATGGCCCTTCATGCAAGAATAAAAGGTTCCAATGTAGCTTTAATTCACTTCCCATGTTGTGCTTGATCACTTATAGGAGACTTTCCCAAGCTATCTTACATCATTGCTTTCTCCTTCTTTGTCGCCCTTCGGTGCTGCCTTTACTTCACAAATTTTTCTTTAATTTCCAGAACATAATGTGTACCCAAACTCTACTTCATTGCACAGTGCACAAATTTTCCTTTCCAACAAGTCTATATTTGCCCAAATCGGACTCCGAACAAGAGAGTTACGTCCATTTTACTCCGGCGATGAAATCTGTCCTGAAATTTTCAGAACGCGCAACGCTCAACGTTCTCTCCATAACTCCTTGCACGGGTCTCCAAATTCGTTGGTTCCTGATGCGTTGGAAGGGAAACTTGGTGGAGCTTTTGAACATATCATTTTCTTCATTTGTACACCTCTGAACAAGTGCACAAATTGATGAAGACAACAGCATCTATCGCGGGATTTGGAGAGGTTAATGATTTATCTTGTAATTCTTTGGGCATGATTTATCTTTTCATCATTCAAGCCATTGTATTCCTGCATGGTTAGTGAAAATCGAGCCTTATCCCGACATATGCTTCTTTAAGGTCGTTAGCTTGACCAAGCGCAAAGCATGATCGAGATTTACAAAACTTATTGTAAACATACGCGTCCATAATCAACACCATATGCAAATTGTAGCAATAAGTCAAGGTGTAATTAAAAGAAGCATATGTTTCATGCAAAGCACTTATCTCATCATTAGGCAAAGGTTCTTTAGGCGTGAGATTAATTGGTTCAAACATAAACATTGTCTCATCATCATTCTCAAGAAAGTCTAGCCTATCAACATGATCATCGTTGGAACAAGACATAATTTAGTCTATTATTCATACTATTGGTCCAACATGAATATTTGAATAGATCATCATCCAAACCAATAATATCTTGAGATTTCAGCATGTACCTTAGCCTCGGAGCTTTCTCAACAAGAGTGATCTTTGGTTCGTCTTGTAGCATTGAAAGCAAATCAATCTCGACGAGTGGAGGTGCTTCTTTGTTACCTTTTTGCATCTCCTCCATCTCATCATGTGGAACATGTAATCCTTCAGCAATGTATGCATTTGTCTCCTCTTTGAAGTCTTCATTATCACAATCTTCATCTTCAAAGTCTTGCACGTTGCTTTCTTTATCTTCCGAGTACCACATGTCGTCAAGATTGCTCATCGTTGATTCACTCTTTTCTTCATCCTTGAGCACTTCCATGTCTTGATTTGCTAGTGTGTAGGCTTCAATAGCACACAAGCTATAACCTTGTGGAGAGGGGCCTTCTTGGAGTATTTGCTTTATGTGATCTCCTTCCCGTTCATCTTCTAGCTTGAGTCCTATCTTCTCCCATTTATCCTTCGAGTCACTAGCTCTTCTTTTCATTTTACTCGTCTCCCTAGCAATGAATTCTTGCCCATGGTTGAATGGACACAACCAATCAATTTCTTCTTCTTCAATTGGTGTGCGTGGTGTTGTAGAGAGGGAACTTTTAGGCTCGTCATGGTTGTACTCTTCTCCTCCTTTATCATGAATCTTTGAGTTGTCATATTGATCGACCCATCCTTCATCTTCTACGTCTCTTTCTTCTTCAAACATATTTTGGATCGATTCTCCGCTCATTTCTTGATCAAATATATCTTCAACTTGTTTGGCAACGTGTCGGTGTTCATCCTTCCTTCGGTGGTTGATTAGGGGGGCAAAATCAATTTGAATCCAATCGAATTGATTGAATTCCGCCGATGGTCTAGCATTCCCCATGCTTCGGACTACATTTATGTTAGTTTCAACATTTTTATCATGTGAAATGACTTTGTTTACCTTAGGAAGTGGTTCTTCAACTTCTTGTATGATTGGTTCATCTTCCTTGACCTCCGGTTCATCTTTTTCAGAAATTTCAGCAAGTATCTCTGGCTTGCTTTTGTCGTTTTGCTCCTCCCGACAACGTCCATTGCTTATCCTTTGTAAGATTTGTGCGGCTTCACTAATTGTTTTATCCATTAAATCACCGCCTGCACACATGCTTACAAAACGAGCAGAGTTAGGGGTTAGTGAAAAATTAAAGGTATGCAACATCAAGTCACCAGAAAATCCCAAGTTCGGGCCTTGCTCAAGTAGTACATTAAAATGGTCCCGTGCTTCATCAATTCCTTCATCCTCTCCTTGCTTGAAAGTGAGCACTTGCCTCCTTAAGTATTGGACCTTGCTTATGGGAAAGAACTTCAAAAGAAACTCCTTCACTAGCTCATCTCAATTTCCTTTTGCTTCAATAGACGCAAGTGTGTACCATCTTCGCGCTTCATCTTGAGAGAGAATGGAAAAAGATTCCACTTGAACCAAGCGGCCGGAACTCCTTCTTGTTGCACCATGTTGCACATCATCGTGAATCGCTTAATGTGTCCATATGGGTTGTCATCCTCCAATCCACTAAAGGGGTTTGTCGCCACTAATTTGATGATTCTAGGCTTCACTTCATAGTGGGTTGTAGCAAGCGTCAAGTCTGATTTTTGCATCTCAATGTCCTCCATTGACGGCATTGCTAGCTCCCTTAGCGACATCAATTTGCCTTCCAATGGTGAGGTGAACAAATCCATCTAGGCACTGAAAAAAAAGGAAAAACACAAAAAGGGTTTTTTCTAGAAAACGGGAGTTAGATGTTAGTAATCAATGAAATTAATACAAGATTAAACGTAGCAAACTGGCTTGCTCCCTGGCAATGGCGCCAGAAAAAGGGCTTGTTGACGGTTCAAAACCGTGTTGAAGTTCACTACAAGCACAAGGGTGACTTGGTGCCTTTTTCACCAGGGGGGTCCCCAAGGTCTTGTCAATCCGCGGAGCAAGGGATATACTAGCGTTTAATCTAGCCTTAATCTAGTTGATTGGAAAGCCTTTGAAAGAGGTATTAATCTAAGGAAAAAGGAATCTAGCATATGTTGATCTAAGGCTAAACTAGATGGCAAAGTTTGGTACAAGAGAGAGATTAAAGTAGATAAGAGCTCCCTCCCTAGGGTCTAGGATCACAAAGACATGCATCTACTAGATGAAAGAGGTGTTGCCTTCTCTAGCTTCACGGCGGTTATGCGGTCGCTAGGCCTTTTCCCTTCTCTCGTACATGTCACTACGCGAAGGTAATAGATCACTTCGCTAACGCATCTACGTCTAAGCATCCATAGAGTTAAGCTAATCACCACGATTACCACAAACCCTACTAAGATCACATGTTGAGCACACATATGTAAATCAAGCATTTGCAAAGACATAGACCGTGAAGCATCAAGGCATAGGGTTCATGTAGTGATTACATATCAAAGATCCATCTAACCCTAGGGATGAACGGAGACGTTACCCCATCATCTTACATGAATTGAAGCACATAGGGGTGATGGAGACTCCGGAGAACGTCGTTGATGAAGATGGCGGTGAGGAGGCTTGGGAACACCCCTAGGCCGACGGCTTGGAGTCCTCCTCTTGCTTCCTTCCCTCCACCGGCATTGATCCTCGCGACGAACTCATCTAACTCTATCCCTCATCTTGCGGTGGCAGCTTTCTCGCGAATGGGCGTTGATGGAATGATTGGATTGATGGATCCCCCTTCCTTGGACGTCCCGGGGGTTGTACTTATGCTATTGGGGAGCCTTGGTGCGTGCTCCACCTTGCCTTGTACGAGATCTTGCTTAGGAGCAAAGCAAACTTGGTTTCCATAAAAACAGCCTCGTCCAAAATTTTCTGTTTCGGAGTCCTTCCTTTCCGACGTCATATCTCCCACATTCGGACTCCAAATAATGCAAATTCGGTGTCTAGATTGTGTGGCACGAAATTATCTCCAACTTTGGTATTCATTGCTTTCCTTAGAAATGAAGATAAGATCTCCAAAACGGCCTCGGAAAATAATCTGTCTGATTTCGGACTTATCTGCGCAACAGGTATTTCGAGGGCCATATCTCCTAGCTCCTTGATCCGAATTGGGCCTTCCATATGTTCAAATCGAAGCCCTCAACAAGGCCGACAACTTTGGTATTCAATGTTTTGCCATTGGAGGTCGTTTAGGTTCCCGAATCTGCATCGGAAGATCATGCTGTTCTGGGCTGCGCAAATATCAGGTTGAGTTGATCTAATGGGTATCTCCAAATCTCAAGGGCTTGGGCCCCTGGCCCACTCCGGCCCATCTTCCTCCTCGTGGCATTTCTCTACATTTTGACTTTTTGCTCCTTTGCATGTGAGTTTTAGACGTCATTATCCCCGTGATCAAGATAAGGGGACTTCTCGCATGAAGTCCGATCTTTACGTCTTAGTCCTCGGGGATGATCCGTCGTAGCACCTTGGTCCTTGCCACCTTTGGAAGTGATTACGCCTTGCACTTGAATACGAACGGAACTCCTCATTTGCTCCTTTGAACTCGTTGTAACTCCGTCCCTTTTGTCCATGTTTTCCTGCAAAAACACAACACTTCCAAATGCACATATAGAGTTGAACTTGTTATATCATTAGTGTGCCTAGTGGCGGGTTAGTTCCATAATCAAGCTCAAACCAAAGTGTAACGAATGCTCTAGGTTGACGGAAATCGACCACAACCAAGGCACAAGCCCTCAACATATCTTCTAGAATTTGGTTTGTCCTTTCGGTTTGGCCGTCTGTTTGGGGATGATATGCAGAACTAAAGTTAAGCTTTGTATCCATTGATTCGTGCAACTTTTCCCAGAAACGTGACGTAAACTGTGTCCCTCGGTCAGACACTATCTTCTTTGGAACTCCATGTAGACATACGATTCTAGACCTATACAACTCTGCCAACTTAGCTCCGGTATAGGTCGTCTTGACTAGTATGAAGTGAGCAACTTTAGTCAACCTATCTACAATGACCCATATAGAATCATATCCGTCACGGGTACGTGGCAATCCCACAATAAAATCCATACCTATTTCTTCCCATTTCCACTCAGGTACTTTCAATGGTTGAAGCAAACCTGCCGGTCTTTGGTGTTTTGCTTTTACTGTCTGGCATATGTCACACAAGACAATGTGAGCGGCAACATCCTTTTTCATTCCATACCACAAATATTTCTGTTTCAAGTCTTGATACATCTTGGTGCTTCTGGGATGAATTGAATAAGCCGAATCATGTGCTCCTTTAGTATAGTCTCATGGAGATGGTCAATTACAGGCACACAAATCCTATTCTTGAACCAAATAGTTCCTTGGTCATCCCTTTTAAAATCTGGAACCTTTCCGGAATCAATCAACTTTCTATATTCCTTAATCTTCTCATCGGTCAACTGTCCCTTCCTGATCTCCAGTTCAACGGTAGATTCTACCTCCAAAGTTATGGCTTCATTCTGGGCAACAATTCCCAAATTGAGTTGTGCCATCTCCCAACACAACTCTTGAGGCATCAAACAAGCTATAAGCGTATTCGCTGGAGTTTTCCGACTCAAGGCATCTGCTACAACATTTGCCTTGCCGGGGTGCTACTGAATATCCAGATCATAGTCTTTGATTAATTCGAACCATATACGCTGTCTGAGATTTAGGTCCTTTTGGGTGAAGATATACTTCAAGCTTGTATGGTCAGTAAAGATACGACACTTATTCTCAATCATGTATTGCCTCCAGATTTTTAGAGCGTGCACATTGGCGGCCAACTCTAAATCATGAGTGGGGTAATTCTGTTCATGCTTCCTCAATTGCCTAGAGGCATAAGCAATCACCTTTCCTTCTTGCATTAATACACAACAAAGACCCTGAAGTGAAGCAACACACTACACATCAGAACCCTTGTGAATATCCAGCATTATCAGTACGGGGGCTGTAGTCAACCTCTTCTTCAGTTCCTCAAAACTATACTGGCATTTGGCATCCCATTTAAATTCCTTTCCTTTTTCCAACAAAGACGTGAGAGGTTTTACAATCTTCGAGAATCCTTCGATGAATCGGCGGTAGTAACCTGCCAATCCAAGGAAACTCCTGATCTCAGCCACATTCTTAGGCGGATTCCAGTTCAGCACAGCCTGAACCTTGCTCGGATCTACAACTATTCCACCCTTAGTGATAATATGTCCAAGGAAAGAAACTTCCTTTAACCAAAAATCACATTTGCTGAACTTAGCATATAGCTGATGTTCTCATAATTTCTGCAGCACGAGTCTCAGGTGTTCTTCATGCTCTTCTTCATTCCGGGAGAATACCAGAATGTCATCGATAAAAACTACCACAAACTTGTCAAGGTACTCCATGAACACTTTGTTCATCAAATACATAAAGTATGCTGGTGCATTTGTCAATCCAAAGGGCATGACTGTGAACTCATATAGGCCATATCTAGATGTGAATGCAATTTTGGGAATGTCTTCCAATCGGATTTTCAACTGATGGTACCCGGATCGCAGATCGATCTTAGAGAAAACTTTAGCACCTCTCATCTGATCAAACAAATCTCCAATCCTGGGTAATGGATACTTGTTCTTGATAGTAACATCATTAAGGGGTCGATAATCTATGCACATTTTTCTAGAACCGTCCTTTTTATCAACAAAGAGAATGGGAGATCCCCAAGGTGACGAGCTAGGTCGGATATAACCTTTACTTAACAACTCATCTATTTGTTTCTTTAATTCGGCCAAATCCTTAGCATTCATTCCATATAGTCTTTTATAAATAGGAGCAGTACCAGGTAAAAGTTCAATGCTGAATTCAATGTCGCGGTCAGGTGGCATACCTGGTAACTCATCTGGAAACACGTCGGGGTATTCATTTACTATTTTGATATCTTTCAAGGCCTTTCCTTCTATCGCATTCATTGTCCCTTGTTCTGCTGATGAGGCATTCGCAGTGAACTCAACTCTTTCTCCTTGTGGGCTGGTTAGGAATACTGACTTTGTACGGCACTGGATAACTCCATCACATGCACGTAACCAATCCATTCCTAGGATCACATCTATACCCCATGATTTTAGGACCACTAGGTTAGCTAGGAAGTCTATTCCCATGATTTTAAGATTTACTCGTGGGCATAAATGGCTGGCCTTCATTTCACCACCCGGTGAACTAACTAGCAAGGTTGTCTTCATAGGACTCATAGATATAGCATGCTTTGCTACGAATTGATCAGTTATAAATGAATGTGTTGCACCGGAATCAGATAATATTGTTGCGGGTATAGAGTTGACAGGGAACGTACCAAGCACAACATTAGAAGCGTCTTGAGCTTGCTCAACTGTTACATGGTTCACTGTGCCACGCATGAAATTCTGTTGAGCCCTGTTGGCATGAGGTGTTGAGCTTCCAGAGCAAACTTGAGATGATGACTGCCCGGGCTTCTGGCCATTACCCTTCTGTGGGGTCTGCATGCCACGCTTGGGGCAGTTGTTGGCATAATGTCCCAGTTCCCCACATTTGAAGCAACCATTAGGCTGGACTGGAGTATTATTCCTCACGGGGGCTCCTGTGACGTTGCGGGGTGCACCTGTGACATTGCCTGAGCGATTCTGCTGTTGATTAGGAGTGTGGGGTGTCTGCTGATGGAAACGCTTAGGCTGCTGAAACGAGCGTTGTAGCTGCAAATTCTGTCGATAATTTCCTCCTTGTCCTCCAGAGCGGGACTGAGAACTCTGTGGTGGGTTATAGCGGGGACGTGTGTTGCTGCTGGATTGCCCTTGGGACTGGAACTTGCGCTTCTGCTCACCAAGTTCTTTACGCTTGCTCTCCAGGGCGATGGCCTTGTCCAGTAAGGTCTGGAAGTTGGGAAAAGTATGACTCTGAAGCTGGTAATTGAGTGGTCCAATGAGACCATCCAAGAACCGTTCCTGCCTCTTGGGATCGGTGTCGACCTCATCAGGCGCATAACGAGATAGTTGGGTGAACTTATCCCGATATTCACTGACAGTCATGTTACCTTGCTTCAAAGCAAGAAACTCCTTTTGCTTAAGTTTTATCACACCAGCTGGGATGTGATGTGTACGAAAGCCTTCCTGGAACTCCTGCTAGGTGATAGTGTCAGTAGCAGCATGTGCGACGATGTACGCATCCCACCAATCAGCAGCTGCGCCCTCCAGGCGTCCTGATGCGTACAAGACTTTCTCACGGTCATTACACTGTACTATATTCAGCTTCGTGTTGATAGTCTTAAGCCAGTCATTGGCATCAAGGGGCTCCACTGAATGGGAGTAAGTGGGTGGGTGGTGTCTCATAAACTCTCTATGCTTGTTTACAACTAGCGGAGGTGCCTGAGGTAACGACTGATTCTGTTGGGCTTCCATATTCTGCACCGTAGCTGTCAATGTCTGCAACAACTATGTCTGAGCTGCTAGGAATTGCTGCATAGCAGGATCCATTGCTGAGTTATGTGGTGGAGGTGGTGCTCGATTCCGCTGGTTAATGATGTGAGCACGAACCACAATCGGAACGTCCTGTCCTCCTCCTGACCTGGTTTTTACCATTTGATTGTTAGGGAAAGGCATTTCAGATAAGAAGTTGAATAAGATAAACAGAAGAATAAGGGGGCAAAGATTCTAATTTAAACTTAATTATTTTATTATTGCACTTATGGCCATCACTCCATAAGGCATTCCAGTCATGACAAAGACCCAACTCAAACATGTTTTTCACCCACAAGCATTATTACATCGCGTACGTCCTCGCAGGGACGGATCTATTGATCAAACTCAAAGGTGGGCACCCTACTCCTGAAAACCTGTGGTAGCAGCAGAGGAGCCGTAGCGGACCCTCTTGCGAGGCAGTGACACCGCGGGGTAAGGAATCTCAGCACGCTGCGCAGGTGGCTCCCTCCCATCGCGCTCAGCCTCCAGCTGTGTGATCCTGGTGTATGCCTCCTTGAGCTTCTCATGGGTCTCGTCGAGCTCAGAAGTAGAACCCTCTAGGTCAGTGTCCAGTGCTGCTGTGACCCGAGACAGGATATGGAGGCGAGGGTCCTGAGAACCCACCAGCGGAACGACTGTATGCTCGGTGCCACTGGTGCGTCGAGGAACGTGGCGGTAGTCGCGGCTGTTCAGCTCATGGCGGTGCCTGGAGCGGAGAGACCACATAGCCCTTCTGGCAGCATTGCTCACTGAAGCTATGTAGGTGGAGTGAGGCGCGGTAGAGTCATGTGCCGTGATCGTCGGGTAGCCTCTGCCAGTCGGCTCGAATGCTCGGATATGAACCCGAGTCATGTAGTAGGTACTGAGTGGCGGCTCGGTCCAGTTGTGAGTGACGTACATCGGCCTCACAGTGTTCCCCAGCTCCAGCAGCACATCCCGGAGCAAGTAGGGGAAGTAGCCAGGCTCCAGATCCGACGAGTGGATGCGACAGGTCGGATCTTCCTCTCGAGGACCGTCGTAGTAGTAGCCTTTCGCATTGTCATCATCCTCATCTTCCTCGTCTTCATTATCTTCATCATCGCTTTCATCGCTGGAATCATCCGAACTCCGCCGGCAGCAGCACGTACTGGAGCATGAGCAACCGATGGCTAGGGTGGATTGGCCACCACAGGGGACGCAATCGGAGTCCTCAACTCTCCGTCCAAGCCGACCTCCATGATGCGGTCATCCTCCACCTCGACGAAGTAGCAGGGGTCCTCCTCAACTGGCTCAACCAACTGGGGCAGCTCCACACTGTACGACCGAGTCCTTGCCATCTGATGGAACAAAGCTGAAATTAGAGCAGAATAAAACAAAAGGGTACAATTTTAACAAAGGTCAAATAAGATAGATTTTTAGGTGGAATTAAGATTTATTTTGAAGAGCTGACACAACTTTCTAGATATGAGTCCTTATTTCGTCCATTTCTATCTAAGGCTGCGTCCTACAGTCATCATAGCTCTGGTACCACTCTGTCACACCCGATTTCCGTAAAGAAATCAAATGCATCTCATATGTGTGCCGGGATCATAATTTCACACATATGATTGACAAAAGAGTGTAATATCAGATATAATGCTCAAAAGCGTACAAAAAGAGGTTTATTAACTTTTATTACACTCATCGATAGACACGAAGGTCTTTACACGAACATCGATAACTACAACTGTGCAACTCCGTCTTCAGCTCCACAGACATCTGACTGGGGGATGCAAGCCTCAGCACTCGTCGAAGTCGCTGAAGAACTCTTCACTGTTGTTCTCCTCTGAACAGCGGTAAGTGAGGGTGAGCACACTTATGGTTGGAGCTCAACAAGTGGGGGAAAAGTATGCAAGGCTATCAAGGGTAGGCTAAGGTTTTGCAGCAGTTAGCATTTTAAGTTGGTCAAATTTTATTAGTAGGCACCTATTTACTAAGTGTAAGTTTATACCAACCCAAAAGTTAAGCATTTGGAACATTATCTCCAAAACCATATAAAATCATGATTTAATTCCATCTTCAAGTTCACTTGTCATGTGAGGGTCCAAGCCGCTCTTAACCGTGAGCACGGCTGATCGATCAGTTTTCACTCTGCAGAGGTTGTACACTTTACCCACAACTCGTGTCCCCCATGTTGCCCGGGTTAGCTAGACCCTTAAACACTTCCGAGGTGAGTGGCTAGGGGTCCACTACGAAGCCTTTACAAAGGCAATGCAAAAGACCAACAACCTACGACAATTACAGCTGCGGAGCGGACCATAACCCTCCCTAGTGGCCAGCACCTTAGCAAAGGCTGCTACCCCAAAAGAACCGGGCTATACCCCTTCAACTCCGGCCCCCTGCGCCCCTTTCGGGAAAGGTTGTCAGATAATTCACACGCCTAATTAATTGGCTAAGGGCAAAGCCATATGCCACTGTGGTTACACTGTTTTCTTGGGTGGTTCTCCATGTTCCAATTAATTTATATGATCTTGCAATTTACCAAAGTTCACCAAAGTTTCCATGATCAATATTTTATAAACATTCATTTCAACCATCCAAGTTAAGCAACTAAGCATTTCCACCCAAAACATTTATTTAAAAGGGTTGTTCAAGTTTGTAGGGTTAAAATTCTAGTCATGTCCTTAGAAAGGTAATTTTCCCATCAAATTATGCATAGCAACATTAAAAGTAAATTTTAGTTATTATGCAAGTTGTGTGGGAAAAAGTAGAATATGCAGGGGAAGAAATCCACTTGCCTTCCTCTCCTAAAATGTCCAACTCTTCTTCTTCAAAAAGTTGATCTTGCTCCTCGATCGGAAGCTCGGTTCCAACCGGCACGATATCTACGATCACATCAAAAATCATTCAATAAATAAAAACAATACATCAAACATCCTAAAAAGCTAAAACAAGCTTCTAAAACTAACAAGCACTAAGAGACGGTCGCATGGACACCAAAAACGCCTAAAACGGACAAAGGATGCAAAAGATATGGCTTAAACAAGCTCTAGGGGCTAAACTGCGAGAAAAACTAACTTCTAGGGGCTTATCTGCAAGAAACCACGGTCTTGAACCTAATTCTGATTAAAAACAGAAGGTCTAACAAGCAAAAGGTCAAAGATGGACTGCGGGACAGAAAATCTAAGGAATCTAGGGGCTAAACATAAGAAAAAGGACCTCTCTGTAAGGATCTTTGGAGGTGGAAGGGCATTTGTGTGATATCAAAGACTTCAGGGGCTTTCTTGCAAAACGGCAGGGAAAAGCTTGGTTGACAGTTATGTTAAAGCTTTGACCCGGGGCTCAGCTGATCTGAGCCGCAGATCATCAGACGGACGGCCAGCGGCGGCGCTAAGCGGACGAGCGGCGTGGGACGGCGGGGTGCTGCAGCGAAGCTCGCGGGCGCAAGCTCGGGATGGAGTTCCCGAGCACCATTTCAAGAGCGGTTTGCTTCTACACGTAGCTGGGGAGCATGCGAACTCATGTAGGTGCTTAGGGAGGGGATTTAGGCGATGGCGGAGGCGCTACGATCGGCGCAACTCCGGCGAGATGCACGGGATGCTAGGCGGCCTGAGGACTAAGAAGAGTGGCTCGGGGAGGCTTCTTACCCTGCTCTGGAACTTCGACGAGGAGCATGGCGAAGAAGATGCAGCAGAGGCGTAGATCGACGCCTGCGGTTGAAGCTCCGGCGGACGGCGGCTCCGGTCTTCAAGAGGGGCTGCGCTGTGCGCGAGCGAGGAGCGAGGAGAGGTGCGGGAATGAGGGAGCTCTGGGCCATGCTTATATAGTGTGGAGAGGGGCAAGGGAAGAGGCGCGGAGGCGGTGGTGTGCTCTGGCGGTGGAGGCCGCCATGATGGCGTGGTGGAGATCGGGTGCGCCCGTTTTCGGAAGGGGAAGCGAAGAGGTGGGGCGGTGCGCGCCGGCGCATTCATTCTGGTGCTTAGTGGGGCAGCGAAAGGGCGCAGGACGGCGGGAATTTGGCCGGCGGCCGCGACGGGTGTGAGCAGGGGAGGGGGCTAGAGGTGGAAGAGACGCTTGACAGGCGGGGCCCGCCTGGCAGAGAGAGGGAGAGGGGAGTTGGGCCGCGGGGTTGTTTTGGGCCGTAAGAGAGAAGACGGGCCGGTGCAGATTTGGACCGCGGGAAAGAAAAAGAAAAGAGAAGCTGGGCCGGGAAAGGAATTTGGGCTGGAAAAGGAAAAGGGGAGGGAGGGAAAGGTTGGAGGTTTAAACTTTTGTTTCTTTTTCATGATTTTGAAAACTTCACACACTCAAACAAAACTATGCAACCAAAATGATGCACAAGCACTTGTGTGTTTCTAAAATTATTCAAATGATATTTAAATATTTAAAGGCCAAATTTATTTGATAATTTATTATATTTCCTTAGAAAATAATATCTAACCAAGTTGCTAGCATTTTTAGGGTGATGGAATTTTGGGTGTTACACCACTGAACCAGGTTGATGCTTCTGGTCCGGCCGCGTCCGTTGCATGGGTGAGCTGCTAAAACACGCATTAACTATGGTGATTAAGGTAATTAAACACAGTAAGCATAATTAGTTGAGGAGAATTTTGAGATCACGGTTTGTGGCGTGCATGCAGCAAGTGGTCTGGGTTACCAAGGTTTGTGTACACATGCTTGCATGTCTACGCGATTTTTTTTCATCAGGTATCCATATGTCTTGCATATATTCTAGTAAATAATTTTCCAAATTAAAATCTGGTAAAGATATTGACTTAGGTACCGAGAGCAGAGGTAGTATAGATTTACTAAATCACGTCCAAATACATATAGATTCTAGTAAATCAGTTCCAAATGGATAGATCCTAGTAAATCATTATAAAACATTCGCGTAAATCATACTCCCTTCATTTGGTAACTAAAATGTAAAAGCGGTACTACCTCGTAAATTTACTAGTTACTTTTTTCCGTAAATTTACTAGTACTAAAAAAGAGTCCATGCCTACTAGCTCGTAAATGTAAATCCAGACAATTGTGATTTACGAGAATTTGGTTAATGATTACTTGACTTCATGACCTTTATATACCATTTTATTTTTATACTAATCTTGCAAATGATTTACTACAATGTATGGCCTCCATGTACAGTAATTTTGTACTGGTTGTTTTTTACCAACATCCAAACGTAATAGAAAAAAAATACATACAAGTGTAAGATAAATCCAGACATATGTATGCTGCATGTGCAACAGGTATCCTTGCGGCATGCAACCAGGCTATGATTACGGATCAGCTAGTAGCATTGACATGCGGGTAATTAATGTGCCAATGAATGCTAATTACCAAGACGTGTTAATGAGACCCCGGAAAGAAAGCAAACGGACCGTAAGGTGCCCGGCCACAGAATAAGTATTCTATGGCCGGCCATAGACTACCCGTTCTCTTTCTATAAATATATATATATATATATACATATATATATATACATATATATATATATATATACATATATATATATATACCACCGTGGGTATGTCTACATACCTATTCATCACTTTGAGTATGTTTACATACTAATTCTAGGACAATCCAAATGGATACATACGAAAAATTTCAGAAACCTCTCTAGTTTTTAAAATATTTCTATTATACTTTACTATTAGTATAAAAAACTAGTATGTCCACATACTCTATGTATGATCACATACTCAACTTATATACCACCATAGACAGTCTAGTATCATCACATACTACGTGTACATACTTTTCGTTCGATCGGATTCAATGTATATCATGAGATTTGGAGGTAGGAGTAGTTACACGCGCGTGTAGAATGGATTTTCCCTATATATATACATTGAATCCGACCGAACGAAAAGTATGTACATGTAGTATGTGATGATACTAGACTATCTATGGTGGTATATAAGTTGAGTATGTGATCATATATAGAGTATGTGGACATACTAGTTTTGATATACTAATAGTAAGGTCTAATAGAAATATATTAAAAACTGGAGATACTTTTGAAATTTTTCGTATATATCCATTTGGATTGTATATATATATATAAGTATTTATATTCAGGGTATGGAATAACTACCCGAGCCATCCATCCGCCGAACGTACGTCCGACCTCACCCTGTCAGCTTCTCCGGTTTTTTTTTCTCCCGTTTCTTTTTCTCCGGTTGTTGACCCGTGGAACAGATCGTGGGCGCACCATATTCGTTAGTTCATTCTCCCCACTTTTCCCCGCTCCGTTGTCGTCACCGCTAATCGCCGGCCTCCGTCGCCCGCCCCGCCGGCGTTCCTGCCCATCCGACGCCCTCCTCCTTCCTGTTCCGGCTGCTGCCCGCCGGTCCTTTGTCACTGCCAGCGTCGAGGGTCACTGCTCGCCCACCTCGCCCGCGAGGTGACCGTCGCCCTGCTCCGGCTGCCGTTACTGCCCGCTGGAGCTCGGTCCCCGTCGGTCCAATCCGATCTGATCCACTTCCCTTTGGACACTTGATTTGGACGCCTGCTCGACGGAATCCAAGGACCCCATCGCGCGCATGCCCCACCCCTATCGTCAGCTTCAATCCTTACGGATGGAGTCTTCAGGTTCGTTAGTTTGTGCTCAATTTGCAGACAATGACTGAAGTTCATCGCAGTTCTGCCGCCCGCTTGCTCGTTTGTGCGACGAGGGACCGAGCTCGCATCTGCCGCCCCCTCGATTGCGCGAGCTCGACATGTGGTTCCAGCGCTGGCTCTGCATCTCGCATCTGAGGAGACCCATAGGTCCACGGCAGAGCTCCCTCGTAGGTGCTGGTTAGGCATCTCGCATCTGAGGAGGCCCCATAGGTCCATGGATAGATTTTGTGCGGATCCGGTGATGGTTTGTCCGTGCTACCATCTCCACTTGGTTGCTGAACTGCTCAATAGTCAGTTCCCGTCCATTTTCCTCTCTGTCACAGATCAATCTTTGATGGGACTGATTACATTGTTGATTTGTGTCATTCCAAAGCTTCTATTGTCAATTTGATATCCAGATGATTACCTGATTGGATTCTTGTTTCTACAACCTGCAAATGACAATTATGCTAGACAGAGTATTTTGTTTGAACTTCTATTATTCTCGTCTGAATTAATTGATTAGAACTAGATGTTCTATGCCGCTACTACTGATACAATACAACCTAGTTGTTTATTTTTATTTTTAGCCCTGTATGCATCTTCGACTAGTTCGATTGCAATGCACAGATTAAATATCCCAGTTTTGTGTTATTTCTTTTGATTGCAGACATGCATGAAGTAGTATGCTGAATTCTTTTCTCAGGTTAATGAGATTCAAAAGTATGGATTAATCCCCTGTTCATATACAACTATCAGGTTTTCTTTTTAGATGAGTACCTGAAATTCAGATATGCAATATATTCTTGTTCAAAGATAGAAGGCTTCGGATGTGCATAGTTTTAGTAATCTGATAGAAAAACTACCTTTATTCAGATTCTTTATATGCACATTTATGACTATCTTGAATCATGATGGTGGTAATTTGTACAATCACATATAGATTAATGGATGGAAAGATTCTTTATATGCACAGTTATGACTATCTAGAACCATGATGGTGATAATTTGTACAATCATATATAGATTAATGGATGGAATATGCTTGCCTATTAGAATAATAATTATTACCAGCAATAGGGGCCATCTTTGTCTTGTTTTCCTTTTCCTACACCTAAACAAAATTTCTCTTAACAGTAGCAAGGTATTCTAAGCAAATTATTGCCAGCAATAGGGGCCATCTTTGTCTTGGGTTCACATGTGAGTCTAAAAGGAGCTCATATTTTGCAAATATAGGTTTTTTGGTTGGTCCAATGTTTTTGCCTGTTCTGAACATAAATGCCCATAACCCATGACATCTATTTCTGAAACGAATTTCATATAGAGATTTAAGTTGTTTGTATCCATGTTTTTTAAGTTTACACAGGACAACATGCTATTGCTGATAAAGGCATAGTTTCCATGCATCATTGTAAGGCATATATATGTAGCTCACACTAGTAAGTGGTTTATTCAAACTCCTATTTGCAAATGTTGCAGCCAACGAGCATTAAACAATAAGCTATATGTTTGGATGGATTAAACCGATGCACAATTGATCTAAACGCTGCAACTTCCAATTTACTGAACTGTTACCTTGTTGAGACTATTCTAGTTCAGTTCACAAGTCCATGACAATTGCCTTAATAAGATTCTAAACTAGGATCTTCAGTTCATAGGCTGTCTAAGAAGATTAAGAATGCTATTTTGGATGGCTTCATTACAGTACTAAAGAATATAATGTTCAGAGGTGGTATAATTTGATCAACTCAGAATATACTCCCTCTGTTTCTTAATAGATGTCGTTCTAGCCTTGTTTGTAAAGATCTAAATTCACACGGAAGATAAAGTATGCAGATTCTAAACACGTCCAGATTCACCTAACTGATTATGCACCTCATTGATGGCCACAACAAATACGATTGTGAAACAGAGGGAGTACTAGTACTACTGCATCCGCACCTGCATCTAGTTGGGTTGATATTTTTTGCTAGTTCAGATAAAGTCCCTTGCTGGTGGTAAAATCCTGATACATTTTCTTTTCCCCGCATTTGACATAATGATCAGTGCATATTAACTTGCTGACTGCAGTAGTCAAATTGATGCTGTCAAGTGCCCAACACCTAGGAATCTTGGATCATCCATGATCAGTACAGAATTGGATTCATTTATAAAACAAGCTCTGACTTTGGACAGCTCCTCCCCATGGAGAGCTTGTAAAAGTATATACTTGTATAGAATTGATCCTTTTACTTGTGGGGCATTGGAATCTGTAGGGTTGTGGTCTTGAGGAGTAGCTGTCTTTTGTTTGTCTAGGGTCAGGTCCTTTAATTTTTTGGTTCACAACCACCTCTGGTTTGGGTCTTATGCCTCCCACCACTCTGATCCATGGTGGTGTTAGGCCTTGTAATTGGATCTTTTTCTCCTCCTTAATGCAATGATACGCAGCTCTCCTGCGTGTTCGAGAAAAAAAAATCCTTTTACTTGTAGAAGTTTTGTTTGTGGAAATTTATTCCTACTTTTATATTTATTTCCATGTTGCTAGTTTATATTGAAAGTCATACTGACAAATTCGTAATCCTCATATACCCTTAACTTTGTTTATGATAAATGGAGTAGCTTATGTAGCAGTATATACTTCTTTCCAGTAGGCATGGTGCTTCAAATTAATTGATCCGTTATGTCTTGTGTCCATGTTCTTGTGATGCACGACAAACTTGACCTCATGCATCAGATAACAATTAGTATATTCATCCTGGAACCTAGCTGCCTCGTCATTATGCAACTAAGCAAAATTAAAGCACTAGTTTGAAACACTACAGCACCACGTGAGGCATATTGATAGCATCTACACTATGTATCTGAACTTGCTCTTGAGAATCTGCACCATGCTTGAGTGCCAAGCTTGTATTGTCATCCAGATGATGTGAATCTTGTTCCTATGACCTGTAAGTGTCAATTATTTTGGAACAAGTATTTGGTTTGAAACATATATTCCCCTAGGGCCCAGTTAATTGTCAAAACTAGATGTGCACTTATGTTTTCTTATACTGGTATACATCCTAGCTAGTCCAATTGTAATTCTATGATGAAATCACCCAGTAATGTAGAAATTATTTTAAGATTGTTAGTGCAAAACTATCAGATTCAGCAAATAGTTGTTTTTTTTTGCTAGCTTAAAGCTTATGCTGGGTCTGAACAATATTCACAAACCACATGACGTGCATTGTCTGAAACAAATTCATGTTCAGCAAATAGATATTTTGCTTCATTGTCTCCATGTTTTTGCCACTTACGCAAGACACCATTCTATTCATGAATCATTGGCATGTCCACTCAGAGTGTCTAGGACTTCCCCGAGTGCCAAAAATCGGGCACTCGGGGAAGCCAATCTTCCCCGAGTGTTGCACTCGGGGAAGAATTGCACTCGGGGAAGAGAGGCTTCCCCGAGTGCCGTGAAGTGCCCGGCACTCGGGGAAGAGAGGCACTCGGGAAAGGCCATCTTCCCCGAGCGCAACACTCTGGGAAGAGCGGCACTCGCGAAAGAAATTTGGCACTTGACGGCACCGGCGGACGGAGCCGTTTAAAAAACATCTTCCCCGAGTGCCCTTCTCTGGCACTCGGGGAAGGTAGCCTCTTCCCCGAGTGTCCTGCTCTGGCACTCGGGGAAGGAAGCCTCTTCCCCGAGTGCCTTGATATAGCACTCGGGGAAGGGTCTCTTCCCCGAGTGCTAAGGAAGGCGCTCGGGGAATTTATTTATTTTTTAAAGTTTTTTTGCCTCATTTTTTTGTGAGGGCATCCCACATTATTTGAAACTCCTTGCTCAAATTTTGAGTAATTTTGATTTTTTTGGTATATTTAGTTAGTTTTCTCGTTTTGTTGAATTTTTTTGCATACTTCAAATTTGAACTGCGGGTGCATGAAGTAATGAAATTTCTTGATTCAAAAAATGGTATTCATAATATATGGTGTATGTTGACGCCGTATCCAGGAACTCACATGAAATGCCGAGCATCTTGTTGCCGTAACATGACGAACAACTTGCGAGAAAAGTATTTGTACATTACATAAAATCCGAACGAAGTCCAAAAATCGAAACATGTCTGGGAGTCTTGTTATCGCATGTAGAGACTGTGTGAAAAAATTGAGAAGATTTCGAGCAAGTTGCGATGTCAGATGCCTAAAACCTAGACATCTCCACATGTGATCACTCTGATAACACACATGGAGATGTCTAGGTTTTAGGTATCCGACATCGCAACTTGCTCGAAATCATCTCATTTTTTTACCATAGTCTCTAAATGTGATAACATGATGCCCAGACAAGTTCCGTGATTTTCGGACTTCGTTCAAATTTTATATAATTTACAAACACTTTTTCCGCAAGTTTTTCGTCATGTTACGACAACAAGATACTCCACATTTCATGTGAGTTCCTGGATACGGCCTCAACATATACCAAATATAATGAATATCATTTTTGGAATCAAGAACTTTCATTACTTCATACACCTGCAGTTCAAATTTGAAGTATGTAAAAAATTCAAAGAAAAGAAAAAACTAACAAAATATACCAAAATAATTCAAAATTATCTCAAATTTGAACAAGAAGTTTGAAATAATGTGGGAAGGACTAAAAAAAAACGAGGTACAAAAACAAAAAAATAAATTATTCCCCGAGTGCCTTCACTGACACTGGGGGAAGAGACTCTTCCCCGAGTGCCAAGCCCACAGCACTCGGGGAAGAGTTTAAAAAAAACTATCTAAGAGGCCAAACCGGCCCAACATCCCGGCCAAGCCGGCCCAACCCTAACCAGACAACACCCCGCCCCCCACCACCCTCACTCGCCCCCGCCCCAACCATCCCCTCTTCTCTCCCTCGCAGCTCAGATCCGCGCGACGGACCGGCAGAGCGGGGCGAGCTCCACGCGGCGCGGCGGCGGGAGCGCGGCTCGGGGCGAGCGCGGTGAGCGCATGCGGCGGCGGCGCGGGCGCGGCGCGAGGCGAGCCGGCGAGCACGTGGCTGGAGCGGCGCGGTGGCGGAGCGGGCGCAGCGCGGCCGTCGGCGAGCGCGCAGGCAAGCTTCCTCACCAGCGGCATTGATCCGACGACGCCGTCCCTCCTCCCGATCTGGACAGCAGCCACCTCCCTTCCTCCATCTGCAGGTAACTCCTCCCTTTTCCTTCTTCCTCTACCTCCAAATTGCTACTGCTTGTGAATGTGCAGATTACTTGTGAATCTGAGATGTCCTTAATTTGAGAGTCAGTATTTAACTTATTAGGTAGACAAGAAAATTCAATATGCTTTATATGTGATGTCAAGCCTTTCCAGCAATATAGAGTTGCAATAACAAAAATACTTCGAGCTTCTTGTATACTACATAAACATCTTACTCATTTTGGGTTTGCTGGAAGATGATACTACTTCCATCGATCACAAATATATAGGTCCATCAGGATATTTTGTTTGATGCAACTATTTAGATCCAAATGACATCTCTACATTAATTGAGTCCCCTAGATCACCTCTCCAAGACACATCTATACATAAAATTTGTGGAAAGAAATGAATGCCAAGCTACCAATGTCCTGAACCTGGCACCTCTTAGCATTGTTTTCTCGTTTTTTTGGTAATTTCATACCCATGCATAAATCCATGATGGCTGAAATGAGAAGAGTGTGCAGGGAAGCCACTCGAAATCATACACAATCCAAAATGCTGAAACATAGGATATGCCAATTTTGTATATTTCAACTGTAATTTTCTTAATCATGTAGCATAGAGAATTGTAAAATAGTGCCATGTCTGTCATCTTTAAAAGTAAAAACATAAAAAAACCCATAATCACATGGCATTACGGCAAGAATTTGTAAAACTTGAGAAAGCACGAGTATTTATTTAAGATTAAGAAAGTATTTGAAAATAGTTTGAAGATACAGTACACTAATCATATAATGCACTTTCTCGGTCTGATCACAAATATATATAGATCCACTAAGCTTTCTCCTAAGTAAAAATTTAAATTTGACAATTAATTTTTAAACTTCAGATGGATTAACAACGCACAATGATGTACTCCCACCATTCTAAATTACTATTCGTTTTGGCTTTTCTAGATACATATAGCTTTTGCTATGCACACATCTAGATAAATATTGTGTACCTAGAAAAGCCAAAACAAGTAGTAACTTGGGACAGAAGGAGTACATTACTAGATTTATAATGCATGAAAAATACTTCCACAAAACACAACTGTGTACGGATGTGCCCACAGGAATTCTGTATTCTTTCAGATCTAGAGGTGATGACTGTCTTTTGAGCATCCATGGAATGATTCATGTGATTATTGCAACAGCTTTTGTTCTTTACCTTGCAACAGTGCTTGGTCGTTGCTCTGAGTCACTACCAGCAGAGAGCTAACCCCCAGCGTATATATATACTGTGTTTTTTTTTTTGCTGAAGGAACATGGTAAAAAGCAAGATAATAAGCTGATTCGGGGATAAGATTGAGATGCTCTTTCTGTTGTACATATCTTAAGTCTGATTGATGGAAAAGATGATCTATTTGGCAGATGATCAAAAGGCTACTCAGTTTGTTTTATCGATCGATTCACTAAGATGAGTCATCCATGTTGGATGCTTCATATTTTGGTGTGTTCTCTGCAGTCTATAAATTCTCGTAATGTTAGGCTCTCCTGATGAATGATGAATTGATGATGCATATATATAGCCAACCTAAGTAAAAAAAGATGAGCTATAAATACAGTAGCTAGGTAACTGTGTACGGTAAACCGCTGCTTCTATATTTTGTGTAACCGGAGTATAAATACAGCTAGAAACCTCAGCATATCAGAGCTTGTTCTGCTCTTTTGCACACTTATATTCTTCGTCGAGAGTTTACTCTGGTGAGTATGAGTACGGTTGTTTTACTTTCTTTCCTCATGCTTAGTGTCAAACCTAGTGATGGCCTTCGTGTTGGATTTCGTGCCGGATTTGTTGATCTGTCAGCCTTCATGCCAGAAATGTGGTTGTTGGCCTTTGTGCTGACGTTTTTCTTGCAGGTTTTGGAAACCTCCCCATGCAGAGGAGGTGTTGCTGAGATTTTCAACTTTTCTTTACACTTCTTACATTTTTATCTTGTCACTCACGTGCAATTTCTTCTCTTTTTTTGCAACATCAATCGGGGGCGTCTTCGAACAATGTCGGAGGGTCGTCGGCATCGCACCTCAGGCCATTTCCACCTAGAACATCGTCGGGATCGCACGGTGGGACATCCCAACCCTCAGTTGCCGTGAGCCGCCCGCGGAGTTGTTTTTATGTATTGAACTTGTGAACTTGGAATAGTGTGTACTTTTGAACGTGTGGTTTGTAATATATTGTGGATTGCAGACAAATTTGGTCGTTTGCGATTTATAAATGTGGTTTCTGATATGTTGATTTGTGATGTGTGTGTGTATATATATGTGTGTGTGTGTGTGCGCGCGCGCGCTTTGTTGTTCACACGGAAAAGCAAAAACAAAAATAAAAAAAGAGGTGGCTTCCCCGAGTGCCTGGGCAGCGGCACTCGGGGAAGAGGGGGTTTTAATAAACAACAGCCATAATTCTTCCCCGAGTGCCCAGGACAAGCACTCGGGGAAGAGGATTTTTTTAAAAAAAGCAAATTTCTTCCCCGAGTGTTGCACTCGGGGAAGAGGTTTTTTAAAAAAAAATAAATTTCCGAGTGTTGCACTCGAGGAAGAGGTTTTTTTAAAAAAAAGGCAGACGGCGCCGACGGCGTCAATTCTTCCCCAAGTGCTACCACGACACTCGGGGAAGGCTTCGCCGAGTGCGCGATATTCAGCTCTCGGGGAAGAGCTCTTCACCGTGGGAGGATTCCCCGGAAGCTCTTCCCCGAGTGTAGCACTCGGGGAAGGCTTCCTTGAGTGCATTTGGGCCTTCCCCGAGTGCAATTGGCACTCGGGGAAGCAAGTGGCTGCCGTAGTGGTCATTTGTATCTAACTCACACTAATATGCATGATTTTGGTTGTTTTGTGAGCTTGCAGATTTCTCTAATCCTTTTGGTGGCGGACATGAAAAATTACTCCATTGTTGCAGGTCCAATAAATTTTGAAAAAGCTTCCTAAAGCAAAGTGTTCCATCTGTTGTGACCTATGTGTGATTTGCAGCATAATTTAGTACCTGGAGTCTACACTGAAGTAAGCATACAATTTGCACACAATCTGTATCCTTTTGATTGGACTTAATCTTTCTATTATGGCATTATTTTTCTGATGCACTCTTACCTGTCATATCTGATTAGTAGAAAACTCTGCATTTTCAGTTATATAGAGATTTAAGTTACCTTGCTGAGGTTTAAATTGTTCAGTTCACAATTTTGTGTCAGATTTCTTCAGATTCAGATTCTAAACTAGGTGATATAAAAATTTGTGCCAGCATCAGCTTCCTTGTACCTTCATTTTCTTATTGTGGTGATGGAAGTTTTGGCGTAATTATTCTGCATTACGAGTTTGAGATTGTATCCTTTTAGTTCTGTGTCATGTGTCATGTACAGCTTTTGCTAAATATTATCAAATTCTTAATTAGGAGTGCTAATTGGAAAATACACTCAGAGGCTCTCAACAGCTTCTTTTAGGTGCCCAATTCATATGTCTGACACATGTATTTTTCATTCTAGCAGTCATTATATGCATTTAAGAATTATCTAGTTTTTGTTGTGCGAAAATTTTGTAGTTTATTTGAGCTTGTAGTTTTTTTGTTTTTGTGTACTTTAGTGCTATGGATTATGCAACTTTATACCATAGTAAATAAAATCTCAGATGACTATGATAACTCACAAAACAAATTTAGTCATGTAAAGCTCGATTGGGTATTCAAGTTGATATATAAGCCAACCATTTTGCTCTCAAGGAAGACAATGATCTCTTGTTTGCCATTAAATTAAGAAATCTTCGGTGCATGGAAATACCCTTGGACCTATGTAGTTTGCATCAGAATTTACATTTTCAATTCAGCTAATGAACACTCTATTGTTCATGGATCATATTTACGGGCTGATATTCCAGTCTTTTCTTTGCTTAGGACATCTTACCGGTGAGATGGTACCTAAACAGTACGCTCGTAATGGTTGTGTGATATGACAAATCGATAGCCAGCATTTATGTACCCGAACAATTGACGTGTCTGCAGCACCATTATCACATTAGAGTAGATTTATTTGACCAAACAAGCTTGACATTCTTTTGCATTATGGAAGACAACCAACAAGCCGAGATGACTAGAGGTTGTATCTCGAGGGAAGTGTATAAGATTATTGTTGGCGTGACGTTCATGTCTTTCCTACTGTAATACCTGTAATGTGATCCTTCATAATTTTTCTTATGTCATGATAATGGATTCCCCAAAAAAAAATCGTATCTCACGCCTAAGCAGGCGAGGATCAAATTTTAACACCCTAATTTTACAAAAAATTGTTTTAGATAAAATTTGTTAGAAACAATGTTTGAATTTAAGGAATATAAGGTGTATTTGAATTTTTAGGCATTTAATTATATTTTTGAAAGTTAAATAAATAAATATAGGAGTTTATTGTGGCATTCATGCTGGTGCATTATTTTGGTTGTTTGAATTTAAACTCAGGTTTGAATTCAATTGTTTGATTTAAGTTTGAAAAACTTTGCTTTGAATTCCTTTTTCAAAATGTTCAAACTCTCTTTCTTTCCCTCCCTCTCTTTTCCCTCTTTGGGCCCGTGGTCACGTTTCAGCCCAGCTCGTCGGCAGCTCCCGCAGACCACCAATCCGCCTCGGCCCAGGTCATTCTTGGCCCAGCGTCGGCCCACACCTTCCCCGCCGTCCCACAGCCGCTGCCAGGTGGTCCCGCTTCGTCATCCCTCTCCTCCAGCTCGTCCCCGACCCGGTCTCATGCCGCGGCCGAGTCCCGGCCGTGCACGCTCGTCTCCAAGTGACCCTGTCCCGCACGTCTAGCCCCTGCGCCGGCCTTTATAGAGCAAGCCG
The DNA here is from genome assembly GCA_036936925.1 of Cenchrus fungigraminus. Lineage (NCBI taxonomy): Eukaryota > Viridiplantae > Streptophyta > Magnoliopsida > Poales > Poaceae > Cenchrus > Cenchrus fungigraminus. The sequence continues at coordinate 126,196,939 of CM072779.1, forward strand.
CGCCGCCTATCCCAAACCCTAGAGCGCCGCCGCCGTCTTGAGCTCCATCAGCGCCGCGCCACAAACCCTAGGTTGCACCGCCGCCCGTTGTCTCGCCGGACCGCCGCCGCCCCGTCGACGAGGAGGTCACCAGAAGGACCGTGTGGAAGTGAGGAACCTGGGGGTGCTATTTGTTTACGCCCGGATGCCTTGTGCCGCTAGATAAAGCTCGCCGGAGCTAGTTTCCCCGCCGCCGCCACTGTGCCAAGCCGCACGCCGTCGTCGGTGCTCGAGCCGCCTCTCTGAAGCCCTAAAGGAGTTCGCCGTCGCACCCGCAACCTCCCCGGCCTACTCGCGCAACCAGCCGAGCACCATAGCTCGATCCCGAGCAAGTTCGCCGGAGCCCTGCCGCGCGCCGCCGCTCGCCGGCGTGTTCACCGCCGTCTGCACGTCCCCGGCCATCCACAGCCGTCCATCTGACGTTCAGCGGCCCAGATCTAATCTGGCCGAGTCAATCGCGCCGCATACCGGTCAAACCAAGTCAGCCTTGCCGTTTTTGCGGAAAAACCCCTACTCTTTTTAAATTTACAATCCAGTCCTCCCACCAATCAAAGATCCTTACAGTTTGGTCCCGTTTCTTTCGTTTTAACCCTTGAGCTTTATAGTTATAGTAGCTGAGGTCCAGTCCTTTAGATTTCCATCTAAGCCCTCCGGTTTATACGTTTAATTACGTAATAGCCCTCGGTTTCTTGCTGATAGGTCCCTGGAACCCTAATTTCTTCACAGATATGCCCTTACACCTTCTTTTAGTCTTAACTTCTCCGTTTTAGCTCCGTTTTTCGCGTTCTTTATGTCCAAACGATCGTATCGAAGAGTAGAATATATTTTTGCCCCTGTTTTGCTTTGATCATACTGTTTGGTGATTGTTTCTTATTTTATTCTATTGTTTGCTTGTATGTATTTGATGTGATGCGTAGAGAACGTTTGGGCTGAAGGATTTGAAGACCAAGAAGCTCAAGTGTCTGAACCGCAACAGGGATCTGTTGAAGGCAAGTCTTCCTTGATGCATACCCGTTTACCTATACAACATGCTTTTAAATCACTGTTCTTACTTTTGCTTACATTAAATTGATGGGACCCTATTAAGGACCTGACTAGATGTTTATACCCTATACCTTGATCAACTGGGTTTATTTTATTATTGGGTAGTTCTCGCTATGCTTTATCTGGTTACATGGTGGTATTAATGAAACTTTATGAAACTTGATTTATTTATGTTATACCTTCATTAATACAAGATCACTTGTTAATTGGAACATGGAGAACCACCCAGGATAACAGTGCAACCACAAGAGCTAAATGGCTCTGGCCTTGGCTAATTAATTAGTAATCCTGGTTAGGAGTGGCTTTACCTAATAAGGACAAGGGGCGGCGGTACTGTGGGGTATGGACTCGCTCTAGCGGGGAGTTGGGCTTTGCTAAGACACGGTACTCACCAGGGGACTTCATACCTTGCTAACTGATCTGGTAACCTTGTGGGCTGCAACTTCCTGGGGAAACTTTGTAAAGGCCTCGTAGCGTCCCTATGTAATCACACCTCGGTAGTGTGGTATGATGCTTGGTCGGCATCGTATGGTTGGGTTTAAAGTTCCTAGAACTTTTACGCGACTTGTGGTGAAAGTATACAACCTCTGCAGAGTGTAAAACTAATCGATTAGCCGTGCTCACGGTCAAGAGCGGCCTGGACCCTCACATGACTAATTTATGAAAGACAATGATTAACTTGATGCATCTATCTTTATTTATGTTGTTCGTTCTCTTATGTTAATTATGGGCTTGGTATAAACATACACTCGCTAGTATTTATGTTGCTAATAAAACTTGACCAACTAAAATGCTGAATGCTTAAACCCATCAGCCGCCACTATAAAGCCTTGCATGTTATATTATGTTTCCGCTTGCTGAGTACAGCATGTGCTCACGCTTGTTTTCATTATTGCAATAACACTACCCGGATGCTGTTCAGACTTGGAGAGATTTGAAGATTTCCCTGGAGACTTCGACGAATCCTAGGCGGGCGTGTCACCAGTCTACTGCCTGTGGTGTTGACCCTATCCGCTGCGTTGCTACTCGTTAATTATTAGTTCGTTTATGAGACATTTTGGTCTGTAATAAAGTTTAATACTCTCTTTACGTTATAGCATTGTGTTTTGGTATTCACTGAGTCGTTATATGTGTGAACTTTGATCCTGGCACACATATAATATGAGCATTCGAATTTGCCTTTAAATTTGGGTGTGACAACCCATCTTCGAACGCGCGCGACAACGCTTCCTCAGCACCCTGTCCGGTTCTCCGCACCCGGTTTGGTCTTTTTCCGGTTTTAATCTTCCCCGGCTGGTCCTTCCACATCCCACCCACGTCGTCTCCATATCGTGGGGTCTAGAAAACCACCGGAGCCTAATCCATTCCACCGCCCACGGCCCCACGCCCCCCATCCTCCTGCGCCCCCGTTCCGCCGCCTGCCGATGACCCCGTCCAGTCGCCACCACCCCCGGTCGCCCGCCCGCTAGTGCCCCGGTCCTCCGCTACCTCTCGAAACCAGCGATGGAGATGTCCGAGCTGGCGGCGGCGCCATGGATCCACGGTGGAGCCTCCTCCTAGAGCGTTGTTTTCTCCTACCGCTCGCTCACGGCAACCTCTGTTGCCCCTTCCCAACAATCTGACATGGTTTCTAGAGTGAATGACCGGGGGCGGGGCTAGTTCAGAAACTTCAGATCTCGGTCACAAGCAACCGAGAGATCCTAAATTCCTAGCCGCATTTGCACACGGGAGATCAGGTCGTGTGGGTTGTCAAGCAATTCTGGTAAGCCTAGCTGTATCATTGATTTCATTTCAGGTCATGGCCTTTCAGTTGTTAATCAGTTGTGTCAAATTTCAGTGGTGCATGTGCTCAGAAGTGATTTTTTTATTTGGTGGCTGGTTAATTCTTTCCGTGATTCCATGGGTGGTCAGTAGATCATCGTCACCATCCATCGTATCGACATTAATATCACTACTTGATTAGTAAGAATTATTTTGGAAGACTTTGCTGAACTTGTGGATTAATAATTTAGTTTATTTGTATCAGACAAGTGGAAAACTTTTAGTGTCTCAGTGTGATTGTGACTTGTGGGCTGCTAGCCAGCTGCCTAGCCTGTGAGCTGGTTGTGAACTGAGTAGTATATTGCATTTAAAACTTATTTTTCCCTACTAGGCACTTTGGTTATAAATTTATAACTGGTATGCGTTCAGTTTGTACACACTTGAAACTTCATACAATTTTTTACCTTCTCCATTTATTATCAATTTCAAGCACCTTCACCTGGTCTGTTTTAGTATACTTAATAGTGTTTATGCTCTTGCATAATGCATAATTCTGAATTTACATTAAGAAAATGTGCAACATGCTTTTTTAATGACAGGCAAACAGGTGCACCATGATACCACAGTGTAGCTAGTACAATTACAATGCTGTGATGAAATATCCCAGTTTATGTTGATTTTGATTTGTGTTTAGTTTAACTAAAACTAATTACGGTTTTTGGTGTGCACATTGGATCAAAGATATACATCTAATTGAGCCCAAAGTATTCCAGAGCTCAGTGCTACAGAGAAGCACTGCTCAATCTGATCCTTATTGTTTACGTCCAGCAGGTGTTGCACGTCAATAATAATCATTGTATGCAAAAAACTTAATTTGATGCTACATTAAATAGACATGGGTTTTTCTTATGTATTTTGTCTGTTCTTGATGTCGTTATGTATTTTGTCTGTTCTTGATGTCGTGTTTGTGCTTTGGTCATGCATGCTATAACCATGGAGTTTGTTTTCTAAAACTCATTTCCTTCTCTTTGATCATATGCACAAATACATGATGCTGCAATTAAGATTGTGCACTCTGGATGTGGAGTACTCCGCTTCTCCGCACCGGTACCACCGCGACGCCCTCATGTCCTCAGGTTCGACCTCGTGCCCGCTCCCCTCGTGCATCCTCTTGCTGGCGTGGCTTTGTCATTCCGCCGGGCACTTGCCACGCACGGCCATGGCACGAGTCCTAGCCGCGCACCCCTAAAGTGTGCGTGGCGGTTCCTTTACCCCGGTTATGAGGTCCAACAAGCGCAAATTGTCCTCGTCTGGAGTTCTACTAGCGGAACCATCTCTCAACCAGGGTTAGGTAGAGCTGATTAGGATGTTGATGAAGAGTAACAAGGGAGTTCCCCTTGCTGTGCGTACTTGCGTAGTGACTTTAGTAAGCAATCAAGGTGCGGAAGCACTTGACTGATTTTTCTGCAGTGGCTGAAACCTGGCGAATTGGCTTGAAGAGCAGCAATTTGATATGTGCGCCTTAAAATTAGAGAGTTGCTAGCTACCACTATAAATCGAAACTCACTTTATGCTTAGTTTCTTGGATAAAAGGGTTGTGAACCTAGGTTTCTTGTCATTAGCGCAAGCTGTTACTTCAGTTCCATTTTAACGTTATGCCTTCAAGTTTATACTCTAAAGGCTGAAATCCATACATGATTATTCAAACTACTGAAGAAGCTTATTTCGTGGTGATCAAAAGCTTATAGTAGGTTTCTGTTATGTCATAAACAAATCATCTGTAGCACTGGAGCGAAGCCATAGCACAAGGATGAAGCCCCACCGTGCACACTCCTGTTGGAGCATAAAGGATTATGTTACAACATATGTGGAAAATACATGTATTTTGGTGCATCATACTTAGTTTGGAGCATGCTGATAGTTACTGTAGTTTGGTAGCCTTTCATTGGTTCTCTGTTTGGTTTCAGTGCACAATTCAGCATCTAGCCGGAGGAGGGAACATGCTATTGCAGTAGGGAAGGAAAGAAGGGAAGCCTTGATGCGTGCAAAGCGTGTATGTCGTGGTGATGAGACTCTGATGGAAGAGGGTGATATGGCCATTGATGAGAAGAAGGCAAATCTTGAGGCACGGACAGCTCAAGCTGTTGAAGAACTGAAATCTGCTTTATCAACCCAGTATGTCTCCACTATTGAATTTCCTTGCATGTTAATATAACCTTGTCCCAGGTACGTTATTAAGTCTGAATACTGTAGAGTTGAAATCTGCTTATCTGCTTTGTCAACCGCAGTATGTGTCCACTATTAAAATTTCCTTGTTCTTTAATATAAACCTTGATTTTAGTACATTATTTGAATGTATGAATGTTATAGAGTAGTCTCCTTTCTGCAATCAAATTTAAGGCAGTTCCTTAAAAGTCTTCTTACTGTCTTTTCAATTTCTATACTTGTATTCCATTTACATGCGATTGAACTTCATCAGGCATTGTTTGTTTATGGTGCATGAGAAGAATTATTTGTGCATGATCTTAAACATCTCATTCTATTGGATTCCATAACCCTAGCCCCTAGGATATCTTTGTTACGATTGATAGATATTGAGTAAATTGCATCTTGTTTGTCAGACATCGTTTTCTTTTAAAAAAAACCGAGTGATTTTCCACTTGGAATATAGACACTGATAAGTTGTAAGCACTAAAAGGCTTGTTCTGACTTCTGAGTGCTTCTAACTTTTCACTCTGACAAATATGAAAGTGCACATCAGAATTCTGAAGTACTGCGATTCTAAAGTATATTTGAGTTGAGCAAGTTTTTTTCTCCTTCAGATGTGGAGTATACGAATGTACATTGAATTTCAGGCTTAGTTTTTATTCTGCAGATTTGTGCACCTGATGATAAATGCTAGATTACCAGTGCACAATTGACCTAAGCTGTCATTTACACGGAGGTATAGCGATTACCTTGCCATGGATATTCTAGTTCTGTTAAATAATTCGTGTCCTTTAATTTGCCTTCCAATTCTAGACAATGATTCTTCAGTTGTTATGCCACAAAAGAAGATTAAATCTGCTATTGCAGATGGTCTGATCAATTGCAGGAATATTCCATGCCAATTTTGTTTTTGTTGTATAGATCTGGGTGATGACCGTTGCAATGGCTTGTAAATCCATTGTTTCTTGGGATTCATTTTTTATTTATTACGAGCTGGTCATAGTGTGTATTCCATGGTTTACCAGCTGAACTAGATGAATAGAGATGCAGCTAGGCGACCTTATCCACGTTTCATAAATGTCTCTATCAGATTTGAGTGCATTTGGAATTAAACTATAAGAACACATTTTGTATTTTTTAAACCGTAGGTTTATTGTTGATTCATCCAAAAAATGATTTCTCTGTTTATCTCTCACACTTGTGGGTAGTTTGAGGACACATCACACAAGGAGCATATTCTGCTGCAACTGCTATACAGGACTTCAAATTCTTATGACACTCCTTGGGAAGCTCAGCTTTAGACATGAGAAGTGAGGTCTCACCTGTTGCTGATTTTTTTCCTTATACCTTTGATATTTTCCTTATACCTTCATTCTTAACCTATTTATTTTATTTACACTCATATGCAAGGGTGAGTATATTTGGATGGATTGGGTCCGATATATTACCTAAAGGATTAAGCTTGGAGTTTAAAGAGACATTACAGTCAACTTGCTCAGTTCACTAATTTGTATTCTTCCGCCTTCAGATTTTAGCTTAGGCCTTCCAGCTGGTGCCAATGATCAGCACACCTTGGCCATTATCTGCCACTTCGATCCATTAGTTTTAAATTGCCGGAGTGACTAATAGTTAATATATATTGGTTCAATCATGTACTCTGCCAACAATGCCAAATGTTCTGAAGCTTTGACTTCAAAATATTGTTGTTCAGGAGAGCTTTGTTCCGGTACTTGGGTAGTACCTGATAGTACCAGGTAGTACCTTATACTAATATTTTTTCACCAGCTAATTTAATTAGGTAGTACCATATAGTACCTAGTACCGGGTCCACCAAAATGGTACTGCCGGGTACTACCCCATTAGTACTACCTAGTACTACCTGATACTACCACCGTTAGATTTCACCGGATGGATGGCTCACATTAATTACAAGCACCCTAAAATTTCCCTGTTCATGATACTATGTCTACATCATGCCTGCATTCTTTTTGTTGTTTTCTTTATCTTAGATTTGTTGTTCATTGCTGATAGATATCGGCTATATCTCAGGTGACAATAATCTAGAGGGGGTGAAGACTTGCAGCTTGCTGAAGAATTGGGCACAAGCAATACTCCAATAGCATGGCAAACTCTGTAGCTAACAGAGAGGTGCTGCTGCTTCGTGGCATTTAAGGCAACGCAAGGACATTAAGTCAAATGAATCACTTTAAGTTTTTTATGATAAAGGCACACTTTTTTCGGTAGTCCTAATTTTGTGCACCATATTTTCAGAGGCTGATGATATTAGCTTACTATTCCTACAAAATTATTTCACTATTTGCTACTTTGTCAATTAGCAAAGCATCTGCACTTATGTTTTGGAAAGTAAATCATTCAGCTTGTGCAGAATCGGTGAATCAATCTAGTAACAAGGACTGGGTGTGATGGTTTAGTATAATGAACTAGTATTCCAGTTCACTTCACTACTTACTTTAAAAGTAAAGTCCAATATAATATTCCATTACGTGTCTTTCCATTGACAATTTTTGTTCAAAAGGATCATATGAGGCACATTGGGTTTATTATAACACTATTTAACATATGGAGGCATTCTTTGAAATGGCAAAATCTCACGTGCGAAAACGAGACAGCTACGGTGAGAGAAAAAAAAGAGAAATCACAAAATAGAGAAATCTTGTGGGGCTGAATAGCTTGCGGGCCCAGCTAGTAAAAAAACCGGAAAATGTGGGGCAGAACGGCTTCTGGTCCAGCTCGTGGAAAACACCGAACCAGCGCGGGAAAAAAAAGACCGAACCTGTGCGTGGGGAATAATCAGAGAGGAAGACCGGTGGGAGTGGGTGCGTCGGGTTCGGGACGCGCTCCGCGTGCTGCGTCGGAGGGGGCTCGTGTATGGAATAGCGCATATATATATATATATTGCAACTGGGTGCATTCTATGTAGAGAATGCACCCAGGCCGAACCGACAGACCAAGTGCGGCCCAAACCAACCCAGCAACTGGCGGCGGCGCGCACGACCCACACCCTCGACCCAGCAGCTCCCCCCCCCGCGCCCCCTGCGAACTGTTCCACCAAATCCAGGCGCAAAACCACCCCTCTCGCATTAACTCCACTCCTCTCTCCCATTACCACCAAATCATTTCAGTTTCTCCCTCTCACACGCCACCGCTCCGCTCTCCGCTCTCCACTCGCCTCTCTCCGCCACTTCCGATTCCGGCACGTCGGGATCTCCACGCACGGCTCCGACGCCTCTTGCTGCTGCGGGAACCTCTCCGCGCGCGGTGGACGCTAGTTCATCCTCGGAAGCTCTGCGCGCGGTGGAAGCTTCGCGTATTTCTCGTGTATCGGCGCAACCTCGGAAGCTTCGCGGGGAGGATCATCGAGCGCTGCTTCTCGCCGCCGAGGATTTGAAGTTTATTCGGTCGTCTCCTCCTCCAACCCCATTCGTTCGAGGTATCCACATCACCTATGTCATCAATCCCCCTCGCATTCTAGTTGCTGGTCCTATTTTCGTGCGCTAGGCTTTTGATTCACCACTGTTTTTCCTCAACCGCATCCGAGTGTGTGTTTGTAGGTTCGCGGAGGCATCCTCGGAAGATCCGCGCCGCTGTGCTGCGTCATCATCGTCGGGGGTTGCTCGGTTGTGTTCGCGCCTGTGATTTTCTAGGTATTTCCACCCCCAATCCAAATGATGTGTCTCAGTTACCCCGCGATGCTGTGATTTTCGCGGTTGCAATTCTCTATCGGTTGTAGTTATGATCAGCATTGTGTGGTTGATTCGTTGTTCTCAGTTGCAACCTAGGTGTGTACAGTGTTGCAAATGCATGGCAGATCTGTTTGTGCTCCACTTTTGTAACGTAGATGTGCACAGAGTTGCAAATGCATGCTTGTTTTATTGCAATCTGTTTGTGATCTAGTTGTACAGAGTTATAATTATGTTTTTCCATTCACATTTGTTGTTGCAATTGGTCCATGACACAAGTTGCAACTGTCTTACCAGCCATGTTGCAACTGTATATTTTAACTTTTACTTATCCTAGTTTAACCTTCAGATATTGTTTGGTTATTGATTTAAAACTAATTGTTGGAACTGGTCCAGTAGTAATTGTTTAGCAGTTTTTGTTGCAACTGTTTTGTAGTATATGTTGCATTGTTGGCATTGATCTAGTAGTAATTATTCTACAAGCTTGTTGCAAATGGGTGCACTGTGTTTTGTTTTTTCATTATTTGAATTCAATTACACATACTCTTAAAACAGACTGTTGGTAGTGGTCCAGTAGTAATTATTGTAGCAGTTTTTGTTGCAACTGGGTTGTAGTGCATGTTGCAATTTGGTGTACTGTGTTTGTTTTTATTATCTGAATTCAATCTCATATACTGTTCCTGTTTTTGGTGTGTAGCGCGTGATGATTAGCAATTTTGTGTTTTATGAGACCTGCATCATGTCATTGTGTTCTTATGTTTTTTTCATTCCTCGTTTTTTTCAGTTCTTTTCTTACAATGGATCAAGAACAAAATGTCACAAGCGGGCAAGGTGCTGACAGTAGTCGCCGCTCAGCCCGTTGTTGACGGCTGTTAAGTGCCTACTTTAGCCGTCAATATACTCATGAATAAAGGAGCATAAGGCATATCTTACACGTATTTAGTTAAGAATAATGTAGTTCCACTTGTCCTTGGAGATTATTTAATTGCAGGAAAATAAGCAGGAAAAGAGTGACAAACTCACCTTCTATGGTCCATGCCACATCACCTCATCCTAGATGGGCTGCCAACAAGGATGCCATGCATGCACACCTGCCAACCAGGGAGCCATGCAAGCAATCCAAGTGAAGCAACCCCCGACGAATCAGAGCGTGACACGTGGACGTCACATGGATCCATGGGACCACAAAGGCATACAAATCGCGCCAAAACAGGGTGGACATCGGGAACCGACCTAAGGACCCACAGGACAGCCTCCAGGAGGAAGCACACCCCGAGTGGGGCCCACAGGGGGTCGGCCGACCCCACAGGTCGGCCGAACCGACCATGTGGCCGCCACTCAGGGGCTTCCACGTGGTGCTTTCCTATTGGTCCTAGGCGCCATTCCCGGGGTGTTTGCATCCATTCCTCGCCGGTGCTCGGGCCTATAAATAGAAGGAGAGGGGGCTCACTTATGAGACATCCACACTTGCAACACATCTCTCACTTTTAGTCTCAAGGCTAGAAGGTAGGCTAGAGTAGTTCTAATTCAGGTTCCAAGTCTACTTAGGGATCTAGGTATGAGTTCTCTTGTATCTTATTTGATTTGTATGACTTTGATCTACTTCAGTTATTCAGCTATTTCATATAAAGTTGTGTTAGTATACATGAGTGATTTGTTCATATGTTCTTCACCTGTTCATCATTTAGAGGCTACTGTTCTTGATGAACAAGGCCTTTCGATTCACTTGACGGGTGACTTTCACATGTTTCTGGTGTTTGTTCATAAGTTAGAGGCTCGTGTTCTTCGCGAACATGACCCTTTGATCCAGTTGAATAGACATAGGAAAACACGAATACGTTTGTGTACCTAACCTGGTTTGATCTAATTAGATGACATGACTGCGTTGTATGAAGTCTGTGCTTAAGCTACGGTACTCGGTGTAATTGGCTGGTTTATCTGGTAGCTTGACCTGGGTCACAATAGCTCGGGCCGGTCAAGTTCGGCTAACAACGTAAGCATGGTGCTTGGGTTGCATAGCTACCTTACTTATGAGTTTATCCCACGGTTTGTCTTGGGGTAGGCCGCGGTAGTGACAGCCGTTGGTCCCTCTGAAATCCCCCACGTTCGGATAAGCTGTAGGAGTCTAAAATATAACAACTGGAGTTGTGCGGAAGCAACGCGGGAGGTTATCTCCCCGTGGTACCTGGGTGCTTAAGTCAATGTTCTTCAACGCTAGTGTATCTAACTCGTTCCTACCAGCTTTATGTGTATAGTACATAAGAACCTAGAACTAACTCGTATGTTGCCTCCTATGCCTAGGACCCCTTAGAGAGAGAGTGAGTGTGTGTGTGATCACACTACCCCCATTATCATATTTTACCCCTGCACTTGAGTGTCTGATTTATTTCCGTCTATGATCTATACTCATTGCAATAGAGTTGATCTTGTCATTCCACCAATGCCTTCCTTGGATTCGATACCCTTTGGAATACTCCTTTGGGGAAATGCTACAATGGTACTTCCGTGCGCTTGCGGACTCCTGTAACGTTAAGAATTACCAACCAGCAATTCTGGCGTTGTTTCCAGGATGGGTTCCAAACCTGTTCTTAGGTGATTGCGTTAAGAAATGTCAACACCCGTGTGCAGAATAAGCGTAAAGAAGTTGAGAGAAAAGAACTGAAAGAGAAGAGGAAGAGGTTAAGGCTGAGAATGCCCGCTGCCATGTCTCAAGCTGCAGGAAGTGATAATAATTATCAGGACCAAGATCCAGATTTCCGCCCCGATGATAAAGTAGTTGGTGCTCCGTCTGGCGGCGATGTTGGGGATGCGGACATTGTTGCTGGTGATGATGATAAGGGCAAAACTAGGAATGCTGCTGTGCGATGCTCACCGTCAATGTTCCTTAAGCTTCTGGGTGCCCTGTCTGACGGCATGAAATCTACTATTGTTGCAAATGGTTTCGGTGACCTGCTGAGTTTCAAGCCCAATTTCTTGTCCAGAAGATTGCTCAACCGGCTGATGCGGAAGCTGAACCCAGAGACGATGTATCTAGAGATTGGGGGCGGGAAAAAGATTCCTGTGACCGAGCACAGCGTGTGGTGTTCTTTCATGTTACCAGATGCTGGCAGCGACCCGCCCTCCATGCCTGATGCAGAAGCTCGCAGATTACTGGATGTTATTGGAGCTCAAATCTGTGGTGATGCTTATAGATCCAGATCTGGCATCAGTGTTGCTGTCATCATTTCCAAATTGAAGAACGGCAGTCTCACTGGGGAGCTTGGGCTGAGAGCATTTTTCATGGCCATATTTCAGTGTTTGCTTTTCTCCAACACCGCCAGCCATCTCAGGATTGATGATGTAAGGTACACGGAGGACATGGAGAACATGGCAAATAAGAACTGATGCAAGGCAGTGGTTGACAGGCTGAGCGTAGCTGCTCGGCTGTATAAGAAGGATTTTGCTGAGAAGGGCATCAGAGCACCCATCAGCGGATGTGGCATCTTCCTAGCTGTAAGCTCCTATTCTTAGTAGTAATTGTTTGTATTTACTGTTGCAACCAGCACTTGGCAGATGTTGCAATTTCCTATCTTTTTTTGATAATCAGGGTGCAATAATAGCTAAGTAGCAGTTGCAATCACACATCAACTATGTTGCAATCCTAGATAACAAGTAGTTGCAACCACACATATATCATAGACAACAAGCAGTTTTAACCACACAGCATCTCTGTTGCAATCACACACATCCAACTGTTGCAATCACAGCTAACCATCATTCATTTTTGTAACATCTGTTTCTGTGATTGTTATTCTTTTGTTTGTTGCAACTGGCCTTGACACAAGTTGCAATCATAGATAATAAGCAGTTGCAACCACACACATATATTTGTTGTGCAGTAGTTTTTACAATCACAGCCAAAAGCAGTTGCAACCACACATCATATGTGTTGCAAGCACACACATCCAACAGTTGCAATCAAAGTTAACCATCATTCATTCTCTGTAACATCTATTTCTGTTATTGCTATTCTTTTTGTTGTTGTAACTGGTTTTGACAGATGTTGCAATTTTTATGTCACAGATGTTATACGTCGACAACCTGCAGCATGATCTTGACACAAGCCCGTTCTCCATCCCTCGATGTCCTTTCCTGGACTCAAAGATCATTGAGGCGATAGCTTTGTCGGATCTCAGGGGTGATGTGCCTGCTGGCACCATCGAGTACGGACACCTCAGCGTAAGATTTTGCAAACCACATTTTGTAACTATTGCAAACGCTAACGCACAATTTTTGCAATTTTTTATTTTATTTTATAATTCAACATTGTTTTTTGTTGCTTTTTCTGCAGTTGAGAAGCAGCATTGACACGTGCTACGGCGTCGGCCCCTCTGCTCTAGCAGTACTAGCCCCCCAGTACCAGCAGCAGCTACCCCAGGAGCAGCTTCATCTGTCCCAGCAGCAGCAACACCTACCGCCGCCGGCACATCTGCTGATGCACCCGGCACATCCCATGATCCCGGCGGTCGCGCTGCTTTCAACATCCAGCCCCCTGTTATCTACTAGTACCCGAGCCTGAGTTCTTCGTTCGGCCAGAGCCTCAGTGATCTGGTTGGAAGGAGCAGGAAGTCAGCCGCGCTGAACATCTTGAAAGTTTTCGATGAAAGCACCAGCAAGGCCCAGGCATACGCACAAGAGGCGGTCAAGTACTCTACAATGTCGCGTGAGCTTATGGTGAAAGCTCACCACGAGTGCTACAACGACATCTAGAAGCTGATTGCTGATGTCGTCGCTGAGAAGGAAACTGCCAAAGAGCGTAGGAGGAAGGGCAAGAACGATGCTGGAGCAGCTGCAGGTATTTTTTGTTGCAGACAGCATGATATTATTGTTGCAATCACATTCCACAGAAGTTGCAATTTGCCAAACACACAAATACCGATAATATTACATTTTTTTGTAGGAACGGGAGGTAGTTTGAATGAACCAGAAGACTAACCAGGAGGTAACCAGGAGGAAGAGCAAGCAGGGAGCCCCATCCCCATCGAAGTCCAAATGCATCAGGAGGACGATGAAATGGGGACTGGGGATGATGAGACAAGTCATCATGATGATGATTTTGATGTTTTGCTGAGAACACCACCACGCGGCCAGAACATTGATATGGAAGAGCAAAGTATGGCTAGGAGTAAGTGTACCAACATCTTTCTCTTCACGCTAAATAACAGCTTTTGATGATTTTGACTATTCCCATTTTGTTTGCTGGGGGCAGCTCCACCTGATCTACGTGGAGTACACGCTAGCGTTGATGACATAATTGGCATGATGGATTCCCCACAGCATTCTGCCAGCAGTGATGGCGAGGTTAGTTTACTAGTGGTTTTTTTTTGCATTACTATTGGCTTTTCATGTTCTGATTTCCCCCATGTTCTCCATTTTTCTTAGTCCCCCCTGAAACTTAGCAGACACGTGCAGCACGACGTGTTGTTGGCAAGAGGAAGGCTTCCACACCACCAAGAACTGATGCTGGAACGCAGTAGCAGCAGCAGGGCCCTGCCCAGAAGGTTGTAACCAACACAGTGCCAAGTTTGCAATTTGGATGCAGTTACAGTTGCAATTTGTGTTTTTCTTTTTTTCTAAAACATACCTGATCCACTGTCGTAATACAGGGTCCTATAATGTATGAAAGGAGGAACGATAAGGCTTAGAGGAAGAAAGCGGAAGAGAAGTCGAAGAGGAAGGTTGAACAAGAGGCAAAGACGAAGGAGGAGGATGCGAAAAGGAAGGCAGAGGTGGAGGGGAGGAGGAAGTCTGAGGAAGATGCTAGGAGGAAGACAGAGGAGGAGGAGAATAGGAAGGTAGCAGAGCAGGAGAAGAGCAAGGCAGAGGAGGAGAAGAGGAAGGCTGAGGAGGAGGAGGAGAAGAGGAAGGCAGAGGAGGAGCAGAAGAGGAAGGTGGAGGAGGAGAAGAGGAAGGCTGAGTAGGAGGAGAAGAAGAGGAAGGCAGAGGAGGAGCAGAAGAGGAAGGCAGAGGAGGATGAGAAGAGGAAGGCGGTAGAGGAGGAGGAGAGGAGGAAGGCGGCAGAGGAGGAGGAGAGGAAGAGGAAGGCAGCAGAGAAGGAGAGGAGGAGGAAGGTAGCAGAGGAGGAGGACAGGATTAGGAAGGCAGCAGAGGAGGAGGAAGGCATCAGAGGAGGAGGAGAGGAGGAGGAAGGCAGCAGAAGAGGAGGAGAGGAGGAGGAAGGTATCAGAGGAAGAGGAGAGAAAGAAGGCTGAAGCTGCAGCAATTGAGAAGAGGAAGGCTGCAACAGAGGGAAAGAAAAAGGTTGGAGCTGGTAAGCAAAAGGGCGATCAAGCTGCATCTGAAGTCGAGAAGAAGAAAGCTACTGCAGCTGAAGCCAAGAAGAAGAAGTTTGAAGCAAAGGTGATGAAGATGCAGGAAGCAGTGCAGAAACAGCTGGAGGTCAATAAGGCTTCTCTGGACAAGCCGATCTTCGTTGCCAAGGCAAACAAGGCCCTGCAGATGCAGATGTCAAAAGCTTTTGCCAAGAAGCGCAAAGAGTACGAGGAGAAGTTGGATATCCTTCGCAAGGAGGCTGACTTTGATATTGACAGCATTGAATGTCAGGGACAATCTGGCTCATCACCCGATGATGTCAACTTCCATGTTGATTCTGACGACGACATCAACAGGTTCAGCCAACCAGTCCGGCTCTCGCAAGAAGGAGATTCACATGGCCTTGTTGATTTCAACGAGGTTCAAAGGATTATATTCCAGCGCCTAGGCGACAGAGTGCTGAGGAGGCCCAGGGAGTACATTTCCCCATTCAAGATCATGTCCAATCGACCTGAGATACCCCTCGCCAAGGCTGTATATCTCAGGAGGAAGATCGCTGGTGACCCTGAGCTACGGAGGTATGTTTTATTTTCGCTTTCCTACTTTGCAACTAGTAGTTAATTATATTTGCTTTTTTGTGTGTTTTTCTGTGTGTTCATCACAATACAGCCCAATGACCATTATTTTTTTGTATTTTTATGCTATTTCAGTTCAAGGGCCCGATATACAGATGCGAGCTGATGCACTATCTGCTCTTCCACCCTCTGAACCAAGTTGAACTTCCTGAATCATTGGACAAGTTTAGGATTGGTGGACGTCCGGTGCCATTTAATGTGGACAGTAGTCAGTCAAACAATTAGTTTCATGCAGAAAACTTTTTAGTGATGTGTTATGTTGGAAGTATTGAACTTGTAGTGTTTGTTTGGTTTTGTGCACACTGTACTGTTTGATGCAGAATGCAAGTTAACTGTCTGTAGTTGGTCGAAGAAATATTTGGTCGAGTTGTAACCGAATCATTTTCTGATGTGCAACCGAAGTATTTGTTGAGTTGCAATCAGTGTGCTTTGCTTAGTTCGGTGCACTTGATTTTCTGTCGAGTTGCAACTGGTGCCTCTTTTCTTTTTACGAAGTTGCAATTCATATGTACACATTTTTTTATACTGAGTTGTAATCGGAGTGGATGCTGAGTTGCAATTTGAGCGCTCACGCAGTTGCAACTGGAACTTAGTTTGAGCTACTGAATCCCCGGGTTGCAATTAGTAGGATGGAAACTTGCAATCTGGGGAACTACAATGTTGCAACTGGCATTTTTGTCTGGCTGCAACTAGAACTCTATTGGAGTTGCAATTTGTCCAATACAAAATTAATAAAACAAATCAGAAGCGCAACTGAAGCGGAGAAAGAGTTGCAATCAACGTGCCTTTCGAGTTGCAGCTGCTAAGCCATTCAACTTGCAATCGTAGGGTTGTGGTTGTGCAGTTGCAATTGGGCACCACTACATACTTGCATACTGGTCGAAATGAATATAAAAACTACATCCTCAGAGTTGCAAACCACACGCTAACTAGGTTGCAAACCACACACCAACCAGGTTGCAACCACACACATAGTAGTTTAGCAATCATTGTTGTTTAGACACAATCCCCATAGTTATTCACCAGTTGCAACCACACGAGAACAGCAGTTGTAACCACACAATACTAACTGTTGCAATGACACAGCAAAACAGTAGTTGCAACCATACCTAACCGACCAGTTGCAATCACAAACTACCAAGGTTGCAATTAAAACACAAACCCGGTTGCAATCAGGGCACAGTTTTTGCAAACAGTAATAGGCAGTAACCATCAAAGCAAGTTGCAAATCTTGCAAACAAAAAAATTAATAGTTAGAAGTACCTGTGGGTAGTGCGACTCAGAAGCGCAACTAAAGCAGCAAAAAGTTGCAATCGATGTGGGTTTTGAGTTGCAGATTCACTTAGATTCATAGGAATCTCGGTAATTAACACCAGAAGATGCTGCTCTCCTAATTCTTGCAAGCGCCAGGGATGATGCAGACTACCCCATGGCTTCAGTGCATCCAGACTGGCCCGTCTCATCCTCTTCGCTTTGCTGCTCATCCTGATCCTCATCTAGTCCTATTTTTATTCTTGGGCGACCTCTCTTTCTTGGAGCTCCAGTTTTAGTTTTTGCGCCTCTTTTCTTGGCATTATTCTCGGCTGCTCTGTTTCTGTTTGGGTTCTGAGGGCATGTTGTGCTATAGTGACCTTTTACATGGTAGGTATGGCACTCTTTTTTCCGCTAGCTTCCAATGTGCGTGCTGTATGGATTATGAGGTTCCTTACCCTTTTCAGCCGCACTTGCAGATTTTCTACCCTTTGTGCGCGACTGTGGTGGCTCAGTCAGTTTTATACAAGCGAAGAAATTTGTAGAAGCTGGATAGAGGCTCGATGCTGGCAGGGCAGGCTCATTGTGCAGGACAACTTGGCCCACATTGGTTTCAGTTACTGCCTGTGTTGGCGCACTAGCAGCAACATCACGAGCCTGTGCTGCACCTTCATCTTCATGCAACTCACTATTGGCCCCTCCATTAGTCCCACTGTCCGCAGAAGCTCGATCCCAGGAGTTATCATGTCAATGTGCCTTATAGTTTCAGTGTAGGCACGATCAGATTTGCTTCCTGCTCTCCCCAGGCGCATTACTTTAGGCAGGTGCTTCGACAACCTTGATTATTCCGTGTCAGGATCTTACACTACGTGTATATCGCTTCAGAATGTACTTCTCAGGTATGTTTTGAATTTGGAGGTTGGTGAACGCCTTTATTAGGTGCATGCAGAACAACCATGTATGCTCCCATTGCATGCACTCGCATTTATACACACTTGCTTCCTTGTCAGCCACCACCTTGAATGCGTGTTGTGCCTTGCAAAATGCCCAGTGCCCTTCTCATGCTTCACAAAGTAACCAGATTCCATAGTCGGGTCAGGCTCTATCACAAAAGTTGTGTTGTTAATGTATTCCCTCTTGTATTCATTGTACACAGCCCTTGTGTACACCCTGCCGAGTTGCTCATCAAATCGCGACTTGCATGGCCTGACCACTTCAGCCTGAGCACAAAAATAGTATCGTCTTAATGTCCAAACCAGACTTGAGCATTATACGTGTGCAACCACCCCAGCCAGTGAGTTGCAATCAGACGCAGCAGAAGTTGCATTCAGACCACACCAGAGTTATCCCAACAGTTTCTCGCAACCACACACCAACCAGGTTGCAAACCACACACCAACCAGGTTACAACCACACACATGGTAGATGAGGTGTATCTGTTTAAACACAATCCCCAGAGTTATTCACCAGTTGCAAGCACACGAGAACAACAATTGTAACCACACCAGACTAGCAGTTGCAATCACTGTTTTTTGTTTTAAGTGATTTTGGGTCATTATTTATATAGTAGTTGCAATCACACAGCAAAACAGTAGCTGCAACTACACCTAACGGACCAGTTGCAATCACAAAACCACCTAGGTTGCAATCAGGGCACAATTTTGCAAACAATAACAGGCTGTAACCATAAAAGCAAGTTGCAAATGTCAGGGAGTACCTGTGAGTAGTGTGACTCGCCAGCATCCATGTGGTCCGTGTGCTGAATTGAGTCGAGCACTCTTTTTGCAAATACATGCAGGCTGGTTACATTGTTAACATAGCCATCTTTCAGCACCCTGTTATGGCTCTCAGATCTCTGGGTGGATGTCATCCGCCCACAGTACATGCCCTTGAAATATGTGGATATCCATCTCTCTCTTTTCTGCCACAATGCAACAATCGCAGGGTGCTCTCCGATGCCACATTCATCCACCAGTCTATTCCACTCCACCTCAAACTATGTGGGTCCAAGAGGATAATTTATCAGGGATTCCAGCCACTCCTTCAGATTTTTATCCTTGTACAATTTGTACAGCTCATCCAGCTCATAATCCCACATCTTGGTTATGTGCCATCGGCAATTCCTATGCTGGGTCTTGGTAAACACAATCTTTAATGCTTCCCTCATCGCTGGGTCTTCATCTGTGTGAGGCAAAATCAACAAAAAAAACAAAATGAGCAAAAACAAAAAACGACCAGGTTGTTGCAATCAAGCATCATACAGAGTTGCAATCAACTTAAAGGGACAGTTGCAACCAACACAAAAATATCCAGATTTTTGTTGCAACTGACTTTTGGCATTGGTCCGGTAGTAATTACTCTATAAGTTTGTTGCAACTGGGTTTCAGTGCATGTTGCAATCTGGTGCACTGTGTTTTGTCATTGTCTGAATTCAATCACACGTACTCTTTGGTTAAAACTGACCAGGTTGTTGCAACCAAGCAGCATAAAGAGTTGCAATCATCTTAAAGAGACAGTTGCAACCAACACAAACTATCCAGGTTGGAATCACACACCTATTTTTGCAATCATTATTGTTTTCACACAATTTTTACTATACTTATCCAGAAGTTGCAACCACACACATACCAAAAGTTGCAACCACAACAGACAATCAGGTTGCAATCATTGTTTTATTTTAACAGATTTTGGGGCTAAGTTATACAGTAGTTGCAATCACAGACCCAACATGTAGTTGCAAACATCACCTAAACTATCAGTTGCAATCATACCTATCAGAATCACAAAAGGTTGTTTACCAGCCATGCAGCTTTTGAATGTCTCGAACAGCCACTTGAATGACTCAATCGTTTCATCACGAAGAAGAGCTTGCCCAAATGACACATTCTTCAAGTTATTGCTGCAACCAACAAACATGGACAACGGCATGTTCTTGTTGTTAGTTTTGTGAGTCGTGTCAAATGTTATTACATCCCCAAAATCCTTGTACTCTGCCCGCTGACTTGCATGGCACCAAAAAATGCTCCGGAGCACTGTTGTTTTTGGGTCGAAATCGACATCCCAATAAAAGTATTCATTGTGCTCCTTGCATTCCCTGAAGAATTGGAACAGTTTCTCCATGTCCCCGTCCCTTTCCTCCGTTGCTTGCTCAGCTTTCCTGCACCAAAAAAAAACCTAGTAAAACTGCTGGTTTTTTGTTGTATCTGGGTGCATTTTTTTATGTTAGGTGGAATGACCTACAGGTTTTGGACATCTTTCTCTGTGAATGGCTAATTTTGACGGCCTCCAAATAATTCAGACATCACATTCATTGTTGCCTGTGTTGGCACACCACTCCTTGCCATCACTGCAAACAGATCATCTAGTGCTACCTCCCTCTGCTTGTGAGCATGCATGTATCTCACCATCCTCGGGGTGGGCTGAAGCGGGTGATTGTGCACTTGCTCCACGTGATCAAAATACCAGGTATTGTGCTTCTTGTCCACCTTCAACTTAACATAAGCGGGGCAACCAATTCCCTTCGACGTCTTATTTGTCAGAGGCTCCTCATTCTCTTTACCTGGCTTCAGAAAACCCTCCCTGTTGCAGACCCAGTGTCTGGTTTCTTTACTAGTTCTTTTCGTCCTTACGCTAAAACCAGCCATCTTTGCATAATTGAGGTAAAAGTTGTAGGCTTCATCTTGTGTACCAAATGTTTGATGCACCCGCGAGACAAACACATCAAGTACGGTTTCATCCTGCAGAAAAAAAACACATTGATGAGTTTGCAAAATTAGACAAGTTGCAATCAATAGGCACTACAGATTGCAACCAACAGGCACCACAGGTTGCAACGGAGCATTAAATAACGTCGCGAGCAAAAAACAGAGGAGTTGCAATCAAGAGGCATCTGAGGTTGCAATCAAGAGACATATCTGGTTGCAACCGACAGGCAACGAACGTTGCAAACCGCAACACAACATCACGCAGCGGCAACCGAGGAGCGAAAATACAGAGGTGCAATCAACAGGCATCCAAGTTTGCAAGCAACAAGCAACGAACGTTGCAAACCGCAAACCCCCAGTGACAATCGAGGAGCAAAAACACCATCTAGGTTGTTCTTACCGGAAGGAACAGCTGGGTTGCATCAGGAGTGACCATCGATCTAGGTAGAATTGAAGGCGGGGGCATCAACAACGTCGTGTGATGCAAGGGATCACCTGATATGCCGCAAATCCCCGGCCCCGCTACCGGCCTAACAGGAGGCTGCGCTGCAGGCGGAGTTGCCGCAGATCCTCCCGGAGGCGGAGACGATGATATCGGGTCAGCAGCACCTGTTGCAACAAGCGCTACCTGCCTCCGCACCTCGGGATGCCCTGCTGGAAGAGGCGATTTGATGCGCTGCAGCGGCGGCGGGGCCATGGTTTCTGGTGAGGAAGGTCGAGGCGATTCAAGGTGCGGCAGGCCGGCAGCGATGGCGGGGCCATGGATTTGGGGGTAGAGGATTGGAGGAAGGTGCCGACGAGGGGATGGAAAGTCGGAGATGGGAAAGGAAGCCTGATTTTGCAGGATTGCTTGCGGGAGAGGTTGATGGGGGAATATGTAAGCGCGCGGGGGGAGGGGGCGTCCGGTTAATATTGGGAGGCGTGCTCGGGATGGTTTGTCGGGATGCGGACGGGACGGACAGGGAAGGCTATTGGTGTGGGGGGTCTGTGCCGTCGCGAACTAAAATGCATATATATATATATATATATACAGAGAGAGAGAGAGAGACCATTTTATACATCAAAATAGATAGTAGTTTCTAAAACTACTATATATACATCAAAATATCGTTCAATTCAAATTTGTAATCTGAACTTCTAGTGGAGGTGCTAATCAAGTTGGTCAATTGGATGTCCATCATAATGATTTTTCCCTTTTGGATTAACCACCTCGTCCATGAGAAATCCCATGAGACCTTCCTGAACCGCCAAGAAATGATCCTTCTCAATGAGTGTGTCCCTAACCATATCCGTCTATAATGTGCAAATATGTTAACATATTACACTGAAGAATTAAATATATAAGTAGTTAGAAAATGATGTATTGGCAATAGGTTTATTTTACTTACAGTATAATCTCCTGAGTTTGCGCTTGAGAAACAATGTATGTGCTCACATACGTAGTATCCACATAAATTATTTACGAGTTCCTATCTCAAACACTAAAGTGGAAAGGAGAAAAATTATAAAATACTAGTGTTATACAATTTAAATTTTCTCAATCTGAAGTTGTTCTTTGGATTATGTACCAGAAAATCAGTTTTGAATCTAATTGTTGGTTTAAATGGTACTGGGTTCTTTGTAATGAATTTTTTCCAAGCTCTCAGGAAAAATAATAAGAGTCAGAGTGTTACTAAAAGCAAACTATATTGCATTAAGGAAACATCTTAGATAGAACTATTACACTTGAAATAGATCTTGAAGGTCTTGGTATTGGGAGGGGTCTTTTCTCAACGAATCAAAGACCATGATGTTGCTATTGTCGACGTGAATTATTATTAGAATGCAGTGGAAACTATATACATGCTCATAATTAATGATTAGAACTAAATAAAATTAACTATGATAATTATATGGTAATAGCACTTACTTGAAATTGTACGGTAGTAGTATGCAATTCTTATAATGAAACTCAGACAAGGTCCTATAGATTGTGTTTATTGTTGTTTTTGGTTGCTTCTGGACCTCGTGTTGGTTAACATTTGCTGGGTCCATGAAACCAACTTTGTCATAACCCTTCCTTTGCATCTCATTAAGTTTTAGGATAAAGAAAATCAAAGAGAAATTAAAGTTAATTAGTAGATCGGCAAACATAATAAATTTATTAATAAACATATAAAAATACGCCACTTACATACACCAAGCGATCATAAGATCGGTATTCAGCGCGTCTAGTTGGTAAACTTCATAAATATCTTTGAATTGCAGCTAGACCACCATCTCACCTTCATTGTCAATCTTGAGGTATCACGAGCATACCAAACATCTCCAGGCCTTTCGATGACTTCTTCATGTACCAATCATAAAATATGCGTATTTTAGTTGGGAGCTTCTTTACCAATCTGTCCTCACTAAAGGTTTTCCTGGCTGAAAGTGCCATCTAGGTACCAAATTTGGATCTGGAGCTGGTAGTTCTTGATTGTCGAGAATAGCACTTACATGCATCCCTGTTTCTTCCACAAAAGTAATGACTTGCGCCAGTTCGTTTGTAGGCATATTTGCAAGAGCTTATTGTTCTGCATTGAGGCCCGTGGCAACGTAAGTCTGTTTGCTAGTCAACGCATCTGTTTGCTTCTCCTTCTTATTCTTTGCCCCAGTCGACGATGTCAACGCAGGTATTTTCTTGATGTTACTATATGGTGACCCTTGTCATCCCTTTTTTTAAAGACTTGTTCAGCAAACGGTCATAGTAAATTTTTAACTCTACCCTTCTCTTGCTTTCTTCCTTCATTTGTATGAAAGCCTTGAGTTTCTCTGGATCTACTTTTTTCTGCTCGAGTTGGCTCTGTCGATATTCTTGGCGCAGTCTCAAACAAATCCTTGACTTGTTGTTTTGAAACCGCATCTGTTTCTTCTTCGGTATGCTCCCATGCTAGTTCCTTTTGATGGGCTTGGGCTTTTTCTTTGCTGGTTGTTTTAGCCATGGTGGTAGCACTGACTTGGAAGATTGTGGCGCCTTCTTTGCGGTCGGTGGTTGCTTTGGAGGTGACTTGGGAGGGATGTCATCATCGTGATTGCTCGATCTCGCACCCCCCGGATTGAATTCTTACGGAGACGGTGAGCGAGGTGATCTTGAAGGTCGTGATGACAGCCTCGGACATGATGGTGGTGGTTGCGGAAGATCTCTCGGGAGGATTGATCCCTCATTCATAGGGATTATGATGTAATATTTGGTATCCTTGAGTGTCTTTTCCCCGTCACCTCCTTGGATCTCTATGTATATCTTTTCAGAATTTGGATGACAAATATTCTCCACACTAGCTGAGGCGTAGCCAGGTGGAATCAGCATGTCGTGGCTTATCTGTCCAGCAAAATGCGCAAAAGCACTTCCGTATGCCACCTATATATGTATAGAAATAATGAAGTTATTAAATATCTGAGTCATGCATCAATAGTTGAGCTAATTGCATGTATTAATCATATTTATACCTTCGTTGTGATGTTGCTGAATGGCTTCTACAACTCACATGAGTGCGCTGACAGAGGTCATCCATAGGGTACTGTTGGTTGTCGTCCACTAGAACTCCTTCGATTGCCCTTTGCTCTTCGAGGACCTATGTGGAAGGGCTAATGATAGGATCCACCTGAACTTGGGGTAGTGCTCCAGAATGGGCCATCTTATTTATCGTGGCGGCCACCCACTGTTCAATCTCTACCTTCATGCCTTATTCTTGTTGTTTAAGTCTTTGCTCCATCATTTGGCGCCACTACTCCTCTTCGCGCTCTCTTCTTCTTCTACGGCTTCTCCACCCCATATCCCCTACAACGTCCAGGGTGTTCTAGATTCTCGAGCGCCATAGTGAGCTCATCCATGCATCTCTCTTGCAACCTTCAATCTTCCCGCTTTGACATCTTCAATTTTTTTAATAACTCAAGTACCTTCTCTCGTAACGAGGGAGAGAATTCAAGGGTACCATCTTCAGTGTTCAATCTGCCTCCATGAGCATAACACCAATTCTTTGCTCGCTCGGGCCAGTCATTGACCGCTGGTATGATACCTTTGGAGAGAAGGTCTTCTTCCATCTTCCACCACTTGGGAAGTGCAGTTGCGTAACCACCTCTACCAAGATAATGGTTGTACAGCCCCTTCTTATTGTCAATTTTCTTCTCTCGTGCACTCACCTTGGCGAATGATTCACTTTCTTCTATTCACAATGGACTTCCAGTGAACTTTTACCTTCGGATATTCATCCTAATTTGGAGTTCGGTTCTTCTTGATATAATCTTTATCCAAGGTCTTCTTGAAATTCTGAAATTGAGTTGCCATCTTCAAGAGAGTCCAACCCTTCACATGGTTTGCTTCAACACGTTGAGGAAGTGTGAAGTGTTTTAGGATATCATTCCACAACTAATCTTTTACTAAGTCTGGAACCACATATGGATTAGTGGCTTTCCCCTTCCATTCTCTATACCGGAGGGGCACATTGCCCCTTACAATGGCCCCGCATTACGACACAAATATGGTTGGCCAACCTCTGACACTGCCGTGATATGATACATCACCTCACCGGTGATTAGTTGTGTACGCCCTCTCTTAGTCTTTTTCGATGTCGAGCATGAAGCCTACAATTTGCAGATTTGTTATTTATGTAAGAATTGGGGTTAGAGATTAATAGTGATGAACTTAATGCATGATATATATACCTTGTTGGGACCTTCTGCATTATCATCCACAAGGTCCTCATTATTTTTCGAGTCATCTAAGTCCTCATTATTTTCTGCTGAGTCCTCAACGGATGCGGCACCTTCCTCGGTCGGAGGTATGGTGAGGAACCCGTACGCCTGGCTACACTTCTCGTTAGTGCCGGTTGGAACGGTATTTGTACCGTGAGCAATAATGTCTTGGATAAGGCTCTCGTGCTTGTCATTGTTGTCATCCGTATCAACTAATACTAATTTATAGAATAAACACAAATTTCTATGAGCAAACATTAATTTGTAAGAATATACACTAATTTCTATGAATAAACAAGGATTTCTATGAGTAAACACGAATTTCTATGAAGTTTCTATAAATTTCTAAGTATACATGAAATTTCATTAATTTCTGGAGTAAACACAAATATTCTATGAATTTCTGGAATAAACATGAATTTTCTATAAATTTTTGGAATAAACATGAATTTTCTATGAATTTCTATGTATACATCAATTTTCTAAGTCTAAGTTTTGTAACCATTAAACTAAATCTAAGTATTTGTAACATGGAATTTCTACTAACTTGTGGACGAACAACGCTTGTGGACAGCGGCAGCGTAGTGCTATGTGGGCGTAAGGGGTGGGAGAATGGTGGGGAGGTGACACAGATTCACTTGGTCGGAGAATGGCGGGGAGGTGACGCGGAGTCACTTGGCCGGAGAATGGAGGGTAGTCGTCATGTTCAGAACTATGAAATGTATATTAGAAAACAATTAAGAACTCATGTACACAAATAGGAATTATGGTCAATACTCGTCAGTGTTGAAACTAATTAATTTTTTAACTAAAATTTACTACTCATGTCTATGAGTTTCTATGACTACATATACACAGTCATATACAAAGCATATCTATGATTTTTAAATTTTCTATACATGTCTATGATTTCGAAATTTTCTATGCGTATCTATGAAATTATTATAACTATACATATATACATTTCAATTTAAAAACTAAACAAAATCAATTAAAAACTAAATAAAATCAATTAAAAACTAAAATAAAAAGCCTTCCTGACGCAAGCATTACATGAGCTTGCATCAGCAAGCCAAAACCCCACCCCGGCCCACCGACGCACGCACGCCGGCCGCCGGCAACCGCACGAGACAGGGCCCCGGGCAGCGGCTGTAGCACGGCATACCGAGCAGGCTGATGCACGCTGCATAGTGAGGGGTGGTGCGTCGGGGATGGAGAGGACACGATGACTGGCTGCGAGGACGAGGGGCACGCGTGTCGATGGACGGCGCGTGGAGGCTATCGGGGAGGGGCGGCGCATCGGGGAGAAGGACGGCGAGGACCATGGCGGTGATGGCGGTGTGGCGGTGTCGTGCGTGTGTCGTCATCAGGCGCCGACGCACATGGGTGGAGGCCGACAGGGAGAGGCAGCATGTCGGGGAGGGACAGTAGTGTGGGGAGGATGACGTATGGCAGCACGGAGAGGACAACGTACGGCGCCGCATTCGAGTCGATGGAGGACGATGGCAGCGGCGATCGGAGACGACGAGGAGGATTTGGGCGAAATTGGCTAACTCCCGGTTCTAGGAGACACGTCGCTTTATATACCACCACCCCCTTTAGTGTCGTGTCATATTGCGATCCGAGGCTAAAGGGCCTTTAGTCCCGGGTGGTGTTACCACCCGAGGCTAAAGGGAGTGCTTTTAGTCTCGGGTGGTAACACCACCCGGGACTAAAGGGGTATTTCGCACGGGAGCCCCAAAAGGGAAATTTGCCCCCTTTAGTCTCGTGTGGTGTTACCACACGAGACTAAAAGCCCCCCCCTTAGGCTAGGGTGATAACACCACCCGAGACTAATGGGAAATTTTGCACCAGAAGTTAATTTTTGTCTTTTTCCTTCATTTTCTCATTCTTTTTGTTTGCAACATTTAAAAAATAGTAAGTTTAATTATTTCAACCATGCAAATTCATATTAAGTTCAAAAATAGTGACATCTACTTTTCAATGAAAAAAATTAATTTTAGAGTTGAAACAATTACTTCTAATTTTTATTTACAATCTTCATGTTTCGATTTTTTAATCAGAAAATATATGGTAATTTGATTTGAAATAACTTTAAAAAATCAATTGAGTCAGTTTATGCATCATTAATTGAATTGACTGATAAATGACCTTGTGGCAAAGTTTGACACCATTCCGGATCTTTTCAGAGGTAGACTCAGTTGAACGTTTAATGACCGAGTGATGTCACACAAAAATTCAATTAAATTTAAAAAAGTACTAAACCAATTCAGAAAATTCTCAAACTTGGTGGTTCCTTCCCACGGGGCATCTGCAAGCTTTAGAAAAAGTTTGAGACCAATACGGCAATGCAAAGCTCATGGACTTCATAATCCGTAAGAACCTAAGTGTACACACAAAGTTCGATGAAAGGTTCCATATACCTTTGTGAAGAACGTGAACTCCTTCTATTTCGAAATGGCCTGAAATTTTTTTGTTGTCATCCACACCCAAAATATGGTCCCGCGCAAAATCTTAGGTTTTTTTGTTATTGAAAGGTATTATTGTATTTTTCTTCATGCTGCATGAGACAAAATATGGTGAATTACATATAGAAAACACAAGAATTTTGCATTCCACAAAGATATGTCTCCTAAGCGACAAGAGACCTTGTGGCTGTTGACATTTCTTAACGTCACAACTAACGACGCCGGGTTAGCGTGACCATCAAGACTTGCCATAGGTTAATCTAAACGATCATGAACGAATCCGCAAGCACACAGATAAACCATTGTAGCATTTCCCCAAGGAAGGAGAGTATTCCAAGGGTATCGTATCCGTAGAAGGCAATGGCGGATATCCTAGACTTATGCTTTTGCTCTGAATGTAAACCAAGAGATAGATATAGGGAACAACACACTCAAAGACAGGGGTAAGATAAAAGATATAATGGTAGTGCGAAACACACTCAGATCTACCTCTACTCTAGCACACTACGGCTTAGGGGGAACATACGAGTTAGCTCTAGGTTCACAAAGCTAGAAGATACAAGAGATGGGCATGAGTATTGCATGAGAGAGATAAGGTTCAGCACCCAGGTACAAACGGGGAGCTAACCCGCGACGACCAGCACTCTGCGAAACTAGACTTTAGACTCCTACAGCAGGTACCCCAGTGCGGAGGTTGCCCAAGGATCCAACAGGGCTGTCACCACCTGAGGACCGACCTCTATCGTTACGGGGGGTATGCTCATAACTATCTGCCCAGAAAAATTCTCGAACATAACCCTCACAAGCTCGCTTCAAAGAAACAGCACAACGAGGACTAAAACCAAGAAGACGACTAAGATCCTTCCAAGAAAGATGATAATCGGTCCCAAAAAGACGAAACTCAATGCCATCCGGGATCACGGTAAGAGAGCAAAGAAACTGGATGGTGAGGGGCCGAGAGCCAAGCTCTGTAAC
This sequence comes from Cenchrus fungigraminus, assembly GCA_036936925.1. Taxonomy (NCBI): domain Eukaryota; kingdom Viridiplantae; phylum Streptophyta; class Magnoliopsida; order Poales; family Poaceae; genus Cenchrus; species Cenchrus fungigraminus. Next base: position 126,225,750 of record CM072779.1, read on the forward strand.
CGGCGCAAACTCCTCCCAACCGAAGCATTCCAAATGGAAGCGAACTCGAGATTCATACATGTTTTCTCCATGAGGGCTGGGTCAAAGTCCCGGGTGTGGGCGAAGACTCGGTCCTTCAAGAGAGCATAGGCTTGCTCCTCTCGAGCACCCCACAAGCTGAGGTAGGGGGTGTCGTCGACGACCTCCTCCGCAGCTTGTGGCTCGGCTTGCTCTTCTTGCTCTTCTTCATAATCCATCGTCGATGGGCTCGGCTTTGGCTCGGCGGGGGTGGATGCACTCGTGCTTGCCCGCGAACGGGAGCGTGAGCGTGTCACCCTCCGGAGAGTGTTCGCCGCCCAATTCATGCTAGCACAACAACAAGAGACAACAAGAGCAACTCGGTAATGGGTTAGTGAAATCAAATGAAGTTCTTACCGAGCTTGCTCCACCAATAACAATACTTTCAGCAACACAATAGAGGGAACACTTGATGATCCAATATCGAGCAAGAAATCCAAGAAAACCAAGACAGCAAGGAGTAGAGAGGGGAGTGTGAGTGAAATGAGTTGAATGGGTGAAGAACACCCCTCTTGGGTCCAATTTATAGAGTAAAGGGGCAGCACACTGCGGACTAGCCATTGGGCAACGGCTAGGAGCCGTTGGCCAAAGCTGGGCCCACATGACCGTTACCAGGGTTCGGCCGAACCCTGGTTCGGCCGGCCCAGTGGTTGGCCCCGGTGCTGGCCCCCTTTGGCAGGTGTGCTACCAAAGGCTATATGAGGATATGCCAAGGTGCACCGGCCAGAGTTTACTCTAGAAATTACCCAAATGAATTTTCTATGATTTTCAAACTCAGAAATTATTTTCAGAAATTTTATTTTTGAAAAGGGAAAAAGGGCTAGATAAATCTAGCATGCAGAAGCAAGGTTTTGGAAAAATCAAATATGCAATTTTCGAAATAAATTTTTGGAAAGGGAAATATGAGATAAGTACCATTTTTAACCTTTTTGGTAGTAAGGACCCATCATTTTTAGTCCGACGAGTTGGACTCTTCTCAGTGATCAATTCCATTCAGCACCCCACTCCTGAGAAGTAGAGGGTGGTGCCATCTCAATCTTCCGCCATTCTTTCCGAATTTTCTTTAGCCTCTTTGACGGAGATTCCTTCCTCGGGGGTAGAGGCTCTGTCCTTCCCCCAAGCTGCCCAACACTATCTTGCACCAAATAGCATTGCTCTTCTTTGTCCTGAAACTTGAACTTCAAGTTCCTCTTCCCAATGCGGAAATGGATGATTCTGGACCCCACATCGATCCTAGCTCGGACATCGCTGAGAAATGGTCGCCTAAGGATGAGCGGCATTCCTCTCTCGTCATCCATATCAAGGACCACGAAATCTGCGAAGACATAAGAACTCTTGACCTTAACCAATACGCTCTCAATAATTCCTTCTGGATATATCATATCGTTGAATAGGCGAGTTGGATAGTCCGTGCTGTTGGAGAGAGAGCTGGATATCCCAGTTGCACGAACATGGCCTTGGACATGAGATTAACACTCGCACCAAGGTCACAAAGGGCATGCCTGATCTTCTTGTAATAGATTGTGCAAGTGATAGTCGGGTAGCCTGGATCTTTCTTGTGCACCACTGCTGATTCCTCCCATGGATCAAGAATTTGTTGTATGGAATTTCCTGCATAGTTAGAAGCATGTGTCTTCCTAGGTGGCTTACCCCACCGGGTTGACACTACACTAACATTCTCACAAGAGGATACGGGTTGCCCCGGGATCCTCCCATTATCAGGAGATGGAACCAAAGCAGCCAGCTGAGCCAACTGGGTTTCTAACATTTTGTTGAAACTTAGCTGACTCTTCTGAGCAAAAGAAAAACTATCAAGCTTAACGTTGAGGCTTTCCACAGTTTTATCAAGGGCAGATAACTTCTTGTTAAAACCATCATTAATCTTAGCTTGCCCAAAAACAAGATCTCTCAAGCAAGGTTGGTTGGGATTGTACGAATTACCTTGGTTACCTCCTTGATAATAAGGGCGTTGTTGATTCCACGATTGGCCTCCTTGTTGAGGTGGACGATAACCGTTGTTGTTACCATTCATGTACATCACTTCCTCCTGAGTCTCCGGACAGTAGTTGCCTGAGTGCCCAGTGTTGCCACAGACTTCACAAGTCATGTGAGAGTCCATAGGCAGAGTAGTGGTGGCCATGGCAGCCTTCTCACTGGTGTAGTCATCCAATCTCTTCATAAGAAGATCCATCTTGGCAGTAATCATGTCTGCTTCCTTGAAAGTATGAGTACCCCTCGGTCGTGGTTGGAGTCTTTCATCAATCCACCCTTAGTTGGAGACCATCTTCTCAATGAGTAATTTAGCATCATCAACAGTGAGTGAGAAGAATGCTCCTTGAGCAGCAGCATCAATATGACCTCGGGCTGTCGGAGTCAACCCATTATAGAAACTTTGGAGAATGAGCCAATCTTCCATCCCATGGTGAGGGCAGGCCAGGACATACTCCTGAAGCCTTTCCCAAGCCTCTGGAATAGATTCACTTGCTGCTTGCTGAAAACTATAAATCCTTCCACGAAGAGCATTAGTTTTACCCAATGGGAAGAACTTCTTGAGAAATGCCTCTGAACACTTACTCCAAGTGTTAATAGCTTCACGATTCGCGTGGAACCATTGCTTAGCTTTCCCCAGGAGGGAGAATGGAAACAGCCGTAGACGAACAGCATCCATATTTGCACCCCTGATGACGAAAGTGCTACATAGCTCTAGGAATTGCTGCAAATGAGCATTGGCAACCTCATTTGGCTTGCCACAGAATGGGCTAGCCTATACCATCGTGATTAGACCCGTCTTGATCTCAAAATTTCCAGTCCCCATTGCCACCTCAGGGCCTTGCAGCACCTGGTCAGCGGAAGGAGCTGAGTTCTCACGAAGTGTCTTCTAGGCCATAGCGTTGGACGTGGATGGTACAAAGGAAGCTGGATCGCCTTCCGGACGAGTACGACGAGGTGAGCTGAAATGAATTCGAGCTTTCCTCACAAGTGACTCGGGATCTTCAGTAAAATTCCCCGGTAGGTCGAAACTAGTCATACACTACCTGTCTTCATCATCCAAAGATAAAAGAAGACAATCAAGGTTAGCCTGCATTGAGAGTTGTCCTAACCTACTCAGAGTTTATAAACAGATGCAAAGCATAGTCATGATAATCCTGTGCCGTCCCCGGCAACGGCGCCAGAAATGCTTGTTGACATTTCTTAACGTCACAACTAACGACGCCGGGTTAGCGTGAACATCAAGACTTGCCATAGGTTAATCTAAACGATCATGAACGAATCTGCAAGCGCACAGATAAACCATTGTAGCATTTCCCCAAGGAAGGAGAGTATTCCAAGGGTATCGTATCCGTGGAAGGCAATGGTGGATATCTTAGACTTATGCTTTTGCTCTGAATGTAAACCAAGAGATAGATATAGGGAACAACACACTCAAAGACAGGGGTAAGATAAAAGATATAAGGGTAGTGCGACACACACTCAGATCTACCTCTACTCTAGCACACTACGGCTTAGGGGGAACATACGAGTTAGCTCTAGGTTCTAATGTACTAAACATACAAAGCTAGAAGATACAAGAGATGGGCATGAGTATTGCATGAGAGAGATAAGGTTCAGCACCCAGGTACAAACGGGGAGCTAGCCCGCGACGACCAGCACTCTGCGAAACTAGACTTTAGACTCCTACAGCAGGTACCCCAGCGCGGAGGTTGCCCAAGGATCTAATAGGGCTGTCACCACCTGAGGACCGACCTCTATCGTAACGGGGGGTATGCTCATAACTATCGTAGCGAGACAACCCAGGAACCATGCCTACATTGCTGCTAGACTTCACTCGGCCTGGGCTATTGTGACCCAGGGTGAGAGCCACCAGAGGACTGGTCAACTAGACCGAGTACCGTAGCTTGAATACAGACCTCTCTCATGCCATCTAACAAGATCGACTAAGGCTAGACATACAAACAGATATGAACTCTATTATGTCTAATCAATAAGATCAAAGGGTCGTGTTCGTGAAGAACACGAGCCTCTAACTTATGAACAAGCACATAAGGAAGGAGTTTATTACCCTTCAAGTGGATCAAAAGGTAGTGTTCACGAAGAACACAAGCCTCTAAATGATGAACAGAGGATGAACTCAAGAACATATCAAGAATATGATCTACCATGACTTTATATGAAATAGCTGAATAACTGAAGTAGATCAAAGTCATACAAAGAAATAAAGATAAAAGAGAACTCATACCTAGACTTCCAAGAGGACTTGGAACCTGAATAAGAGCTACTCTAGCCTACCCCCTAGCCTTGGAAACTAAAAGTGAGAGGAGAATGAGAGAGTGGTGTGTGAGAAATGGGAGCCCCTCCCCTTCTATTTATAGGCAAGGATCAGGCTTGCTCGGACGCTCAAAGTGCCCCTAAATACCCGGGAGTGAGGCAATGGACCAATAGGGAGCTGCCACGTGGAGGGCCAGGATGGGCCCCCCTGGTCGGTTCGGCCGATCCTAGGATCGGCCGGCCCTCTAGGGTGGCCCCACCTGGTGGTTTTCCACTGGGTGGCTGCCCTGTGGGCCCTCTGATCCATCCCCGGTGCATGGCTTGATTTGGTATCCGAGGTGGGACCTTTGATCGAAGTGAAGTCCATGTGGCGTCCTCTGATTCGTCGGTGAGTGCCTCCCCTGGATCGATGACATGGATTGCCATGTTTCCCTTGGTGGCAGCCACCTCCTCAACTAAGTTGGCATGGTTTCTTCATAGAAGGTGAGTTTCCATCTCTTTTAAGGGGTAAATCACCTATATACAAATAATCTCCAAGGACAAGTGGAACTACATTATTCAAACCAAAATGCTAGTAAATAATGCATATGCCTCCATTTATGTGAGAATATTGAGGGTTGGAAATGGTGAATTTCCACCGTCAACAGTGGCAAAGTTTGGCACCATTCCGAATCTTTTCAGGAGTGGGGTCAGTTCAACGTTTAATTACCGGGTGATGTCACATGGAAATTCAATTAAATTGAAAAAAGTACTAAACTAATTCAAAAAAAATCTCAAACTTGGTGGTTCTTTCGAACAGGGCATCTACAAGCGTTAGAAAAAGTTTGAGACCAATACTGTACTGCAAATCACATGGACTTCGGAATCCCTAAACCATACATTCTTATAACATTATATAAAAAATACACTAGCCAATTAATAATTTATAAGTTCATAAAGCTTCACATAGGTAGCTAGCTATTTATGATAAAGGCACACTTTTTTCGGTAGTCCTAATTTTGTGCACCATATTTTCAGAGGCTGATGATATTAGCTGACTATTCCTACAAAATTATTTCACTATTTGCTACTTTGTCAATTAGCAAAGCATCTACACTTATGTTTTGGAAAGTAAATCATTCAGCTTGTGCAGAATCGGTGAATCAATCTAGTAACAAGGACTGGGTGTGATGGTTTAGTATAATGAACTAGTATTCCAGTTCACTTCACTACTTACTTTAAAAGTAAAGTCCAATATAATATTCCATTACGTGTCTTTCCATTGACAATTTTTGTTCAAAAGGATCATATGAGGCACATAACATATGGAGGCATTCTTTGAAATGGCAAAATCTCACGTACGAAAACGAGACAGCTACGGTGAGAGAAAAAAAGAGAAATCTTGTGGGGCTGAATAGCTTGCGGGCCCAGCTAGTAAAAAAACCGAAAAATGTGGGGCAGAACGGCTTCTGGTACAGCTCGTGGAAAACACCGAACCAGCGCGGGAAAAAAAAGCCCGAACCTGTGTGTGGGGAATAATCAGAGAAGAAAACCGGTGGGAGTGGGTGCGTCGGGTTCGGGACGCGTTCCGCGTGCTGCGTCGGAGGGGGCTCGGGTATGGAATAATATTCTATACCATGGGTATGGAATAGCGCATATATATATAATGCAACTGGGTGCATTCTATGTAGAGAATGCACCCAGGCCGAACCGACGGACCAGGTGCGGCCCAAACCAACCCAGCAACTGGCGGCGGCACGCACGACCCACGCCCCCGACCCAGCAATTGTCCCCCCCCCGCCGCGCCCCCTGCGAACTGTTCCACCAAATCCGTGCGCAAAACCGCCCCTCCCGCATTAACTCCACTCCTCTCTCCCATTACCACCAAATCATTTCAGTTTCTCCCTCTCACACGCCACCGCTCCGCTCTCCGCTCTACGCTCGCCTCTCTCCGCCACTTCCGATTCCGGCACGTCGGGATCTCCACGCACGGCTCCGACGCCTCTTGCTGCTGTGGGAAACTCTCCGCGCGCGGTGGACACTAGTTCATCCTCGGAAGCTCCGCGCGCGGTGGAAGCTTCGCGTATTTCTCGTGTATCAGCGCAACCTCGGAAGCTTCGTGGGGAGGATCATCGAGTGCTGCTTCTCGCCGCCGAGGATTTGAAGTTTATTCGGTCGTCTCCTCCTCCAACCCCATTTGTTCGAGGTATCCACATCACCTATGTCATCAATCCCCCTCACATTCTAGTTGCTGGTCCTATTTTCGTGCACTAGGCTTTTGATTCGCCGCTGTTTTTCCTCAACCGCATCCGAGTGTGTGTTTCTAGGTTCGCGGAGGCATCCTCGGAAGATCCGCGCCACTGTGCTGCATCATCATCGTCGGGGGTTGCTCGGTTGTGTTCGCGCCTGTGATTTTCTAGGTATTTCCACGCCCAATCCAAATGATGTGTCTCAGTTACCCCGCAATGCTGTGATTTTCACGGTTGCAATTCTCTATCGGTTGTAGTTATGATCAGCATTGTGTGGTTGATTCGTTGTTCTCAGTTGCAACCTAGGTGTGTACAATGTTGCAAATGCATGGCAGATCTGTTTGTGCTCCACTTTTGTAACGTAGATGTGCACAGAGTTGCAAATGCATGCTTGTTTTATTGCAATCTGTTTGTGATCTAGTTGTACAGAGTTATAATTATGTTTTTCCATTCACATTTGTTGTTGCAATTGGTCCATGACACAAGTTGCAACTGTCTTACCAGCCATGTTGCAACTGTATATTTTAACTTTTACTTATCCTAGTTTAACCTTCAGACATTGTTTGGTTATTGGTTTAAAACTAATTGTTGGAACTGGTCCAGTAGTAATTGATTAGCAGTTTTTGTTGCAACTGTTTTGTAGTGTATGTTGCATTGTTGGCATTGATCTAGTAGTAATTATTCTACAAGCTTGTTACAAATGGGTGCACTGTGTTTTGTTTTTTCATTATTTGAATTCAATTACACATACTCTTAAAACTGACTGTTGGTAGTGGTCCAGTAGTAATTATTGTAGCAGTTTTTGTTGCAACTGGGTTGTAGTGCATGTTGCAATCTGGTGTACTGTGTTTGTTTTTTTATTATCTGAATTCAATCTCATATACTGTTCTTGTTTTTGGTGTGTAGCGTGTGATGATTAGCAATTTTGTGTTTTATGAGACCTGCATCATGTCATTGTGTTCTTATGTTTTTTTCATTTCTCGTTTTTTTCAGTTCTTTTCTTACAATGGATCAAGAACAAAATGTCACAAGCGGGCAAGGTCCTAACAGTAGTCGCCGCTCAGCCCGTTGTTGACAGCTGTTAAGTGCCTACTTTATCCGTAAATATACTCATGTATAAAGGAGCATAAGGCATTTCTTACACGTATTTAGTTAAGAATAATGTAGTTCCACTTGTCCTTGGAGATTATTTGATTGCAGGAAAATAAGTAGGAAAAGAGTGACAAACTCACCTTCTATGGTCCATGCCACATCACCTCATCCTAGGTGGGCTGCCAACAAGGATGCCATGCATGCACACCTGCCAACCAGGGAGCCATGCATGCATGCCATGCAAGCAATCCAAGTGAAGCAACCCCCAACGAATCAGAGCGTGACACGTGGACGTCACATGGATCCATGGGACCACAAAGGCATACAAATCGCGCCAAAACAGGGTGGACATCGGGAACCGACCTAAGGACCCACAGGACAGCCTCCAGGAGGAAGCACACCCCGAGTGGGGCCCACAGGGGGTCGGCCGACCCCACAGGTCGGCCGAACCGACCTTGTGGCCGCCACTCAGGGGCTTCCACGTGGTGCTTTCCTATTGGTCCTAGGCGCCATTCCCGGGGTGTTTGCATCCATTCCTCGCCGGTGCTCGGGCCTATAAATAGAAGGAGATGGGGCTCACTTATGAGACATCCATACTTGCAACACATCTCTCACTTTTAGTCTCAAGGCTAGAAGGTAGGCTAGAGTAGTTCTAATTCAGGTTCCAAGTCTACTTAGGGATCTAGGTATGAGTTCTCTTGTATCTTATTTGATTTGTATGACTTTGATCTACTTCAGTTATTCAGCTATTTCATATAAAGTTGTGTTAGTATACATGAGTGATTTGTTCATATGTTCTTCACCTGTTCATCATTTAGAGGCTACTGTTCTTGATGAACAAGGCCTTTCGATTCACTTGACGGGTGACTTTCACATGTTTCTGGTGTTTGTTCATAAGTTAGAGGCTCGTGTTCTTCGCGAACATGACCCTTTGATCCAGTTGAATAGACATAGGAAAACACGAATACGTTTGTGTACCTAACCTGGTTTGATCTAATTAGATGACATGACTGCGTTGTATGAAGTCTGTGCTTAAGCTACGGTACTCGGTGTAATTGGCTGGTTTATCTGGTGGCTTGACCTGGGTCACAATAGCTCGGGCCGGTCAAGTTCGGCTAACAACGTAAGCATGGTGCTTGGGTTGCATAGCTACCTTACTTATGAGTTTATCCCACGGTTTGTCTTGGGGTAGGCCGCGGTAGTGACAGCCGTTGGTCCCTCTGAAATCCCCCACGTTCGGATAAGCTGTAGGAGTCTAAAATATAACAACTGGAGTTGTGCGGAAGCAACGCGGGAGGTTATCTCCCCGTGGTACCTGGGTGCTTAAGTCAATGTTCTTCAACGCTAGTGTATCTAACTCGTTCCTACCAGCTTTATGTGTATAGTACATAAGAACCTAGAACTAACTCGTATGTTGCCTCCTATGCCTAGGACCCCTTAGAGAGAGAGTGAGTGTGTGTGTGATCACACTACCCCCATTATCATATTTTACCCCTACACTTGAGTGTCTGATTTATTTCCGTCTATGATCTATACTCATTGCAATAGAGTTGATCTTGTCATTCCACCAACGCCTTCCTTGGATTCGATACCCTTTGGAATACTCCTTTGGGGAAATGCTACAATGGTACTTCCGTGCGCTTGCAGACTCCTGTAACGTTAAGAATTACCAACCAGCATTTCTGGCACTGCTACCAGGATGGGTTCCAAACCTGTTCTTAGGTGATTGCATTAAGAAATGTCAACAAGCATTTCTGGCACCGATGCTGGGGAAGGCTTAAGGATGACATATCAACACTTTGCATATGTTTATAATGATGACAGGAATAAAACAGTTCTCAATGCAGGCTAACTTGGATTGTCTTCTTTGTCTATTGATGATGAAGACAGGTAGTGCATGACTGGTTTCGACTTACAGCCGAATTTTACTGAAGATCCTGAGTCACTCGTAAGGAAGGCACGAACTCATTTCGGCTCTCCTTTACATGAACGTTCAGAAGTCGACCCAGCTTCCTTTGTGCCATCTGCATCAACTTCCATGGCCAACCCTGTCGAGAAGACTCTCCGCGAGTACTCCGCTCCCTCTGCTGACCATGTGCCGATAGGCCCTGTGATCAACACTGGGAATGGAAACTTCGACATCAAGACTGGCTTAATCATGATGGTACATGCTAGCCCATTATGTGGCAAGTCTAATGAAGACGCGAGCACCCACCTGCAGCAGTTCCTGGAACTGTGCAGTACCTTCACTATATGAGGAGTGGAGGAAGAAGCTATTCGTCTGCGACTGTTTCCCTTCTCCCTCTTGGGAAAGGCGAAGCAGTGGTTCTATGCTAACCGTGCAGAGATTAACACTTGGGCAAAGTGCTCCGCAGCATTCCTCGCGAAATTCTTTCCGTTGGGCAAAATCAATGTCCTTCGGGGGCGAATTTCAAGTTTCGAGCAAGCGGCAAATGAGACTACCCCAGAAGCTTGGGACAGACTCCAGGAGTACATCCTGGTGTGTCCTCATCATGGGATGGACAACTGACTTATTCTTCAGAGTTTCTATAATGGGCTGACTCCGACAGCCCGAGGCCATATTGATGCTGCAGCTGGAGGGGCCTTCTTCTCTCTTACTATTACTGAAGCTACTACACTGATTGAGAAGATGGTTACCAATCAAGGGTGGAGTGATGATCGACTTCAGCCACGTCAAAGGGACATACCGTCAAGGAAGCGGATATGTTGCACGCCAAGATGGACCTAATGATGAAGAGAATGGATGATCTAGCCAATGAGAAGGCCACCATGGCCACCACTACTCAAGCTATGGATGCTCGCATGACTTGCGAAGTCTGTGGTAATACTGGGCACTCAGGGAATTACTGCCCTGCTACCCAGGAGGATGTGATGTACATGAACGGCAACAACAACGGTTATCGTCCACAAGGAGGTCAAACGTGGAATCAATCACGCCCTTATTATAAAGAAGGTAATCAAGGTAATTCTTTCAACCCAAACCAACCTTCCTTGAAAGATCTAGTCTTTGGGCAAGCTAAGATTAATGAAGGTCTTAATAAGAAAACAACTGCCTATGATAAGGCTTTTGAGAGCCTTAATGTTAAAATTGATAGCCTTTCTTCTGCTCTTAAAAACCAGTTGAGTTTTAGTAAGATGATAGAAACCCAGTTGGCTCAATTAGCAGCTTTGGTTCCCTCTGCTGAAGATGGGAAGATTCTGAGGCAACCCGTATCTTCGTGTGAAAATGTTTGTGTAGTATCCACCAGATGGGGTATGCATTCTGGGCGGGCACAAGCCACTGACTATGCAGGGAAACCTATACAGCAAATACTTGACCCATGGGAATCTTCAACAATCACACACAAGAAAGATCATGGTTATCCGGCTATCACCTGCAAGATATATTACCAGAAGATTAAGCATGCTCTCTGTGACCTTGGTGCAAGTGTTAACCTTATGTCCAAGGTCATGTTTGAACAATTGGGGTTTCCAGCTCTAACTCCAACTACGACGGCCGTCCAACTTGCTGATGCATCGATCCGACATCCAGAGGGGATAGTAGAGAACTTATTGGTATTCATCCAAGGTTCATGCATCTTTGCGGATTTCGTGGTCCTTGATATGCAAGATGATGAGGGAATGCCTCTCATTCTTGGGAGACCATTCCTAAGTGATGCCAACGCAAGGATCAATGTCGGAGCCAGAACGATCCGATTCCGCATTGGGAAGAGGAACTTGATGTTCCGATTTCAGGCAACAAAAGAAAAATGCTATACACTGCAGGGCAAAAATGAGCAATCAGGGGCATGGACGGAGCCACAGCCCCAGCGACTTCCCACCACTCCAACAAAGTCTAAGAAAACAAGAAGGGTGTGGCGGGAAATACAAAAGTCATCTCCATCTGTTTCTCGGGAATAGGGTGACGAGTGGAATTGATCTCCGAGAAAAGTCTCGCTCTCAGACTTAAAAAGATGAGTCCTTTTTGCCAAAAGGTAAAATTGGTAGTTATCTCATATTTCCCTTTCAAAATTTTATTTGATTTTTCCAAATGCATATTTGAATTTTCCAACCTTGCATCTGCATGTTAGATTTTTTCTAGCCAATTTCCCTTTTCAAATAAAATTCTGAAAATAAATTTTTGAGTAGAAAGTTCTAGAAAAAATTTTCGAGCAACATTTTGGGCGAATCTGGACCTAGACATCTGGGCAGGACATTAGGTAGCCGTTAGAGAGCCGTTGCAAAAAGCTGGAAGCAGGCGGGCCCGGTAGGGGCTCGGCCGACCCCAGGGGTCGGCCGACCCTGGCCAACGGTCAAGTGGACCCCGCCTCTTCCAACGGCTCCTAGCCGTTGCCCTTGTCCTTTACCCCGGTGCCTGGCTCGATTGCCGATAAATAGAAAGGGGGATTGAGGGGTTTCTTCACCCATTCACTCATTTTTCATCACCCTCTCTCCCTCTTTCCTCTTGCTCTTTGGTTTTCTTGGATTTCTTGCTCAAGTGGAAGTGTCAAGCACTCTCTCCAATTTGTCGCTGAATATTGAATATTGGTGGAGCAAGTTCGGTAAGGATTTCATTTCGATTTCACTAACCCATCATCGAGTTGCTCGTGTTGTCCCATTGTTGTGCAAGATGAGTTGGATTGCCGGTGCGTACCGGAAGGTGACCCGCTCATGCCGTTCTAGAGATGGAGAGGGCTCGTCTCACCACTCCGGAGCTACACCGAGTCCAATGTCAACCGACCGTGAAGAAGAGGAAGAGGAGGAGCTACCCACGCCACAAGCCGAAGGAGTGTTCGATGCCGATGCCACCTTCATCGACTTGAGGGACGACCGGGAGAGACAAGCTTATGCTCTCATCAAGGATCGAGTCTTCGCCAACACCAAGGAGTTCGACTCGGCCCTTGTCGAGAAAACAGGTATGGACTCCGAGTTCGATTCCATTTGGCATGCTCTTGGTTGGGAGAACTTGGTTCCGGTGTGGGAGATCGGTTCTAGGCCTCTCACCATCCAGTTCCTCTGTACTCTTCGGGAGGATGAGACCGGTATTACGTTTTGTTTCCATGGAACGTCGTATCGAGTCTCATGGCATGATCTTAGTCGTGCTCTCGGTTTTCAACGTCGTTGTGCTATTTCTCTCGATCAAGCTTGCAGCGATTTTATTTGAGATAGTTTTTGGGAAGAGATTTCTAGTCGGCCTGTCCGTGGCAAGTTAGCACCTCGGTGCAACGATATCACGCATCCCACTCTCCGACTGTGGCACAAGTGGCTCGCCATCACTCTCTTTCCAAGGGATGATGTTCGAACCATGCGCAGAGACGAGATGAGGATATTATATGCCGCGGTCAGATGGCTCAAAATCTCCCCAGTGCAAGCTATGATTCGGCAGTGGTTGACAAATTTTAGGATGACGAGTTCTATTGAGTGTACGTCCCTGATCACATGTATCATTTCGAGTCTTGGGATTACACAAGGGGCTAACGTTCCCTACATTGATTCTCCCTGGGCCATGATAGATGAGGCGTATCTGGTTCAAGGACATACTCTTAAAAAGGGCCCAGATGATTCCTTGGTTTTCTTCTACCCTGGCCATGCAAACCAGATTCGGTTACCTAACTCGGATTTCCGTTTGTACGGCCAAGGACCACTAACCGTTCCTCTTGAGGAACCTTGTCATTCTAGTGTTTCTGGAGACAGGGTCACTAGGAGTGCATCGAGGAGGGCAGCGATAGCACAGTAACTGCCACAACATCCGCTGCCACAGCCATCACCACAGCCGTCACTTCAGCCACAGCCTCAGCCTACCCCACCGCCGTCTGGCTCATGGGCCTCGGCCGGGTACATGTCTGGAGTTACACCCGGATATGCCCCCGGTTGGGACCAACCCATGAGTCAGCCAGGTGCGAGTAGCTCGACCTAGGCTAGTGCAGGGAGTGGCGAGTGGGTTCGGCCCACCAGTGCTACCTACGGGGACTCGTCCTCATCGTCCGGGTTGCGCTCGTCATCTCGTGGGGCCACCCTCACTCAGCAGATGAGCGAGCTCAACATCCGTGTCGGTACCATGGAGGAGACAATGCACCAGCAGGCTGAGTCCACTCGGGACTGGCAGTGTATGACTAGCGAGAGGATTCACACCATGGAGCAGAGACAGCTGCGACAGCTGGAGGAGCAGAGGGCTTACTACGCGTGGATGGGATACCACCCTCCACAGCAGTGAGCCTGAAGCTAACTTGGGGGAGGACCCCCATTCTGAGGTAACTTGTATCTTCTATTGTTTTCAGAACCCCGTATGCTAAAAACACATAAAAATCTAAAAAATTTAAAAAGTCCAAAAATATTTATTTGCTTTCTAAAATTAGTTTGTTTTCATATGCGCGGTAAGAGTGTTCTTATTCTTCATGGTTGAAATGATGAATAGTTGCTCTGTTTATTCCTCTTGTATGCCTTGTTTACAGCTTAGTATCCTATCCAAGTTTTGAGTTTGTTGGCTAGTATGATCGAACCTGAGCTTGAAATTTGTGGGTAGCAAAAAGCATGATGTTTGCAGTTGTTGCAAGATATGATATGGTACAATAGAGTTGCTATGAGCTAGTACTAAGTGATGTTTGATATCCGGAGTTTTCTTTTGAAAAATGTTAAAATGATAAGTTCCTCAATGATGAGAAATTCCTATCCAAGGCCATATGTAGATTTTAGCTTCTGTTAAACCTCCACATATGCTACCTGATTTCTTCATTGAGTCTTGTCGAATTGTTGTGACCCTCGGCGAGTAAACTTGTCATACTCCTATGATCAAGATCACGTACACACCACCATATGCGAAACTTCTACACTGGAAGTTAGCAACCATCATTTCATCCATCCCCCATCCATTTCACAAAATAAAGCTCCGCACATGTTCCATGATTACTCTCCTTCAAAAAAAAATATTCAGCAAGGACTAAGGGCTATGTAAAAAAAGAGAGAAACATGCTCAAGGGCATGCATAAAAAAAAGAAAAAAAAAGAAAAAGAATAAAGAGACATAGCCCATGTCTCAAAAATTTCAAAAAGGAGGAGAGTAAAATCATGCAAAGAGGAGTTCATTATCCATCCACCATACACACACTTTTGCACATCTTGATCAGGGTGTATGACTTGTTCTCCCAAGGATCTGGTTTTCGACTTGTCAATACATGAGAAACAGGTATGCCACATGTTTTCCCTACCTACAGCTCCACATATCAGCTTATTAGGAGTAGGTAGTGAAAGAAGGTAAAACAATGCCTTGGTGAGGAATCATACACATTGAGCGATCCGAGAGTATCATTTGAGGAACTTTGATTTCTTTTTGAAAAACCTACAAAACCTCCGGATTGATAACTGATAAAGGTACATGTGATTGGTAATCTTTATACAACCATTCTATCTTTCAACCGCCCAAGGCAGGTGAAGCTACACGCCCCATATCAATCGAGTGTAAGGTAAGATCAATGCCAACTTCTTCAATTCTTGATAGAGTACCTAGCTGTATCTTGTTATACATTAGGAATACAACATCGTAGCAACTCCTGATCAACCAACCTAAGTCCTTAATCTCTTGCTCGGGACGAGCAAGAGGCTAGCTTGGGGGAGTTGTTGATGGCTGTTAAGTGCCTACTTTAGCCGTCAATATACTCATGAATAAAGGAGCATAAGGCAATTCTTACACGTATTTAGTTAAGAATAATGTAGTTCCACTTGTCCTTGGAGATTATTTGATTGCAGGAAAATAAGCAGGAAAAGAGTGACAAACTCACCTTCTATGGTCCATGCCACATCACCTCATTCTAGGTGGGCTGCCAACAAGGATGCCATGCATGCACACCTGCCAACCAGGGTGCCATGCATGCATGCCATGCAAGCAATCCAAGTGAAGCAACCCCCGACGAATCAGAGCGTGACACGTGGACGTCACATGGATCCATGGGCCCACAAAGGCATGCAAATCGCGCCAAAACAGGGTGGACACCGGGAACAGACCTAAGGACCCACAGGACAGCCTCCAGGAGGAAGCACACCCCGAGTGGGGCCCACAGGGGGTCGGCCGACCCCACAGGTCGGCCGAACCAACCTTGTGGCTGCCACTTAGGGGCTTCCACATGGTGCTTCCCTATTGGTCCTAGGCGCCATTCCCGGGGTGTTTGCATCCATTCCTCGCCGGTGCTCGGGCCTATAAATAGAAGGAGAGGGGGCTCACTTATGAGACATCCACACTTGCAACACCTCTCTCACTTTTAGTCTGAAGGCTAGTAGGTAGGCTAGAGTAGTTCTAATTCAGGTTCCAAGTCTACTCAGGGATCTAGGTATGAGTTCTCTTGTATCTTATTTTATTTGTATGACTTCGATCTACTTCAATTATTCAGCTATTTCATATAAGGTTGTGTTTGTATACATGAGTGATTTGTTCATGTGTTCTTCACCTGTTCATAATTTAGAGGCTCCTGTTCTTGATGAACAAGGCCTTTCGATCCACTTGACGGGTGACATTCACATGTTTCTAGTGTTTATTCATAAGTTAGAGGCTCGTGTTCTTCGCGAACACGACCCTTTGATCCAGTTGAACAGACATAGCAAAACACGAATACTTTTGTGTACCTAACCTGGTTTGAAATCTACTATTGTTGCAAATGGTTTCGGTGACCTGCTGAGTTTCAAGCCCAATTTCTTGTCCAGAAGATTGCTCAACTGGCTGATGCGGAAGCTGAACCCAGAGACGATGTATCTAGAGATTGGGGGCGGGAAAAAGATTCCTGTGACCGAGCACAGCGTGTGGTGTTCTTTCATGTTACCAGATGGTGGCAGCGACCCGCCCTCCATGCCTGATGCAGAAGCTCGCAGATTACTGGATGTTATTGGAGCTCAAATCTGTGGCGATGCTTACAGATCCAGATCTGGCATCAGTGCTGCTGTCATCATTTCCAAATTGAAGAACGACAGTCTCACTGGGGAGCTTGGGCTGAGAGCATTTTTCATGGCCATATTTCAGTGTTTGCTTTTCTACAACACCGCCAGCCATCTCAGGATTGATGATGTAAGGTACACAGAGGACATGGAGAACATGACAAACAAGAACTGGTGCAAGGCAGTGGTTGACAGGCTGAGCGTAGCTGCTCGGCTGTATAAGAAGGATTTTGCTGAGAAGGGCATCAGAGCACCCATCAGCGGATGCGGCATCTTCCTAGCTGTAAGCTCCTATTCTTAGTAGTAATTGTTTGTATTTACTGTTGCAACCATCACTTGGCAGATGTTGCAATTTCCTATCTTTTTTCGATAATCAGGGTGCAATAACAACTAACCATCATTCATTCTCTGTAACATCTATTTCTGTTATTGCTATTCTTTTTGTTGTTGTAACTGGTTTTGACGGATGTTGCAATTTTTATGTCACAGATGTTATACGTCGACAACCTGCAGCATGATCTTGACACAAGCTCATTCTCCATCCCTCGATGTCCTTTCCTGGACTCAAAGATCATTGAGCCGATAGCTTTGTCGGATCTCAGGGGTGATGTGCCTGTTGGCACCATCGGGTACGGACACCTCAGGGTAAGTTTTTGCAAACCACATTTTGTAACTGTTGCAAATGCTAACGCACAATTTTTTCAATTTGTTATTTTATTTTATAATTCAACATTGTTTTTTTGTTGCTTTTTCTGCAGCTGAGAAGTTGCATTGACACGTGCTACAGCGTCGGCCCCTCTGCTCTAGCAGTACTAGCCCCCCAGAACCAGCAGCAGTTGCCCCAGGAGCAACTTCATCTGTCCCAGTAGTAGCAGCACGTACCGCCGCCGGCACATCTGCTGATGCACCCGGCACATCCCATGATCCCGACGGCCGCGCTGCTTTCAACATCCAGCCCCCTGTTTTCTACTAGTACCCGAGCCTGAGTTCTTCGTTCGGCCAGAGCCTCAGTGATCTGGTTGGAAGGAGCAGGAAGTTAGCCGCGCTGAACATCTTGAAAGTTTTCGATGAAAGCACCAGCAAGGCCCAGGCATACGCACAAGAGGCGGTCAAGTACTCTACAATGTCACGTGAGCTTATGGCGGAAGCTCACCACGAGTGCTACAGCGACATCTAGAAGCTGATTGCTGATGCTGTCGCTGAGAAGGAAACTGCCAAAGAGCGTAGGAAGAAGGGCAAGAATGATGCTGGAGAAGCTGCAGGTATTTTTTTTGTTGCAGACAGCATGATATTATTGTTGCAATCACATTCCACATAAGTTGCAATTTGCCAGACACACAAATACCGATAATATTACATTTTTTTGTAGGAACAGGAGGTAGTTTGATTGAACCAGAAGACCAACCAGGAGGTAACCAGGAGGAAGAGCAAGCAGGGAGCCCCATCCCCATCGAAGTCCAAATGCATCAGGAGGAAGATGAAATGGGGACTGGGGATGATGAGACAGGTCATCATGATGATGATTTTGATGTTTTGCTGAGAACACCACCACGCGGCCAGAACATTGATATGGAAGAGCAAAGTATGGCTAGGAGTAAGTGTACCAACGTCTTTCTCTTCACGCTAAATAATGGCTTTTGATGATTTTGACTATTCCCATTTTGTTTGCTGGGGGCAGCTCCACCTGATCTACATGGAGTACACGCTAGCATTGATGACATAATTGGCATAATGGATTCCCCATAGCACTCTGCCAGCAGTGATGGCGAGGTTAGTTTACTAGTGGTTTTTTTTGCATTGCTATTGGCTTTTCATGTTCTGATTTCCCCCATGTTCTCCATTTTTCTTAGTCCCCCCCTGAAACTTAGCAGACACGTGCAGCACGATGTGTTGTTGGCAAGAGGAAGGCTTCCACACCCCCAAGAACTGATGCTGG
Organism: Cenchrus fungigraminus; assembly: GCA_036936925.1. Taxonomy (NCBI): domain Eukaryota; kingdom Viridiplantae; phylum Streptophyta; class Magnoliopsida; order Poales; family Poaceae; genus Cenchrus; species Cenchrus fungigraminus. Next base: position 126,244,247 of record CM072779.1, read on the forward strand.
AACGCAGTAGCAGCAGGGCCCTGCCCAAAAGGTTGTAACCAACACAATGCCAAGTTTGCAATTTGGATGTAGTTACAGTTGCAATTTGTGTTTTTCTTTTTTCTAAAATATACCTGATCCACTATCGTAATACAGGGTCCTATAACGTATGAAAGGAGGAACGATAAGTCTGAGAGGAAGAAAGCGGAAGAGGAGTCGAGGAGGAAGGTTGAACAAGAGGCAAAGACGAAGGAGGAGGATGCGAAAAGGGAGGCAGAGGAGGAGGAGAGGAGGAAGTCTGAGGAAGATGCTAGGAGGAAGGCAGAGGAGGAGGAGAATAGGAAGGCAGCGGAGCAGGAAAAGAGCAAGGCGGAGAAGGAGAAGAGGAAGGCCGTGGAGGAGGAGGAGAAGAGGAAGGCAGAGGAGGAGCAGAAGAGGAAGGCGGAGGAGGAGAAGAGGAAGGCTGAGTAGGAGGAGAAGAAGAGGAAGGCAGAGGAGGAGAAGAAGAGGAAGGCGGAGGAGGATGAGAAGAGGAAGGCGGTAGAGGAGGAGGAGAGGAGGAAGGCGGCAGAGGAGGAGCAGAGGAAGAGGAAGGCAGCAAAGAAGGAGAGGAGGAGGATGGTAGCAGAGGAGGAGGACAGGATTAGGAAGGCAGCAGAGGAGGAGAGGAGGAGGAAGGCATCAGTGGAGGAGGAGAGGAGGAGGAAGGCAGCAGAAGAGGAGGAGAGGAGGAGGAAGGTATCAGAGGAGGAGGAGAGAAAGAAGGCTGAAGCTGCAGCAATTGAGAAGAGGAAGGCTACAACAGAGGGAAAGAAAAAGGTTGCAGCTGATAAGCAAAAGGGCGATCAAGCTGCATCTGAAGTCGAGAAGAAGAAAGCTGTTACAGCTGAAGCCAAGAAGAAGAAGTTTGAAGCAAAGGTAATGAAGTTGCAGGAAGCAGTGCAGAAATAGCTGGAGGTCAATAAGGCTTCTCTAGACAAGCCGGTCTCCGTTGCAAAGGCAAACAAGGCCCTGCAGATGCAGATGTCAAAAGCTTTTGCCAAGAAGCGCAAAGAGTACGAGGAGAAGTTGGATATCCTTCGCAAGGAGGCCGACTTTGATATTGACAACATGGAATGTCAGGGACAATCTGGCTCATCACCCGATGATGTCAACTTCCATGCTGATTGTGACGACGACATCAACAGGTTCAGCCAACCAGTCTGGCTCTCGCAAGAAGGAGATTCACATGGCCTTGTTGATTTCAACGAGGTTCAAAGGATTATATTCCAGTGCCTAGGCGACAGAGTGCTGAGGAGGCCCAGGGAGTACATTTCCCCATTCAAGATCATGTCCAATCGACATGAGATACCCCTAGCCAAGGCTGTATATCTTAGGAGGAAGATCGCTGGTGACCCTGAGCTTCGGAGGTATGTTTTATTTTCGCTTTCCTACTTTGCAACTGGTAGTTAATTATATCTGCAATTTGTTACTTGCTACACTTGCAATTTGCACCATATAAATCAGAGCATAGTTGCAACTGTCATTCTCTCAATAATCAGGTTGCAATCACAGCTAAGCAGAAGTCGCAACCACACATCAACTATGTTGCAATCCTAGATAACAAGCAGATTACAATCACACATATCGCATGTAACAAACAGTTGCAAACACACACTAACCAGGTTGCAATCACAGATATACAGTGTTATTCATTTTTTTAGATCACAGCTAAACTAGTAGTCTTTTGCAATCACAGCTAACAAACAGTTGTAACCACACATCATCTCTATTGCAGTCACACAGACCCATCAGTAGGAATCACAGCTAACATGCAGTTGCAACCTCATATCTAACAAGCAGTTGCAATTCTTTTTTTTGCAATCACAGCTAACCTTTTTGTTTTTTTGGTGCAGGAGAACATTATTGCAGTTTGGCCTTCTTCCAGATTTCACTGGAGAGGAGCTTTTAACCTCCTTTTCTAATGATGCATTAGGAGAGTCTGGCATCATAGACTTTTTTGTGCACTGCATGAGACATGATGACATTGTGCACAAGCTTGATTCATGCGGATACAGGGTGTTCCTGACGTCGAGGTTCTATGTAAGTTTCCATCCCTGCCCCAACACCATGTTTTTTCTTTTTACAGTTCTGTTGTTTTGTGTAACCTCCTTTTCCTTTTTTTCACTGCAGTTCAATGTTTCAACATGCAAAAATGTACTGAACCCTGATAAGTCTGAGACACAAGCTTTCACAGAAGCATGGAAACATCTGAGGTCCGAGTGCCAGCATTATGACCTGTCGAAAGCAAAACTGGTCAGCAGGCCTTTTTCCTAGCTCACTCTGTCTTTCCTCGTTGCAACTGCTAGTTAATTGTCTCTGCAACTGCTACTGTCATCCACTTGCAATTTTGAATCATATTTTTCATTATGCAATTCAGAGCACAGTTGCAACTATGCTTTTATCAATAATCAGGTTGCAATCACATTTAACACATTGTTGCAACCATACACTAGCAAGGTTGCAATCAGACATATATAGTGTTATTTAGTAGTTTTTCAATCAAAGCTAATCACATATCAAATTTGTTGCAATCACAGCTAACCAGCAACTGGAACCCACACACTAACTAGGTTTCAACCACACATATATAGTGTGATCCAGTAGTTTTCTTTTTTGCAATCACATTTTGTAAACCGTCTGCACCTTTTTCCTTTGCAAACTGTCATTTTGAGAAGATGTTTGTCCATTTTTTTACTAATCAGATCCACTCCTGCCTTGTACCAGATTTTTGTTCCTATCCAAGATGGAGAGCACTTCTTTGTGTATTGCTTCAATTTCATCCACAATCGTATTGATGTGCTGGACTCCAACGACTACTTCATCAAATGTACTGATCAGGAAGAACGCCACAAGGCTGTTTTTGCAAGGATCCCAATCATAGATGCATGCTTCCATAAGGTTTCGAACTTGAAGTTACCCAGAGTTAGCGGCTGGAGGAAGCCTTTCATTGACTTACCAAAGGAAGCTGGTCCCTGTGATTGCATGTTCTTTATCTGGAAGTACATGGAGTATTACGACGGGGATACGCTAACCACAGAAATCAATCCGGTGAGGCATGCTGTCAATCGATTTTTCCTTTTAAAGTTCTCTTTCTTTGCTTTTTTGTGTGTTTTTCTGTGTGTTCATCACAATACAGCCCAATGACCATTATTTTTTTGTATTTTTATGTTGTTGCAGTTCAAGGGCCCGATATACTATCTGAACCAAGTTGAACTTCCTAAATCATTGGACAAGTTTAGGATTGGTGTCAATAACTCTGTGTGATGCACTATCTGCTCTTCCACCCTCTGAACCAAGTTGAACTTCCTAAATCATTGGACAAGTTTAGGATTGGTGGACGTCCGGTGCCGTTTAATGTGGACAGTAGTCAGTCAAACAATTAGTTTCATGCAGAAAACTTTTTAGTGATGTGTTATGTTGGAAGTATTGAACTTGTAGTGTTTGTTTGGTTTTGTGCACACTATACTATTTGATGCAGAATGCAAGTTAACTGTCTGTAGTCAGTCGAATAAATATTTGGTCGAGTTGCAACCGAATCATTTTCTGATGTGCAACCGAAGTATTTGTTGAGTTGCAATCGGTGTGCTTTGCTCAGTTCGGTGCACTTGATTTTCTGTCGAGTTGCAACTGGTGCCTCTTTTCTTTTTACGGAGTTGCAATTCGTATGTACACATTTTTTTATACTGAGTTGTAATCGGAGTGGATGCTGAGTTGCAATTTGAGCGCTCACGCAGTTGCAACTAGAACTTAGTTTGAGCTACTGAATCCCCGGGTTGCAATTAGTAGGATGGAAACTTGCAATCTGGGGAACTACAATGTTGCAACTGGCATTTTTGTCTGGCTGCAACTAGAACTCTATTGGAGTTGCAATTTGTCCAATACAAAATTAATAAAACAAATCAGAAGCGCAACTGAAGCGGAGAAATACTTGCAATCGACGTGCCTTTCGAGTTGCAACTGCTAAGCCATTCAACTTGCAATCGTAGGGTTGTGGTTGTGCACTTGCAACTAGGCGCCACTACATACTTGCATACTGGTCAAAATGAATATAAAAACTACATCCTCAGAGTTGCAAACCACACGCTAACTGGGTTGCAAACCACACACCAACCAGGTTGCAACCACACACATAGAAGTTTAGCAATCATTGTTGTTTAGACACAATCCCCATAGTTATTCACCAGTTGCAACCACACGAGAACAACAGTTGTAACCACACAATACTAACTGTTGCAATGACACAGCAAAACAGTAATTGCAACCACACCTAACCGACCAGTTGCAATCACAAACTACCAAGGTTGTAATTAAAACACAAACCCGGTTGCAATCAGGGCACAGTTTTTGCAAACAGTAATAGGCAGTAACCATCAAAGCAAGTTGCAAATCTTGCAAACAAAAAAATTAATAGTTAGAAGTACCTGCGGGTAGTGCGACTCAGAAGCGCAACTGAAGAGGCAAAAAGTTGCAATCGATGTGGGTTTCGAGTTGCAACTGCCAAGTCAACAAACTTGCAATCATATTGTTTTGGGGGTGGGGGGTGGTGGCAGTTGCAACTGGTGCGACTGTATACTTACAACTGGAAACCGTAGTGCGATTTTTTTTGATATCCGGTCGAAATGAATATAAAAATTACATCCTCATATTTGCAAAAACTGGTACTGCAGTGCTTAAAGACTTTGCAATCGACATGCTTTTAGAGTTGCAACTTTACTGTCAGGCGACTTGCAATCATATTGCTTTCTTTTGAGCAGTTGCAACTGGCGTGACTGCAGACTTGCAACTATACTATAGCGTGAGTTACAATTTGTTTGAAATCAATAAAAAATGGTGACAATATATGTCCAGAGTTGGACATTCATCCCAGATTCATACCAACTGAACATCAACAGATTCATTATTATGTTTAAGTTACACAGGAGTATGAAACAAGATAAAAAATGGATAAATTACATTGGTTTCACTCAGATTCATAGCAGATTCACTTAGATTCATAGGAATCTCGGTAATTAACACCGGAAGATGCTGCTCTCCTAATTCTTGCAAGCGCCAGGGATGATGCAGACTCCCCCATGGCTTCAGTGCATCCAGACTGGCCCGTCTCATCCTCTTCGCTTTGCTGCTCATCCTGATTCTCATCTAGTCCTATTTTTATTCTTGGGCGACCTCTCTTTCTTGGAGCTCCAGTTTTAGTTTTTGCGCCTCTTTTCTTGGCATTATTCTCGGCTGCTCTGCTTCTGTTTGGGTTCTGAGGGCATGTTGTGCTATAGTGACCTTTTACATGGTAGGTATGGCACTCTTTTTTCCCCTAGCTTCCAATGTACGAGCTGTATGGATTATGAGGTTCCTTACCCTTTTCAGCCGCACTTGCAGATTTTCTACCCTTTGTGCGCGGCTGTGGTGGCTCAGTCAGTTTTATACCAGCGAAGAAATTTGTAGAAGCTGGATTGAGGCTCGATGCTGGCGGGGCAGGCTCATTGTGCAGGACAACTTGGCCCACATTGGTTTCAGTTACTTCTTGTGTTGGCGCACTAGCAGCAACATCACGAGCCTGTGCTGCACCTTCATCTTCATGCAACTCACTATTGGCCCCTTCATTAGTCCCACTGTCCACTATCCGCGGAAGCTCGATCCCAGAAGTTATCATGTCGATGTGCCTTATAGTTTCAGTGTAGGCGCGATCAGATTTGCTTCCTGCTCTCCCCAGGTGCATTACTTTAGGCAGGTGCTTCGACAGCCTTGATTGTTCCGTGTCAGGATCTTGCACTACGTGTATATCGCTTCAGAATGTACTTCTCAGGTATGTTTTGAATTTGGAGGTTGGTGAACGCCTTTATTAAGTGCATGCAGAACAGCCATGTATGCTCCCATTGCATACACTCGCATTTATACACACCTGCTTTCTTGTCAACCACCACCTTGAATGCGTGTTGTGCCTTGCAAAATGCCCAGTGCCCTTCTCATGCTTCACAAAGTAACCAGATTCCACAGTCGGGTCAGGCTCTATCACAAAAGCTATGCTGTTAATGTATTCCCTCTTGTATTCATTGTACACAGCCCTTGTGTACACCCTGCCGAGTTGCTCATCAAATCGCGACTTGCACGCCCTGACCACTTCAGCCTGAGCACAAAAAATAGTATCGTCTTAATGTCCAAACCAGACTTGACCATTATACGTGTGCAACCACCCCAGCCAGTGAGTTGCAATCAGACGCAGCAGAAGTTGCATTCAGACCACACCAGAGTTATCCCAGCAGTTTTTTGCAATCACACACCAACCAGGTTGCAAACCACACACCAACCAGGTTACAACCACACACACAGTAGTTTGCAATCATTGTTGCTTAAACACAATCCCCAGAGTTATTCACCATTTGCAAGCACACGAGAACAACAGTTGTAACCACACCAGACTAGCAGTTGCAATCACTGTTTTTTGTTTTAAGTGATTTTGGGTCATTGTTTATACAGTAGTTGCAATCACACGGCAAAACAATAGCTGCAACTACACCTAACGGACCAGTTGCAATCACAAAACCACCTAGGTTGCAATCGGGGCACAATTTTGCAAACAGTAATAGGCTGTAACCATAAAAGCAAGTTGCAAATGTCAGGGAGTACCTGTGAGTAGTGCGACTCGCCAGCATCCATGTGGTCTGTGTGCTGAATTGAGTCGAGCACTCTTTTTGCAAATACATGCAGGATGGTTACATTGTTAACATAGCCATCTTTCAGCACCCTGTTATGGCTCTCAGATTTCTAGGTGGATGTTATCCGCCCACAGTACATGCCCTTGAAATATGTGGATATCCATCTCTCTCTTTTCTGCCACAATGCAACAATCGCATGGTGCTCTTCGATGCCACATTCATCCACCAGTCTATTCCACTCCACCTCAAACTGTGTGGGTCCAAGAGGATAATTTATCAGGGATTCCAGCCTCTCCTTCAGATTTTCATCCTTGTGCAATTTGTACAGCTCATCCAGCTCATAATCCCACATCTTGGTTATGTGCCATCGGCAATTCCTATGCTGGGTCTTGGTAAACACAATCTTTAATGCTTCCCTCATCGCTGGTTCTTCATCTGTGTGAGGCAAAATCTACAAAAAAACAAAATGAGCAAAAACAAAAAACGACCAGGTTGTTGCAATCAAGCATCATACAGAGTTGCAATCAACTTAAAGGGACAGTTGCAACCAACACAAAAATATCCAGATTTTTGTTGCAACTGACTGTTGGCATTGGTCCAGTAGTAATTACTCTATAAGTTTGTTGCAACTGGGTTTCAGTGCATGTTGCAATCTGGTGCACTGTGTTTTGTCATTGTCTGAATTCAATCACACATACTCTTTGGTTAAAACTGACCAGGTTGTTGCAACCAAGCAGCATAAAGAGTTGCAATCATCTTAAAGAGACAGTTGCAACCAACACAAACTATCCAGGTTGCAATCACACACCTATTTTTGTAATCATTATTGTTTTCACACAATTTTTACTATACTTATCCAGAAGTTGCAACCACACACATACCAGAAGTTGTAACCACAACAGATAATCAGGTTGCAATCAGTATTTTATTTTAACAGATTTTGGGGCTAAGTTATACAGTAGTTGCAATCACAGACCCAACATGTAGTTACAAACATCACCTAAACTATCAGTTGCAATCATACCTGCAGGATCACAAAAGGTTGTTTACCAGCCATGCAGCTTTTGAATGTCTCGAACAGCCACTTGAATGACTCAATCGTTTCATCACGAAGAAGAGCTTTCCCAAATGACACATTCTTCAAGTTATTGCTGCAACCAACAAACATGGCCAACGACATGTTCTTGTTGTTAGTTTTGTGAGTCGTGTCAAATGTTATTACATCCCCAAAATCCTTGTACTCTGCCCGCTGACTTGCATGGCACCAAAAAATGCTCCGAAGCACTGTTGTTTTTGGGTCGAAATCGACATCCCAATAAAAGTATTCATTGTGCTCCTTGCATTCCCTGAAGAATTGGAACAGTTTCTCCATGTCCCCGTCCCTTTCATCCCTTGCTTGCTCAGCTTTCCTGCACCAAAAAAACCCTAGTAAAACTGCTAGTTTTTTGTTGTATCTGGGTTCATTCTTTTATGTTAGGTGGAATGACCTATAGGTTCTGGACATCTTTCTCTGTGAATGGCCAGTTTTGACGGCCTCCAAATAAGTCAGACATCACATTCATTATTGCTTGTGTTGGCACACCACTCCTTGCCATCACTGCAAACAGATCATCTAGTGCTACCTCCCTTTGCTTGTGAGCATGCATGTATCTCACCATCCTCAGGGTGGGCTGAAGCGGGTGATTCTGCGCTTGCTCCACGTGATCAAAATACCAAGTATTGTGCTTCTTGTCCACCTTCAACTTAACATAAGTGGGGCAACCAATTCTCTTCAACGTCTTATTTGTCAGAGGCTCCTCATTCTCTTTACCTGGCTTCAGAAAACCCTCCCTGTCGCAGACGCAGTGTCTTGTTTCTTTACTAGTTCTTTTCGTCCTTACGCAAAAACCAGCCATCTTTGCATAATTGAGGTAAAAGTTGTAGGCTTCATCTTGTGTACCAAATGTTTGATGCACCCGCGGGACAAACACATCAAGTACGGTTTCATCCTGCATAAAAAAACACATTGAAGAGTTTGCAAAATTAGACAAGTTGAAATCAACAGGCACTACAGGTTGCAACCAACAGGCACCATAGGTTGCAACGGAGCATTAAATAACGTCGCGAGCAAAAAACAGAGGAGTTGCAATCAAGAGGCATCCGAGGTTGCAATCAAGAGACATATCTGGTTGCAACCGACAGGCAACGAACGTTGCAAACCGCAACACAACATCACGCAGCGGCAACCGAGGAGCGAAAATACAGAGGTGCAATCAACAGGCATCCAAGTTTGCAAGCAACAAGCAACGAACGTTGCAAACCGCAAACCCCCAGTGACAATCGAGGAGCAAAAACACCATCTAGGTTGTTCTTACCGGAAGAAACAGCTGGGTTGCATCAGGAGTGACCATCGATCTAGGTAGAATTGAAGGCGGGGGCGTCAGCAATGTCGTGTGATGCAAAGGATCACCTGATGTGCCGCGGATCCCCGGCCCCGCTACCGGCCTAACAGGAGGCTGCGCTACAGGCGGAGTTGCCGCAGATCCTCCCGGAGGCGGAGACGACGATATCAGGTCAGCAGCACCTGTTGCAACAAGCGCTACCTGCCTCCGCACCTCGGGATGCCCTGCTGGAAGAGGCGATTTGATGCGTTGCAGCGGCGGCGGGGCCATGGTTTCCGGCGAGGAAGGTCGAGGCGATTCAAGGTGCGGCAGCGATGGCGGGGCCACGGATTTGGGGGTAGAGGATCGGAGGAAGGCGCCGACGAGAGGATGGAAAGTCGGAGACGGGAAAGGAAGCCTGATTTTGTAGGATTGCTTGCGGGAGAGGTTGATGGGGGAATAGGTAAGTGCGCGGGGGGGTGTCCGGTTAATATTGGGAGGCATGCTCGAGATGGTTTGTCGGGACGCGGAGGGGACAGACAGGGAAGGCTATTGGTGTGGGGGGTCTGTGCCGTCGCGAACTAAAATGCATATATATATATATATATATATATATATACAGAGAGAGAGAGACCATTTTATACATCAAAATATCGTTCAATTCAAATTTCTAATCTGAACTTCTAGTGGAGGTGCTAATCAAGTTGGTCAATTGGATGTCCATCATAATGATTTTTCCCTTTTGGATTAACCACCTCGTCCATGAGGAATCCCATGAGACCTTCTTGAACCGCCAAGAGATGATCCTTCTCAATGAGTGCGTCCCTAACCATATCCGTCTGTAATGTGCAAATATGTTAACATATTACACTGAAGAATTAAATATATAAGTAGTTACAAAATGATGTATTGGCAATAGGTTTATTTTACTTACAGTATAATCTCCTGAGTTTGCGCTTCAGAAACAATGTATGTGCTCACATACGTAGTATCCACATAAATTATTTACGAGTTCCTATCTCAAACACTAAAGTGGAAAGGAGAAAAATTATAAAATACTAGTGTTATACAATTTAAATTTTCTCAATCTGAAGTTGTTCTTTGGATTACGTACCAGAAAATCAGTTTTGAATCTAATTGTTACTAAAAGCAAACTATATTGCATTAAAGAAAACATCTTAGATAGAACTATTACACTTGAAATAGATCTTGAAGGTCTTGGTATTGGGAGGGGTCTTTTCTCAACGAATCAAAGACCATGATGTTGCTATTGTCGACGTGAATTATTATAAGAATGCAGTGGAAACTATATACATGCTCATAATTAATGATTAGAACTAAATAAAATTAACTATGATAATTATATGGTAATAGCACTTACTTGAAATTGTACGGTAGTAGTATGCAATTCTTATAATGAAACTCAGACAATGTCCTATAGATTGTGTCGATTGTTGTTTTTGGTTGTTCTTGGACCTCGTGTTGGTTAACATTTGCTGGGTCCATGAAACCAACTTTGCCATAACCCTTCCTTTGCATCTCATTAAGTTTCAGGATAAAGAAAATGAAAGAGAAATTAAAGTTAATTAGTAGATCGGCAAACGTAATAAATTTATTAATAAACATATAAAAATACGCCACTTACATACACCAAGCAATCATAAGATCGGTATTCAGCGCGTCTAGTTGGTAAACTTCATAAATATGTTTGAATTGTAGCCAGACCACCTTCTCACCTTCATTGTCAATCTGGAGGTATCACGAGCATACCAAACATCTCCAGGCCTTTCGGTGACTTCTTCATGTTCGATCATGAAATCTACGTATTTTAGTTGGGAGCTTCTTTACCAATCTGTCCTGACTAAAGGTTTTCCTGGCTGAAAGTGCCATCTAGGTACCAAATTTGGATCTAGAGCTGGTAGTTCTTGATTGTCGAGAATAGCACTTACATGCATCCCTGTTTCTTCCACAAAAGTAATGAACTGCGCCAGTTCGTCTGTAGGCATATTTGCAAGAGCTTATTGTTCTGCATTGAGGCCCGTGGCAAAGTAAGTCTGTTTGCTAGTCGACGCATCTGTTTGCTTCTCCGTCTTCTTCTTTGCCCCAGTCGACGATGTCAACACAGGTATTTTCTTGATGTTACTATTTGGTGACCCTCGTCATCTCTTTTTTTAAAGACTTGTTCAGCAAACAGTCATAGTCAATTTTTAACTCTACCCTTCTCTTGCTTTCTTCCTTCATTTGTATGAAAGCCTTGAGTTGCTCTGTCGATATTCTTGGTGTAGTCTCAAACAAATCCTTGACTTGTTGTTTTGAAACCGCGTCTATTTCTTCTTCGGTATGCTCCCATGCTAGCTTCCTTTTGATGGGCTTGGGCTTTTTCTTTGCTAGTTGTTTCAGCCTTGGTGGTAGCACTGACTTGGAAGATTGTGGCGCCTTCTTTGCGGTCGGTGGTTGCTTTGGAGGTGACTTGGGAGGGATGTCATCATCGTGATTGCTCGATCTCGCACCCCCCGGATTGAATTCTTACGGAGGCGGTGAGCGAGGTGATCTTGAAGGTCGTGATGACAGCCTCGGAGATGATGGTGGTGGCTGCGGGGAATCTCTCGGGGGGATTGATCCCTCGTTCATAGGGATTATGATGTAACATTTGGTATCCTTGAGTGTCTTTTCCCCGTCACCTCCTGGGATCTCTATGTATATCTTTTCAGAATTTGGATGACAAATATTCTCCACACTAGCTGTGGCGTAGCCAGGTGGAATCAGCATGTCGTGGCTTATCTGTCCAGCAAAATGCGCAAAAGTACTTCCGTATGCCACCTATATATGTATAGAAATAATGAAGTTATTAAATATCTGAGTCATGCGTCAATAATTGAGCTAATTGCATGTATTAATCATATTTATACCTTCATCGTGATGTTGCCGAATGGCTTCTACAACTCACATGAGTGCGCTGACAGAGGTCATCCATAGGGTACTGTTGGTTGTCGTCCACTGGAACTCCTTTGATTGCCCTTTGCTCTTCGAGGACCTATGTGGAAGGACTAATGATAGGATCCACCTGAACTTGGGGTAGTGCTCCAGAATGGGCCATCTTATTTATCGTGGCGGCCACCCGCTGTTCAATCTCTACCTTCATGCCTTATTCTTGTTGTTTAAGTCTTTGCTCCATCATTTGGCGCCACTACTCCTCTTCGCGCTCTCTTCTTCTTCTACGGCTTCTCCACCCTGTATCCCCTACAACGTCCTAGGTGTTCTAGATTCTCGAGCGCCATAGTGAGCTCATCCATGCATCTCTCTTGCAACCTTCAATCTTCCCGCTTTGACATCTTCAATTTTTTAATAACTCAAGTACCTTCTCTCGTAACGAGGGAGAGAATTCAAGGGTACCATCTTCAGTGTTCAATCTGCTTCCATGAGCATAATACCAATTCTTTGCTCGCCTGGGCCAGTCATTGACCGCTAGTATGATACCTTTGGTGAGAAGGTCTTCTTCCATCTTCCACCACTTGGGAAGTGCAGTTGCGTAACCACCTTTGCCAAGATGATGGCTGTACAACCCCTTCTTATTGTCAATTTTCTTCTCTCGTGCACTCACCTTGGTGAATGATTCACTTTCTTCTATTCACAAAGGACTTCCAGTGAAGTTTTACCTTCGGATATTCATCCTAATTTGGAGTTCGGTTCTTCTTGATATAATCTTTATCCAAGGTCTTCTTGAAATTCTAAAATTGAGTTGCCATCTTCAAGAGAGTCCAACCCTTCACATGGTTTGCTTCAACACCTTGAGGAAGTGTGAAGTGTTTTAGGATATCATTACACAACTAATCTTTTACAGAGTTTGGAACCACATATGGATTAGTGGCTTTCCCCTTCCATTCTCTATACCGGAGGGGCACATTGCCCCTTACAATGGCCCCGCATTACGACACAAACATGTCTTGGATATTTTTTGGAGCACATGGTTGGCCAACCTCTGACACTGCCGTGATATGATACATCACCTCACCGGTGATTAGTTGTGTACGCCCTCTCTTAGTCTTTTTCGATGTCGAGCATGAAGCCTACAATTTGCAGATTTGTTATTTATGTAAGAATTGGGGTTAGAGATTAATAATGATGAACTTAATGCATGATATATATACCTTGTTGGAACCTTCTGCATTATCATCCACAAGGTCCTCATTATTTTTCGAGTCATCTAAGTCCTCATTATTTTCTGCTGAGTCCTGGGCGGATGCGGCACCTTCCTCGGTCGGAGGTATGGTGAGGAACCCATACGCCTGGCTACACTTCTAGTTGGTGCCGGTTGGAACGGTATTTGTACCGTGAGCAATAATGTCTTGGATAAGGCTCTCGTGCTTGTCATTATTGTCATCCATAACAACTAATACTAATTTCTAGAATAAACACAAATTTCTATGAGCAAACATGAATTTCTAAGAATATACACTAATTTCTATGAATAAACAAGGATTTCTATGAGTAAACACGAATTTCTATGAAGTTTCTATAAATTTCAAAGTATACATGAAATTTCATTAATTTCTGGAGTAAACACAAATATTCTATGAATTTCTGGAATAAACATGAATTTATATAAATTTTTGGAATAAACATGAATTTTCTATGAATTTCTATGTATACATCAATTTTCTAAGTCTAAGTTTTGTAACCATTAAACTAAGTCTAAGTATTTGTAACATGAATTTCTACTAACTTGTGGACGAACAATGCTTGTGGACAGCGGCAGCGTAGTGCCGTGTAGGCGTAAGGGGTGGGAGAATGGTGGGGAGGCGACACAGAGTCACTTGGTCAGAGAATGGCGGGGAGGTGACGCGGAGTCACTTGGCCGGAGAATGGAGGGTAGTCGTCGTGTTCAGAACTATGAAATGTATATTAGAAAACAATTAAGAACTAATGTACACAAACAGGAATTATGGTCAATACTGGTGAGTGTCCAAACTAATTAATTTTTTAACTAAAATTTACTACTCATGTCTATGAGTTTCTATGACTACATATACACAATCATATACAAAGCATATCTATGATTTTTAAATTTTCTATACATGTCTATGATTTCGAAATTTTCTATGCGTATCTATGAAATTATTATAACTATACATATATACATTTCAATTTAAAAACTAAACAAAATCAATTAAAAACTAAATAAAATCAATTAAAAAATAAAATAAAAAGCCTTCCTGACGCAAGCATTACATGAGCTTGCGTCAGCAAGCCAAAACCCCACCCCGGCCCACCGACGCACGCACGCCGGCCGCCGGCAACCGCACGAGACAGGGCCCCGGGCAGCGGCTGTAGCACGGCGTACCGAGCAGGCTAATGCACGCTGCACAGTGAGGGGTGGCGCGTCGGGGATAGAGAGGACACGACGACCGGCCGGGAGGACGAGGGGCACACGTGTCGATGGACGGCGCGTGGAGGCTATCGGGGTGGGGCGGCGCATCAGGGAGAAGGACGGCGAGTACCATGGCGGTGATGGCGGTGTGGCGGTGTCGTGCGTGTGTCGTCATCAGGCGCCGACGCGAATGGGTGGAGGCCGACAGGGAGAGGCAGCATGTAGGGGAGGGACAGTAGTGTGGGGAGGATGACGTATGGCAGCACGGAGAGGACAACGTACGGCGCCGTGTTCGAGTCAATGGAGGACGATGGCGGCAGCGATCGGAGACGACGAGGAGGATTTGGGCGAAATTGGCTAACTCCCGGATCTAGGAGACACGTCGCTTTATATACCACCACCCCCTTTAGTGTCGTGTCGTATTGCGATCCGAGGCTAAAGGGCCTTTAGTCCTGGGTGGTGTTACCACCCGAGGCTAAAGGGAGTGCCTTTAGTCTCGAGTGGTAACACCACCCGGGATTAAAGGGGTATTTCGCATGGGAGCGCCAAAAGGGAAATTTGCCACCTTTAGTCTCGTGTGGTGTTACCACACGAGACTAAAAGCCCCCCCCTTAGTCTAGGGTGGTAACACCACCCAAGACTAATGGGAAATTTTGCACCGGAAGTTAATTTTTGTCTTTTTCCTTCATTTTCTCATTCTTTTTGTTTGCAACATTTAAAAAATAGTAAGTTTAATTATTTCAACCATGCAAATTCATATTAAGTTAAGAAATAGTAACCTCTACTTTTCAATGAAAAAATTAATTTTAGAGTTGAAACAATTACTTCTAATTTTTATTTACAATCTTCATGTTTCGATTTTTTAATCAGAAAAATATGGTAATTTGATTTGAAATAACTTTAAAAAATCAATTGAGTCAGTTTATGCATCATTAATTGAATCGACTGATAAATGATCTTGTGGCAAAGTTTGACACAATTCCGGATCCTTTCAGAGGTAGACTCAGTTGAATGTTTAATTACCGAGTGATGTCACACAAAAATTCAATTAAATTTAAAAAAGTACTAAACCAATTCAGAAAAATCTCAAACTTGGTGGTTCCTTCCCACGGGGCATCTGCAAGCTTTAGAAAAAGTTTGAGACCAATACGGCAATGCAAAGCTCATGGACTTCATAATCCGTAAGAACCTAAGTGTACACACATAGTTCGATGAAAGGTTCCATATACCTTTGTGAAGAACGTGAACTTCTATTTCGAAATGGCCTGAAATTTTTTTGTTGTCATCCACACCCAAAATATGGTCCCGCGCAAAATCTTAGGTTTTTTTTATGTTTAAAGGTATTATTGTATTTTTCTTCATGCTGCACGAGATAAAATATGGTTAATTACATATAGAAAACACAAGAATTTTGCATTCCACAAAGATATGTCTCCTAAGCGATAAGAGACCTTGTGGCTGTTGACAATTCTTAACGTCACAACTAACGACGCCGGGTTAGCGTGAACATCAAGACTTGCCATAGGTTAATCTAAACGATCATGAACGAATCTGCAAGTGCACAGATAAACCATTGTAGCATTTCCCCAAGGAAGGAGAGTATTCCAAGGGTATCGTATCCGTGGAAGGCAATGGCGGATATCTTAGACTTATGCTTTTGCTCTGAATGTAAACCAAGAGATAGATATAGGGAACAACACACTCAAAGACAGGGGTAAGATAAAAGATATAAGGGTAGTGCGGCACACACACTCAGATCTACCTCTACTCTAGCACACTACGGCTTAGGGGGAACATACGAGTTAGCTCTAGGTTCTAATGTACTAAACATACAAATCTAGAAGATACAAGAGATGGGCATGAGTATTACATGAGAGAGATAAGGTTCAGCACCTAGGTACAAACGGGGAGCTAGCCTGCGACGACCAGCACTCTGCGAAACTAGACATTAGACTCCTACAGCAGGTACCCCAGCGTGGAGGTTGCCCAAGGATCCAACAGGGCTGTCACCACCTGAGGACCGACCTCTATCGTTACGGGGGGTATGCTCATAACTATCGTTGCCAGACAACCCAAGCACGATGCCTACGTTGCTGCTAGACTTCACCCGACCCGGGCTATTGTGACCCAGGGTGAGAGCCACCAGAAGACTGGTCAACTAGACCGAGTACCGTAGCTTGAACACAGACCTCATGCAACACTCTCATGCCATCTAACAAGATCGACTAAGGCTAGACATACAAACAGATATGAACTCTCTTATGTCTAATCAATAAGATCAAAGGGTCGTGTTTGTGAAGAACACGAACCTCTAACTTATGAACAAGCACATAAGGAAGGAGTTTATCACCCTTCAAGTGGATTAAAAGGTAGTGTTCACGAAGAATACAAGCCTCTAAATGATGAACAGAGGATGAACTCAAGAACATATCAAGAATATGATCTACCATGACTTTATATGAAATAGCTGAATAACTGAAGTAGATCAAAGTCATACAAAGAAATAAAGATAAAAGAGAACTCATACCTAGACTTCTAACAGGACTTGGAACCTGCATAAGAGCTACTCTAGCCTACCCCCTAGCCTTGGAAACTAAAAGTGAGAGGAGAATGAGAGAGTGGTGTGTGAGAAATGGGAGCTCCTCCCCTTCTATTTATAGGCAAGGATCAGGCTTGCTCGGTCGCTCAAATTGCCCCTAAACACCCGGGAGTGAGGTAATGGACCAATAGGTAGCTGCCACGTGGAGGGCCAGGATGGGGCCCCCTAGGTCGGTTCGGCCGATCCTAGGATCGGCCGGCCCTCTAGGGTGGCCCCACCTGGTGGTTTTCCACTGGGTGGCTGCCCTGTGGGCCCTCTGATCCATCCCCGGTGCATGGCTTGATTTGGTATCCGAGGTGGGCCCTTTGATCCAAGTGAAGTCCATGTGGCGTCCTCTGATTCGTCCGTGAGTGCCTCCCTTGGATCGATGATGTGGATTGCCATATTTCCCTTGGTGGCAGCCACCTCCTCAGCTCAGTTGGCATGGTTTCTTCATAGAAGGTAAATCACCTACATACAAATAATCTCCAAGGACAAGTGGAACTACATTATTCATACCAAAATGCTAGTAAATAATGCATATGCCTCCATTTATGTGAGAATATTGAGGGTTGGAAATGGTGAATTTCCACCGTCAACAAACTCCCCCAAGCTAACCTGTTGCTCGTCTCGAAGCAAGACATTAGAGACTTAGGTTGGTTGATCAGGAGATGCTACAATGTTGTATTCTCAACTTATGGCAAACATACAGCAAAGTATTCTACCAAGAGTTGAACAAGTTGGCAATGTTCTTACCTTTCACCTGATAACGTGGGGCATATAGCTTCACCTGCCTTAGGCGGTTGAGAGACAGAATGGTTCTATAGCATGTGCATAATCACTCATACCTTGATTAGCTTATCAATCTGGAGGTTTTGCAAATTTTTCAAAAGAAAATCAGAGTTCCTCAAATGATACTCTCGGATCACTCAAAAGTGTATGGTTCCTCACCAAGGCATCAATGTTGCCTTTCTTCTCATCCTACTCCTAATAGGCTGTATGTGGAGCTGTAGGTAGGGAAGATTTGGCATACTTGTCTCTCATGTTTTGCTAAGTCGAAAACCGGATCCTTGGAAGAAATAAACATACATCCTGATCAAGATGTGCATATGTGTGTGATGGATATGAGCATGGCAAGGTGGATATTAGGCCCGGAAATGGGTACTAGATATTACCATGCTTTATATGAGGGAATGAGGGATTGATGGTAAGGTGGACACTAGTCCGGGAGTAGGTACTAGTTATTACCATCTACATGGTGGAACTCTTTCTCTTACACATATCAATCCCTTTTTCTCCTTTTGAAAATTTCCGAGACTTGGGCTAGCTCTATTTATTTATTTTTGCCATGCTTTGGAGCATGCTTTTCTCTTTTCCATCCCCGCCCACATCTCACGCTCCCCCGCCGCGCCCTCTCCGCCCACAACTCACGCTCCGCCGCTGCCCTCTCCGCCCACATCTCATGCTCCGCGCCGCGCGACTTCCCTTCCATGGCATCGAGGGAGCACCCCCGGTCACTCGCGGAACTCCCGATTGAGTTGCCGGCAATCATCGCTGGCCGAGTCGGTGCGACATCGAAGCGGCCAATGGAGGACCTCCGGAGCCTACGTGCCACCTGCAAGAGCATGCTCGGCCCCTGCCGCGACAGAGACTTCGATAGGCACCTGGCACTAGGTCGCGTTCCAGTCGAGCAGATGCAGAACACTGACCCCGACGGCTACGACGTCTTCGTTCGTAGCCTGGCTACAGCCAGCAACCCGGTGGCCGGCTTCCTCGCCGGGATGGATGACATCATCGGCAGGAAGCGCGGCCGGCGTCCTCCCCTCAACGAGCTACACCGCGTTGCCCAGGCCGGGAACAGAGGGGCGGCCTATGCGGCGGCCGTCCTCCTCTACAGGTTCAACAGCGGGGCCGACGCCGACGCCACTGCATTTGCGTACATGAAACAGGTTGAGGGCGAGGCTCAAGGGCAGTGGCGTCCGCGGATGATCATCAACGGGCATTCTCAATATTTCCGGACTCGTGGGGTTAATCTTGCAAAGCAAATGAGGAGTATCGCCCTCCGCCAGGGCCGCCGCCAGCCGACGCTGCCACCGACGGTGGCGCGAGGCAACATTCAACACTGCGTAGGCCAAACCATCTGCGGTAGGGAGCCGAGCCGGAGGGGGTTTGCCAAGTATTTCTGTAGTGATGAATGTAGGCTTCGTTTCGAATGCGATGCCTTCTTCTTTAGTGTTAATCATGTTTACAAAGGCTAAAAAGGTGTAAAGTGTATCATCTGCTAGAACTTCCTGTTAAGCTGCATGCTCATGATGTGTCCAAACCAGAATAAAGAAATAACAAGTTATGTTTTTTTAGAGATTCTTCTACACTGGTAGGAACCTACCTTTGCCAAAATTACAGTACTTATTATTCAAATGCAGTGAGAATGTAACAGCTTGGGAAAAGTGACCACAAATACACCTCATGCTTTAGTTTTGGGGCACGACATAATAATGTAAAAAATGTTGAAAACAATTGTCATGGCAAGAATAAATTGTCTCTTAACACGCCAAACAAAATCGACTAAATATTAATCGAAAAATTCATCATCTTAGGCATCTTGAACAATTGGTGCAACAACTCCATCATCAATGTACGTGTCATCTGCATCATGTTCATCATCAACATCAAATACATCATCGTCTGGTTCATCAACTGCCTCGGCCCGCACCTGATTAATAACTGAGACATCCCCGGTTGTGCCTTCCTTGTCCGATCTTGACCAATTTGTCAAATCATGGTGTTCACCGAGCAAATTAATACCTTCGATACCCACAGCAATTGAGTCCTCAAGATCTAATTCAGGCATGGCAAACAAGTTCCTTGGTTCAATGAAATAACACTGCTCCAACCGGGTTTGTTCACCAGATTCACATAAAACACCAGTTCTGCCTGTGTTGCCAGAATATAGGGTTCATTCTTATACCTGTGTCGAGTAGTATCGATGTCAATCACCCCAAATTTATCTTTACTGTATCCTTTGCCTCTGTTGGTACTTGTGGCAGCAGGCACATCAAACCAGTCACACTGGAACAGAATAACTTCTTTCTGTCCAGGAATTCCAGTGAGATCATTCTTTTAATCACCCCATACCAGTTCATGCCTCCTTTCTCACCCTTGACAAGCACACCACTGTTTTGTGTCACGAGGGTTTTCTCAATGTTAACGGTTCGAAACAGCCAATTATTGATATGACATCTATTCAATGTATGAGGTCGGGGATCCGGTCCTTGAGCAAGTGCAAACAAATCTGAACTTACTTCCCCTCTCGCATGTAGACCTCTGATCTTGCCTTCAAACCGTCTTACGAGTTGATCCTGATGTCGCTGATCAAGATTTCTGGTTCCATATCCCTTCAGTTCTTCCAAATGGGCACTGCATACAAATGAATATTACCGTTAGTTTGAAATTTAAAATTACAAGCAATAAATGATGTTGAGTAGTGTATCTTACTCGACATATGGTCTAGCTTCATCACAATTGCAAATTATGTAGTGCCTCATCTTTCGAAACTCAACTGGTGGAATTTCGTCGACCGTCTGTCCTCTCCTCTTGTAATCCATTTCAGAAAAAATGCTCAAACCAGATGGTGGCTCATTCACAGTAACTGCTTCATGTCGATCAACATGATTCTCTTTGGTGTCCACGTCCAAGAATCTTGAGTAGAATGTAAGGCACTCCTCGAGTATGTATCCCTCAGCAATTGAACCTTCAGGGTGAGCCTTGTTCCTCACATATCCTTTCACAGTGCGTAGGTACCGCTCCACTGGGTACATCCATCTGTAACACACTGGCCCCCCAAGTTTAGCTTCTTCAGCTAGATGAACAGGCAAATGGATCATGATATCAAAAAATGCAGGTGGGAATATCATCTCAAGTCGACAAACAACCTCCCTAATTGAACAGCTTAGCCTGTCCAATTCTGCATCCACCAGCTCCTTTGAACATAGTGCATCGAAGAAATTACTAAGCTGAATCAATCCGATGACAACAGCTTCTGGCAAAATCCTACACACCACTAAGGGTAAAAGTTTCTGTAGAATTAGATGGTAATCATGAGTTTTCAAGCCAGACACCTTACGTGACTTTACGTCAACACATCTTCTTATATTTGAGGAAACCCCATCAGGCATCTTCACTCCATATAGAAATTTACACAAACTTTCCCTGGCATCCTTATCTAACTCGTACAAGGCTGATGGCAAGGTATACTTATCATCTTTAATCACAGGGTGCTGATCTGGTCGTATTCGTAAATGCTCCATGTCAAGCCGGGCATTCTCCCCGTCCTTACATTTACCGTCCAATTTAAGCAGAGTGCCTAGTATGCTCTCGCATATATTTTTCTCAATGTGCATGACGTCCAAATTATGCCTGATGAGCAAAGAAGACCAGTAAGGGAGCTCAAAAAAAATACTCTTCTTCCTCCAGTTGTGCCATCTGTTGTCTTCGTCACGCTTCCTTTTTTTTGATAACAAGGCCTTTCCAAATTGTACTTGTTCAAAAGTATCATACTGCTCAAGTACCTGTGCACCAGATAGTGGTTCTGGTGCCTCCCTGGTTTCGACATTGTTGTTGAAGCTGACCGCGTTGTTGCGCCATGGATGGTCGGGGGGCAAGAAATGTTGATGTGCCATGTAGCAGTGCTTCTTCCCATGTTTCAACCACAAATAGTTAGTATGTTTGTGGCAGTATGGACATGCAAACTTTCCTTTAGTGCTCCAACCAGACAGCATAGCATAAGCTGGGAAGTCATTAATTGTCCAAAGAAGGATAGCGCGCAATGTAAAATTCTTCTTAGTCTCTGCATCTCTTGTTTTAACACCATTACTCCAAAGCTCCTTGAGCTCTAGTATCAGGGGCCTCAAATATACATCAATATCCATTCCAGGAGATTTTGGACCAGGTATCAACATTGACAAGATCCAGTTAGATTGTTTCTGACACAACCATGGAGGCAAATTGTAAGGTATCAGGATGACAGGCCATATGGAGTATGTAAGACTTTGCATGCCAAAGGGATTGAACCCATCAGAAGCAACACCCAACCTAACATTACGACCTCCTTTTTCTGAAAACCATTTAAACTCTGAATCCACGTGCTTCCATGCCTTTGAGTCAGCAGGGTGAAGCATTTTCCCATCGTTCACCAATTCTTTCTTGTGCCACTGCATATCCTCTGACATTTGCTTTGACATATACATTCTTTGCAGCCGAGGAATAAGAGGAAAGTAGCATAGGATCTTAACTGGTAACCGCTTCTCAACAGTAGTAGCACCAACTGCACTGTCATTATTACCACAGGTTTTTTCTACAACTTTCCACCTTGACTGCTTACAAATGGGACATGTCTCCAGATTTGCGTATTTGTCAAAAAATAACACACAATCATTTTCACATGCGTGTATCTTGACATAGTCCAAGCCCAGGTCTCGAACCACCCTTTGCACTTTATCTAAGGAGTCAGGAATACAATGCCCTTCAGGGAGAACCTTTCCAAAGAGCTTAAGTATGGCCTCCAACGCCGCGTTACTTAAGCCGTACATGCACTTTATCTGAAAAACCTCCACGATAAAAGAGACCTTAGTTGCATTTTTGCATCCTGGATACAATTCCTTCTTTGTCTGGTCTAATAGTTTCAAAAAAATCCCTGCCTGCTTATCTGCCTCCTCATCATCTCTGGTTCGTCCATGATGTATAGTGCCACTGATAATGTTTCTAATCAGAGTATTAGTGGCAGCAGGGTTATCATCACAACTGTCTTCTTCATCGTCTTCTCCAAAATAAGGTGTTGTATCATCAGCTGTAGGTTGTGCATCATGATTATTGAGATCAGGAGTGACATCATGATTCACACGACCCTCAGCTGATGAAGTATTAGTTTGGCCTTGAATGATACCATCATCGATGAAACAATCAGCAAACCCTCTAGTCACTAAATGAATTTGAATGGGAAACACGGTGTCATGTCTGATCATGCATTGACACAAAGTACATGGGCACGCAATAGATCGACCTCACGCTGATGCGGCGGTAAAGGTTTGAAAAAAAGTTCGGAAATTGTTCTGCCAATCCGCTGAGTGTCGAGGCAAGCGCATCCAACTCCGATCTTTGTGTGATGCCATTAATCTACATTCATGTTTCAAATGACCTAGATCATGATATAGCAATATGCATATATATGCAGGGAACGAAGATATATACGAGATCAAGACAACAGTACCGGCCGTGGCACCGCACAGATGTTGATTGATCGCCGTGGAGATCGATCTAGATGGAGACCTAGACGCCGTCGTGGAGATCTTGATGGAGACCAACGTCGTCGAAGACTTGGAATTTTGGAATGGTCCTGATGAGTCCCTATCTGATCGTCGTTTTGATCTCCTGCATAAGCGTCGTGATAGACAAATTATAGTGCAACCAAGGAATACCTCGTTGCAATAATTCTGATAAAGTTGCAACGACCACGAAAAATAGTGCAACGACTAAATTTCGTGGCAATACGTACATGATATTGCATCTTGAGGCTACAAACGAAGCAGTAGCCCTCCATGTATTGCAACAACGCAAAGATATATTTGCAAACCAAATAAGACGTTGCGATATAGCCGTTCAAACGCAACCAACCCTAGTATGGTGGCCATAGCAACTTTCTATTGCAACGCACAAAATGCTAATGCAACGCAGAAATGGGGTAGCAGTATTTCCTACCAAATGCAACACAAATCTTCATAATGGGTGCATTAGCGTCAACCTGTTGTAACACAAAAAATAAATATTGCAACTCAAATTTTGTGTAGCAATAAACACGCATATTACAACCAAATCACTATTTCGGTGCCATAGTACCCCCCTATGGCAACCGAATTTATGGTGTTGCCTAAGAGTTGTGTTGCAATAGGGGGAAAACCTTGTAGTGATTTCCGAGACTTGGGCTAGCTCTCTTTATTTATTTTTGCCATGCTTTGGAGCATGCTTTTCTCTTTTATTTTCTCTTTTTTTAGCTAGCCCTTTGTCTCTATTGGAGATATTTGGAGAGGGATGAATAATGCAAAGATATATAGAGTTTTATTTATGGAAGAATGCCTAAGCATTATGGAGCAAATGATGAATGCTAACTTCCAGTGTAGAAGTTTTAGCATGAACGTGTACGTGATCTTGATCAGGGGAGTATGAGTTCTAACAAGGGTCACAACAATTTGACAAAGCTCAATGAGAGAACAAGCTGCATATGTGGAGGGTAAGAACTAGAATCTACATATGGCCTTGGATGGGGAATTCTCATCATTGAGGAACTCGTCATGTTTTGATTTTTCAAAAAGGAAAACTCTGGATGTCAAGCATCACTAAGCACAAGATCATAGCACTCTATTATACCATATCAAGTCTCACAACAACTTAGGCAAGGATCATGCTTCTTGCTACCCACAGTTTTCAAGCTAAGGTTTGAACATACAAGCCAACAAACTCAAAACTTAGGTAGGATACAAAGTTGTAAGCAAGACATACGAGGAGAATAAACAGAGCAACTATTCATCATTTCAACCATAGAGGCAAAGCATTCTTACTAAGCATATCAAAGCAAACTAAGCAAACGATGATGATAGCAAATAAATATTTTTGGTCTTTTTATTTTTGCAGATTTTTTTGGGTTTTCATTTATAAGATATTCTGAAAACAAAGGAAGATACAAGTTACCTTAGGATGGGGGTCCTCCCCCAAGCTAGCTTCAGGCTCACTGCGGAGGAGGGTAGAAGAAACCCTGACTCGCGTGGTAAGCCCTCTGCGCCTCTATGTATCGCTGCTGATCCTGCTGCATGGCTGCTATCCTCTCACCAGCCTGACGCTGCCACGCTGAGGTAGACTCGACGTGGGTGTTCAGCGTCTCCTCCATTCCTGTGACCTGAACGGTGAGCTCTCCCATCCACTGCGCGAGCTAAGCATCACGTGCAGAGGATGAGGAGTGTCGCCGGAAGGACGAAGACGGAGGTGGACCACCGGAGCTAGAACTAGCGGGTGTGGCCCACTGAGCACTGCTTGCATCTGCCCAAGCCGTGCCACTCGCACTGGGGTGGTAGGTGGGCTGGTCCCAACCAGCTGCATATCCAGGAGTAACCCCGGACATGTACCCCGCAGGGGCCCCTCCTACCACTGGTGGCGTAGCAGGCTATGGCTGAGGCTGAGGTTGTGGTGGTGGTGTCGGCTGTGACTGCTGCTGCTGCATGTGTGGTCTCTTCGCCGCGCTTCTGGTGGATCTGCCTGAAACACTAGCACGACAGCTTTCCTCTTGTGTAACAAGGGGAATTGTTAGTGACTCCAAGTTATACAATCCAAACCCCGGGTTAGGTAACGGGATTTGATTTGCATAGCCCGGGAAGAAGAAAGTCAAAGAATCATTCGGGCCCCTCTTGAGTATATGCCCCTGGATCAAGTACGCCTCATCAATGAGAACTAGGGGCGTCCCGATGATGGGTACGGGATTCCCGCTAAGAACCCCGAGTCTGAGAGCAATACGAGTCACCAAAGACGTACACTCAATAGGACCTATCACCTTGAAATTCATCAACCACTGCCGAATCATAGCTTTAACGGGGGAGACCTTGATCCGGTTAACAGCGGCGTATAATGGCATCATCTCATCGCTGCGCATGGGCCGAACATCCTCTCGTGGAAAGAGAGTAATGGCGAGCCACTTGTGCCATAGGCGGAGACTGGGATGCACAATATCGTTGCACTGAGGTACAAACTTGCCACTGTAAACAAGACCAGAGATATCTGCCCAGAAAGATTCTCGAACATAACCCTCACAAGCTCGCTTCAAAGAAACAGCACAACGAGGACTAAAACCAAGAAGACGACTAAGATCCTTCCAAGAAAGACGATAATCGGTCCCAAAAAGACGAAACTTAATGCCATCCGGGATCTCGGTAAGAGAGCAAAGAAACTGGATGGTGAGAGGCCGAGAGCCAAGCTCTGTAACCAGCGCAAACTCCTCCCAACTGAGAGCATTCCAAATGGAAGCGAACTCGAGATTCATACCTGTTTTCTCCATGAGGGCCGGGTCGAAGTCCTGGGTGTGGGCGAAGACTCGGTCCTTCAAGAGAGCATAGGCTTGCTCCTCTCGAGCGCCCCGCAAGCTGAGGTAGGGGGTGTCGTCGACGACCTCCTCCGCGGCTTGTGGCTCGGCTTGCTCTTCTTGCTCTTCTTCATAATCCATCGTCGATGGGCTTGGCGTTGGCTCGGCGGGGGTGGATGCACTCGTGCTTGCCCGCGAACGGGAGCGTGAGTGTGTCACCCTTCGGAGAGTGTTCGCCGCCCAATTCATGCTAGCACAACAACAAGAGACAACAAGAGCAACTCGGTGATGGGTTAGTGAAATCAAATGAAGTTCTTACCGAGCTTGCTCCACCAATAACAATAGTTTCAGCAACACAATAGAGGGAACACTTGATGATCCAATCTCGAGCAAGAAATCCAAGAAAACGAAGAGAGCAACGAGTAGAGAGGGGAGTGTGAGTGAAATGAGTTGAATGGGTGAAGAACACCCCCTCTCGGGTCTAATTTATAGAGCAAAGGGGCAGCACACTACGGACTAGCCATTGGGCAACGGCTAGGAGCCGTTGGCCAAAGCTGGGCCCACATGACCGTTACCAGGGTTCGGCCGAACCCTGGTTCGGCCGGCCTAGTGGTGGGCCCCGGTGCTGGACCCCTTTGGTAGGTGTGCTACCAACGGCTATATGAGGATATGCCAAGGTGCACCAGCCAGAGTTTACTCCAGAAATTGCCCAAATGAATTTTCTATGATTTTCAAACTCAAAAATTATTTTCAGAAATTTTATTTTTGAAAAGGGAAAAAGGACTAGATAGATCTAGCATGCAGATGCAAAGTTTTGGAAAATCAAATATGCAATTTTGGAAATAAAATTTTGGAAAGGGAAATATGAGATAAGTATCATTTTTAACCTTTTTGGTAGAAAGGACCCATCATTTTTAGTCCGACGAGTTGGGCTCTTCTCCGTGATCAATTCCATTCAGCACCCCACTCCTGAGAAGTAGAGGGTGGTGCCATCTCAATCTTCCGCCATTCTTTCTGAATTTTCTTTAGCCTTTTTGACGGAGATTCCTTCCTCGGGGGTAGAGGCTCCGTCCTTCCCCCAAGCTGCTCAACACTATCTTGCACCAAATAGCATTGCTCTTCTTTGTCCTGAAACTTGAACTTCAAGTTCCTCTTCCCAATGCGGAAACAGATGATTCCGGAACCCACATCGATCCTAGCTCGGACATCGCTGAGAAATGGTCGCCCAAGGATGAGCGACATTCCTCCCTCGTCATCCATATCAAGGATCACGAAATCCGCGAAGACATAAGAACTCTTGACCTTAACCAATATGCTCTCAATAATTCCTTCTGGATATCGTATCATTGAATCGACGAGTTGGATAGTCCGTGCTGTTGGAGAGAGAGCTGGATATCCCAGTTGCTCGAACATGGTCTTGGACATGAGATTAACACTCACACCAAGGTCACAAAGGGCATGCCTGATCTTCTTGTAATAGATTGTGCAAGTGATAGTCGGGTAGCCTGGATCTTTCTTGTGCACCACTGCTAATTCTTCCCATGGATCAAGAATTTGTTGTATGGGCTTTCCTGCATAGTTAGAAGCATGTGTCTTTCTAGGTGGCTTACCCCACCGGGTTGACACTACACTAACATTCTCACAAGAGGATACGGGTTGCCCCGGGATCCTCCCGTTATCAGGAGATGGAACCAAAGCAGCCAGCTGAGCCAACTGGGTTTCTAACATTTTGTTGAAACTTAGCTGACTCTTCTGAGTAGAAGAAAAACTATCAAGCTTAACGTTGAGGCTTTCCAGAGTTTTATCAAGGGCAGCTAACTTCTTGTTAAAACCTTCATTATTCTTAGCTTGCCCAAAAACGAGATCTCTCAAGGAAGGTTGGTTGGGATTGTACGAATTACCTTGGTTACCTCCTTGATAATAAGGGCATTGTTGATTCCATGATTGGCCTCCTTGTTGAGGTGGACGATAACCGTTGTTGCTGCCATTCATGTACATCACTTCCTCCTGAGTCTCCGAACAGTAGTTGCCTTAGTGCCCAGTGTTGCCACAGACTTCACAAGTCATGTGAGAGTCCATAGGCAGAGTAGTGGTGGCCATGGCAGCCTTCTCGCTGGTGTAGTCATCCAATCTCTTCATAAGAAGATCCATCTTGGCAGTAATCATGTCTGCTTCCTTGACAGTATGAGTACCCCTCGGTCGTGGTTGGAGTCTTTCATCACTCCACCCTTGGTTGGAGATCATCTTCTCAATGAGTAATTTAGCATCATCAATAGTGAGTGAGAAGAATGCTCCTTGAGCAGCAGCATCAATATGGCCTCGGGCTGTCGGAGTCAACCCATTATAGAAACTTTGAGGAATGAGCCAATCTTCCATCCCATGGTGAGGGCAGGCCAGGACATACTCCTGAAGCCTTTCCTAAGCCTCCGGAATAGATTCACTTGCTGCTTGCTGAAAACCAGAAATCCTTCCACGAAGAGCATTGGTTTTACCCAATGGGAAGAACTTCTTGAGAAATGCCTCTGAACACTTACTCCAAGTGTTAATAGCTTCACGATTCGCGTAGAACCATTACTTAGCTTTCCCCAGGAGGGAGAATGGAAACAACCGTAGACGAACAGCATCCATATTTGCACCCCTGATGACGAAAGTGCTACATAGCTCTAGTAATTGCTAAAAATGAGCATTGGCATCCTCATTTGGCTTGCCACTGAATGGGCTAGCCTGTACCATCGTGATTAGACCCGTCTTGATCTCAAAATTTTCAGTCCCCATTGCCACCTCAGGGCCTTGCAACACCTGGTCAACGGAAGGAGCTGAGTACTCACGAAGTGTCTTCTGGGCCATAGCGTTGGACGTGGATGGTACAAAGGAAGCTGGATCGCCTTTCGGACGAGTACGATGAGGTGAGCCGAAATGAATTCGAGCTTTCCTCACAAGTGACTCGGGATCTTCAGTAAAATTCCCCGGTAGGTCGAAACCAATCGTACACTACCTGTCTTCATCATCCAAAGATAAAAGAAGACAATCAAGGTTAGCCTGCATTGAGAGTTGTCCTAACCTACTCAGAGTTTATAAACAGATGCAAAGCATAGTCATGATAATCCTGTGCCGTCCTCGGCAACAGCGCTAGAAATGCTTGTTGACATTTCTTAGCGTCACAACTAACGACACCAGGTTAGCGTGAACATCAAGACTTGCCATAGGTTAATCTAAACGATCATGAACGAATCTGCAAGTGCACAGATAAACCATTGTAGCATTTCCCCAAGGAAGGAGAGTATTCCAAGGGTATCGTATCCGTGGAAGGCAATGGCGGATATCTTAGACTTATGCTTTTGCTCTGAATGTAAACCAAGAGATAGATATAGGGAACAACACACTCAAAGACAGGGGTAAGATAAAAGATATAAGGGTAGTGCGACACACACACTCAGATCTACCTCTACTCTAGCACACTACGGCTTAGGGGGAACATACGAGTTAGCTCTAGGTTCTAATGTACTAAACATACAAAGCTAGAATATACAAGAGATGGGCATGAGTATTGCATGAGAGAGATAAGGTTCAGCACCTAGGTACAAACGGGGAGCTAGCCCGCGACGACCAGCACTCTGCGAAACTAGACTTTAGACTCCTACAACAGGTACCACAGCGTGGAGGTTGCCCAAAGATCCAATAGGGTTGTCACCACCTGAGGACCGACCTCTATCGTTACAGGGGGTATGCTCATAACTATCGTAGCCAGACAACCCAGGCACCATGCCTACGTTGCTGCTAGACTTCACCCGGCCCGGGCTATTGTGATCCAGGGTGAGAGCCACCAGAAGACTGGTCAACTAGACCGAGTACCGTAGCTTGAACACAGACCTCATGCAACACTCTCATGCCATCTAACAAGATCGACTAAGGCTAGACATACAAACAGATATGAACTCTCTTATGTCTAATCAATAAGATCAAAGGGTCTTGTTCGTGAAGAACACGAGCCTCTAACTTATGAATAAGCACATAAGGAAGGAGTTTATCACCCTTCAAGTGGATCAAAAGGTAGTGTTCACGAAGAACACAAGCCTCTAAATGATGAACAGAGGATGAACTCAAGAACATATCAAGAATATGATCTACCATGACTTTATATGAAATAGCTGAATAACTGAAGTAGATCAAAGTCATACAAAGAAATAAAGATAAAAGAGAACTCATACCTAGACTTCCAAGAGGACTTGGAACCTGAATAAGAGCTACTCTAGCCTACCCCCTAGCCTTGGAAACTAAAAGTGAGAGGAGAATGAGAGAGTGATGTGTGAGAAATGGGAGCCCCTCCCCTTCTATTTATAGGCAAGGATCAGGCTTGCTCGGACGCTCAAAGTGCCCCTAAACACCCGGGAGTGAGGCAATGGACCAATAGGGAGCTGCCATGTGGAGGGCCAGGATGGGCCCCCCTAGGTCGGTTCGGCCGATCCTAGGATCAGCCGGCCCTCTAGGGTGGCCCCACCTGGTGGTTTTCCACTGGGTGGCTGCCCTGTGGACCCTCTGATCCATCCCCGGTGCATGGCTTGATTTGGTATCTGAGGTGGGCCCTTTGATCCAAGTGAAGTCCATGTGGCGTCCTCTGATTCGTCGGTGAGTGCCTCCCCTGGATCGATGACATGGATTGCCATGTTTCCCTTGGTGGCAGCCACCTCCTCAGCTGAGTTGGCATGGTTTCTTCATAGAAGGTGAATTTCCATCTCTTTTAATGGGTAAATCACCTACATACAAATAATCTCCAAGGACAAGTGGAACTACATTATTCAAACCAAAATGCTAGTAAATAATGCATATGCCTCCATTTATGTGAGAATATTGAGGGTTGGAAATGGTGAATTTCTACCGTCAACTGTGGCAAAGTTTGGCACCATTCCGAATCTTTTCAGGAGTGGAGTCAGTTTAACATTTAATTATCGGGTGATGTCACATGGAAATTCAATTAAATTGAAAAAAGTACTAAACCAATTGAAAAAAATCTCAAACTTGGTGGTTCCTTTGAACAGGGCATCTACAAGCGTTAGAAAAAGTTTGAGACCAATACGGTACTGCAAATCACATGGACTTCGGAATCCCTAAACCATACGTTCTTATAACATTATATAAAAATACACTAGCCAATTAATAATTTATAAGTTCATAAAGCTTCACATAGGTAGCTAGCTAATTCATACAAGCTCATATAATAAGGTATGGTACAAAGCCTGTTCGATGCATGCATAATGTTACTGAAGACCTAATCCGGCACACACTCGTAGAAATGCAAGATAGTTAATGTCTCCAATCGTCCAGCCTAGAACTCCATCAAAATAAGCTAGAGCGTGTACGAGTGCACTCTCCTCCGCTTCCGAATGACTGTCACACACAGCATTGCAAATATCAAACAATGGAGGCTCCAGTCCTTGTGGCTTGTAGAAAGTTAGAGTTGCTTGGTGCTTACAATTTCAACAATGGAGCGTGTACGAGTGCACTCTCCTCCGCTTCCGAATGACTGTCACACACAGCATTGCAAATATCAAACAATGGAGCCTCCGGTCCTTGTGGCTTGTAGAAAGTTAGATTTGCTTGGTGCTTCCAATTTCTTGTGAAAAACAGCTCCCCACCATAGTAATCTAACTCTATTTTTTCCACGATTTGATTAAGAATCGCACAGAAGCTTATTGAAGCATAAGTTGAACCAGAGAGATCCTACACGAAGAGATGATGATGTGATATAATAACCAGAGAGATCCTATATCTAAAAGTAAAATTCAATTTTCTCTATATCAAAAACAAGAAAATAAGATATTGCTTAATAAAAAAATAAATGAAATAAGGAACAATGCTAGTATCAAGCTATCTACTTGTTTCTAAATCTAAATTATATAAAAAAATAACTCATCTCTTAGCTCCTCCTACCTAGAAATTAAAATTTCTATTTTCTCCATCTCTAAACTATAAAACAAAATTTAATCATAACAAATGAAAGGAGGATGAAGAATCAAACCTTGGAAACACTTTGTAGAACAGAAATCTTCACAAGTTGATGAAGAAAAAATTCGACAGCATCTCCCTAGGCTTGAGGTGCCATGGATAGGAGGAGCTTGAGCTCTCAGTGAAAAATGGCTCGGGTAGGTAGAGGAGGAAGAAGGAGCTCGATATATAGGGTGCCGGCCTTTAGTCCCAGGTGGTATCGCCGCCCTAGACTAAACGAAGCCCTTTAGTATCGGGTGGTAACACCAGCCGAGACTAAAGCCTGAGACCAATAGTTGCTGGAATGTAGCCGTTGGACGCCACCCCCCCTCTCCCGGTTGGTAATAGCAACCGGACAAAAGGGTAGGTGGCGTCCGCGGCCATTTCATGTCACGTTGACACAAACTCTTTTGTCCTGGCTCCAAATTCAACTGGGACTAATGGCTGGTACCAAAGGTCGCCTCTCTACTAGTGTCACGCTGGACTAAAATTTCTGACAAAGCGGGCATCAAGTCATCACTAATCAGATCTGATGGGGTACAAAAGGTAAAAGGAAACCTGGAGGCTAAGCTTGCAGTTATCTTATACGAATATTATAACATGAAAGGGGTAGCATGTGAGGCTTACACATTTGTTATGTCATAGTTTGTCAACACAACCGCTATATAATGCCCCTTAGTTACCTACCAAAGCACTAATTTATTTACATCACCTCGTACTATGTAGTAGTATATTGGAGAGCAAAGGTGGCAAAGTTGCAAACAATGGAGTGGAGGAGCTTGCAGCGGTGCCTGTAGCGATCGCCACTGGTGTCATCTTCTTCCTCTCTGCCACATGTGCACCAGCAGCCAGGGCCAGTGTCGTCAAACACACCTTTGTTGTAAGTATTCTGTGCATCCATGGCCACTGCCCTCTATCGTTTCTGCATAATGTTAACAACAACCAGTTCTGGAGAAGGCAATGAGGATGTACATTTCCATAATCGATTTGTTCGAACATGCATATTCAGGTGAGCCAGGTGAAAATCACCCACTTGTGCAACGGAACTCTGGCCACCGTGGTGAACTCCGGGGCCAGCGATAGAGGTCACGGAGGGGGACTCGGTGACAGTTCATGTCATCAACCAGTCACCCTACAACTTAACAATCCACTGGTAAAACTGCACATCCTTTTGTGTTATGGCATAGAGAAACAATCTACACACTAGGTGATACCCCGCGCGTTACTGCGGGATCTTTTGGTGAAATTTGAAAATAAAAATACTAAAGCAAAATTTGAAAGCAGGCACAATAAGATGATTTCTTCGTATCCTTACACGTTGAGAGAAGAAATCAATATTTTGTAGTGAGGTGTTTGTATATACTTTAATATAGATATATAAATTTTTTAGATTGGACGGTGCAAACAATTAAGATGATGTGGCTGCACCGTATGCGAGAAGTATATAGTTTAATATAGATATATAATTAGCACTCAATGCATCATGGTGGGGTGCTTAGTGGAGGATGACGTAGCGCGTTGGTGGAGGATGACGTGGCACGTTGAGGATTGGTGGGGTGCTTAGTGGAGGATGACGTGGCGCGCTGCGAGAATTAGCAATCAATGCATCTTGGTGGGGTGCTTAGTGCAGGATGACGTGACGCGTTGGTGGAGGATGACGTGGTGCGTTGAGGATTGAGAGAATTCCTTAGTGGGGAGCGCTAATATAGTTTTGTATGATGATTGCACTTCTAGCAACAGACTTTTCGCCATGTCCAAAAAAATTCACATAAAACTTCCACTGCATTTGGATCTACTGCCTAAGATGGGCATTAAAAATAACTTGATTTCGGCACAAGAGAACTAGCATAGATTTCATTTTCTTTTCTAAAGCCTCTGTTATGTGTTTTCTGATGCAGGCATGGAGTGAAGCAGCGGCTCAACTGTTGGGCAGACGGGGTGCCAATGATCACCCAATGCCCCGTTCTCCCAAACCAGAACTTCACCTACAGGTTCAACGTTGCTGGACAGGAAGGCACATTGTGGTGGCATGCTCACGTTTCCTTCCTCCGGGCTTCTGTGCACGGCGCCTTGATCATCCGGCCGAGAGGTGGGGCCAGCTCGTACCCATTTCCAAAGCCATACAAGGAGATCCCCGTCATTAAAGGTTTATACGAAAGCTGAATAGTTTTCGAATCTGGCATGCTTGCAGAAATGCCAGGCTGAACTCTTGTTAAATACTTTCATCTTGGTAATGGCAGGTGAGTGGTGGGACAAGGACCTTTTAAAGGCGGACTGGGGCATTAAGATGCATCTGGTTGATGCTTACTTCAATGCATCGACAATAAATGGAAAGCTTGGAGATCTCTACAGCTGCTCTGGTAATCAATCAAGAAGTCGTTTTGATCGTCAAGTTTAAAGGGGCACAATTTCCTGATTTCGGTTCGATTCAACTCTAGGTACCTCAGAAGATGGATACTTCCTTGATGTGGAACCCGACAGAACCTACCTACTACGAATTGTCAATGCTGCGCTCTTTGTTGAGTACTACATAAAGATCGCCGGCCACAAGTTCACGGTTGTCGCCGCAGACGCCAACTATGTCAGCCCCTACACCACAGATGTTATCGCCATTGCACCCGGCGAGACCGTGGATGCCCTACTGGTCGCCGACGCAGCTCCCGGCAGGTACTATGTGGTAGCCCTGCCCAACCAGTCCCCATTGCCAGACCCACAAAGCCCGACGTTGATCACCAGAGGAATAGTTCAGTATATCAGCAGGCAAAGACGACCTGCCAAGGGAGGGGGATGTCCATCCAGTGATGTTCCAGTGTCACGAGAGATGCCTGACCAGCATGACATGATGACATCGTTCTACTTCCATAGAAACCTGACAAGCCTAATCTGGAGGTGCCCAAGCATGTTGATGAGCGCCTGTTCATCACACTCGACCTGGGCTCCATCTGCCGGGGAGGACACTCTTCCTGCAAGAGGAGCGAGAATGTCAAGGAGTCCGTGGATGTTGCGACCATGAACAACTTCTCCTACCAGGAACCTGCGGTCACTGCACTCCTGGAGCTACACTACTACAACACCAACAGCATCCTGACCATGCTGCAAGAGCTCCCAGACAAGCCACCGAGGGTGTTCAACTACACTGACCCAACCCGCCCTTATCCCACCTGGACCCAAAGAAGCCAAGCTGGAGCCGACGTCCAAGGCGACGATTGCACGGTGTTTCCGGCAAGGGGCTGTGGTCGAGGTGGTGTTCCAGGGTATGGCGATTTTATCAAGCGAATCGAACCTGATGCACCTACATGGGCTTGATGTGTTCGTGCTCGCTCAGGAAGAAGGCAACTACGACGCAACCAGGGATGTGCCAAAGTACAACCTTGTGAATCTGACCGTCAAGAACACCGTATTTGTACCGAGGCTTGGGTGGATCGCTGTCCGCTTCATCGCAGATAATCCAGGTGCAGATCTTGCCTGTCAAATTTATTTGAAATAGCTGCAAAATCCTAAAAACGTTATTTTTAGTAGATATTAACTAGGAAAAATATCACGTGATAGGATCAATGTCACATATACGCAAATAACGCGGCTAGATTATACAATACTATTTTTAATTATTATAGAAATTTTTGAAAAAAAATCTTCTTGGAGAAAAACAGTTTGGTAATTATTTTTATTGTAGGTATATAAATATGACTATCACAAATCACAACTTCACAAGAGCTGTGTTTCCAAGAGAAAATAAGATTTTTCTCCAGCTCTCCATGGTATCTTCAACCATGGCATTTCACTCAATCTAGTACGGATTTGTTTAAATGTGCACTATATTTACTGGTGTAGATTTCAAACATCACCACCAATATCTAATACTTTGTCTGTCATGGTGCACACTGCACAGGCATATGGTACATGCATTGCCATTTTGGATTTCATCTGTCGATGAGCATGGTTGCATTGTTCATCGTAGAGGATGGGTCAACAGTTGACACATCTCTCCCTGCACCACCTGCGGATTTTCCAACATGTGGACATGACGAGAATCTGATCTCAAATGGATTCTAGTCAATGTAAGGAAATTGTGGTCACATGAATAAATGGACACTTATAGAAAATTATATTCCAAGCTCTGGCTTTCAATTGCTAATATAAATAGCAAGTGAAACCTGCTAGTACTATAGAGAAATTTTAAAGATACCTGAGATGAAATAAAAAAATGCTAATATAAATAGAGAAATTTTAGTCAGGAGGTTGTGTCCTTCTATGTAAATTTTTACTCCGAGCTGTTGGGGCAGGAACCTACTACTACTGGCTTTATTGCAAGGTCCCTATAGAGAGTGCAGATTTAGGCTAAGTCCAACAGCATAGGCAAAAGCAAATTTGCCTCGAGCTGGGCTACTGTGCATGTCCGGGATGCTCTCCAACAGACAATGCAGCACGCGAGGCAAACTGCCTACGGAGGAGAGAGGAGATGCAAAATTGCATCTCCTCTCTCCTCGAAGGCATCTGGCCGCGCGCGCGGGAGAAGGAGGAAGAGGCAGTTGTGCGCGGGAGAAGGAGGAGGAGGCGGCCGCGAGCAGGAGAAGGAGGCCGTCGCGCCTGTCGGGAAGGAGGTCGTGCGCCCGCCGGAAGGAGGTCGTCGCCGGGCGCTGGTTCACTCGAGGCCGGACCATCTCCGCCGGGAGGAGGTCGCACGCCCGCTGGGTGGAGGTCGCGCCCCCGCCGGGAAGGAGGTCGCGTCTCCCTCCAGCCCCTTCTTCAGATCCAGAGCATGTAGGGGAGGTGTGGCGCCGAAGACGGGGGGAGGGGCGATGCAGGCGCCTATCGTCCCTCCAGTGTTGCGCCGCCGCCGTCGACCGCTACCCCGGTGACCCGAACGGCGAGAGGATGTCCGCCGGCTGGGGAGCAGAGGAGGTAGAGAGAGAGAGCTGTTGGAGGAAAAGGAGCGCCGCCCGGCGCCGCGACCGCGCCGCCCGGCGCTGGCCCGTCCCTGCTAGCGCCTTCTCCCGCAGCTGGCGACGCGGAGACGAAGGGGAGCAGGGGACGCGGAGGCCTACGAGCAGGGGACGCGGAGACGAAGGGGATGGATGCGAATGCGATTTACTTCTCTCTGTTGGAGACGGTGTCCTGCGAAGGAGATTGCAAACACTGTTCACGCGAGGCAAAGGCCCATTTGCATTCCATTTTTGCACTACCTTGTTGGACTCAGCCTTACATGACAAAAATTAAACTACAAAGGTTTGGCATATCGATAGGAGGCGGCGGCTTAGTAACATAAAGAAAGAGAAATTTTAGAGTGCTTGAAATTAATAATAGCCGTCCAACCGGCCACTTCAAAATTTAACGGTGGAAGTATCAGAAAGTACCTTAAGGGAAGTACCAATTTGGTGGGACACAAAATGGGGGACCAACAACTAATTTTATTTATTTATTCTGTAACTTTTTATTAAATCATCTGAGGGAAAATCATAACACAATGTACTTCCAAGTACCTTCCAGTACTTTACAAAACAAAGCTCTAAGAAAAATATAAATTACGGAGGAAATAAATGAAAATTTTAGAATAGTTCGAAAAAATGAAAGCCGCCGTCCTGAGAAATCTAACCGTAAAAACAAA
This sequence comes from Cenchrus fungigraminus, assembly GCA_036936925.1. Classification (NCBI taxonomy): domain Eukaryota; kingdom Viridiplantae; phylum Streptophyta; class Magnoliopsida; order Poales; family Poaceae; genus Cenchrus; species Cenchrus fungigraminus. Next base: position 126,281,929 of record CM072779.1, read on the forward strand.
TGAATACTTTAAAGTAGTCAAGTACCATGGAGTATCAATTTGGTGAGACCAAGTACAAAAATAGTCCTTCAATTTATTTTTAAATTATTTTTTTCAATCATACGTTTTATAGACAAAAGAGGTACGTTGAATTACCAACAAGCACTGATGGATACTTTTAAACTATTGTAAAAGAGCTAACAATAAAAATGAAAACAAAACAAAAAAGGTGGAAGAAGAAAAATAAATATAAAAAGGAAACGACTGAATGAGCCGAAAACTACACTGACCAGGCCTGTAGAATTGGAGAAATGGGCTGGCCGCACTTCCTAGGGCTAAAAAGCACCGGTGGCCTGAAACTTCACCTGAGTGAGAGGTAGGAATATATTCTATCATTTTAAGCCCACCCATGTAGTCTTTGCCACACCCCACAACTGGGCCTTGTCCCGGCCTCTCAGGACAACAAGTCCCTATGGCTAGGGCTTCAAAAAAAAAGTCCCTATGGCTAGAATTCAATCAGGAATCCTATACATCTTCCGGAAGGTGGGAAGGACTTTAACCTTTTGGTGTTTGAGATTCATGCGATTCACAGGAGCCGCACGATCTCCTTCTTCCCCATAGCTCGCTGGCTAGCTGGCTGTCTCGCGTCGCGTCGCGTCGCTGCCACCGTACTCTCGCATAGGCGAGATGGTCGGGGAGGTGCGGTAGGTGGGGGGAGCGACCGGCGACCTCGGCGGGGTGGTGGTCGAGGCAGGCGATCTTAGGGTTAGGGTTAGAGGGTTCGGGTTTCCGGGGGTTTCTAATGGCTGCCGGCCTTAAAGGAAAAGGAAGCCGACCGTGACGGGAAGCTCGGCAGAGGTGGCGGTTCAGCCGACGGCGAGGGCCAGGCGGTGCAGAAGCGCCACCAGCCGAGCGGGGCTAACCCCTGGTGGGCGGTGGCCAGCAGCAGCTGGGGTGAGCGAGCTCGGTTTAAGAAGGGCGGGGTCGCGGGCGGTGGCGGAGATCGGGCGGGCGGCGCGGCAGCCGCCGGCTGGGGCTCGTCGAGGAGGCGGCGGGAGTGGTGCTGGGTGAGGAAGAAGATGAGTAGTTAATAGGCCTAATGGGCTTTAAAGATTCAATCCCTATCCACCACACAAGACATATAGGACCCTCCGAATTCAATAACCCCTATGAAGTTCGAGTTGGGCTGTTAGTGGGGAAAAGAGAAGAGAGGGCCTGCTTGCTAGTGGCCAGGCTAGGCTGAACAAGAAAAGGGCAAGGACCTCAGAAGGACCTAAACATGGGTCGGGCCTAATGGAGGCAGGCCATTTGCTCCCATGAGCAGAGAGAATTGATTGAAGATTGGGTCCAAAATTGATTTAGCATTTGAATTCTTTAAGTTCAAATTTCATTCACATCCGGTCGTTCAGATGATGATGGTAAAAGTATTCATGGAAAATACACCATGGTACATGTGTCGAAGGAATTGGGTAAAAGGTTTGGTGATTTTTTTACTGTAAAAGGAGTGTGACAAGGAAAATACACCATGAGGTGGTGCGGAATTATGAAAGGAGTGTGAGAAAAGACATACTGGTCGGCGCTGATGGTTGCATGAGATTTCAACTGATGGGGATATTGAGAGAAGTTTTAGGATAATTTAGTACAATAAATGATAGACAAAACCATCAAATTTGGTCGACCGGAATTCAGAGTATTTGTTTGATTTTGTTTTAATAATCATAGCAGTATAAAAAAATTCTAAAATAAAATATTGAGCGCCACGGCAACAAGTGAAAAAAATATATGCTCATTTACAACTACTTTTTACAATTTGTCAAAGTAATTTGTCACTATCACCAGAACAATTAGGAGTCTAGATGCACTTTCACTTGCTAGGGTCGCTACTAGATTTGCAACAACGCTAGAAAGCCAGTTGGTACATTTTACGATCACAGATAAATCCGCAAGTGCACGGATACCATTGTAGTTTTCACCCAAGAGTATTCCAGAGTATCGATTTCCATAGGGAACGAGAAGTGTACTGAACCTAAACTAATCCGTCTGGGGGACATGACGACGAAGGGTAAAGAGGTAATGGGAGATTTCAGGTAGAGAAGGGATAAGTTGAGGAAATCAAGGATCTTTAGAGTTACGGGGCGAGAGGGAAAAGAGCCGTGGAAAGGGATGAGAAGGGGGCTCTAACGTCGTTTTCCTACCAGTCTAAACTAACATGGTGGATTGCAAAGCCTGTCCGGAGCTATCAATTCCCTAGGGCACCACAACTATTCCGTTGATGAGAGGAGCATTCCAAGGTACTGGATAATCTAGACACCGCGTCTACACTAACAGAGCACTACTTTAATCAACGTCAGAGCAAAGTAATCACAATAAGCAGAAGAACTACTTAATATAATTGAAGAACCTAAGAGCGGACAAGAGTATGAATTAAGACTTGGTTACTCACAGATCCAGACTTACAGAATATCTCAGGTGTGGATGACCGTAGTTGTACCGCACCAGCCGAGGTACAAGAGAAGAGAAGAGAGGCGACACTCTGGCTTCTACTCCAGTGCTCATACCTCAACTCTCTCTCCCTACTATCTAGATTCTATTTTGGAGGGCTCCGCCACTTGCTTCAATGCACCTTGTGTGGTTTGGATTGAGGAGAGGGATTTTATTTGTAGGGGAAGGAGACTTGGGAGAGTGGAGGACCTTCACCTCAAAACAGGGGCTAAACCGACCTCCCCACGGGTGGTTGGCGCCCCAAACTCGTGGCCCACACATCTGGAGCTGGTGGAGGTCCAGAACTGGAGAGAACCAGGCGTCCAGGTCACGAACCGAGGTTCTGTCGTCAGTTGCCACAAAAACCAGACAGGACTACGATCCTCAAGGCGCCACGTGCCCCCATCTAGTCCGGCTCCTGCGTCCCACGCGCACCAAGGGGTCGCGATCCGCAGCCAAGGGCGGGGGGCAACCAGAGGCAGCTGTGTGGCCTGGCCGGGGCGCGGCGCTCTCGCATGCTCTTGTGCCTGCTAGTGTGGGCCGCCACGTGTTGGCACGTGGACCGTTCCTGCGCGCCTGATGTACAGCAGCTAGGGGTGCTGACGACATCATGACGTCGACACCCCAATTATTTTCTCTATTCAATATCTTTGTGATTCGAGCTCCATAGTAGATGAATAATATATCAATGTTGATCATCTCAATGAGCTCTTCGCAATGGTGCAATCCAACTTAGCATTTGAGACTATTTGTGATGACGATATGTTTTGTACCATAATTACATATATTCACCTACACCCAAATATACACAACTCGTGGAATCTGTTAGCTTATAACCCTATAGCTATGATGTATGCTTTGATGGAGTGATTTTTATCCAAAGTTGAGGGTCAAAAATTTGGACTTAACGACCATCAACATCCTATATATGGGATGACACAAAAGACTAATTTTCTATCTTATATACTATAAAGATTGAAAATAATTGAAAATGTTTCTCACCCAAATCAGGCTCAGAGTTCACCTCTCATAGGACCTTCCTATCAGGTAATTGGAGGAGTGGATAGGGTATATCCCATAAACATCCTAATTTGGACAATGTTTTTACCAAAAACGCAATTATTTTCTCACCCACGATGGTCCTTACCCACCATACTATCAATCGAGATGATGTGGCGGCCATTGAGTGATGAGTCCGGCCTAGGCGAGGAGTGGATTATGGAAAGCCCAATGCACTGATTACGCAGTTTAGCATCACACACCCCAAAAGCCCGACACATCAATCCGGCTACAACGCCACTAGGGCCTCTTGTTGTGCCTCGGCAATCTTAGCACCGGAACTCCTGACACACCGATCCAGATTCCCGGAATCCCGCAATCTTAGCACCATATGGTGTGCCCTCTCGGGAAAAGGCCCAATCGCCCCAAAAGACTAGTCTGATAGGGGAAGGGTGGCTCTCCCTTTTAAGGTGGCTTCCTCCTCCCAAGCTAAGCAAGGTGGGATTATGAGGCTCACACGGTCGCGGCCCGACTACAATTGGGGTATGGCCCATGTTGCGTCTTTGCCAACGGGTAATAGTGGAGGATGTCCTCATCATTCTCCCCTTCTTAACAAGGGCCCAGCTCTGATATCAAATGATGAGTCCAGCCCAGACGAGGATTGGATTATGGAAAGCCCGATGCAACGATTATGCAGTTTAGCATAGCACACCCCGACACACCGATCCGGCTACAACGTTGTACAAGAGGCCCTAGTGGTGTTGTAGCCGGATCGATATGTTGGGCTTTTCGAGTGTGTGATGCTAAACTACGTAATCGGTGCATCGGGCTTTCCATAATCCAATCCTCGCCTGGGCCGGACTCATCATCGAGTGGAGGGGATTTTGTGGTGGTGTGGAAAGAAGGGATGGCACAGAGGTGAGGGCCAGTGGCCGACATGGAGAGGAGGGCGGCGAGGAGGTGAGGGCCGACAGAAGGGAGGGACACTGGCGGCCGTCGTGGAGGGGAGGGAACTCATCTTGTTATGGTGGCAATGCGGATTCGAGCAGCAATGGATAGATGAGACAGAAGCTCGGGGAGCTGGTCCTAACCAGCTTCTCCATTTACAGTGTAAAAAGAGCTTTCATAACTTTTCAATTGTGGGAGAAGCAATCCCATTTTTTGAAATTGTTGGCTTTTCAGGCTTCATGGACAAGCAAAAGCTCCGAAAAAACTCTCCTAAATAGGATCATATATGGAAACTCACAATCTAAATTTTTAATGTTATCATGTTCGTTCAATAGGATCTAAAGATACGCGTGTACTCGACTTGGCATCGTCGTTTCTCCCGTTCGTGAAGACAGGTGGGAGGGTGGAAAAAGAAATAAATGATAGAGAAGGGTTCCTGATGCAAATGTAAAGATAGAAAGAATAGTTTGGTAAGTTAAAAATAGCAAACTCTTGGAGATAATTCTTTTTTAGCTTGGCAAATAGGGCTAGATATCGAGTTGGCTCGGCTCGATAAGAAAACGAGCTAAAACATGGGCTCGGCTCAGCTCGTTAAAAGCCCGAGCTCGCTCGTTTAGCTCGCGAGCTCAGGCAGCTTCGATACAAAAACAGCCTGGTGCAGCGACGGATCCAGCGGCGGGGCTGGTGGGGCTCCAGCCCCCCCTACCGGCTGCACCACAAGGGAACCCTTCTCATTTTTTTTGAAGTTTTCCTCTATGAATGAAGTTTTTTCTATAGTCTAGAGGTAGAAGAAGGTGTTCAGCCCCTTCTATTATCTCATCGTGGATCCGTCACTGGCATGGTGGTTGCCTTCGTAAGATGAAAGAGATGGGAATATCGTTAAATCTGCTTGCTTACTAGAAGAAATCCAAAACCAAAAAAAAGCATCGATCTAGTTTGAAGACAAATTCACTTATAAAGGAGAAAACCAATGCATTTTTCCCATTGCACACAGCACATACTTGCTGAATCCACAAACGAAAAGAAATCCCCACCTGCGCACCAAGGTGTGATGTTTATGTTCCTGCGCAAGGTGTTGTCCCTTTTCATCCTGCTTCGCATCGTCTTGTTCTTCACAGATGGATATGGACCCGGGAGAGGCAAGCAATGAAGCAAGTTGCCAGGTCGCAAGCCAAAGATGAGATGTGAATTGAAGCTTGCTCGGACGCATGGCCTTGGTGAGGAGTGCGGCGGCGCATCGGGGAGGAGAGGGGACGGGCAGACAGTTGCCGAGTGCTTGCAAGGGTTTCGTGTGGCTTGTTGGGCCTTTTGTTGGGCTGCCGTGCTGCTTCTTCTGTTAAGTTTCTTAGTGCTGAGCCGCTGGTGCACTACAGCTCGTTGAGCTGCTCGCGAGCCGGCTCGAACTCGCTCGTTATAATAACGAGTTCAAACGCCAGCTCGAGCTGGCTCGTTTGAGTAACGAGCTGGCTACGAGCCGAGCGAGCTAACGAGCTGCCAGCTTTTTTGTCCAGCCCTATTAGCAAATCTTTTTAGAGTTGGCAAATCACAAGATTTTCCAAGTTAAAAATAACAAACTCTTAAAATGCTCTAAGAGCAACTCCAATAGACTTTGTATCCTTTATGAGTTAGCTACACAAGAATAAATCTCACCAAAAACCAAATCCAACGGACTCTCTAGTTGTTCGGCTAGCTATCCTACTCGATATTTTCTCCCCCTCGCTCGGCAAATATATTGAGCCTCTCCCGCTCATCATCTCCCTCTTAACGCGGTCCCATGCCTCCCACGCACGTCCCGCAGCCCGCTCCCCTGCACCGCACCAACCATCTCGCGCCGCCCCCGCCATCCCCGCTGTCTCGTGCTGCCCCCACCATCCAAGGCTGCCGCCATGAGCAGGAAGTAGGCGTCGCTGCAGCACTAGAGGCAAGGTTTGTGGCGTGTTTGGAACGTGCATCACGCGCGTCGGAGTCCTTGGATGTGGGTCTGTGTGTGTTGATGAGCTCATGGTAATGTCCAATGACGCGGTCATTCCGAGGAAGATTCACGAACCGAGCAACGAAGTCGTCGCGCTAATTGGTGGGCATGTCAACCGCCCCCATCGCTTGGCCTACACATAGAAGCCAAAGCAAGATGGCCACGTCCTGCATAGTGACCGCCATCTCGCCGATGGGAGATGGAATGTGTGTATCTTGGGCCTCCAACGATCTAGGTGTGGGCAAACCAGCTGGTAGCCGAATGAGAACCGTGTGATGTGATCTGCAGCAGGAACCTGAGACCGCACCAAGTCCCCCTCAACTAACCGCGCTAGAACTAGGAGTCCTGCTGCACGTAGCCTGATCCACAAAATGAAATTGTCGTTAGTAAAAATTACCATTATCAACAAATATAAATACATTAATAGTGTATCATATTATGTACTTAGGAATCGTCATGAAGTGGGCCGGTGTCCAAGAACGTACAGTGTCGAGCACTATACTAGAAACAGCCGAGAGGTACGAGCGGTGCTACTTGTCAACCATATCGTCGAACAGCTCTGGGCACACGTACGGTGTAGGAGGTTGTGCCATAGCTACAAAAAAGAATTTTCCCGAAAGTGCGAGACTAATATCAAACATATGGATAAAAGTAGCATTTGTAAAATCATTTCTAAAATCCTTTTTAAAAAAACTAGTGTTTCTAAACTAATTCTATAATTTCTAAATGAAATAAAATTAGTGTTTCTAAATGGAAAAAACCTAAAATCATTTCTAAAATCCTTTCTAAAAACACTAGTACTTCTAAAGTAATTCTAAAATTTTAAAATAAATAAAACAAGTGTTCTAAACAAACTCTAGAATTTCTAAACTAAATATAGTATTTCTAAACAAAATCTAGTATTTCTAAACTAATTGTACTATTTCCAAATTAATCATACAAGAATCTCTAAACTATTTCTAGTATCCTAAATACATGTACGAAGATATGAACATAAGTTAGAAGAATACCTGAGTTGAAGCGCAGATACGAGAGAAAAGGATAGAATGTGATAGGGAAATGAGGGGGAGGGTAGTCTGGCTTTTATAAGTGCAAGGGCCCAACCGCCATTTTATACGGTGGTAGAACCCCACGCAGTCACCGCGGCATCAATCGCCGTTTCATATGGCGGTTGAGTGGGGCGGGCCTAGCGCCGACATGCAACCGCCATTTCAAACGGTGGTTGGGTTAGACGGGCTCACTGGTTGTCAACCATATACCCTGGGTACCTATACATGGAAGGCTACGAACTCATACCATAGATCCTTGTAATCCTACTAGGACTCATACCATGTAATCCTACTAGGACTCCTACCTTGTAACCGACTAGACACCCGCCCCCTGGACTATACAAAGGAGGGCCAGGTACCTAGGAGGACATCCCCAAGGGAACAACTCCCAAGCGCGGGGCACCATACATGATACTCCAAATAGGACGTAGGGTCCGCTACTTCGGCGGCCCAAACCTGTATAAATCTGTGTCTCGTGTCCTCGCACATACCTTCCAGTTCCAGGTCTGGCGATCCTCCACCGCACAATCTACTACCTCGGGTACCCCCTTGGTAGGCTTAGTGGCCAAAACACTAGCAGCTGGCGTGCCAGGTAGGGGTGATCGTCAAGATCATCGAGCGAATTCGAAGGACCTTCATCATCAAGATCAATCCACACGATGCTACAAGTTCAAATGGCGACTCGACGTGTCTCTGTTTCAGTCCAAAACGGATTCAACTCCGTGCACGGCCAAGTTGAAGTCGCAAGATTCGAGTACGAAGCGGATAAAAAAATCAGCTGAATTTTCCGTTTTGGAATCGAAGACGTGTGAAGAACGGTCGGCCGACCCTGCTCGTCAATCCAATCCCAACTTGCCGTGTCCGCCGTACGGACACAAAGATGAGAAAGCAGCGCAAGGATCGATTGAGATTCTAACTGCTGTCTCTATTCCTTTTTGTGCCAAGCGAATTATTCTACACGCACACAGAGGTGCACCAAGCCATCAAGATCTTCGCTTGGCTCGCACAAATGACGTACTCGAGTACGACTACATCGACGCTCGGCAACACCACCTCGTCGTCGAGTACTTCTACTACTCGAGTACGACTACTCAGCGTCCGGTTGAACTGGCTCTACCTCGCCTACGCCGTGGGACCGAGTGCCCCGGCTCCTCGCGCGGCTCGTCGTCGACTACTTCGCCTATGCCGTGCATCCGGACACGCCGTCTCGCCGCTCGACTTCTCATCGGTCAGTAACATTGGCTCTCGTCGTGCGCCCGGTCACTCTGTCTCGCGGCTCGACTACTCGTCGTCCGGTTGTACCGGCTCTACTGCATCTATGCTGTGCATCCGGACGCGTCGTCTCGTCGCTCGACTACTCATCATCCGGTCGCGCTGGCTCTACATCAACTACGCCGCGCACTGTGAGTACTCGCTTCTGGCCATGTCAGGCTCTACTTCGACTACGTCGTGCGTCGCCATGACATCGTCTCGCGGCCGCACCAGCTCTGTTTCAACTACACCGTGCGACGCCGCGACATCATCTCTCGGCCGCACCGGCTCTACCTCGACAACGTCATGCGCCACCGTGACATCGTCTCCCGGCCGCACTGGCTCTATTTCAACTACGCTGTGCGCCGCTGCGACATCATCTCTTGGCCGCACCGGCTCTACCTCGACAACGTCGTGCGCTGCTATGACATCGTCTCCCGGCCGCACCGGCTCTACCTCGACAACGCCGTGCGCCGCCACGACATCATCTCGCGGCCGCACCGGCTCTACTTCGACAACGCTGTGTGCGCCGTAATATCGTCTCGCGGCTGCACCGGCTCTACTTCGACAATGCCATGCGCCGCCGCGACATCATCCTGCGACTGCACCGGCTCTACTTCGGCGACTCTTCTCGGCTAGTTTCGACTAAAAAACTAGTCGAGAACGACTTTTACGCCCCTAACAACTAGTCGGATCCACCTCCGACTAGTCAGCTTCACCAACAACCATTGCGGCTCCATCATCTGCCGCCATGCCTTCATCAACACTCATTCACGAGTTCATTCAAACCCGCTCCGGCAGTACAAGCCGACTTTGGTCGCATCTCCAGACCGCTCCTGCGGTATCAGTAAGTCATTTATTTCAATGATTACTTTTTTCTTCTTCTTTGGGTTGTTTTGCGCATGCAGGATAACACGCCAAGGACTACTTATTAGTGTATGTTTCTCAATAGATTTTTCACGAGAGCTACACTATGCCAACTACTCTTGGGGTCCATATCGACAAGTCACCACGAGCTTACTCCATCAACTCGAGGGCTATCCCAAGGCGGCAACTTCAAAGTCCACTCCGCGTGGCAATCTAAAGTCGACTCCGGTCGCACCTTCACCCGCTCCGGCGGCATACTGCGTGTGTAAGCTTCGATGGAACCTAGCTGTAAGTGGCCCTCGCGTCCTGGCAACGATGGTACCGAGCTGCACACGGTCTTCACGTTCCATACCATGGGTCTGAAACGCATGGCCCTAAGTACTCTCGCACTCTGCCCGTGCTACACTTACCCTGGGTCTCCCTGTTACCGTGCCGATCCATACTCTAGGTCTCCCTGTTACCATCTGATCCTTACACCGGGTTCCTGCTTCTATGCCGATCCCAGGTTGTAAGTGATTCTCAGGTCCAGGCGACTACCTAGCTGTAAACGGTTTTTGGATCCAGGCGACTACTCCAGTTGTAAGCAGCTTTCGAGTCTGAGCTACATTACCATTCCAGACGGCTCAGGCCGTGTACAGTCCTCGCGACTACTTATCTTGACAGTTCAAGACTGGGGGTCACGATAACCCTTTCCAGACAGCTCTGCACCGTATGGGCCAGTAAGTGGCACATGTTGTCCTTGCCCTCCCAAGTTAGAGGCTGCGGCCTGGGAGTAACACCTTTTCCTGGTAGGGTCTCAGTGGAGCTCTAACACAAGTTGCTGCTACAGCAAGAAGAGTTCATCACACTGTCCCCTACGGTTTTACTCGTTATTCGAAATATCCTTGCGAGTACTATCTCTTAGGCTCTATGCCTCAGTAGTACTTATGACACTGAAGCTCGGTAGTGTGTCCAGACATTGTACTGGACGCAATGTAAGCATTCTCCAGTCAGTTTCGGCTGCGACTACTCCGGGGGTCACGATAACCCTTTCCAGGCGGCTTCGGCTACGACTACTTTGGGGGTCATGACAACCCTTTCCAAGCGGCTCTGGCTGTGTTTCAGTTCTCGCGACTACTTTTTTCCTGACGGTCCTAGACCAGGGGTCACGATAACCCTTTTTCTGATTTTTCATTCGCTTTTGCTTTCCGAAACTGCTTTTTCGTTCTTGGCTTTTCAGCTTTGTACTTGGCTCCAAGTACTCAAAGTCGACTTAGTCAAGTCGCATTCAAAGTCCGCTCCACGCAGCACAAAGTCGATTTCTAAAATCGCATTTATAAAGTCTGCCCAGTGCGGCACAAAGTCGACTACTCTAGTCGCATCACAAAGTCGACTTCTAAAGTCGCATTCTAAAGTCCGCTCCACGCGGCAATCTAAAGTCGACTTCTTCAGTCGCATTTACAAAGTCCACTCCGCGCGACACAAAGTCGACTTCGGTAGCATCTAAATTCCGCTCCGCGCGGCAATCTAAAGTCGACTTCTTCAGTCGCATTCTAAAGTTCGCTCTAACGGCATAAAGTCGACTCCGGTCGCATCCAACATCAGCTCTGACAGCAACATTACTACTCGAAGGGATCCGAGTAATCTCGGCTTCTTCTCATGCTCAACGGCTCGACGCCAAATTACTACTCAGAGACAACTTCAGCATGCTCCGCTTCAGCTCGGGGGCTCAGCTCCAATTACTACTCGACGTGGCTCACTTGGCTCATAATCTCGGGGGCTGGACGCTACAAGAGTACTCGGATGATGGCTTTTGCGAACTAAAGACCCTTGGATTGATCATCTAATCACATCGAGGCTCGGGGGCTACTATGCTACAACCATCAACCTCTTTTTTTCAAGACGGAAGATGCAGATTCCAGATTGACCCTCAGCTTGATTCTTCGATTCAACCTCAGTCTCGGGGGCTACACTCCATATGGAGTGCGATTTTTTGCAAATCGCACCTCCATATAGACCAAGATTTTTCAAGATTGACCCTCAGCTTGATTCTACGATTCAAACTCAGGCTCGGGGGCTACACTCCATATGGAGTGCGATTTTTGCAAATTGCACCTCCATATAGATCAAGACTTCAAAGACAAGATGGGTATTTTTTAGAGACTTACTGGGTTAGAACTCGGGGACGCCTGGGAACTACTCGAGGATGAATCAAAAGTACTCATAAATGAACTAGAGCACATTCCACTCTTTCGGAAATTCAAGTACTATTGAACACTTCGGCTAGTAGTACTCTAGACGATCAGAAACTACTCGACGAAGCTGCAAGACTACTTGAACTCGCTGCTCAAGACTACAAACTGCTCGGGGGCTTGTCGACCATATACCCTGGGTACCTATGCATGGAAGACTATGAACTCATACCATAGATCCTTGTAATCCTACTAGGACTCGTACCATGTAATCTTACTAGGACTCCTACCTTGTAACCGATTAGGCACCCGCCCCTTAGACCATATAAAGGTGGATCAGGTACCTATGATGACATCTCCAATCCCTCCAGGGAACAACACCCAAGCGCAGGGCGCCATACTTCATATACTTCATACTCCAAACGGGACGTAGGGTCCGCTACTCCGGCGGCCCGAACCTGTATAAATCTGTGTCCCCGCGCATACCTTCGAGTTCCAGGTCTGGCGATCCTCCACCGCATAATCTACTACCTCGAGTACCCCCTTAGTAGGCTAAGTGGCCAAAACACTGACACTGGTAGGCCAGCGCTGCCACCAATTGCACGTCCTGCCGCCGTTTGAAACAGCGTTACCTGCAAACGATATTTCAAATGGCCGAAATGGTATAGCTTTTAAAAAACTTACAATCTGGCACTTGTTTTGTAAAATTGTAAAAAATAAAAAATATAATTATAAGTATTAAATGTGGATTAATGATAAATCTCATTCCACGACCTCTACCTTAATTTTTGAGACGAATCTAACGAGTCTAATTATATCATGATTAGACAACGTCATGCTACAGTAACCAAACACTAATGACGGATTAATTAGGCTTAATGGATTCGTCTCGCAATTTCTGGTTCATTTGTGTAATTATTTTTGTAACTAGTTTATATTCAATACTCCTAATAAACCTTGTGAGAGGACCCAAAAATTTTACCACCGCAAGGTCTAAGGAGAGGAACTCAAGACCTGGTGCTAGTGAGGTTTGCTGACCAACTGGTCGCAAGCCCGTCGCCTGAGGGCGTGTATCTTGAAGCGACAACTAGATGCCCCTCTCACCTGCCAGTGTGTGAGTACAAGCAATGCCACTTCCTGGCTCCACGAGTACAAGTCACTGTCTGCTTGGTCTGGTCCCGTGAACCACGAGGGCAGGAGCAGTGAGCGCTCAGACATCGTAACAGTACTAGTTGAAGACTTGAAGCTGGTGGCTTTATGGCCGTTCGCTACTAATAACCACGTACAGTATGGTACACGTCATAGATTGCATTGTCTGCTGGTGCCCGTGAACCACGAGGCTGGGGCAGTGGGCGATCAGGCGTCGTGCACGTCGATCACTTCTGACAGTAATATTTGTCCGGTCGCCAATGAAAAAAAAACAAAGATACCAGTTCGTTGGCACTCAAAAAAAAGGGCGCGTGAACCACGAGGGCATCCAGGACATACCGCTGTGGGCGCTCAGTCTGAGTTGAGCTGCCTTCTTCTTGCGGTGTGTTTAGAGCCTGTTTAGTTCCCAAACAAAAATTTGGACTCTTTTGGAGACTTACTAAGATGATTAAATATAGACTAATTACAAAACTAATTACATGAATGGACGGGAAATCGCGAGACGAATCCATTAAGCCTAATTAAAACGTCATTAGAGATTCTTTACTGTAGCATGGCGTTGTCTAATCATGGCATAATTAGGCTCGTTAGATTTGTATCGAAAAATTAAGTAGGGGTTATGGAATGAGTTTTGTCATTAATCCGCATTTAATACTCCTAATCAGTGTCCGTAGATTGATGTGACAGGTAGTTGAGAAAAAATTTGGGAACTAAACAGGCCCTTAGTTCCCTGAATTGGATGCAAAATTCTGGATTTTGCACGGATTTTGGGCTGAAAAGCACTGTTCCGAACTGAAAAGTACTGTAGCACTTTTCGTTTGTTTGTGGTAAAAGTTGTCCTACCATTGCCTAACTAGGCTCAAAAGATTCGTCTCGCAAAGTACATCCAAACTGTGTAATTAGTTTTTGATTTTGAGGACCAGGTGTGTCCGAGGACCGGTGGAGGGTCGCTCCTTAGTGATGAGTGATTGACAACATTGTGTGGACTCATGCTTGGCTAAGTGTGCAGGTACAGGTTGCGGCTTAACTCGTGTCGGCGCCGGTGAAGAACAAGCGCGAAAGGCCTGAGCCGTGGCGGCCTCCGGGTGATGGAGTGGCAAGTAGGCTTGGTTCGATGGACCCGGTGGCCGATGGGGTCAAGTGCGAGCCGTGCAGTGCAAGACTGGCGGGCTGAAGTCGTGAACATGGGCTGGTGCAAGGTAGCGGATGGAGCCCGAAGCTTGCACGCGGGGTTTGGTGGTTTGCTCACAAAACCATCGGTGGACGGTTTCTTGGTTTGGGCCTCAAAACCAAGCCCGGAGGCCGGAGACGACGGAGACGGTGATCCGGGAGCTTCGGGAAGCTTCGGGGCGGAGTGCACGTGGCGTGATCGCGGTGTTTGCGTCAAGGTGAAGCGAAGCCGCGGTGGAAGCGTGTCCGTTCGATGAAGACTTGACCAAAATGCCCCTGAGGGGTTGTATCTTCATTTAAGCAGTAGGGGTACAGTGGTCATTTACCTCCCTCCGATGGACTCCGTATAAGTAGCGGAGAGGTGGATGGCATCTCTCTCTCTTGGACTTTAGGTTTTCCTCCCCCGGTAGACTGCTTTGCTTTGCTTCTTTTCCTCTGAATTCCTTAGGCTAGATCCTTGTATAGAATCTGACCTTTGGATGTATGGAAGCATTCGGCGTTGTGATGATTTCCCTCTCCTAGCTCTCTGTTATTTTCGTGTCATTTTCGGAGCTATTTTTGGGTGTTTTTGTTCGTCGCTTGATTCGTTGATTTGAGGCCGTTTCTCTCCAGGTTTCTTTGAGGGCATCATGGGTGAGTGCCTTGTGCCTCTTTGTGGATGATCTTGACCCCTCAAACGCCGGATTTGGGCTTCGATTCGTTGATTTTCGGATGAACCCTAGTTCATAGTGTTCTTGGCCAAGATTCGTGATTTCGGGGGTTGTAGGATGTTTGAGGCCGAGATTTTTGGGGCATAGCATCTTCTTAGGGTGTTCATTATCTCCCCAAAATTTCGTCTCAAGACTCCAAGTGGTTTGGGAGATCCATCGATCAAAAGTTTGAGGCGATTTCGCGGGCTGTTTTCTGGGCTGTTTCGGGTGATCCAGCCCAAGTGCCCGGGTGACCCGAAGGGGGCCGGGTGACCCGGACCGGCTCTGGAGGCTAACGGGTGATCCGGCCCAAGTGACAGGACGATCCGGTAGCACTCAGCTTTTTGCTTTATTACTCAAACTCTTTCGTGTTTGCTTCCGCTTTACTTCCTAGCCTTCCGTGCTTTGTTCCTAAGGTTCGAGAGAGGTTTAATTGTGCTCCCGCTTGATCGTGTGTGATCCTCGGAGTTGGGATTGGGGCATAGGCTGAGTTCTTGGAAAGAATTTTTATCGGCTCGCATTCACTCCCCCCCTCTCTAGTCGCCTAATCGGTCCTTCAATTGGTATCAGAGCCGATTACGGATCTTCGTGATTCTAACCAGTCTAAGATCCAAAGATGGGCGATTACGGCAAGGGGTCGGGTCCTCGGCACTTTGATGGCAAGAATTACCCGATGTGGGAGAGGCGCATGGGCGCGTTTTTGCGAGGGAAGGGAACTCTTATCTGGGAGGTCACTCAGAATCCTCATTATGTCATCCCAGATAGTTTTCTGCTTCCAGGATCGCGGGACATGTTTGAGGCCAACAGCAAGGCTGTTGATTACTTGTTCCGTGCTCTCTGTGCCTCAGAGTTTGATCGAGTGTACGGAGAGGATGTGGCCGGAAAGATTTGGCTCAAGTTGAAGAATGCTCATGTTGGCAATGCCCAAGTGCAAGCCCGGATGTTTACCACTTACCGGAGAGAGTACGAGAACTTCACTCATCTCCCCGGTGAGTCGACCAATGCTATGTTTCAGTGCTTCACTTGCATCGTCAACAACATGAGGGCCAATGTGACAGTGCTGCCATACACGGATCATGATCAAGCTATCAAGCTTTTGCATGCCCTGGATAGGTCTGTGTGGGAAGCCAAGATCGAGGCCATTAAGGAGTCGAGCGCGTATGATACGTTGTCGCTTGATGAGCTGTTCTCCAAGCTCAGGTCTTCAGAGGTTGATCGTGGCTTGAGAGCCAAGAGCGAGAGCCCCACAGATCCTCATAGTTTGGCTCTTGTCTCAGGATCAAGGACTAACGCTAACTTTGGTGGTTTCTCTTTGTCTTGTCTTGTGTCCTTGCCAGTTGAGGACTTTGATGTGCTGAGCGAGGATGATCTCGCCTTGTTGAGCAAGAGGTTTGGGCGGATGTACGAGAACCGCAAGAATGCAAGGCGGAGCTCAGGGATGTGCTATCGGTGCAGGAAGCACGGGCACTTCATCGCCGAATGCCCTGAAGCCATGGAGATCAAGAACGACTACAAGGGCAAGCCCAAGCACGACTACAACAAGCACCGCTCCCAGAATGACTACAAGGACAAGGACAAGGGCGACAGAAGGCACAAGAAGAGTGGTCGGAGCGAGCGACATCGATTCAACATCAAGCGATGCTTCTTTCGACTCGAGCAGCGAGGAAGAGCAAGAGAAGCGCAAGGACAAGTGGCACACGGGCAAGAACTGCACCCGCCTGAGCTTCGTCGCGCAAGGAGGCTTTTGCGGCATGGCGCACTCCAAGAAGGGTAGGAAGCATAGCTCGGATTTGAACTCCGACTCCGATGAAGAGGTACGACAAGATCCCAACTTCTTGCTAGAGGAGAATGCTAGGCTCAATGAGTTGCTTGATAACCGTGATGATGTGCTTAGAAAGACCAACAAGGAGAAGAGGGAATTTAGGTCTTTGTTGGGTAATGCTAAGGACAAGGTAGCTAAACTTGAATCCTTGCTTGTGGATGCTAGAAATGAGATAGCTGCTTTGGAATCTGCTCCTGTGGTGTCTGATGAAATTGACTGTGGTGATTGCTCAGTTTTTCTTACTGATTTGACTGCTCTCAAGGAGAAGCATGCCTCTACTCTGGAGGAACTAGATGTGATTAGGATTGAGTGTGATGAATTGAAGTCTAGGCCAGCTTTGTTAGGAGCTTGTACATCATGTCTATTTTGCATGCTAGGCTAGATGAATCTCTAGGATTGTTTCTCTTGAGGCGGCATTGAAAGCTCCTCTTCCTACATCATGTTCAACCTGTGAAATGCATGATTTGAAAAACATGGAACTTGCACACTATGTTGATCATCTGCAGGATGAAAATGATGAGCTTAGGAAATTGATGAGTTGGTTGTCTGGGCATGAGCCACAATTGAGTTTGATGTTGGCTCAGTTCAAGAGGTTTGATGGTCAGGCGTTGGGGGCTGAGAAGAGTGGTGAGGGAGAAGAGAAAATTGGAGAGATCCCTACTCAACCACACACCATACCCATGAACAAATATGCACCCAAGCCAAACCACTTGAGAAACAAGCTTGACATAACTCCAGACCCTCCAGTGTTCCCCCAGAAAACAGAGAATTACAAGAAACCCATCAAGTTTGTGAGCAACCTGGGTAATGTCTTTGAGGGGAAGTCAGGAGAGAAAGGTGTTGAGAAGCCCACAGAGAAGCCACCGCCTAAGCCAGTGCCAATCCGATTCCATTGTGAGTATTGTGGGAGGGATGGGCATAAGGATGAGTTCTGTTTCTGAAGGAAGAGGGATGAGAGATTTTCTAGGGAGATGGCAAACAAGGACAGGTACCACCTTGCTCATGGTGTGCCTGAGCCTCGTAGAGGGCCTCTACCTAGGGGTGAGGTGTATGTGTGTACAGTTCCCACTCGTGGAGGTGGAGGTGGAGGTGTGTTCCCTCAGAGAGATAGGCGTGTTGGGTTTGGGCGTGGTAAGTTGGCTCGACGTGCTCCTTCTCATGACCGTTACGAGTTTGGGAGGCACGATCGGAGTTTTGGGTCTCAGATGGACTACGGGCCACATTTTCCCCCTCGTGGTGCGCGTACTCCTCCAGTGAGACGTGACAGGTCCTTTGGTGGTAGGCGTGAGAGGGCTCCGCCTAGAGGTTTTGGGAGGATGGATTTTGCTAACCCTTCTTTTGAGCAAATGGCTCAGCACTGGTTTGACTCTTTTGGTACTAACCCCAGTGTTGAGTTGCTTGCTCATTCTCGTCCTCGTTTTTGATTGTAGGTGGGAGGCTTGGAGAACTTTTGGTTGATCGACTCCGGTTGCTCAAGACACATGACCGGAGATCGTGGGTGGTTCTCCAGCCTCACCCCGGTGAGTACGAGGGAGTACATCACTTTCGGGGACAATGGGAGAGGACGAGTGCTTGCTGAAGGTATGGTGAAGGTGAGTAGCAAGGTGACCTTAAGAAGTGTGGCCCTGGTCAAGTCACTTGGTTTCAACTTGTTGTCAGTATCTTAATTACTTGACGAAGGTTTTGAGGTTCGTTTCAAGTCGGGTGCTTCTCGTGTGCTTGCTTCTCGAGGTGATTTTGTCTGTACGATCGTCCCCGAGGGTCAAATCTTTCATGCTGACTTTTCCCAGTCTGTTGGTCCTCCTTGATGCTTTGTTGCTGGTGTTTCGGCCGAGCTTTGGAAATGGCATAGGAGGTTGGGACACTTGAGCTTTGAGTTGCTTTCCCGCTTGAGTGGTCTTGATCTTCTCCGAGGATTGCCTAAGTTGAAATTCGAGAAGGATTTGGTTTGTGCTTCTTGTCGGCATGGAAAAATGGTTGCCGCTTCTCATGCCCCTCTGACTTCTGTCATGACCGAGCGACCTTGTGAGCTGTTGCACATGGATTTGGTTGGGCCAGCTCGTGTTCGCTCTGCCGGTGGGAAGTGGTATGTTCTTGTGGTTGTTGATGATTTTTCAAGGTACTCTTGGGTTTTCTTTTTGGAGGATAAGAGTGAGACATTTGGCTTTGTTCGGGACTTGATCTTGAGGTTGAAGAATAAGAGACATGGTGATGCCATTCGAGCTATACACAGTGACAATAGCACGGAATTTAAGAACTCTCATTTTGATGTCTTTTGCAGTGATCTTGGTCTTGATCATCAGTACTCTTCTCCATACGTCGCTTGCCAGAATGGCGTAGTGGAGAGGAAGAACCGGACCCTTTGTGAGATAGCCAGGACGATGCTCGATGAGCATAGGACTCCTAGGCATTTCTGGGCCGAGGCGGTCAATACCGCTTGCTATGTCTCAAATCGCATCTTCCTTCGTGCCTTTAAGAAGAAGACCTCTTATGAGCTGATGCATGGCCGACAACCCAAGGTAAGTCACTTTAGAGCTTTTGGTTGCAAGTGTTTCATTCTGAAGAAGGGCAAGTTGGATAAGTTTGAGTCTCGATGTTCGGATGGGATTTTCCTTGGTTATGCGATTCATTCTAGAGCATATCGTGTGCTCAACCTTGACACTAACCGAATCATGGAGACTTGCGAGGTTCCCTTCGACGAGACACAACCATGTAGCTCTTCTGCTTTTGAGTGTGTAGGTGACGAGGAGATTGGAGCGAGGATCTTTGACGATGAGAAGGACAGAGATGGAGACGACGACGATGATGGTGGTGATGCTCCAGCGGCTTATCGTGTACGTGCTACTTCCACTACTACGACGACGATTGAGGACGGACCATCCCCTACACCCACTACGACTGAGGCTGTTCGAGTGGAGGCTGTTGCTGAGGGGGAGGTTGTGTCCAGGCGAGAGGCTCTCCGGCGAGTACAAGTGGATCACCCACCGACGACCATCATTGGTGACCTTCATGAACGCACTACACGGTCAAGGTCAAGGAACACGTCCCATTTCGCTCACTCTGCTTTTGTCGCTTCTTTCGAGCCCAAAGATATTCGACACGCTTTGTCTGACGAGAATTGGGTGAATTCCATGCATGAGGAGTTGGAAAACTTTGAGAGGAACCAAGTCTGGGTGTTAGTCGATCCACCGCCAAATTGTCGTCCCATAGGAACCAAGTGGGTGTGGAAGAACAAAGAGGGTGAGAATGGGATGGTTGTGAGGAACAAGTCGAGGTTGGTGGCACAGGGGTACAACCAGAAAGAGGGCATAGACTATGAGGAGACATTTGCTCCTGTGGCCCGTTTGGAGGCAATTAGGATCCTTCTAGCCTTTGCCGTGGCTAAAGGGTTCAAGTTGTACCAAATGGATGTCAAGAGTGCTTTCTTGAATGGGGTGATAGAGGAAGAAGTGTATGTGAGGTAACCCCCGGGGTTTGCGAGTGAAAAATACCCACACCGTGTATACAAACTCCAGAGAGCGCTCTATGGGTTGAAACAGGCACCTAGAGCTTGGTATGGCAGGTTGAGAGGCTTTTTGCTGAGTAAGGGGTTTGTGATGGGCACAGTTGATAAGACCCTGTTTCTCCTTAAGCATGGGAATGACCTTTTGATTGTTCAGATATACGTGGATGACATAATCTTTGGTGGCTCTTCTCATGATCTTATTGCCAGATTTGCAGATGACATGAGCAGGGAATTTTAGATGTCCATGATGGGCGAGCTGCAGTTTTTCTTGGGTCTCCAGATCAAGCAGTGCAAGGACGGGACCTTTGTACATCAGGCGAAGTACACCAGGGACATGGTGAAGAAGTTTGGCATGAACGACTCCAAGACGCTGACTACACCGATGAGTACGACTACGGCTTTGGATGCAGACGAGGACGGCGAACCCGTGGACCAGAAGGAGTACCGGAGCATGATAGGCTCCCTCCTCTACTTGACGGCGACGAGGCCAGACATACAGTTCAGCGTGTGTCTGTGCGCTCGTTTTCAGGCTTCACCGAGGACTTCACATCGGCAGGCCGTCAAGCGGATCTTCAGGTACTTGAACTACACTCCTGAGTTTGGTCTTTGGTACTCTGCCTCCTCGACACTCAGGCTTCATGGTTTTTCTGATGCGGATTTCGCTGGGTGTCGTTTGGATCGCAAGTCCACTTCTGGGTGTTGTCAGTTCCTTGGTTCTTCTTTGGTCTCTTGGTCATCTCGCAAGCAATCGAGTGTAGCCCAGTCCACCACCGAGGCTGAGTATGTAGCTGCTGCTAGTTGTTGTTCCCAGCTGCTTTGGATGACCTACACCATGAGTGACTTTGGTGAGGAGTGCTCTCAGGTTCCACTTTTCTGTGACAGCACCAATGCCATAAGCGTAGGCAAAAATCCTGTCCTCCACTCCAAAACGAAACACATAGAAGTGAGGTACCACTTCCTGAGAGACAATGTGGAGAAGGGAAACATATCTTTGTCCTATGTTCCTACCCAAGACTAGCTAGCTAACATTTTCACCAAACCGCTTGACCAAGCCACTTTCACTCGCTTGCGGGGTGAGCTTGGGGTATGCTTTCCTTTCTAGCTTGGGTCTTGGAGCTTCTCTTGTATATTTGTGTCATATGTTCATTTTGTTGCATTTCCTTCATGCATTTTACTTTCTGTACAAAACCTGGTAGGATAGCCATCTTTGGATCACTTGAGCTAGGAATGAGCTTCTCTTATATACATTGGTCACTGATGTGCTATGGATGAGATATGTGCATGATTGGTAGCTTGTGGATGTAAATGCTATGCTCATGATGGTGTTGCTATATATATATGATGAGATAGCATTTTGGTTGTGAAAATGATAAAAACTGTCTCTCTCATGAGTAGATGCTTGTCTATGCTCAATTTGTGCTTAAATGCTTATATCATGCTCAGTTTGTGCTTGAGGATCATATTCTCTTTGCTTGGGGTCAAAGGTCCTTTGTCATTGTAAATGTTTAGCCCTTTTGCTTGCTTGGGGAGGAGCATAAGCTTCTTTTTGCCGCAAAGGCACTTCATGTACCATGTTTAACTTGAAAAATGAAATTGGTGTATGAATTGCCTTATGCTTAAAAAAAGAGCTCCTAATCATGTTTTTATGGTTTGATATTCATATCTTGGGTGCTAAACCGTAGCATGCTTGTCTACCATGAGAAGTCTCATTTTAAGAAGTAGACACATAGCTCGGTGGCTTTAACATGACTTGAGTAGCTTGTGGGCGTTTATAATGATCTTGCATAAACTTTGGATGATCTAGTGCCTTTATGTTCAAATTGGTATGGATAGGATCTTTCTCATGAGATGAGTATTTCTTTGTGAAAATTGCTTGAAATTGCGTTTAGCCACGTCACATGCTTATATGTCTCTACCTTCTTGATGGCAATGTGCTAGATACACCATGTCTACTTTGCTTGCTCTATGTCTCGGTTGTAGCATTTTGTTGTGCTCTTTGTATATTTGAGAAGCTTGGTAGACTGTATATGTGCTTTGACATGCATTTTTCATGAAAACAAGGGGAAGAGTTTCTTTTACCTTGATTCTTGCATTGTCAACAAGGGGGAGAGTTTTGTGGGGAGAGTTATGCATTTGGGGAGAATTTTCATGCATTGGGAGTTTTTATGCAAAATTGGTATGCACTTGTGAGATGTGGCATGTGAGGAGAAAAGTTTGAGAAGAAGAGGTTGCAATTGCTCAGGGGGAGTTTGCATATGTGCAGGGGGAACTCCTTTGACTTTCCTGAGTTTTGTGCTTTGTGATGTGCTCTTTGAGAGCTTTGTTTTGTCTCGGCTGTGTCGAGCCGTTGCCCTTGTCTTAGGGGGCCGAGACTTGGATTGGCGAGTGATCGTGTGTTCGTTTGTTCTTTGGCTTTGGATCACTTGCTTTGGAGGTTTGTGTTCGTGGTTGTTTTCTTTCCTTTTCTCTATCATGGTTACTATGGGTGTTGTCAATGCACTCATCAAGGGGGAGATTGAGGACCAGGTGTGTCCGAGGACCAGTGCAGGGTCGCTCCTTAGTGATGAGTGATTGACAACGTTGTGTGGACTGATGCTTGGCTAAGTGTGCAGGTATAGGTTGCGGCTTAACTCGTGTCGGTGCAGGTGAAGAACAAGCGCAAAAGGCCTGAGCCGTGGCGGCCTCCGGGTGATGGAGTGGCAAGTAGGCTTGGTTCGATGGACCCGGTGGCCGATGGGGTAAAGTGCGAGCCGTGCGGTGCAAGACTGGCGGGCTGAAGTCGTGAACATGGGCCAGTGCAAGGTAGCGGATGGAGCTCGAAGCTTGCACGCGGGGTTTGGTGGTTTGCCCTCAAAACCATCGGTGGACGGTTTCTTGGTTTGGGCCTCAAAACCAAGCCCGGAGGCCCGAGGCGACGGAGATGGTGATCCGGGAGCTTCGGGAAGCTTCGGGGCGGAGGGCACGTCACGTGATCGCGGGGTTTGCGTCAAGGTGAAGCGAAGCCGCGGTGGAAGCGTGTCTGTCCGATGAAGACTTGACCAAAATGCACCTGAGGGGTTGTATCTTCATTTAAGCAGTAGGGGTAGCGTGGTCATTTACCTCCCTCCGATGGACTCCGTATAAATAGCGGAGAGGTGGATGTCATCTCTCTCTCTTGGACTCTAGGTTTTCCTCCCCCGGTAGACTGCTTTGCTTTGCTTCTTTTCCTCTGAATTCCTTAGGCTAGATCCTTGTATAGAATCTGACCTTTGGATGTATGGAAGCATTCGGCATTGTGATGATATCCCTCTCCTAGCTCTTTGTGATTTTCGTGTCATTTTCGGAGCTATTTTTGGGTGTTTTTGTTCGTCGCTCGATTCGTTGATTTGAGGCCGTTTCTCTCCGGGTTTCTTTGAGGGGATCATGGGTGAGTGCCTTGTGCCTCTTTGTGGATGATCTTGACCCCTCAAACGCCGGATTTGGGCTTCGATTCGTTGATTTTCGGATGAACCCTAGTTCATAGTGTTCTTGGCCAAGATTCGTGATTCCGGGAGTTGTAGGATGTTTGAGGCCGAGATTTTTGGGGCATAGCATCTTCTTAGGGTGTTCATTATCTCCCCAAAATTTCGTCTCAAGACTCCAAGTGGTTTGAGAGATCCATCGATCGGAAGTTTGAGGCGATTTCGCGGGCTGTTTTCTGGGTTGTTTCGGGTGATCCGGCCCAAGTTCCCGGGTGACCCGTAGGGGGCCGGGTGATCTGACTACTTGTGCCTGGGTGACCCGGACCAGCTCTGGAGGGTAACGGGTGATCCGGCCCAAGTGACAGGATGATCCGGTAGGACTCCACCTTTTGCTTTGTTGCTCAAACTCTTTCGTGTTTGCTTCCGCTTTACTTCCTAGCCTTCCGTGCTTTGTTCCTAAGGTTCGAGAGAGGTTTAATTGTGCTCCCGCTTGATCGTGTGTGATCCTCGGAGTTGCGATTGGGACATAGGCCGAGTTCTTGGAAAGAATTTTTATTGGCCCCCATTCACTCCCCCACTCTTTGGTCGCCTAATCGGTCCTTCAGATTTCATCTACATTTAGTACTCCATGCATGTGCCGGCATTTTTGATGTGATGAGGAATCTTCTTTTTGCATAGTGAATTTTGGGGGAAGTTGGGCTTCTAAACACACCTTTGAGCTCATAAACAGTTGATGGTTTACAGTGACTGACATGGCCCAATACAATGAAAAAAGGTGCTAGTACTATCAAGTTTTGCTCTAGAATTTTGCTGCTACTGCAGCACAGCCACCACTAGTTTTTCTAGGATAATATTTACGAATAATTAGAAAAGAAAATAGAATTGCTTGTAAGTCAAGTCCAAGCCTCATCTCCTTCCTATAAGTATTAGTCCATCTCCTACCATTTGCAAATAATGAAGAGCAATATAATGCAGCCGAAGTTGCAAACAATAATTGAGTGGAGGAGCTTGCCCGCGGCGACTGTAGCGATCCGCACTGCTGTAGTCTTCTTCCTGACTGCCATAGGTGCACCAGCGGCAATGGCCAGTGTCGTCGAACACACCTTTGTTGTAAGTATATAGTACGAGCATCCATGGGCACTGTGCTCTATCGTTTCTGCATAATGTTAATTAAAATTTCGGAACATGCATATTCAGGTTAGCCAGGTGACAATGACCCACCTGTGCAAGGAAACTCTAGCCACCGTGGTGAACAGGCAGTTTCCGAGACCAGCGATAGAGGTCACGGAGGGAGACTCGGTGACAGTTCATGTCATCAACCAGTCACCCTACAACTTAACAATCCACTGGTAAAACAAAACAACCTTTTCTTTATGGCATAGAGAAACAACCTACACATTGTGAAGGACCGATTAGGCGAACCAGAGAGGGGGGGAGTGAATGGGAGCCGATAAAAATTCTTCTCGAAGGAGATGAGAACTCCAACAAGACGAACACAGCTTCCAACTCACGTCTCCGACCCAACTACCCAAGTTGGTCAAGACCACGCAGCCACTGGAGTGCTACTGGTCCTAGGAACCAACACTCAACCTTCCTAGCCAAAACTCACCAAAACACACAGCGGAAACTTGCACGGCTTGCTGCCTGTGCTACGCCGGTCAGACCGATGGCCTGCGCCGGTCAGACCGGTGACACCGGTCAGACCGGTGGACAGAGCCGGTCAGGCCGGTGGCTACAACAGCCGCACAGCAAGCGTTCCAGGAAGCCTCAGTGAATCCTCTAGGCCCTGGAACAAAAACCACCACGAAACACAACCTGTGAGGAAGAAGAACCCCTCACAAATCCTAGCAAAACAACTCCAAACACTCCAAGAACTGATCAGCAGGACCACGGGACAAAACCACACGGACAAGGTTGTTTCCCGAGACAAAAACCCACCAAGGGCTAGCACCGGTCAGACCGGTCAAGAGCACCGGTCAGACCGGTCGTGCCTGGGCAGCTCGGGATGAACAGCGCCCGCGAGTCAACTCCTCCAAATCCAACTCCCGATCTCCCGATCCGCTCCACGGTTTTGCACAAGACTTTGGGGATAGTAGGAACACCTCATGGGTACTCCATAGCCAAGATTTGGTCCACCAAAACTTGTCAAATCAAGAGGAATCGAAGAAATCCCACCAAGAACGCCTCTAACCCTAGAGCCACGAAAACCCCAAAATCGAGCCCCTTTGCTCACGGATTTGGAAGGGGAATCAAAAGGTAAAGAACCACGAAGGGTTCATGCATACATCCCCCACCAAATCCCAAAGAGAAGGGCCTCGAAATCGCTCCAAGAAAATCGCCAAGAAATGGCTCCGAAAATCACCAAAAAGGAGAAACGGGAAAGACACATCCAAGCCTTGAGGAACCACGCCGAATCATCTATACATACCAAAGAGGTTCATACAAGGTCTAGCTTGCCGCCCGATCATCCTTCCCTCTCACAAGATCTCACCATGAAGCTCTCAAGCTAGTCCTACGAAAATCCTAAGAAAATAGGAAGGAAAATAGGAAAACCAAATGAGCTAGGGTTCCAAGAGATGGCTGCCATCCTCTCACCACTTGGATTATATGGAGGCAACCGAAAGACTAAAATACCCTTACTAGCTAACTAGGGATACATACCCCAAGAGGGCGAAATTGGAAGTCTTTGTCTTCGCACCATCGGACGGATGCCCAGCGACCGCAAACTTGCTTAGCCTCGACGCAAGCCTTGCGATCCCGACGCGTGTCCTCCGCTTCGAAGATTCCGGACTGCGTCGTCGCACACCGGTCAGACCGGTGCTCCTCACCGGTCAGACCGGTACCCACCGGTCAGACCGGTCAGACCCACCGGTCAGACCGGTCTGGAGCTGCTGCACCTCCGTCTTCGGTTCTTCGGTCTTGGCTTTGTGGATCAACCAAGGAACCCAGTGGTTTTCTGGTGAACCACCGGAAACCCCGCGAACTCGGTGTAGCCTCCGCCAATCACCACTCATGACTCGGCTCCCACGTAGTCCCGGCTCGACCTTGGTTTTGAGGCTCAACCAAGAAACCGTCCATGACTTCATCTTGCCGTTCTTGCCACCATGCGGCCCGCACTTGACCCCGCTGGCCACCGGGTCCCTCGAACCAAGCCTACTTGTCTTCTCCACACCTGGAGGCCTCACCGGCAACGACCTTTCACGCTTGTTCTTCACCTGCACCTGCACCAGTCAAGCCGCAACCTGCACCTGCAATACTTAGCCAAGAATCAGTCCACACCACGTTGTCAATCACTCATCACACCAGGAAGCGACCATCCACCGGTCCTCGAACCACACCTGGCTCTCAATCTCCCCCTTGATGAGTGCATTGACAACACACACGTTTTGGTAACCAAGAGAAAAGGAAAAGAAAAGAAACGACTAAAAGAAACTCCAACAAGCGATCGAAAGCCAAAGAAAAGGCAAAGAGCAAGATCACTTGAAGAAGACAAGTCTCGGACCCCTTAGGCAAGGGCAACGGCTCGACACATCCGAGACAAAACATGCTCAAGCAAAGAGCACAAACCATCAAACCAAAGCTCGAAAACCACAAAGAGCTCCCCCTGCACACATGCAAGCTCCCCCTGAACCGATGCAACTCCCCCTGGACAAATGCATGCAAACCACTTCACAAAACAGAGCAGCTGCAACAGCTCAGCTCTGACCGGTCAGACCGGTCGACACCACCGGTCAGACCGGTGGGCAACATGTGAACAGGACCAGCACTCTGACCGGTCAGACCGGTGACCTCAACCGGTCAGACCGGTGCACAACAGAGCCCAAAAATAGCTCGAAACCACCTGAAAACCTTCCAAATGCATTCAGTAGGCCAAAACATGCTCAAACTTCTCCCCCTTGTTGACAATGCATGAATCAAGCCAAAAATGCAAAAAATGCAACCTAGAGCTTCTCAAATAGACAAAATTCAACATAGGATGCTACACATGTCCAAACGAGCAAGTTAGATACTCTATAGCTTCGTAAAGACATAAACTTCATGATCACCAAGTTTCACAACCATTGGGCGAAGCTAAGATAGAATTTAGCAATTTTGCGAAAAATTACCCTCTCATGAGCAAAGTCCTAAACATGAGCAAAACATGTCAAAATGGCAAAGCCACACAAACTTCATGCTAGGACAACCATTCTAAGCATAAGACCATCATAAACACCCACAAGCACCTCATGTCATGTCAAAGCCACCGAGCCATGTGCCTACTTCTATATATGAGACTTCTCATTGGTAGGCATCATGCAACGATTTAGCACCCAAAGCAAATTAAAATTAGCACATATGACATGGGAGCATATTTTTCAAGCAATTTACATTTCATATTCAGATTTATAATTGGTACATGAAATGTCTTTGCGACAAAAAGGAACTTATGCCCCTCCACAAGATGAAGCATGGGGGCTAAACATTCATGATGGCAAATGAGCCTTTGGCCCCATATGATCAAAATAAGCTATCCAACCACAAATTAAGCATAGCCAAGCCACTAAAACATGTCAAGATCATGTAAAGGTATTTACTCACAAGAGAGTATATATATATGAAATTTTTCAAAAACATAGCCATCAACCATGGATACAAACCAAGATTATCAAGAGCTAAGCCAAACTAACCATAGCTTACCAAATTAGCTCACAAAGACATATATGTCATTCCATGGTGAACAATGTGTATAGGAGAAGCCTTTCCTAAACAATGCATATGATACAAAAAGCATGCAACCTAAGATACAAAGATGCCTATACATCATGCTACATATGCCAAATGCAAGAAATACACAAAGGAAAGCTATACATATGCTACAAAGGAGCTCCCACACGCCAACTCAAGAAATCAAACAAACACCAAGCTCCCCCCGCAAATGAGTGAAAGTTGCTTGATCTAGGGGTTTGGTGAAAATATCGGCTAGTTGTTCATGTGTGGGTACATGGATCAAAGCTATCTTCCCTTTCTCTACGTTGTCTCTCAGAAAATGATACCTCACTTCTATGTGCTTGGTTTTGGAATGGAGCACTGGGTTCTTTGCAACGCTTATGGCACTGGTGCTATCACATTGAAGTGGGACATGGGTATACTCCTCACCAAAGTCACTCATGGTGTATGTGATCCAAAGGAGCTGAGAGCAACAGCTAGCTGCGGCCACATACTCTGCCTCGGTAGTGGATTGAGCAACACTCGACTGTTTGCGGGAAGACCAAGATACCAAAGAAGAACCCAAGAACTGGCAAGTCCCAGAAGTGGACTTCCTATCCAACCGACACCCGGCAAAATCCGCGTCTGAAAATCCATGAAGCGCCAAAGAAGAAGACGCAGAGTACCAAAGGCCGAAGTCGGGAGTGTGTCGCAAGTACCTGAAAATGCGCTTGACTGCTTGCCAATGCGAAGTCCTCGGAGAAGCTTGAAAACGAGCGCACAGACACACTGAGAATTGAATGTCCGGCCTCGTCGCCGTCAAGTAGAGGAGTGACCCGATCATGCTCCGGTACTCCTTCTGGTCCACGTGTTCACCTTCCTCGTCCGCATCAAGAACTGTAGTCGTACTCATAGGCGTCGCCATGGCCTTGGAGTCCTCCATCTTGAACTTCCTCACAATGTCCTTGGTGTACTTAGCTTGGTGCACAAATGTTCCTTCCTTTGATTGCTTGATTTGTAGCCCGAGGAAGAACTGCAACTCGCCCATCATGCTCATCTCAAATTCCCTGCTCATGTCTTCTGCAAACCTTGCAACAAGAGAGTTAGACGAGCCACCAAAGACAATATCATCCACGTATACCTGCACAATCAGGATATCTCTGTCCTGCCTGAGGAGAAATAAGGTCTGGTCGACCTTCCCCATCTCAAACCCTCTCTCAAACAGGAACCCCCTCAACCTACCATACCAAGCTCTAGGCGCCTGCTTCAACCCATACAGCGCCTTCCTCAACTTGTATACCCGGTGAGGATACTTCTCACTCTCAAACCCCGGTGGTTGCCTCACAAACACCTCTTCCTCCAATACACCGTTCAGAAAAGCACTCTTCACATCCATCTGGTACAACTTGAACCCTTTAACCACGAAAAAGGCTAGAAGGATCCTGATCGCCTCCAAACGAGCTACAGGAGCGAAAGTCTCCTCGTAGTCGATCCCCTCTTTCTGACTGTACCCCTGAGCAACAAGTCTCGACTTGTTCCTCACCACTTCTCCTTTCTCTCCCTCTTTATTTTTCCACACCCATTTTGTCCCAATCGGTTTACACCCTGGGGGAGGGTCAACCAACACCCAAACTTGGTTCCTCTCAAAATTCTCCAACTCCTCATGCATCGAGTTAACCCAATTATGATCAGATAACGCATGTCCAATGTCTTTGGGCTCAAAAGTGGCAACAAAAGCAGCATGAGCGAAATGAGAATTGTTCCGAACCCTCGACCGTGTAGTACGTTCATTCATGTCGCCGATGATTCTCGAAGCTGGGTGATCCACTTGCACTCGTCGGGGAGGTTCTCGCCTTGATGCTACCTCCCCCTCAACAGCAGCTTCGCCTTGATCTGGGTTTGTCGTTGTAGGTGTGGGAGAGGGTCCATTCTCGATCGTCGTCGAAGTAGTAGGTACATGTTCAGCCGCGGGCATCACACCGCCATCTTCATCATCTCCATGTTCATGCTCCTCCTCCTGAAAGATCTCCTCGCCAAGTTCGTCGTCACCTGCACACTCAAAAACAAGCTGACTACGTGGCTGTGTCTCGTCGAAGGTTACCTCGCAAGTCTCCACGATTTGGTTAGTTTCAAGATTGAGCACACGAAATGCTCTAGAATGAGATGCATAACCAAAGAAAATACCATCGACAGACCTAGCCTCGAACTTGTCCAACTTCTTCCCTTTCTTCAGAATGAAGCATTTACAACCAAAGACATGGAAGTGACTCACCTTGGGTGTGCGATCGTGCATCAACTCGTAACAGGTTTTCTTCTTGTGAACCCTGAGGTAGATCCTGTTCGACACATGGCACGCGGTATTGACCGCCTCAGCCCAGAACCTTCTCGGAGTCCTATGCTCGTCGAGCATCGTCCGAGCCATCTCGCACAAGGTCCTGTTTTTCCTTTCCACCACGCCATTCTGGGGAGGCGTATACGGACTCGAAAACTGATGTTCAAGACCCAAGTCATGGCAAAAGGTTTCGAAGCGAGAGTTTTTGAATTCCGAGCCATTGTCACTGCGGATCGCTCGTATGGCATCTCCGTGCCTCTCGTTTCTTAACCTCAAGACAAGATCTCGAGCAAAACCAAACGTCTCCCCCTTCTCCTCAAGAAAGAACACCCACGCATACCGAGAGTAGTCGTCCACCACAACAAGGACATACCACTTCCCACCTGCAGATCGCACACGAGCTGGGCCAACAAGGTCCATATGGAGCAGCTCGCATGGACGCTCAGTCATCACATCGGTGAGAGGCGGGTGAGAAGAGGCTACCATCTTGGCATGCCTACATGGCGCACAAACCAACTCTTTCTCAAACCTCAATCGTGGCAATCCTCGGACCAAATTGAGTTTACTCAAGCGAGACAAAAGGTCAAAGCTCAAGTGACCCAACTTCCTATGCCACTTCCACAACTCACTCGAAGAACCAGCCAAGAAGCAACGCTCCACACCAGAAGACTGAGAAAAATCAGCTCGGAACACCTGACCCTCGGGAACGACCATGCAAACAAGATCCCCCCGAGAATCTAAAATCCGAGAACCACCAGGCCGAAACAACACCTCAAAACCCTCATCCAACAACTGGGACACAGAAAGCAAATTGTATCCAAGCGATTGAACAAGAACAACACGCCTGAGAGTGATCTTGTCACTTACCTTAATCTCACCTTCTGACAGCACACGCCCTCGCCCATTGTCCCCAAAGGTGATGTACTTCCTTGTCACCACCGGGACGAGACTTGAGAACCACCCCTTGTCTCCGGTCATATGCCTCGAGCAACCGGAGTCAATCAACCAAATGTTCTTCAAGTCTCCCACCTGAAATTCAAAAGCGAGCACGTGAGTGAACAAACGACTCAGCACTGGGGTTAGTACCAAAAGAGTAAAACCAGTGCCGAGCCATTTGCTCCAAAGTGGGGTTAGCACAAACCAAATCATCACGCCTATCAAAGCTACCACCACGAACACCACCACGGTAACCACCACGAGGGAACCAACCCTCTCTAGCTGGAGGAGGACGAAAACCACGAAAGGGAAACCGTGGATCGTTCCTCCGCTCCATCTCAAAGCTACGACTCTTCTCACCCTCGTATTGAGCACGAGGTGGAAGACGCCTAGCAAACTGACCACCTGCAAACTTTCCAGACCAACCACCAGAACCACGACCTCCAGAACCAAACCGAGCATCCTCACGAGCACGAAACCCGACTCGCTGTCTGCCCAGACCTGCACCGGTCTGATCGGTGTAGTACACCGGTCTGACCGGTGTGGCTCGGCCAGCAGCAACACCTGCAGCCTTCCGGTCTCCCCAAGCCGGAACCGTCCTCACAATCGCCTTGGCCCTGGGCATCTGCATACGAGGCTCAGGTACACCATTAGAGGGGTGGTACCTGTCCCTGTTAGCCCACTCTCTAGCCATTCTCTCCTCACGCTTCCTCTTGAAGCAAAACTCATCCTTGTGACCATCTCTCCCACAATACCCACAATGGAACTTTATGGGCTGTGGCTTAGGCTTAGGCTTGGGTTGGGGCTGCCCACTCGGCTTCTCACCCTTCTTCTCTCCTT
The DNA here is from genome assembly GCA_036936925.1 of Cenchrus fungigraminus. NCBI lineage: Eukaryota > Viridiplantae > Streptophyta > Magnoliopsida > Poales > Poaceae > Cenchrus > Cenchrus fungigraminus. Next base: position 126,314,215 of record CM072779.1, read on the forward strand.
CCTCACCTCCCTTTGGGCTCACAAACTTCACCGGTTTCTGAAAATCATTTGTTGGGTGAGGGAATATGGGTGGATCTGGAGTAGTGTCAAGTTTGTTTCTGAGATGGTTGGGCTTGGGCACAAACTTGTTCTTGTGTCTGTTTGGTGGTGGGATAGGAATCTCTCCAACTTTCTCAACTCCCTCACCACAGTTCTCTCCAAGCTTGTCAGCCCCAAGTGCCTGACCATCATAGCGTTTGAAAGCCGCTATCATGATACCGAGCTGAGGCTCCTGACCCGACAACCAGCTCATACATTTCCTCAGCTCGTCATTTTCATCCTGCAGGCGATCAACATAATGTGCAAGCTCCAAATTCTTAACCGCATGCAATTCACAAGTAGAGCAAGAAGTGGGAATAGGCTCTTTCAACTTAGCCTCAAGCGAAACAGTGTAAGCATGCATCTCATCAATCTTTCCATGCAAAACAGGGCAAGAAGTGCAAGCACCTAGCAAAGCAGGTCTAGACTTAAGCTCAGCCACTTCAACCCTAAGCATATCTAGTTCATCACAAGTAGAAGCATGCTTATCCTTAAGAGCAGTAAGATCAGCTAGGTACACAGAGCAATCACAGCAATCAATCTCATCAGAAACCACAGGAGAAGCCTTAAGCGAATCAATCTCAAGCTTAGCATCTAGGTTCTGGGTTTCTAGCTCAGCCACACGGTTCCTAGCATCTTCTAGTGAGGCCCTAAGCTCTTTCCTCATCTTCTTGGCCTCTCTAAGCATGTGATCGCGGTTATCAAGCAAGTCAACCAACTCATCATTCTCCTTGCGCAAAGAAGAGAGCTCATCACATACCTCATCCTCGGAGTCAGAGTCCGAGTCACTCTGGTGGCTCTTCTTGCTGTCGGAGCTACGGGCCATGCCGCAGAAGCCATCTCTCGCGAAGCAGCTCAACCCGCTCAAGTTCCTGGATGACTTCTTGTTCTTGCGCCGATCACCTTCATCTTCACTGCTACTCGAGCTTGAGGAAGAGTAGGCGGAGCTGGAGTCGACGTCGCTCGCTCCGACCATTGCTCGGGCCTTCCTGCCGCGGCCATCCTTCTTCCTCGACCGTCGCTCGTCCTTGTGCTTATTCTTGTGCTTGTGATCGCGCCTCGATCGGTACTTGCCATCCTTGCTCGATCGGTGCCTGTAGCCGTCCTTGTAGCCGTCCTTGTTCTCCGTCTTCTCCGGGCAGTCGGCAACGAAGTGTCCTGGCTTGCCGCACTGAAAGCACGTCCGTGTTGTCCTCCTCGTGTTCACCCGGTTCTCGTGCAGCCTCTCGAACCGGCTGGTCAGCAACGCCAGCTCGTCCTCTCCAAGCACGTCGAACTCCTCATCTGGCAAAGACATCAAAGAAGACAGAGAGTACATCCCGGAGGATGCGTTAGCGTTAGACTTAGCTCCTTTGCCACTAACGAGAGCGAGACTATGAGAATCAGTCGGGCTCTCGATCTTGGCTGTCATACCACGGTCCAACTCAGCCGACTTGAGCTTCGAGAACAGCTCGTTCACCGTCAAGGTGTCATACTTCTCGGACTCAACAATAGCCTCAAACTTCCCGTCCCATACGGTACGATCCAACGAGTGCAAGAGCTTCACGGCTCTATCATGATCATTGTATGGGAGGACGTCCACATTGGCTCTCATGTTGTTCACAACGACCGTAAATCGCTGGAAAAGGGCATCGACGGACTCGCCGGGGAGATGAGTGAAGTTCTCGTACTCTCTCCGGTAAGTCGCGTACATCCGAGCCTGAACCTGAGCATTCCCAGCATGAGCATCCTTCAACTGCTCCCAAATCCTACAAGCTAAGTCCTCTGTCTGAACCCGATCGAATTCAGGCTGACACAGAGCACGAAACAAGTAGTCGACAGCCTTGTTGTTGGCTTCGAACATATCCCTCGATCCTGGAGCAAGGAAGTTCATCGGATGAACATAAGCTGTGTTCACCGTGACATCCCAAAGGATCTGACCCTTTCCGCGGAGGAACGCCGCCATCCGCCTTTGCCACATCTGGTAGTTCTTCCCATCGAAGTGCGGAGGACCCGAACCCCGTTCCTGGTACGCCATCTTTGGATCTTAGACTGGTAAGAGTCAATAAAGACCCGAACCGGCTCTGATACCAATTGAAGGACCGATTAGGCGAACCAGAGAGGGGGGGAGTGAATGGGAGCCGATAAAAATTCTTCTCGAAGGAGATGAGAACTCCAACAAGACGAACACAGCTTCCAACTCACGTCTCCGACCCAACTACCCAAGTTGGTCAAGACCACGCAGCCACTGGAGTGCTACTGGTCCTAGGAACCAACACTCAACCTTCCTAGCCAAAACTCACCAAAACACACAGCGGAAACTTGCACGGCTTGCTGCCTGTGCTACGCCGGTCAGACCGATGGCCTGCGCCGGTCAGACCGGTGACACCGGTCAGACCGGTGGACAGAGCCGGTCAGGCCGGTGGCTACAGCAGCCGCACAGCAAGCGTTCCAGGAAGCCTCAGTGAATCCTCTAGGCCCTGGAACAAAAACCACCACGAAACACAACCTGTGAGGAAGAAGAACCCCTCACAAATCCTAGCAAAACAACTCCAAACACTCCAAGAACTGATCAGCAGGACCACGGGACAAAACCACACGGACAAGGTTGTTTCCCGAGACAAAAACCCACCAAGGGCTAGCACCGGTCAGACCGGTCAAGAGCACCGGTCAGACCGGTCGTGCCTGGGCAGCTCGGGATGAACAGCGCCCGCGAGTCAACTCCTCCAAATCCAACTCCCGATCTCCCGATCCGCTCCACGGTTTTGCACAAGACTTTGGGGATAGTAGGAACACCTCATGGGTACTCCATAGCCAAGATTTGGTCCACCAAAACTTGTCAAATCAAGAGGAATCGAAGAAATCCCACCAAGAACGCCTCTAACCCTAGAGCCACGAAAACCCCAAAATCGAGCCCCTTTGCTCACGGATTTGGAAGGGGAATCAAAAGGTAAAGAACCACGAAGGGTTCATGCATACATCCCCCACCAAATCCCAAAGAGAAGGGCCTCGAAATCGCTCCAAGAAAATCGCCAAGAAATGGCTCCGAAAATCACCAAAAAGGAGAAACGGGAAAGACACATCCAAGCCTTGAGGAACCACGCCGAATCATCTATACATACCAAAGAGGTTCATACAAGGTCTAGCTTGCCGCCCGATCATCCTTCCCTCTCACAAGATCTCACCATGAAGCTCTCAAGCTAGTCCTACGAAAATCCTAAGAAAATAGGAAGGAAAATAGGAAAACCAAATGAGCTAGGGTTCCAAGAGATGGCTGCCATCCTCTCACCACTTGGGTTATATGGAGGCAACCGAAAGACTAAAATACCCTTACTAGCTAACTAGGGATACATGCCCCTCGAGGGCGAAATTGGAAGTCTTTGTCTTCGCACCATCGGACGGATGCCCAGCGACCGCAAACTTGCTTAGCCTCGACGCAAGCCTTGCGATCCCGACGCGTGTCCTCCGCTTCGAAGATTCCGGACTGCGTCGTCGCACACCGGTCAGACCGGTGCTCCTCACCGGTCAGACCGGTCAGACCCACCGGTCAGACCGGTCTGGAGCTGCTGCACCTCCGTCTTCGGTTCTTCGGTCTTGGCTTTGTGGATCAACCAAGGAACCCAGTGGTTTTCTGGGGAACCACCGGAAACCCCGCGAACTCGGTGTAGCCTCCGCCAATCACCACTCATGACTCGGCTTCCACGTAGTCCCGGCTCGACCTTGGTTTTGAGGCTCAACCAAGAAACCGTCCATGACTTCATCTTGCCGTTCTTGCCACCATGCGGCCCGCACTTGACCCCGCTGGCCACCGGGTCCCTCGAACCAAGCCTACTTGTCTTCTCCACACCTGGAGGCCTCACCGGCAATGACCTTTCACGCTTGTTCTTCACCTGCACCTGCACCAGTCAAGCCGCAACCTGCACCTGCAATACTTAGCCAAGAATCAGTCCACACCACGTTGTCAATCACTCATCACACCAGGAAGCGACCATCCACCGGTCCTCGAACCACACCTGGCTCTCACATTGCACTTCTAGCAACAGACTTTTCGTCATGCCCAAAAAACTTCCACTGCATTTGCATCTGCTCAGTCTGTCAAGGGCGTGAAGTATGCTTCAGCGTTGATATACTGCCTAAGATTGGGGATAGCCTAACAGATTTGATTTTGTTTTCTAATGCTTTTCTTCTGTGTTTTTTAAAGCAGGCATGGAGTGAAGCAGCGCCTCAACTGTTGGGCAGACGGGGTGCCAATGATCACCCAATGCCTCATTCTCCCAAACCAGAACTTCACCTACAGATTCAATGTTGCTGGACAGGAAGGCACATTGTGGTGGCATGCTCACGTTTCCTTCCTCCGGGCTTCAGTGCACGGCGCTTTGATAATCCGGCCGAGACGCGGGGCCAGGTCGTACCCATTTCCAAAGCCGTACAAAGAGATCCCCATCATTATAGGTTCTATATACATGAAAGCTGAATATATAATTTGAGGTTTTCTTCGGTACACAATACAACCTTGTCAGGGGGTCAGACCTGGACAAATCCGCTAGGGGGTTACCCTAGAGGTTTGCAGGTTAATGGAGGATCGGGACCTAAGAGCGTAGGTGGTAGTCCACGTGGTGAACTCGAAACTAGGCGAGTATGGCGATGAACACGGGGAGACAAGGGGGTTTAGACTGGTTCAAGCCTTCGGAGAGTAAAACCCTAGTTGTGGTGGATTATGCGAGAGGATGAAGATGAGATGTCCCCTTGAATGGAGCCCTTGGCCGCCTTATATGGGGAGGACGGACTAGGGCTTCCATTCAAGGTCGGTGGACCCATGTCCGGGTCGGTTACAATTGCGGGAAGCTTATCTCCCGGATTACAAGGAGTATCCCGTGATACTCGGAGCTACCGGCGGCGGTGTACCGCGTCCTATGTCTTGACTTGCACGCCAAGTGTCGTGGATCTTCCGGGATCTTGATAAGGTCGCCCGGAGTCGTCGGAGTCGTGGTTAAGGTCGCTGGGCCCACTTTGTAGGTCGACGGGGCTTCTAGAAGGTCGGGTCCACTTGTCAGAGGCCTCTGGGACCCTGGCCGGTGCGAATGGGCTTGTAGTCCAATGGTAGGACGGTCCAGTGGGACGCTACCCACCAGGGTTCAAATCCTGGTGCTCGCACCTTTTCTCGGATTTATTTCGAGATTTTCCGGTGTTATGCATTAAGTGGTAAGCGACGTTCCCGTCGACGACGAGGTGCCAGTGGTGACTTCGAGAATCTCCAGATCTGCCGGTGCTCCGTCCGTCGGAGGTGCTCATAGGGGTAGGGTTTGCGTACATGTATTCATAGGGGTGAGTGTGCGTGCGTGTTGTGAGCATCTGCGTTGTACTGTGTAATCTCAAAAAAAAAGACCCTGGCCGGTGGGGACCCATGGGTACCCATGTCTCTCAAGCCTCTGATCGACATGTAGGCGTAGCGGCCGAGGCGAGGTTGTGTCGAAGAGTAGCGAAGGCGCAGCACCGTCGAGGTTGTGAACGGTGCACGGGGATCCAAAAAAGAAAAACCCCTTCGATGCGCACACAAAGTTGAACGTTGGTCTTCTGGGATGAAGGACCATAAGGTTGAAGTGAAGATGAGGCATAGATCTTGAAGAACCCGCCGACCTGACCTGAGTTAGATGTGACGTAGTGGCTGCCGCGACCTTTGGAAAGGTCGTCATGCCTACCGAAGGTAGGTCGAGCGGAGAAGTAGTGGAAGCAGGCTTCCAGCAGGTCGAGGCAACTTGGAGAAAATAGGGTGTCGCCAGACGCACTAGTGTAGTAGCCCCTGAGCAGTAAAGCGACCAAAATGGCCGGTTTGATGCTCAGAAGAAAAAGAAAGAAATAGCCGAACCTACAGCCTTCTGCTCAGGGAACAGTACTGTGCTCTTGTGATATCAGACCAATAAGATAAAACGCTCCAGAATCTTGCAGGGGTAGTCAGATGCCAGAGCTGACGGGACCTGAGTCATGGGTACACTGTACGGTCACGGGCCGGCTTCCAGGCGAAGCACAGGTCGCTATCACCCGCAAGAGACAAAAATGCTCCAAAATTTTGCAGACAGGAGGGGAAAGGTGCGCCACTGCCTCCCACGGGCAAAACAGTGGCCTCGTGTCCCACGAGTGTGCAGTAGCCTTGAAGATAAAGACGCCACGCAGGTTGGCTTGCGGATAAGATCAAAGGGCAGGTGCTGGGGGTATAAATAGACACCCATACCTTGAGGCAAACCATCCGGTCTTCAAAGGAGAACCATGGCGAATCGGTGTAGTAAAATTTCCATGGTAGGGACTTATGTCCGCCCACCAGAGCATAGAGTCGATGTAGTTCATGCTTGAAGCTAGAAGAATGCTTGTGAAGCTCCAAGAACTCGATTGGCCTCTTCTCCTGGTCCCGCCGAGGAACCCAATTGCAGCATGGAGCAGTACATGCATCGTCGGGCCTTACACGCTAAGGCCTGATGTGATGCTGGTGAACACGACGCTCCACCCGGCGAGGCTGGTGTTGAAGCTTGTTCCATTTGGAATCTTGTGGTGAAGCTCAGACTTGATGCTGGGTACCACAGGAAACCTGTTGGAGCACGAGTAGAGGTGGCTGTGTGGCAGCTGCCTCTACAGTGGCTGTAGAGGTTGTCGAGTAGGTCCTGAAGCTAGAAGAAAGCTTGCGACACACCTTATTAGTGTAGACTGTGTCGTAAGCACTTTGGAGGGTAGCTTAGGGCCACTAATATCTTTGTATCTTGTAATTGGCCAAAGGCCAAATTCCTTGTAGCTGACGGGCCTTATGAAGATGTAAATACACATTTACATGATAAATGTCATTGTGCAAGTAGTTGAAGGGGCGCCTGGGTGACAATGGTATGGCTACCAAGGTCCCAGCGGGGCTGTAATAGCACGCCGACCTTCGGGAGGCCTTAAGTAGAGACGGGGAGCCCGTGTCGACTTGAATCGACACGGCTGTTGTGCAGTGACACAATGCAGGTCGGCAACCTGTGAGTCATAGGTCTAGGCGACCTAGAAGGTAGTGGAGCCTTAGCGACCTCAGGGAGGAGCTGTGATCATGACCAGTGGAGCCATTAAGCACGGGGCTATTGGTACAACTAGCCGTATAGGCTAAGGCAATCTAGTAGGCAGCGGGGCCTAGTAGCCGGGGTGTGAACCCGTTGTTGAAGGCTGAGGCGACCTATCAAGCAGTAGTGCTTTGTCGACCTTGTGAAGAGAATGTGATGGACCCGAAGGTCATCAAAGATCAAGAGACCTTGGAGAAAATGTTAGTATGGGGGCTTGAAGTAGGGCATAACGAGTCCATGGACGCCAGGCCGTTGAGCAGAGAGCCAACAGGCATGGATTCCCGCACGGCGCGAGCCGTTACTGCCTGTGACCGTTAGGCCGAAAGAGCCGTTGAACGATGTATCCATTGGGTCGCCGGGAATGTCGCTGGACCTTCAGAGTCGTTGGGACGCCGCGGCCCACAACACCGTTGCGGCCCAGTTATAAAAGACCAAGTGAGGGGCTGGGGACCCCACTCGCTTCCATTTCCACGCAATCCTTAGGGTTTCAACGCTGCCTCCAAAAGCTTTCCGCGCAGATTCGCCGGTGCCTCCATGCTTAGATCCGCCACGCCGTGCTCCGCCGCATGCGCATGAAGTCATTAGTGACCTTTAGAGCTAGATCCACTGGTGTTGAAGAAGAAGAAATGGCCCCGGAGATTGCGCCTGTACCGGAGAGCGTCTGGGAGCCCTCGACGGTGACCGAGGCGCAGCTCCAAGGTCTGGTGGAGCGCAGGCTGCTGAAGCCCAAGGAGCAGGTGGGCTGGAGGCCAGCCACCGGCGAAGCCTTCCCCTCCGAGGGGACCGGAGAGACGGTCGCTTTCATCGCGCACGTGGAGCATGGATTTGGAGTCCCTGCAGGCGACTTCTTCCGCGGGCTCCTCCACTGCTACAGGATCGACCTGGTACACCTCGTCCCCAACGCCATCACCACGATCTCCTCCTTCGTCCACCTGTGCGAGGCGTACCTGGGGATACCGCCACACTTCGACCTGTGGCGGTACTTCTTCGAGCTCAATAAGACGGGGAAGAAGGAGGTCGTCGGGTGCGTCAGTTTCATGCTACGTCGCAACATGAAGCCAGTGTACATCGACATGGAGCTGCCGGACAACACCCAGGGCTAGAGGCGAGGGTGGTTCTACATCGACAACCCGAAGCCGGCGCTGGCGACTAGGTCAGGGCTCGCGCCGGTCCCGGTGCCAGAGTGGAGCAACCAGTTGACGTCGCGGGAGATGGACGCCATCAAGCCGCTGCTGGAGGACCTCGCGACGCTGAAGGCGGGAGGGCTGACGGGCGGCGCGGTGGACATCAGCTTCAGCCGGAGGCTCCTGCAACCGATCCAAGATCGGGTGCATCCGGCCTACGAGTACTGGGCCAGGCTGACCCAACCCGCGTGGCGCAGCGCAAGGTCTCCAAGAAGGAGATGGTGACGCGGGTGAGGGAGCTGTTCAGTGGGGTGATTCGGAACTGGACGTGCCCCAAGGCATTTTCCCTGAAGCACCCCACCGAAGCTGTAAGTCGCCCGTTGCTGATCGACCTTGATTCCTTTTGCTTGTGTTTTCTTTCCCCTAATCTATGACGGAGGTCGCCTGATGCAGGGTCGCGAGGGCGTGTTCTGGAGCTCAGCTCCCATCCCTGATGAGGGTGAGCGAAGCTTCAAGGTTCGAGCTGCAGAGGACATCCAGGTGCCTCGGCAAGAGTATGTCGACAACTACCTCTCCGACTCGTCAGCGGGAGGTAGCGAAGATGAAGAACCCGCCGCGGGAGGTTCCGCACCGGTCACCCGTGGCTCGCGGCGAGTTGCCGGGAAGATCGCGGCGAACAAGGCCGCCAAGATTGTAGCCGCCACCGTCGAGGCGGAGAAGAAGAAGAAGAGGAAGAGGAAAGACACCACTGCGTCGTTGGAGACGGCGACGGTCAGCGTCGAGGTCGTCACCGATGCTGGCGAGGACGATGACGCGAGGTCGCGTGACGTCGGCGCAGGGTCGGGCGACACGCTGACTGCGGGAGAAGATGAGACCCCGCTCGGGGTTATGGACGAACAGCACCCAAAGCCAAGTGCTGAGGGTGTGAGCGACCAAGGGTCGCATAAGAAACCAAGGCGGGTGCCGCCCAGGCCGATAAAGCTTGGGTTGAAACTTGGCAACATGTATGTCTTTGAACACGATCTTTACTTGCTCGACCTTTGCAGCTTTTTGAGTACGTCGTGCTGACGAATGCTGCTCCTTGGACAGGGGAACCCCTGCTACGTCGGACAATAGCAGGAACACCTCAGGCCAGGAGGCCTTTGGGCGCAAGCTGGAGAAGGCGTCGGTGGGCCAATCACTGGCGACATCAGGCGGAGATGTCACCAGCCAGGTCCCTGAGACCGTGGGGGCGGCATCGTCAGCGGCGACCAAGGTCGTTGCTGATAACACCCAATAGGCGGAAGGTCTTCAACAAGAGGACCGACCTGAGTCGGATCAGCTGCATATGTAGGAGGCGGAGGCTGAAGGAGGGAGCGGGCCCAGCGACATGGACCGATGCCTCTACTCCGGCACCCCGTGGGAAGAGGACATCCTTGCTGACGGCCGGGACCTTGACAACTTCAAGGCAGCATCGGATACGATCAAGGCAGCATCGCAAATGATCGGGAGGACACTCATGGTGAGTTTTAGTTGCTTTTGGGACTAGGTCTTCAATTCACTCGGATGACTTGATTTGACGACCGTTTGTGGTGTGTTGATGCAGTCTCTCACTGAGCGGGCACAGGGCAGGGCAGGCCTGCTGAAGGAGGGCGCCAAGCTTCATGCGGAGCTAGCTGCGGCCTGGGAGGCTGTGCTACAGGCCAAGATCGAGGCCGCAGGAGAAATCGGGCGACTCAAGGACGAGGCGGCCCTGAAGGACAAGGTGATGGCGGCCTAGAAGGAGGAGCTCGAATCCGCCAGGTTGAAGGCGAAGGAGGTGGAAGACGAGCTGAAGATCACCGCTATGGGTACGTCTGGGAGTGCCCTCGACCTTGATGCTTGAAATTTACGTCGTGATGTGCCATTCCTGACCTTGTTGATTGCAGAGGCCAAGAAGAGGGAGTCCACCTTGAAGAAGGACCACAAGGATTCCAAAGACCAGGTGAAGACCCTCAAGGAGAAGACCAAGGAGGTCGAAGCCAGTGAGTATTACTATACCCGGAAGGCTGCTTATGAATTTGGTGTACGCAGGGACCTGGAAATCGACCTTTCTCGAGCAATGCAAACCCTTACTAATCATCAAGAGATGACTGCAGATCTTCAAAAGGAGCTGGATGACCTCAAGGAGGCCGCTGAGTACCTTGTGGACGTCTATGTCCCCAAGGTCGAGGGTGGAGTGCAAGAGCTCGTCGCGCGGCTGGAGGATGCAGAAGGTCAAATGAAGACCCTGCTGATGGATAGAGGCAAGCTCGCCGCGGCTGCCGCACTGGCTACGGTGAAGCACCATGAGCCGGCGTTCGACCTTCGGAAGGTCACAGAGGAGATTGACCTAGCTCCGCTGGTGGGCGCTGAAGACATCCAGGTCGCCGCAGAGGAGATCGTGAAGAAGATAGACCTCTGAAATGTAACTTAGGATGTAGCAAACTGTTAGTGCCAATGGGTTGTTGACCCTTTTGATGTAAAATAAACCTTGCATGAATGGAAAAGCTGTATTTAAATGACAACTATGATCCCTTATTAGGCTTAAGCACTTATTATAAGGATGCGCAAGTAATGAGACTGCCAGACCTTTCCCCCCGCTAACCCAACTCAGTGGAGGAACAACTTACCGACTACACAGCTCAGCGTGGAGGCTTACGTGCAGCCGACGCGTGGAGGGGGGACCTGGACCCAAGGTTGAGCAACCACACGACTTAAGAATACTTATAAAAGGCACAAAAGTTGTGGTAAGGGAACACTGGTAAAAAGAAAGGTAAAACCCCCCAAGTCGAACGACCCTTAGGTTGGCAGAGCCAAGCCCCCGAGCGTGAAGGGCCCGGCTTGAGACCAAGCCCCCGAGCGCATCGGGTCCAGCTTTAAACCAAGCCCCCGAGTGTGTTGAGGGGGAGGGGTGAACAGAAAGTAAAGAGAGACCCAAAAAGAAGGTCGACAGGAAAACTACCGAAAGGGAATCTTTATATTTATTGAATTACAAAGGATAAAGTACATAGCTTTTTTGATACAAAGCTCCTAAGGGTAGAAGCGATGTAAGTGCTCAATGTTCCAGGGGTTCGGGACTCCCTGGCCATCAGCCCACTCAAGGCAATAGGTCGCCGTTCCAATGACTTCCTTGACTATGAAAAGGCCTTCCCAAGGAGCAGAGAGTTTGTGCATGTCCTTGGTGTTCTGGATCCGCCGTAGGACTAGGTCGCTAACGTTGAACGAATGTTCCCATACATTGCGGTCATGGTAGCGACGTAGCTGCTGCTCGTGGCGGGTGTGGCACATGAGCGCGGCCACACGATGTTCTTTGACGCTGTCAAGGTCGAGCCTGCGTGTTTGCTCAACTTCGCCCTCACCGAAGTGTTGTATTCGGGGGCCCCGAAGGCGACGTCGGTGGGGAGGATGGCCTCCGACCCGCAGACTAGGAAGAAGGGGGAGTACCCCGTGGCTGAGCTGACCTGGGTCCGGAGACCCCAGACGACGTGAGGGAGCTCTGCAAGCCACCTGGTTGCGTAAGGTGTTGAGCCATCGAGGATACGGTCCTTGATGGCCTGCAGTACCATGCCGTTGGCCCGCTCGACCTGGCCGTTGTACCGTGGGTGCGCCACTGAGTAGTATACGTCGATCAGGTTGTCTTGGCAGAAATCCCAGAAATCAGCTCCAGTGAAAGTCGTGCCAAGGTCGGTGACAATCCTGTTGGGCATCTCGAAGCGGTGAGTGATCTCCTCGATGAACTTAGCCACCTCTTTTGACGTGACGCTGGATACGGGATGGACCTCGATCCACTTGGTGAACTTGTCCACCGCCACGATGATGTGCTTGTACCCGCCAGGGGCGGTTTTGAAAGGTCCAACGGAGTCGAGGCCCCACACGGCGAAGGGCCATGATGGAGGGATGGTGCTTAAAGCCTGAGCCGGGACATGCTGCTGTTTGGTGAAGAATTGGCACCCATTGCATCGACGTACAAGTTTCTGTGCATCAGCCATGGCCGTAGGCCAGTAGAAGCCGGACCTGAAGACCTTGCCCACCAGGTTGGCAGAGGCGGCGTGGTTGCCGCACTCACTGCCGTGGATTTCATCTAAGAGCCTGAGACCCTCAGATCGTAGGATGCACTTCATCAAAACCCCAGTGGAGGCGGACCTCTGGTAGAGTTCATTGCGGACGACGACGTAGTTGGCACTACACCTCATGATCTTTTCGTGCTCCGCCTTGTCCTCAAGTACTCGATGTTCGAGGAGAAAAGCGATGAAGTCAAGGTGCCAATCGTCTTCTGCCTCGATCATGAAGACATCGTGACCTCTCGGTGGGGTTGCTTCGTCATCTGGTGACTCTGGGTCGGGGAGAAGCTTCATAGTCGGCTTGCGTAGGTCTTGAACAAATACGCCAGCCGGGACCAGCGCGCGCTTGGAGCCGAGCTTGGAGAGGACATCAGCCGCGACGTTGTTGTTGCGACAGACGTGTTGGAACTCGAGCCCCTCGAAGTGACGCTCGAGCTTGCGCACCTCAGCACAGTAAGCATCCATTGTGTCCTTCCTGGCTCAGAGTCCTTGCTGACTTGGTCGATGACGACCTTGGAATCGCCGTAGGCTATGAGGCGCTTGATCCCCAGGGAGACAGCGATGTGTAGCCCATCAATGAGGGCCTCGTACTCGGCGCCGTTGTTGGACGCCTTGTAGTGGATCTACAGGACGTACTTGAGGTAGTCGCCCTGGGGGAGATGAACAGGACGCCCGCGCTGGCCCCTTCGAGGTTCAGGGAACCATCGAAGTACATCTTCCGGTGCTCAGGTCGCTCCGAGGGTGGAGGCTACTGGATTTCTGTCCACTCCGAGACAAAGTCTGCGATGACCTGGGACTTGATGGCCTGCTTGGGGCAGAACTCGCCTAGCTCGATGGACCACTTGATGATGCGTCCAGTGGTGTCGCGGCTCCGCAGGATCTCACCGAGGGGGAAGGCCAAGACGACCTTGATCCTGTGTGACTGGAAGTAGTGCCGGAGCTTGCGAGAGGTGATAAGTAGGGTGTAGAGCATCTTCTGAGGCTGGCTGTACCTGGTCTTGCTGTCTGACAGGACCTTGCTGACGTAATAGATAGGTCGCTGGACAGGGTAGGGTCAGCCCTCTTCAGGTCGCTCGGCCACCAGAACCGAACTGACCACGAGGGTGGTCGCAGAGATGTAGAGCAGTAATGGTTCCTCGGGCGCCGGGGGCACCATTACCGGGGGTGACGTGAGGAAGGCCTTGAGTTGCTTTAGGGCTTGGTCCACCTCTTCGGTCCAGACAAACTTGTCCGCCTTTTTTAGTAGCTTGAAGAAGGGCAGGCTTGGGGCACCATTACCGGGGGCTTGGAAGGCTCATATCTGAAAAATTCTTCAGATATGAGTGCTCGCCCTCCCTTCATCCTTCCATACCTATTCAATCATGGGTAAAAAAATTTCATGAGATTCCCACATCATCTCATATCTGAAAAGCTTCCGCCCATGTTTGTTCCTTTGCCCCAAGCTCGCCCATTGAAGCACGATAGGGCCATGATCCGATGCCGCCGCCGTGAGGTGGCACACCGTCGCTTCCGGGAAACGAAGGCTCCAATCTACCGTGGCCAAGGCACGATCTAAGCGCACACGACAGAAGGAACCACCAGCAACCTGTTTCTCAAAGGTCCAACTGCGCCCTTCATAACCTAGGTCGTGAAAGCCATATACATCCACCATCTCTCGAAAGCCGTCAATTTGGGCATGACTTCTCTTTTGTACTCCCACGTGCTCCGATCGATGTAAAACTTCATTGAAATCCCCTATGCACACCCAAGGCACCGACGAGGCCACCTTAATAAACTTTAGCATATCCCACATCTTGTGTCTCTCGCTTATTTGTGCTTCACCGTAAACACATGTGAGCCTCCACGGCTCCCCATCACCAACCGTAACAATAGAGTCAATATGATACTGAGAATACGGTAAAATCTCCACTCTTGTATTATTATTCCAAAAAATCCCTAATCCACCACTGAGACCTGAGCTACTAATAGCAAAGGTATTATCATAACCAAGAGTGTATTTAAGACCTTCAACCCGCACTTTGTGAACCTGGGTTTCCAGAACGCAAAGAACGGTAGGGGCAAATTTTTTCGCGAAATCACAAAGCTCCTTAACTGTCACAGCATTGCCCAGGCCATGACAGTTCCAGCTCAGGCAATTCGTTGCTCCTGGCGGCGCTCCTCATGGGAGCCCGTCGTGCTCGTCATTGGTGTACTCACTGCTCCAGTTGAAAACTTCTTCTTGTCTTCTTTGGCCTAGAACACACCTTCATACTCCTCTTCACTCAAGTGCAACTTCCCCAGCACCGCGTCAACCTATATCGCTCCTCCGTCCAGCCACGCCTTGGAGGATCCTGACGCCATCTTCAAAGATGATCCAAAAAACTCCCCTGCAAACCCTAACCAGAACCGCAAGGCCGGGTAGCCGCACAAGAACAGCCCCTTCATCAGCCCGAGCAGGAAGCCTGGAAGCAATTCCGCGGAGGATCGGAGATTTCCCTCGTCGGCAGGAGTCGCCGGCAAGGTCAGAATCTCCCTAGGACTCAAGCCCTAGGTCACGTCTACCTCTGAAGATCTCCTGACGCCGCAAGCTCCATGATGATTCCGCTTTGTGCCATAACGAGTACAAATCATAAACTTGGCACATAATCTTGGGGGCTGGACACTACAAGAGTACTCGGATGACGGCTTTTGCGAACTGAAGACCCATGGATTGATCATCTAATCACTTCAAGGCTCGGGAGCTACTATGCTACAACCATCAACCTCTTTTTTCAAGACGGAAGATGCAAATTTCAAGATTGACCCTCAGCTTGATTTCTACAATTCAAGCTCAGGCTCGGGGGCTACACTCCATATGGAGTGCGATTTTTGCAAATCGCACCTCCATATAGATCAAGACTTCAAGACAAGATGAGTATTTTTTTGGAAACTTCCAGGGTTAGAACTCGGGGACGCCTGGGAACTACTCAGAGATAATTCAAAAGTACTCATAGATGAACTAGAGCACATTCCACTCTTTCGGAAATTCAGGTACTATTGAAAGACTTCGGCTAGCAGTACTCGAGACGATCAGAAACTACTCGACGAAGCTGCAAGACTACTTGAACTCGGTGCTCAAGACTACAAACTGCTCGGGGGCTTGTCGACCATATACCCTGGGTACCTATACATGGAAGACTACGAACTCATACCATAGATCCTTGTAATCCTACAAGGACTCGTACCATGTAATCCTACTAGGACTCCTACCTTGTAACCGACTAGGCACCCGTCCCCTGGACTATATAAAGGAGGGTCGGGTACCTAGGGGACATCCCTAACCCCTCTGGGGACAACACCCAAGCGCAGGGCGCCATATATGATACTCCAAACAGGACGTAGGGTTCGCTACTCTGGCAGTCCGAACCTGTATAAATCTGTGACTCGTGTCCCTGCCTTTACCTTCGAGTTCCAGGTCTCGCGATCCTCCACCAAACAATCTACTACCTCGGGTACCCCTTGGTAGGCTCAGTGGCCAAAACACTGACACCTGGATTCTTCTGCCATCACGAACCGTGCTGCGAGTAGAAGTGGAGGCCAATGGCGCCACCGTCCCCATGAATTCGTTGGTGATGCACCTCTTGGATCCGCTGGCGCCACCGTCCCCACCATCCTCGTCCCTCTAGATCTGTCGGTGCCACTCCTCATCCCCACGGATCTTTCGGTGCTCATCGTTGGTCGGCGATAGGGGGTCGCCGCCACCCCAACCACTACCGCTGCCCCTTTCTACACCTTCGC
Source organism: Cenchrus fungigraminus (assembly GCA_036936925.1). NCBI lineage: Eukaryota > Viridiplantae > Streptophyta > Magnoliopsida > Poales > Poaceae > Cenchrus > Cenchrus fungigraminus. The sequence continues at coordinate 126,330,292 of CM072779.1, forward strand.
TCCTCACTACCAAGCGAGCGTAGAGGGAAGGGGAGAGGCAACTGGGAGAGCAGTGGAGGAGATGCAGTCTGGAGAGGAGTGGGGAAATGAAGGTAGGAGAGGAGCAGGGAGAAGTGTGGCAGTGCAAGAAGAGAGGAGAGGAGCGGGCCGGGAGAGGATAAGATGTGCAGCGCACGGTGGGGAGGAGTAGAAGAGAAAGATTGAGCAGAGAGAAATAAGATAAGGTTGGTTTGGGGGGTTGTTTGCGAGTGTTGTTGGTTGGGGACACTGAAAGGACCCTGATGTCCCCTAGAGGGTGGGTGAATAGGCGAGACGACCGAATTAAACTTTTCTTCCCTGAAAACTTGAACTGTCAGGCACCACCGGTCAGACCAGTGCTGCTGACCGGTCAGACCGGTCCTGGCTCTGCTTCACAGGACGGCACCGGTCAGACCGGTGGAGCACAGAGCACCTACAAAAATAGTTTCAAGCTCCTCTTGACTTCTAGCATGAACCAAACTTGGTGAGTGGCCTTGGTAGATGATCACAAGCAGGGTAATGACCCTGGACACACAAATAGCACACCCAAGTAGATCAAAGCGGAAGCAAATCAAATATGCTAGAAAACAAATTAGATAGGCAAACTACAATGAGACGCAAGAATTTGTTTCCTGAAGTTCACTTCCACCAAGAAAGCTGCGTCTCTGTTGAGGAACTTGTAAGGGATTCGAATTCTCAACTAACTCTTCCCACAACAAGTCAGGTCTCTTTCAACCACTTTCCTGGATTCCACTAAGGCGATCTTTTCCACGAAGAGGCAATATCGCAACCCTCAAAAACTTGCCGCTGCTCATCACAACTTGGGAGCTAGCCGGCGACGCCTAGTCGTCTAGGAGGCAAACCTCCAAGACTAACAAATGCTTCAATGCTTGTAGACGCGGAACCAAAGTGCTCAAGCTATGGGAATGCTCTTGTTAGCTCATAAAGGCTCTCTTGAGCTCACTCTCTCTCAACCCAACTCAAAGATATGGCTTGAATCCACAAATCTCACAAAGAGAGGTTGAGGAGAGCCACTAAGGCTTAAGGCTTGCAAGGAATGGCTTAGAAGCTGAGCAAGTTCACCAAGAATAGCAACCCTCCGAAGAAAAGAGCGTGGGTACTTATACCCCTCAAAGGAGAAAACTAGCCGTTAACTGTCGGGCGGCACCGGTCAGACCGGTGCCCCTGACGGGTCAGACCGGTCAGGCCCGAGACACCCCCAAACCCTTTCTTTCACTCCAACACTTCACCAAAGAGATGAAGTGTCTCAGGTTAGGTTAGGAGGGGTTGTTAGCACACTCTAAGGCTCTCAAGGCTATTTCTCACAAAGGTTTTCTAAGAGCACTTGACTTGGTCATAAAGCAAAAGTTGCATCCCTCTTGATAGTCCGGCATACCTATACTCAAGAATGAATAAAACACCATGTCAACCTCTTGAGCTTGAATGTCTTCAATCTTGCCATACTTGATCAATTTCCACTTGAGGGCTTTTCACTTAGCCAATGTCTTGAGCACATCCATACTTGATCTAGTGGCTTAAGATATTTCCATATAGCATAGGAATGCATGCTTAGATCCTTAAGTCTCTCCATATTGCCAAACATAACATGTAGATGAGTTGCTGTCACACCTGTTTTTCCAAAGAAAACCAAGTGCAAACCTATATGCATGTCAGGATCAAGTTTCATGCATATAGTTGACATAAGTGAATAACAGTACAGTATCACGTAAAGGAAGAGAAAGATTATCAGAGTATTACGCTAAATTCTAGAAACAAAGGCTCCAAACATCACAGGCAGTCGACTGGGAGTTGCGTATGCCTAGCGCCAGCAACATCTTCACAACAACTTCATTGTAGCTTCCTCTTTCTGAGCAACATTGTTTATAGCAAGGGTGAGCACATGTCGTACTCAGCAAGTGTGGGGAAAGTATGAATGCAAAGGCTTAACAAGGAAAGGCTAACAGGTTGACTGCATTAAGCACTTTTAGTTGGTCAAATTGTATTAGCACCTGATTACTAATAAAGTATAAGTATATACCAACCCATGATTAACATAAAGAGATACGCCATAAGCATATGGCTAACATAACCATAGCAATGATTTAATTCCATCTTCAAGTTCAATTACCATGTGCGGGTCCAGGCCGCTCTTTACCGTGAGCACGGTTAATCGATTACTTTTAAACACTCTACAGAGGTTGCACATCTTTACCCACAAGTCGCGTAAAAGTTCAGAAGAACTTTGAACCCAACCATGTGATGCTAGCTAGGCATCATACCACACTACCGAGGTGTGATTGCATAGGGACGCTAACAGGCCTTTACAAAGATTCTCTAATAAGTGGTAACCCGCTAAGGTTTCCCCATAAGTGGATGAACCCTCCCCCAAGTGGCACGCTGACCACTTGGCTGGACAAGCCATCACACAACCTATGAGCCCCTTGCCCTTTCGGTAAGATTACCACAAACTAGAGTCTCTAATTAATTAGCCAAGACAGAGCCATATGCATGTCTTGTGGTTGCACTGTTTTCCTGGGTGGTTCTCCATGTTCCGATTAAGCATTGTGATCTTGTATTAACCAGAGATATAAAGCATAAAGGTAAACCAAGTTCATCATTATTGTTGTTCATTAGAACCACCATAACCCAAGTAGAGCAACTAAGCAATACTACCGAACAGAAAGATAAACCCAAGTTGTCAAGGAATGATATTAAAAACTAGGATAAAACCTTAATAGGACCCATTAATATTAATGCAAAGCAATGCAATGAGTGATTAAATAATTATTGGGACAAAAGAACAAGGACACACTTGCCTTTAACCAAAGTAATGATGTTGCTCAGAATTCTTCATCTTCATGCTCTTCAAAACTCTCGAACGACTGAAGGACCGATTAGGCGACCAGAGAGGGGGGGGGGGAGTGAATGGGAGCCGATAAAAATTCACTTCAAGAAGATGAACTTGACTATGCCCAAAATCAACTCCAAAAGGCTTTCACACGTGAGGAAGAACAAAGAAATATTCATCTCATGAGCAAAGCCCTATCCATGACAGTTTGAGCAAAAATGAACTAGATCATACATAGCTCATACAAGATCACAAATTCTCATCACAAAATCATAGCAAACGCCCATAAGCTACTAAATGTCATGTCAAAGCCACCGAGCCATGTGTCTACTTCTTAAAATGAGACTTCTCATGGTAGACATCATGCAACGGTTTAGCACCCAAGATATATACATCAAGACATAAAGACATGATTAAGAGCTCATTTTTCAAGCATAAGGCAAGTCATACACCAATTTTATTTTCAAATTTAAGCATGGTACATGAAATGCCTTTGCGGCCAAAAGAAGCTTATGCTCCTCCACAAGTGAACATACGGGCTAAACATTTACCATGACAAATGGGTCTTTGACCCCAAGCAAAGAGAGCATGGTACTCAAGCACAAACTAAGCATGATATAGGCATTTGAGCACAAATTGAGCATATACAAGTATCTACTCATGAGTGAAGCATTTTTAGCATTTTCAACAAAAAGAAGCTATCTCATCATGAACATATGGCAATACCATCAAGAGAATAGCATTCACATCACCATTCCCAAAGCATACACATATCTCACATATAGCACATCATAGTGATCAAAGTATATAAGAGAAGCTCATCCTAGAACAAATGATCCAAAGATGGCTATCCTACCAGGTTTTGTAAAAAAATGTAAAATGCATGCATTGAATGCAACAAATGATACATATAACACATATATACATGAGAAGCTCCAAGATCCAGCTAAAAAGGGAAACACACTCCAAGTTCACCTCGTAAGCATGTGAAGGTAACTTGATCAAGTGGTTTAGTGAATATGTCGGCTAGCTGATCTTGGGTAGGTACATAGGACAAGGAAATGTTCCCTTTCTCAATATTGTCCCTTAGAAAGTGGTATCTCACTTCGATGTGTTTAGTGTTGGAGTGAAGGACTGGGTTTTTGTCTACACTTATGGCACTGGTGCTGTCACAAAAGAGTGGAACCTGGGATCACTCCTCACCAAAATCGCTCAAAGTGTATGTCATCCATAGGAGCTGGGAACAAAACTGGCTGCAGCTACATACTCGGCCTCTGTAGTGGACTGGGCTACAATGGATTGCTTGCGAGATGACCAAGAGACCAAAGAAGAACCAAGAAACTGGCAACACCCAGAGGTAGACTTCCAATCAACTCCCAGCAAAAGCAGCATTGGAGTACCCGTGAAGTCTGAGTGTCGAGGAGGCAGAATACCAAAGGCCAAACTCAGGAGTGTAGTTCAAGTACCTGAAAATCCGCTTGACGGCGTACCGATGTGAGGTCCTCGGTGAAGCCTGAAAACGAGCGCATAGACACACACTGAACTGTATGTCCGGCCTCGTCGCTGTCAAGTAGAGGAGGGAGCCGATCATGCTCTGTTACTCCTTCTGGTCCACGGGTTCGCCATCTTCATCCGCGTCCAAAGTCGTAGTGATACCCATCGGTGTAGTCAGCGGCTTGGAGTCGTTCATGCCAAACTTCTTCACCATGTCCCTGGTGTACTTCGCCTGATGTACAAACGTCCCGTCCTTGCACTACTTGATCTGGAGTCCTAGGAAAAAATGCAGCTCGCCCATCATGGACATCTCAAATTCCCTACTCATGTCATCTGCAAATCTGGCAACAAGATCATGAGAAGAGCCACCAAAGATTATGTCATCAACGTAAATCTGAACAATCAACAGGTCATTTCCATGCTTAAGAAGAAACAGGGTCTTATCAACTGTGCCCATCACAAACCCCTTGCTCAGCAAAAAGCCTCTCAACCTGCCATACCAAGCCCTCGGTGCCTGTTTCAACCCATAAAGCGCTCTCTGGAGTTTGTATACACGGTGTGGGTATTTCTCACTCTCAAACGGGTTGCCTCCCATACACTTCTTCCTCTATCACCCCATTCACGAAAGCACTCTTCACGTCCATTTGGTACAACTTGAACCCTTTAGCCACGGCAAAAGCTAGAAGGATCCTAATTGCCTCCAAACGGGCCATAGGAGCAAATGTCTCCTCCTAATCTATACCCTCTTTCTGGTTGAACCCCTGAGCCACCAACGTCAACTTGTTTCTCACAACCATCCTATTCTCACCTTCCTTGTTCTTCCACACCCACTTGGTACCTATAGGACGGCAATTTGGCGGTGGATCAACTAACACCCAAACTTGGTTTCTCTCAAAGTTTTCCAACTCCTCATGAATGGAATTCACCTAATTCTCAACAGACAAAGCGTGTCGAATATCTTTGGGCTCAAACGAAGCGACAAATACAGAGTGAGCAAAGTGAGAAGCATTCCTTGACCTCGACCATGTAGTGCGTTCATGAAGGTCACCTATGATCGTAGATGGTGGATGATCCACCTGTACATGCTGGGGAGCCTCTCGCCTGGACACAACCTCCCCCTCAGCAGCAGCCTCCACTCAAACAGCCTCAGTCATAGTGGGTGTAGGGGATGGACCATCCTCGATCGTCGTCGTCGTAGTGGAAGTAGCGTGTACACGATCAGCCACGGGAGCATCACCACCATCATCGTCTTCATCTCCATCTCCATCCTTCTCATCCTCAAAGATCCTTGCTCCAATCTCTTAGTCACCTGCACACTCAAAAGAAGAAGAGCTACATGGTTGTGTCTCGTCGAAGGTTACCTCGCAAGTTTCCATGATTCGGTTAGTGTCAAGGTTGAGCACATGATATGCTCTAGAGTGAATCGCATAACCGAGAAAGATACCATCTGAACATCTAGACTCAAACTTATCCAACTTGCCCTTCTTCAGAATGAAACACTTGCAACCGAAGACTCTAAAGTGACTCACCTTGGGTTGTCGCCCATGCATCAGCTCATAAGAGGTCTTCTTCTTGAAAGCATGAAGGAAGATGTGATTCGAGACATAGCAAGCGGTATTGACCGCCTCGACCCAGAAACGCCTAGGAGTCTTATGCTCATTGAGCATCATCCTAGCCATCTCACAAAGGGTCCGGTTCTTTCTCTCCACTACGCCATTCTGGCAAGTGACGTATGGAGAAGAATACTGATGATCGAGACCAAGATCACTGCAAAAGGCATCAAAATGAGAGTTCTTGAATTCTGTGCCATTGTCACTGCGTATAGCTCGAATGGCATCACCATGTCTCTCATTCTTCAACCTCAAGATCAAGTCCTGAACAAAGCCAAATGTCTCGCTCTTATCCTCAAAAAGAAAACCCAAGAGTACCTCAAAAAATTATCAACCACAACCAACACATACCACTTCCCACCCACAGAGCGAACACGAGCTGGCCCAACCAAATCCATGTGCAACAGCTCACAAGGTCGCCCGGTCATGGCCGTAGTCAGAGGGGCGTGAGAAGAAGCAACCATCTTTCCATGCCGACAAGAAGCACAAACCAAATCCTTCTCGAATTTCAACTTAGGCAATCCTCGGACAAGATCAAGACCACTCAAGCGGGAAAGCAACTCAAAGCTCAAGTGTCCTAACCTCCTATGCCATTTCCAAAGCTCGGCCGAAATGCCAGCAACAAAGCATCAAGGAGGACCAACAGACTAGGAAAAATCGGCACGAAAGATTTGACCCTCTGGGACGATCGTACAGACAAGATCGCCTCGAGAATCAAGCACACGAGAAGCGCCCAACTTAAAACGAACCTCAAAACCTTCGTCAAGCAACTAGGATACTGACAACAGGTTAAAACCAAGTGACTTGACCAAAGCCACACTCTTTAGAGTCACCTTGCTACTCACCTTCACCATACCTTCAGCAAGCACTCGTCCTCTCCCATTGTTCCCGAAAGTGATGTACTCCCTCATACTCACCGGGGTGAGGCTGGAGAACCACCCACGATTTCCGGTCATATGACGTGAACAACCGGAGCCGATCAACCAAAAGTCCTCCAAGCCTTCCACCTGCAATCAAAAACGAGGACGAGAATGAGCAAGCGACTCAACACTGGGGTTAGTACCAAAAGAGTCAAACCAGTGTCGAGCCATTTGCTCAAAAGAAGGGTTAGCAAAATCCATCCTATCAAAACCTCTAGGCGGAGCCCTCTCATGCCTACCACTAAAAGACCTGTCACGTCTCACTGGAGGAGTACGCGCACCACGAGGGGGAAACCGTGGCCCGTAGTCCATCTGAGACCCAAAGCTCCGATCGTGCCTCCCAAACTCGTAACGGTCACGAGCAGGAGCACGTCCAGCCAACTCACCATGCCCAAACCCAACACGCCTATCTCTCTGAGGAAAACCACCTCCACCTCCACGAGTGGGAACTGTACGCACAAACACCTCACCCCTAGGTAGAGGCCCTCTACGAGGCTCAGGCACCCCATGGGACGGGTGGTACCTTTCCTTGTTTGCCATCTCCCTAGCAAACCTCTCATCTCTCTTCCTCCTGAAACAGAACTCATCCTTATGCCCATCCTTCCCACAATACTCACAATGGAAGCGGATCAGTTGTGGCTTAGGGTGTGGTTTTTCTGTGGGCATCTCAACAGCTTTCTCTCCTGACTTCCCACCAAAGACACTCCCTTGGGTGCTCACAAACTTGATGGGTTTCTGGTAGTTTTCTGACTTGTGGGGGAACACTGGTGGATCTGGGGTTGTATCAAGCTTGTTTCTGAGATGGTTTGGCTTGGGTTCGAATTTGTTCATGGGTGTACTGTGAGGTGGACTAGGGATCTCTCCAGCTTTCTCTTCTCCCTCACCACTCTTCTCACCACTCTTGCCAGCATCCAACGCCTGACCATCAAATCTGTTAAACTAGCCAACATCAAACTCAATTGTGGCTCAAGCCTAGACAACCACCCCACCAATTTCCTCAACTCATCATCCTCATCCTGCAAACGGTCAACATAGTGTGCAAGTTCCATGTTTTCAAAGCATGCATTTCACAGGTAGAGCATGCTGTAGGAATAAGAGCTTTCAATGCAGCCTCAAGAGAAACTATCTTGGTGTGAGATTCATCTAGCCTAGCATGCAACATAGGACAAGAAGTGCAAGCACCTAACAAAGCAGGTCTAGATTTCAATTCATCACACTCAATCCTAAGCACATCTAGTTCCTCAAGAGTTGAGGCATGCTTCTTCTTGAGAGAAGTCAAGTCAGCCAAGAAAACATTGCAATCACCACAATCAACCTCATCAGAAATGACAGGAGCAACTTTCAAAGAGTCTATCTCAGTTCCAGCATCAACAAGCAAACACTCAAGCTCAACTATCTCGTCCTTAGCATCACCCAACAAAGACCTAAACTCTCTCTTCTCCTTGTTGGTCTTCCTAAGCACATCATCACGGTTGTCAAGCAACTCATTCAGCCGGTGAAGTTCTTGCTCGTGTGCCACTTGTCCTTGCACTGATCTTGCTCTTCATCGCTGCTCGAACCGGAAGAAGAGTCGCTGGAAGTAGAGTCGATGTCGCTCGCTCCGGCAACCATCGCTCGAGCCGTCTTCTTCTTGTACCCGCCGCTCTTCTTCAGCCTTCTCTCGCCCTTGTCCTTGCGCTTGTCCTTGTAGTCGTTCCGGGAGCGGTGCTTGTTGTAGTTGTGCTTGGGCTTGCCCTTGTAGTCATTCTTGATCTCCATGGCTTCAGGGCATTCGGTGATGAAGTGCTCGTGCTTCCCGCACCAATAGCACATCCCCGAGCTTCACCTCGCATTCTTGCGGTTCTCGTACATCCGCCCAAACCTCTTGCTCAACAATGCGAGATCAACCTCGCTCAGCACCTCAAAGTCCTCATCTGGCATGGACACAAGACAAGACAAAGAAAAACCAACAGAGTTAGCATTAGTCCTCGATCAAGAGACAAGAGCCAAACTATGAGGATCAGTAGGGCTCTCGCTCTTGGCTCTCAAGCCACGATCAACCTCCGAAGACCTTAGCTTAGAGAACAGCTCATCAAGCAACAAGGTATCATACACGACGCTCGACTCCTCAATGGCCTCAACCTTGGCACTCCACACAGACCTATCCAGAGCATTCAAAAGATTGATAGCTTGATCATGATCCGTATATGGGAGCACCATCACATTGGCCCTCATGTTGTTGACTATGCTGGTGAAGCGCTGAAACATAGCATCAGTCGTCTCACCGGGGAGATGAGTGAAGTTCTCGTACTCTCTCCAGTAAGTAGAAAACAAACGGGCTTGCACCTGGGCATTGCCAACATGAGCATTCCTGAGCTTAAGCCATATCTTTCCGACCACATTCTCTTCGTACACTCGCTCGAACTCCGAGGCACAGAGAGCACGGAACAAGTAATCAATGGCCTTGCTGTTGGCCTCAAACATATCCCGCGATCCTGGAAGTAGAAAACTATCTGGAATGACATAGTGAGGATTTTGAGTCACATCCCAGATCAGAGTCCCCTTCCCACGTAAAAACGCGCCCATGCGCCTCTCCCACATCGGGTAATTCTTGCCATCGAAGTGCGGAGGACCCGACCCCTTTCCATAGTCACCCATCTTTGGATCTTAGACTGGGTAGAATCACGAAGATCCGTAACCTACTCTGATACCAATTGAAGGACCGATTAGGCGACCAGAGAGGGGGGGAGAGTGAATGGGAGCCGATAAAAATTCACTTCAAGAAGATGAACTCGACTATGCCCCAAAATCAACTCCAAAAGGCTCTCACACGTGAGGGAGAACAAAGCGCAAGCCAATCGCCAAGATCACGTGGTCACAACAGACCTACTGACCCTAGGAACGATTCTAGAGAAGCTAAGAAACCACACGGAAGCGAAACGGGAGCTAACACGGAAGAGAGAGACCAAAACAGGAACTTTCTGGGACCTTCCGGGTCATCCGGCATAGTACTGAGGTCATCCAGCAAAGTACCAGATCATCCACAAAGATGCACAAGGCATCCACCCATGATCCCCTCAAAGAAATCCGAGAGAAAACGCCCTCAAATCAACGAATCGAGCAAAGAACGAAACCAACCAAAAGAGCTCTGAAAATGACACGAAAATCACAAAGAGCTAGGAGATCACCACAACGCCGAATGCTTCCATACATCCAGAGGTCCGAGTATCTACAAGAATCTTGCCTAAGAAAGTGCTGGGAAAAGAAGCAGTCCAGAGCGATCTACCGGGAAGGAAACCCTAGAGCCAGAGAGAGAGATGCCATCCACCTCTTCGCTATTTATACGAAGTCCACCAGAGGAGGCAAATGACCACGCTACCCCTACAACTTAAATTGAAGATACACACCACTCAGGGGCAATATGGTCAAGTCTTCGGATATTCCCATCGAGCAGACACGCTTCCACTGCGGACTTGCTTAGCCTCGACGCAAGCCCCGCAATCATGCCACGTGCCCCCCGCCTCGAAACTTCCCGATGCTCCCGGATCCTCGTCTTCGTCGCATCGGGCCTCCGGACTTGGTTTTGCGCCCCAAACCAAGAAACTGTCCACCGATGGTTTTGTGGGCAAACCACCAAACCCTGCGTGCAAGCTTCGGTCTCGATCCGCTACCTTGCACTGGCCCGTGTTCATGACTTCAACTTGCTAGTATTGCACCGCACGGCTCGCACTTGACCCCATCAGCTACCGGGTCCATTGAACCAAGCCTACTTGCCTCTCCATCACCTGGAGGCCACCACGGCTAAGGCCTTTCGCGCTTGTTCTTCACCTGCACCAACACGAGTCAAGCCGCAACCTGTACCTGCACACTTAGCCAAGCATCAGTCCACACAACGTTGTCAATCACTCATCACTAAGGAGCGACCCTCCACTGGTCCTCGGACACACCTAGTTCTCAATGACGTTCACTCTACTCGCATCAATCATCGGGCATGAGCATACAAAGCAAACAAACAAGCAAACTAAGAACAAGGCACCAATCAAATCAAAGTTTTAAAAGTGTGCTAAAGGATAGGATCGATTCTATGGATCACTAAAGCACACAAACTGTGCTTAGAAGGGAAAGGTCTTATTAGATTCATGAAACGTCTTCATTAGAGCTTCAACCGGAACCGAAAAGATCTAAAACGAGATACACAGAGACAGAACTTGATAAAGAACGGCCAACAAATGATTTGCACTTATGAAAGAACATTACTATGAGCTAGGTTTATTTTAATTAGCAAAAGGTATGTAAAGGATATTTCATAAAGAAAATACCCTAAGTTGGAATTTTAGCAAATTACAGTTTATTTACAAAACCGATGTAAAGAACTAGTCAACTTTTATTTATAAATGTTCATGTATAAATCGCACCAATTAAACATTTAACTTAGAAAAGGTAATCTATATGAATCCTCTAAACGTAACTTTAAGATTCGAGTGGATCATATTATTATTGAAAACATCATAACATTGGTATTAATCAAATTAACATTTATTTATAAAAACCGGTGTAAAAGACTAATCAACTTTTAATTAGAAAAGTTAAATAATTATTAAGTAAATTAACATTTGGTTTACGAAAAACCGAGGTAAAGATCTAATTAGATTTTATTTACAAAAGCATGTGAAATAAACATTAATCAAATTAACATTGGTTATGAAAAACGGTGTGTAGCACTATATAGCTTTTATTTAGAATACATGTTTAGCTAAGCATTAATCAAAATTAATATCAAATTAATTTTTGAAAAACATGCATAAAGAAAACGCACCACTAACGTTGACTTTACATTATTATGAACCTAACGCAACATGAACGGATTAAAACGGAGCTAAAACATGGATTCTATGGACTAAACAAGATCGCAGGGACCTAGATATGATTATCTAATGATTTCAGGGGCTACCAAACCAGATTCCCGAGACACACCGAATAGTGCTCGCGAATAGATCTAAAGCTAGGGTTAGATCTGAAAAAGTGCTCGGGTGGGCCTTATGTGTGAAAGGTGGGATCTTTGCAGGAGTTTATTGCAGATCAACCAAGACACAAGAAACACAGGATAAAGATTAAAAGAAACACAGGGACCTTTAAGCAAAATGGCAGGAACTCATCTCCTACCTCTGTCCAGGGATGCACAGGAGGTCGTGGACGTACAGAAGGAACTCCAGGAGCATCAAATCGTCGGGGCTTTGGGCAACTAGGAGCTTGGGTGGCTTGCGAAACGGAGAGAGGAGTGCGAGAGGATCACGGGGAGGTGCTCACCAGCGGCGGGGACGGAGGGAGGTAGCCGAATTTCGGAGAAGGGCGGATCGGCAGTGGAGCTTGGTGGCCGGCTTGGGTTCCAGCCGCGGCGGTGCTCTGGCGGTGCACCAGTGACGGGAAACGACGGAGGATGTGCGGCTCGGCGTGGAGATGCTCCTGGTGGTGCTGGTTCGTCCCGGGGGCTGATGGAGGCGGTGACTGGGCGACGACCGGCGGTGGCACTCCGCTCGGCTCTACGGCGGTGCTGGCGAACGACAGCAAGCACAGTGCTGGCGAGACGGCGCGGGATGCGAGCTGGGCGCGCAGGGCTCGGAGCTGCGGCTTTATAGGCGCGGCCGCACGGCCGTCCATGGCACGCACGCCAATGCAGTCATGCCTAGCAGCAGCGGCGCACAGGCCACAACCTCTGGTGGTGCCGAGCCCAGATGGGCTTCGGCCGAGCCGGAGGCTGGGCCGGAGCGGGTCTGAACGGGTCGGGCCTTCGGGCTCGGCCCAGTAAGAAAGGGTAGGTTAAGATTTATTTTCTGAAATCATTTTTAATGCAAAAACAAATTCCAGAAAATTCATAATATGTTTACAAGGCACGAAAAATACTCAGAAAATCTCAAAAATTCCAGGAAAATTCTGAGAGATAGATTGATACATGAACAATCCAAATAAAATATTTGTAGCTCATGCAAAGGATTTTAGAGCCTTCTAATAAATAGAATTAGCTCAAGGAAAATGAAAATAAATTCCAAAAAAAACTGCAAAATTCTTGGAAGGATAGTTAGCATCTAAACGCATTTTAAAAACCTTTTGCACTCATAAACACCCAAATGCATTGGCATGAATGCAACACTCACATAATCATTTTATTTAATTCAGAAAAACAATTAACAGCTTTTTCCTATACTATGTTTTCTGTAAAGAAAATAAATATTTGAAAATTTTAAAACTATGGGAAAATTATTGTTTAATTTCTCTTCTTATTCACATCCTGAAATTCGGAAATTTCAGCGTGTGACAGTTGCATTGCTTCCCTCGGTTAAGGCTTGAATATGATACTTCGAGACCCCACGGATACTAGTTACTTCACACTAGCAACACACTAATGGTAGGCACGCTAGACCATAATATTGCTTAGTACCTCCCTCTAGTCATTCGGGTTGATCTCTTCATCACTTACCCACTCCACGTTGTGTTCGGTTTTGCTTCATCCATATTTAATCTTCATTTGAAATGCCGCATCAAATGCTTGTTCTTGATTGCCAACGAATATGCAAGCTTCTAATTGAGGATCATCAAATATATACTCATCCTTGTATCCTTTTGCAATCACCATATGAAGCCTTGCACTACTTATTTTGAAATACCATTTCTCTTAAAATAATCCCTTTCATTTATGTCCAAGCTATCACATGCATTAGAGACCTTGTAAATTCATCTTGAAATAAACTCTAATATCTTCTTTCAAACTAGCTTGTCATTTGTCAACATTTGTATAAGGGATCAACACTTGCTTGCTTTCATTCATGTGAGCCATACAACATTCATCAAATAGTGTGAACCACAATTACATCATGAATGATTTATTTAAAACTTGCTCACATTCTTAAACAAACAAGTTAGTCTTTTAATCCCTTTGTCATTCAATTCAACAAAATCCACTTAGGGGACTAGATGCACTTTCAGACACCCGGCAAAATAGGAGGTTCGCCTAGTGTTGGCCGGGGACATTCGTCAAAAATATATTTTTCATTTTTTTCTTCCTTCATTTTGTTTTCCATATATATTCTTGTAAATTCATATCAATTACTTTAACAATATCTTGTTAAATTCACTTAACAATATGTATTTAATTTTTCTACTCACATAATTTTCTACTCAAATTTAATTGATATCAATTAAAATTATATAATGGCTCTTAATATATTAAATTATCAAACGGCTTCAAAAATTACCGAAAATTCAGAAGAAGCAAACTTTCTTCTCTATTGCCTTTACAAAAAGTTTTGTAGTCAAATCACAATATGGTCATCACTTTGACTCTGAGTCTTATAGAATCTTGCTCAATTCTACGATCGTTCCTTTGAGATGCTTTGATTTCTAACTATTGTATGTGAAAAAATGTTCAAAACCTTCTCAATTTTTTACCACAACCTCTACATATTGTAACATCCTGGATTTTTGCAAGGTGTGAATTTCTGAAAAATTTAAAACTTTTTATTATATGTTGAGTGCTATCAAATTTTAAACCAATTTGCTAGCCACTCCCCAAAATTATATAAATAAATCCATATATAAAAAAATAAATTCAAATTATGGTGTAAATATGTGAGTTAGATTTTTTGGATTTTATTTGGATTTATTTGAGTGTGTTTTGAATTTGAAATAATTCAAATTCAAATAAGTAAAGTCAAATATAAATTCAAAACTATTTTCAAAACCTATCTCTAACTTGGGCCTACTAACATCCAACGAAGTCCATCGGTGCCCCTTCTGCTTTTGGCCCGAGACGGCCCGTGCCCCTTTCTTTCCTGCGTAGCCCAACAGGCCGGCCCGCATAGCAGCCCAGCACAGCCCGTAGTCGCGCCCGCCGTCACTGAGTCGCTGGCAGGTGGGACCACCTCGTCATCTCTTTCCCCTCCCCTCTTTCTCCAACACTATGTGAAAACCTCAAATAGGTCACGCAACATTTGTAACGGGCCCTTAACACCCGTTACATGGACCCCATCTGTAACGGTTGTTGTTTGGCGCCCGTTACGCATAAGTGCGTCAGGCTCGACCCTAACCTCGCCCTGACCACGCCACCACAACACCCGTTACCAATAAGGACTTCTGGTAACGGACTTCTTAAACGCCTGTTACATGTTTTCTTTGTAACAGACGTTAGCTAACGTCCGTTACCGATGACTTTCCTATTGGAGACGCGTGGTTTTTAGGACGCGTCTCATTTTATGACGACCCAATTGGCGACACTTGTTTGGACCTAGCATCTCCTTTGTTTTCACACAATAGAGACGCGTCGTTGTCTTTGCGTTCCGACCACTCTGCTATCTCCGACAACTACACTCGCTCTCTCTCCTCTGAGGGCCCCACTTGCTCTCTCCCCGCCGTTGCTGCAGCAGCATTTTCGCGCGCTCTCTGAAGGCCCCACTCGCTGCGCGCGCGATCTTTGAAGGCCCCACTCGCTGCGCGCACACTCTCTCTCCTTAGAAAGCCAGCGCTGTAGCAGGCCGGCCGGCCGCGTGCGCGACGGCGTAAGGTGCCGGCGGACGTTGACCGCGGCGCGGAGTCCCTCCGCGTCGTACGTCGCCGTACGTCCTCCAAAGCAGCAGCTTATCCTCATCCTCGGGCTCGGTGCCGTCCTCCGCGCCGTCGCCGTCGCCGCGGCCGTGACGCCTCGTCCTCCTCCTCTCGGAAGCGCTCGCCTCATAGACAGTCCTCGTCAAGGTGGAAATTGCCCCCTTTTATTGAACTTCGCTGTCCTAATCCTCTTACTGATCGGTTTTGGTGATGCATTAATTATGCTCATTTGATGTATGAAAATTGCAGATGGCTGCTGCTGCTCGGGCTTGGATGTACAGTAAGACCCGAGATTGGGACAGTAATTTCGTAAGGGGGGTCAATGGTTTTCTAGATCAAGCAGAGGCGGATATGAGAAACCGAGGTGTTCAGGCAATGCTTTGCCCCTGTATAGATTGTCTCAACCAGAAGAAGTTCGGACAACGGGATAACATTTTTCATCATTTGATAACACGTGGTTTCAAAGAAAATTACACATGTTGGAATAAACATGGTAAGAAAGGGCTTAATGAAGTCGAAGCAGGATGCCTAAATGAAGGTGAAGCGCGACACCATGCTACGGGCCTTAATAATGAAGGGGCGGCGCTATGCCATGATGAAGAGCTTGATGAAGGTGGAGTTTTTGACGAGGAAAATGAACCATTCCCACCAATTGTGATGA
This sequence comes from Cenchrus fungigraminus, assembly GCA_036936925.1. Lineage (NCBI taxonomy): Eukaryota > Viridiplantae > Streptophyta > Magnoliopsida > Poales > Poaceae > Cenchrus > Cenchrus fungigraminus. The sequence goes on from CM072779.1 coordinate 126,346,417, forward strand.
GGCCTGAGGATATCACTGATCAAGAAGTTATGGGCTTCAATGATGGTGAGTTGTTGCAATGTGTGCACAATGTTGATCAAATGTTGCGGGATGTTGAGTTTCAACGAGTGTATACAACTTCTGAATTAGCGAGGCTGAAGCAGTTTGTTGAAGATTCAAAGAAACCCCTCTATCCTGGTTGCAAGAAGTACTCTCGCCTTTCTGGTGATCTAAAACTTCTGCAGCTTAAGGCAGATCATGGTTGGAGCAACAAAAGTTTCAAACAACTATTGGATCTCCTTAAGGACATGCTACCCGAGGGAAACCAAATGGCCGAGTCTGTCTATGAGACAAAGAAGATAATTTGTCCTCTGGGAATAGAGGTTGAAAAAATTCATGCTTGCAAGAACAGTTGTGTATTGTTCTGTGGAGATTATGCAGACCTTGACAAGTGCCCCAAGTGTGGGTTCGATCGGTACAAGAGGAAAAAAGATGGTGGTGATGATAGCAATGCTGATGATGACGAGAACGAGCCCGTGGAGATCACATGCAAGAAGAAGAAGAAGAAGAAGAAGAAGAAGAAGAAGAAGAAGAAGAAGGTTAAAGGGGCTCCTGTGAGGGTAGCATGGTATTTTTGCATCATTCCTCGGTTGAGAAGATGGTTCGCCACACGAAAGGAGGCCCAACTCTTGCGTTGGCATAAGACACGAACGAAGGAAGTTGGCAAGATTAAGCACCCCGCAGATGGCAAAATGGCAAAACATTGATTCCCACTTTAAGGATTTTGCCGGTGAAAGCAGGAACATTCGGTTCGCTATGAGCACAGATGGCGTGAACCCATTCGGTAACCAGAGCTCAACACATAGCACCTGGCCTGTCATGCTGTCAATGTACAACCTTCCACCCTGGCTATGCAAGAAACGGAAATACATGATGCTGACAATATTGGTCTCCGGGCCAAAGCAACCTGGCGACTGTATTGATGTCTACTTGAGGCCACTAGTTGATGACTTGAAGATACTTTGGAAGCCTGGTGTGAAGGAGGTTTGGGATGAGTTCGGCCATGAGGAGTTCACATTGCACGTCATGTTGTTCACCACCATCAACGACAACCCGGCTCATCGCAACCTTTCTGGCCAGAGTAAAAGGAAAGGTGCAGCTTGCCCACACTGTTTGGAAGAAACTTGTGCAATGTGGCTAAGAAATTCAAAAAAATTCTCATTTATGGGGCACTGTCGTTTCCTCTGCAAGAAACATGCCTACCGGGACATGGATTGTCAGTTTAATGGGGAAAAGGAGAATCGACAGGCGCCAATGCATGTGACTGGAGATCTGCTCCACTTGCAAGTCAAGGACGTCGAAACTATCGAGGAGTTACCCAAATTGTCTGAAAAGAAACTTCGCATGGTTTGAAAGTACCTTCAGGCTACTCATCGAACTTCAAGAGGCTAGTGTCGGTGAAGGACATGAAAATGAATTTCAACTTGATGAAATCTCATGATTGCCATGTGTTGATGACATCTATTCTTCCTGTTGCACTAAGAGGTATCAAGATAGAACTGGTTCGCGATGCGGTCACGAGCTTGTGTTTATTATTTAATGAAACAGAACAGAAGGTGATTGATGAGGAAAAACTATTGGACTTAGAGAGGAGGCATTTCGAGACCCTATGCCTGCTTGAAGCTACCTTCCCACCATCATTCTTTGATCTCATGCTGCATCTAACAACACACCTCGTGAGGGAGAACTGGTACCTTGGCCCATCTTACCTTCATCAGATGTTTCCATATGAGAGGTACTTTGGATTCCTCAAATCATTGGTACATAACAGGTCATTTCCGGAGGGAGCCATCGTTCGTGGCTATGAGACCATCGAAGCAGTGGAGTGGGCCATGGGTTATATGGACCCCCAAAACCCCATTGGTGTGCCTCGTTCACGGCATGAAGGTAGGCTTTCAGGTGTTGGGACCCTGGGGAAAAGTCAATCACTCCGCACCCAGAGGACTTCAGGAAGGCTCATTTCACCGTGATAGAACAGAGAATAGAGGTTACACCATTTGGAAATGAGCACAAGCAACAACTACATGAACAAAACCCTGGTTGTACTGAGGATTGGGTTGCAAAGAGGCACATGCAATGCTTCAATAGGTGGCTCCGAGATTATGTCCAGCAGAGTGGCAGCGCTGCTATAACCGACGATCTAAGAAAACTAGCAGCAGGGCCATTATTCATTGTTACAACATATCAAGCAATGGATATCAATGGATACACGTTCTACACCATGGCCCAGGATGCCAAGAGCGTCTATCAAAATAGTGGTGTGCATGTACGGGCCGTCGACAATAAGAAGAACACAGCCACATATTATAAAATAGAGAAAATTAGGGAGCTTGATTATGTAGGATTCAAGGTAGCCTTGTTTCGGTGTAGATGGGTCACCAATGCGAAGAGAGCTATGATCAAGGACAAATTTGGTTATATTAGTGTTGATCTCTGGGTCTTTGGTTACAAAACCGAACCGTTTGTCTTCGCCAAGGATGTTGAGCAAGTGTTCTATGTACCTGACCTTGCAAAGAATAACTGGAGTATGGTTTTGCCTGGAAAAAAAAGGATTGTTGGGGTTGAAAATGTTGTTGAGGAGGAGGAATATAACTAGTTTGACGAAAGTCCATCCTTTCACACTTCATACATGCCCCGAGTCTTGGGAGCTGACAAAACACCATACTTGCGAAGCGACCATCGTGAAAAGATCCATATACAAAAATCAAAGAAGAAAAAGAAGCAAGATTGATTTCTGCTGAATCCGATCCTTTTTGTAAAATGCAGGGATGTCTATTGCTGGAAATGGAATCCTTTTTGTAATATATATAGGATGTGTATTGGTGGAATTTGAATCTCCTTTCTGTAATATATGATGCCTATATATTCTGCCTAAGATACTGCCTAAGATGCCTAAGATACTGCCTAAGATGCCTAAGATGCGTCTCCTGTATCTTCTCTCCAAAATAAATAACCATTGCACCAACCCCTTCATCTACCAGCGAGAAAACCACAACTGCTTACACTCCTCGCCGTGCCCCTCCGCCGCACTCATGGCATCGAGGGAGCACCCGCGGTCGCTCGTGGAACTCCCGGCGGAGGTGCTGACGATCATCGTTGGTCAAGTCGGTGTGACATCGAATCGGCCTATGGAGGACCTCTGCAACCTACGGGCAACCTGCAAGGACATGCTTCGCCCCTACTGCGATAGAGACGTCGGTAGGCGCCTGGCACTGGATCGGGTTCCAGTCGAGCAGATGCAGAACAACAACCCCGTCGGCTACGACGTCTTCCTTCGTAGCCTGGCTGCAGCCGGCAACCCGGTGGCCTGCATCCTCACTGGGATGGACGACATCTTTGGCAGGAACCGCAACCCTCAGCCTCCCCTCGACGAGCTCCACCGTGCTGCCAAAGACAGGCACAGAGGGACGGCCTATGTGGCCGCCGTCTTCCTCTACAGAGCCAACAGCGGGGCCGACGCCGACGCCACTGCAATTGCGTACATGAAACAGGTTGAGGGCGAGGAGCAAGGGTAGTGGCGTCCGCGTTTGATCAGCAATGTGCAATCCCTAGATTTCCAGCATCGTGGGGTCAATCTGGCTTGGCAAATTAGGAGTGTCGCCCTTCGCCGTGGCCTCTGCCGACTGACGCTGCCAACGGCGGCGGCGCGAGGCAACATTCAACATTGCGCAGGCAAAGCATTCTGCGGTACGGCGCTGAGCCGGAGGGGGTTTTGCATGTATTTCTGTAGTGATGAATGTAGGCTTCGTTACGAATGTAATGTCTTCTTCTATCGTGTAAAGTATCGTCCAATCGGTTATTGATAGACAAGATTTGATTTCTCACATTTCTGAGTCAAATCCAAGGTTGCGGCGCCCTCTGCTTCCTCCTCTGTTCTATTAGAATGAAGAACAGTTTGTGTGGGAAAATGAGATGAGGATTAACCATCTCGCGTCTCTAATAGGAGTGGGGCCCAGTTCTATTGGAACGAAGAACAGTTCTCATTTCTCCTTTTAATCTGCAGTCAAATTTTGTAACATGTATTTCTCCGTCGTGCTTAGTCCAAATTTGATGATTTTTTCCAAGTTTTTTTCTAAAATCCCCATCTTTTCATTAATTTCATTATTTAGTGTATATTCCATTTCGTGAATAATGTTTATATGCCTTTATCTTGTTCTTTGTAAGTACAACATAGAAATAATATTTGTTTTCCACAACCATTAGTAATGAAACTTTGCATTTCGTGATCTTAAGGTGAACACATGCTTGTGTTAAAATTTCAAATGCGTACGAGATCGAATATGTTGCAAAGTGTGGAAAACTTCAATGTTCAAGCAACATTCTAGGAAACTATGTGAGAGATGTAGCCATTTGTACACAAGTATATTCTTCCTTTATCAAAACCATTTGAATTTTTTATGACAAGTTTAGGTACCAAAATTATGTTTCCACGTAAATTTGTAGAATTTTTGGAGCAAACTAAGATGTTATTAGAATTATTATATCACAATCATGAGATGTATATTCGAATTATAAGAATGTTAGGTATGTGACTGTTGATATTTTATTAAAATACTACATGTCCAAATATGAATTGATGTTATTTTTAATGAATTTTTAGGCGCTGTTTTACCGGCTCTAATATTTGATGGATGCGAGTTTCAGTTCTAAAAAACAGTGTCGGGCCCACGCGTCAGTGTCAGCAGCCTATATAAAGTAGATAACCACCTGGACCTACCTGCCAACGAGGCGACGCGATTTTTCTAACCAGCGTCGGCGATGAGTATCCATTGTCTCCACGATCGAGTTCATCACAGGAGGAACAGATACTGTAGGCGACGCGGATGGATCTGCCCCCGTCTCTTAGATCGAGTTCATGACATATATACAAAATCCAACAGCCAAACTAACCAGTTCATGATCGACAAACAAACTAAGCAGTTCATGATCGACAAACTAAGCAGTCCAAGAACCTGACGAACAAACTGACAAACACACAATAATCACAAACACATTATTAATGGTACAGGAGTGAATCAATTAGTCGGTCGCCACTGTCGGAGTCCCGCCGTCGGAGCCGTCGTCGCCGAGAAGAGACCGCTGGACCACGGGGAGCTTCTCAAGCTTTTCAGCCAACACGTGGATCCTGAAGGCGAGACCCTTGACGCTGCCATCCTTGTTATGGTCAGGCGCCTCGATCTTGAATGCTTGGCCAACATCTCGGAGCTTCATGAACGCACCTTGGAGCAGTTCGACGGCGAAGCTGATGTCGGCGGCCTCATTCTTCTCCTTCTCCTTGGGCGCCACCGGCTCCTTCCCCTTCTCCTTGATGGTCAACTTCCTCCGACGGCGGCTTTCGTCGTCGTCATCCTCTCTTTGTCCCCGCTTCGCCGATGGGTCACTCGACGCCATGCTCTTCTCGCTCCTTGTTGGTGTGATCTCTCGTTGATCGGAGGTTGTGGTTTTTTGATGGCGAGGGGGAAGAAGATGAAGCGAAAGAAACGATATGATTACAGAGCAACCAGCAGTCGAGAATTTATGATGACAAGACGTGAACCGTCAGGGCGCGTTCCTCCCCACACCCCACGTCCCCCTACGCCTCGGGAACCGTTTTTTGGGAGCAAAACTGTCCAAAAACACGCGTCGCATTTCAATTTCACGGGAAGGTGGAGGGGTAGTTGTCGGGCCCACGTGTCAGCAGCCAAACCGTGTCGCATTTCAAGTTCCATATTATTAGTAATGGGTTTTTATAAATGGTCGCGACGCATTTCAATTTCCAAACCCGTTGCCTTTCAGTTTCCAGATCCCGTCGCCTTTCCATTTCCTTCCCTTCTCATTCATGGCCGCGGTGTGCTTCATGGAGCTGCTGCCAAATGAACTGGTCACCCAGATCATCCTCCGCTGCATCAAGGGTGAGCCCATCATTCATTTCCTGATCCTTCGTAATCGGGTCTGCGGCACCTTCCGGCGCATCTACGACTCGGATCAGGTACTCCTGTAGGTGTCGCTGCGTGAGCTTCATCAAGAGTGCAAGAATCGCTACGTCAGGTCCTTGTTGGAGGAGCGCTTCCGCCTCGCCAAACATCCGGAGGCATTATGCTTCGAGGGGATGGAGAGGTTGATGAGGCGGCAGAATCCCGATGAGGGTCTGGAGCTCGTCGGAAAGGCCGCTGCCAAAGACATCGGTGCAAAGTACTTCTTAGCGATGCTGAAGTACCGTCGCAACCCTACGGACCCCGAAGCGATGGCACTGCTCCACCAAATCAGCGGCGGGCCGTCGCCCCCTGACGGGCGCTGGAAGAACCACAACCTGCACCGGCTACGCTACCTCGTCCGCCGGGATCTCCATAACATTGCGTGGTGGTACTGGCTTCGTGACGGCGACGATGACATTCCGTTGCTGCCCGTCCAGAATCCCCACGACTGCATTTGCGCAGCGGGATGTAGGCTCTACGGGCCGGAGACCCCAGGGATCATCCACTACTGCAGCGCCGAGTGTCGCATCCGTCATGAGTTCAACCTCTGGACACGTGGATTCAACGTCGCGGTGGAGTACGCCGTCAGCAGGATGAAAATCGGGATGTAGGCGGAAGCATCAATAAAAATTATGTATCTTGAATGTAAATTATTACATATTCTATGTCGCATCCACAAGATTTGATTTGTCACGTTTCTGAATCAAATCGAAGGTTGCGGTGGTCTCATTTGCCGCATTAGAGGCCTAGGGTGCCCTCTTGGATGTCAAAGCGGGCACGGCGGCGGCGGCGGTGGCCTCTGCTAGTCTGCTTCCTCCTCTGTTCTATTGGGTGGGCGTAGGAGACGAGGATTGGAGGGGCAAATGAGACGCGGGTTAACCACCCCCTCAGTTCTATTGGAATGAAGAACAGTTCTCATTTCTCCTTTTAATCTGCAGTCAAATTTTGTAACATGTATTTCTCCGTCGTACTTAGTCCAAATTTGATGATTTTTTTCCTAGTTTTTTCTGAAATCCCCATCTTTTCATTAATTTCATCGTTTAGTGTATATTTTGTTTCGTGAATAATGTTTATATGCCTTTATCTTGTTCTTTGTAAGTACAACCTAGAAATAATATTTGTTTTCCACAACCATTAGTAATGAAACATTGCATTTCGTAATCTTAAGGTGAACACAAGCTTGTGTAAAAATTTCAAATGCGTACGAGATCGAACATGTTGCAAAGTGTGGAAAACTTCAATGTTCAAGCAACATATTCTAAGAAACTATGTGAGAGATGTAGCCATTTGTACACAAGTACATTATTCCTTTATCGAAACCATTTGAATTTTTTATGACAACTTTAGGTACCCAATTTATGTTGCCACGTCAATTTGTAGAATTTTTGGAGCAAACTAAGATGTTATTAGAATTATTATATCACAAGCATGAGATGTATATTCGAATTATAAGAATGTTGGGCACACAAGTGTGGCTGTTGATATTTTATTAAAATACTAAATGTCCAAATATGAATTGATGTTATTTTTAATAAATTTTTAGGTGCTGTTTTACCGGTTCTAATATTTGATGGATGCAAGTTTCATTTCTAAAAAATAGTGTCGGGCCCACGCGTCAGTGTCAGCAGCCTATATAAAGAAGATACCTGCCGACGAAGCGACGCGGGTTTACTAACCAGCGTCGGCGATGACTATCCATTGTCAGCGTCAGCAGGCAAACCTTGCGCGCGCTGTTCAAAATTTCCCACCTATATTGACTATAATACCCATGGAATTCCAATTCCACAAGAGAGCCGTTCAAAGGCACGCCAGTAATTTCCATGAACATAGTAATGCGCGCGCAGGGGACATATACTCGGGAGTCTAATTCAGACAGATCCACCACGCCCGCACTCTCCCCGCCGCCGCCCTACTTCTTCTCCAACCCTAGCCCGCCGCCGCCGCTCTCCCCGCCGCAGCCCTGCTCTTCTCGAGCCCCACCGTTCCCAGCGTGACGTCGGCGAAGCGGCTCCAGCCGTGACGACGGTGATGAGGACGCGGTTACTGGCGTGCGGACGGCGTCCCAGCCAACCTAGAGACGGTGACGCGGATCCGGCATCCCCGGCCACGACGACGAGCTGGCCACCTCAGGCAACGAGGCGACGCGGATCGGGCCTCTCCGACCACCACGAGAACAACTACTTCATTCGCGACAGAGGTTAGTGCTGCTTGAACCCCCAACGCCCTCACTCTGCATGGCCACCCAATCTGCTATTCCTGTCAAGGTGGATTAGGGAGACATGCTACTTTACGGTTGTTCACATAGGATTATTCTCCTGGAATTGCCTGCATTAGTACAGTATGACTTAATAGTTTATTTTTAATTGATTTGCTGTGGATTTGACGGATGAATTTTGTTGCTCCAAGTCTGTTTGAATAAATTGTTGCTAACAGATGAACTTATATGAACTGTTGAAATTTTGTTATGCTTCGAATGTACCAGATCGACAGTTATGTTTTCAACCTGTTAGCATACTTTAATTCTAATTGCTTTGTCCTCTTGTTGCATGTACACATGGAACACACAATTCATTGCTGCTGAATTTGGACAAGGAAGCAGTTGAATGAATTTAGTCTGTGCTTTGATATATAAGCATATTGCTTCACCCTGTCAAAATGGTTAGCACCTATCCCCAACCTGTATGCTAATATCAACTATTTTGCCTGTCAGAGAATAAGAATTTATCTTATTTTGTTTAGGTTTTCAGTCTAGCTTATGTTGCTCTACTGACGACCTGACATATCACCTATGCAGTCTCCCACAGCACCAAACTCCTCTACCTCCAGTGAATCATCACAGCCCATCGACGGTGAACCTTGTTCACAGCCTATCAACGGTGATCCTTCTTCATAGGGTCACTCAGCACATACTGCTGCGAGTAGTACTCGATCCCGCGGGTCAAGGACACAAACCAAATGGCCAGAAGACAAGTTGACCGCAACTGGACTTGATAACAATTATTGGCCTACCCCAGATGCTGCGAGGGATAGATTTGTATTGGTCTGTGGCCTCATTGCTCGAGAGAGGGTGTCAATCAACAAGGTAGTTGAAGATCTCTCAGCAATTGAGAAGGAAGAGTTGTTCACAGTTTAGAGGAAAAGCTAGATTACCCAGCCAATCTGGCTGAATCTGTTCGCAAGAAGGCAGTTAAGGCAGCTATGTCAGAGAACCTTGCAACGGTAGTTCAAGACCCATTTAAGAAAAAAATTTGTGAGCCAAGAGGACACTCCCTTTGTGAAGCATGCCTTTTTGCAGCCAGAAGACTGGACCGTGTTTGTGCAGGAAACCAATTCTCCTAGATTTCAGCGATTGAGCCAGGGGATGAAAGAAAAGAGAGCATTGCATGATAAGCCACACAGGACGGGCAGAAATGGTTATGTTCATAAAAGGAAAGAGTGGGAGGAGGAGGATGCAAAGCTAGCTGAAGAAGGAAAACAGAACCCTTGGGACCAATTTCCTGGACGTTCGAGGCCTTATCTGCGGGTAAGGGTAGGGAAGAGGAAGACCACTAGTGAAGGAAGTGGGGACATAACATTCAGTAATCCTGCGGTGGTGGGGGTAGCAACTAGGGTGAAAACACTTGCAGCTCAGGCTAGCGATGGTTCTTTCCATGGGGTTAGGGAGAATGATATCCTCACCGCAGCACTTGAGACTCCAGAGCATCGAGGTCGGGTCCGAGGCGTGTCTAGTTCACTTGGCTGGGGTAAAGGGTTTGGTGAAGAGTTTGCTAGAATGTACAGGAAGAAGAGGAACAAGAATGCTGGACCACAGATGGAACACCTAGTTGGTGAAGCAGTCACCAGAATTGTCTCCATTCTAGAAGAATCAGGCTTTGATATACGGAAAAATGTACTTCATCATCCTCCCCAATCACCACCTCTTAGTAGCAGCGAGGAAGAAGATGTGCATGGCAGTGAGGAAGAAGAAGCATGTGGCAGAGAGGAAGACCATTGGCATGTCAGTGAGGACGAAGGTAATCAACAGCACATTGATAGTCGATCACCTATGCTGGACACAATAGATAAGCTGACAGAGCCAACCAAGTGCAGCCTTTTGGATGGCTCCGGGAATAAAGTGGAGCTCGCACTAGCCACTGTCTTTCCATTGCAAAAGACTCTCCATACAGTACCAGTGCAGGATGGGTATGCTGTGGTGCAACCTAGTTATGTGTGGGGCAATACGGGTCACTACCCTCTGTTTGTACCAATTGGGGGGGATTAAGTAACAACCCTAGCTGAGGCTCTCTGTCAAAGGATCCAATGGTCAAAGAACAGGATCCATGTACCACCCATTATGAGAAATACCAACCCTGCTCCCACATCAGGTAGCAGGGGTACAACATCAGATGGAGGTACTGCAGCTCAGCGTCAGCAAGAGAAAGCTCAGCAGCAGCAGATCAGCAAAACTACACAGCAGGAGCATCGACAACAGCAGCAGGACAGGCAATCTCCTCATAAGAAGCAGCAGCAGATCAGCAAAACTACGCAGTAGGAGGAGCATCGACAACAGCAGGAGGAGGACAGGCAATCTCTGCCTAAGAAGCAGCAGCAGATCAGTAAAACTACGCAGCAGGAGCATCGACAACAGCAGGAAGAGGACAGGCAATCTCCACCTAAGCAGCAGCAGCGACAGGCAGAGGACAGGCAATCTCCGCTTGAGCAGCAGCCACCGCAGAAGAAGGGGGCCAGGAAACCTCTGCCTAGAGATGAGCTTCTTAACTGTTTTTGGTCAAAACCGGATCCAAAATACAAGCCTGTTGTGCCTATGTTGTCAGAAGCGGACTTACAGGCTGCTGGACCAAATTGTGCCAGGTTGCATGCTTACGCCATGGAACACAGTAAGGATAAACTTAGTTTTCCAGCAAAGTTGCCTGAAGACTCCTTTCATGTTCCTGGTGATTTAATGTTAAACATTGCATTCAGTCACGTGTATGACCTTATAACCCTGGTTGCTTTGGATGAGACCTTCTTGAGGTTGTGGACATTGTAAGTGCCTTAAAACCAAAATAGATATTTCTTTAATTTTGACCACAAAGTTCATGCATGCTAACATTTGGATTTTTTGTAGGAAAATGATGGACAAAGCAGCGGAGATGAAGATCAGTGTTGGGTTTTTGGATCCACAGCTTCTCACGACCACAAAGATTGAAAAGCAGTCTACCCTTGTAACAAAAGCATTGACAAATGCAATGACGAATGACTACGTGGTGGGTGCCTTCTGCACCGGTGGCCACTATGTAACACTGATCATCTGTATGAAGTTCAAAGAGGTTTGGTATCTAGATTCTGCAAAACATCATCCCGCGCGAAAGTTCGAAGACCTCCGAGCGCTTGTGAATTGGTCCCTACCTTGTAGGTTTTGTTCACAAAATTCAATCTCTTAGTGTTTCTAATCGGTATTGCTGATCATGCAGGGCCTATCCCTGCCCAAAGGACGAAGTGATGTAAGGAAACAAGAAAAAGGTAAAATCCAATCTGGCATTCAAGCACAAGCCAAATATCACTGTAAGACCCAGGTTTTTTTATAGTCCCTTCATACTAATTTGGTACTGCATTAACTTGTCATTTTGGTACCTCGATGCGTAGTGTGCTCAGCAGTCATCGGGGTCCTTTTTGCATGGATTCCATGTGGCATTCAATATGTTCAAACTACTCGAAGACATACCTCACATCACGAAGGCTGCTGTAAGTAGATAATGCTCTCACCCTTGTCTCTGCTCATATTCTCCATTTGATTTTAGAAACTGATTTGTACTTGTATTCTCATAATTATTTTATTATTTTGCAGGATTTCAAACCTGCCCTAAATGTTTCTACAGAAGATCTAAAGCCGGTCCGGGAGATGTTGTGCGAGTACATTGTTAAGGAGATCCTCGACCGAAACGGCAACCTCTATAATGGTGCACCGTGAGTTCATTGTACGGCCTGACAAACTTGAAACTTGCTGCATTCAGGCTAGTTTAGTACTGCCTGAGAAACCTGCTTGGCTGGGGTCAGATGTTGCCTGGTTTAGATAGTTTTCTCAGGACTCCATCCAAACAAAAAGCACCGATGACGAACTTGAAACTTTAGCATGCATGTCGATCTGATGAGGAACTTGATGTGATCTCTCGCATTGTGTATATATATGTGATCTTGCTTGTGTATATATGTAATGAGAATGTGTTTGTGATGTCTCCTTGTATTGCTGTGGTGGCTGCCAAATCCTGGCTGTTTCCAGGATGCAGCCCCTGATCTGGTGGCTGCCAAATCCTGGCTGGTTCCGGGATGCAGCCAGAAAATGGGCAGGTTACTGTAGGTGCCCTACGTATCGGTCACGGGTGTTAAGTAAGGCACGTTACAAAAAAAATGATCCATGAGTAACGGGCTTCACGAACGTCCGTTACAAGTATGACAAAACTGTAACGGGCCGCATAAAGGCCCGTTACTAATACTGACCGGTGGGCCCTAGAAGTTGGTGCTTTCGTCGATACAGAGGAGACGCGCGTCCAGAGCACGTGTCTCCTTTCGTCCAGACAGAGGAGACGCGCGTACAAAAAATGCGTCTCCTTTCGTGGAGATGCGTGTCCACAGCAAACGTCTCCGATATTGAGCTCATGTAACGGGCTCGGTTGCTGTAACCGTTACCAAAGGTCCATGTGGGCCCAGAGAAACAGACATTTCAGGTGACTGGTAACTACTTTCAGTAATGATCTTTGTTAGACACCCGTTACTAATACGTGTTAAGAGTAACGGGCTCAGTGTCTGCGCCCGTTACCAAAGGCTACGGTGGGCCCGGAGAAACAGCCATTTCAGGTGACCGGTAAGTAGTTGTGGTAACAGTCTTTGTTCTACGCCCGTTACAATTACGGGTCATCAGTAACGGGCAGCGGCCCGTTACCTTTGTTGGCTTATTTGTAACGCTTGATCGGTAACGGGCGTTTTGCCCGTTACCAATGGCCATCCGCGCCCGTTACCAATGTCAGTTTTTCACGTAGTGCAACCCGGTGCGCCGCACCCCACAGCACCACGCCTGCGCGCGCACGCGATGGGACGGCCGCTCTGCCGAGCTGGCACGCACGTCGGGGCCCGCGCGCACTCCCAGGAGAGCACCTTGTGCACTGCACCCCCTAGATTCACTAGTTTGCCACCGCGCCCCTGCTTTTCCCGCGTGCCAAGCCTTGCCTGCCAATCCACCCGCCGCGCCTTCGCCGCCAATGCAAGGGGTGAACAGTTGCGTCCCACGCCGGTCACCTGTCCCCTTGACCCTCCGCGCCCTATATCCCCAAGGCAAAGCCCCAGTTTCCAACCGACCACTCAGTTGGGGATCTCCCACTTTCCCTTTCCCCTGTTCCGCATTTAAGAGAGAGGAGAAGGAGGAGGAAGCAGAGGAGGAGGAGAAGAAGGGGAGAAGAGGAGGCCGTCGCTGCCGCAAGACGGAGGCCGTCCGAGACAAGCAGCCGAAGCCGTCGCCGAGCAAGGACGAGGCCACGCCGGGCTGGGACGCCGTCGCGACAAGGAAGCAGACGAGGACCGCGTCACCGCTGTGAATGCCTACGCCTTGTCGCCATCTTCACCAGGCTGGCCATGCCTTCACCATCGCCCCAACGTGAGCTGCCGCACTGCTTCTCTCTCATCTCTCCCTTGAACTGCCTGTGATGTGGGAGCGCACCCCTGCGTTGCGCGTCGTGGCGCACCCCAGCGCTTCGCCGGACCTCGCCTTGCTCTGTTCGTCGCGTGCCGTCGTTATCTTGTGTTCTGGCATTCGAGCCGTGGAGTTTTTCTGCAGGTGCTCGCGTCGCCGTCGTCATCGCGCCGCGTCGTGACTCCGGGACACCGGATGCCCGCGTGCTGGGACAGCCCTATGTGCGCGCACGCATCCAGGCCGAGTGCGCCCATGCGCTAGGCTGCAGTAGATGCCTTGCGTGCTCTTGTCGTTAGCCGTGTCCGTGTCGCCGTGCGCCGTTGCGTCTGTTGTCGCGCCGACACACGTCGGCCCTGTTCCGCCGCGCCGCCTGTCGCGTCGCGCCGAGCCGGCCGTAGAGGCCTCGAACCAGGCCTTGGCCGTGCCTGAAGCCTACCGCTCTAACCCCGACCTAGCCTTGGTTCTCTGTGCCGCCGCTGACCTAAAACCCTACCTCGTCGTTGCCGCCGGCCTTGCCAGGGTGAACCCCAGAAGAGCTCAGGGAGCTCATGTGCACCGCAAGCAGAGTCCAGGGGGCGGCTTTGGACTTCAACGTAAGTGTCCGTGTGCCAGGCTCTAGACTGGGCCTTGGCTTATCTCGGCCCATTAGAGCCTGCTGACGCACCGCGTGTGAATGGGATAGCTTAGGGAGGGTTTTTGGACTTGGTTCCATGGGCCTTGTTGGGCCAGGTCCATTGGGCCGATTTCGGTCCACTTTGGCCCATTAACGGCCCACTAACCGCTGACGGCTGACGTCATCCTAACGTCAGCAGTATATTTTATGAAAAATCCTTTTCTGTTTTATAAATGTTTTAATAAATATTTTATAAATCTTTTAACCTTTGAAAAATCATAGCTAATTATTTATAACTCCAAAAAATATGAAACCAGTTTCATTATTTTTCTAAAATCAAGCCTGTGCTGTTTGTAGATAGTTTGGGTCTTTTTCGCTCTTTTAAAATTGGGTTTATTTGGATTTATGCTTAGTTGCTTGCTGGTAAATTTAGCATCTCGTATCTCGTGCTGAGCAGACCCGAGCTACGAGTCGGAGGAGGAGTTTGACCCTGACTACGACCAACACCTGGACTTCGGACGCCAACCAGGTGACATGTCACTCCCGATCATATATATCCCATGCATGCTATTTAGTTTCTAGTGCTTTATTTATTATTTTTCGATGATTTTGAAATGCATAGACAATCTTTTAAGCCATGCCTTGATTTGTTATATCCTGTACCTTGAACTTCCTACCTTTGGAACTAGCTACAGACCCCTAGCTAGTTCTCGATACCTACTATCCATATATTTTACCCTTTGATATGGATGGATCTCTCGTTTGCACTGAGATTGGGATATCTCGGTATTCTGACGTGTGTTTTGGGTGAGTGTGTATCCTTGATGTGTTACTGCGGGAGCAAGCCGCTTGGTTACTTGTGAACACCTGTCTAGGGGAGATGCTACCTGGCCTCCCTCCCTATCGGCGTGTCGGACGGATGGAGTTGGGGAGTACTCACTCCTTGCAATTAAGGACCGATCGACAGTTTAACCATGTTTCATTGGGCTATTTTCGTATAAACCATTCACTCACGTATGGGCGGGGTTCGGTCCGAGAACTAGTTTGTGGATAGCATTCAGCTTGTAGGCGGATCGTTGTGATCATGTGAGGGGGACAGTTTATACCCCCCGAGTAGATGTCGCCCCGGCTCCTCCGGGGATGGCTTCACAGCTTCGAGGCCCTACTAGTAAGTTTCGCGCCCCAGTTCAGGACGAGTCAGGCTCGGAGAGGCAGGAGAGTGCTATCCACTGCTAGGTCTCTGGCCGTTAGGTAGGGATGTGGAACGGAGGCATCCGTTTCTGCCCTATCCAGCGGGTCCAGTTGTACTACCTCTGCAGAGTGTTAAACCTATAGCTATAGTCTGTGTCTACTGGTATGGACAGCCCTTTGATTTGTTACTCTAGCTAGTCTTTTCTTGTGCTGCTTCTCTCCCCCGAGTGTGTGTGAGCCGACTTGATGCCGTTGAGATGTGGGGACAGGAGTTGGTGACCCCACATCGCAGATGAGAGTGGGATGCTGAGTCTTGGTTGAGATTCGGTGCTTTGGTGTATATTCCTTGGCTGGGGTGTTGACCCCGTAGGCGTTGGCCTCGGAGGTGTGGATCTCCTCGGAGATGGTGACCTCTCTGCATTTCTGCTTACCTTGATGTTGCTACCGCTGCTATTGCATAAACCTTCTACAGCCATATATAGGCTTATCCAAGCATACTAGAATTCATCCTCTACTTTCGCTCTTTGCTGGGAAGCTGACATGACCTACTCGCTTATCGAGTAGATGGTGGACTTACAGACTCCGAGCCCGAATACCATTTCGAGAACGACAACTGGGAGGACTGAGGCTTATTCTACACTCGAGCTGCCTATGGGAGATGGCGTCTACTTCGCTACATGAGTTCCGCTGCATAGATGTTTACTCTGTTTAATTCAGTCCTGTTGGACTTGTACCCGGCATGTGCTGAAGAGATGTACTCAGATGTTTATTTATAATAATATTAATTATGTGGATCTTCTATATTTCTTTCTGTTATGTATGGATTTGTAACCATTGAGACAGGGATTGCACGTGATAGCCTCCTGGGACTATCACAGAGGTGCAGAGGATCGGGTTTCCATTCTCGGAAATCCGGTTCGTTTCACATATGATAGCATCACATCATGACAAATCTCATGATTTTTAGACTTCGTTTATTTTTTCAAAAAATTAAAACCAAATGACCACACGTTCATAGTCATGTTTTCTGAACAAGATGTTCGAAAATCCTTTTCATTTCATAGGTTAAGCCTCAAACACGGATGAATAATATGAATATCAATTTTATACTCATTTTTTCTATTATTTAAATAACTTGCAGTTCAAATTTGACTTAATTCAAAAAATTACTTGAAATACAATTAATTGTGTAAATATAGGAAAAAGATAAAAAAAATACCAAAAACTTTAAAATGGAGTACCACACTTTATTTGTGCATAGTAGAAAAAGTTTTAGTGGTAGGAAAGAAAAAATATTTATTTACCGAATTCTAGAGAAACACTAAGAAAACAAGTTCTTTGACGAGTTTTTTTCTTTTTGCTGTGTTTTTCGTTCATCACTCGGTAAAAATGTTGTTTGCTGAGTTCCCGAGGATTAGCACGCGGCATGTATAGGTTTTCCCGTACTGACTGCAGCAAGAGGAGATCATAGCTATTGCTTGCAAGAGAGCTCATAACTAGAGGTTTTTTTTATTCTAATAGCTCATAAGCATTGACTTTGTTCGACTAACATCTAACACCATACATCCCCTACTTCTGCATGTTCGATCCAATCGGGTGGTACTAACATATTATTCCCTAGACACACTACTACTCATTGTTCATATAAACATCGTACCTCCTTCTTCCTCCTCTACCTGCCCGAGTCATTGTTCACCGTACCGACCCGAGCTCACCCTCCTCCTCTCCATGGCGCCTCAAGCCTAAGAAGTTGCTGCAAATTTTTTCATAATTTTGTGAAGATTTCTCTCCTCCAAAGTGTTGGCAAGATTCGAATCTTCATCCTCCCTTCATTTGTTGTGATTAAATTTTGTTTTATGGTTTATAGATGAAAAAAATAAAAATTTTAATTTCTAGCTTAGGTAGAAAGAGCTAAGAGATGAGATTTTGTATATATACTTTAGATTTAGAAAAATGTAGTTAGGATCATACTAGCATTATTCCTTCTTTCATTAAAGTTTTATTAAGCATTCTCTTATTTTTCTTGCTTTTCATATGGAGAAAATTGAATTTTACTTCTACATATAGTTTATAAAAAATATGCTCATAAAGAAAATAATAAACATAAAGAAATTGTACCACCTATTTCCATTCTTTTATCGTTTAGAAATTCTTTTACTTCCAGGTAGCTATAGCAGGAACTAAAAGATTAAATTCTTTTATTAAGTATTTTTTTATTTTTATATAGAATAAATTTAAACATTTACTTATTTTTTCTTGTTTCTCATATACAGCTCTACATCCTAGCTAGCTATAGTCGTACATTACTAGCTAGGTGGGGGCTGTAGCTCGGTGATGTAGGACTGTAGCTAGATAGGAGATGTAGCGCTGTAGCTTGTTGACGTAGTACTGTAAGTGGCAGAGCCAGGTGTATATGATGGTGAGGTGAGACTATTGTAGTTCCCAGAGCATCAGGCTCGTCTGAGTCGCTGGTTCATAAAGGTTATGTACATTAATAATAGTGTTGAATTTTATCCTTTTTGTTTATCTTTTTATGCATATATTGAATTCAATCTGTGTAAACTAACCCTACTTTTCGTGAATAATGTGTGTTATTTTTATTTGGATATAGTTTGAGGTAACAATGTCGACGTCAAGTGGCGTTGGTAATGGCCGTGGTCGTGGCATAGTCCGTCGTCGTGGCGGCCGTGGCTGTGGGTGTGGAAGTCTTGGTGGCGGTGTTAGGGAGGACCCGTTGCCTCGGCGTCCAGGATTGCACTTTCACCGCGAGATTACCTTGCAAATGGGTGATCCGACACGTGCAGGCAATTTGGTAATATAATAATTGAAATTAATTTGCTTTACATATATCTTTTTTCATTTCACATGGAAAATCTATAATTTTAGTTACATATAATTATTGTAGGTTATCAAGAATATTAGATGGCTCAGAGATATTATCGATGACATGGGAGGTACTCCTCCTCTAGTGCAAACTGAGCGTGTTGAGAACACGACAAGAGTGCATATCTCTTTCACCGTACCTGCTCGATTTGTAGACTACCAGTCGTTGCCAGTAGGCGTGCCACACCCAATGGTTCCCATTGCAACAGTGGGCTCATCATCACCTATTCGGTTAACCCGAGAGAGGACTGCCGTGGAGAATTGTCTACAGCAGCTTCAGAATCACTACAAGAAAAACGTTGACTAGTGATGCAACCTAATTTTCGCGTTATAGATTTATGACGTTCTTGGCTGATCTCGTCATAAAACATCACTTCCGAGCAAATTTAGTGACAAAAAAATTGTCATAATAAAAGTTGATATTATAGTTAGGCATTCCCTGTTACATGCTTATTTTGTGACGCCATAATCTCCGCAAAATCGTCATAAAACAACTTTGGTCCCACATGTAGGTGCAGTACGTGGTGCGCGTGAACCACGAGGGTAGCCCAGTACAGTATTCCAAGCACAATTCTTCTGAAGTACGTGTCCTTTATTTTGTGGTCAGCAATTAATAATCTGAGCCACTGCTGGCCCCATCATAACATGCGAACCACGAGGGAGGGCAGAAGCACAGTGGGGGCGCTCAGACATCATAAGAGCTAGGCTAATGATTTAGCCTGGTGCTGGCTAAATGCAAGTGCCATGTCATATAAAGCCAACAATATAGCCAACTCATATAATGGCTTGGCTATTAGATTGGCTAAGAAGAGAGCTATATTAAATATGCTAGTATTCAATGCTTGCATGTGTATAGCATCAACTATGATCTACATCTTTGTAGCCAATTTATACATAACACAATATGAAAAACATATAGATAGGCAATCAGTGAATCAGACATCAAAACAAATCAAATTGAAGTAACATAGTTCAATCCAATGTTTTTGGCACAAAGGCATAGCTCCATAGTTCATAGTTGCATCTTCAGTACACAGGAGCAATCAGCAACCTTCCGTGACTGTATGAGAAAAAAAATTCAAAGTTAGGGATAAATCAGTACAAAGTAATGCTCGTATATACCTACCAAGGACCTTGAGCATATGAACCATGATGTCTAGTTGATGTACCCCGGCAAAGCCAGCATGGTGGGCGCTCGGTGTTCCTTGTGGCCGGGACGGGGCTAGCAGGCGGCCGAGGTGCACACGGGATCAGGAAGCGGCGGCTTCTGCGCTCGCGTCAGGCTGGGAGCGGGCGTTTTTGCCTCGGGCGTGATGATTCAGCCGGGCGACGAGCCAGACGCCCGTTCCGTTCTCTCTCTCCTTTTCTCTCTCTGCCAGCACGGATTTTTCTGACGTGTACCAACATTTAGCCCGCCTACGTGGACCTATTATACTTGCTCTAAACAGTTGATGCTTTTTAGAGTGACTGATCTGACATGGCCACTGGCTCGTATGGGCTTATTAGTCCCTATCTCCTACCATATTGCAAACAATGAAGATCCAGTACGTCTTAGCTAGTCCTGGGTAGAAGCACATTGGAGAGCAACGCACGCAAAGTTGCAAACAATGGAGTGGAGGAGCTTGCCCGCGGCGACTGTAGCGATCGCCACTGGTGTCATCTTCTTCCTCTCTACCATAGCTGCACTAGCGGCCATGGCCAGTGTCGTCGAACACACCTTTGTTGTAAGTATTAATCGAGCATCCATGGCCTCTATCGTTTCTGCATATATGGAACAGGCAACGAAAATGTACATTTTCATAATTGATTTGTTGGAGTAACATGCATGCATATTCCAGGTGAGACAGGTGAAAATGACGCACTTGTGCAAGGAAACGCTGGCCACCGTTGTGAACGGGCAGTTTCCGGGGCCAGTGATAGAGGTCACAGAGGGAGACTCGGTGACAATTCATGTCGTCAACCAGTCACCCTACAACTTAACAATCCATTGGTAAAACTGCACATCCTCTCTTGTTGTATATGCTATAGAGAAGCAACCTACACATTGCAAGTCTAGTTAGCAACAAACTTTTCACCATATCATGCATAAACACTATTCATATAGAACTTCCACTGCAATTGGATCTACTCAGTCTGTCAAGCACGTGAAGTATACTCCAGAGTTAATATACTGTCTAATTAAGATGGAAAAACAACTTGATTTCTGGCTCATGAGAAGTAGAGATTTCATTTTGTTTACTGAAGCTTTTGTTCTCTGTTTTTCTGATGCAGGCATGGAGTGAAGCAGTGGCTCAACTGTTGGGCAGACGGGGTGCCAATGATCACCCAGTGCCCCATTCTCCCAAACCAGAACTTCACCTACAGGTTCAACGTTGCTGGACAGGAAGGCACATTGTGGTGGCATGCTCACGTTTCCTTCCTCCGGGCTTCCGTGCACGGCGCCTTGATCATCCGACCGAGACGCAGGGCCAGCTCGTACCCATTTCCAAAGCCTTACAAGGAGATCCCCATCATTATAGGTTCTATGCGAAACTGAATAGTTTTGAATTTGGCATTGTTGCTGAAATACTTCTGCCTGAACTCTCTTTTTATTGTGCTCTTGGTAATGGCAGGTGAGTGGTGGCAGATGGACCTTTTAAAGGCAGAATGGGGCATTAAGCAGCATGTGTTGGATGCTTACTTCAAAGCATCGACAATAAACGGAAAACTTGGAGACCTCTACAACTGCTCTGGTAATCAAATAGTAGTAATTTTGATAAATTCAGGTTTATTTAAAAGGGGCACAATTTCTCTCATTTCGGTTGGATTCAACTCTGCAGGTGCCTCAGAAGATGGATACTTGCTTGATGTGGAACCCGGCAGAACCTACCTGCTACGAATTATCAACGCTGCGCTCTTTGCTGAGTACTACATAAAGATCGCCGGCCACAAGTTCACGGTTGTCGCCGCAGACGCCAACTATGTTAGCCCCTACACCACGGATGTCATCGCCATTGCACCCGGCGAGACCGTGGATGCCCTTCTGGTCGCCGACGCTGCTCCGTGCAGATACTATATGGTAGCCCTGCCCAACCAGTCCCCATTGCCAGACCCGCAAAGCCCGACGTTGATCACCAGAGGAATAGTTCAGTACAGCAGCAAACAAAGACGACCTGCCAGTGATGCTCCAGTGTCACCAGAGATGCCTGACCAGCATGACATGATGACATCGTTCTACTTCCATGGAAACCTGACGAGCCTACACAATCTGGAGGTGCCTAAGCATGTTGATGAGCGCCTGTTCATCACACTCGGCCTGGGCTCCATCTGCCGGGGAGGACACTCTTCCTGCAAGAGGAGCGAGAACAATGAGTCCATGGATGTTGCGACCATGAACAACTTCTCCTACCATCAACCAGAGGTCACTACATCACTCCTGGAGCTACACTACTACAACAATACCAACGGCATGCTGACCATGCTGCAAGAGCTCCCAGACAAGCCACCGAGGGTGTTCAACTACACCGACCCTACCCTCATCCCACCTGGACCCAAAGAAGCCAAGCTGGAGCCGACGTCCAAGGCCACGATTGCACGGCGTTTCCGGCAAGGGGATGTGGTGGAGGTGGTGTTCCAGGGTATGGCGATTTTATCAAGCGAAACGAACCCGATGCACCTACACGGGCATGATGTGTTCGTGCTCGCTCAGGGAGAAGGAAACTACGACGCAACGAGGGATGAGCCGAAGTACAACCTTGTGAATCCGGCCGTCAAGAACACCGTATTTGTACCGAGGCTAGGGTGGGTCGCCGTCCGCTTCATCGCAGATAATCCAGGTGCAGATCTTGCCCGTTAAATTTATTTGAAGTAGCTGCAAAAACTTAAAAACGTTGTTTTTAGCCGGTATTAACTAGGAAAATATGACGTGATAACAATGTCACGTACTCACGTTATGCAAATAACACGGCTAGATTATGCAATATTTTTAATTATTATAGGTTCAAATTTTGAACAAAAAACTTCTTGGACAAAAACAGTTTGGTAATTATTATTATTGTAGCTATACTAAACATGACTATCACAAAATCACAAGAGCTGTGTTTCCAAGAGAAAATAAGAATTTTCTCTAGCTTTCCACGGTATCTTCAACCCCACATTGAAGAATTCTAAAAAAACAAAAACCCACATATTGAAGAAATTTATTTCATGTTTAGTTTCTAGTGAATTGGAAAGTATTACATTTCACTCAATCTAGTACCGATTTGTTTAGATTTGCACTAATACTTTGTTTGTCATGGTGTACAGGGATATGGTACATGCATTGCCATTTTGAGTTTCATCTGTCTATGGGCATGGTTGCATTATTCATTGTAGAGGATGGGTCAACAGTGGACACTTCTCTTCGTGCACCACCTGCGGATTTTCCAACATGTGGACACGACCACAATGTTGTGTCAAATGAATTCTACCCTATCTAAGGAAATTGAAGTGACATTCATAAATGGAGTTTATATAGTAGACAGTTCCAATCATACTTTCTAATATTTTGACAGAAAAAGATGTATTATCTTGAGATGGAATAAAAATCCTTGCTAGTGAAAATTAATACTTGCCAATTTAATAAAAATAAATGATAAAATTAGTTGTTACATCCATCAAATTGGTACATCCTGGTACTACCACCATTAGGTTTTACCATATGGATGGCTCATGTTAGATGCAAGCATTCTAAAATTTCTAAATCTGTTGTATCTTGAGATGTGTCCTTTTATTATATAAACATTTATTAATCTATAATATTCTATCTTTATTAAATTGATTCACTCAGTTTGAGCTGTAAAGAAGGAGGACGCTAGGTTATTTCTAAAGGCATCCTCGAAAGTCACACCATAAAAAAATTATTGGTGCATGTCCTATATATGGACTTTGCTTGAAATAAATATTAACTAGGTGATTCCTTCACGCTACGGGATTTAAGAGAGCTTTTCGATAAACTATGAATTAATGTGGTCGTTTAATTACTTGTATAAATGTTGCACTTGTAGAAATTACGCTCAAAACCATGTGAGTGACCTCGGATAAAAATCATAAACTTTTGATTTACTCTTTTGTTAATTATTGGATGTTCGGTAAAATGGATAAAAATCTAGCATAACATGACACAGAATGAAAGCAAATCAAAGACTCTAGAGTGGAGTAACTGTGCCCCCTCAGGAGACAATGCACATTTGGTTGAAACGAAGGTCTGCAGGAAGGCTGTGCCCTCGCCACCATTGCCGGTGGCCATACTGGACACAACTGCACTCGTTATGGCACAAAGCGGAATCGCCGCACCATCACTACCCGCTGGACACGCCGATGGTTCTGGTTTAATAAAGGAATTGCAACTCATGAGTGACGTAGTAGGGTAGGCACAAGGAGATCAGTGGTCGAAAATGTTTGTTCATTTCATCTACAGCTACCAGTTTATTTAATGATCCTTAGTTGACGGGAGATGTGGTGGCTTTGCATAAAGAGAGAAAGAGAGTTAATTTCTCCTCTGAGTGGCCACACTATATAGGTTATGGCTGAGTAGCAGGGGCTAATGTCCTCCTCCGGTCAGCCCCATTCCTCCCTCCATTTCTTTTCTTTTCCTCATTTTCTTTTTCT
The DNA here is from genome assembly GCA_036936925.1 of Cenchrus fungigraminus. Lineage (NCBI taxonomy): Eukaryota > Viridiplantae > Streptophyta > Magnoliopsida > Poales > Poaceae > Cenchrus > Cenchrus fungigraminus. Next base: position 126,370,388 of record CM072779.1, read on the forward strand.
TTTCTCCACTACTCCTCAATCACATCTCATCACACATTCTCAATCTCATCTAGATCCATAGCAAATCCAGAAATCACACACGCATATTCTCAATCTCATCTCATCACACATATTCAGATCTTGTCTCATCCAAATTCATAGCAAATCACAAGATTCATACTACAAGATTCATACACCAAGTCCTGAATCACGAGATTCAAACTACAAGATTCACAACACAGTAAAAAAATCACAAGACAACAATCTCAAAAATCAACAGGAACTCATCAGCGTGCCTGTTCCCGCGCGCCGCCGGGCCTCAGCACGCTGTGCGCCGCCACCGCGCGCCGGCCTCCCGTGCGAGCGCCGCCGGCCAGGGGCCGCGGCGGCCTGATCCTCTGCGCACCCTCCCGGGTATGGCGACCATTGCACGGCGTTTCCGGCAAGGGGATGTGGTGGTGGTGGTGTTCCAGGGTATGGCGATTTTATCAAGCGAAACGAACCTGATGCACCTACACGGGCATGATGTGTTCGTGCTCGCTCAGGGAGAAGGCAACTACGACGCAACGAGGGATGAGCCGAAGTACAACCTTGTGAATCCGGCCGTCAAGAACACCGTATTTGTACCGCGGCTTGGGTGGGTCGCTGTCCGCTTCATTGCAGATAATCCAGGTAATTTTTATAAGGATTACTTGTCTGGTAATTAGCTAGAAAACGACATTCCTTTTAGTCAGTGTTGGAAAAGGATTATTCTATTAGAAGCAGACTTTCACATGAAAAATATCGGCTAGACTCAAGAACACTTTTTTTAGCATTATATATAAATGAAACTTTTGAAGAAAAATCATAATTGAGAAAATAATTAGATAACTATTAGTCTACCTGTAATAAATACGACTAGATACCAGAAGTCACCGGAGTTGTCTTTTCAAGAGAACTTTTAGAATGCTTGAAAATAAAGGAACTACCATGAAGTAGTAGCTAAAGAAAGGTATCAAGAAGTAATGGGACCAAGTACAAAAAATAGTGAGAAATTATTATGATATCATTCTAATTTTGTATTATTTTTTAAGAATAACAATGGAAAGTACATGTAAGTACCACTGGTACTTTAAAAGCATTGTATCAAAGCTTGTCTTTTCAATAGAAAACAATAATTTTCTCATGAAGCCCGAAATTCAGGTTTCACTATATATTAACCACACTTTGAAGAAAATATCATTTCGAAACTACTATATTTCAGTCAATCTACCCATTTTTTTACATATGCACCATATTTTCCGCTATAGCTGTTCAGACAGCGCAGCAAGTAAATAATATTGTCTTCCATGATATATATACAGGGATATGGTACATGCATTGCCATTTTGGATTCGCGAATCCTACTGTGAGAGGGCTCTCCCCTTTGTCTTACAGCGAGACCCCTCCCGATCGCCGTCCATTTGCGATCGGACGCGCGCACAGCTCGGCGGACTGCTCGGCGGAAACGAGGCTTCACGCGCCGCCCGCGCATCTAATTGTTGTTTCATGGGACCCACTTGTCAGTGTCTCGCGGACTCCAATCGACGGATCTGGACGCGATTTGAATTTTGGGACTCGTGCCAAGAAGAGGGAATTCATTTCCTCATTTCGGTTTCGGAGGGGAGGCGAAGGAGGTGAGGGAGCCGAGGGGAGTGCCGGTGAGATCTCTTCTTCTTCGAGCTATTCCCCCGTGAGAGAGGTGAATCGGCGGTGCCCAGCGGGAGGTCTAGAGTGGCGACGCCATGGATTCGACCTCGATCGGGGGTTTCTGAGGGAGGACGAAGGTGCACGCTTCCGCCGGGTCTGAAGATTGGGAGGCGAGGCAGCGGCGGCTACGGAAGGAGAGAGGTGCCATCAGCGGTGGCAGTGGCAGCTACTGAAGGAGAGAGGTGCCATCAGCAGCGGCGACGGTGGTCCGACGGTTACAAGGTCGCTCATCGTCGGCTTGGAGCGCACTCTGGACGGCGGCGTCTTTTCTGCGACCTCGTCAACCTCTGCCCTGTAGATCCGCCGGCACACACGGCTCCTGGCGTGCTGGAGGTGCCGGATCTACAAAGTACACATCCTCTCCAGCACGCTACCTCGTGCATCTCGACCTCAGACAGGAACCCAGGTAACTGAAGTTGTTTTCCCTTTAATAGTTCCTTTCTTTTGCAAGGCTTCCCCTCTAATAAATCATTCGATTGCTCATGTTCTTCATGCCTTTTAGGGTTTGTTATGTAGCAGCGATTCTTATGCTGACCATTAGGGTTCTGTTCATCTTTTTCTACCTGATTTTTGTTGACATGTATGGATGTAAGAAATAAGAAATAACTCAAAGTTATTGCATTAGCTAGTGCAGTTCATCTTGTGTGTGTTGTGCAGTTCATTTCATCTGTGTTTGTGCAGTAGTTAGTGCACTTCATGTTATGTAATATGCAGCTATAGATTCCTGTGTGTTTTGTGAGTCATGTTCGATGCAGTGTGTAGGATATAAGTTAAGTTTTTATGGCTTCTGTTTCAGTTTTGCTTTGTCTTTAGTTCTTTGTCTCAAATAACTAATTTAACATACATTTCTGTACCCTAAGAAGTTACTAATTTGGTAGTCTTATAAAATACAATGTAACTTAACGTGTAATCAGTTCAGTATAAAGTAACTACAATATTTTATAACTGGCTATTTATGTTGTTGCATTGTGTTGTGCTACATTTTTTTGGTACAAGGTTAGTCTAGTTGATAGGTTAAATAAGTCAGTTACCCAATATTTTAGTCTTGTGTGTTGATAGTTTAATTTTATGAGATGAGATGAGAAAAAGCTGGTTAATAAGTTACCCAAGCATACTCCCTTGAGTTCTGAATGTTTTGTGAGTAGTACATCCTCCATTTTATTGTTTGATTACCAGAATCACACTTTAGTTGTTCTCTTTATCCAATTTTTGTTGTTGTTCATTTATATATTATAGTTCAGTTGATAGGTTAATCAACTAAGCACCATAAACGATGATTCATATACATTATGGTGCATTATAAGGATTCTATAGCTGCAACTAATCAAACTGAAATTATGGGATTAAACATCACTACCTTTTGGGATATAATTTTGACAGCAATTGCTTAACTGTTTATAATAAACTTTATTTCTTATTAATAAACATCATCAATTTTTTGTGCATTTTGTATATCTGAAAATCTGTCATATGTGTATAAATTAATTTTTAAAATTGAATAGGCTCAATAAAGATTTCTCTGTGTGCAATTGAGTGTTTCTATGACTTTACTTTTTTTGGTCCAGCTTGAGCATTTTTTATTTTTTGTGATGTGCTTGTCTGACTGCTTTTTTGCCATACCACATTTGTTTTTTTTGTACCTTTCTTTTTTGTTGCTCTACCAGATTAGTTTTGACATGAATGTACATCAGATTACATGTCAGGCATAGAAGTAACTATTTCAGTTCTTTTTTTATTCTAAAATAATATGTAACACATGTAACTTGTTGATGGTTTACATAATCTTAGAAGTAACTAATTTTTATCCTCATTAAGTAAAAAGTATATAAAATTCTTTACAAGTTTTGACATATTTTGCTTGAAATCTACAGGCAGGGGCTTCAAGGATTCATTGATGAGGATCAATGCATGTGAGGGTGGCTTTAGGATGCCGTGGTAGAGGAACGAGAAGGGGAAGCTGGACACACGTAGGTGAGACATCATTGATCTCAGAATTATGCTTATGCTGCAAATAGTTCTTTTTTGGTAGTATCTCATTCTATTATTTTCATAAGTTGCATATAGCTCACTAGCATTTTTATATGAGAAGTAACTTAACACATGTGGCATCTAATTAGAAGTAAGTGGTTCTATAGTTATACTTCATACAAAGTAACTTATCATATATGCAATATCATAAGAAGTAACTGGTTATGTAGTTATATTTCATACAAAGCAACTTATCATATATGCAATATCATAAGAAGTAACTGGTTATGTAGTTATATTTCATAAAAAGTAACTTATGATATATGCAATATGATAAGAAGTAACTGGTTTTGTAGTTTTTTATTACTTTTTAACTTTGGTCCAGTTTGACTTTTTTGAATTTTTGCTATGTTCTGGTCTGAATGCATACTGCCATACCACAGGTGTTGTTTTGCATTGTTCTATGTGCTCTAGCATATCAATATTAACCCACCTCTGAATGCTCCTCATATTTATGACATTTATATGGGTAGTGAGTAGCAATTTATTTAAATTATTAGGAAGTAGAAGTAACATGCCACCTGTTCACACTATATATATGTAGGAAGTACCTTGTTGGTATATCAGTTGTACTTTATTAAGCTAGAACTTTTTGGCATTGTATGGGTAGTAACTAGCAATGTATTTTAAAGTGGTAGCAAGTAACTTGCAACCTGTTCACATTATATATACTTAGTACCTTTGTCGGTATATCAGTTTAGAGTTTGTTGAGATTTATCTCTTTGGTAACTGATGCATGAAATAAGTAGCCAAAAGCTGCTTTATGCTGAGATGCATGATTTATATTTTTGTGTGCAATTGTGCATTTGTAGTTGCACTTGAAAACTAATGAATTTGTATCCAAGACTCTTTGTTTGAATTACACAGGTAGGGTTTTCAAGGATTCTGTGGAGGGGGGGCTTGACGATTGTGTCGCGAAGACGTGATTAAGGGTATCTGCACGCACATAGGTGAGACATAATGGTCCCAGATATCTTCTTATGCTGCTAATTTTTCCTTGGCCTGATAATAGTTTGAACCATGTAAGCAAAGCTGATAAAAATCCACCAGAGTGGAATTGGCATGAGCAATTTTTCCATATTACTTGTGCCCTATAATACCCGGTGTGGTGGCACTACATGGGTCACTCTATTATCAGGCCAAGTTTTTTTTGGTTTCACTATATTTTTTTGATGTCATAATCATGTACTAACTTATTATCATCTTTTTTGCTTGTACTCACGGACTGCACAAGTCATTACTTGCTAAAGTTCCACACGGATTTGGTGGTAGAGGAGCAACATGATCTGCACACGTAGGTGAGACATCATGAACGCCAGATATCTTCTTTTGTTGTAATTTTCCCCTTGGCCTAATGATAGTTCCAACCATGTAAGCAAAGCCAATAAAAATCCACCAGAGTGGAATTGGCATGGGAGATTTTTTCCCGTATCGCTTGTGTCCTGTAATGCCCGGTGTGGTGGCACTACATGGTAGGCTCTATCATCAGGCCAAGTGTTGTAATTTTTTCATAGTTTTTTTGGTGTTATAAACTTATACTAACTGATTTTGTATTATCATCTTGTTGCATATACACATGACTGCACAAGCCACCGCTGCGAGGAGCCGGTGGAGGAGGAGCTTGGGAGAAGAGGTCAAGGGGGCTTCAGCATCTGGTTGTAATGGAGGGAGCGAGGAGGGGAATCACACACTCAAAGGTGATTTGTTTTTTTTTATTGTATACATCTCTAGTTGACAGGCATCTATCTTCTAGTTCAAAGAATGCACTAGGCATATCAGTTGTCAGGCATCTATCTTCTAGGTGAAATAATGGATAAAAAACAATTCAATTAAACGGATGAAATAAATAATTCAAAGGTGCAGTTACATATATCTCTGTCCCATAACAAGTAACTAATTAGGTTCTCTTATGAAATAGGATGTAACTTTCACACATAATCAGTTCAATATGAAGTATCTGCAATACTTAGCTGATTGTTTTTTGGGTTAATTATACTTTTTAGTATTTTTCAATCCTTTTTCCTGAATGTAATTTGACCTTACTCCTTAGTTCTTTTTATCAGAAGCCCCCCTGATCTTAATATATAGGATGTAACTAGATATAGATTTGAATCAAATAAAAAGTAACAACATTTGATATAAAACAATATCTCAATATATTTATGTTATGGAAGCAAGCTAATCCTGAAATTAAACACACAGTAAGTAACTATTAATAAATTAAAGTTAGACAGGAAGTAATTTGTTTTTAGTTTCACAAATATATATAGTTCATAAGAAACATTCACTTAGGATTTAGTAGATGCCTTATTTTGACAACATGTACCTTATAGATTGATACATATTCAATCTGAAATTGATATATAGTTTTGGTCTATCAGTTGTAGTTTATGGAGCCATATCTTTTTTCAGTTTTATGTTGTATGAGTTCTAGTCATTTTAAATAGATGGCCTGTTATGTCTTTTTTTTTCCATATTTATGGTGTATGAGTTGCAGTCACTATGCATATATTTGAACACACAATATTTTCGTTTACCTCGGAAGTAACTAGGCATATTTTGGTCATACACAATATTTTGGTCATACACAATATTTTGGAAGTAACTAGGCATAGTTCTTGTTCTCATCGAAACCCCCCTGATCTTAATACCTAGGAAGTAACTAGGTATATATTTGAATACACAATAAGTAACAAGAAATCAGTTTGTATATTGTACATCGTAACTAATTATGACGTTACATTTTCTTTTTTTAGCGAAGTTGACCACTATGAAGTCATCATCCAATAAATGTGGTAGAGCTGGTGACCAATCTGGCAGCAAAAACCCCAATTATAAGATGAAGGGCAACCTTGTACCCAATGCTACAAAAATGAAGAAACAAAATGAGGGAACATCTGGAAAGATTAATCTTAAGGTTTGTTTGTTTTTATGACAGCATGTTTTTTATGAGCTATAGTTTTGCTTGTTTTCTGCTATTTTTTTCTTTTCTCACTATGTTTGCATTATAATGTTTCTTTTTTGTTTCATTTCAGCAAGATAACAATCGCGGGTCCCCCATGACAATGTCAAGCTGTATGAAGATATGACTGACCATCAGCGACAAATGATTGATAGCGCTGGATTTGGTGGTCTACTGAACTGTTCTTGCTCCCAAGTGTTCCCTGATTTGAGCCATTTCCTCTTAAAGTGTTATGATCCAGAGGCTTCAGCACTGGTGTTTCACTAGGCCAAAATCGATTTGTACTAACACATCAAAATAGATTACTGGCGGGCTTAATTGTCACCCGCCAGCACAAATGGGACCATTTTTGCTGGCGGGTGCGTGAAGTCACCCGCCACTACTATGACCACAGTGCTGGCGGGTGACTTAACACGACAGCCAGCAAAAATGGACTCATTTGTGCTGGCGGGTGACTTAACACGCACGCCAGCACAGTGCTTTTCAAAATTTTGGGTTGTGTGACAATTCCTTTTTAAAGTAGTAAAAAGTTGTCAAATCAAAAAGTTGTCAACTATAAAGTTTCATTACTTCTCAAGATGTACAACTTTTATTTAGATTGTTTTTTCATTTGACAAAGTGGTAATAATTTTGTTCACAAAACCTATCTCTCTTATATAGTTTCATGAAACTATATGAGACATGTATAAGATTTGTGAAGAATGTTACTACGACTACACCGAATGACCAAATGACCAAAATAAAATTTGTTCATCTTGACAATTTATGAAACTTTGTAGTTGACCAATTTAAGAATGTTACCTCAAATGAAGTTTTGCTCAACATAAAAGTTATAGATCTCAAAAAGTTATGAAATTTTGTAGTTGACAAGTTCTTAATTTGAAGCCGTTTAGAGTCTCAAAAAGGCAGTTTACACTCGGTGTAGTATAATATGAGTAGAATGAAAACTGGATATGGACGCATATGAGTGTGTAGTTTAGTGGTAGAGGAGGCTTCGCGTGAGAGTGGAGGTCGCGGGTTCGAGTCTTGCCGGCCGCGTAGCGACTTTCCGCGAAAAATGACGGGGATGGGTGGGTGGCTAGCCGGTGGGGTTCCTCCCTAAAAAAACTTTTTTTGTTATTTATTTCGAGCGTTTGTAAAATTCACTGTGCTGGCGGGCGCTTAAGTCACCCGCTAGCACTGTGGTCTCAGTGCTGGTGGGCAAGCACCCGCCAGCACAAATGACGATTTCTCCTAGCTCAAGGTTGGTGGCGGTTTCTCCACCCACCAGCAGAAACCCTTTTTACCCGCCAGGAGAAATCGTTTCTGGCCTAGTGTTTCCTGGAAGAGGAATTATCCCTGTGACAGAAGCATCTGTGCGCAGAGTGATGGGTATCCCAATGGGTGCTACAACAATTCAATGTGAGCTAGATGCTGGCGCCACTTCTTTTATGCTTGCTGATTTTGGAGTTTCAAAGGGCAGCCATCCTAAAATCAAACAATTGTTCCGGATGTTGAAGGAAAGTAAAACAACTGACCAGAAGTTACTTAGGAACTGGACCCTTCTTGTTGCATGTTCTGTAATCACACCTACTTTCAGCACAAAAGTTAGTCCTAGACTATACCCTGTTGTAGTGGATTCTGCCTCTAATCGGAAAAAGAATTGGTGTGAGCTTGTCCTTAGAGTGCTCAATGATTGTCGGAAAGGTGGGCCGAAGAAGCATTCTTTCAAGCCTTGCCTCACTTTCTTGCAGGTAACATAACTCTACTTGCGTTGTATATTCTCACCGATCATGTACCGTTGTCTATGAGTGCTAATTCTCTTCTTTTTTATTCACCTATAAGATTTCACTGCTATTTTTTTTGCAGATTCTGTATGTTGTCTCTTTGAAAACTGGCTTGCGAAGGATTTTTCCCAGAGGATGTCGTGTTAGTGCATGGTATACAAGGCTAGTTAAGAGAGCAATAGAATTGGATACTAAACCAGATGGCTCTTTTGGTGCACTTCAGGTATCCAGATCTTTGTTTGTTGTTCTTTTTTTCCTGCCTCGCAATTGTGAAAGTGCAAGTCAATGTTCTTCTTTTATTTCAATGGAAACATATTTTAATATTTTTTCCCTTGTATTCTTGTTTCAGCTGAAGCCAGAGTTTGCCAGGCAAGATAACATATTCTTTGGACACGCACTGAATCTTAATGCATTCATCACCAACCACGTCCCCGAGGGCTTTGGGCAGCAGGTATATATATTTTAACTCTTTTTGTAGCATAGCATCAATGGTTGTTGTAAACTGTGTGTGCCCATAACACATTAGTTCAACACGTAATTTCTACATTTCTTCTGCTGGAGCGGGTCAAAGCAAAAAGGCTCGTGCAAGAAATGTGCACTGGCTTCTCAAAGCTAGTCAGTAACTTCCTTCGTGGATTTTACCAGCCAACCACTGCCACCCATGCTGGTGTTGTTATTGGAGGAGGTCATCAAGATGACAATGAAGGAAGTGACAATGATGATCCACTCTTTGAGGGCGAAGGAGAAGATGGTCCAGAAGGGGAAGATGCTGAGGATGAAGAGGAAGAAGTAAGCGAGTATGAACAAAGTGATGACAGAGATCATGAAAAAGAAACAGGTGCACACCCATTATGGTTTTCTATTTTATTTTTTCAGTTTAGTTTGATCCCAAGCCGCGACTAAAATTTTCTTTTTTTGCCTCATATGTTGCAGATACGGTGATTCAGACGCAAAAGGAAGGAGAGAGCAGTGCTGCTGTCACGGAGTGTCAAAAGGGAGGAGAGAGTAGTGGTGCTACTGGCATGGATAGTCAAAAGGCTCAAGAGCTTGCTGCTACTGCCACTAACAGTCAACAGGAAGGAGGAAGTGGTGGTCCTACCGTGGACAATCAAAACGAACAAGACCTTCACACCACGGAAGGAAATCAAACCACAGGTGCTGGATCTGGTCTGGTGGCCATCTTAGTTTACTGTAGGATGTAACTTTTCCTATACGCAGTCCCGTAACAAGTAACTAATTATTTTATTTTTATTTTCTTGGAAAGTAATTTGTTATTCTTTGTGTCAAATTGGAAGTAGCTAATTAGAATTTCACACAGAAAAAGAAGTACCTTGTGCCAATCTTTTTTTTCAAAATATGTGTACAAGGAAGTAACTTAAAATTCTTTTATGTGTACAAGGAAGTAACTTTAAATACTTTTACATGGTGCAGAAAGTAACATGTATGATCAGAAGGAAGAAGAGCAGGGAGGGGATCATAAGGAAGGATGGGCTAGTGCTCTGGTGGACAATCACATGGATGCAAAGCATGGAGAGAATCAGAATGTAGGAGGTTCTGGTGCTGCTATGGATAATCAGAAGGAATCAGAGCATGAAGTGAACCAGAAATCAGGTACTACTACTCCCCTGCCGTTACATTTACGTAGAAGTAGTACCAACTTTCTATGGAATTTCTTATGTTGCTGTATGAAATGTATGTCAATCTTATATTTACTGTCGCAATATATAGAATTTTTATGGATAATTTTTTCTTTGAAGGACATGATATCATAAAATAATATTTTTGTTTGCCCTTATCAAAATGCGCTAATGGTGTCAATATCCAGGAAGTAACTAGGCTTACTTTTTTGAATCATACAATAAGTAACAACATTTCAATTTGCAGTATTGTACGAAGTCTCTAACCATGGATGTCATATTCTCTTTTTTTTGCAGCAAAGGATACCACTGTGAAGTCATCGCCCAATTATATGTCAGAAGATCAAAGGTTTGAATATGAAGTCCCTGATACACCAGATGATGAAATAGAAGCCATTACTAAAGAGGAAGTAAATGAAGAAGGATTGTGTAGTACACAAGGTTCTTTGCATAGTTTTATTAGCTTGGGCATGCCAACCCAGCTAACTCAAGCTGCAGCAATAATCACAGATGACGACATTGACACAGGTCTGTTGTGATTATTGTTGGTTTTTGTTGCTTGTTATACATACTGCAAACAAAATTAGCATGCTTTGCATTATTCTGTATCATTAATTAACTAAGCTCTACTTTGAGTTGCAGATGATAGCAACTAGTGCCTAATTCTTTATTATAGCAAAAATATAAACTTTCCCTCCTGAAAATGCTGTTAGCAACTTCAATTAGCAAAAACTGAGCTATAGCATTGCTAAAGTAGTGTTTTAATCTCTTGGTTTGAATATGAACTTTTTTCTTTTAGGTCGGAGCTATATTCTGAACTTTTTTATTCTGGCATTTTGATACTGAGCTATATTCTGAACTTTTTCCTAAGTTTTGATACTGCCAATTTGATACTATTCAAAACTTAGAATAATGAATAGTAATTTGCATATCAGAATAAAACACAAACTTAGAAAAACTGCCAATTTGATACTGAGTTATATTCTGAACTTTTTTTCTAAGTTTGGTACTGAGTAATGAACAATGAACAGAGAGAAATTAGTGTTTTAATCTCTTGCTTTTTTCGCACTGTTCAATCAATAAAACAAATTAATTCTGCTATCTTTTAGAAGCTAGATTGTGGAGACACTGTAACAAGGAGTCAAAAAATTTAAGAAATTTAATTTGTATGGAAGTAACGCATGAGCTAATCCAACTTTTTTCAAAATTATTAATTTACATGCTATGTCATTTTTTGCACAATGAACAACAAGTTAATTCATGGTGTTTCCCCTTTTTACAGGCAACTAGAATCTTGTGAATGAAGTAACAAACAACATTAAGGTGATAGATTTGGACTCCACCATCGATGACAAGTTTGTCATAGAAGAACTTAAGGTCCAACTTGTAGATTCAATCTCCAAGATAAGAGGTCATGCAAAGATAGGAAAGGTGGGAAAGGTGCAGAACAACACTGATGTTATGGCAGTATGCATTGAAGAATCAGAGATGGTGGGGGCGGGCAACCAAGGACATGATTCTAGCCCTACAATGGTTGGCTGTATTCTGTCATTCAATTGTACCGGGGTTGACAATAGCAAAGACAAAGATGCTGCAGATTTAAAGGACACAAATAATGCTGCTTTGTCATTTGAGCCACCATCTTTTGACTTGGGGATCAGCCAGCCATCATCACAAGAGATCAACAGCCAGGGAGGTGGTCGTAGTGCAAATCCAGATCTCCAAGCCAACCCCCATTTTATGCAGTTACCCCCATGCCATCCAAGTTCTTCTTCAAAGGCAAGTGCCCAATTATCTATAAGGACCCAAGTTCAGCATCTCGTGACATCACAAAAAGACATCACAGTGGACAAGTTTGCTTGTGATGTGGATGGTGTGGTAACAGGTCAATCTGAGAGCCACGATGCTAGGAGGATAATTTGTATTGGTTCAGAAAGTCAAGAGGATGGCATTCAAGGGAACCCAATACAAGTGGATTCTCAAAGTCAAGATGTCGAGCACATTATCAAGCCATTGCTCAACAATGAGTACATAACAGATGAAGAGCTGCTTATGTTGGATCCTTCCTACAACACTGATGCAGCTGCCCCTGTTGATGTAGCTCCAGCCACCAAGGTAGTGACAAAAGAACCATTTGTTGCAACATTTGATGAAATCACTCCAGTGCCACATGTTCGTCACTAGAGGATAACTAAACCAGCAGCTTGGAAAAGATCACCTTTCATTGATTACAACAGAAAGAATGCATACATCATCTCCAAATTTGAAAAGGAAGCTTATAACAAGATCACAAAATATGGAAGACATAGTCGATCCAAAAAGAACAAGTAAGTTTTTATAACCAGATTATTCCCTTTTTGATATTAACAAGCAGCAAGTAACTAGTCATGCATTTCAATTCTATGAGAAGTAACTTCATTTTATTTTGAATCTTGTACAAAGTAACCAAGGTGCTATTATGAATATATTAGGAAGTAACTAGTGATGCATCTGGATTACATTGTAAGTAACTTGATTTTAATTTGAGTGTTGTAGAAAGTAACCAAGCTGGTATTATGAATATCTTAGGAAGTAACTACTAATGCATCTCGATTATATTGCATATAACTTGATTTTGATTTCAAAGCTGTAGAAAGTATTATGGACATCTTATGAAGTAACCAGTCATGCATCTGGATTATATTGCAAGTAACTTGTTTTTCCTTTTTTTGCTCATTTGCTATGTATTTTTCATCCACTGCTATAACAGAAAACATTTTAAATTTTAGTGCCATGCTAACTTTCCATTCCTTTTTTCCAGTTTAATAATTGTGAACTACAGTGAGGTGCACACCACTGTTAGTGATTTTGCCGATTCCTTGAAGCCTAGAGGAGAACTCTCTACTGAAACTGCTAATTGCATGCTTCACATCCTGAAAGATCAACTAAAGACAAGAGGGAAACTAGTACTCTCCTATAGAATTGCAGTAAGTTTTCTAGCAATCACCCTCTTTTCACATAACATTTTCTACAAATATATTTCTGCTGAACAATACAATTTTCTTTTTTTTTTGCTAGACATTCGCCATGTCTAGACAGTTAGAAAGGAAAGAAATGAAGAGCAGTTTCGACTTTTCTAAACGCCTTGATCACTATAATCTGGTCAGTAATCTGTGGTCTTTCTTCAAGTTTTTTGTATTTTAATCATTTCTTATTTAGGATCTCATATTTCGCTACATGTTGTATTTCTGAATCAATGGCATGTTTGTTATATGTGTTTAAACATATTTTCTTCCCTATCCTTCAAGTTGATCAATCCGCTGGATTCAGTCATTGGTTTCTCTTGGTCCTCAACCTAAGGGCTGAGCGTTTTGAGGTGATAGACTCCATCAGGGATTCGAAAGATCAGGCTCTTCTAACAATCTCAAATAAAATTGTACAAAGCATCAAGGCTCTGTGGAAGGAACACCATGGAAAGTAAAAAGTTGACATCAGCAGCTGCAAGTTGCTTTATGTTGATGCTTCCAAGCAAAGCACGACGTAAGTAATCATGGCATGCATTTGAACCACTTTGTCAGTAACTTCATTTTAGTTTCAATGTTCTAGGAAGTAACTAAGATGTTGTGCTCATCTGAATATTAAGGAAGTAATTAGGCATCCATTTGAATAATATCGGAAGTAACTTGATTTTAGGTTGAAGGTTGTAGAAAGTAAATATTGCACTTATCTAAACATTGAGGAAGTAACTAGATGTGCATTTGAATCATATCAGAAGCAACTTGATCTTAGTTTGAATGTTGTATAAAGTAACTAAATACTTGTACATTGTATATCATTAGCCTATGAGTTATTTACATAGACCTTGTCTACCTTTGAATTGAAGCCTATGTATGCAATTTGTTCATTTTGAATTATTATTTAGTCAATATCAGCAGCTTCCCTATTTGGACATTCGGAAGTAACTTCATTTTTTAAGAAAATGTTGTAGAAAGTAACTAAGGCTACGATTTGAAAATTCGGTAAGTAACTAGGCATGCATTTGAATCATATCGGAAATAACTTCAGTTTAGTTTGAAAGTCACACAAGATTTAATTCATTTTTTTGCATACGCCACCATAACCTTGCAAACAAGCTTTAACCCCTACCCTTTTTTTGTTTCCTAGATATGATTGCGAATACTTTATGCTCAAGTATATTGAATACTGGGATGGCAAAACAATGCCGCTAATCGACCAAACAGACATGTATAACATCAAAATAAAATTCATGTCAGGAATGCTTTACTACAAAACCAATCTTTGTACTTGGCATCAAGTTCTTAAGAGTTAATAAAGGTAACCATCAAAGCCCCACGAGCTGTTTTTCTATATTTAGCTGAATCTCTCCTAATGCTTACCTGAGTAGGAAGTATCTTCTCTGCATGGCTACATGATTAGGAAGTAACTGTTCATGCTGCCTGTATGTGTAGGAAGTACCTTCTCATGCTGGTTATCTGCCTAGCAAGTACTTCTGTCATTTCTGTTGGTATATGGGTCTAGCATTTTGAAGGACCGATTAGGCGAACCAGAGAGGGGGGGGAGTGAATGGGAGCCGATAAAAATTCTTCTCGAAGGAGATGAGAACTCCAACAAGACGAACACGGCTTCCAGCTCACGTCTCCGACCCAACTACCCAAGTTGGCCAAGACCACGCAGCCACTGGAGTGCTACTGGTCCTAGGAACCAAAACTCAACCCTCCGAGCCAGAACTCACCAAAACACACAGCGGAAACTTGCACGGCTTGCTGCCTGTGCTACACCAGTCAGACCGATGACCTGCGCCGGTCAGACCGGTGACACCGGTCAGACCGGTGGACAGAGCCGGTCAGGCCGGTGGCTACAGCAGCCGCACAGCAAACGTTCCAGGAAGCCTCAGTGACTCCTCTAGGCCCTGGAACAAAAACCACCTTCGAAACACAACCTGGAAGGAAGAAGAACCCTTCACAAAACCTAGCAAAACAACTCCAAACACGCCAAGAACTGATCAGCAGGACCACGGGATAAAACCACACGGACAAGGCTATTCCCCGAGACAAAAACCCACCAAGGGCTAGCACCGGTCAGACCGGTCAAGAGCACCGGTCAGACCAGTCGCGCCTGGGCAGCTCGGGATGAACAGCGCCCGCGAGTCAACTCCCCCAAATCCAACTCCCGATCTCCCGATTCGCTCCACGGTTTTGCACAAGACTTTGGGGATAGTAGGAACACCTCATGGGTACTCCATAGCCAAGATTTGGTCCACCAAAACTTGTCAAATCAAGAGGAATCAAAGAAATCCCACCAAGAACGCCTCTAACCCTAGAGCCACGAAAACCCCAAAATCGAGCCCCTTTGCTCACGGATTTGGAAGGGGAATCAAAGGGAAAAGAACCACGAAGGGTTCATGCATACATCCCCCACCAAATCCCAAAGAGAAAGGCCTCGAAATCACTCCAAGAAAATCACCAAGAAAGGGCTCCGAAAATCACCAAAAAGGAGAAACGGGAAAGACACATCCAAGCCTTGAGGAACCACGCCGAATCATCTATACATACCAAAGAGGTTCATACAAGGTCTAGCTTGCCGCCCGATCATCCTTCCCTCTCACAAGATCTCACCATGAAGCTCTCAAGCTAGTCCTACGAAAATCCTAAGAAAATAGGAAGGAAAATAGGAAAACCAAATGAGCTAGGGTTCCAAGAGATAGCTGCCATCCTCTCACCACTTGGGTTATATGGAGGCAACCGAAAGACGAAAATACCCTTACTTAGCTAACTAGGGATACATGCCCCTCAAGGGCGAATTCGGAAATCTTTGTCTTCGCTCCATCGGACGGATGCCTAGCGACCGCAAACTTGCTTAGCCTCGACGCAAGCCCTGCGATCCCGACGCGTGTCCTCCGCTTCGAAGATTCCGGACTGCGTTGTCGCACACCGGTCAGACCGGTGCTCCTCACCGGTCAGACCGGTACCCACCGGTCAGACCGGTCAGACCCACCGGTCAGACCGGTCTGGAGCTGCTGCACCTCCGTCTTCGGTTCTTCGGTCTTGGCTTTGTGGATCAACCAAGGAACCCAGTGATTTTCTGGTGAACCACCGGTAACCCCGCGAACTCGGTGTAGCCTCCGCCAATCACCACTCATGACTCGGCTCCCACGTAGTCCCGGCTCGACCTTGGTTTTGAGGCTCAACCAAGAAACCGTCCATGACTTCATCTTGCCGTTCTTGCCACCATGCGGCCCGCACTTGACCCCGCTGGCCACCGGGTCCCTCGAACCAAGCCTACTTGTCTTCTCCACACCTGGAGGCCTCACCGGCAATGACCTTTCACGCTTGTTCTTCACCTGCACCTGCACCAGTCAAGCCGCAACCTGCACCTGCAATACTTAGCCAAGAATCAGTCCACACCACGTTGTCAATCACTCATCACACCAGGAAGCGACCATCCACCGGTCCTCGAACCACACCTGGCTCTCAATCTCCCCCTTGATGAGTGCATTGACAACACACACATTTTGGTAACCAAGAGAAAAGGAAAAGAAAAGAAACGACTAAAAGAAACTCCAACAAGCGATCGAAAGCCAAAGAAAAGGCAGAGAGCAAGATCTCTTGAAGAAGACAAGTCTCGGACCCCTTAGGCAAGGGCAACGGCTCGACACATCCGAGACAAAACATGCTCAAGCAAAGAGCACAAATCATCAAACCAAAGCTCGAAAACCACAAAGAGCTCCCCCTGCACACATGCAAGCTCCCCCTGAACCAATGCAACTCCCCCTGGACAAATGCATGCGAACCACTTCACGAAACAGAGCAGCTGCAACAGCTCAGCTCTGACCGGTCAGACCGGTCGACACCACCGGTCAGACCGGTGCTCAACACGTGAACAGGACCAGCACTCTGACCGGTCAGACCGGTGACCTCAACCGGTCAGACCAGTGCACAACAGAGCCCAGAAAAGGCTCGAAACCACCTGAAAACCTTCTAGATGCATTCAGTAGGCCAAAACATGCTCAAACTTCTCCCCCTTGTTGACAATGCATGAATCAAGCCAAAAATGAAAAAATTGCAACCTAGAGCTTCTCAAATAGACAAAATTCAACATAGGATGCTACACATGTCCAAATGAGCAAGTTAGATACTCTATAGCTTCGTAATGACATAAACTTCATGATCACCAAGTTTCACAACCATTAGGCGAAGCTAAGATAGAATTGAGCAATTTTGCGAAAAATCACCCTCTCATGAGCAAAGTCCTAAACATGAGCAAAACATGTCAAAATAGCAAAGCCACACAAACTTCATGCTAGGACAACCATTCTAAGCATAAGACCATCATAAACACCCACAAGCACCTCATGTCATGTCAAAGCCACCGAGCCATGTGCCTACTTCTATATATGAGACTTCTCATTGGTAGGCATCATGCAACGATTTAGCACCCAAAGCAAATTAAAATTAGCACATATGACATGGGAGCACATTTTTCAAGCAATTTACATTTCATTTTCAGATTTATAATTGGTACATGAAATGTCTTTGCGACAAAAAGGAACTTATGCCCCTCCACAAGATGAAGCATGGGGGCTAAACATTCATGATGGCAAATGAGCCTTTGGCCCCATATGATCAAAATAAGCTATCCAACCACAAATTAAGCATAGCCAAGCCACAAAAACATGTCAAGATCATGTAAAGGCATTTACTCACAAGAGAGCATATATATGAAATTTTTCAAAAACATAGCCATCAACCATGGATATAAACCAAGATTATCAAGAGCTAAGCCAAACTAACCATAGCTTACCAAATTAGCTCACAAAGACATATATGTCATTCCATTGTGAACAATGTATATAGGAGAAGCCTTTCCTAAACAATGCATATGTTACAAAATGCATGCAACCTAAGATACAAAGATGCCTATACATCATGTTACATATGCCATGCCAAATGCAAGAAATGCACAAAGGAAAGCTATACATATGCTACAAAGGAGCTCCCACACGCCAACTCAAGAAATCAAACAAACACCAAGCTCCCCCCGCAAACGAGTGAAAGTTGCTTGATCTAGGGGTTTGGTGAAAATATCGGCTAGTTGGTCATGTGTGGGTACATGGATCAAAGCTATCTTCCCTTTCTCTACGTTGTCTCTCAGAAAATGATACCTCACTTCTATGTGCTTGGTTTTGGAATGAAGCACTGGGTTCTTTGCAACGCTTATGGCACTGGTGCTATCACATTGAAGTGGGACATGGGTATACTCCTCACCAAAGTCACTCATGGTGTATGTGATCCAAAGGAGCTGAGAGCAACAACTAGCTGCGGCCACATACTCTGCCTCGGTAGTAGATTGAGCAACACTCGACTGTTTGCGGGAAGACCAAGACACCAAAGAAGAACCCAAGAACTGGCAAGTCCCAGAAGTGGACATCCTATCCAACCGACACCCGGCAAAATCCGTGTCTAAAAAACCATGAAGCGCCAAAGAAGAAGACGCAGAGTACCAAAGTCCGAAGTCGGGAGTGTGTCGCAAATACCTGAAAATGTGCTTGACTGCTTGCCGATGTGAAGTCCTCGGAGACGCTTGAAAACGAGCGCACAGACACACCGAGAATTGAATGTCCGGCCTCGTCGCCGTCAAGTAGAGGAGTGACCCGATCATGCTTCGGTACTCCTTCTGGTCCACGTGTTCACCTTCCTCGTCCGCATCAAGAGCTGTAGTCGTACTCATAGGCGTCGCCATGGCCTTGGAGTCCTCCATCTTGAACTTCCTCACAATGTCCTTGGTGTACTTAGCTTGGTGCACAAATGTTCCTTCCTTTGATTGCTTGATTTGTAGCCCAAGGAAGAACTGCAACTCGCCCATCATGCTCATCTCAAATTCCCTGCTCATGTCTTCTGCAAACCTTGCAACAAGAGAGTTAGATGAGCCACCAAAGACAATATCATCCACGTATACCTGCACAATCAGGATATCTCTGCCCTGCCTGAGGAGAAACAAGGTCTGGTCGACCTTCCCCATCTCAAACCCTCTCTCAAACAGGAACCCCCTCAACCTACCATACCAAGCTCTAGGCGCCTGCTTCAACCCATACAGCGCCTTCCTCAACTTGTACACCCGGTGGGGGTACTTCTCACTCTCAAACCCCGGTGGTTGCCTCACAAACACCTCTTCCTCCAACACACCGTTCAGGAAAACACTCTTCACATCCATCTGGTACAACTTGAACCCTTTAGCCACGGAAAAGGCTAGAAGGATCCTGATCGCCTCCAAACGAGCTACAGGAGCAAAAGTCTCCTCGTAGTCGATCCCCTCTTTCTGACTGTACCCCTGAGCAACAAGTCTTGACTTGTTCCTCACAACTTCTCCTTTCTCTCCCTCTTTATTTTTCCACACCCATTTTGTCCCAATCGGCTTACACCCTGGAGGAGGGTCAACCAACACCCAAACTTGGTTCCTCTCAAAATTCTCCAACTCCTCATGCATCGAATTAACCCAATTATGATCAGATAACGCGTGTCCAATGTCTTTGGGCTCAAAGGTGGCAACAAAAGCAGCATGAGCGAAATGAGAATTGTTCCGAACCCTCGACCGTGTAGTACGTTCATTCATGTCGCCGATGATTCTCGAAGCTGGGTGATCCACTTGCACTCGCCGGGGAGGTTCTCGCCTTGATGCTACCTCCCCCTCAACAGCAGCTTCGCCTTGATCTGGGTTTGTCGTTGAAGGTGTGGGAGAGGGTCCATTCTCGATCGTCGTCGAAGTAGTAGGTACATGTTCAGCCGAGGGCACCACACCGCCATCTTCATCATCTCCATGTTCATGCTCCTCCTCCTGAAAGATCTCCTCGCCAAGTTCGTCATCACCTGCACACTCAAAAACAAGTTGACTACGTGGCTGTGTCTCGTCGAAGGTTACCTCGCAAGTCTCCACGATTTGGTTAGTTTCAAGATTGAGCACACGAAATGCTCTAGAATGAGATGCATAACCAAAGAAAATGCCATCGACAGACCTAACCTCGAACTTGTCCAACTTCTTCCCTTTCTTCAGAATGAAGCACTTACAACCAAAGACATGGAAGTGACTCACCTTGGGTGTGCGACCGTGCATCAACTCGTAACAGGTTTTCTTCTTATGAACCCTGAGGTAGATCCTGTTCGACACATAGCACGCGGTATTGACCGCCTCAGCCCAGAACCTTCTCGGAGTCCTATGCTCGTCGAGCATCGTCCGAGCCATCTCGCACAAGGTCCTATTTTTCCTTTCCACCACGCCATTCTGGGGAGGCGTATAAGGACTCGAAAACTGGTGTTCAAGACCCAAGTCATGGCAAAAGGTTTCGAAGCGAGAGTTTTTGAATTCCGAGCCATTGTCACTGCGGATTGCTCGTATGTCATCTCCGTGCCTCTCGTTTCTTAACCTCAAGACAAGATCTCGAACAAAACCAAACGTCTCCCCTTTCTCCTCAAGAAAGAACACCCACGCATACCGAGAGTAGTCGTCCACCACAACAAGGACATACCACTTCCCACCAGCAGATCGCACACGAGCTGGGCCAACAAGGTCGATATGGAGCAGCTCGCATGGACGCTCAGTCATCACATCGGTGAGAGGCGGGTGAGAAGAGGCTACCATCTTGGCATGCCTACACGGCGCACAAACCAACTCTTTCTCAAACCTCAACCGTGGCAATCCTCGGACCAAATTGAGTTTACTCAAGCGAGACAAAAGGTCAAAGCTCAAGTGACCCAACTTCCTATGCCACTTCCACAACTCACTCGAAGAACCAGCCAAGAAGCAACGCTCCACACCAGAAGACTGAGAAAAATCAGCTCGGAACACTTGACCCTCGGGAACGACCATGCAAACAAGATCCCCCCGAGAATCTAAAATCCGAGAACCACCAGGCCGAAACAACACTTCAAAACCCTCATCCAACAACTGGGACACAGAAAGCAAATTGTATCCAAGCGATTGAACAAGAGCAACACGCCTGAGAGTGATCTTGTCACTTACCTTAATCTCACCTTCTGACAGCACACGCCCTCGCCCATTGTCCCCAAAGGTGATGTACTTCTTTGTCACCACCGGGACGAGACTTGAGAACCACCCCTTGTCTCCGGTCATATGCCTCGAGCAACCGGAGTCAATCAACCAAATGTTCTTCAAGTCTCCCACCTAAAATTCAAAAGCGAGCACGTGAGTGAACAAACGACTCAGCACTGGGGTTAGTACCAAAAGAGTAAAACCAGTGCCGAGCCATTTGCTCCAAAGTGGGGTTAGCACAAACCAAATCATCACACCTATCAAAGCTACCACCACGAACACCACCACGGTAACCACCACGAGGGAACCAACCCTCTCTAGCTGGAGGAGGACGAAAGCCACGAAAGGGAAACCGTGGATTGTTCCTCCTCTTCATCTCAAAGCTACGACTCCTCCCACCCCTGTATTGAGCACGAGGTGGAGAACGCCTAGCAAACTGACCACCTGCAAACTTTCCAGACCAACCACCAGAACCACGACCTCCAGAACCAAACCGAGCATCCTCACGAGCATGAAACCCGACTCGCTGTCTGCCCAGACCTGCACCGGTCTGACCGGTGTAGTACACCGGTCTGACCGGTGTAGCTCGGCCAGCAGCAGCACCTGCAACCTTCCGGTCTCCCCAAGTCGGAACCGTCCTCACAATCGCCTTGGCCCTAGGCATCTGCATACGAGGCTCAGGTACACCATTAGAGGGGTGGTACCTGTCCTTGTTAGCCCACTCTCTAGCCATTCTCTCCTCACGCTTTCTCTTGAAGCAAAACTCATCGTAGTGACCATCTCTCTCACAATACCCACAATGGAACTTTATGGGCTGTGGCTTAGGCTTAGGCTTGGGTTGGGGCTGCCCACTCGGCTTCTCACCCTTCTTCTCTCCTTTCTCACCTCCCTTTGGGCTCACAAACTTCACCGGTTTCTGAAAATCATTTGTTGGGTGAGGGAATATGGGTGGATCTGGAGTAGTGTCAAGTTTGTTTCTGAGATGGTTAGGCTTGGGCTCAAACTTGTTCTTGTGTCTGTTTGGTGGTGGGATAGGAATCTCTCCAACTCTCTCAACTCCCTCACCACTGTTCTCTCCAAGCTTGTCAGCCCCAAGTGCCTGACCATCATAGCGTTTGAAAGCCGCTATCATGATACCAAGCGGAGGCTCCTGACCCGACAACCAGCTCATACATTTTCTCAACTCATCATTCTCATCCTGCAAGCGATCAACATAATGTGCAAGCTCCAAATTCTTAACCGCATGCAATTCACAAGTAGAGCAAGAAGTGGGAATAGGCTCTTTCAACTTAGCCTCAAGCGAAACAGTGTAAGCATGCATCTCATCAATCTTTCCATGCAAAACAGGGCAAGAAGTGCAAGCACCTAGCAAAGCAAGTCTAGACTTAAGCTCAGCCACTTCAACCCTAAGCATATCTAGTTCATCACAAGTAGAAGCATGCTTATCCTTAAGAGCAGTAAGATCAGCTAGGTACACAGAGCAATCACAACAATCAATCTCATCAGAAACCACAGGAGAAGCCTTAAGCGAATCAATCTCAAGCTTAGCATCTAAGTTCTGGGTTTCTAGCTCAGCCACACGGTTCCTAGCATCTTCTAGTGAGGCCCTAAGCTCTTTCCTCATCTTCTTGGCCTCTCTAAGCATGTGATCGCGGTTATCAAGCAAGTCAACCAACTCATCATTCTCCTTGTGCAAAGAAGAGAGCTCATCACATACCTCATCCTCGGAGTCAGAGTCCGAGTCACTCTGGTGGCTCTTCTTGCTGCCGGAGCTACGGGCCATGCCGCAGAAGCAATCTCCCGCGAAGCAGCTCAACCCGCTCAAGTTCCTGGATGACTTCTTGTTCTTGCACCGATCACCTTCATCTTCACTGCTACTCGAGCTCGAGGAAGAGTAGGCGGAGCTGGAGTCGACGTCGCTCGCTCCGACCATTGCTCGGGCCTTCCTGCCGCGGCCATCCTTCTTCCTCGACTGTCGCTCGTCCTTGTGCTTGTTCTTGTGCTTGTGATCGCGCCTCGATCGGTACTTGCCATCCTTGCTCGATCGGTGCCTGTAGCCGTCCTT
The DNA here is from genome assembly GCA_036936925.1 of Cenchrus fungigraminus. NCBI lineage: Eukaryota > Viridiplantae > Streptophyta > Magnoliopsida > Poales > Poaceae > Cenchrus > Cenchrus fungigraminus. The sequence continues at coordinate 126,393,596 of CM072779.1, forward strand.
GTAGTCGTCCTTGTTCTCCGTCTTCTCCGGGCAGTCGGCGACGAAGTGTCCTGGCTTGCCGCACTGAAAGCACGTCCGTGCTGTCCTCCTCGTGTTCACCTGGTTCTCGTGCAGCCTCTCGAACCGCCTGGTCAGCAACGCCAGCTCGTCCTCTCCAAGCACGTCGAACTCCTCGTCTGGCAAAGACATCAAAGAAGACAGAGAGTACATCCTGGAGGATGCATTAGCGTTAGACTTAGCTCCTTTGCCACTAACGAGAGCAAGACTATGAGAATCAGTCAGGCTCTCGATTTTGGCTATCATACCACGGTCCAACTCAGCCGACTTGAGCTTCGAGAACAGCTCGTTCACCGTCAAGGTGTCATACTTCTCGGACTCAACAATAGCCTCAAACTTCCCGTCCCATACGGTACGATCCAACGAGTGCAAGAGCTTCACGGCTCTATCATGATCGTTGTATGGGAGGACGTCCACATTGGCTCTCTGTTGTTCACAACGACCGTAAATCGCTGGAAAAGGGTATTGACGGACTCGCCGGGGAGATGAGTGAAGTTCTCGTACTCTCTCCAGTAAGTCGCGTACATCCGAGCCTGAACCTGAGCATTCCCAGCATGAGCATCCTTCAACTGCTCCCAAATCCTACAAGCTAAGTCCTCTGTCTGAACCCGATCGAATTCAGGCTGACACAGAGCACGAAACAAGTAGTCGACAGCCTTGTTGTTGGCTTCGAACATATCCCTCGATCCTGGAGCAAGGAAGTTCATCGGATGAACATAAGCTGTGTTCACCGTGACATCCCAAAGGATCTGACCCTTTCCGCGGAGGAACGCCACCATCCGCCTTTGCCACATCTGGTAGTTCTTCCCATCGAAGTGCGGAGGACCCGAACCCCGTTCCTGGTACGCCATCTTTGGATCTTAGACTGGTAAGAGTCAATAAAGACCCGAACCGGCTCTGATACCAATTGAAGGACCGATTAGGTGAACCAGAGAGGGGGGGAGTGAATGGGAGCCGATAAAAATTCTTCTCGAAGGAGATGAGAAATCCAACAAGACGAACACGGCTTCCAGCTCACATCTCCGACCCAACTACCCAAGTTGGCCAAGACCACGCAGCCACTGGAGTGCTACTGGTCCTAGGAACCAACACTCAACTCTCTAAGCCAGAACTCACCAAAACACACAGCGGAAACTTGCACGGCTTGCTACCTGTGCTACACCGGTCAGACCGATGACCTGCGCCGGTCAGACCGGTGACACCGGTCAGACCGGTGGACAGAGCCGGTCAGGTCGGTGGCTACAGCAGCCGCACAGCAAACGTTTCAGGAAGCCTCAGTGACTCCTCTAGGCCCTGGAACAAAAACCACCTTCGAAACACAACCTGGAAGGAAGAAGAACCCTTCACAAAACCTAGCAAAACAACTCCAAACACGCCAAGAACTGATCAGCAGGACCACGGGACAAAACCACACGGACAAGGCTATTCCCCGAGACAAAAACCCACCAAGGGCTAGCACCGATCAGACCGGTCAAGAGCACCGGTCAGACCGGTCGCGCCTGGGCAGCTCGGGATGAACAGCGCCCGCGAGTCAACTCCCCCAAATCCAACTCCCGATCTCCCGATTCGCTCCACGGTTTTGCACAAGACTTTGGGGATAGTAGGAACACCTCATGGGTACTCCATAGCCAAGATTTGGTCCACCAAAACTTGTCAAATCAAGAGGAATAGAAGAAATCCCACCAAGAACGCCTCTAACCCTAGAGCCACGAAAACCCCAAAATCGATCCCCTTTGCTCACGGATTTGGAAGGGGAATCAAAGGGAAAAGAACCACGAAGGGTTCATGCATACATCCCCCACAAAATCCCAAAGAGAAAGGCCTTGAAATCGCTCCAAGAAAATCGCCAAGAAAGGGCTCCGAAAATCACCAAAAAGGAGAAACGGGAAAGACACATCCAAGCCTTGAGGAACCACGCCGAATCATCTATACAGACCAAAGAGGTTCATACAAGGTCTAGCTTGCCGCCCGATCATCCTTCCCTCTCACAAGATCTCACCATGAAGCTCTCAAGCTAGTCCTACGAAAATCCTAAGAAAATAGGAAGGAAAATAGGAAAACCAAATGAGCTAGGGTTCCAAGAGATAGCTGCCATCCTCTCGCCACTTGGGTTATATGGAGGCAACCGAAAGACAAAAATACCCTTACTTAGCTAACTAGGGATACATGCCCCTCAAGGGCGAATTCGGAAATCTTTGTCTTCGCTCCATCGGACGAATGCCCAGCGACCGCAAACTTGCTTAGCCACGACGCAAGCCTTGAGATCCCGACGCGTGTCCTTCGCTTCGAAGATTCTGGACTGCGTCGTCGCACATCGGTCAGACCGGTACCCACCGGTCAGACCGGTCAGACCCACCGGTCAGACCGGTCTGGAGCTGCTGCACCTCCGTCTTCGGTTCTTCGGTCTTGGCTTTGTGGATCAACCAAGGAACCCAGTGATTTTCTGGTGAACCACCGGTAACCCCGCGAACTCGGTGTAGCCTCCGCCAATCACCACTCATGACTCGGCTCCCACGTAGTCCCGACTCGACCTTGGTTTTGAGGCTCAACCAAGAAACCGTCCATGACTTCATCTTGCTATTCTTGCCACCATGCGGCCCGCACTTGACCCCGCTGGCCACCGGGTCCCTCGAACCAAGCCTACTTGTCTTCTCCACACCTGGAGGCCTCACCGGCAACAACCTTTCACGCTTGTTCTTCACCTGCACCTGCACCAGTCAAGCCGCAACCTGCACCTGCAATACTTAGCCAAGAATCAGTCCACACCACGTTGTCAATCACTCATCACACCAGGAAGCGACCATCCACCGGTCCTCGAACCACACCTGGCTCTCACATTTGTTGTATGAACTTTTTTTGTCATGCATCCCATGCTTCATATGGGAACTTCATGCTTGTATGGACGTAACATGTTATGAAGACATCTGGGCTAGGAAGTAACTAATTATCAATCTTCATGAAACCAGAACTAACTGAGCACCCATCCACATGAATTACAATGTAACTTATGCTAAGAGAAACATTAGAAGGAAGTAACTTCTGAAATTATAAGGCATAATAGCCATAATAGCAGTCTTTGTCTCATAGCAGAGGGATGAAGATGAGTATATAAAGCATAGTTACAGCAGGAACAAACTATACATATCATAGAGATTAATAAGTTATACAAGGATGTACTTATGTCCTTCAATAAGCAACAAAAATTTTATTCACTCTACTTTTTATTCAATTTGTTGTCACACTTGTCTGCCATGTGCTCTTTGAACCACAAATGTGATAGATTGGATTCTTCGGGGCCCCTTCCAGATTGAAGCCTGGCTTCTTTCTTGTTGAAATGGGCCGCCCCTTTGGTTTGCACACCAGAGGGTCATTCACCTTGCTAGGTGTTTCTTCAGCTATAGTGGTCTTTTGCTTCTTAGAGTTCTTCAACTTGAAGGACATAACCTCAGCTTTCATCTCCTCCATGTGCTTCTTAACAATTCCCGTAGCTTTCTCATTGGTGCATGCTTCTTTCGCAACCTTTGAAAACTCGTTGCACATGTCAACATATCTAATTGTCTTAAGGGGTTGCTTCTGGTTCGGTAGCAGGCCATCATTCTCTACTCTACTTTCAGATGGCATTTGTGATTCATTTGCAGCAGGCGGAGTGCCAATCACCCCTGCCTCATTCGACCATCTGCGCAGTAGGTAATCAGCTGGGATCTATTCAATGTAGAATTGTGTCATGATTTTAAGGATGTGGCAGCAAAGTATATCGTCCCTCTTCATCTTCGAACACTCACAAGCATAACTTCTCGCATCCACATCAGCATATACCAAGTATTCTCTTCGCACATAGCCAGGCACAAACCCCTTTGATGGGGTTAGGGTGTATGTTTTATCAGCAAGGCCTGTTATCTTGTAGCTTGTAGACTGTCTCAGCTCATGCTGAAACTTATAGTATATTGCCCTTGTGTAGAACTGACAGGCCTGTTCTTCAAAAGGATATCCACTTGACAACTGGCTTGGCACCTTCTCCAATGAAGTAAAATCATTTTCATGCTCAGCACTCAAAATTTTCTCCTGAATCTTCATGTACTGTTTAGCAAAATTCAGTATACTCATCTGTGGGTTCACATAGCGCTTAAGAACAACATTGAACCCCTCACTGCGTGCCGTGCTCTGTAGGAATGGGAAGAAGTCGCCAATGTAGTATGCTGGTATATAGCACTTCCTCAGATCAAATAGATACTGCAGCTTTCTATTATCAACAGCTAGATGCTTCTGTATGATAGTTGTCCATCCACTCTGAAACTCTGCATCGCTAACACTGTAGTCCATGCACGCATTAAGTTCTGCAGCCATTCCGGGTTTCTTCTTGAAGTATGTACCCAGAGGACCCTGTACCTTGTTCACTATGTGCTACCTACAATTTCTGTGAACCGTAAGGAGAAACACCTCTGCTATACCAGCCGCCATGGCCTTGTCCTGGTCGGTGATGATTGTCTTGGGATGGATGCCACCCATCGCTTCCAGGAATCTGGTAAACAGCCACTTCAAGCTTTCTATTGTTTTGTCCTTCATAAAACCACACCCCAGCTGGATTGACTGTCCATGGTTATTTATGCCAATAAATGGCGCAAATGGCATCTTGTACCAGTTAGTCATGTAAGTAGTGTCAAATGAGATACAGTCACCGAATTCTTTGTACGCTTGTCTAGCTGCGCCGTCTACCCAGAACAAGCTCCTGACCCTGTCTTTCTTGTCTATGTCCACCTTACAATAAAAGGTTGCATCATCCTTCTTTAGCTGCTCAAAGTAGGACAGTGTCTCCGCCATGTCTTCATATCTTGATTCTCTTCCAAGTTGTGCTTTGTAGTTAGATATGTCCTTCTTCACAAAGGGAGTAAACTTGTGGCCTTCGTGAATTTCAGTCATAATTTGCATTGTGTAGTAGCTCTATGAATCCCCTCTCCTCATCCGGGATACCCCTATGTGACCTTAGGAATCTCTTCAGCTCAAATTTGTCACACACAGGATGGTTGTGATCCTCATGGAAGGTTGTAACGTGCCACTTGCAATCTCTTTTCTTCAGACAGAGTCAGTCTTGCAGTGCACCCGGTTCTTACAGTCTTGTTGCGTTTCCTCTGCTTCACAACTGGCCCGTCATTCTCCTCCTTGTTCGACATGTTCTTGCTGCACACAAACATAATCCAATTTTGACAAAGAATCCAACTTTTTTGCATACTTGTTGTAACAGACTTTGGCTTCCTCCCATGTGTCATAAACCATGGAGCTTAGCGCAAAAGGATCAGAAGGTGAACAGATGAATTCTTGTGACTATGATTGAACCTCCCCATCTCCATGTGATTCCTCACTGTCAATGGTCAGCCCTGTTGCAACTGTGCACTGTAGTGTGCTGCATGTGTTGCCTGAGCACACACTGATAGGATGTAAGTCATTGCTAGGAATTATCTCCTGAGGAGCAATTGTGCCTAGTGGCTAACTAGATTCTTTCAATAGCTGATTACCATCTTCCTCCGAGTCATCCTCATGTAGAGGTACATTGAGATCAAACATGCTCAATCCTGCAACTGCACATAACAAAGTAGTGATCAGTAAGAATGCAAACAGTTTAGACTGTGTAACCAGTTATTTTGTACCTAGGAAATGTGTGCAACTAATAAGTCTCTACGGCTAAACATATCCAAAAAAGAGGAATTTGCTAGTTGAACTAGTTTTTTTGTTACTTTTCTTGTATGTATATAATATTTCTTCACGCTGCATTATTTTTTTTGTCACAACTGTATAGCTGAATGTTACTTTTTATGTATTTTCTCCAAAGTTTTGTCACATCACACATGATTGGATATTTATTTTATAATCTGTTTTTGATTTTCAATTTCACGGGGATCTAAATCTGATGTACAGGGATCAAAACATATGGGGGATCTACCCAGGATCTATGTATAGAGGTCAACATCCAAAAAAGTATCCATCTCCACACACAAAAACTATGCATATGGCGATCTGTACATGATGCAAGGCTTACAAATCAAATCTGTTGAATGCAATCACTTTGTTTTTTATCCAGAATCTCTTTTGTTCGATGCAAACTTAGAATTTTTGTGAAGATCCAAACTTTGTTGATTGAGAAGAATCCTAACCTTTGGAAGAGTCTGTCTCCTCTCTGTTTTTAAATGCATCAATTGAATCTTCCCCCCGATTCATGCCTTGGAATCCTGGAGCTTTTCTGTCGCAGCGGCGGCGACAGCGGACTGAATTCGATGTCGCCTGCATTGATGCAGAAGCTCCAGGCACTCCCAAGGGTTTTTCTTCTCTTTTTACATGTTGTTGGGCTGTCTATGTTCAAGTTTTAATGGGTCGGCCCATTGTTCTCACAAGGAGTTACTTCTTGTTTCGTTCTTTTCCCACGGGGTTTTTCTGCCCCGTTTTCTCGCGCTTGCGAGCGGCAGGATATATTTTCCTCCCGCGCGAGGTGCGGGGGGAGAGGCGGTTGGGTTAGGTTTCCAAATCTGGAAACCTTACTATTTATGGAGGGCTCTCCACCTAAGAATAAAAGGAGAGGCCTCTCCCTCTAGTCAGCTCCTTTTGGATTTCATCTGTCGACGGGCATGGTTGCATTGTTCATCGTAGAGGATGGATCAACAGTTGACACATCTCTCCCTGCACCACCTGCGGATTTTCTGACATGTGGACATGACGAGAATCTGATCTCAAATGGATTCTACTCAATGTAAGGAAATTGTGATCACATGAATAAATGGATTCTAATAGAAAATTATATTCCAAGCTCTGGCTTTCAATTGCTAATATAAATATCAATTGAAACCTGCTATTACTATAGAGAAATTTTAAAGATGCCTGAGATGAAATAAGAATGCTAATATAAATAGAGAAATTTTAGTCAGGAGGTTGTCTCCTTCTATGTAAATTTTTTTCTTTTTGAAATTAAAGCAGGAGCGCTGCTATGTCATATAAGAAGAAACAACATTGGTACATAACGGGTCGAAGCAGACACCACCACACGAACAAACCCCAGAACAGGAACAAATGCACACGACACAACACACCACCATCCTCAACCACATGCGAGATAAGACTGAAACAAGCCGCCGACACCTGCGCCATCGTCACCAACGATGTGCCACGCCGAGTTGCAACCCGCTGCAGGCTCAAACGGCCCCCTGAGCTCCTCCACCATGGAACTGTCACACTCAAACTGCACATACAAGATCGTCGATCCCTCAGATCCAGAGAAGCCTCAGCACATACTTCCTTCTCAGTACCATGGCAACTACTAATCCTGGCCACTCAGCGTGGGGGCCTCGCCACATCCACCACCTCACACTACTCTGCCAAGGACTTAGATATCTTAGACCGCAATGAGAGCACCTTCTCCGCCCACCATCACCAAGATCATCACTGCACCTTGCATGACAGCTCAAACCTTCCACCTCCATGGATCCTCTGCACCCTAGCAGCAACACGGACCAAGCGCACACCCCGCAGCACCTCCAGCCAGCCACCACCACCAATAGCACAAATGGCAGGACTCCAAATACAGCGTCTCCAAGAAGGTCACGATGTCGAGGTGTTGCCGTTGCACGTCCAGATGGACAAGGTCTTCACCCTAGGAGCACCACGCGACGAGAGCACAGTGCCTCACCATGATGCCCCTAGCAGGAGCCCGACGCCGCCATCATGCCCACCATCAGCCAGTGAAGACTTTCGCCCGAATGCACCATGCCTGTCGCCCGCTCATGGTCATGGTAGTAGCCCGCTCCCCGTCTCCTCCACACCACAACCACCACCGGAAGAGGCCCGACGCATCCCGAAGCACCACCTCGGCACCGCAACAAGCACCCGCCAGCCCCTCTGGCCGCACCACCATGGTGACACCCGACTGGCAATGTAGACGAACAAGGACAAGCCGCCGGCCAGCCACAGCCAGGCCACAGCCAAACACAGCCGGCCACGGCCGGCCACAGCCAGGCCACAGCCAGCTTCGGCCGGCCACGGCCAAACCACCGGCCAGCCACAGCCAGCCACAGCCGGCCACGGCCGGCAACAGCCAGGCCACAGCCAGCTTCGGCCGGCCACGGCCAAACCACCGGCCAGGCACGGCCAAGCCACAGCCAGGCCACGGCCGCACCCGCCGGCCGCCGCCGGCAGCCGCGCCCGGCAGCCGCCGGAACCACGCCCGCCGCAGCCGCCAAACTGCCGCCGTTGCCGTCTTGCCGCCGCCACCAACCCCTACACCATGCCGCCACCACACAGGAGCGCGTCCCTCCATGCAGCCCCCAGATCCGGCCATGGTGCCGCCAGATCTGGGCCCAAGCGGGTAAGCGGACACCACCGCCGCCCCGCCCGAGCTCGATCACGCCGGCCGCCGCCGGCGCCCAGCCAAGCGAGGGAGCCACCGCCGCAGGCCAAGACCCGCCGCCGCGTCCCCCAAGCCCGGCCAGACGTCGCCACCACGCCATCGCCACCACAACGCCGAGACCCTCGCCGCCCGCGCGAGATTCCCAGCAGCAAGGGGAGGAAACCTCGCCACCGCCTTCCCCGGAGCCCGCACGGTTGCCAGCGGCGGTCCCTCAGGCGGCGGCGAGGTGGAGAATGGTGGAGGGGCGGTGGCTAGGGTTTCGCCCCCCTGAGACGCCAGCGGGAGGCGACCTGGGGAGCTATTTTACTCAGAGCTGTTGGGGCAGGATCCTCGCAAAAAAAAGCTGTTGGGGCAGAAACCTGCTTCTACTGCCTTTGCTGCAAGGTCCCTATAGAGAGTGCAGATTTACGTGACAGAAAATAAAACTACAAAGGTTTGGCATATCGATAGGCGGAGGCGGCTTAGTAACAAAAAGAAACAGAAATTTTAGAGTGCTTGAATTAAAGATAGTCGTCCAACCTGCGAAATTTAATGGCGGAAGTATCAGAAAGTACCTTAAGATTAAGTACCAATTTGGTGGGACACAAAATGGGGGACCAACAACTAATTATATTTATTTATTCTGTAACTTTTTATTAAATCATCTGTGGAAAATCACAACACAATGTACTTCCAAGTACCTTCCAGTACTGTAGAAAACAAAGCTCTAAGAAAAATAAAAAGCAGGGAGGAAATAAATGAAAATTTTAAAATGGTTAAAAAATGAAAGCCGCCATCCTGAGAAATCTAACCGTAAAAACAAAAGAATACCTTAAAGTAGTCAAGTACCATGGAGTATCAATTTGGTGAGACCAAGTACAAAAATAATCCTTAAATTTATTTTTTAGTTATTTTTTAAACAAAGGAGGTACGTTGAATTACCAACAAGTACTGATGGATACTTTTAAACTATGTTGGGGACACAAAACCCCCAAACAGAGAAAAGGAGATTCAATGAACAATTCACAATCAACTCGTTCAACTCAATAGCCTTAAATGATCAGCTTTCCTCAACGCATTACACACTCGACTTTCCAAACTCGCGACCCCTTTACAATGAGGAGGGGGCCTCCTTTTATAGTGCCAAAAGATTAAATTTACATTCCAAGCATGCCCTGAAACCCTAACACCTAACAAGAATATTCGAGGGCAAACTCGATTTTTTACACATGTTGTGGAATTGACGCCGTGGTTTGCGGAGCGCAGATTACGCCGGGGACAGCGGAGCGGAAAATGCGGCGCGAAGACCGGAGGTAGTTCCGTGTTGGACTAGCTTTTGACCGAGTCTTCGCGCTTGAATCTTTGAGAAGCCCCGGGCTTCGCCGTCTTGCTCATCTCGGTGCCTCATTCTTGCTGCAGCCCAGGGCTTCGAGGCCTTCCTAGCGGGGAGCGATGAATCGGCTCAGCTCTAAGTCGCAGCTGGGACCTTCGCCATTTATCACCCTCGATCGGGAGTTCCGGCTTGTTTCCTGCAGCGACACATCTCGTAATAGTGTTAAATCTCGTAATTAGCTGATGGATGATAAAGATGCCGGAGCCCAGACTTCATAGCTGTTCCCGAAAGAAACCACCAAAATTACATGCTTGTAGAGCAAAACAACCGGCCCGAAGCCCAACTTCTTTCTCCTGTCGACTGTGCTCTCGGGTGCGAAACGACCTTCAATTTCCTAAAAAACACTAGTGAAGCCTGCGACTTTTGTTTCTTCTAAACAAGATCCGAAGCCCAAAAGTTATTTAGCTTCCGCAAACCCCCGGTGCCCATAGGTGAGGTTTTCTACAGCCCCAACAGTAGCCCCTCGAGGAGAACCGTTTAAACAACGAGATCTAACCTTCTCCTCGACTTTGCTTCGTGATCTGATGAAGAAAACGTCACCTTCGGCTCCGAGGAGTTTGCTGATTAGGAGCCTTCGGCTTCGCGTGATTTATTTTTCTGAAGGCTACAGTGAAACCGCTCTTTCCCGAGACGTCTGTTCGTATTTCAAGACCATTGCACTTTCTTCTCTCTCCTCGGGCTACATAAGGGGGGGTTGGGGGTCCCCTGGTTTCTTACTTGCGCCGAAGCTAAGCCTCCGCCCTTCTTACTTCTGCTGCTTTAGGATTCGTGCTAGTTGTGCGATTTTGCCAGGGCCTCGCCATCCGTTTCTATTGCGGAGCTCGACCTTTCCATTCGCTCTGGCCCATACGAGACAAACTGCGCGACTGATGACTGAGGAGGAAATAGCTGCTTCAGTTGCTCCAGTCGAAGCCCCGGAAGAGCCGACCGGGGATATAGTTGATTACGAGCCGTCACCATCGGCCAAGGGAAAAGAGGTCGATCTGGGTGAAGATATTTCTAGAGCAGAGGCTTCGCCATCGGAGTTGATGGCCGGGAGGGAGTCAAAAACTCCGTCTTTTGCTCTCGGGCCTTCGCTAGTTTCTGAGAATCTGATTAAATTTTACGAAGAAAAGGGTTTTTTTCCTGAAGGTGTCGCCCGTCATGCAGAGGGTGAAACCACTCTGGAGCCTAGAGCCGGCGAAGCCGTGGTCTTCCGTGATTTTTTCAATGCCGGCTTAAGGTTTCCTTGTTCTCGACGCCTGCCCGAGATCCTTGATCGCTACAGTGTGAAGTTGCATCAACTGACGCCTAATGCGTTTGTGCAACTATCTAAGTTCTTTTTTGCCGTGCGCTCTTGCGACGGCCGGGTGGATACCGAAGCCTTTGTTCGGTTCTATGAGCTTCATGTCCAAAAGCAGAATTTTTGGGTGGATGGCGATCCTGCTGTTTATGAAAATCATTTTGGGTGCATCACTTTCACGACCCGGAGGAGGAATACCAAGAAGGATATAGAAAGAGTGCAGCTCAGTCCTGCCCATAAGAACAAATGGGACGATGATTGGTTGAACTACTGGTTCTACGTGAAGGTCGACATGCCCCGCGGCTCCGATGGAGTTGCATATTATCCCTTCAGCATTACAACGATGACTCCTTTGAGTTACATAACAGGCCCTGACTTCGCGAAGACCAGGGGTTTTAAGGATTGTGAAAAAGCCTTTCTTTTGGCTTCGCAGTTTCTTCCTGGTCGTGATGCTGCTGAAGAATTTGTTGCCGCTGGTATCTGGCCTCTCTCTACTGGCTGGGACCCCAAGGAGGTTAAGTGGCTTATGGTTGATTGGTTTACGAAGGCTATTCCTTTCCCTCGCTTCGGGCTGAGGATGCCTGAAGGGAAGAATGCTCACGAATTTGTGGGTGAAGTGGAGCGCCGTGTGGTGGACCTGCTTGGTCCCTACACTGAGGCGGAGTACCAAGCTGCGTGAAGGCTACCTACTGGAGGTCGTCGTGTGAACCGCATATTTTCTGAGCTTGGCGTTGAGGTGGAGGATTAGGTGAAGCCCAAGGCTTCATCTAAGCGTGCCCGCGACTCGACTTCGGCTGTGCCTGACCCGGCTGACGCGAAGAAGAAGAAGAAATCTGTGACTTCACCAGAGGCGTCTAGCGAAGCCGCTGCCGCTAATTCACAGAAGCATGTGGCTCCGCTGTCTACTTCAAAGACGAGTCAGCTTGAGCGCGCTAAGAAGAAGCAGGTTGCGACTCAAGAGAAGGGTCCCACCGCTAAGAAGATGACGAAGCCCGGTCTGCGTCTTAAAAAGGCTGGTTCGAAAGCTAGGTAGCAATGCTGTATAGTGTAACACCCTAATTTTACAAAAAATTGTTTTAATAAAATTTGATTAGAAACAAGACTTTGATATTAAGGATCATAAGGGAGTATTTGAATTTTTAGGCATTTAATATATTTTTTTGAAAATTAAATAAATAAATATAGGAGTTTTATGTTGCATACATGCTGGAGCATAGTTTTTGAATGATTGAATTCAAATTTGGATTTGAATTCATGTGTTTGAATGGTTTTAAAAAGATCAAAAGCTTTCTTTTAAATCCTCCATCTCTTCCTCTCTTCTGGCCTGTTTTTGCTTTCGGCCCAGACATGGAAGTCCATCGGCGCCCCTTGTTCTCTTGCCGCCGTCTGTCTTTTCTCCCGGTCCAGCTCCTGTTTCGGCCCGTGCCGGCCCGCGAACGCCGCCTCCGCCCGCAGCCACTGGCACGTGGGGCCACCTTGTCATCTCCTACCTCCGTCTCCGCATCGGATTCCTCTTCGCCGCGCCACCGCAACCAAGACGGAGACCCGGCCGTCCCCGCATCAGAGAGGCCCTGTCCTGTATGCCTGCGCCGCCCTTTATAAGCCCCGGAGCACCGCGCCTCCTCCCCAACCGAATCACTCCGCCGCCGCCTTGAAGTTCCCGCGCCGTAACCCTAACCGCCGCCGAAGCCAATCCGTCGGTGCGTCGCCGCCCCGTCATCGTGAGGTGCCCCAGAGGCTTCTCAAGGAGGTAAGGATCCCATAGATGCTGCTTGTTTGCATCCAGGCAAGCTGCAGCGTGCTCACGAGCTCGCCGGAGTTGGAAGTCCGCTACCGGCCACTTCTTCGAGCGTTGCGCCGTCGCCGGTCACTGAGTCGCCTTCCTGAAGCCTTAGATCGGTTCGCCGTCGCCCCAGCAAGCTTCTCGACCAGATCCCGTCGGCAACCGTGCACTCTAGCTCGGTTTCAGGCAAGCTCGCCGGAGATTGCCACTCTGCGCCGCCGCTCGCCACCGCTTGCGCAGCATCCCGGCCGTCCGTTTCCGATCCAACGCCCCAGATCTAATCCAGCCGGAGTCAACCGGTCAGCATACCGGTCAACAGCCACATTTTAAAAACATTTTGCAGAAAAGCCCCTGTCCTTTTAAATATAGCAAGCTGGTCCTTCCACCTGTTGAAGATCCTTTCAAATAGGTCATTTTCCTTTTGTTTTAGCCCCTGTTTTTTATAAAAATAGCGCCCGAGGTCCCTAGCCCTAGTTTTTCAACCAAACACCTGTGTTTTTAAGTTTCTTTACGCTTAAGCCCTCGGTTTCTTGCTGTTAGGTCCCTGGAACCTTAGAATCTTCACAGTTATGCCCCTGTACCTTCTTCTAGCCATATCTTCTTCGTTTTAACTCCGTTTTTAGCATTCTTTATGTCCAAACGATCGTATCGAAGAGTAGAATAGCTTTTTGCCCCTGTTTTGCTTTGATCATACTGTTTGGTGATTGTTTCTTATTTTATTCCATTGTTTGCTTGTATGTACTTGATGTGATGCGTAGAGAACGTTTGAGCTGAAGGATTTGAAGATCAAGAAGCTCAAGTGTCTGAACAGCAACAAGGATCTGTTGAAGGCAAGTCTACCTTGATGCATACCCGTTTACCTATACAACATGCATTTAATTCACTGTTCTTACTTTTGCTTGCATTAAATTGATGGGACCCTTTTTAAGGACATGACTAGATTATTTTTATCCCTTTACCTTGAACAACCTGGGTATTTACTTTTATTAATGGGTAGCTCTCGCTATGCTTAACTTGGTGGATGGTATTAATCAAACTTTATTAATCTTGATTTATTTATGTTATACCTTCATTAATACAAGACCATTTGTTTAATTGGAACATGGAGAACCACCAAGGATAACAGTGCAACCACAAGAGCTAAATGGCTCTGGCCTTGGCTAATTAATTAGTAACCCTGGTTAGGAGTGGCTTTACCTGATAAGGACAAGGGGCGGCGGTACTGTGGGGTATGGACTCACTCTAGCGGGGAGTTGGGCTTTGCTAAGACACGGTACCCGCTAGGGGACTTTACACCTTGCTAACTGATCCGGTAACCTTGTGGGTTGCAACTTCCTGGGGAAACTTTGTAAAGGCCTCATAGCGTCCCTATGCAATCACACCTTGGTAGTGTGGTATGATGCTTGGCCGGCATCGCATGGTTGGGTTTAAAGTTCCTAGAACTTTTGCGCGACTTGTGGGTAAAGATGTACAACCTCTTCAGAGTGTTTAAAACTAATCAATTAGCCGTGCTCACGGTCAAGAGCGGCCTGGACCCTCACATGATTAATCTATGGAAGTCAATGATTAACTTGATGCATCTATCTTTATTTATGTTGTTTATTCTCTTATGCTAATTGTGGGTTTGGTATAAACTTACACTTGCTAGTATTTATGTTGCTAATAAAACTTGACCAACTAAAATGCTAAATGCTTAACCCATCAGCCTCCACTATAAAGCCTTGCATGTTATATTGTGTTTCCACTTGCTGAGTACGGCACGTGCTCACGCTTGTTTTCATTATTGCAATGACACAATCCGGATGCTGTTCAGACTTGGAGAGGTTTGAAGATTTCCCTGGAGACTTCGACGACTTCTAGGCGGGCGTGCCACCAGCCAGCTGCCTGTGGTGTTGACCCTATCCGCTGCATTGCTACTCGTTAATTATTAGTTTGTTTATGAGACATTTTGGTATGTAATAAAGTTTAATACTCTCTCTACGTTTTGGCACTGTGTTTTGGTTATCACTGAGTCGTTATATGTGTGAACTTTGATCCTGGCGCACATATAATATGAGCATTCGAATTGGCCTTTAATTCAGGTGTGACATATAGTGAACATCCTGGGCTCTTCTGACACCTTGGAGTTTCTTGACTCGGGGGTCGAGGATGCTGGAAACAAGGAGCGCACAGCCGACCCTGAGCCTGAGGTTGAAAAAGTTGTCGTGCCCAGCCCCAAGGAGATCGCCACGGATCCCCCTATCCTGGGGAATGCTGGTGGTACAGATTTGTCCGGTGAAGGTGCGAAACTTCCCGGAGCCGAGAATATTCAAGACAAGGGAGAGAGCTCTTCGCGCCCTGGTGACCATCCCGAAGCCCCGGAGGATACCAGAGCATCGCCTGAGTTCATGCGATCACTGGCCGAGATAGTGCTTGCAGAGAAAAGCTCTTTCGACCCCTCAACGTACTCTTACAACAAGGCTGTTGGTATGAGGGATTTACAAACTTTATTATCCGTTCGTTTGCCGTTTTATAGAGAGAGTGGGGTGATCGAATCTCATGTGCTCTGGGAGCTAAGGGATTCTGCTCGGCTTGCAGGAGCCACATCAAAAGACGCTCCACGGGTGGAAGGTGGCGCCCTTGATGGCCAAGCTTTGGAGGAAGGGGAAATTCCCGGGGCTCCGGGTTCTTCTTTGATTGTGCAACAGCCAGGCACTAGTACCAGTATCGGGCCTTCGGTGCCTTTTGATCCCGAAGGTTAGTTTTTTTTATGGTGGGTTAAACATGCTATTTCGTTTTTGCATCTTATGAGAAGTCTATTGAAAATATGGAGGCCGGTCGTCTGGCTGGTTTATCAGCTGAGTTGTGCTATAAAGCAATGATCTTGAGCCAAAAACTTCTTGCAAAATACCACTCCCAAGAGAAAGAGTTTTTGATTACCGAAGCCGAGAATGTTGAACTGAACCATGAGGTTATCAGGCTGAAGAAAGAAAACGAAGCTCTGGCCAACATTCGTAAACTACAAGAAGGAAATATTGAGATCCTGAAAGACACCGTCAAGACCTATCAAGCCGCAGCGGAAAAACTAAATGAAGATGCTGAGAAGCGTGATAAGCTGCTTGAGGAATTTAAAAAGATAGTTGAAGATGATGACCAGACTATTGAGTCTTTAAAAAAGGAGAAAGAAACGCAAAAAACCGAGATTGAAGAACTTAAAAAAGAAGTTCAAGGGCGCGACAACTTTATAAAGGCGGCCGAAGATGTTTTGAAAGAGAACTTCAAAGTTTTGCATGAAAAGTACTCTCGCGCCCTAGGGGAGTTTGGTGCGGAGCCCCTGCCCTTCCCCGGTGACGAAGACGCCAAGGCTATTTTTGAATGGATGGAACAAGAATTCGATCATCTCCCCGGCGTGATGACTGGCGCTAGTGATTACACGGCTTCGATGTGCGTGGAGACTTTGCTTGGGCTTCTTGAAAAAACTAGATGCTCGGATTTTCTGTCCTTGGGAGCTAGGAACTATAAGTTCCCGACTGCAGAAGAACTTGAATGTGAGGTTGCTTCGAAGAATGTTCAAGTGATAAAGAAAATCTTCTTGAGCTTATTCTTTGAGGCGTCCGGGCAAGAACATGCTAAGGCTGTGGCGCGCCGGCTTTTGGCGGAGGTAAATGTTTGTATCATCGATTCTTTGCTTAAAATTCTGTCCTCTTCTATTTTGGATTGCTTATTTTTCTGCTTTGTAGGCTAAGGAAAAGGAGGCATTGGGATCGGACTTGAGCGACGGTGACAGCGAGGGTGACGGATCCCCTACGAGCGCAGCCCCAGGTGGTTCGAACTCTGGTGTCCATAAAGATGCAGCAGATGATGACGCTGAAGACAAAGATGCCGAAGCCTGAGAATTTCTTTCTTGACTGCTTATTTTTTGTAACACCCTACGTGGCGAGTGAACTCCTGGGTGAGGAAATCTTATGGTTAAGTATGATAACTTGTAAAACGCTATTGACCTCGTTGCCATTCACTTTCTCACTCGTAGGATTTGATTGCTTGGTGGTCCTGATCGAAGAAAACATCACCTCCTTTTTGTGAGTTGTTTTCGAGGGTTGATTTTGGCTTCAGAAAAAAGAGCAGAAAACTAACTTTTGTTTTGGAAGAAAACGTCAACCCCCCCCCTTTTGGTCTTTTTTCCGGAGGCTCTTAGCTGAAGAAACATTTTGTACAACTTTCAACTTTTTTGTTTTCTTTTTATATGGGAAGGGTATGCTTCCTAAAAGAACCCAAAGTCTAACGAAGCTTGTTCCGAGCTTCGCAGACTTCCTTCTGATGGTCGAATATTAGCAGTTTATTTGCTTTTTCGACTGAGATTTTGCTTTTTTGTTCTGTTAAAACAATTTTGGAAAAGAAACAGCTGATCCGCAACTTTTTCTGTGGCTGTATGGGATAGCATTTTCTTAGGATAGATAGTCCTTCTGAAAAGGTCAAAGTTTAGCGAAGCTTGCTCCGAGCTTCGCAGACTTTCTTATTTGTGAACGAATAACAACAATCTTGTTTCTTTTTTGAACACAGGATTGCTTTCGAGTTTTTAGCACTCCCCCCTTTTTTTGGAAGAAATAACTGATCCCGCAACTTAGTCTGTTGCCTGTGGGATTCTTTGGTACTTAGGCATGATTGCTAAGATTTTTATGAGACAACATGTGTAAGCTTGTTGCTTTTTCGTTGCTCTTTGGGCAGAAACCCCCTTTGCAATAAGTAAATGACTGGAAATAAGTTGCTGAAAGTAAATAACACAAGAACTTAAGAGGAAAGTAATTTCATTAAGATTGAAATTTGATACACAGATCCGTCTCATTAAAAACCTTGCCTCCTGATTTGGAGTCCCCTTTTTGCAAGGAAAAGAGTACGGATCTCAAAAATGTAAAGTGCTGAAAAATGTAAAAAGAGAAGAAAAGAAACATAAGATAACTAAGCTCCGGCTCCGTTTATAAGCTTACGAAGCTAGAGCTTTACATTGCCTTGTTCTTACGGGTAGTACTTGAGGAGGCTGTCCGCGTTCCAAGTGTGTGGCAGCGCGTTGCCCAACTGGTCTGCTAAGTGAAAAGATCCTGGTCTGACGCTTTTTGTTACGATGAATGGACCCTCCCAAGGTTCTTGTAGTTTTCCTGGGTTGTCAAAATTTTTCTTCTTCTTGATGACCAAGTCCCCTACCTGTATTTATTTTCTTACGACTTTCTTGTCCCTCCACTTCTTGGTTTCTTGTTGATATTTTTCTAAGTTCTCAACAGCTTGGAGTATGTCTACTTCGATCAAATCTTTCTCGGCTTCCTCGAAGCCCACATCTTGCACTTTCAATACTCGCAAGCTTTGGTTCTTGATCTCTTCTGGAGTCATGGCTTCGGAGCCAAATAGCAACTTGAAAGGTGAGAAACCTGTAGTTCTTGAGACACTGGTGTTGAACAAGCATTTCTTTATGCTAGAGAATATTTGGCCATTTGCTCTTTCTACAGCCCCGTTTGATTGTGGGTGATATACAGAAGTGAATTTTAACTTTGTTCCCATGGTGAGGCAGAATTCCCTGAAATCATTGCAATCAAATTGCTTTCCATTGTCCACAGTTAGCTCTCTAGGAACCCCGAATCTGCAGATTATGCTTTGCCAAAAGAACTTTTGGATGTTGCGAGATGTGATGCTAGCCAGCGGCTTGGCTTCGACCCATTTGGTGAAGTAATATACGGCGACAACTGCAAATCTACAGTTTCCTTGCGCTGCTAGTAGGGGTCTGACTAGATCCATTCCCCATCTTTCCAATGGCCAAGAAGGCGGTATTAGCTGTGTAGGCATCGACGGGCTTCGCTGATTGTTTGCATTTTTCTAGTAGGCTTCGCATGTTTTTACCAGGTGATGGGCATCATCGATGATGGATGGCCAATAGAAACCTTGCCTTAGTGCTTTTTGAGCCAGAGCTCTGGAGCCTACGTGAGCACCGCAAAAACCCGAATGAATTTCTTTCAATAGTTCTTTTCCTGCATCGAAGCTGACGCATCTCAAGGTTGGGGCTGATATGCCCGATTTGTACAATTCCCCATCAATTATCTCGTAGCCTCGGGCTCTTTGTCTCATGCGGTTCAAGGAGACTTCCTCGGTAGGTTCATAGTGACCCCTTAGGAAAGCCAAGATCGGAGCCCTCCAGTCGTACTTCTCTATGACATTGATTGTTTTGGCCTTGGGCTCTTTCACAGCAGGCGTGGTGAGGACCTCATAGAAAACATCCATAGGTAAAGCTTGATTTTGTGCAGCGGCTTTTGCTAATGCGTCTGCCTCATTGTTTGAGTTTCTTGGGATGTGCTCAACTGTGAATCCCTTGAAATGCTTTTCCATAGATCTTACGCAGCGAGATATTTGACTAGCTCTGGCTCTCTGGCTTCGCTATCTTTCTCTACATGCCCCTGAATGACTTTGGAGTCTGATCTCACAATAAAACTTTGTTGGCCTAGAGCTTTCATTTTCCTTAGGGTAAGGAACAAAGCTTCGTACTCAGTTGTGCTGTTGGTTGCTCTCTCATTTTCTGGGAAGTTCAATCTGACTGCGAATCGCATTTTGATTCCTGTTGGAGAGGTTATGATTGCCGAAGCTCCGGCTCCTTTGTGGCAATAAGCCCCGTCGCAGTATGCGATCCATGGCTGTTCGATGTCTGCGGAGCTCGAACTGACTGGAGAAGTCCAATCCACAACAAAATCTGCCAAGACTTGAGATTTGATGGCCCTTCTTCTTTCAAAGTCAACTACATGTTCTGATAACTCAAGGGCCCATTTGGAGATTCTCCCCGAAGCTTCTCTGTTGTTGAAAAGCTCATGCAGAGGTTGATCTGTCACAACTATGATTCTGTGGGACTCAAAATAATGTCTGAGTTTCCGCGCTGCCATAACGACTGCATACGCAATTTTTTCAAGTTCTGAATAGAACACCTTTGATCCCGTGAGTGTTTGGGAGACAAAGTAAACTGGGACCTGAGTTGGCTTCCCTTCTATCTCTTTTTCTTGTATCAATGCTGCGCAGACGGCAGTTCGCGAAGCCGAGATGTAAAGTAACAAGGGGGAGTCAGGCTCCGGCGGGCACAACTTGGTTAATTTGGTGAGATAGATTTTGAGCTCCGCAAATGCTTTGCTCTGATCGGGCCCCCATTCAAACTTCTTGTTGTTTCTGAGAACTTGGAAGAAATGGAGGCTTCGCTCCGCAGCCTTGGACACGAATCTGTTTAACGCTGCAATTCTCCCGGTGAGCTTCTGCACATCTTTCAGAGACCTGGGCTCCTCCATCTTTATTATTCCCTGAATTTTGTCGGGATTAGCTTGTATCCCCTTTGTTTCTACCAGGCACCCAAGTACTTTTCCTCGACGAACTCCGAACACGCACTTTTCAGGGTTCAATCGCAGGTTTGCGGCTCTCATGTGGGTTGGGAAGTTGAACACAATGTTTTTATTTTGTGGAGGTGGGCCTTCCTCGTAGTTTTGGCTGGGACTTGGCGGCGTGTGCCGGTGGGATTGCAACTCATCCAGTTCTTGCTGCATTCGGGCCAACTGTAGCTTCGCAGCCTTTATTTTTTTGATTTTTTCATCGGCTTGTTTTTGGGCTTCGAGTTCCATAGCTACCCTTTCCTTTTCTTTTTTCATGGCTTCGATTTGTCTCAACACTGAGTCCAGCTCCCTTTCAGCTGCGCCCTCTTTATCATTTGTGAGGCTGGTTTCTGGGTCTGAATCTTGCGTGGCCTTTCCTGCTGCCTTTCTTTTTTCACTGCGAGTTCGTGCGAGGTCCTCGTCCTCCGGCCTGGGCTCCGGAGCGACTATGATTCTTTTTTCCTTAGCAGCCACCCTGGGCTCTTCTTGGTCAACAGTCTTCTTCTTTGGAGGTGCCATTGTGGGTTCCTTGATGGCTAAGAACACGGTGGGCGTCTTTGTTGGGGACACAAAACCCCCAAACAGAGAAAAGGAGATTCAATGAACAATTCACAATCAACACGTTCAACTCAATAGCCTTAAATGATCAGCTTTCCTCAACGCATTACACACTCGACTTTCCAAACTCTCGACCCCTTTACAATGAGGAGGGGGCCTCCTTTTACAGTGCCAAAAGATTAAATTTACATTCCAAGTATGCCTTGAAACCCTAACACCTAACAAGAATATTCTAGGGTAAACTCGGTTTTTTACACATGTTGCGGAATTGACGCCGTGGTTTGCGGAGCGCAGATTACGCCGGGGACAGCGGAGCGGAAAATGCGGCGCGAAGACCGGAGGTAGTTTCGTGTTGGACCAGCTTTTGACCGAGTCTTCGCGCTTGAATCTTTGAGAAGCCCCGGGCTTCGCCGTCTAGCTCATCTCGGTGACTCATTCTTGCTGCAGCCCAGGGCTTCGAGGCCTTCCAAGCGGGGAGAGACGAACCGGCTCGGCTCTAAGTCACAGCTGGGAGCTTCGCCATTTATCGCCCTCGATCGGGAGTTCCGGCTTGTTTCCTGCAGCGGCACATCTCGTAATAGTGTTAAATCTTATAATTAGCTGATGGATGATAAAGATGCCGGAGCCTAGACTTCATAGCTGTTCCCGAAAGAAACCACCAAAATTACATGCTTGTGGAGCAAAACAACCGGCTTGGAGCCCAACTTCTTTCCCCTGTCGACTGTGCTCTCGGGTGCGAAACGACCTTCAATTTCCTAAAAAACGCTAGCGAAGCCTGCGACTTTTGTTTCTTCTAAACAAGATCCGAAGCCCAAAAGTTATTTAGCTTCCGCAAACCCTTGGTGTCCATAGGTGAGGTTTTCTACAGCCCCAACAAACTACAAAAGAGCTAACAATAAAAATGAAAACAAAACAAAAAAGGTAGAAGAAGAAAATGAAAAAAATAAAAAGGAAGCGAATGAATGAGCTGAAACTACACTGACCAGGCCTGTAGAATTGGAGAAATGGACTAGGCCGCACTGCCTGGGGCTAAAAAGCACCGGTGGGCTGAAAATTCACCTTTTTTTTTGAGGAACCGGGATTTTATTTCACATATTCTGATAGTTTACACCGCAAATCTTACAAGAGCACCATTGAAAGAAAAGAAAATTACAACCTAGCCCTTGTAAAGAACTCCCGGTCATCTTCGTCACCGGCAGCCGGAGGAAGCACCTTGAAGCCGACCACCTCCCCGACGAAGCTGCTTCAGAGTTTTGTAATGGCACCGAGAGTAGCACGACAGAGAAACCGACATGCTGTGTAGTCGTTGAACAGACAGGCCGAGCAAGATGGCCGACGGCCATCACATCACCGGTATCGAAGGGATCTGACGCCACACGAAGCACCGACCCCAGCACGCCGGAGATGAAGACACCCAGAGAGGGGTGCAAACCACCATTAAAGGTGGGATAGGAAACCCAACCCGGTTTCATACTAGTAGGTTGGTAGGCAAACCTGATGTGGCTGCCGACAGGAGCAGAAGAGTCACCGGATATGTTGAAGAAGATCCTGCCAGACCTAAATCTGACCGCATCCTCCTCGAACCTCCACTCTTGCCCACAGGAGCAGCAACACAGGGATAGTAACCTCACAGATCCGTCCCCAACGCCCGCGCCGCCATCAACGCTGACACCAAAACAATCTGGAGGGACAAAAGAACTGGTAGCACAAGCACTAAGCCACCGGAAAATCCTAATCCTCGCATCGCCGTCGGCGAAACAGTCGGCAAGACGAAGGACCCTAACCCTAGCCTAGATAGAAAGTGGTAGGATATGTACACCGGCCATCGATCCCGCAGCTCCCCAACACCTCCGGCACCGGAACGGCCGCCGGAGGTGAAGAGGAGCCGACGAGATCAACGCCGGGAGCGGAATCGTCTCGCTTTCGCCAGTCTGGACTGTAGCAAGAGGAGAAGTCGAGAGGAGTCTGGAGTCGGGTGAAAATTCACCTGAGTGAGAGGTAGGAGGATATTCTATCATTTTAAGCCCACCCATGTAGTCTTTGCCACACTCCCACAAGTGGGCCCTGTCTGAGCCTCTCAGGACAACAAGTCTCTATGTGCATGAATTCAATAACCCCTATGAAGTTCGAGTTGGGCTGCTAGTGGGGAAAAGAGAAGAGAGGACCTGCTTAGTGGCCAGGCTGGGCTGAACAAGGAAAGGGCAAGGACCTCAGATGGACCTAAACATGGGTCGGGCCTAGTGGAGGCATGCCATTTGCTCCCATGAGCAGAGAGAATTGATTGAAGATTGGATCCAAAATTGATTTAGGATTTGAAGTTCAAATCTCATTCACATTCGGTCATTCAGATGATGATGGTAAAAGTATTCATGGAAAATACACCATGGTACAGGTGTCCAAGGAATTGTGTAAAAGGTTTGGTGATTTTTTTACTGTGAAAGGAGTGTGACAAGGAAAATACACCATGAGCGAGGTGCGGAATTATGAAAGGAGTGTGAGAAAAGACATACTGGTCGGCGCTGATGGTTGCATGAGATTTCAACTGATGGAGATAATGAGAGAAGTTTTAGGATAATTTAGTACAGTAAATGATAGGCAAAACCGTCAAATTTGGTCGACCGGAATTCAGAGTATTTGTTTGATTTTGCTTTAGGAATCATAGCAGTATAAAAATTCTAAAATAAAATATCGAGCGCCACCGCAACAAGTAAAAAAAAAATATGCTCATTTACTGAACTACTTTTTACGATTTGTCAAAGTAATATGTCACTGTTTTGGTATTAAGTACCACAATACTTCTTGATACTTTTCATTAGATATTTCAAGGTACTTCATGTGTTACCACCATTATTCAATTTTACGGGGTGGAGCTCTTATTTATCCGAAGCACTCTAACATTTTCATCAATATAAAATACAATCACATAAATAAGAGAACAGATAAAGATGTAGAAAATAATTGTAAGAAAGTGAAACAGAAAAAGAATAATGTCTTGTGGAGATATGATAGTTCTATGTACCTTATTTTCATAAGCAGCTGACAAGGTGAAAATTTGGTGCGCATGCTCATTGCTTGGATATGGTAAAAGCCAAAACTTTGCTGCAGAGTCGTCAAGTCTACCTGCACGCGGTCAATGTTTCAACATGGTTAAAATTCAAAAAAGCTGCCTCAACTTGGAGTTTCTTAACCCCATTTTTTCGTCCAAAAGCAGATATATAATATTAGTGTTTCCTACAGAATTCCTTCTAATCCAAACAGGTCTTCACCCTTATAGGTGAACTTCTGGTACCACACGCCTGCACGAAACGGAGGATTAGGGAGTTCATTACGCTGACCTCCAAAAGTGAACGATTACATAGTTTAATCATGGAATTGTCCGCAGTTCCGACTTCTGACTAATTTTTCGACAAGCAGTAATATCAAGGAAATTACCACACTTACTGAATTTCAAATCCACACCACAACTGGCAAAGTTTGAGTTGTAGAGTCAAAACTCAAAAGGCAAAATGACTAGTACAAGTAAGAATTTCCGGCCTATCAGGCTACGTACGTACAAGTAAGAATTTGCAACAAATATATTACATACATATAACTTTGTCATAAGGGCTAAAGCAATTCCATATCTGCATTTTTACCATGTGATTAGTATGTTGCCTGTGCAAGGTAATGGTAGCACCTGGTCTTCACATCCGTCGTAGATCTCATCAACGCTATGCATCTCTTTTTGTGGTTCAACTGTTTGACATGAGATAATTTTCCATAGTGCTGATGCATTCATAATTTGGTATGCTCAACATGTTTCAACATGATTGTCCCGTGGTGTAGGTGTAACAGCCCAGCCCGTAGGTTAGTCGGCCAATTCAGCGGTACATTGCGCATCTACAATAGCAGCACGGCATAGAAGCCACCAGTGACTTTAGACCCTACTTGTTTCAGCTTCTGAAGAGCTTTTCACAGCTAGCTTTTCATATATATAGTCAAAAGTCAGATGCTTATGAAAAGTGGGGAACTGGTAAGCTCATAAAAAGTTACTTCTGACTTTTCACTTTCAGAGTTTTTCGGCTTTCATATATATAAAAAGTTATGCACTGAAAACTTGTCAGAAGCTGAAACAAACATCGCGGGGTTGTTTAGATGGGTGTAAAGGGATGGAATGGAGGTGTTTAGTTGGGAAAAAAGTTGTGGGGGATGTGAAGGGATGAATAGTGAAAATTTGATAGAGGTGTTTGGATGAGTGAAAAGTAGTGGGGATGTGATGCGAGAATAGTATTTTTTGTGAGAGAAGATGTGATGGATGTGATGGATTGAATAGTGAAGGGTGAGAGAAGATGTGTGAATGTGATAGGTGAAATGATGGTGAATAGTGAAAATTAGATTGGAAGTGTTTAGATTGGTGAAAAGTGGTAGAAATGTGATGTGATGAACAGTGAACTTGAAGGTGAATGCACCCGCATTTCTGTCATGCAACTACTACTACATATGCAGCACAGCCCAACAAGGCGCCTTCGACAGGAACGACCACCTGCAGGTGATCATCTACACTATTTGGAATATTTGGAAAGAAAGGTGTCGCAGGGTGTTTCAGCAGATCACCATCAATGCTGACCAGCTCGCCGGCCTAACTAGGCATGACATCCAAGCATATAGAGTTGCTAACAGAATTGTTGAGTAGTTACAGCCAAGTCATACCTATCCTGTTGTAAATGTAGTTCCGTAGTGTAATCTGCCCAGTCCTTCCGGGTTTGTAACAACAACAAATTTCTGATCCTCCTATAATAAAACGGTAGAGCACCTACCATGTTTTCCTAAAAATGCAGCACAGCCCGGCCGGTGACTCGGTGTGCAGCAAACATTTTAGTTGACCAGGTTACATGTCAAAATTGACTGGACTATGTCTATTAATTTTACGCCTTACAATAATCCAATCCAAATTTTCACATCAATGATCTGAACTCATACAAAGGTTGGTATATGATTATTCTAGCATGATGAGAATATAAAACCTATCCAAAGTTTTCCAAACACCTTGTGTTGTACGGCATCTGAAAAGGTACGTTAGCTTGTTTGCATGCTAAGAAAAATAAGAAGGAAAATTTTGGTAGAGTAACACGATCATGTGGAATTAATTTCGTCAACGCTAGCTGCTAACAATGACAAAGTCACGAGTCAGACATTTGTTATATATCTCTGTAGTTTGTCAAACGCATGCAGCCGCTATCAGGCAACTTAATTATTGTACCTACCAAGGTACTATAAATAGACATATATATGTAAGTATACTGCATAGAAGTTCATTGCAGCGCAAACCTGATATCACCAACTTGCAAACAATGAAGTGCTGGAGCTTTCCCAGTGCATCTGCTGCAATGGCCATTGGTGTCATCTTCTTCCTCTGTACCATTGTTCCACCAGCGGCCATGGCCGCCGTCGTCGACCACACCTTTGTTGTAAGCATGATCAGCATCCATATGGCTTTGACTTCACGTTCCCTTATTTCGGCATAACGTACGATGTATATTTCTATTTGCATGTCGTTGATTTGTTGGAACGTGTGCGTGCATGTATGTAGGTGAGCCAGGTGAAAATGACGCACTTGTGCAACGAGACGCTGGTCACCGTGGTGAACAGGCAGTTCCCGGGGCCGACGATAGAGGTCACAGAGGGAGACTCAGTGACCGTCCATGTCATTAACAAGTCACCCTACACTACCGGAGACGTCCGCTTCCCCGAGTGCCAAATACACTTGGGGAAGGCTCCAAAACACTTAGGGAAGGCTTTCCCGAGTGCAACACTCGGGGAAGGCCTCCCGGGGACGCTTCTCACGGGGAAGCGGCCTTCCCCGAGTGCCAAATCTCGTCCACTCGAGGAAGCCTTCCCCGAGTGCCATGCCCCCACTCGGGGACGATTTAACGCCGTCGGCGCCATCTCCCGTTTTTTTTTTAAACTCTTCCCCGAGTGCAACACTCGGGGAAGGAATTTCTTTTTTTTTTGAAACCTCTTCCCCGAGTGCAACACTCGGGGAAGAGTTTCTTTTTTTTATTAAATACCCTTCCCTGAGTGCCGCACACAAAACTCTCAGAGAAGATTTTTGTTTTTTTTAAAAAAAAATTATCTTCCCCGAGTGCCACAGCCCAGGCACTCGGGGAAGCCTCGTACTATTTTTTCTTTGTTTTCTTCCCCGAGTGCCGCAGCCCAGGCACTCGGGGAAGCCCCATTCTTTTTTTTTCTTTGTTTTCTTCCCCGAGTGCCAATGCCCAGGCACTCGGGGAAGCCCCCTTTTTTTTGTTTTTTTTTTGCTTTACCGTGTGACAAACAAGACATATATTTATACAAACCACAAATCGACTTCAATATATCACAAACCACATTTATAAATGACAAACGACACATCCAAAAGTACACATCCAAAAGTGTGACCAAATATCTCCGGAATCCACAATATATTACAAACCACACATCCAAAAGTACACATTATTCCAAGTTCACAAGTGCAATACATAAAAACGAGTCCGCGGGCGGCTCACGGCAACTGGGATCCCGGCGATGCTCTAGCTGGGGATGGCACTCGGGGAAGATTTTTTCGTTACGGTGCCGTCCATTCGCGCCGTCAAATACAACTTTTCTTTTACATGTGCATCCCTTCCCCGAGTGTTGCACTCGGGGAAGGTGGCCTTCCCCGAGTGCCAAGCTTCCCCGAGTGTCTTTCTCTTTTTGGCACTCGGGAAAGCCTCTCTTCCCCGAGTGCAGTTCTTCCCCGAGTGCAACACTCGGGGAAGAGTGGCTTCCCCGAGTGCCCGATTTTTGGCACTCAGGGAAGCAATTGGCACTCGGAGAATTTCGCTTCTCCCGTAGTGCTACAACTTAACAATCCACTGGTAACCGCCAATCCTTCTCGCAGGAAAGGAAAACAGCCTACCAATTACACTTCTAGCATCACTATTTTAGCAATATCTAAACCATAGCTTCCACTGCAGTACTTTGCTTGAAAATATTCCAGGGATGATCAACTGCCTAAAATGGGGATTGAAAAAATGAGTTGATCGTCTGGCACTTAAGAAATAGCATATCAGATTTCATTTTGTTTTCTGAATCTTTTATTCTGTGGTTTCTCATGTAGGCATGGCGTGAAGCAGCGGCTAAGCTGTTGGGCAGATGGGGTGCCAATGATCACCCAGTGCCCAATTCCACCGAACCAAAACTTCACCTACAGGTTCAAGGTTGATGGACAGGAAGGCACGCTGTGGTGGCATGCTCACATTTCCTTCCTCCGGGCTTCCGTGCACGGCGCCTTAATCATCCGGCCCAGACGTGGAGCCAACTCCTACCCATTTCGCAAGCCTTACAAGGAGATCCCCATCGTTATAGGTTCCATATTAAAGCTGAATCCTTTTCAAATTTGCATTGGCACGGTTGCAGAAATGCTTCTGCCTGAACTCTTGTTATTATGATCTTGGTAATGGCAGGTGAGTGGTGGCAGATGGACCTTGAACAGGCAGACTGGGCTATAGCACACAGCGTCGATGTTTACTTCTGTGCATCGACAATAAATGGAAAGCTTGGAGATCTGTACAACTGCTCGGGTAATCATGTACTTCGGATGTATGTTCATGCTAGTACATAACCATGTGAAATCGACATATTTTGTTCATTGCGCTCAAAATCGAAATTTGAACTGCAGGTGTTGTGGAAGATGGATACATGCTAGATGTGGAGCCCGGCAAAACCTACCTGCTAAGGATAGTGAACGCTGCTCTCTTCGCCGAGTACTACCTGAAGATTGCCGGGCACAAGTTCACGGTGGTCGCCGCAGACGCCAACTACGTTAACCCCTACACCACGGACGTCATCGCCATTGCGCCCGGCGAGACAGTGGATGCCCTTGTGGTCGCCGACGCAACCCCTGGCAGATACTACATGGTAGCCCTGCCCACCCAGTCGCCGGAGCCAGACCCACAGAGCCCGGTGTTGGTCAGCAGAGGAATAGTCCAGTATCGCAACGTACAAGCACTAGGCAGCAATAGTTCTTCGTTCAGTGACATGGCAGTGACACCTGAGATGCCTGACGATCAAGACCTGATGACGTCATTCTACTTCCATAGGAACCTGACCTCCCTACACCATCTGCAGCGCCCGCAGGTACCGACACGTGTTGATGAGCACTTGTTCATCACACTCAGTCTGGGCTCCATCTGCAGGCAGCAGGGAAAGTCCTGCAAGAGGGGAGGCAGTAACGAGACCTTCACGGTGGCAACCATGAACAATATCTCCTTCCAGCAACCGGCGACGGCGACACCATTACTGGAGCTACACTACGAAAACACTAGCAGCATGGACATGCTGCTGCAAGAACTCCCGGACAAGCCGCCGACGGTGTTCAACTTCACCGACCAAGCCCTAATCCCACAGGGACCCAAGGAGGCGTTGCTGGAGCCGACATCCAAGGCGACCATTGCTAGGCGTTTCCAGCAAAGCGAGGAGGTGGAGGTGGTGTTCCAGGGTACGGCGCTGTTGCAGAGCGAGTCGAACCCGATGCACCTACATGGGCATGATGTGTTCGTGCTCGCTCAGGGGGAAGGCATCTACGACGCAGCGAGGGATGTAGCGACGTACAACCTTGTGAACCCGCCCATCAGGAACACTGTACATTTCCCGAGGCTTGGGTGGGTCGCCATCCGCTTTGTTGCGGACAATCCAGGTGCGTAAGGATTTACCTGTTGGATCTTGAAAGTCTTTCAATTTTAGAATCAAGTAGACTCATGAACACAAGTAGACTCATCATGAACACTTGTTTTAGCATCATAGCACATTGTCACAGGGAAATTAGCATCATAGCACATTGGATCTTAGAAGACTTTCCATTTTAGCATCATGTAGACTCATGAACACTTGTTTAGCATCATAGCTGGTGCTAATTTCTAAGAAACAACATAACAGAGAAGAAATATAAAGGTAATTATTAGTTGAGCTATAATAAATAACAACTATAAGTCCAAGAGTTGTGTTTCCATGAAAAATACTAATTATTTTCTCCAGCTAAAGTATAAAATTTTAAAGGTGTCTAGCTTTAATGATGTTAATTAACCATACTTTGAAACAAATTATTTCATGTTTGCTAAATAGTCTACTGATTTATTTAGGTGTGCAATATATCTCATTTAGTCCGAAGTAGCATCACCCATATATATCTAATTCTTTGTCTTTAATTGTATACAGGGATATGGTTCATGCATTGCCATTTCGAGTTTCATCAGACGATGGGCATGGTGGGATTGTTCATCGTAGAGGATGGACCAACTGTGGACACATCCCTCCCTGCACCACCTGCGGACTTTCCATCATGTGGACATATCTAGCCGAACGAGTTATACCATATCTAGGGAAAATTAAAGTTCGTTCTATATATTCATTCATGCGGTCCAAAACTTGAGTAGAAAACACTAGCTTTAAAGTAAACCAGAAAATAAATAATGATGTGTATCTAGATACGAAGTAATTAATAAGAATATGTAACTGATTTAAATAATGTTAATCTATATGATTGTATGCTTTACACATACTTGTAATCTATATGATTGTATGGAATTCACCCGCTGACATATGTATTTCAATGATTTTTTATAATATCACAGATACATGTTTGTTGTGATAGGACCATGCTTAAAATGCTCTCTCAATGTTAGAGTGTGAAAAGAATCGGTGCTCGTAGCCTAATAGAGGAGGGGGTGAATTAGGCAATTTTAAAACCTAAAAGTCACTAGAAGAAATCCTTCAACTTATGACATTTTCATCCATTTTAATGTCATAAGTTGAGCGTCAGAAATGACAACTTGTGACATTTATTTAGTGGTTTTATGACATAAAAAACAATTATGACATCAATATGATGTCATAACTGTTTTTTATGTCATAAAACCACTAAATAAATGTCACAAGTTGTCATTTGTGATGCTCAACTTATGACATTAAAATGGATGAAAATGTCATTAGTTGAAGGATTTCTTGTAGTGAGTGTATGGCTTCCACTAATTGCATTAAACATAAACTAGATCATGCTAGCTAAATATGCAACTAAGGTCGATCTAATGTAAAACTCTCATCTCAACACAAGTTTTGCAGCTTATACCAATCTTATCAAGATACTACTCCAGAAAAGTGGAGACGCATATGTTGAAATGTGAAAACATAAAAGAGAGGATGAGAGGAAGCAAACTCTTGACATATGATTTATCTCGTGATATCAATAAGCACAAAACATCCCTAATTCGTGCTTATAAAGCACTCACACAAGAGTATTTCTTCCATGTCACCAAGACTCTCTGAAGGTGCCCTTGACTTGCCACAATAGGCTTCGCCACAAAGGCTCACACCAAGTCCATTGGTCACCATAATATTCCTTCTCCACTAATAAGGAGCATGTCCACGAACAAAGGGGGTCTCCACGTCCCCAAAACACAATCATCGACGTCGATCGACACCAAGTCGGAGGGTTGAAGACTTGTCAGCGAGCCACCAAGTCCCCAAAGTGCCGGCGCACCTTGTGCAACTTGAGGTTTACTCTAGAACCGATCACAAGGTAGGCACACCTTTCTCTCACCCTTTATCTATGCCTAGCCTAGCACTAAACTCTCTTCTAAGCTTGTGCTAAGCCTGTGAATCAATCGCTTATGCCCTTTGGTGGCTTGAATGTGTTCTCAATATATGTCTTGCACTTTAATGAACTCCTACACACTCCAGCAACATCTATCTGCTCCAAGTTGGCGAATAGATGGGGTATAAATATTGACATGGGCTAAAAGAGCCTTTGCTCAAACTGCTAGTAAAAAAGTTACCATCGGATGTTCCGATGGTCTACTTTTGGCATGCATCAGAACATTCAATGCAACTGCCCATTTGACTTCCTGTGCCCAAGTTCTTCAATAATTGATATGATGTTTTGTCTGATGTGCCCCATCAGATCATCCGGTGCTGACAATTTTTTGGCTAAAATCTCTCTCCATAGATGCAAAGTAAATATGCTTCATCCCAATATCTCTTTTTCAGCTACCATCAGATTATCTGGTGCCACTTGATTTTTTCGAACTTCTAGCCTTGCCTTTAGAATTCATCGGACGCTACTAAAATTCCTACCGTCAGATCATCCGGTGGTACCGTCGAGCTCCAATTGCTCTAATGGTTGCTCTAACTCCTTCTTGGTGATCAAAAGAACATTCG
The DNA here is from genome assembly GCA_036936925.1 of Cenchrus fungigraminus. NCBI lineage: Eukaryota > Viridiplantae > Streptophyta > Magnoliopsida > Poales > Poaceae > Cenchrus > Cenchrus fungigraminus. The sequence goes on from CM072779.1 coordinate 126,425,609, forward strand.
ATGGTGCTACTTATTTGAGTTCAATTCCACTACTTGCAAATCGAAGATGCCGTCAATTGGATTTTCTCTATCATGGATGCTTCAATACCATAGAATAATCCTACATACCATGGTTTGGTCACTTTAATACCATAGCTTGGATACTTGAATACCAAGATTTGGATTCAAGAATACCAGGTTTGGTTTGCATACTTGGGACCTAAAAAACCTACAAACCATATGCTTACCAAACCATTAGTCTCAGTGACTATGTTGTCCCTCAATCACCAGAATCGCAAACTACAGCCTAATGGGACCATGTTCGCTACAGAGTGATTTGAGGAAAACAAACTTGCCTAAGTGATGGTTGGACATTATACTGATTTAAATATTAACCCAGCTTTACACCCATGGAAGAATTCCATCCTTATGAAATCACTTGGCAATATGTCTAATGGAAAAATGTAACCAAAAGCCAACATATATAGTTTGGATGAAAGATATCTCACAAACCAGACCACAGATAGAACAACAATATGTGTTCATTTATTGGAAGACCTGAGCAAACCGTCACAACACCCCCCTAGAATTCATCATCCTCTCGTCCCTCCACCTTGCCACTGCCGGAAGCCTGCATGGGTTGAAGGACGAAAGTGGTGAGGCCTCCTCCCACATCCATCCATCCCCTAGTCTTCTTTACTGTTGACGGTTGTTAAGTACCTCTTTTAGCTGACAATATTATAATAATAAATAAAGGAGCAAAGTGCATTTCTTAAACACATTTTAGTTAAGAATAATGGAGTTCAACTTGTCATTAGAGATTATTTGTTTGCATAAAAATAAGCACAAAAGGAGTGAAAAACCCACCTTCTATAATGCATGCATCGCCATGTCAGCTGATGAGGTGTTGCCACACTAGATTCCACGTGGCCACACCACATCACCGATCCAAGTGAGGCAAGCTCTGACGAATCAGAGCGTGACACGTGGACATCACATGGATTGGAGGGCCCACGAGGACCCAAAATGACTCAACTTATTACATCCACCTAGAATCTACCCAAGGGCCCACACATCAATCACCTGGAGGAAGGGGGAGCCAGCCGGGCTCACAGGCAGTTCGCCGAACCGACCTTGTGTTGGTTGATCTCCTCCCTTCACATGGTAGCTCTCTATTGGTCCAAAGGGTGATTCCGGGGTGTTTTGTAGCGAGTTGAGGCTCGAACCCAGAGTGTGCTAGACCTATAAATAGAATGGGAGGGGGTTAATTTCTAGACACACACATTTGCTCTCTTCTCACTTTTAGTTTCCAAGACTAGGGAGTAGGCTAGAGTAGTTCTACTTCAAGTTCCAAGTCTACTTTTGGATCTAGGTATGTGTGATCTTGTATCTTTATTTCTTTATATGACATTGACCTACTTCAGTTACCTCGACTTCTCAGCTCTATTCTGTGGGGGTATGTAGGAAGCTTTGGCGGCATCACCAGTTGTTGCAATAATAAAATCAGGCAGGGTCACAACATTGAAGCAGTGGCAGCAGTTAGTCATACTGAGCTCTTGGTAGCTTGACTATGTTGGGTCATGGGCGAAAGCTTTGCTTGGTGTAACACTGGTACTGACGGTGGTGATGTCCTTAGGCACCACCTAATTCCTTCTTGGAGGCATCATGTAGCATCCCTGCTACATTTCTACTTTAGGTACTTCGGGTGAGAAACCATTTTGGTCTTCTGATCCATAGATGGCGATTCTAGTTCAATATTATCCTCTTGGTGAAGGCCTTGATTTTGAAGACCCCCTCATGCTAACATCACAATGCTATGGTCTACTGGTGCTCCTAGGGAGGTTCTTCGTGGTTCATATATGCATACAATCTTTTTGGATCAGCTAATACTGTTGTTGGCTTTCATCATTGTTTATTGTGGGGCGTCCTCCTCTTGTGCGATGTTGGATGGAAGCATATGGAACTCGAATGTGCCACAAAAGGTGTTACCATCAGCTTCCAGGGAAGTCATCGTGTCCTGTGAGTAGGGAAATTGTACATCTAAAGTTATTCGCCCCTCCCTCTCTTAGACTACACGCGCACCAAATTATTGTACTCTCTCCGGTTCAGTAATAGTGGTCGTTCTGGAGCGAGCGTCGAGTTGGAGAAAAGGAGTCATTTTGTGTTTCTAACGCCGTTTTGGACAACGATGCCCTTATGTATGTTTCGTCTCCCGTGCTAGAGTAAACATGACCACCTCGCACATTTGGAGTTTCATATCCCGACACTCATTAAGGCCTCGTCCGCGCTCGCCGGTCGTCATCACAGCTCGCCGCCGCTACTAAATCTTGTCGGTAGCCCGCTTGTGTCTCTCGCTCGCCCTCTCACCACGCTTCTCTTCATCCTAGCCATGCACTCTGAGTCGCCAGTCGCCATGTTCCCCGAGTCACCAGACGCCTTGGCTTCCTTGTCGCCGGACTCGATGGCGGTCATTGCGCTAGACTCGTTTGCGCAGGAGTCCGTGGCACCGGTTCTTCTCGTCGAGCTGCAGGACTCCATGTGTTGAGATCCATGTCTGGCATTGGAATGTACTGGACAGTTAAATAGCAGAGACAACTAAAGCGGTAGGCGCCAACAAAAAAACCGTGCTCGCTGAAAATTAACACAGTGAAGAAAGTCCCTAGGGTGCACACGACCGAAAAAACGAGCAGCAAAACATTCCAGCGCGTGCACGCATGAGCACCTAGCATGCACACGACCGTCGAGCAGAGAAACGTCCCTAGTGTGCGCCAAAAAGACGTGAACAACAAAACAATGAGTCCTTGAGGATTTGATCCCGCAACCTCTTACCTTGAGACTCGTTGTCACAAAGTACCCACGACCCTATTTAATAGGCATAAACAAAGAAAATTACACTCTAATTAATTACTCCTTCGTATGTACAATTCTGTCCTAAATGACCTGAACGGGAGGGAGTACAACATCTATCGTAAAAGATCAAAAAAGGGACCAGCAAAAGAAGAAAGAAAGTATCTTTTTAGCTCAAATAGCTCAAAAGGAGCCAAACATGTGGGCTATTTCAGAGCTATTTGCAACTAACCCACCCTAAAAAATTATCCTCCCAAGAGGTGCTAATTAGCACTATTTTGGGTGGGCCCCACAGAAAAATACTTTTCTCCCTCTTCCTCAAGCCACACAGCATCCATCTCGCGCCCTCACCTGCGCGGTGCTCGTCCCCCACCCACGCCGCCACCGGGCATTGTTGGCATTTCTTAACGTCACCGCTAGGTGCCGTGGTAGCGTGAGCGTGTAAGAGACTCCCGGGTACACTAACGAGTGCGAACGAATCCGCAAGCGCACGGATACACTGTTGTAGCACTTCTCTCTCGGAGAATGAGTATTCCCGTCGGGTTTCGTTCCTAGGACGGGAGAGTAACCAGAGAGGGTCTATCCAAGGACACCAGTTACTACTGAGATAGGTAGGGATATGAGAAGCACTTTCTTAAGGAACTTAACTCTAAAGATGGATCTGTCCGCTATTAGTCCTCTCCATGGAGCGCCAGCCCATCCTAACTTTTTAGGGAGAGGCCAATGTAGTGGCAAAGGGGCCCAACTCGGTACACAGGCGCGGAGGGTTTCAAAGGGTCCAACAGGCTGTCACCACTACGGCCTACCTCTATCGTTACGCGAATGCACTTGGTCTTCGTAGAATAACCAGAGTCCAGACACCGTGTCTACACTCCCGGTAACTACTATAGCGCGGTTACATCTGTCGACCCGCTAACAACACTATAGCAACCTGTATAAATACGGAACCACGAACTAGAGAGAGAACGGATCAAATCATACTAGTCATCGAGTTACGGAGCAGCAAGACAGGTTTGGATGCAAACGAGATACAACAAACTTACTCAGCTAAACAGGATCAGAGCATGCAAACACATACTTGAACTAAGGAACTAGCTCTAAAGGGTCGAAGCCTTGTGTTACGAAGAACACAAGCCTCTAACTTATGAACGAGCTAAGAACACAAGAACATATCATTCATGCATGATGTCCACCATAGTCTAAATAAGAAATGTCGAAATACTCACTTTGATCTAAATGAAGAACAAGCATCCACGAGGACATCAACTCACTCCTCACTCCTACTCTATCTCTCAACTAATCCTAGTCTAGATCTCTTCTCAACCCCATTCTACTACATAGAGGTAAGAATCACCTCACATGGGCAGAATTGGAGAGAGGGAGTGAGAGCTACACAAGAGAGAAGTGGAACTTGAGAGCTCGAAGGTGTATGTGAAATGAGGCCCCTCCCCTTCTATTTATAGGCAAGGGAGTGGCTTGCTCCGAGGCTCCAAATGCTCCAAAACACCCCGGGATGCAGCTAAGAGCCGATAGGAGGACTCCACATGGAGGGCCAGGATGAACCAACCCTAGGTCGGTTCGGCCTAACCTAGGGTCAGCCGGCCCCTTCGGGTGGCCTCCTGGCCCGTGCTTCTTCTGGCTCACTTCCATGTGGGCCCTAATGTCCATCCTCCGTGCATGCCACGTTTCCTGGTGGTTTGGTTAGCAAAGTGGGCCCATGGATCCATGTGATGCTGACGTGGCAGCGTGTGATTCGTTGAGAGCTCTTCACATGGATTGGTGACATCATGGATCCAGGAGAATCCATGTGGCAGCCCCTTATTGGCCAGCACTTGAGTACCTTGGATTGGAGTGGAGTGAATGTGCATGGATTCTTCTCATTTCCTAAGCTAAATACCTGCATTCGAATAGACATCGACATTGGTGGAAAGTATTAGTTTAAGCTCCTATTCTATTGTGGATGTGCAATTCATGCTTGAATTTGCAGGAGTTGACGACCATGAAAATGGTACTTAACAGCCGTCAACAGGCATCACCCGCGGCGCCACCTCTTCCCACCCGCGCCGAAGCCGGACTTCACCTGCCTACCTTCCAGACTGTTGCGCTGCCCTTTCCCCCACTCGTGCCGCCGCTGCCTCGCATCGACGGTGCGCTGCCGTCCAAGCCTCGGCCCCCACCAAATCCAGCCCAGAGCACCGCTAATGTCACCTCCGCATCATCGTGCTAGACCTTCATCATCTCCCCACCACCATCGGGACGGCCTCCACAGCGCCCTCGCATAGCGTGGTGCGGCCCTCTGTGCAGCCTGCCGCGGACTCCATCACTAGGAGCGCCTACGAGGCCGTCCCGTGCTCCGCCGTCACGCCGGTCGGCGCGCGACGTCTTTGCCTACCCTGTGGAGTCCGTGGGGTGGATGATCCTCGCTGCGTCACCGGTTCCTTATGAGGCGGACGATGGAGAGGCAGTCGCGGCTCCAACTGACACCGCGCCACTAGCGCGGGGCCCGAGGCCATCGTCCCGCAACGTGCGGTGACATGCTACTCTGGAAGCGCTACGAACGCTGCGGAGGAGGCCGTCATCCAGCGCGGCTACAGTGGCCGCGTCGACTTGACCGGCGCCCCGACGGCACCAACCCCGCGCTCCGTATCAACCTCGAGCATGTCCGCGACACAACTTTCCATTCACGACGCATCGTCGGCTACACAGTCAGGGGCCGCAATGCGCGCAGCGGTCTTCCCTCTCCCATCCCCTTCTGCCCACCGTCTGTTGCGGCCGGAGAGGCAAGCAGCAGGGAGGAGGTGGTGCCATGCCCAAGCCGGAGGGAGGCAGTGGAGCCGGCACGTGAGTGTGTCCTTCTGCTGTCGCGAGGCCTACCGGCTGGAGCGTGCGCAAGCTTAAGCTCCACCTCGGCAGCGGCCGACGCGCGATAGCTCCTGGAGCTCCGTCCGCCGGGAGGCAGGGAGAGTAGGGCGGCGGTGCGCACTTGTAAGGAATCGGATGCTCATAGCCTGTTGGCGGTCGATTTCCGTCAACCTAGCCACATGTTTACCTTCTTTGTTGGTATTAATTTGTTGTTCACACATACGATCCTAACCCTCATTATATTTCAAGTTCGCACTCGTGCATGGTATTTGGAGTTTATTGTTTACACAGGAATCGAGAGCTTAAATGAGGACTTCCCGGTAAGGTTCATCAAGGGTTTTACAAGGTGATCACGGACCCCGAGACAAGTCAAGATACAAGATGAACATGACTCCAAATGAACCAAGGACTAAAGCGTGAAGCTGAGAAGTGCTGAGGACCTAGACGGAAGATGCAGGAGTTCATACGCCAAGCACCCTTGTCTAAACCGCGAGGAAAATAACGTCAAGGACCCACATGCAACTCGGCAAAAAGTCAGGAAGTCACGAGAAGCAACACGGAGGAAGCCGAGGCCGAATTGGGCCCAGGCCGGCCGGCCCAGCCCACTTTGGGCTCGGTTCGGTGCCCCCTTTGACCTAGCTATTCCTCGGGTTATTTATAGCCCCCGTGCCTCGAGCCACGCATCAAGCAATTCGTCATCCGCCGCTGAGGAGCAGAGAAGAGAGGGACACCCTTCCGGAGAGGAGAGGGTCGAGATGTTTGACTAGGGTTTCCCTAGCCGACGTGGGAACCCTGCATGGAAGACCACGTCGGAGTTCTAGAAGCTAGGATCAAGATCAAGGTAGAATCCCGGTGGTGATCTTGTCCATGTACTATACTTCATGTTGAATTTGCAAGATTGAATCCAATTTCTGGCGATCAAGTGCTTTCTCTTCTACTTTGTCTTCGCTTGGGTTTTCTTATTCTCTAATCTATTCCGGATAGATTGCTTACGATGTTCTTGTAGCCATGGTGGCTAGAGGTGCATACCTGACCTACCGAGTGTTTTCAACACGTTCCTTGTGAACGTGCTCTTAGGTTCACCTACACAATAAGCGGGACATCGTGACAGGATGTCGATCACGTGTACGGTAGGTGCCTTTGAGGGTTGGAACGGAAGCCAAGATTTAAAGAGGCTTTTAATGAGATTCATTTGCTTTATTCTTCTTGGTTTTGGAACTTCAACAAAGGACCCGATCCAATCTCTAGATCGGTTTTACCTCCTCTTTCTCTTGCTACCTCCGGTGTTTAGTAGATTAGATGTGTTTTCATGGTTCTTCCATAGATTAGATGCAAAACCCCTTTTCAAGATCAAAGTGTTTTTTGCTTATTAGATTGGATCTTGCGTTACACATTGTTCCACGGATTCGATACCTTGGGTTCACTACTCAAGGGAAGAAGGGTCCCTTGACTATGATGAGGGATTTGTCTGCTTGCAAGTCCAAACGAACTTTGCAACGATAATCAACCGTCAACAAGCGCCCTTTTTCTGGCGCCGTTGCCGGGGAACAAGTAATCAAGATTCAATCTAGTATTGCGTTTGTGAATATTTTCAGTTTTTCTCTTGATTTTTCTTTTGCGTCTCTTAATTTTGATCATCCTCAAAAAAAATCAATCTAGGGTTTTGCTAAACCCTAGTTTTCTTTTAGTTTTTGTATATATTTGGCTAACCCTAATGGGAGGTGGACGGCTACATCTCCAACAAAAAAACATGTATTTTGTGGATGGTCTAGAAAAATTTTGCAGGCAAAGGTGACGTGCAACACGAAGATCTAAAAGCGGAGGCCGAACATTGTCGGAATCTCCAAGAGAAACTCCACCTACAAGATTGAAGGGAGATCAATCTCATCCTCCACTCATCCTAGGGAGATCGTTCCTCAAGACCGTCAGAGCAACAATCGACGTCGGCAAGGGGGAGATCATGTGATGGCGAGAGGAGTGCATTCAAGTTAACCACGATTCAAGGTATGTAACGTGGTTAATATAAAATACATTCTACCTCAGCATTACATCGGAAGAGAGGGGCCAAAGGAGAATGAAGTGGAGACACAAAAGTTGTTGCATCCGTCAAGACCAAGAATCAACGCCCGCCTGTGAATACCAAAAAGATGACTAAGCCGAAGAATAAACCTACACCAAGGCCAAGGATGGTGTAGAAGTGGGGTCCCCAAGATTGCAACGCCCGCAAAGAGCGTTGATCCGAAGTGAAGAAGAGAAGAAGTCTAGCTATAGACTATAAACGAAGCGCTTTGCGGGAGGCAACCCGTTCGTTGAGTCAAGAATAAGCTACCAGGAGGACAACCCGTTGAAGAGTCAAGCTACCGGGAGGTCAACCCGGAAGATTTCCGAATTTCAAGTAAGTGAGTCTTAGAATTTGCTACGCAAGACATTTTATTAACTCGTAAGTGGTTGAACAAGTTTCAGAGAACCTTTTATTTGCTCGGTCGTTTTATTTGGATTTTTCAATCTTAAACCAATGACATGAGCCATCCCATGATTTATTTGCTTCTTTTCGAGAAACTCGTACCAAAAATTCAGATTCTATCCAAGCTTTTCATCCTCTCCACGATGTTAAGGTTGGCTAGTTTTTCATGTTAAAAACACACGAGTAGAGCCTTGCTATGTTCCTTAATGATTTTTAATCTTTGACGCATGGCCGGACTTGTGTGAACCTCGATTTTTGGTTTTCTTCAACTTGACATCCATCAGTTTCTCTAGAATTAGAATTTTTCTAAGCCCGTTGACTTTATTTTTATTCAAAATCTCTCTCTCTCTCTCTCTCATGTTTGGCCAAAATTAGAACCTAAACCTATGCCCCCACGGTCAAGTCGGAGGAGCTTGCTATCAATTAATGAAAGCAATCGATCCCGGTGCAACTAAAATAAATTTTACAATTGTTTCAGATGCCTAAAATCTCCTCTAATGATATATTTGGGCTCATCGCTAGCACTGAGTTAATTTTTAAATTTTCAAAATTAGAGGAGTAATTAGCATCTAAACATGATTAAGTGGAGGTTTTTGAGCTTGATTAACATATAGTGCTCCATGATGCATCTTGGGAAAGCATCAATTGTTTGGCATCTTGGGCACCTTCATAGGACAAGCATGGGGAAGCAAGGGCTTTGTTTTGCAGGAAATTATTGGAAGCACATGAGGCAAGGGAGCAAAGAAGTGACACAAAGTAAAATAATGGAGATGGAACTCTAAATCACGCAAGCAAAGGAGTGGTTGTGAACGTTTGGGCGATGGAATCTCATGGGTTCACCACTCAAGGGAAGAAGGGTCCCTTGACTACGACGAGGGATTTGTCCACTTGCAAGTCCAAACGAACTTTGCAACGATAATCAACCGTCAACATAGCCTAAGAGGGGGAGGGGGTGAATTAGGCAACTTAAAAACTTAACCTATGGCTTATCACTATTTGCATCAAACATAAACTAGAACATGCTATCTAGATGTGCAACTAAGGTTGTTCTAGTGTGAAACTCCCATCCCAAAACAAGTTTTGCAACATATAGCCAATCCTAGCAAGATACTACTCTAGGTAAGTAAAGGCAAACAAGGATTGCAAGAATGTAATGCGGAAACGTAAAGGGGGATGAGAGGAAGCAAACTCTTGACACGCGATTTATCCCGTGGTATCGGTAGGCACTAAGCCACCCCTAGTCCATGTTGTTGAAGCACTCTACACAAGAGTATTGCTTCCCGGTCACCAAGTCTCTCCCAAGAGCACCACTTGACTTGCCACAAAGGCTCGCCACGAAGGCACTCGCCAAGCTCCCTTGGTCACCTTGATGCCACCTCCACTAAGGAGCTTCTCCACTAAGGGAAGGGGGTCTCCACGTTCCCCGCACAAAGTGTCCTCGCCACTCCACACCAAACCGGAGGGTCGAAGACGTTTGCCGGAGAGCCACCTAGGCTCCGAGGCTTCCGGCGCACCTCGTACAACTTGATCCACTCGAGAATCACCTCACAAGGTAGGCACACCTTGCACTCACTCAGCCCTAAGCTAAGCCTAGCACTAAGCACACACACACAAAGCATGTGCAAGTCTATGGATGAGCAATTTAGCACTTGGATGGCTTGGATATGATCTTCTATGAGTCTTGAACTCCTCAGCACTTCCACACACTCCAGCAAGCCCAAATGATGGGGTGGAAGGGGTATAAATAGGCCAAGGCACCAAACTAGCCGTTGGGCCAAAACTGCAGAAGGTAGTACCATCAGATGATCCGACGCTATGGTTTTTCCGGGCGTCGGTTCATCCGGTGCTACTAGCTGTTGCCTTCCACCGCACATGACCGTTGACACATATTATCTGACGCTTCAACCAACACACTGTCGGTTCATCCGGTGCTGAAGGATTCCTCACCAAAACCTTACTGTTAGCTTCTTCGTAGCCGTCGGATGAACTGTTGCTTGTATCCTTGTGACCATCAGTTCATCCGGTGCTTAAGGGTTTTGCTCCAGAACGTCTCTGTTAGCAAACACACGGCCGCCGGATGAACCGCTGCTATACTGTCGGTTCATCCGGTGCAACTGATTCCTGCAGGCTGACCCTTTCTTTTTCTCTTCAATTATTCGGTGCAACTAAAAACTCCACCGTCGGTTCATCCGGTGGTTCCCATCTGACTCGGTCTTCAACACAACGTACCAATTCATCCTTTGCTTGCACCGACGCTGCCTTCTAATGTATCGTCGGTTCTTCCGACGCTACACTTCTTTTCTTTTTCTCCCGCGGTTTTGATCCTTGAAAAATACACTATCTTCTCATTTTGGCATATGGTATTTTTGCATCCTTGGGATCTAGAAGTGTCTACAAAGACATGCTAAACAATATGGTTAGTCCCATTGATCATGTTGTCATTAATCACCAAAATCAAACTTGAACAAATGGCATATGAGGTCATGTTCGCTACACCACTCGGGCGCCTGGGTGGAGGTGCAGAGGAGGAGGGAGTCAAGTCGTCAAGGGAGGGGGAGAGAGCGGGGGAGGGCGTGTGGGTCCCATGTATAGGTAGTTTGAACTCAAATGATTGGAAAAATGTATTAAATGTTAAATAGCTCTTGGATCTCAACAACTCAAAGGCTATTTTATTGAAGAGCTATTTGATAAGCTAAATTTTAACCCTCAAAATAGCTCTTGGATATTTCTCTCAACACGCCCTATGTCTAGTTTTTCAAAAATCTGTCATGTATCCATGTCGTGCAGCAGACTACGACAAATAATCATGGAGGCAAGATGTTTACTCAAAGTTGGTGGCGGCAATGTGAGGCAATCCATGCTCTGTTACCACTTTGCTGGTAACGGGTACTCGTCATTAATTTGGACAGACAATCATCGGAAAAAGTTTATACATTCACAGCTTGAATTTACATTTGTCCAGCAGACGGCTTGCAGCTAGAATTCAGAATCTGCCTACAGCCTAACTCTCACGAGAAACACGCTTGTATGTATATAGCATCTCCCTTACACTTTCTCATTTCGTATACTGGACCAGAAGTCAATGTTTTAGCATATCCGCAAAAAAAAAAAAAAAAAAAATCAAGGTTCTGTAGCAGGTCAACATGCATGTACAGAAATTGTCCACAGTAGATGTTCTACGTGAAAACTTCTAGTAGCATAAATGCCCAAACGGGACCGGAGGTACGTGGGATAAGAAACAATGAGGAAGAAGCGAGAGCAAAACAGCTAGCACATCTCCAGTCTACCGGCGGTAATCCCTAGTTACTTCTCCGAATTTGCTGTGAACCAAGCCAAGTCTGCTGTCTATCTGCACGAGGTTCATCCTGCCCATGCAACAATTCAGCGTGGTCAAAAACATACAAAAGTTATATGAACTTCGAGATTAATTCTCCACCTAATGTTTGCATTTCGTCCAAAAAGTATGTGTATGATATTAATGTTTATACAAAGTTACTTCAGCAGGTGATTTTGACCGGGTTTAGTATCAGATTAATTTATCCGCGGTTTTGACTAAATCTTGCTCGCTCCCTGCCGCCGGCGTCTTAGATAGATCGATCCCTACCCGCTTTTCCAACAGACACTTGCCGTTCTCACCTCGTCATACTCGACACCTGAATTTCTCGAAAACAGTAGTAACCTAGGAAAGACCGTGCGTATATGCTTACTGAATTTTCAATCCTCAGATGGTGAAAGCTCAGACCATTTTCTGCACGCATGGCTGCTTGTAGCACCTAGGAGAAACGACTTCATCAAGAGTCAAAGATCAAAAGGCAGAGATGTGGTTGAAGCAAGAAAAAAAATGGAACTATGATTCATACTCACTATTTAGACCTCGCAACCAGACTGAAAAAAAAAATTCAAGTAGTTCTTAATAAAAAAGAAATTTTCTTCCTTCCAATTTTGTTTGCCCAAAACACAATTTTTTTCTCTTTCAATAAATGATGATCAATTTAAGGTACACCTTGCCTTTTTCAGGTAGCTTTGTTACGCCTATTCAGCTAGGTGGGGCATTGGTCATAGCCGAAGTAGAAGGAAAAAAAATAAGGTAATGAGATGATGGTGCCATCAAGAAGTTTTCGACGAACGTAGTAGCGGCCAAAAATGAAACTCTTGCATGAAAGACCGGATTTGACGCAAGATGAATGGCATTGGGTCAAATGAAACCCGCGATTAGAAAGTCAAGCTACGCATGTACCAGCAGGCAAAATCAATTCGACTTCTGCTTTTTTACCATCATGCATGCATGTAACAGATCAGTCCATCCCTGGATTGAACATCTTTCTGTAATGACCTGTGTTTATGGAATTGACCTAATTAACCACACATGTTTTTTTGCACGGAAAATTTCATGCAAATTCAAAAAAAATTAAGTCTAGGTCAGTACTGAATCATCAGTATATATATACAGTTAATTAAGTTCTCGTTGTGTGTCAGGCAGCTAGACATGAGGGCATAATCTCAATGTGCAGCAAATTAAATGAGGCACTGTATTTGGCCAGGTTACAGGTCTAGTTAATCCAAAATGGCATGTGCAAATCCCAAACGTTCCTAGGCTGCTAGCATTAGAAGATGATGCCAATCCAAACACCTTGTGTTGCACGGCGTCTGCCAAAATAGTGATGTTTAGTTGGTGAGAAGAGGTCTCAAATTTGTCGACTTTAGTCCAAATTTTGACACTAGGTCGTCATTAGCGAGTTGTTTAGGATTTAACTCTGGACTCTTCAGTCCGTCCTTTTACCTCAGGTGTTCCATCCCGAGAGTATAAATATGGTACGTGGCAGGCCCAGCAGAAGCATCACTTCTTCACAAACAAAGTTAACCAAGTGTGGTTTATTAGCAAGTATAGCAACACCAACATAGTTGCTCATTCTTGGCTGCAGCTATGGGGAAGATCTCCATGGCGGCATCCACCCTCTGGCTGGCCCTTGTGGCCCTTGCCGTCGGCGGCGGCCAGGCAGCCATCGTCGAGCACACCTTTGTTGTAAGTGATACATGCTCATAAAGCACTCCCTTAATGTTAGTAATGTAATTGTGTTACTGACAATGCTGACCTAAAATATAGTTGAGAGTTAATATTTAGTATGCCATTACAAGAAAATATAGTGAAAATATAGTTTGTCACTTTGTTTAATTTTGCGCTGCCAACAAGAAATCTGCTAATGTTAGGCTTTAAACTTTTCTTAAAAAAAAATCAGAGAGAGATATGCTTTGCCTAAGGCTGACTGAGATGGTAATTAGCTAGTAATACCGGGCCTGTGCATTCTTATGCTACAAGTTTGGTGATGACGTGCTGCTGGTACAAGTTTTTCACTCTCAATGTGATACGCTTACTTGCTATACAAGTTTAAGCTGTCACTTTTTTCAATTAGTTCAAAACTGCGACTCACGCCTCCTGTTGTCACCTTTTTAGTACACTGTACACAAAAATTTAATCTTGTCTTCTCCGAACGATGACCACGTACGTACAGGTGCATGAGATGAACATGACCCACATGTGCAACTCGACCAAGGTCTACGTGGTCAACGGTCAGTTCCCCGGCCCGCAGCTGGACGTTGTCGACGGCGACACGGTGGTCGTACACGTCGTCAACGAGCTTACACACGGCGTGACCATCCACTGGCACGGCGTCCGGCAGCTCCGGAGCTGCTGGGCCGACGGCGCCGGCTACGTGACCGAGTGCCCCATCGCCCCCGGCGGCAACCGCACCTACCGCTTCGACGTCTCCGGCCAGGTGGGCACGCTGTGGTGGCACGCCCACGTCACCTGCCTCCGCGCCAGCGTCCACGGCGCCATCGTCGTCCGCCCCAAGGACGGCAGGTACCCGTTCCCGACGCCGGCGAGGGACGTGCCCATCGTCATCGGCGAGTGGTGGACGCTCGACCTCGTCGAGCTCGACCGCCGGAACCTCGACGGCAATTTCGAGGACGACCCGCTGTCGGCGACCCTCAACGGGAAGCTCGGCGACCTCAGCAACTGCTCCGGCATGCCGGAGGAGAGCTTCGTGCTCGACGTCGAGCCCGGCAAGACCTACCTGCTGCGGTTCATCAACGCGGCCCTCTTCTCCGAGTACTTCTTCAAGGTCGCCGGCCACACGTTCACGGTGGTCGGCGCTGACGCCAACTACCTGACGCCGTTCCGGACGGACATGATCACAATCTCCCCGGGCGAGACCATGGACGTGCTCATGGTTGCCGACGCCAAGCCGGGGCTCTACCACATGACCGCCGTCGCCAACCAGCCGCCGCCGCCCGACCTCCAGATCCGCGCGCTCTACTCCCGCGGCCTCGTCCGGTACGCCGGCGTTCCCGCCGACAACGGCGGTGCCACCGTGCCGGCGCCCGTCATGCCCGGCCAGCACGACACCATGCCGTCCTACTACTTCCGCGGCAACTTCACCGGGCTCGCGTTCCCGTCGCGCCACCGCGTGCCGGCGCACGTCGACGAACGCCTGTTCGTCACGCTCGGGCTCGGATCCATCTGCCGCGGCGGGAAGAAGGACTGCAAGCTCCGCCGGAGCAACGAGACCATCACGGTGGCGACCATGAACAACGTCTCCTTCCTTCACCAGACGAAGGCGTCGCTGCTGGAGCGCCACTACGACGGCACCGGGGAGGGCCTGTACACGGAGGACTTCCCCGACCGGCCGCCGCGGCCGTACAACTACACCGACATGGCCCTTATCCCGGTCGGGGCGCTGGAGGAGGGGCTTGAGCCGACGAGCAAGGCGATCAGGGTCCGGCGGTTCAAGTACAACGCGTCGGTGGAGATCGTGTTCCAGAGCACAGCGCTGCTGCAGAGCGACCCCAACCCGATGCACCTCCATGGACACGACTTCTTCGTGCTCGCGCAGGGGCTCGGCAACTTCGATCACAGGAAGGACGTGAAGAAGTTCAACTACCACAACCCGCAGATCAGGAACACCGTGCACGTGCCAAGGGTAGGATGGACCGCAATCCGCTTCGTCGCGGACAATCCAGGTATGTTAATGGCTCTCAATACACAATGCTAGGTATATGATCAATTTGCTCTCCAAAACTTTATATGTTGTCTAATCTTGGGTTGGATCGATATTGATGAACAGGGATGTGGTACGTGCATTGCCACTTTGAGTTCCACATCGTCATGGGTATGGCGACGGCATTCATCGTGGAGGATGGGCCGACACCAGAGACGAGCCTGCCACCACCGCCGGCGGACTTCAAGAGATGCGGGACCAATGGTTTCAGTAAGCCTTAATTAAGATACGAATATGATGGATGGGATTATTTTGACTCGAGCTTTTATTATTTGCTATACAATGTAATAACGAATAAAGATGAAGGCATGCATTATCATCCTTCATCACATTATTGGTTGTAATTGATGTAATTTTTTCTACACATGAACATTGATGCGGGAGCTGGTGCCAATACAATTAATTTATGAGGAATATAAGAGTTTAAGAGTTTGCAAATGTGTCTGTGTAACAATGAGATAAAAGAGCACATCATAAATATTATAAAAAAATGAGAGTGGGCAGGGAGGGGGGGGGCAATAAATCCCCACCTGAATAAAGGTGCCAAACCAGGGTTCGACCCCCTGGTCGGCTAGCTCCACCCCAGGGACTAACCAGCACTATAGGCCGCTTGGCCATCATAAATATTATTACAGGCCATCCTCTTTGGCCTTGTATAGTTCTCCTAAAGTTCCTAAAATTTTCACATTGCAGACCGTGTCACTTCTCACAGAACACGTCACTTTCACCAAAAATTTTACTAACTAAACGGGGTCTTTGATGGGTCATTTTCATCACATTCAATTTGCAAAGCCCATTGAAAACGAACCCATATGTGTCAATGGGCCGAAACTGTACCAGCAAGCAACAAAACACTACCAAAATAAATTAGCCCACGAACACCATCAACAAGGAGAACAAGAAAGGATTATTACTGTCCAAAATCGTCGTCGTCGACTGAAAAAAATATTAACACTTGAAAAAAAACATTTTTTGTCTGCCTACTGAACTGGAAAATGGTAATCTTGTTTTGCTTGTTGGCCGCCCAGACAATGAAGTCAACCAATGCGGCAATGCGTAAGACTAAATCGTTTCTCTGTGGACGACAAAACAGACAGACATCAAATGCTACAAGCTAAACGGCCCGGTCCAACTTTGCTATTCATCTAACAGCATCACACACCATCGATTAATCAAAATATCTCCCAACAAGGGAAAAAGGAAGAGTGCAAAGAATCTTGTGCAGTTGAAACAAAACTAATGAAGAACTTTGGGAGAAATATAGGGCATGGACGACAATTAGGTCATAGATGACGATTGACGACAGAGGTAAATACAAGGATGCTAGATTTACTTGCGATTTTGTTCCTTCATCTTTTATATACTAGCCTGCACCACAATTTTGTCCTTGCTATTTGGTTCAGACTAACTAACAATTTTTTTTCGTTGATGGTACTATTTATATATGTGCATCCATGCAGTTGATACCTTTATGAAAGAGGTTTATCTTCTGTTGATCTATTCTACATAGATTTGCTTACATACTCTTCCTGAATCCAACTAGCAGGGAGCATCAATATGAACTCACCCAAAGGTAGCTAAGATTCTACCACGTGCAGTTATACGCAATCTCCACCCCTGTGAAAAGAAAACACGGAAAAGTAAAACTTCATCCGTCTTGACTTAACTTGTATAGTTTTTTTTTCTTGAAGAAGGACTTGTGTAGCTTATTGCTCAAGATGAAACAAAGAATTGGATGTCGAGATGTGATCAATTGTCTTTCCATTCGTCGAATGAAAACATCAAACGTCCTTGTTGATGCAGCATCGTCCAAAGAATTATTCGCCCCATCTAAACATCCGGTAATTTACGGTATCTCCGACAGTCACAATAAGGAGATTTGTATGAATATATGATGCTGCAACGAGAGAGGAGTCAGCGTTTGACTTCTGATGTTTTTGGTTTGGTAGCTAGCGGTTGGTGAGAAGACCAGAAGAGGCCTTTGCCGGCCAAGAGCCCAAGACTGCCGAGACGCAACGACGCTAAACTGCTAACACACACGGTTTCGATTCGATATTCTCGCAATCTCGCTGTGTATGTACAGTCAATTCAACTGGTCCGGTTTTGACGACTAGTCATGTCATACTCATTTCTCGACTCTCAGCAATATTATTTCGTTTTGCGTGTTACTCCCTCCGTCTAGAAATGATAAACGTATTTGAATCCGAGGAAAAAAAACTAGATTTTGACTCTTAATTTCTCTTATATATATATATGCTCTAGCTAAATAATGTGCTTGTAAGTGAACTAATTATTGGTCGAAATTTGTAAAACTTTAACTTTTGTAAATCAAAATGCGCATATATTTCTGGACAGTGGAATTATTTATGAACTACCCCTTGTAAACATCTCAGCACGTTGCGAGAGTAAAAGTTGTACTGCACATAATTATGGTACTTCCTCGTACTGGCCTGCCAATCTTTTAATTTGACCTTTTAACTAATCGTGTTGGGATTTCGGCAATCCCGAACAGATAGAAAGAGAGAAAGAATGAAAGAACTTAAAACAATTGAACCAGAGATCAATAAATACAATGTCCAAGCCCCCTCATCCTCCACCCCTTGGGTCCTATTAACCATAGGAGAGAGGAGGTGGTTGTTTATATTATTTTCATTGGTGGGATTGAATATTACATTTGGGTCATTAACTATTACAATTGAGTTCCTGCATGTTACAATCAGGTCCTTGACCCTTACAATTACACCCTTTTACTCCTTCTTTGAGCCCCTTTTATACACATGGGGGTCCATAGCCTTAGGTATCCTAAGGCGCACCCCCAACAAATCGGCAGCAAAGCAGGGCTTAAGCCTCTGATTGGTTCAAAATGATATTTGTCTATCCTAAAAAAGGTAGGATAACCCAAGCAATGCAATCCAGCCGCTCTTACATGAATTTTTAACCAGTAATATTTCATTTCTGGGTTTTATGATTTCATTTTTCTGCAAAATCACCCTATAAAAAACTGCCAAGTAACGTTAGCTGTCACTAGGATATAATTTGCATCAATATGACACATAATATGGACTAATAACCACCCAAACTATTGTTGGATTCTTTCAGGATTTGATTTTTTATTCTCTATAGAGAGAGGAGAGAAAAGTCGTTGTGTGTAAGGGTCTGTTCTTTTCCTTCAAAAGGAATAGTGAATAGCACTATTCACCTATCACATCCATCACATCTCCTCTCAAAAAAAATACTATTCCAGTACTATTCATTTACAACTTCACTATTCCTTTTCAACGAACACAACAGGCCCTAAGAGTTGTGCTGAACAAAACTACCGCACTACCCCTATCTACCTGCATCCCAATCTTTTGGGCGTTAAAAGATGCTGCCAATGATATTTTAATTTATCTCCGGTGACCTTTTCATGAAGCATCTATCCCATCATCACCATAAAAAAAGTATAAAAAAGGCATCCAAAAGTAATTAAGTTAACCATGCATGCAATGCAATGCAACTATAGGTTGATTGCTGCGTGCAGTACGTCGTCGATCTTGTAAAAGGATTAAATTTCAAACGGTAAATTTTCTATACGTGCAGTGTCACTTGTTGTCATCATCGTTTTCTCGTGCTCACCAGTCTGGTTTGGCCCAGTCAACCGTTGCAAACGCCCGTCCAGTTCAGGTGTTTCATCTCCCAAGTCAACCACTTAGCTTGCCAGCTAGGTACAATACAGCAGTGCTGGCACAGCGAGGACATGCATATAAACAGGACATGCATGGTGACAATCCCAGAAGAAGCACAATCACTTGAGCACGAAATTGAATCAAGTTTCAAAGGTTCAAAAAACTTAGCTGTTCATGGCTGCCAAAGCCATGGCGGTCTCCTCCTTCCTCTGCATGGCCCTTGTGGCCGCCCTTGCGGCCACAGCTTCCATCGGCGGGGCCGCCGTCGTTGAGCACACCTTCGTTGCAAGTACTTGGATATTTTGACAATCTTTTCGTCGATTTCTTGGTTACTTTTGGTTAAAAGGTTTAGTCACCTTTTTTGTTAAAATAATATACTTTTTTGTGTTAAAAGTTTTTCTTACGCTGAACGTGATAGGGAGTTTAAGCTGCATGTCGGTAAAATAATAAAATTCTTGTCTGGTCCCACCAGTAACCAAAAATGATGTACCAATCATGCCAAAAAAAAAAAAAACACAGGTGCACGAGATGAACATGACCCACCTCTGCAACACGACCAAGATCTACGTGGTGAACGGGCAGCTCCCGGGCCCGGCGCTGGACGTCACTGACGGCGACTCGGTGGTCGTGCACATCGTCAACCGGCTGGAGCACGGCCTGACCATCCACTGGCACGGCGTCCGGCAGATCCGGAGCTGCTGGGCCGACGGCGCCGGCTTCGTCACCGAGTGCCCCATCCCTCCCGGCGGCGACCACACCTACCGCTTCAACGTCACCGGCCAGGTCGGCACGCTCTGGTGGCACGCCCACGTCACCTGCCTCCGCGCCACCGTCAATGGCGCCATCATCATCCGCCCCAAGGACGGCAGGTACCCGTTCCCGACGCCGGCGAGGGACGTGCCCATCGTCATCGGCGAGTGGTGGCAGCTCGACCTCGTCGAGCTCGACCGGAGGATGTCCAACGGCAACTTTGACGACAACCCGCTCTCGGCCACCATCAACGGCAAGCTCGGCGACCTCAGCAACTGCTCCGGCGTGCCAGAGGAGAGCTTCGTCCTCGACGTGGAGCGCGGCAAGAGCTATCTGCTGCGGATCATCAACACGGCGCTCTTCTCCGAGTACTACTTCAAGGTCGCCGGACACAACTTCACTGTGGTCGGCGCCGACGGCAACTACCTCACACCGTTCGAGACGGACATGATCACCGTCGCGCCGGGCGAGACAATCGACGTGCTTATGGCCGCCGACGCCCCGCCGGCGCACTACCACATGGTCGCGCTCGCCAACCAGCCGCCGGAGCCCGACCCGCAGATCCCGGTGTTCACCTCCCGCGGCCTCGTCCGGTACGCCGGCGTGCGCGGCGACAACAGCGGCCTCCCCGTGGCGACGCCCCTCATGCCCGACCAGCACAACACCATGCCGTCCTACTACTTCCATGGCAACCTCACCGGGCTCGCGTACCCGGAGCGCCACCGCGTGCCGATGCACGTCGACGAGCGGTTCTACATCACGCTGGGGTTGGGCTCCCTCTGCCGCGGCGGCAAGAAGGTGTGCAAGCGCCGCCGGAGCAACGAGACCATCGTGGTGGCCACCATGAACAACGTCTCCTTCCACCACCCCACCACCACGTCACTGCTGGAGCGCTACTACGACGGCACCGGCAAGGGCGTGTACACGGAGGACTTCCCGGAGAAGCCGCCGCACCCATACAACTACACGGACCGGAACCTGATCCCGGGCGGCCCGCTCGAGGAGGCGCTGGAGCCGACGTTCAAGGCGACCAAGCTCCGGCGGTTCAAGTACAACACGTCGGTGGAGATCGTGTTCCAGAGCACGGCGCTGCTACAGAGCGACTCCAACCCCATGCACCTCCATGGATACGACTTCTTCGTGCTCGCGCAGGGGCTCGGCAACTTCGACCCCAAGAGTGACCTCAAGAAGTTCAATTACCACAACCCGCAGCTTAGGAACACCGTGCAGGTCCCCAGGACGGGATGGGCTGCAGTACGCTTCGTCACGGACAATCCAGGTACGACCACTGCCATTTCGCTCTCTACGCACGATCGATTGGGGTTTTTTGCACTAGTAATTAAGGGGATTGTGCATATCATTTATCTAATCATTGAGTGAATAATTTTGATGATGATCAGGAATGTGGTACTTGCATTGCCACTTTGAGTTCCACATTGTGATGGGCATGGCGACAGCGTTCATTGTTGAGGATGGGCCGACACCCGAGACGAGCCTCCCTCCACCGCCGTCCGAATTCAAGAGATGTGGCGCCAATGGTCTCACTAGACCGTAGACTTTTTGAAACAGCAACGAAGAGAGATTGAGTCGAACTTTTATGCATACAGTACATAACAAATAAAGATGAAGGTCACATTGGCATCCTTCATATATCGTATTATTGGTTCTCACTACTGGTCATTCATGTCAGGGTTGTAATTCTTTTTTATTTTAGCATTTATTCAAAAGTTCGTGGAGATCAAAATGAGTGTAACTTTATCCTATATTGTTGAAATTATATGAGAAAGTATGGATTCAATCCTTCTTTGTTCTTTTAATATATTCATTCATGCGTATTGGCCAGTTAGGCAAAGTTCTTCCTAGCGAGAACTGTTGTATTTTTTCTGCTATATCAGTAGAAAGTCACTCATCGAGTGTTGCTCGTTCAGAAAAGAAAAGTAGATCAGCGAGTTAATATAGCCCACTTCGTCAGCTGTTGCTGATGCAGTGAGGAGAGAAAACCACATCCATCTTATCTACAATTTTGACCAATGCCATCCAACTTAGACCGAGGATGAAGAGTATACCACGAATTTTTTTTTTATCTTTCGAAAACTAAATCATGTAATTTTCATCAAATTATTCCTACCACTGGGCTTTCACATGCATATTGTTGTTGTTGCTATTTATATGCCCACAGCCCAAAAGAACATATAGTTTATATATCGGCCCAAATGCATGTTGCTGATAATAATAGTGGGCCAGATTCATCTAAGGAAAATGATCAAAACTTTAGAAGATTGCTGATATGGGCAGTTTGGGCATGAATATGATCTCATACTGCGCCAGATCTCTTGTTTATGAAAACATTTAAATGTATTTAATGTATATAATTGGTAAAGATGAAGGTATAAAATTCCATATTATTAGCGGTCATTCTTCTTGTGGAAGATCAAATTGAAGGACCGATTAGGCGATCAGAGAGGGGGGGGGGGGGGCGGGGGGAGTGAATGAGAGCCGATAAAATTCTCCGACGAGAACTTCGGCCTATGCCCTGATTTCACTTCCGTGCAATCCCTCGCATATCTTGCCAAGACCATGTAGCCACAGAGGTGCTATTGGTCCTAGGAGCAAGTGCTCCCACCCAAACAAGCAACCGAAACCGCAGCAGAAAAACTGTGACGCGTGCTGTCTGTGCTACACCGGTCAGCACGGTGAGGTGCACCGGTCAGGCCGGTGTGCTGCACCATTTAGGCCGGTGTGCACAGCAGCACAAACAAAAATATTACAGAAAGTCTCAGTGAGATCTCTAGGCCCTGGAACAAAAACCACCTCAAACCAAGAAGCCAACAACCACAAGACGCTACTCCAACCGAGCCAGGCAGGGGCAAACCAACATGAATCCTACCAAGAACTGACCCTGAGAAAACACAATCGAATCCCCACTGAACCAACAGTTCACCCGAGCCAAAACCCACAAAGGGCCTGCACCAGTCAGACCGGTGAGATGCACCGGTCAGACCGGTCGCGCCTGGGCAGCTCGGGACGAACTCCTCCCGCGGGTCAACTCCTTGATTCATAACGTTTGATCTCCCAATTCGCTCCACGGAGTCAAGAGAAACTTTGGGGAAGGTAGGAACACCTCATGGGTGAACTCTAGCTCAAAGCACAAACCCCAAATCACTCTAGAAAAGGAGGAATCGCAAATCTCGTGCCTCTACCACAAGAACACGAGGAACTCCGAAAACCCCAAAATCAAAGGCCTTTCCACGGATTTGAATGGGGAAAATCACCAAGAAAAGAGGCACAACAACTTCATGAGTGAATCCACCAACAAATCCCGCAAGGAAACTCCTCCAAACCTCTCCACAAAAATCCAAAGAAAAGGCTCCAAAAATCACCAAAAAGGAAAATGCCGGGAGACAACCAAACACAAGATGAACCACACCGAATCTTCTTTACATGCCATGAAAGGTTCATACAAGGTCTAGCAAGCCATCCAAACATCCAACCCTCTCTCTAGATGAAACATGAAGCTCTCATGCTAGCCTAAGGAAAAACTAGAGAAAAAGAGAAGAGCAAATGGCCTAGGATTCCAAGAGTTGGCTGCCATCTCCCACTCAAGTGAGTATATATGGAGAGCTCCAAATGACCAAACTACCCCTACAACATAAAAGAAGATACACGCCCACCAAGGGTGCTTTGGGAAGTTTTGGTTGATTCTCCATCGAACTGATGCTCGTCGACTGCAAGCCCGCTTCAACTCCACACAAGCCTTGGGATCACGCCGCGTGTCCTCCGTTTCAAAGCTTCCAGTCGCCCACGGGACCGACCGGTCAGACCGGTCCTCCTCACCGGTCAGACCGGTCCACACCTGATAGGGACCACATGATAGGGACCGTTGCAAGAAAGGTCCTGGGGATGGCCCAATCTTCACGGCAGTAGGTTTCGTAACAAGATAACTTGCTGCAAGCAGTGGGTAAATGCTTTATACCTGACAAAGGTTGTATGCGACCAAGCGACGGGGAGGGAGGCACCAAATCCGCGAAGACTTCGACTCGATCTCCAAACGACCGCAGAACCACAAGCCGGAACTAATTCACACAAAACGGTGCAGCAATGCTGGAAACCGTAGAGCATGAAGTAGCGGAATCCAGAGGGATCTCTTCACAAGTCCAAGAGGAACAAGGAAGAACAAGGGTGTGTAAGGTACTCAGCAGCATTGACTGCGACAAACCATATGAGACTATCAATTCATCGTGATCAAAACTGAGTTTTCGGTAGTACATAGGGGGTATTTATACTAGGAACAACTCTCCTAGATGGGTGTGGGATAAATGTGAATTTTAGTGGCCACGTTGAGGAGGTGGAAAGCCAACTGGTGGAAACATTCATGCAGTTCTTCGGTTTCACACGCATCTTCTCAGCTTATGCGCATCCTTCAGTAAAATGGTCATTACTCCTAGTTCGAAAGTCGAAATGATGTGCCGTTTGTTGGGTTGGAATCTTGATTTCAAGGAGCTTCCAGTGATGTATCACTTGACCCTCATCTCTTCCCGAGATGGTACAAACTTGGACAGAAAGTTGAGGCATCTATCATGTAATCTTGAGTCTTGCGTGTGTAACCCATCTCAACTTGGGCAACAGTCTTGGTGTCCTTCGTGTAACCCTTCGCGTCTTCCGTGTAACCTATCATAGAAGTCTCTTGTATAAATTTGAGTAGAATTAAAGTACAAGACTTAGGTACTATATGACTCTCAGCAATATTGCAATGCAACTCAGAGAGGAAAGCATGCACCTCTTGTTGGAGTTTGTTTGCTCCGCTGCGCGTAACTGGCCCTTTGTTCAATTGTGCTTGCATATCCGATGCTTGTTCTTGTGTAACCAGTTCTTCACTTGATGCTTGAGATGTAACCAGAGGTGGATTTGGTGTAACCAATGATACATCTCGTGTAACCATGGCATATGGGTTACATATGGCTGGGATGTCCTCAACATCCCCCCCCTCTTGAAAAGGAGTCACCCTCGACTCTTTTATATATGTGAGGCTTGGCATGTGCACATCAACACCGGTCCGGCCGGTCAAGGCAACCGTTCAGACTAGTCTAGTGCAGACCCACTACTACCTTGCACCGGCTCCATCTTCCCGACGTCGTCTTTCTCTTCTTGCCAGCGTCGGCCACCGGGTACCTCGAACGAAGCCTACTTGTCTCTCCACTCCTCGGAGGTCACACAGACAAAGACCTTTCACGCTTGTTCTTCACCTTCACCACACGAATAAAGCCACAACCTACACCTACAATACTAGGCCAAGGGTCAGTCCACACAACATTGTGAATCACTCATCACTAAGGAGCGACAATCCACCGGTTCTCGGACCACACAGGTCCTCAATCTCCCCCTTGATGAGGGCATTGACAACACACACATAGTAACCATCACAAGAAAGAAAGAAAAAGAAAACAAACGAACAACAACCCAATCAAGTGATCCAAAAGCTAAAGAAAAGCGAAAACCTGATCACCTGAAAGCAAAAGTCTCGGTCCCCTAAGGCAAGGGCAACGGCTTAACACAAGCGTGACAAAAACCAAAGCTCACAAAGAGCAAACCCCAAAGCAAGAACTCAGGCAACACAAGGAGCTCCCCCTTAAGATATGCAGGCTCCCCTGAGCAAATGCAAACCACCCTGAAGAAATGCATGCAATGCGTGCCATGCAAAACAGAGTAGCTCAACAGCTCGACTCTGGCCATCACCGGTCAGACTATTAGGCCGGTGAGCAACAATCTCCCAGGTCCAGTCTGCGTGACCGGTCAGACTGGTGACCCACACCGGTCAGGCCGGTGACACTTCAGTGCCCAGAAAATGCTCGAAACTGCCTGAAAACCCTGTAAATGCATCTAGAATCATTTTTCCTTCACAAATCTCTTCCTCTTGTTGACAATGCATGAATCAAGGCATAATCCAGAAAAATTCAACCTAGAGATTCTCAAATAGACATAAAGCACCACAAAATGCTACAAGTGAGTAAATAAGCAAGCTAAGACATTCCAAAGTTCCATATAAGTATTGCCATTAAGATAGTAAAGCTATATGAGCAAATGAGCAAGCCATGATCAAGTAAAGCAATTTTGCGAAAAATTTCCTTCTCATGAGCTAAAGACCTAAACATGAGCAAAACATGCCAAAATGAATCTAGATCACACAAACTTCATTCTAGGTCACACATCCTTATCACAAGATCATTGCAAACACCCACAAGCATCTCATGTCATGTTAAAGCCACCGAGCCATGTGTCTACTTAAAATGAGACTTCTCATGGTAGACAACATGCAATGGTTTAGGACCCAAATAAATTGCATTTTAAGCATATATGACATGGAACAAAAGAGAGCATAACTTGAAGCATAGGAATTTCATTTTTCAAGTTTAAGCACAAAATGGTACATGATATCCAAGCAAAACTTAAGCATGATATAGACCACCAAAGCACACTAAGATCATGCAAAGCCTTAAACTCACGAGAGAGAGCCTATCTAGCATTTTTTTAAAAACAAGCCAACTCATCATGCAAATGTAGCAAAACTATCAAGAGCATAGCTATTATCACATCTTGAAATTTCCAATTTCAGGATGTGAATAGAAAGAATAGTTAAACAACATTTTTCCCATAATTTTACAATTTTCTCAACATTTATTTTCTTTACAGGAAATATAGTATGGGGAAAAGGCTTTGTTTGTTTTTCGGAATTAAATAAATGGTTATGTGTGTTGCATACATGCCGATGCATCTCAGTGTTTATGAGTGCAAAAGGTTTTTAAATGCGCTTAGGTGCTGACCAAATCCTTCTGAGAATTTTCCAGCTTTTTCTGGAATTTAGTCTCATTTTCTCTGAGCTTATTCTATTTATTAGAAGGCTCTAAAATCTTTTTCATGAGCTCCAAATATTTTATTTGGATTGTTCGTATCTCAATCTATCTCTGAGAATTTTTCTGGAATTTTGAGAATTTTCTGGGTATTTTTCGTGCCTCTAAACATTTTCTAAACTTTTCTGGAATTGTTTTTGCACTGAAAATAATTTCGGAAAATAATAAAGAAAACCATCCTTTCCTTCTGGGCTGAGCCCACGAGCCCGATCCATCCCCGCCGACCCGCTCCGTCCCGACCCAGCGGCCAGCCCGCGAAAGCCCATCCGGGCCCATCACCGACCACCCGTGGCCAGCACGGCTATGACCGTCGCTGCCGCGGTTTCCTTGGCGTGCGCGCCAGGGAACCTCGTGCCCCGCAACTTATAAAAGGCGAGCACCCGAGGCCCCGCGTGCCCTAGCCGTCCGCCGCCCTAGCCCGCCTCTGCGCTGCGCTGCCGTCACCAGGAGGCCGAGCGCCGTTGCCGGCCGCTCGCCGACTTGCCGGACGAGGACGCCGAGAGAGCAAGCTGTCCCTGCCACGAGCTCTGCCTCGCCGGACTGCACACCCGCCGGTCATTTCTGTCACCGGAAGCCCGCCGGAGCGCCACTGCTACCTAATGCCGAGCTACAGGCCGCCGTCTTCCGTCACCGGCGAAATTCGGCTGCCTCCCTCCGTCCCCGCCACAGGTGAGCATCTCTCCGAGAGCCCTTCCTTGTCTAGCATGGCCGAAGCTCTTTGAGCTGATGCAATATTTTCTCCCACCCTAATCAGCCGCAGGCCATGTTTGATTTATTGGATCTGCTGGCCCATTCTTTTCTTTATTTCAATCTCCTTGCACTATCTTTTATTTTCTTCCTATTTCTTTTCTTTATTATTCCAACCAATGCCAGATGACGATGGTGCTATTCCGGTTGCCAGGTCAGGCCTTCTTGCAATCAGCTTGCCTAGGTCCAACTCGAGATCGGACTCTGCAGCTCCCTCCGTACGATCCGAGTTGTGCACGTCAAGGACTCTAGGCCGGCCGACCCAATAGGGTGTAACTTGCATCCATGTTATAGTCTACCGGTCTATAAATCCATCCTCCGCAAATTCTTTTTACCCTAACTCCTTCGCAAGCCGCATCCACCCGGCCGATTTTTTTTTCATCTAATCGTAGAGCACCCGCACATGTGCTAGCGCTGCTGCGGTGCGCCGTCCAGGGCAAGCTGTAAGCTGGCGCCATCTATCTAATCCGCACGAGCAGCGCCGCCGTCGCTGCCATCCGCTTCAATCCCGGCCGAAGTCCGTTCGCCCTGTCTCTAGAGATCGAGCTCCGTCCGCCGGCCGAGTTTAATCTGGCACATCACGAAGGTCATCCCGAGGACGCCGTCGCCGAGTTGTTGCTTGAGGAACACGTGCGTCGTCCAATCTGAAGGTCGAACTCGATCAGCATCCGTCGTCCCCCATCGAGTTTGGTCTCCAACCGTCATGTTCGTTGCCGTCGTCCATCGCTTGCCTTATTAGGTGAGAACACCAGCACGTTGCCAATCTCGTGTCTCGTTTTACTCTCATATCTCTCAAGATCGATCTATAGGTGATTCTACCCATAACCTATCTTGTTCATGTTTTCCTCCAGTTATTTTCTGTCGTGGTAATCTATCTCTGCTCACCGATGCAAGCCACTCTGTGGTCACATCACCTGCGTTGCCGAGCCAGGGTGTCGAGCCCGGCCGTTATCGCCGCTGGTGAGATGACCTGCGCATGCACACGCCTCTGTCGTTCATCGTTTTTCTCTAATCTCTGCAGCTTTGCAATCTATGCTGCAGTGTTGCCTGCGCCCGTGCCATTCCGAGCTAGCTGCTGCAGCTTGCGCTTGCCTCGCGCTGCATGTTGTTGCTGTCAGTGGAAGATGCAAATTAACAAAGCCATGCACGCCTCTCCTCAATGCATGCAAGCAAAAGAAGGTGACAATCAATTCCTTTGCCACCTTGTTTATTCCTTATATACCCGAGTGATGTCATGCTTACATCATGCTTAGCAATGATGACTCTGTTTTCCTCATCTCCATGCACGTAAGCACCAGGAAGAAGCACGGCCACTACCAGCACCTCAACGCCGTCGTCGTTGCTACATGCCATCTTGGCCACCAGCTTGCTTGTGCTTTTGTCTTGCCGAGCTTGTCGTCGACGCCACTAGCGTGCCTGGTGAGAACCTCCACAAGAACTCGTCCGTCCCTTTCTCACTAGTCATCACTGATCAATGCAAACCAACAGCACCATGCATGTATATGACCATGGCCATCAATTCCCTATTGCCGTATTCTTTTATTGTGTAAGCACTTTGTGATTCAGCAATAGTCCATTCCTAAAGTATACCTTGTCTACCAAACCGTGTAAGCCTATCACCAGAGACGTGCTTATTAGCTACCTGTACATGTCCATCTCTGACTCTAATCCATGCATGCATCAATGTATCAGTATGCATATACGAGGAAAGACCTTCCTTGCCTCAATGTCTTAATGTTTTACTATCCAAGTGTCCCGCCGATGTCATGTTTACATCAAGCTGGTTCTCATCATGTCAGAACCAATTTATTTATTCTTTTAATTTTTCTTTCATGACTATTGCTCATGGTGACATCATCTTTATGTCATATTCAATCAGCTATCCCTTTTTCTTGTTAAAATCCATATCTTATTCAATTCAATTCCGATTCCAGCAGTTCTTTTGCTCACACGTTCATCTCGACGTAAACATCAGTTTAGTACTGTTTTTCAGTGCATTTTACGATGATTGGTGTACTGTTTTTAATTTAATTCTTTTGTTTGCTTGTACGTGTGTGCTCCGGGTATTTGTCTTGAATGATTGACGCGAGTAGAATGAACGCATTGTCCGAGAAGCATTGAAGAGCATGAAGATGAAGATATTCTTAGCAACAACATTACCCTGGTTAAAGGCAAGTGTGTCCTTGTTCTTTTGTCCCAATAATTACTTAATCACTCATTGCATTGCTTTGTATTAATATTGATGGGTCCTATTAAGGTTTATCCTAGTTTTAATATCATTCCTTGTCAACCTGGGTTTACCGTTGTGTTGGGTAGTATTGCTTAGTTGCTTTACTTGGGTTATGGTGGTTCTAATGAACAACAATGATGAACATGCTTTACTTTTATGCTATATACCTCTGGTTAATACATGATCAGAATGTTTAATCGGAACATGGAGCGACCACCCAGGACAACAGTGCAACCACAAGGCCATATGGCTCTGACTTGGCTAATTAATTAGGGACTCTAGTGTTGGGGTGACCTTACCTGATAAGGGCAAGGGAGAGCATTAGTTGAGGTATAGACTCGCTCTAGTAGGGAGTTGGGCTTTGCTAAGACACGGTACCTACTAGGGGACTTTATACTTTGCGGCGGCTCGGAACCTTCGCGGGTTGCTTCACACTGGGGAAACTTTGTAAAGGCCTCGTAGCGTCCCTATGCAATCACACCTCGGTAGTGTGGTATGATGCCTAGCTAGCATCGCATGGTTGGGTTCAAAGTTCTTCGGAACTTTTACGCGACTTGTGGGTAAAGATGTACAACCTCTGCAAAGTGTTAAAAACTAATCGATTAGCCATGCTCAGTCAAGAGCGGCCTGGACCCTCACATGATAATTGAACGTGAAGATTAACTTAAATTGTGGTTTATGGTTATGTTAGCCATATGCTTATGGCGCATCTTTATGTTAATTGTGTGTTGGTATATACTTATACCTTATTAGTAATGATGTGCTAATAAAATTTGAGCAACTAAAAGTGCCTAATGCAGTCAACCTGTCAGCCTTTCCTTGTTAAGCCTTTGCATTCATACTTTCCCCACACTTGCTGAGTACGATATGTGCTCCCCCTTGCTATAAATAATGTTGCTCAGAAAGAGGAAGCTGCTATGAAGTTGTTGTGAAGATGTTGCTAATGCTAGGCGTACGTAACCCGCAGTCGACTGCCTGTGATGTTTGGATCCTTCGTTTCCAGGATTAAGCGTAAATCTTTGATAATCTTTCTTTTTCTTACGTGATACTGTTACTGTTATTCACTTATGTCAACTATATGCATGAAACTTGATCCTGGCATGCATATAGACCTGCACTTGGTTTTCTTTGGAAAAACATGTGTGACAGTTATCGATCACCAAATCATATCCATCATGCTCACAAACTCGCAACTAGCATACCATGGTCATCAATGTATATAGGAGAAGCTCATCCTACCAAAATCCGTATGATACAAATGCAAACAATCTAAGATACAAAGATGACTATACATCATGATACAAATGCAATGCCAAGCATAAAGTAAATATGATACATATGCTACAAGGAGCTCCCACCACCAACTCAAGAAAGCAAACACACACCGAGCTCACCCCGCAAGCGGGTGAAAGTGGCTTGGTGAAGTGGTTTGGTAAAGATATTGATTAGCTGGTTTTGGGTGGGCACATGGATCAAATCAATTTTTCTCTTCTCCACATTATCTCTCAGGAAGTTGTACCTCACCTCAATATGCTTTGTTTTGGAATGGAGAACGGGATTCTTGGCTACACTTATGGCACTGGTACTATCACAAAAGAGTGGGACATGGGAACACTTCTCACCAAAGTCATTCATAGTGTAGGTAATCCATAGGAGTTGGGAACAACAATTGGTTGCAGCTACATACTCGGCCTCGGTAGTGTACTGGGCTACACTGGACTGCTTGCGGGATGACCAGGATACCAAAGAAGATCCAAGAAACTGACAAGTACCCGAGGTAGACTTGCGATCCAAACGACACCCAGTGAAGTCAGTGTCCTCAAACCTGTGAAGGTTGAGTGTTGAGGAAGTAGAATACCAAAGACAAAACTCAGGAGTGTAGTTCAGATACCTGAAAATCCTCTTGACGGCCTGCCGATGTGAAGTCCTTGGTGAAGCCTGAAAACGAGCGCACAGACACACGTTGAACTGTATGTCTTGCGTCGTCGCCGTCAAGTAGAGGAGGGAGCCGATCATGCTCCAGTACTCCTTCTAGTCCACGAGTTCACCATTCTCATCTGCATCCAAAGCCGTAGTCGTACTCATCGGCGTCGCCGTTAGCTTGGAATCATCCATCTTGATTTTCTTCACAATGTCATTGGTGTACTTCGCTTGATGCACAAACATCCCGTCCTTGTAGTGCTTGATTTGGAGCCCGAGAAAGAACTGCAACTCTCCCATCATTGACATTTCAAATTCCCTGCTCATATCCTTTGTAAACCTAGCAACCAAAGAGTGAGACGAACCGCCAAAGATAATATCATCCACATACACCTGCACGATCAAGATATCATCACCCTGCCTGAGGAGAAAGAGAGTCTGATCCATCTTTCACATCACAAACACGTTGCTAAACAAGAACCCTCTCAACCTACCATACCATGCCCTGGGTGCTTGTTTTAGGCCATATAGTGCTTTTCTGAGTTTGTACACACGGTGGGGGTATCTGTCACTCTCAAAACCCAGGGGTTGCCTCACATATACTTCCTCTTCTAACACCCCATTCAAGAAGGCACTCTTCATGTCCATTTGGTACAATTTGAACCCTTTAGCAACAGAAAATGCTAGAAGGATCCAAATTGCCTCCAAACGGGCCATCAGAGCAAATGTCTCCTCATAGTCTATCCCCTCCTTCTGACTATACCCCTGACAACAAACCTCGATTTTCTCCCTCTTTATTTTTCCACACTCATTTTGCCCCAATAGGTTTGCAATTTGGTGGAGGCTCAACCAACTCACACACCTGATTCCTCTCAAAGTTTTCAAGCTCCTCATGCATAGTGTTCAACCAATCCGGATTACAAAGTGTGTGTCCAATATCCTTGGTCTCGAAAGAAGCGACAAATGCAGAATGAGCAAAATGAGAGTACTTCTATGACCTGGACCGTGTAGTGCGTTCATGAAGGTCACCTATGATCCTCGAAGGTGGATGATCCACCTGTACACGCCGGGGAGCCTCACGTCTGGAGACAACCTCCCCCTCGGCAGCAGCTTCCACTCGAACACCATCAGTCATCGTAGGAGTAGGGGATGGACCATCCTTGATCGTCGTCGTCGTAGTGGAAGTAGTAGGTACACGATCAGCTGCGAGAACACCACCACCATCATCATCTCCATCTTCTTGCACCTCCTCCTCAAAGATCTCCTCACCAAATTCATCATCACATGCACGCTCAAAGACCAAAGAGCTACGCAGCTATGTCTCATCCAAGGTAACCTCGCAAGTCTCCACGATTTGGCTAGTTTCAAGATTGAGCACACGATATGCTCGAGAATGAGTAGCATAACTAAAGAAAATATCATCAATAGACCTAGCTTCAAACTTATCCATCTTTCTGCCCTTCTTAAGAATGAAACACTTGCAGCCAAAGACGTGAAAGTGGCTTAACTTTGGTGCTCGACCATGCATCAGCTCATAGCATAGTTTCTTCTTAAAAGCCGGAGGAGGATCCGATTTGACGCATAGTGTCGGGGATGGTCATAAGGGGTCCCCTAACTAAGGGGATAATCACCCTCATTAAACGCAAATCACTTAGGGGATGTTTGGTTGGTGGCCACTCCCTGCCACGGCACTGTGCCGCTCACCACACTGCCGCGGCGGTCGTTCCGCCCGCCACGGAAATCACTGTTCTGTGGCAGGGGTGCCGGTGGCGAGGCGGGTTGTGGCCCCAGACCAAACAGCCCCTTACAATCAAATCACTGCAGACCCAAAAAGGGGACGGGGCGCACGTCAAGCCCACGGCCTGCTACGGCCCAACAGCGCCTTGGGCCTCCCCATCGAGAGCGCTTGCCCGTACGCCCCATCCTCCGCCTTGCTCGAGGGCCACGACCCCCTTGAGCAGGTTTCCGCCTCGCTCGAGGGTCACGGTCCCCTCGAGCAACTTTCTGCCTCGCTCGAGGGGCTCGACCCCCCTCGAGTGGATATCTAGCTCCGCCTCGCTCGAGGCCATCCCTCGACCGATGGCGCCCCGCACCTCCGCTCCACCTACCTGGACCCGCGGCGGGACGCCGTAGTCAAAAGAAAATCTCCTCCCATGCTGCGCGGCTGACACGGTCTGAGCATTTGACACCGTCACTGTGCGGCCGAACCCGTCGCTGTGCGGCCATCCTAGCCCTATGCAGCGTTGCGTGGCCCTGTGCGGACAGGTTGGCGTCACTCCACGGCATTGTGCCGCCTGCTCCCGTCCTCCCCCACGCGGCGAGACCCTTGAACAGGTATGGGGACACCCTCGAAAGGTGTACGGGTGGCGAGCGGACGCATGCGCTGACCGGCACCACGTACGGACGACATGCACCATGTCTTATCCACCAACTCTGGTGCTGCGCGGCCATCCCCGGCACTGTGCGACCATCCCCGGCGCTGTACAGCCATCCTCGTCGCTGTGCGAAGAGCTGCGCAGTCCTGTGCGGACAGGCTAGAGTCATTTCACGATCCTATGCTGCCAACTCCCGTCCTCCCCCGCGGTGAGACCCTCGAACAAGCAGGAACACACCCTCGAAATCGCTCCCAGACAAGCGCAGGAGCTGCCATGACGCCCGCGGAAGCCGGAGCTTGCCATCAACTCGCGCCAGGAGCAAGGATCCGCGAGGAAGACAATCCCTGGCACCACGCTCGCCAGGACATAATCACTGTACATGTTACTGTGCGGCTCCCCTGTAACTGCCCCTCCTTGGCCTATATAAGGAGGAGGCAGACGCCCGGCCGCGTGCACACCCACAAACGCACACGCATTCACACACCTCACACGCCCATTGCGCACTCCACCGTCCACGATATTGGCGCTTGTCTCAATCATCCTTAGCAGGGACCTGGAGGGCTCGCCTCCTCTCCCGTCTTGCTTGTAGCCCCCTCTACGAGCACCACCGGTGCAAAGTTAATACAGTGCGCATGCACACCCTGCTGGACGTACGGCCCCGTGGCCGAAACTAGGATAAATCCGTGTCCCTGTGTTAGCATTCACACCAACCATCGAGAGACAAATCACAACGTGATTCACTAGTTAGTGTCGGAGCTAATCCGGACACCGACAGTTGGCGCGCCAGGTAAGGGTACGCACTATGATCATCCACCAGTTTTCTTGATGGTGATCCACACGGAGTTGTCGTCAAGGCACCCCATGGGTTGCTCCGACCCATTCCCGGCCGGATTCGAGGTCCGGTTCGGGAGCTTGGAGTTCCAGGTGACGGGCAGCGGCTACCTCATGCGTCTCCTCAGGAGGGACGCGAACATGGAGGCTCTGGTGCCAGCTCCGGTGCCAGCTCCACAATCACCCCGACGCCGAAGGTGTTCAGGCCAGCACTCGCGACAAGCGCGCGCAGAGCGACGCAGGGCGGCGTGTGCCGGCTCCCCCAGAGGGTCGAAGCTGGCAAGCTCCCGCCTGCTGTTGTGGCGGAAGGGGACGCACCGCCACCGGCGAACCCAGTAGCGCGTCCCGTCGGGGAAGCCGTGGCCACGCGGCCGTAGTTTCCCCACGGGATGCGCAACTCATCCATGGCGTACTCCTTATCGGTCAGCACGGACCTGGCTGCGTACGAGGATCTCTTGGGTCATCACTTCATGTCGATCTGGAACCTCATCGCTACCTCACCCGGCGAGTCTTACCGTGACTCCGACAGCGAGGAACACGCACATGGGCACGGGGGTCCGTAGTGGGATTACTCCAGGCTCTGGGACCCTAAGGCCTTCAGGCGGTTCAGGGCGCGGGGGACTACTGCCTCACCTGCTCTGATGACCCTAGCGAGGGGGATTACGATCCCTCGCGTGAGTGCTTTGTTTTGTCGCCATTGAGGAGCACGAAGGCGGAGGGGACGGAACGGGTGATGTGGCGGCTCGCAACAACCCGACGGTGAACCGGCAGGCAGGAATGCCACCGGACAACACAACGCTTCCTGCATAGCTGGCCCAGGTCCGGGAGCTGGAGGCAAAGCTCATGGCAGAGCGCCAGCAAGTGCGACAGCTGCAAGCTACGCTCGAGAGGGCCAGACCCTCATCACAGGGCAGACGCGCCAGAGAAGCGGGACGTATCGCCCATGCCTGCATTGAAGTTGATGCTGACGCGGACGGCCTGCCGAACCTGGCGAGAGCCAGCCAGAAGCTCGTTGCCGCGGCGACCTTGATTCGAGCCATGCCCGAACCATCGACGCTTGAGGGACGCAACCTGCACCGCGAGGCGCAGGCCCTCATCGAGCAAGCCGTGGTGCAGCAAGCCGAGAGCTCTGCATCTCGCATGCACCACCAGTCCAGCGTAAAAACTGGTGGAGGTGCCCGGGACCAGGAGGCATCGGTCCACACCCCGCACCGGGCACCCACTGTCCACGACAGTAACCAGAGAAAGCCCGCTAAGGAGCGGATTCAGGATACGCGTGGCAAAGCCGACGATGGTGACACCCGCAACATCTTGAACAAGAAGAAGCAGGACGCCGTGGCGTCGCACGGCTACCACCTCAATGTGGTGGTCGTTACGACATCCGGGAGGATAGGAGCCTGACACAGGAGCCGGACACCAGAGCCCACGGGAACCCATGTGTTCAGCCGGGCGATCCGCGCGGCCGCGATCCCCCCGCGCTTCCGGCAACCTGCGACCGTGACCAAGTACTCGAGGGAAACAGACCCCTGGGTGTGGCTCAACGACTACCTGTTGGCATTTCTTAGCGTCACTACTAACGACGCCGAGTTAGCGTGAACACCAAGACTTGCCAGAGGTAAATCTAAACGATCATGAATGAATCCACAAACGCACAGATAAACCATTGTAGCATTTCCCCAAGGAAGGAGAGTATTCCAAGGGTATCATATCCGTGGCAGGCAATGGTGGATATCATAGACTTATGCTTTTGCAATAAATGTAAGCCAAGAGATAGATATAGGAAACAACAACTCAAAGGCAGGGGTAAGATAAAAGATATGATAGGGTAGTGCGACACACACTCAGATCTACCTCTACTCTAGTACTCTACGGCATAGGGGGAACATACGAGTTAGCTCTAGGTTCTAATGTACTAAACATACAAAGCTAGAAGATACAACAGATAGGCATGAAACATTGCATGAGAGGGTAAGGTTCAGCACCTGGGTACAAACGGGGAGATAGCCCACGACGACCAACACTCTGCGAAACTATACTTTAGACTCCTACAGCAATACCCCAGCGCGGAGGGTTCCAAAGGGTCAAACAGTTGTCACCACTGCGGCCTACCTCAATCGTTACAGGGGGTATGCTCATAACTAACGTAGCCACAACCCAGGCACCATGCCTGCGTTGCTACTAGACTTCACCCAGCCTGGGCTATTGTGACCCAGGGTGAGAGCCACCAGAAGACTGGTCAACTTAGACCGAGTACCGTAGCTTGAACACAAACCTCATGCCACACTATCATGCCATCTAACAAGATCAACTAAGGCTAGACATACAAATGGATACGAACTCTCTTATGTCTTGTCAACAAGATCAAAGGGTCGTGTTCGTGAAGAACACGAGCCTCTAACTTATGAACAAACACATAAGGAATGAGTTTATCATCCTTCAAGTGGATCAAAAGGTAGTGTTCATGAAGAACACAAGCCTCTAAATGATGAACAAGAGATGAACTCAAGAACATATCAAGCATATGATCTACCATGACTTTATATGAAATAGTTGAATAACTGAAGTAGATCAAAGTCATACAATGAAATAAAGATAAAAGAGAACTCATACCTAGACTCCAAAGTAGACTTGGAACCTGAATAAGAGCTACTCTAGCCTACCCCCTAGCCTTGGAGACTAAAAGTGAGAGGAGAATGAGAGAGTGGTGTGTGTGAAATGGGAGTCCTCCCCTTCTATTTATAGGCAAGGAGGAGGCTTGCCTCGGGCACCAAATGGCCTCAAAACACCCGGGTGTGAAGCAAGTGACCAATGAGTGAGTGCCACGTGTAGGGACGAGATGGGGCGGCACTAGTTCGGTTCGGCCGATCCTAGGATCGGCTGGCCCCCTAGACCCCCACTCGGGGTGGTTTTCCTTTGGGTGGCTGCCCTGTGGGCCCTCTGATCCATCCCTGGTGCATGGCTTGTTTTGGTATCCGAGGTGGACCCCTTGATCCATGTGAAGTCCATGTGTCGCTCTTTGATTCGTCGGTGAGTGCCTCCCTTGGATCAGTGACGTGGATTGCCACATGTTTCCTTGGTGGCAGCCACCTCCTCAGCTGAGTTGACATGGTTCTTCCATAGAAGTTGGGTTTCCATCTCTTTTATGGTTATTTCACCTACATACAAATAATCTCCAAGGACAAGTGGAACTACATTATTCAAACCAAAATGCAAGTAAGTAATGCTTATGCCTCTGAGGACCAGGTGTGTCCGAGGACCAGTGGAGGGTCGCTCCTTAGTGATGAGTGATTGACAACATTGTGTGGACTGATGCTTGGCTAAGTGTGCAGGTACAGGTTGTGGCTTGACTCGTGTCAGTGCAGGTGAAGAACAAGTGTGAAAGGCCTTAGCCGTGGTGGCCTCCGGGTGATGGAGATGCAAGTAGGCTTGGTTCGATGGACTGTTGACGGCTGTTAAGTGCTACTTTTATGCCGTCAACTCCTGCATAAAATAAATATAAAGTAGACATCAACACTAGAATAGGGCTTTATACTGACAATTTCCACAAGTGTTGGTGTTTCTAGCTTTTGTTGCAGGATGCACCAAAATGCACATGAAATGATGTGTTTGAGAGCAAGTGAGTCAATGGCACCAATAGGGCATCATCCACAATAATCTCAAATGCCAAATTTGACTGCACCATTGTGACGGGCTCGTTGAGACGATCGAAATGGATATATCATTTGTCTACTTCTGAATCCGGATGAAAGAGATATGCACAAGACAAGATCACCATCTTGATATGTGGGCCCAGTGGGACCCACACCAGACCACGTGCTGACGTGTTGCCACGTTGGATGCCATGTGTCCATGACACATCACCAATCTAAGGAGACACACCTTCGACCAATCAGGAGCCAGTACGTGGATTCAAGGGCCCACATCCCCACGGAAACGAGCTAAAAACACTGCATACACACCCATACACGCCTGAGGACCCACCTGGTAGTCACCTGGACGAAAGGCGGTGGAAACGAACCGACTTTGGGTTCGACCGAAGCTCTCGGAGCTCCTCTCGTCCCCAGCCGACACGTGGCAACTCTCCATTGGTTCCTCAAGGCATTCCGGGGTGTTTTGGAGTCATTTGGCACTTCGAGCAAGCCACCCCCTTGCATATAAATAGAAGGGGAGGGGGTAGGAAATGAGACACACCACTTCATCCAAGGATGAGCGCTTCCCTTCAAAGGAGAGGCCTCTCCTTGGTAGATTAGAGAGTAGGAGAGTGAGAGAGTGATTTGTATCTCCATGGATGCTTCGTTCTTCAATTAGAGTAAAGTAAGTATTTCTGCATTTTCTATTTAGACTAAAGTGTGAGTGATATGTTCTTGTGTTCTTCGCCTGTTCATCATTTAGAGGCGTGTGTTCTTCACGAACACGCCCCCTCGATCTAGTTGATTAGGTGCACAAGTTTGTATCCTGTTTGTATGACTTGTCTATTAGAATAAAGTGGAAATGCTTGCATGCTCTGATTAGAATAAAGTGTGTTTGTGATTCCTTTCTAATAGTTTATGCCTGGTTGCATGAGTACACCTTTTCCTCTGCTAGTGCGTAGATCCTGGGTTTATACGTTCGTCTGTTGCAAGTCGTTCCTTTATGTTGGAAGCACAGTACGGGGTCGAGTGCTCTCTCGTATGCCTTTAGTATAAGCTAGTAGTACCTATAGTGAGTGAGATCAGTTCTCTTTCGTGGTCGTAGTTCTATAAGTACAGAGTGCCGTTGTCCGTTGGCTACGGCAGTAACCACAGCGTAGACGTTGTGTCACGCTACCGGTTATCATTCGTTCGGCTTATCCCAAGGTTAGGTAGAGGCAGTCCAGGTGGTGGTGACAGCCCATCTGGCCCTCGTTGATCCTCCGCAGCTGGATATAGTCAGAGCTCCGTTCCACATAGATCCGCGTACCGGAGTCGCCTGTTAAGTTAGGGCTATCGGTACCCTAAGCCAAGTTCTATCTAGAGATCGACCTTTAATCTCATCTATAGTTCTATCTTTAGGAATCCTCTCTATCCTTGCCTTTTATCTGGGTGTGTCCTTGGACTGACTAGTACGAAGTTAGTGCACACTGTTCCCTTGGATTCGATGCCCTTGAATACTCTGAGGTGAAAGCTACAACGGTATTCGTGCGCTTGCGGATTTATTCGTGTGACGCTAAAATACCCAACATGCTTTCTGGCGCCGTTGCCGGGGAACAGTTGCTGTATCTATCTTCGTACCCAGTGGTCCTCGTATCTTTTCATTTTTCTTTATTCTACTTTTACCCCCGTTACCCATGGAGAGGCCATCCTTTCACGACCTCTCCACCTCAACTTACGAGTTCAATGATCCATCAACGTCTTCATCCAACCATGAACTCAACCCCGACCTTATAACCATGGTTCGGAATCGACCCTTCTCTGGAGCTATTGGTGAGGATCCCCATGACCATTTGATAGAGTTTGAGAGGTTGTGTTCATCCCTAGCTCCCCCAGGAATGATACAGGAAACCTTGAGGCTCAATTTGTTTCCTCTCTCTCTCACAAAGAGGGTGGAGCAATGGTACACTCGCGCCAAAGGGCGTGGGAACGATTGGGAAAAACTCTGAATTGACTTCTATGTTTCTTTCAACCTTGTAAGACATAGGGCGTCTCTTCCGAGTGACATCTGCAACTTTAAGCCATTAGAGGAGGAGACCATAGGTGCAGCTTGGGCTAGGTTCTTACACCTGATGAAGTCTAGCCCAAACATGTCTATACCCGATCGTGTATACTTGTGTACTTTTTTACCTAAGTTTAGACATGGACATTGCCCTATATCTTGACAGCATCGCTGGAGGTGTGTTCGCAGACATAACTTCAAAGGAAGGAAGAGAGATTCTAGACCGCCTCTTAGAAAACTCTTCCTTTCTTGCCGATCATAACGAACCCCGCCAAGAATCAGAGTCGATCCATGAGAGTCTCTCAACAGCTGAACCCGAGCCTTTGACTTCCACATCCCAAGATTCATCTGTTGAGCCCTCTCCCGAACCAGGAACAATGGAGGAAGAAGAAATTCAACCTCCAAAGTTCCTTCATCAATTCGAGGATGACCCTACTGAAAATATCAAGAACACCTCGAATTTATTAGATGACCCAATAGGCAAGGAGCCCTCTTCTGTCCAAATCCAACCAGCTAGAAATCCTTTGACAGAACCTTCCCCTAGGCCTACAGTACCTCCTCTGCCTCCTGATCCTCCAAACGAAACATCTATCATGGAGGCCTTGGAGAAGAAGTGGTCGACTGAAGTGGGAGATTTTTCCGAAGCACTTTGGATTTGTTCACCCTCAACGATCGTTTCTTGTTCCATAAGGGGAATTATCGTAGAAGCCCATCTTAACCCCATCATGGAGGTTAATGTCATGCCATGGCACCTAGCGTACACTTTATTGGGCAATGTTACGCTAAGACCATTCGACAAGCTCCTCAAGAGTTGTCCCTCCGGACACATTCTTGAGTGTCGGGGGCTTGCATGTGCTGTGCCGCTCCTAGTATACAAGATCAAGGTTAATCTAGACTTCCACATCTTTGATGTCCTCGATCTTGATCTCCTCCTAGGCTCCCCTGCAGAAAAACTTCTCGATACGTCTCGAGGGACCCTAGATGAAAAGCTTAGGGAAGCCGCTTCTGCCACCACTCCCTTGTTTTCAGAAAGTTCTATGGCAAAGCCTCTTCCCAAGCAAGACTCGCTCGAGGAGACGATGCATGTATCTTCATTCGCATCATCCGAGCCCGTTCTCATTGAGGGTGTAGAACTCTCTACTCCTCGGGAGTATGACTCGGAAGATCCTCTTCACCTTTGTGAAGACGAACGATCATCATCACCCTCGACCGAGTTTGAGCCTCTTCCCACTGGCCCGCATTATGTTGTTCTTGACCTTGATCAAGAATCAACATCGAGCTTCCACGATACATCTCTCGAGATGGAGAAATCATGGGCCATGGAAATCTATGAGACGCTGACTCTGGAGTCCGGAGGAAAGGATTCCATTAACAAGCTTGGTAGCTTCGCTCTTGACATACCTCAGGAACCATGCTTGCATCATCCTTCTCCAGAGTCAGCTATGCTCAGTGCACAGAGCATGCACGAGGGCTACAACCACCTTATTATCCTCTCCTGTAAAAAGTTTAGAAGGATGGTTGTAGATGCATATGTTTACCATAAGCATTGCAGATTTCGTGTATGCATGTGGCACTAACCTTGCAGCTGAAGCTTCAATGACACATCAATAATTGGTGGTGAGATGGGAATGACATCACCAATGATAGCTGCAAGAAGAAGTTCCCAGGGTCGAGCTTATGACCATAAACTAAGCACTACCATGAGATAGCCTGGATTAGGTTAGATTTTATTTCCCTTTTTCGAATAAAAGCAAGAGCATGTTTTTAGGATAAGATTGTCCCTTGGGTATTTTTGGTCGCTAACCTTTCAGGTGGAGATTGAGAAGAACGGTGGACAGCTGATGCCTAAGAACATGTGAGCTACATCAACTAAAACACTTTGGTAAGTTTTTGGTGAGAGAACATTTACTAAAGGAAGCTTGATCTCTGCACACTTGAGTTTTGTTGCCTAGCAATGCAAACTTCAAGTGTGGGGGAGGTATGTGAGCATCCCGAGTAAAGTTCCTCTCATCCAAATCTTTTCCTGGTTTGGAGATGATGTTAGCTCTTGCATCTTGCCTAGTTAGGTACGTCCTGCTTTTGACTTTAAACAAAGCCCTTCCGGGAGGTTGCCCGATGTTCACCATCTTATGCTCATGTTTATATCCCTTTGGAAATAGCTTGATCTTGCTTTCATGCTTCCTTTATCTATGTTTGTGATGCTATGGTTTGAGTGCATGTTTAGCTATGTGCATTCATAGGTTGTTTTAAATTAAGCATGGTGCTTAGGTTAAAACCATCTTCTTCAATCAAACAAGACATGGTGTTGAGTTTGATTGATGAACCTTATAGTTAATGCATGCATGGATATTGGTTGTATATGCAGACTAACCCTTGCAGGAATTTTGAATTCAAATGGGCTAAGTCATCGAGCTTGATTCAAATGGGAAGGTAAGCCAAGGCATCTCAGCCTTGTTTGAGGTATTTCATGGTGAATATAAAAAAACAAAAAAAATATTTGAATTTGAATAAAGGCTCACTAGTTCTCAAACCAGAAGAGTCCATCTTTTGTTTTTCCTTTGTTTGAAGACATCACCAGGTACATGAACAAGTGTGGGGGAGATCTCCCAAGCTTATCATCGACATACACATTTGAGATCTCCCACACAGGCGTTGCACAACATCGACTGCACTTTCATGACAACGAACAAGGTAAACTAGAGTGAGCTGGCTGCCCCTATGGGTCAGCCGAATCACCACTGGTTCTCCTTAATCCTTATATCCTTCAGGAGCGATGGTATGTGCAACATTATCTCACTCTCCCTGATTCATGAGTTTGAATGAGTTTCAATTCTTATCTGCTAAAATCGAACTCATGGAATCGTGCTCTGCTTGCTCATGTTTCCTGTGGTTGGCTTGCATATGTTTTATTCCATACTTATTATCTTGATACTTGTGAACAAATATCATTAGGGAACTCATGCTCATCTAAGCAGTTGATATTTGTGATATGGTTTCATGATATGATCTTCTCTCTGAATGTTTGAGTGCTTGGGAATTTTATTTGAAAACTTGAAAACCCTTTGCAAAGCTCCTCTTTGATATGCCAAAGTCCTACCAGAGCCATATGATGAGTTATATTGAAAAACCCTATACTCATATGCTGCTTGTTTTTGCATTGAGCTTTGTCAAATTGTTGTGACCCTTGTGAGAATTCTTTTCATGCTTTCATGATCAAGATTCATGTGCACACCATATCCCCTTGCTATGCTTCTACACTGGAAGTTAGCATTGTATCATCCATCCATTCCATAAAATAAAGCTCCATGTGTGACCGCTCTCTCCAAAAGTATTCTTGAAAAAGAGACATGGGCTATGCAAAAAGAAAAATTAGAAAAAAAACCATGCCCAAAGCATGAGAAAAAATGCTCAAGGCATGAAAAAAAAGAAGAAAAAAGAGAGATAGCCCGTGTCCAAAGGAAAGAAGCAAAAGGAGAGAGATGGAACATGCAAAAAGGAGTTCCAAAATTTGATGGTAATAACTAGCACCCATTCCGGGCCTAGTGTCCACCTTACCATCACCACAACATTCATCATATATATGGTAATATCTAGCACCCATTCCGGGCCTAGTATCCACCTTACCATATCCATCACATCCAT
The DNA here is from genome assembly GCA_036936925.1 of Cenchrus fungigraminus. Lineage (NCBI taxonomy): Eukaryota > Viridiplantae > Streptophyta > Magnoliopsida > Poales > Poaceae > Cenchrus > Cenchrus fungigraminus. Next base: position 126,469,557 of record CM072779.1, read on the forward strand.
ACATGTGCACATCTTGATCTGATTGTATGAATTGCACTTCTCCTTGGATCCAGTTTTTGACTTTGCAATATATGTGATACAAGTCTGCTTTATCTTTTATCCTACCCTGAGCTCCACATATAGCCATCATTAGAAGTAGGATGAAAGAAAGGCAAATCTAATGCCTTGGTGAGGACATATACACATTGAGCGATCTGAGAGAATCAAATGAGGAGCTAAGCAAGGTTTGTTTTGAAAATTTATTGCAAAACCCCAAGTTACTTAACATGATGAGCAGGAGTGATTTGATTCATGACCGTTCCATTCCTCAACTACCCAAGATGGCATGATAGACACTCCACAGAGTTCACAAGTATAAGGTATGGTTTGGAATATCTCTTATGCTCGCTTCATACCTTTGGATATCATGTCTCACCTTGATCCTTTCTCCTTCACTCGAGGACGAGCAAAGGTCAAGTGTGGGGGTGTTGTTGATGGCTGTTAAGTGCTACTTTTATGCCGTCAACTCCTGCATAAAATAAATAGAAAGTAGACATCAACACTAGAATAGGGCTTTATACTGACAATTTCCACAAGTGTTGGTGTTTCTAGCTTTTGTTGCAGGATGCACCAAAATGCACATGAAATGATGTGTTTGAGAGCAGGTGAGTCAATGGCACCAATAGGGCATCATCCATAACAATCTCAAATGCCAAATTGGACTGCACCATTACGACGGGCTCGTCGAGACGATCGAAATGGATATATCATTTGTCTACTTCTGAGTCCGGATGAAAGAGATATGCACAAGACAAGATCACCATCTTGATATGTGGGACCAGTGGGACCCACACCAGACCACGTGCTGACGTGTTGCCACGTTGGATGCCATGTGTCCATGACACATCACCAATCCAAGGAAACACACCTTTGACCAATCAGGAGCCAGTACGCGGATTCAAGGGCCCACATCCCCACGGAAACAAGCTAAAAACACCGCATACACACCCATACACGCCTGAGGACCCACCTGGCAGTCACCTGGACGAAAGGCGGTGGAAACGAACCGACTTTGGGTTCGGCCGAACCCCAGTTCGGCCGAAGCTCTCGGAGCTCCTCTCGTCCCCAGCCGACGCATGGCAACTCTCCATTGGTTCCTCAAGGCATTCCGGGGTGTTTTGGAGTCATTTGGCATTTCGAGCAAGCCACCCCCTTGCCTATAAATAGAAGGGGAGGGGGTAGGAAATGAGACACACCACTTCACCCAAGGATGAGAGCTTCCCTTCAAAGGAGAGGCCTCTCCTTGGTAGATTAGAGAGTAGGAGAGTGAGAGAGTGATTTGTATCTCTATGGATGCTTCGTTCTTCAATTAGAGTAAAGTAAGTATTTCTGCATTTTCTATTTAGACTAAAGTGTGAGTGATATGTTCTTGTGTTCTTCGCCTGTTCATCATTTAGAGGCGTGTGTTCTTCACGAACACGCCCCCTCGATCTAGTTGATTAGGTGCACAAGTTTGTATCCTGTTTGTATGACTTGTCTATTAGAATAAAGTGGAAATGCTTGCATGCTCTGATTAGAATAAAGTGTGTTCGTGATTCCTTTCTAATAGTTTATGCCTGGTTGCATGAGTAGACCTTTTCCTCTGCTAGTGCGTAGATCCTAGGTTTGTACGTTCGTCTGTTGCAAGTCGTTCGTGTACGTTGGAAGCACAGTACGGGGTCGAGTGCTCTCTCGTATGCCTTTAGTATAAGCTAGTAGTACCTATAGTGAGTGAGATCAGTTCTCTTTCGTGGTCGTAGTTCTATAAGTATAGAGTGCCGTAGTCCGTTGGCTACAGCAGGAACCACAGCGTAGACGTTGTGTCACACTACCGGTTATCATTCGTTCGGCTTATCCCAAGGTTAGGTAGAGGCAGTCCAGGTGGTGGTGACAGCCCGTCTGGCCCTCGTTGATCCTCCGCAGCTGGATATAGTCAGAGCTCCGTTCCACATAGATCCGTGTACCGGAGTCGCCTGTTAAGTCAGGGCTATCGGTACCCTAAGCCAAGTTCTATCTAGAGATCGACCTTTAATCTCATCTATAGTGCTATCTTTAGGAATCCTCTCTATCCTTGCCTTTTATCTGGGTGTGTCCTTGGACTGACTAGTACGAAGTTAGTGCACACTGTTCCCTTGGATTCGATACCCTTGGAATACTCTGAGGTGAAAGCTACAATGGTATCCGAGCGCTTGCGGATTTATTCGTGTGACGCTAAAATACCCAACATGGACCCGGTGGCCGATGGGGTCATGTGCGAGCCGTGCGGTGCAAGACTGGCGGGCTGAAGTCGTGAACATGGGCCGGTGCAAGGTAGCGGATGGAGCCCAAAGTTTGCATGCGGGGTTTGTTGGTCTTTCCACAAAACCATCGATGGACGGTTTCTTGGTTTGGGCCGCAAAACCATGTCCGGAGGCCCGAGGCGACGGAGACGGTGATCCGGGAGCTTTGGGAAGCTTCGAGGCGGGGGGCACGTGGCGTGATCGCGGGGCTTGCGTCGATGCTAAGCAAGGCCGCGGTGGAAGCGTGTCCGCTCGATGAAGACTTGACCAAAATGCCTCGCTCTGAGGGGTTGTATCTTCATTTCAAGTTGTAGGGGTAGTGTGGTCATTAACCTCCCTCCGATGGACTTCGTATAAATAGCAGAGAGGTTGATGGCATCTCTCTCTCTTGGACTCTAGGTTTTCTTTCCCCGGCAGATTGCTCTGAACTGCTTCTTTTTCCTCTGTATTCCTTAGGCTAGATTCTTGTATAGACTCTGACTTCTGGATGTATGGAAGCATTCGACGTTGCGGTGATCTCCTAGTCCTCTGTGATTTTTGTGTCATTTTCGGGGCTATTTTTGGGGAGTTTCGTTCTTCGCTCGATTCGGGGATTTGAGGGTGTTTTCCTTCGGATTTCTTTGAGGAGATCATGGGTGGATGCCTTGTGCATCTTTGTATGTGATCTTGACTCCTCAAACACCAGGGAAAGCCTTCGATTCGCGAGTTTTTGGCCAGAGTCTGAGTTCTTGGTGGTAGTTCGTGTGATCCGCGATTCCCGGCGATTTAGTGGCTTAGAGGTCAAGATTTTTGGGGCATAGCTTCCTCTTGTGTTGCTTATCTTCTCCCCCAAATCTTATCTCAAGAGCTTTTGCTGTTTGGGAGATCCGGTGATGGATTTGTGGAGTTGACCCCGCGGGTCGGGCAGTTTTCAGCTCTGTTCGCAACACGCGGACAGTCCGCGGCACCTTGGCAGACAGTCCGCGCGCTGCTGAACAGTGCTCGTGTTCTTGCGCGTCCGCGTTTCGATCCGTTTCGGCCCTAGGGTTTTGTTGTGAGAGGTTTGGCGGACAGTCCGCGAGTCCTTCACGGACAGTTCGCGTGGCCGAAATTTTGTCTGGGGTGGAGCTGAGTTTGTCTGGGGTTTCCAGCGAGGTGGATGGACGATCCGCGCTGCCTCCACGGACAGTCCGCGACACTGGCGGACAGTCCGCGTGGCTTAGCCGGACAGTCCAAATTTCGGGGTGCGTCTCTAGTGGTTCTGTTGTCTATTTCGGACAGTCCGGGGATGACTGGCGGACAGTTCGCCGTACACTAGCAGACAGTCCGCCCGTACCAGCCGGATAGTCCGCACTGGTCGTTTCCAGAATTGACCAAGTGCTTCGATTCTTGTCTTGTGCTTCCGCGGTTTGCTTTAAGGCTTGTCTCTTGATCTTGTGAGCTTGTGTGTACCTTGTTGAGTGCTTCTTTGGTGTGTGCGGTTACTCGGAGTGGCAATCGGGGTATAGGCTGAGTTCGACCTTCAGGAAGAATTTTTATCGGCTCCCATTCACTCGCCCCCCTCTCTGGTCGCCTATTCGGTCCTTCAATTGGTATCAGAGCAGGTTACAGATCTTTTTCATTCTAACAAGTCTAAGATCCAAAGATGGGCGATTATAGCAAGGGGTCGGGTCCTCCGCACTTTGATGGCAAGAATTATCCGATGTGGGAAAGGCGCATGGGCGCGTTTTTGTAAGGGAAGGGAACTCTGATCTAGGAGGTCACTCAAAATCCTCAATATGTCATCCCAGACAGTTTTCTGCTTCCAGGATCGCGGGACATGTGTGAGGCCAACAGCAAGACCGTTGATTACTTGTTCCGTGCTCTCTGTTCCTCGGAGTTCGAGCGAGTGTACGGAGAGAATGTGGACGGAAAGATTTGGCTCAAATTGAGAAATGCTCATGTTGGCAATGCCCCAGTGCAAGCCTGTTTGTTTTCCACTTACCGGAGAGAGTACGAGAACTTCACTCATCTCCCCGGTGAGTCCACCGATGCTATGTTCTAGCGCTTCACTAGCATAGTCAACAACATGAGGGACAATGTGGCAGTGCTCCCATACACGGATCATAATCAAGCTATCAAGCTTTTGCATGCCCTGGATAGGTCTGTGTGGAGTGCCAAGGTCGAGGCCATTGAGGAGTCGAGCGTGTATGATACGCTTATGCTTGATGAGCTGTTTTCCAAGCTCAGGTCTTCGGAGGTTGATCGTGGCTTGAGAGCCAAGAGCGAGAGCCCCACTGATCCTCATAGTTTGGCTCTTGTCTCAGGATCAAGGTCTAACGCTAACTCTGGTGGTTTCTCTTTGTCTTGTCTTGTGTCTTTGCCAGATGAGGACTTTGAGGTGCTGAGCGAGGACGATCTCGCTTTGTTGAGCAAGATGTTTGGGCGGATGTACGAGAACCGCAAGAATGCAAGGCGGAGCTTGGGGATGTGCTATCGTTGCAGGAAGCACGGGCACTTCATCGCTGAATGCCCTGAAGCCATGGAGATCAAGAACGACTACAAGGGCAAGCCCAAGCACGACTACAACAAGCACCGCTCCCGGAACGACTACAAGGACAAGCGCAAGGACAAGGGCGAGAGAAGGCTGAAGAAGAGTGGTGGCTACAAGAAGAAGATGGCTCGAGCGATGGTTGCCGGAGCGAGCGACATCGACTCCACATCAAGCGATGCTTCTTTCGACTCGAGCAGCGAGGAGGAGCAAGAAAGGCACAAGGACAAGCGGCACACGGGCAAGAACTTCACCGGCTTGAGCTTCGTCGCACAAGGAGGCTTTTGTGGCATGGCGCACTCCAAGAAGGGTGGGAAGCATAGCTCGGATTCGAACTCCGACTCCGAGGAAGAGGTACGACACGATCCCAACTTCTTGCTAGAGGAGAATGCTAGGCTCAATGAGTTGCTTGATAACCGTGATGATGTGCTTAGAACGACCAACAAGGAGAAGAGGGAATTTAGGTCTTTGTTGGGTGATGCTAAGGATAAGATAGCCGAGCTTGAATCCTTGCTTGTGGATGCTAGAAATGAGATAGGATTTCTGAAATCTGCTCCTGTGGTGTCTGATGAGATTGACTGTGGTGATTGCTCAGTTTTTCTTGCTGATTTGACTGCTCTCAAGGAGAAGCATGCCTCTACTCTTGAGGAACTAGATGTGATTAGGATTGAGTGTGATGAATTGAAGTCTAGGCCAACTTTATTAGGTGCTTGTACCTCATGTCCTGTTTTGCATGCTAGGCTAGATGAATCTCACACTAGAATTGTTTCTCTTGAGGTGGCATTGAAAGCTCCTCTTCCTACATCATGTTCTACCTGTGAAATGCATGCTTTGAAAAACATGGAACTTGCACACTATGTTGACTGTTTGAAGGATGAAAATGACGAGCTTAGGAAATTGATGACTTGGTTGTCTGGGCATGAACCATAATTGAGTTTGATGTTGGCTCAGTTCAAGAGGTTTGATGGTCAGGCGTTGGGGGCTGACAAGAGTGGTGAGAAGAGTGGTGAGGGAGAAGAGAAAGCCGGAGAAACTCCTACTCCACCACACACCATACCTATGAACAAATATGCACCCAAGCCAAACCACCTCAGAAACAAGCTTGATACAATTCCAGACTCACCAGTGTTCCCCCAGAAAACAAAAAATTACCAGAAAACCATCAAGTTTGTGAGCAACCTGGGTAATGTCTTTGAGGGGAAGTCAGGAGAGAAAGGTGTTGAGAAGTCCACAGAAAAGCCACCGCCTAAGCCATAGCCGATCCACTTCCATTGTGAGTATTGTGGGAGGGATGGGCATAAGGATGAGTTCTGTTTCAGGAGGAAGAGGGATGAGAGGTTTGCTAGGGAGATTGCAAACAAGGACAGGTACCACCTTTCTCGTGGTGTGCCTGAGCCTCGTAGAGGGCCTCTACCTAGGGGTGAGGTGTATGTGCGTACAGTTCCCACTCGTGGAGGTGGAGGTGTGTTTCCTCAAAGAGATAGGCGTGTTGGGTTTGGGCATGGTGAGTTGGCTCGGCGTGCTCCTTCTCGTGACCGTTACGAGTTTGGGAGGCACGATCGGAGCTTTGGGTCTCATATGGACTACGGGCCACTTTTCCTCCTCATGGTGCGCGTACTCCTCTAGTGAGACGTGACAGGTCCTTTGCTGGTAGGCGTGAGAGGGCTCCGCCTCGGGGTGTTGGTAGAATGGACTTTGCTAACCCTTCTTTTGAGCAAATGGCTCGACACTAGTTTGATTCTTTTGGAACTAACCCCAGTGTTGAGTCGCTTGCTCATTCTCGTTCTCGTTTTTGATTGCAGGTGGGAGGCTTGGAGAACTTTTGGTTGATCGAGTCTGGTTGCTCATGACACATGACCAGAGATCGTGGGTGGTTGTCCAGCCTCAGCCCGGTGAGTACGAGGGAGTACATCACTTTCGGGGACAATGGGAGAGGATGAGTGCTTGCTGAAGGTATGGTGAAGGTAAGTAGCAAAGTTTCCTTAAGAAGTGTGGCCCTGGTCAAGTCACTTGGTTTTAACCTGTTGTTAGTATCTCAGTTACTGGACGAAGGTTTTGAGGTTCGTTTTAAGTTGGGAGCTTCTCGTGTTCTTGATTCTCGAGGCGATCTTGTCTGTACGATCGTCCCCGAGGGTCAAATCTTTCGTGCCGATTTTTCCCAGTCTGTTGGTCCTCCTCGATGCTTTGTTGCTGGCGTTTCGGCCGAGCTTTGGAAATGGCATAGGAGGTTGGGACAGTTGAGCTTTGAGTTGCTTTCCCGCTTGAGTGGTCTTGATCTTGTCCGAGGATTGCCTAAGTTGAAATTCGAGAAGGATTTGGTTTGTGCTTCTTGTCGTCATGGAAAGATGGTTGCTGCTTCTCACGCCCCTCTGACTGCGGTCATGACCGAGTGACCTTGTGAGCTGTTGCACATGGATTTGGTTGGGCCAGCTTGTGTTCGCTCTGCGGGTGGGAAGTGGTATGTTCTTGTGGTTGTTGATGATTTTTCGAGGTACTCTTGGGTTTTCTTTCTGGAGGATAAGAGCGAGACATTTGGCTTTGTTCGAGACTTGATCTTGAGGTTGAAGAATGAGAGACATGGTGATGCCATTCGAGCTATACGTAGTCACAATGGCACGGAGTTTAAAAACTCTCATTTCGATGCCTTTTGCAGGGATCTTGGTCTCGATCATCAGTACTGTTCTCCATACATCGCTTGCCAGAATGGCGTAGTGGAGAGGAAGAACCGGACCCTTTGTGAGATGGCCAGGACGATGCTCGATGAGCATAGGACTCCTAGGCGTTTCTGGGCCGAGGCGGTCAATACCGCTTGCTATGTCTCAAATCGCATCTTCCTTCGTGCTTTCAAGAAGAAGACCTCTTATGAGCTGATGCATGGGCGACAACCCAAGGTGAGTCACTTTAGAGCTTTTGGTTGCAAGTGTTTCATTCTAAAGAAGGGCAAGTTGGATAAGTTCGAGTCTAGATGTTCGGATGGTATCTTTCTCGGTTATGCGATTCATTCTAGAGCATATCGTGTGCTCAACCTTGACACTAACTGAATCATGGAGACTTGCGAGGTAACCTTCGACGAGACACAACCATGTAGCTCTTCTGCTTTTGAGTGTGCAGGTGACGAGGAGATTGGAGCGAGGATCTTTGAGGATGAGCAAGATGGAGATGGAGATGAAGATGATGATGGAGGTGATGCTCCCGTGGCTGATCGTGTACGTGCTACTTCCACTACTACGACGACGATCGAGGATGGTCCATCCCCTACACCAACTACGACTGAGGCTATTCGAGTGGAGGCTATTGCTGAGGGGGAGATCGTGTCCAGGCGAGAGGCTCCACAGCAGGTACAAGTTGATCACCCACCGACGACGATCATAGGTGACCTTCATGAACGCACTACACGGTCGAGGTCAAGGAACACTTCTCATTTCACTCACTCTGCTTTTGTCACGTCGTTTGTAGGGATGGAACCAAAACATCCGAATTGTGTAATAGATTGATACTTTTAGATCACAATAAAATAAATTTGGTGCTATTTTTTTATGCATTATAACCAGCTAATTACTAGAAAAAATATAAAAAATTAGCTACAATTTTTTTATGGATTATTTGCTTTCGATAGAGAAAAAGGTGAAAAAATATCTGTATCCGAATCCGAATAGATATCCAAATTTCTTTTCATCATTTGATTAAAATATAGCACACATTTGGGGTTTATTTTGTATGAATCTTAACAAGCACAATGCCAAGAACAAGAATATAAATTTTGGATACAAAATATTATGCCTAATTTAGCTAAAATAAAAAAAGAACGGCTAAAAAATGATATCTGAATTGGTATCCGGTTCCATCCCTAGTCGTTTGAGCCCAAAGATATTCGACACGCTTTGTCTGACGAGAATTGGGTGAATTCCATGCATGAGGAGTTGGAGAACTTTGAAAGAAACCAAGTCTGGGTATTAGTTGATCCACCACCAAATTGCCGTCCCATAGGTACCAAGTGGGTGTGGAAGAACAAAGAGGTTGAGAATGGGATGGTTGTGAGAAACAAGTCGAGGTTGGTGGCTCAGGGGTTCAGCTAGAAAGAGGGCATAGATTATGAGGAGACATTTGCTCCTGTGGCCCGTTTGGAGACAATTAGAATCCTTCTAGCCTTTGCCGTGGCTAAAGGGTTCAAGTTGTACCAAATGGATGTCAAGAGTGCTTTCTTGAATGGGGTGATAGAGGAAGAAGTGTATGTGAGGCAACCCCCAGGGTTTGAGAGTGAAAAATACCCACACCGTGTATACAAACTCCAGAGAGCGCTCTATGGGTTGAAACAGGCACCGAGAGCTTGGTATGGCCGGTTGAGAGGGTTTTTGCTGAGTAAGGGGTTTGTGATGGGCACAGTTGATAAGACCCTGTTTCTCCTTAAGCATGGGAATGACCTTTTGATTGTTCAGATATACATGGATGACATAATCTTTGGTGGCTCTTGTCATGATCTGGTTGCCAGATTTGCAGATGACATGAGCATGGAATTTGAGATGTCCATGATGGGCGAGCTGCAATTTTTCTTGGGCCTCCAGATCAAGCAGTGCATGGACGGGACGTTTGTACATCAGGCGAAGTTCACCAGGGACATGGTGAAGAAGTTTGGCATGAACGACTCCAAGCCGCTGACTACACCGATGAGTACCACTACGACTTTGGATGCTGACGAGGATGGTGAACCCGTGGACCAGAAGGAGTACCGGAGCATGATCAGCTCCCTCCTCTACTTGACGGCGACAAGGCCGGACATACAGTTCAGTGTGTGTCTGTGCGCTCATTTTCAGGCTTCACCGAGGACTTCACATCGGCAGGCCGTCAAGCGGATTTTCAGGTACTTGAACTATACTCCTGAGTTTGGTCTTTGGTATTCTGCCTCCTCGACACTCAGACTTCACGGATACTCCGATGCTGATTTTGCTGGGTGTGGATTGGACCGCAAGTCTACCTCTGGGTGTTGCCAGTTTCTCGGTTCTTCTTTGGTCTCTTGGTCATCTCGCAAGCAATCCAGTGTAGCCCAGTCCACTACAGAGGCCGAGTATGTAGCTGCTGCTAGTTGTTGTTCCCAGCTGCTTTGGATGACCTACACCATGAGTGATTTTGGTGAGGAGTGCTCCCAGGTTCCACTTTTCTGTGACAGCACTAGTGCCATAAGCGTAGCCAAAAATCCTGTCCTCCACTCCAAAACGGAACACATAGAAGTGAGGTACCACTTCCTGAGGGACAATGTTGAGAAGGGAAACATATATTTGTCCTATGTCCCTACCCAAGACCAGCTAGCTGACATTTTCACCAAACCGCTGGACCAAGTCACTTTCACTCGCTTGCGGGGTGAACTTGGGGTGTGCTTTCCTTTCTAGCTGGGTCTTGGAGCTTCTCATGTATATATGTGTCATGTGTATCTTTTTGTTGCATTTCCTTCATGCATTTTAATTTTTGTACAAAACCTGGTAGGATAGCCATCTTTGGATCACTTGTGCTAGGAAAAGCTTCTCTTATATACATTGATCACCGATGTGCTATGTGTGAGATATGTGCATGTTTGGTAAATGGTGGATGTGAATGCTATGCTCTTGATGGCTTTGTCATATACTTATGTTGAGATAGCTTCCTTTTGATGAAAATGCTAAAATTGTGTCTCTCATGAGTAGAAGTAGACACATGGCTCGGTGGCTTTAACATGACTTGAGTAGTTTGTGGGCGTTTATAATGATCTTGTGATGAGAATTTGTGATCTTGAATAAACTTTGGATGATCTAGTGTATTTGTGCTCAAATTGCCATGGATAGGGTCTTGCTCATGAGATGAATGTTTCTTTGTGAAAAATTGCTTCAAATTGCCTTTAGTCATGTCACATGCTTATATATCTCTACCTTCTTGATGGCAATGTGCTAACTACACCATATCTACTTTGCTTGCTCTATGTCTCATGTGTAGCATTTTGTTGTGCTCTGTGTATATTTGAGAAGCTTAGTAGATTGTATATATGCCTTGACATGCATTTTTCATGAAAACAAAGGGAAGAGTTTCATATAACTTGATTTATGCATTGCCAACAAGGGGGAGAAGTGCTTTGCATTTAGGGAGATTTTATGCTTTTTGGAAGATTTGATTTTATGCTTTTTGGAAGATTTTGTGGAAAATTGGTATGCAGTTGTGAGTTGTTGCATGTGAGGAGAAAAATTGAGAAGAAGGGGTTGCATTTGCTCAGGGGGAGTTTGCATATGTGCAGGGGGAGCTCCTTTGGTTTTGCCTGAGTTTTGTGCTTTGTGATGTGCTCTTTGTGAGTTTTGGTTTGTCTCGGCTGTGTCGAGCCGTTGCCCTTTGGACTGGTGAGTGATCTTGTTTTCGCTTGTTCTTTGGTTTTGGATCACTGGCTTTGGAGGTTTGTGTTCGTGGTTGTTTTTCTTTTCTTTTTCTCTATGTGATTTCTATGGGTGTTGTCAATGCACTCATCAAGGGGGAGATTGAGGACCAGGTGTGTCCGAGGACCAGTGGAGGGTCGCTTCTTAGTGATGAGTGATTGACAATGTTGTGTGGACTGACGCATGACTAAGTGTGCAGGTACAGGTTGTGGCTTGACTCGTGTCAGTGCAGGTGAAGAACAAGCGCGAAAGGCCTTAGCCGTGGTGGCCTCCGGGTGATGGAGAGGCAAGTAGGCTTGGTTCGATGGACCTGGTGGCCGATGGGGTCAAGTGCGAGCCGTGCGGTGCAAGACTGGCGGGTTGAAGTCGTGAACATGGGCCGGTGCAAGGTAGTGGATGGAGCCCGAAGTTTGCACGTGGGGTTTGTTGGTTTGTCCACAAAACCATCGGTGGATGGTTTCTTGGTTTGGGCCGCAAAACCAAGTCCGGAGGCCCGAGGCGACGGAGACGGTGATCCGGGAGCTTCGGGAAGCTTCGAGGCGGGGGCACGTGGCGTGATCGCGGGGCTTGCATCGATGCTAAGCAAGGCCGCGGTGGAAGCGTGTCCGCTCGATGAAGACTTGACCAAAATGCCCCTGAGGGGTTGTATTTTCATTTCAAGTTGTAGGGGTAGTGTGGTCATTAACCTCCCTCCAATGGACTTCGTATAAATAGCGGAGAGGTGGATGTCATCTCTCTCTCTCTCCTGGACTCTAGGTTTTCCTTCCCCGGTAGATTGCTCTAAACTGCTTCTTTTTCCTCTATATTCGTTAGGCTAGATTCTTGTATAGACTCTGACCTCTGGATGTATGGAAGCATTCGGCGTTGTGGTGATCTCCTAGTCCTCTATGATTTCGTGTCATTTTCGGGGCTATTTTTGGGGAGTTTCGTTCTTCGCTCGATTCGGGGATTTGAGGGCGTTTTCCTTCGGATTTCTTTGAGTAGATCATGGGTGGATGCCTTGTGCATCTTTGTGTGTGATCTTGACGCCTCAAACGTCGGGGAAAGCCTTCGATTCGTGAGTTTTTGACCGGAGTCTGAGTTCTTAGTGGTAGTTCGTGTGATCCGTGATTCCCGGCGATTTAGTGGCTTAGAGGTCAAGATTTTTGGGGCATAGCTTCCTCTTGTGTTTCTTATCATCTCCCCCAAATCTTGTCTCAAGAGCTTTTGCCGTTTGGGAGATCCGGTGATGGATTTGTGGAGTTGACCCCGTGGGTCGGGCAGTTTTCAGCTCTGTTCGCAACACGCGGACAGTCTGCGGCACCTTGGCGGACAGTCCGCGCGCTGCTGAACAGTGCTTGTGTTCTTCGTGTTCTTGCGCGTCCGCGTTTCGACCCGTTTCGGCCCTAGGGTTTTGTTGCAAGAGGTTTGGCGGACAGTCCGCGTGGCTGAAATTTTGTCTGGGGTGGAGCTGAGTTTGTCTGGGGTTTCCAACGAGATGGACTGACGATCCGCGCTGCCTCCACAGACAGTCCGCGACACTGGCAAACAGTCCGCGTGGCTTAGCCGGACAGTCCGAATTTCGGGGTGTGTCTCTGGTGGTTCTGTTGTCTATTTCGGACAGTCCGGGGATGACTAGCGGACAGTCCGCCGTACACTAGCGGACAGTCCGCCCGTACCAGCCGGACAGTCCGCACTGGTCGTTTCCAGAATTGACCAAGTGCTTCGATTCTTGTCTTGTGCTTCCGCAGTTTGCTTCAAGGCTTGTCTCTTGATCTTGTGAGCTTGTGTGTGCCATGTTGAGTGCTTCTTTGGTGTGTGCGGGTACTCGGAGTGGCAATCGGGGTATAGGCTGAGTTCGACCTTCGGGAAGAATTTTTATCGGCTCTCATTCACTCCCCCCTCTCTGGTCGCCTATTCGGTCCTTCAGCCTCCATTTATGTGAGAATATTGATGGCTGAAAGTAGTACTTAACAGCCATCAACAAACTCCCCCAAGCTAACCTCTTGCTCATCTCGAAGCAAGACATTAGGGACTTAGGTTGGTTGATCAGGAGTTGCTACAATGTTGTATTCTTAACTTATGGCAAACATACAGCAAAGTACTATACTAAGAGTTGAACAAGTTGGCAATGTTCTTACCATTCACTTGATGACATGGGGCATATTGCTTCACCTGCCTTAGGCGGTTGAGCGACAGAATGGTTATATAGTAAATGCATAATCACTCATACCTTGATCAGCTATCAATCCGGAGGTTTTGCAATTTTTTCAAAAGAAAATCAGAGTTCCTCAAATGATACTCTCGGACCGCTCAAAAGTGTATGGTTCCTCACCAAGGCATCAATGTTGCCTTTCTTCACATCCTACTCCTAATAGGCTTATGTGGAGCTGTAGGTAGGGAAGAAATGTCGCATACTTGTCTCTCATATTTTGCTAAGTCAAAAACCGGATCCTTGGAAGACACAAACATATATCCTGATCAATATGTGCATATGTGTGTGATGATGATGAGCATGGTAAGGTGGATACTAGGCCCAGAAATGGGTGCTAGATATTACCATGCTTTATTTGGGAAAATGAGGGATTTATGGTAAGGTGGACACTAGCCCCGGAGTGGGTACTAGTTATTACCATCCATATGGTGGAACTCTTTCTCTTGCACATATCAATCCCTTTCTCCTTTCAGAATTTTTTCGAGACTTGAGCTAGCTCTCTAGATTTATTTTTGCCATGCTTTTGAGCATGCTTTTCTTTCTTCTCTCTCTATCTCTTTTTTTAGCTAGCCCTTTTCTCTATTGGAGATATTTGGAGAGGGATGAATGATACAAAGATGCATAGAGTTTTATTTTTGGAAGAATGCATAAGCAAATGGAACAAATGATGAATGCTAACTTCTAGTGTAGAAATTTAGTATGAACGTGTACGTGATCTTGATCAGGGGAGTATGAGTTCTAACAATGGTCACAACAATTTGACAAAGCTCAATGAGAGAACAAGCTTCATATGTGGAGGCTAACAGAAGCTAGAATCTACATATGGCCTTGGATAGGAAATGCTCATCATTGAGGACCTCATCATGTTTTGATTTTTCAAAAAGGAAAACTCTGGATGTCAAGCATCAATAGGTACAAGATCATAGCACTCTATTATACCATATCATGTCTCACAACAACTTGGCAAAGATCATGCTTTTTGCTACCCACAGTTTTGAAGCTAAGGTTTGAACATGCAAGCCAACAAACTCAAAACTTATGTAGGATACAAAGTTGTAAGCAAGACATACGAGAAGAATAAACAGAGCAACTATTCATGATTTCAACCATAGAGGCAAAGCATTCTAACTATGCATGTCAAAGCAAACTAAGCAAACGATGATGATGAAAGCAAATAAATCTTTTTTGGTCTTTTTACTTTTACAGATTTTTTAAGGTTTTCATTTATAAGATATTTTGAAAACAAAGGAAGATACAAGTTACCTCAGGATGGGGGTCCTCCCCCAAGCTAGCTTCAGGCTCACTGCGGAGGAGGGAAGAAGAATCCATGACTCGCGTAGTAAGCCCTCTGCTCCTCCATGTGTCACTGCTGAGCTTGCTGCATGGCTTCAATCCTTTCACCAGCCTGACACTACCACGCTGAGGTAGACTCGACGTGGGTGTTCAGCGTCTCCTCCAATCCTGTTACCTGGACGGTGAGCTCTCCCATCTGCTGCGCGAGCTGAGCATCGCGTGCAGCGGCCGAAGAGTGCCGCCTGAAGGACGAAGACGGAGGTGGACCACCGGAGCTAGAACTAGCGGGTGTAGCCCACTGAGCACCGCTCGCACTAGCCCAAGCAGCGCCACTCGCACTCGGCTGGTAGGTGGGCTGATCCCAACCAGGTGCATATCCAGGGGTAACCCCGAACATGTACCCCGTAGGGGCCCCTCCTGCCACCGGTGGTGTGGTAGGCTGTGGCTATGGCTGTGGTGGTGGCTGTGACTGCTGCTGCTGCTGCATGTGTGCTCTCTTTGCCGCGCTTCTGGTGGACCTGCCTGAAACACTAGCACGACTGCTTTCCTCTTGTGTAACAAGGGGAATGGTTAGTGACTCCGAGCTATACAATCGAAACCCTGGGTTAGGTAACGGGATTTGATTTTCATAACCCGGAAAGAAGAAAGTCAAAGAATCATTTGTGCCTTTCTTAAGTATATGCCCTTGGATCAAGTATGCCTCATCAATGAAAACTCAGGGCGTCCCAATGAAAGGTACGGGATTCCCGCTAAGAACCCCGAGTCTGAGAGCAATACGAGTCACCAAAGACATACACTCAATAGGACCTATCATCTTGAAATTCGTCATCCACTGCCGAATCATAGCTTTAACGGGAGAGACCTTGATCTGTTTAGCAGCGGCAAATAATAGCATCAACTCATCGCTGCGCACGGGCCGAACATCCTCTCATAGAAAGAGAGTAATGGCGAGCCACTTGTGCCACAAACGCAGAGTGGGATGCACAATATCATTGCACCGAGGCACAAATTTGCCATTGTAAACAAGACCAGAGATGTCTACCCAGAAAGAGTCTTGAACAAAACCCTCACAAGCCTTCTTCAAAGAAACAGCACAACGAGGACTAAAACCAAGGAGACGACTAAGTTCCTTCCAAGAAATACGATAATCGGCCCCAAAAAGACGAAACTCAGTACCATCCGGAACCTCAGTAAGAGAGCAAAGAAACTAGATGGTGAGGGACCGAGAGCTAGGCTCTATAACCGGCGCAAACTCCTCCCAACCAAGAGCGTACCAAATGGAAGCGAACTCGAGGTCCATACCTGTTTTCTCCATAAGTGCCGGGTCGAAGCCCCAGGTGTGGGCGAAGACTCGATCCTTCAAGATAGCATAGGCCTCCTCCTCCCGAGTGCCCCGCAAGCTGAGGTAGGGGGTGTCGTCGACGACCTCCTCTGCTACTTGTGGCTCAGTTTGTTCTTCTCGCTCCTCTTCATAATCCATCATTGATGGGCTCAGTGTCGGCTCGGCGGGGACGGATGAACTCGTGCTTGCCCGCGAATGGGAGCAAGTCACCTTCCGGAGAGTGTTCACCGCCCAATTCATGCTAGCACACAACAAGGGGACAACAAGAGCAACTCTGTGATGGA
Source organism: Cenchrus fungigraminus (assembly GCA_036936925.1). Lineage (NCBI taxonomy): Eukaryota > Viridiplantae > Streptophyta > Magnoliopsida > Poales > Poaceae > Cenchrus > Cenchrus fungigraminus. The sequence continues at coordinate 126,485,865 of CM072779.1, forward strand.
TTAGTGAAAGCGAATGAAATTCTTACCGAGCTTGCTCCACCAATAGCAATACTTTCAGCAACACAATAGAGAGAACACTTGATGATCCAAACTTGAGCAAGAAATCTAAGAAAACCAAGAGAGTAAGGAGTAGAGAGGGGAGTGTCAGTGAAATGAGTTGAATGGGTGAAGAACACCCCCTCTCCCCCTGCTATTTATAGGCAAATGCGCTGGGTATCCAGACATGGCCGTTGGGCAACGGCTAGGAGCCGTTGGAGCAAGGTGGGGCCCAGCAGCCGTTGGGCTGCTTCGGCCGAACCTGGGGTCGGCCGACCCCAGGCCGGGCCCACCTACCCCCTGCCTATGCCAGTGGCTCCCCAACGGCTAGCTGGGGGCCTGCCTGAGTGCCTCGGCCCAAATTCCCTCAAAATATTTTTCAAATGATTTTTCTAGAATTTTCAAACTCAGAAATGATTTTCAAACATTTTATTTGAAAATGGAAAAGGGCTAGATAAATCTAGCATGCAGATGCAAGGTTCGGAAAAATCAAATATGCAATTTAGGAAATCAAATAAAATTTAGGAAAGGGAAATATGAGATAAATACCAGCTTTCACATTTTCGGTTGAAAGGATTCATCATTTTTAGTCCGACGAGTTGGACTCTTCTCAGCGATTAATTCCACTCGGCACCCCACTCCTGAGAAGTAGAGGGTGGTGCCTTCTCAATCTTCCGCCACTCTTTATGAATTTTCTTTTGCTTCTTTGACGGAGATTTCTTCTTTAGGGGTGAAGGCTTCGTCCTTCCCCCAAGCTGCTCAACACTATCCTGCACCAAATAGCATTGCTCTTCTTTGTCTTGAAACTTGAATTTTAAGTTCCTCTTCCCAATGTGGAAACGGATTACTCCGGCCCCCACATTGATTCTAGCTCGGACATCACTGAGAAATGGTCGCCCAAGGATGAGCGGCATTCCTCCCTCGTCATCCATATCAAGGACCACGAAATCCGCGAAGACATAAGAGTTCTTGACCTTGCCCAATAGGCTCTCAACAATTCCTTCTGGATATCGTATCATTGAATCAGCGAGTTGGATAGTCTGTGCTGTAGGAGAGAGAGCTGGATATCCCAGTTGCTCGAACATGGCCTTGTACATGAGATTAACACTTGCACCAAGGTCACAAAGGGCATGCCTGATCATCTTGTAATAAATGGTGCATGTAATAGCCGGATAGCCAGGATCTTTCTTGTGCACAACTGCTGATTCCTCCCATGGATCTAGAATTTGTTGTACGGGCTTCCCTGCATAGTTAGGAGCATGTGTCTTCCTAGGTGGCTTAGCCCACCTAGTCGACCCCACACTAACATTTTCACGAGAGGACACGGGTTGCCCCGGGATCCTCCCATTATCAGCAGATGCAACCAAAGCAGCTAGCTGAGCCAACTGGGTTTCTAATATTTTGTTGAAACTCAGTTGGCTCTTCTGAGCAGAAGAAAAACTATCAAGCTTAACATTGAGACTTTCCAAAGTTTTATCGAGGGCAGCTAGCTTTTTGTTAACACCTTCATTAATCTTAGCTTGCCCAAAAACGAGATCTCTCAAGGAGGGTTGGTTAGGATTGTAAGAGTTACCTTGGTTGCCTTCTTGATAATAAGGGCATTGTTGATTCCATGTTTGGCCTCCTTGTTGAGGTAGACGATAACCATTGTTGTTGCCGTTCATGTACATCACTTCCTCCTGAGTCTCCGGACAATAATGTCACACCCTGAAATTTCTAATTTCAGGATGTGAATAGAAATAATAAATAAGCAACGATTTTCACTCAATTTTAAAATTTTTGCAACATTAATTTTCTTTATAGGAAATATAGTATAAGAGAAAGCATTGTGTGATTTTTCTAAATTAAATAAAATGTTTATGTGAGTGTTGCATTCATGCCGATGCATCCTGGTGTTTTTATGTGCAAAAGGTTTTTAAACACGCTTAGGTGCTGATCAAACCCTTCCGAGAATTTTTCCGAATTTTTTCTGGAATTTATTCTCATTTTCTTTGAGCTTATTCTATTTATTAGAAGGCTCTAAAACCTTTTTCATGAGCTCCAAATATTTTACTTGGACTGTTTGTGTCTCCATCTATCTCTAGGAATTTTCCTGGAAGTTTTGAAATTTTCGGAGTATTTTTTATGATTTAATTACGATTTCAGGATTTTCTGAAATTGTTTTCTAATCCGAAATTAATCCCAAAATTAGAAAAAAAGGGAAAATAAAACCTTCACGTCCTCTTTCCAACGCCGCCAACCTCATCTCGTTTCGATAACCCTAGCTCCCACAAACCGCCGCCGAACTTTCGCATCTACTAATTCCGGCGAACTTTCCGGCGAGCTTTTCCGGCGAAACCGTAGACTTCCGGTGCAAACGGACACCACCAAGGAGTTTCCCTCATTGAGCTCTACGCCTTGGTTGGGGACACAAAAACCCCAAACAGAGATAAGTTTATTCGATGAACAATTCACAATCAACACATTCAATTCAATAGCCTTAAATGATCAGCTTTCATCAACACATTGCACACTTAACTTTCCAAAATGACTACCCCTTTACAATGAGGAGGGGGTTCCTTTTATAGTGTCAAAAGATTAAATTTACATTCCATGTATGCCCTGAAACCCTAACACCTAACAAGAATATTCGAGGGCAAACTTGGTTTTTTACACATGTTGCGGATTTGATGCCGTGGTTTGCGGAGCGCAGATCACGCCGGAGACAGCGGAGCGGAAAATGCGGCGCGAAGACCGGAGGTAGTTCCGTGTTGGACCAGCTTTTGATCGAGTCCTCGCGCTTGAATCTTTGAGAAGCCCCAGGCTTCGCCATCTTGCTCCTATCGGAGCCTCATTCTTGCTGCAGCCCAGGGCTTTGGGGCCTTCCAAGCGGGGAGCGACGAACTGGCTTGGCTCTAAGTCGAAGCAAGGACCTTCGCCATTTATCGCTCTCGATCGGGAGTTCCGGGTTGTTTCCTGTAGTGACACATCTCGTAATAGTGTTAAATCTCGTAATTAGCTGATAGATGATAAAGATGCCAGAGCCCAGACTCCATAGCTATTCCCGAAAGAAACCATCAAAATTACATGCTTGTGAGTAAAACAACCGGCCTGGAGCCCAATTTCCTTCACCTGTCGACTTTGTGTCCTCGGGTGCGAAACGACCTTTAGTTTCTCAAAAAACGCTAGCGAAGCCTGCGACTTTTGTTTCCCCCAAACAAGATCCGAAGCCCAAAAGTTTATTTAGCTTCGGCAAACCCCCGGTGCCCATAGGTGAGGTTTTCTACAGCCCCAACAGTAGCCCCTCGTGGAGAAGCGTTTAAGTAACGACATCTAACCTTCTCCTCGACTTTGTTTCGTGATTTTGATGAAGAAAACGTCACCTTCGGCTCTGGGGAGTTTGCTGATTTAGGAGTTTTTCGGCTTCGCGTGATTTATTTCCTGAAGACTACAGTGAAACCGCTCTTTCCCGAGACGTCCGTTCGTATTTCGAGACCGTTGCACTTTCTTCTCTCTCCTCGGGCTATATAAGGGGGGTTGGGGTCTCGTGCTTTCTTACTTGTGCCGAAGCTAAGCCTCCGCCCTTCTTACTTCTGCTGCTTTAGGATTCGTGCTAGTTGTGCGATTTCGCCCGGGCTTCGTCATTTGTTTCTTTTGCAGAGCTCAACCTTTTCCATTCGCTCTGGCCCGTACGAGACAAACTGCGTGACTAATGACTGAGGAGGAAATAGCTGCTTCAGTTGCTCCAGTCGAAGGCCCGGAAGAGCCGACTGGGGATATAGTTGATTACGAGCCGTCACCATCGGCCAAGGGGAAAGAGGTCGATCTTGGTGAAGATATTTCTAGAGTGGAGGCTTCGCCATCGGAGCTGATGGCCGGGAGGGAGTCAAACTCCATCTTTTGCTCTCGGACCTTCGCTAGTTTCTGAGAATCTGATTAAATTTTACGAAGAAAAGGGGTTTTTTCCTGAAGGTGTCGCTCGTCATCCAGAGGGTGAAACCACTCCGGAGCCTGGAGCCGGTGAAGCTGTGGTCTTCCGTGATTTTTTCAACAACGGCTTGAGGTTTCCTTGTTCCCGACGCCTGCCTGAGATCCTTGATCGCTACAGTGTGAAGTTGCATCAACTGACACCTAATGCGTTTGTGCAACTATCTAAGTTCTTTTTTACCGTGCGCTCTTGCGACGGCCGGGTGGATACCGAAGCCTTTGTTCGGTTCTATGAGCTTCATGTCCAAAAGTAGAATTTTCGAGTGGATGGCGATCCTGTAGTTTACGAGAATCATTTTGGGTGCATTACTTTCACGACCCGGAGGAGGAATACCAAGAAGGATATAGAAAGAGTGGAGCTCAGCCCTGCCCATAAGAACAAATGGGACGATGATTGGTTGAACTACTGGTTCTACGTGAAGGTCGATATGCCCTGTGGCTCCGATGGTGTTGCGTATTATCCCTTCAACATTACAACAATGACTTCTTTGAGTTACGTAACAGGCCCTAACTTCGCGAAGACCAGGGGGTTTAAAGATTGTGAAAAAGCCTTTCTTTTGGCTTCGCAGTTTCTTCCTGGTCGCGACGCTGTTGAAGAATTTGTTGCCGCTGGTATCTGGCCTCTCTCTACTAGTTGGAACCCTAAGGAGGTTAAGTGGCTTACGGTTGATTGGTTTTTGAAGGCTATTCCTTTCCCTCGCTTCGGGCTGATGATGCCTGAAGGGAAGAATGCTCACGAATTTGTGGGTGAAGTAGAGCACCGTGTGGTGGACCTGCTTGGTCCTTACACCGAGGCGGAGTACCAAGCTGCGCGAAGGCTACCTACTAGAGGTCGTCGTGTGAACCGTATATTTTCTGAGCTTGGCGTTGAAGTGGAGGATCGCGCGAAGCCCAAGGCTTTGTCTAAACGTGCCCGTGACTCGACTCCGGCCGCGCCTGACCCGGCTGACGCGAAGAAGAAGAAGAAATCTGTGACTTCACCGGAGGCATCTGGCGAAGCCGCTGCCGCTGATTTACAGAAGCCTGCGGCTCCGTTGTCTTCTTCAAAGACAAGTGAGCTTGAACATGCTAAGAAGAAGCAGGTTGCGACACAAGAGAAGGGTCCCTCCGCTGCGAAGGCGACGAAGCCCGGTCTTCGTCTTAAAAAGGCTGGTTCGAAAGCTAGGCAGCAATGCCGTATAGTGAACATCCTTGGTTCTTCTGACACCTTGGAATTTCTTGACTCGGAGGCCGAGGATGCTGGAAACAAGGAGGGCACAACCGACCCTGAACCTGAGGTGGAAAAAGCTGTTGTGCCCAGCCCCAAGGAGATCGTCACGGATCCTCCTATCCCGGGGAATGCTCGTGGTACAGACTTGGCCAGTGAAGGTGTGAAACTCCCCGGAGCCGAGAATATTCAAGACAAGGGAGAGAGCTCCTCGCGTCCTGGTGACCATCCCGAAGCCCCGGAGGATACCAGAGCATCGCCTGAGTTCATGCGATCACTGGCCGAGATTGTGAGCTCATCTGGCGTTGTGGAAGGACATACTTTGGAGATGGTGCTTGCGGAGAAAAGATCTTTCGACCCCTCAACTTACTCTTACAACAAGGCTGTTGGATGAGGGATTTACAAACTTTATTATCTGTTCGTTTGCCGTTTTATAGAGAGAGTGGGGTGATCGAATCTCATGTGCTTTGGGAGCTAAGGGATTCTGCTCGGCTTGCATGAGCCACATCAAAAGACGCTCCGCGGGTGGAAGGTGGCGCCCCTGATGGCCAAGTTTGGAGGAAGGGGAAATTCCCAGAGCTCCGAGCTCTTCCTTGATTGTGAGACAACCAGGCACCAGTACCACCGTTGAGCCTTCGGCGCCTTTTGACCCCAAAGGTTTGTTCTTGACCTTTTTTTGTCTTTTCTGTTCCTTTGTTTTTTGCTGGATGGGTGCTTTCCCTAGATTTGAACATGCTATATATATTTTTTGTTTTTCAGCTTATGAAAAGTCTGTCAAAGATATGGAAGCCAGCCACCTGGCCGGTCTATCAGCTGAGCTTTGTTATAAAGTGATGATCTCAAGCCAGAAACTTCTTGAAAAGTACCGCTCCCAAGAAAAACAGTTCCTGGCTTCCGAGGCCGAGAACATTGAGTTGAGCCGTGAGATCATCGGGCTGAAAGAAGAAAACGCAGCTCTGGCCAAGATTTGCAAGCTGCAGGATGAAAACATTGGGATCTTGAAAGATAACGTCAAGACCTATCAAACTGCGGTGGACAAACTAAACGAGGATGCTGAGAAGCATGACAGCCTGCTTGAAGAGTTCAAAAACATAGCCGAAGACGACGGCCGTACTATTGAATCTTTGCAAAAGGAGAAAAAAGACCAACAAACCGAGATTGAAGATCTTAAGAAAGAGGTTGAGGGTCGCGACAACTTTATAAAAGCGGCTGAAAATGTTTTGAAGGAGAACTTCAGAGTTTTGCATGAAAAGTACTCTCGTGCTCTAGGGGAATTTGGTGCGGAGCCCCTGCCCTTCCCTGGTGACGAAGACGCCAAGGCTATCTTTGAATGGATGGAACAAGAGTTCGATCATCTCCCCGGCGTGATGACTGGTGCTAGTGATTATGCAGCTATGATGTGCGTGGAGACCTTGCTCGGGGTTCTTGAAAGACTGGATGTTCAGATTTTCTGTCCTTGGGAGCTAGGAGTTATAAGTTCCCGACTGCAGAGGAACTCGAGTGTGAGGTTGCTTTGAAGAACGTTCAGGTGTTCAAGAAGATTTTCTTGACCTTGTTCTGGGAGGCTTCCGGGCAAGAACATGCTAAGGCCGTGGCTCGTCGTCTCTTGGCGGAGGTGAATAGCTGAACCGATGATTTTTTTTCCTAAGTTTCCCTTTCTCTTCTAACTGGGGTTACTTATTTTTTACTTTTGCGGGCTAAGGAAAAGGAGGCATCGGGATCAGACTTGACTGAACGTGATAGCGAAGGCGATGGATCCCCTGCGAACGCGGTTCCGGGGGGCTCGGGCTCTGGTGCACCAAATGATGCGGCGGGTGATGTCGCTGAAGATAAAGATGCCGAAGCTTAGAAATTTTTCTGAACTGTTGCCTTTTTTGTAACACCCCGCGCGGCGAGTAAACTTTGGGGTGGAAGAACTTGTGTTTAAGCATGATAACTTGTAAAGTGCTACTTGTCCTAGCTGCCATTTTCTATTTCATTCTTAGGCTTTGATTGTTTGTTGGTCCTTTTTTGAAGAAAACATTGCCTTCTTGTGAACTTTTTTTGAAGGTCGATTTCGATACTTTAGCTTCGAAAAAAAGAGCAAAAAATTATTTTTGGTTTTGAAGAAAACGTCACCCCCCTTTTTTGGTCTTTTTTCCCGAGGTTTCCCGCTGGAGGAATACTCGTAAAGCTTTCTTTTTTATTTTCTTTTTTATAAGAAGGGTATGCTTTCTAAAAGAGCTCAAAGTCTAGCGAAGCTTGTTCCGAGCTTCGCAGACTTTCCTTCCGATGGTCGAATATTAGCAATCTTGTTGCTTTTCGACTGAGATTTTTGCTTTCGTATTCGTGAATGATTTTGAAAAAGAAACAGCCGATCCCGCAACTTCTCTTTTTGTGGTGCATGTGAATGATAGGCTTTCTAAAAAGGTCACAGTCTGGCGAAGCTTGTTCTAGGCTTCGCAGACGTTTATCGAATAACAACAATCCAGTTCCTTTTTTTATCTCAGGATTGCATTCGAGTTTTTAGTACTTTTCTGTTTGTGGAAAATAACTGGTCCCGCAACTTGGTCTGTTGCCTGTGGGATTCTTTGGTACTTAGGCATGATTGCTAAGATGTTTTATGAGACAACGTGTGTAAGCTTGTTGCTTTTCGTTGCTCTTTTGGGCAGAAACCCCCTTTGCAATAAGTAAATGACTGGAAATAAATTGCTGAAAATAAATACCACAGGACTTTAAGGGGAATGTAATTTCATTAAAACTGAAATTTAATACAGAGATCCGCCTCATTGAAAACCTTGCCACCTGATTTGGAGTCCCCTTTTAGCAAGGAAAAGAGTATGGACCTTCGGAAATGTAAAGTACTGAGAAATGTAAAGAAAGAAGAAAAAACGTAAGATAACTAAGCTCTGACTCCGTTTATAAGTTTACGAAGCTAGAGCATTACATTGTCTTGCTTCTATGGGTAGTACTTGAGGATGCTGTCTGCGTTCCAAGTGTGTGGCAACGTGTTGCCTAACTGATCTACCAAGTGAGAAGATCCTGGTCTAGTGCTTTTTGTCACGATGAATGGTCCTTCCCAAGGTTCTTGTAGCTTCCCTGGGTTGTCAAAATTTTTCTTCTTCTTGATGACCAAGTCCCCTACCTGTATTTTTTTTCTTACTACTTTCTTGTCCCTCCATTTCTTGGTTTCTTGTTGATACTTTTCTAAGTTCTCAGTAGCTTGAAGTATGTCTACTTCGATCAAATCTTTCTCTGCTTCTTCGAAGCCCATGTCTTGCACCTTTAATACTCGTAAGCTTTGGTTCTTGATCTCTTCTGGTGTCATGGCTTCGGAGCCAAATAGCAACTTAAAAGGTGAGAAACCTGTAGTTCTTGAGACACTGGTGTTGTGAGACCAAGTTAGCTTCGGCAGCTCATCTACCCATTTTCCCTTTCTTTGGTTGAACAAGCATTTCTTTATGCTAGAGAATATTTGGCCATTTGCTCTTTCTACAGCCCTGTTTGATTGTGGGTGATATACAGAAGAGAATTTTAACTTGGTTCCCATGGTGAGGCAGAATTCCCTGAAATCGTTGCAATCAAATTGCTTTCCATTGTCCACAGTTAGCTCCCTAGGAACCCCGAATCTGCAGATTATGCTTTGCCAAAAGAACTTTTCGATGTTGCAAGATGTGATGCTAGCCAGCGGCTTGGCTTCGACCCATTTGGTGAAATAGTCTATGGCAACAGCTGCAAATCTACAGTTTCCTTGCGCTGCTGGGAGGGGTGCGACTAGGTCCATTCCCCATCTTTGCAATGGCCAAGAAGGTGGTATTAGCTGTGTAGGCATCGACAGGCTTCTCTGATTGTTTGCATTCTTCTGGCAAGCTTCGCATGTTTTTACTAGGTGATGGGCATCATCAATAATGGATGGCCAATAGAAACCTTGCCTTAGTGCTTTTTGAGCCAAAGCTCTGGAGCCTATGTGACCACCGCAAAAACCCGAATGAATTTCTTTCAATAGTTCTTTTCCTGCATCGAAGCTGATGCATCTCAGGGTTGGGGCTGATATGCCAGATTTGTACAATTCTCCGTCAATTATCTCGTAGCCTCGGGCTCTTTGTCTCATGCGGTTCAAGGAAACTTCCTCGGTAGGTTCATAGTGACCCCTTAGGAAAGCCAAGATCGGAGCCCTCCAGTCGTATTTTTCTATGACATTGATTGTTTTGGCCTTGGGCTCTTTCACAGCAGGCATGGTGAGAACCTCATAAAAAACATCCGGAGGTAAAGCTTGATTTTGTGCTGCGGCTTCTGCTAATGCGTCTGCTTCATTGTTTGAGTTCCTTGGGATGTGCTCAACTGTGAATCCCTTGAAATGCTTTTCCATAGATCTTACCGCAGCAAGATATTTGACTAGCTCTGGCTCTCTGGCTTCGCTATCTTTCTCTACATGCCCCTGAATGACTTTGGAGTCTGATCTCACAATAAAACTTTGTTGGCCTAGTGCTTTCATTTTCCTTAGGGTAAGGAACAAAGCTTCGTATTCAGTTGTGTTGTTGGTTGCTCTCTCATTTTCTGGGAAATCCAATCTTACCGCGAAACACATTTTGATCCCTGTTGGGGAAGTTATGATTGCCGAAGCCCCGACCCATTTGTGACAATAGGCCCTATCGCAGCATGCGATCCATGGCTGCTCACTATCTGCGGAGCTTGAACTAGCTAGTGAAGTCCAATCTACAACAAAATCCGCCAAGACTTGAGATTTGATGGCGCTTCTTCTTTCAAAGTCAACCACATGTTCTGATAACTCGAGAGCCCATTTGGATATTCTCCCCGAAGCTTCTCTATTGTTGAACAGCTCATGTAGCGGTTGGTCTGGCACAACTATGATTCTGTGAGACTCAAAATAATGCCTGAGCTTCCGTGCTGCCATAACGACTGCATACGCGATTTTTTCAAGCTCTGAATAAAACACTTTTGACCCCGTGAGTGTTTCGGAGACAAAATAGACTGGGACTTGAGTTGGCTTCCCTTCTACTTCTTTTTCTTGTATCAACGCTGCGCAGACGGCGGTTCGTGAAGCCGAGATGTAAAGTAATAGGGGAGAACCAGGCTCCGGGGGGCACAACTTAGTTAATTTGGTGAGATAGACTTTGAGCTCCGCAAATGCTTTGCTTTGATCGGGTCCCCATTCAAACTTCTTGTTGTTTCTGAGTACTTGGAAGAAATGGAGGCTTCGCTCCGCGGCCTTGGACACGAATCTATTTAATGCTGTGATTCTTCCGGTGAGTTTCTGCACATCTTTCAGAGACTTGGGCTCTTCCATCTTTATTATTGCCTGAATTTTGTCGCGATTAGCTTGTATTCCCTTTGTCTCTACCAGGCACCCAAGCACTTTTCCTCGACGAACTCCGAACACGCACTTCTCAGGGTTCAATCGCAGGTTTGTGGCTCGCATGTTCGCGAAGGTTTCTGCGAGGTCAAAGATGTGATCGCCGTGCTTGTTGCTTTTGACCGAAGCTGTCATTCTTGTGAATGTTGGTCCTGCGTTCTTGAGCCCCTCGGGCATTCGCAAAAAACAGAAGATGCCGAAGAGGGTAATGAAGCTGGTTTTGTCCTCATCCTCTTTTCTGATTTTGACTTGATGGTAGCCCGAAAACATGTCAAGCAATGATAACATTTCACTGTTTGCTACATCATCCACTATTTTGTCTACTCTTTCTAGCGGGTAATCATCTTTTGGGCAAGCTTTGTTCAAGTCTGTGAAGTCTATACACATTCTCCACTTTTCATTTTTCTTCTTTATAGGAACTGTGTTTGCGAGCCAGGTTCAATATTTGGCTTCGCGGATTACGTTGGCGTCCAGCAGCCTTTGCACCTCGGCTTTCACGGCTTCAGCTTTTTTGTCGGACATTTGCGAAGTTTTTGCTTCTTGGGCCTGATGTTCTTGTCCATTTCCAGCCTGTGCTCGATGATGTCTCAGTCAACTCCTTTTAGGTCTTGGGCTGACCATGCGAACACATCTTGATTTTTGGCCAGAAATGTTAGCAATTCTCGTTCTTCCTCTATGCTTAATTCGGCTTCGATTGTTACAGCCCTATCTGGGATGTGCGCATCCAGCGGAATCCTTTTTGTTTCGCCGTCGGCGCTGATATTAACTTTCTCCTTGTCTCTCTTGGGCTCCACGAACTTTTTCTTTCCATCTCTTTCTTTGGCTTCTTCAGCTTCGGCTTGGGTGAGATGGTGGATGCTTCTTTAACCTGGTGATATGCCTTTTTCAATGTCTCTTGCTGTCTGCTATTCCCCAAATACGGTGATGGCTCCTTTGAGCGCTGGGATTTTCATACACAAAAATAGTTGCCGAACCGCTGCATCGAACTTGTTGATGAAGCCCCTGCCTAAGATGGCCAAGTAAGGATAATGCATTTCCACTACATCGAATGTGATCAACTCCGTCCTTGGGTTGTCAAGGTTCCCGAAGGAGACAGGCAATGTGATCTTTCCCAGTGCTCTGACGGGCTTCCCCCCGAAGCCCAGAAGCGGAACATCTGCCTCTTGAAGTAAGTGTGGGTCTATCTTCATTTCCCTGAAAGTTTTGGCGAAAAGGATGTCCGCGGAGCTGCCATTGTCTATCAGAACTTCCCCGATTTCCCAGCCTGCGATAATTGTCTTGATGACCATGGCGTCGTTGTGTGTAACTGTTTTCAGTTTGAAATCTTCCTCTATGAAGGTAATGGATACATGCGCCCAAGGTGGCTTTACCGGAGGTCCGTCTCATAAAAAATATTAGCAATCATGCCTAAGTACCAAAGAATCCCACAGGCAACAGACCAAGTTGCGGGACTAGTTATTTTCCACAAACAAAAAAGTACTAAAAACTTGAATGCAATCCTGAGATCAAAAAAGGAATAGGATTGTTGTTATTCGATAAACGTCTGCAAAGCCTAGAACAAGCTTCGCCAGACTGTGACCTTTTTAGAAAGCCTATCATTCACATGCACCACAAAAAGAGAAGTTGCGGGATGGGCTGTTTCTTTTTCAAAATCATTCACGAATACGAAAGCAAAAATCTCAGTCGAAAAGCAACAAGATTGCTAATATTCGACCATCGAAAGGAAAGTCTGTGAAGATCGGAACAAGCTTCGCTAGACTTTGAGCTCTTTTAGAAAGCATACCCTTCTTATAAAAAATAAAATAAAAAAGTGGAAAGCTTTACGAGTATTTCTCCAGCGGGGAACCTCGGGAAAAAAGACCAAAAAAGGGGGGTTGACGTTTTCTTCAAAAACAAAAATAATTTTTTGCTCTTTTTTCCGAAGCTAAAGTATCGAAATCGACCTTCGAAAAGAGTTCACAAGAAGGCAACGTTTTCTTCAAAAAAGGACCAATAAACAATCAAAGCCTAAGAATGAAATAGAAAATGGTAGCAAGGCCAAGTAGCACTTTACAAGTTATCGTGCTTAAACACAAGTTCTTCCACCCCAAAGTTTACTCACCACGCGGGGCGTTACAAAAAAGGCAACAGTTCAGAAAAATTCCTAAGCTTCAGCATCTTTATCTTCAGCGACATCACCCGCCGCATCGTTTGGTGCACTAGAGCCCGAGCCCCCCGAAACCGCGTTCGCAGGGGATCCATCGCCTTCGTTGTCACCTTCACTCAAGTCTGATCCCGATGCCTCCTTTTCCTTAGCCCGCAAAAGCAAAAAATAAGTAACCCCAGTTAGAAGAGAAAGGGAAACTTAGGAAAAAAATCATCGGTTCAGCTGTTCACCTCCGCCAAGAGACGACGAGCCACGGCCTTAGCATGTTCTTACCCGGAAGCCTCCCAGAACAAGGTCAAGAAAATCTTCTTGATCACCTGAACGTTCTTCGAAGCAGCCTCACACTCGAGTTCCTCTGCAGTCGGGAACTTATAACTCCTAGCTCCCAAGGAGAGAAAATATGAACATCCAGTCTTTTCAAGAAGCCCGAGCAAGGTCTCCACGCACATCGAAGCTGCATAATCACTAGCACCAGTCATCACACCGGGGAGATGATCGAACTCTTGTTCCATCCATTCAAAGATAGCCTTGGCGTCTTCGTCACCAGGGAAGGGCAGGGGCTCCGCACCAAATTCCCTAGAGCACAAGAGTACTTTTCATGCAAAACTCTGAAGTTCTCCTTCAAAACATTTTCAGCTGCTTTTATAAAGTTGTCGCGACCCTCAACCTCTTTCTTAAGATCTTCAATCTCAGTTTGTTGGTCTTTTTTCTCCTTTTGCAAAGATTCAATAGTACAGCCGTCGTCTTCGGCTATCTTTTTGAACTCTTCAAGCAGGATGTCACGCTTCTCAGCATCCTCGTATAGTTTCTCCGCCGATAGGTCTTGATGTTATCTTTCAAGATCCCAATGTTTTCATCCTGCAGCTTGCAAATCTTGGCCAGAGCTGCGTTTTCTTCTTTCAGCCTAATGATCTCACGGCTCAACTCAATGTTCTTGGCCTCGGAAGCCAGGAACTATTTTTCTTGAGAGCGGTACTTTTCAAGAAGTTTCTGGCTTGAGATCATCGCTTTATAACAAAGCTCAGCTGATAGACCGGCCAGGCGACCGGCTTCCATATCTTCGACAGACTTTTCATAAGCTGAAAAACAAAAAATATATATAGCATGTTCAAATCTAGGGAAAGCACCCAACCAGCAAAAACAAAGGAACAGAAATGACAAAAAAGGTCAAGAACAAACCTTTGGGGTCAAAAGGCGCCGAAGGCTCAACGGTGGTACTGGTGCCTGGTTGTCTCACAATCAAGGAAGAGCCCGGAGCTCCGGGAATTTCCCCTTCCTCCAAAGCTTGGCCATCAGGGGCGCCACCTTCCACCCGCGGAGCGTCTTTTGATGTAGCTCATGCAAGGCGAGCAGAATCCCTTAGCTCCCAGAGCACATGAGATTCGATTACCCCACTCTCTCTATAAAACGGCAAATGAATAGATAATAAAGTTTGTAAATCCCTCATACCAACAGCCTTGTTGTAAGAGTAAGTTGAGGGGTCGAAAGAGCTTTTCTCCGCAAGCACCATCTCCAAAGTATGTCCTTCCACAACGCCAGATGAGCTCACAGTCTCGGCCAGTGATCGCATGAACTCAGGCGATGCTCTGGTATCCTCCGGGGCTTCGGGATGGTCACCAGGGCGCGAAGAGCTCTCTCCCTTGTCTTGAATATTCTCGGCTCTGGGGAGTTTTGCACCTTCGCCGGCCAAGTCTATACCACTAGCATTCCCCGGGATAGGAGGATCCGTGACGATCACCTTGGGGCTGGGTACGACAGCTTTTTCCACCTCAGGTTCAGGGTCGGCTGTGCCCTCCTTGTTTCCAGCATCCTCAGCCTCCGAGTCAAGAAACTCCAAGGTGTCAGAAGAACCAAGGATGTTCACTATACAGCATTGCTGCCTAGCTTTCGAACCAGCCTTATTAAGACGAAGACCGGGCTTCATCGCCTTCGCAGCGGAGGGACCCTTCTCTTGTGTCGCAACCTGCTTATTCTTAGCACGTTCAAGTTGACTTGTCTTTGAAGAATACAACGGAGCCGCAGGCTTCCGTAAATCAGCGGCAGCGGCTTCGCCAGACGCCTCCAGCGAAGTCACAGATTTCTTCTTCTTCTTCCAGTCAGCCGGGTCAGGCGCGGTCGGAGTCGAGTCGCGGGCACGTTTAGACGAAGCCTTGGGCTTCGCACAATCCTCCACTTCAACGCCAAGCTCAAAAAATATACGGTTCACACGACGACCTCCAGTAGGTAGCCTTCGCGCAGCTTGGTACTCCGCCTCGGTGTAAGGACCAAGCAGGTCCACCACACGGCGCTCCACTTCACCCACAAATTCGTGAGTATTCATCCCTTCAGGCATCTTCAGCCCGAAGCGAGGGAAAGGAATAGCCTTCGAAAACCAATCAACCGTAAGCCACTTAACCTCCTTAGGGTTCCATCCAGTAGAGAGAGGCCAGATACCAGCGGCAACAAATTCTTCAGCAGCGTCGCGACCAGGAAGAAACTGCGAAGCCAAAAGAAAGGCTTTTTCACAATCTTTAAACCCCCTGGTCTTCACGAAGTCAGGGCCTGTTACGTAACTCAAAGGAGTCATTGTTGTAATGCTGAAGGGATAATATGCAACACCATCGGAGCCGCGGGGCATATCGACCTTCACGTAGAACCAGTAGTTCAACCAATCATCGTCCCATTTGTTCTTATGGGCAGGACTGAGCTCCACTCTTTCTATATCCTTCTTGGTATTCCTCCTCCGGGTCGTGAAAGTAATGCACCCAAAATGATTTTCGTAAACTGCAGGATCACCATCCACCCGAAAATTCTACTTTTGGACATGAAGCTCATAGAACCTAACAAAGGCTTTGGTATCCACCCGGCCGTCGCAAGAGCCCACGGCAAAAAAGAACTTAGATAGTTGCACAAACGCATTAGGTGTCAGTTGATGCAACTTCACACTGTAGCGATCAAGGATCTCAGGCAGGCGTCGGGAACAAGGAAACCTCAAGCCGGCATTGAAAAAATCACGGAAGACCACAGCTTCGCCGGCTCTAGGCTCCGGAGTGGTTTCACCCTCTGGATGACGGGCGACACCTTCAGGAAAAAACCCCTTTTCTTCGTAAAATTTAATCAGATTCTCAGAAACTAGCGAAGGCTCGAGAGCAAAAGATGGAGTTTTTGACTCCCTCCCGGCCATTAGCTCCGATGGCGAAGCCTGCACTCTAGAAATATCTTCACCCAGATCGACCTCTTTCCCCTTGGCCGATGGTGACGGCTCGTAATCAACTATATCCCCAGTCGGCTCTTCCGGGGCTTCGACTGGAGCAACTGAAGTAGCTATTTCCTCCTCAGTCATTAGTTGCGCAGTTTGTCTCGTACGGGCCAGAGCGAATGGAAAAGGTCGAGCTCCGCAATAGAAACAAATGACGAAGCCTGGGCGAAATAGCACAACTAGCACGAATCCTAAAGCAGCAGAAGTAAGAAGGGTGGAGGCTTAGCTTCGGCGCAAGTAAGAAAGCAGGGGACCCCAACCCCCCCTTATATAGCCCGAGGAGAGAGAAGAAATTGCAACGGTCTCGAAATACGAACGGACGTCTCTGGAAAGAGCAGTTTTACTGTAGTCTTCAGGAAATAAATCACGCAAAGCCGAAAAACTCCTAAATCAGCAAACTCCCCCGAGCCGAAGGTGACGTTTTCTTCATCAAAATCACGAAGCAAAGTCGAGGAGAAGGTTAGATCTCGTTACTTAAATGCTTCTCCTTGAGGGGCTACTGTTGGGGCTGTAGAAAACCTCACCTATAGGCACCGAGGGTTTGCCGAAGCTAAATAAACTTTTGGGCTTCGGATCTTGTTTGGGGGAAACAAAAGTCGCAGGCTTCGCTAGCATTTTTTGAGAAACTAAAGCTCGTTTCGCACCCGAGGACACAGAGTCGACAGGAGAAGGAAATTGGGCTCTGGGCTGGTTGTTTTACTCACAAGCGTGTAATTTTGATGGTTTCTTTCAGGAATAGCTATGGAGTCTGGGCTCCGGCATCTTTATCATCTATCAGCTAATTACGAGATTTAACACTATTACGAGATGTGTCACTGCAGAAAACAACCCAGAACTCCCGATCGAGAGCGATAAATGGCGAAGGTCCTTGCTTCGACTTAGAGCCAAGCCAGTTCGTCGCTCCCCGCTTGGAAGGCCCCGAAGCCCTGGGCTGCAGCAAGAATGAGGCACCGATAGGAGCAAGATGGCGAAGCCCGGGGTTTCTCAAAGATTCAAGCGCGAGGACTCGGTCAAAAGCTGGTCCAACACGGAACTACCTCCGGTCTTCGCGCCGCATTTTCCGCTCCACTGTCTCCGGCGTGATCTGCGCTCCGCAAACCATGGCGTCAAATCCGCAACATGTGTAAAAAACCAAGTTTGCCCTCGAATATTCTTGTTAGGTGTTATTGTTTCAGGGCATACTTGGAATGTAAATTTAATCTTTTGACACTATAAAAGGAGACCCCCTCCTCATTGTAAAGGGGTCGTCATTTTGGAAAGTTAAGTGTGTAATGTGTCGAGGAAAGCTGATCATTTAAGGCTATTGAATTGAACGTGTTGATTGTGAATTGTTCATCGAACAACCTTATCTCTGTTTGGGGTTTTTGTGTCCCCAACACCTTTCCTTGTCAAGCCTTTGCATTCATACTTTCCCCACACTTGCTGAGTACGGCATGTACTCACCCTTGCTATAAACAATGTTGCTCAGAAAGAGGAAGCTGCTATGAAGTTGTTGTGAAGATGTTGCTGGTGCTAGGCGTATGCACCCCCCAGTCGACTGCTTGTGGATGTTTGGTGCCTTCGTTTCCAGGATTTAAGCGTAATACTCTGATAATCTTTCTCTTTCTTTACGTGATATTGTACTGTTATTCACTTATGTCAACTATATGCATGAAACTTGATCCTAGGATGCATATAGGATTGCACTTAGTTTTCTTTGGAAAAATAGGTGTGACAGAGTGGTATCAGAGCTGTATCGACTGTATGACGTAAGCCTAGTTAGCAATGGATATTTCCTAAGGTCTCTTTTGATCTAAAGTCCCTCCTTATCTTATCCCTGATCTTTCTGATGAATGTTTTCACTCCTTAACCATCCTCTTATCTCCTCACCATGGTAACTCTGCTTCTCTAGTAAACTCTTAGCATTTGCACTTCCTTTTTTCACGAATGCTAAACCGTGAATTCTTGTATTCTCTCAAGCAATGACACCCCCTTGATTTATTGGTGGAATTGTTATTCTTGATATTCTATCTGTTCGCGCAGCTCTCTGACATATCGTTACTGTTTTAATTCTATCTCGAGCTACGGAATTTTGATTGACATGAAATCAGTTGGGTTAGTTCCAGAATTTCATGGGTCAATTTCTGAAAAAAATTTCAGCAGTATTCGTTCTGTATCAAGAGTGATACACGCGAATTAGTGGAGCATTCATAATCTGTCAACACTGCTGAAATAGCCATCTTAGTTAATCTATATCTCGGGTTCTAATCCTCTGATTGAGATGATTCCAGTTGGAATGAACTCATAATCTCGTACTCCCTGATCTGTAAGAAATTCATTAGTTATGGATATTCTTACTGGGAGCTACATCTAATCTATTAGGAGGATGCCCTCTGACTTTATTAACAACGTGTAGTGTCGTTCCTTTAACTATGTCTTGATTGGTGGAATTCAGTGCTTGCATGATGATGTTTGGTTTTATGACCTCGATTGATTCGTTTCTTTGTAGTGAGTGTTGGTGTATTGTGGGTCTTATATCTGCAATAACATCAGTTGCTTAGTTGGGTTCTTCTTTTGTACCTCCCACCTCCTTGTTTCTCAACGTTCTTTCTACCCTACTCTTCAAGCTATCTGTTTACCCTTGTTATCTTCTGATCATTTCTTTATCCACCAACCAGATGGAATACCCAGAAGGAGATAACCAAGTCAAAAGCCATGAGAACAATGACAACTATGTATACGTGTTATCTTCGGAGGATAAGTATGCAGAGTTCATGAGGACTGAGCCACCAATATTCTCTAATAACACATACCCATTAAAAGCTGATGATTGGATCAAGACCATTGAAGAGAAGCTAGATATGGTACAGTGCAATGATAGAGAAAAGGCTTTGTATGCATCTGGACAGCTTGTTGGAGCAGCTTCGAAGTGGTGGAATGTCTATATCAATGGACATGAGCAAACTGAGAGTATTGTGTGGAAGGAATTTAAGGACAACTTTATCTCACACCATACTCCTGTAAGTGCGATGAAGCTCAAAAGGAAGGAGTTCCTTAACTTAAAGCAGGGACAAATGTCTGTGACTGAGTACGGTGATAAGTTTATTCAGTTATCTATGTATGCTCCAGGATCAGCTGAAAGTGATAAGAAGAAACGAGAGCATTTCATTAACGGATTGAATGAAGACCTTCAAAGTATACTAAGCTTACATGAATATTTCAGTCTGCAAGATCTAATCAACAAAGCCATTGAGCTAGAAAGCAAACTACAGGAGATCATGAGTAAGAAGAAGAAATTTCCAGAGCAAGCTAATAATTCTCACCTTTATCAAGTGTTACAAACCCAAGATTACCTTGAAAATCACTACGAAGATGCATATCTAGAATATCCTCATGGTTGCACAGTGCAAGTAATTGACGAGACACCACGCAATCGTCGGAACATTAAGGAAACTAGAGGTTGTTTCTACTGCAAAGCTGGTGGACACTTTATTAGTAGATGCTCGAAGAAACGTGTGGATCGGTATCACAAGAAAGCATGGCGGCAACGAAACAAGCAAGACAAGACGCCTGATACCTAAGGATGTTAAGATCAGTTAGGTTGTGATAGAGTTTTTTGTAATATGAAAGGAGGATATTGCTGAAGGATATGTAAAGAGTTTGAAATAAACCCCTATCTCTTGCTAGCCTTTCTCGAATCTCGAGACGAGATTCCTTTTAAGGGGGGTAGATTTGTCACACCCTGAAATTTCTAATTTCAGGATGTGAATAGAAATAATAAATAAGCAACAATTTTCACTCAATTTTAAAATTTTTACAACATTAATTTTCTTTACAGGAAATATAGTATAAGAGAAAGCATTGTGTTTTTTTTCTAAATTAAATAAAATGTTTATGTGAGTGTTGCATTCATGCCGATGCATCCTAGTGTTTTTGAGTGCAAAAGGTTTTTAAACACGCTTAGGTGCTGATCAAACCCTTCTGAGAATTTTTCCGGATTTTTTCTGGAATTTATTCTCATTTTCTTTGAGCTTATTCTATTTATTAGAAGGCTCTAAAACCTTTTTCATGAGCTCCAAATATTTTACTTGGATTGTTCGTGTCTCCATCTATCTCTAGGAATTTTCGTGGAAGTTTTGAAATTTTCAGAGTATTTTTAGTGATTTAATTACGATTTCAGGATTTTCTGAAATTGTTTTCTAATCCGAAATTAATCCCGAAATTAGAAAAAAAGGGAAAATAAAACCGGACTCTATCTCGGCTAATAAATAGTTGCCGGTGATTTCCTTCACGTCCTCTTTCCAACGCCGCCAACCTCGTCTCGTTTCGATAACCCTAGCTCCCACAAACCGCCGCCGAACTTTCGCATCTACTAATTCCGGCGAACTTTTCGGTGAGCTTTTCCGGCGAAAACGTAGACTTCCGGTGCAAACGGACACCACCAGGGAGTTTCCCTCGTCGAGCTCTACGCCTTGGTGTGGTGGATTGCTCAATTCTGACGTCAACTCCGTCGTCTTCCCCAACTCCGGCGACTCCTCTCCAACTCCGGCGAGCTCTTCCGTCGCCATCGTTCATCTTTGGCCAAAGCTGAGCACACCATCGCGTTCCTCTCATCATTTCCTTTCCGTTTTGCCATTCAATCTACAGTTTCGTGGTCATCCCAATCGAATCCCCATCTCTCTCCTTTTCTCTCCGGTTTCTGTACAAGTGCGCCCGGGCTGATCTATCGAGCAACAGGGTGCTCGCTTCTGCACGTGCCACCGCCTGTGCTGATCTGCGCCTCGCTGAGCAGCCGCTCCTGCTCTCGCGCTTTTCCCCTTGTCCAGCATCCTTCGGAGTCCGTTGGTTGGAGGCCCAACCTGGCCGTTACAAGCGCCCTGCACCCTGGCCGAAAGCAACCAATCGGCTGGAGTCCGATCCAAAAGAAAGAAGATGGTAGCTTTACATTTGGGTCCCTGGAGAAAAGGGTAATCCTCATAAGAAAGTTTGAGTCATGCAAATTTTGGAGAAAGGCCCTTAGAAGCTAAGATTCTCTCGATCCAACCCATCCTGCGGATTCTTGCTTGAAGGCCCTCGGGTTTATATACATAATTATGTAATTTTTTTCGCAGTTAGGCCCCTGGAAGTTTCCAATCCTTGACAACAAGTCCATAGGTCTTTGACAGGTCATATCTTTCATGTTTTAGCTCTGTTTTTGCCCGTTCAAGTTGCGTTAGGTTCATAATGAAGTAAAGTACGCGTTAGTGGTGTGTTTCCTTCATACATGTTTTCTGAAAATTAATTTGTTATTAATTTTGCTTAAAGCTTAGTTATGCACACCTTTTATAAATAAAAGCAATATAGGACCATACACCGATTTTCATGATTAATATTAATTTGATTAATGATTATTTCACGTGCTTTTATAAATAAAATCTAATTAGATCTTTTACCCGGTTTTTCATAAACCAAATATTAATTTGCTTAATATATAATTAACTTTTCTAATTGAAAGTTGATTAGGCTTTTACACCGGTTTTATACATAAATGTTAATTTGATTAATGCCAATGCCATAATGTTTTCAATAATAATATGATCTACTCAAATCATAAAGTTTCGATTAGAGGATTCATATAGTTTAGTTTTTCTAAATTAAATGTTTAATTGGTATAATTTATATATGAACCTTTATAAATAAAATTTGACTAGTTCTTTACTCCGGTCTTTTGCAAATAAAATATAATGCTGCATTAATTCCAATTTAGGGTATTTTCTTATGAAATATCCTTTACATATCTTTTGTTAATTAAAATAAACTTATCTCATAGTTTGATCTCTCACATATGCAAATCTATCGTTAGCTGTTCTTTTTCAACCTCTGTCTCAGTGTGTCTCTGTTGTAGAGCTAATCTCATTTGAAGCTCCAGATCTTTTCTTGCTCCAACCTAGTGTCTTCCATAAAGCTAATCAAGCCTTTCCTTTTCTCAGCACGGTCTGTGTGCTTCAGTGATCCATAGCATCGAGCCTATCCTTTAGTGCGTTCTTTTAAAGCATTTCTTTTGCTTTGGTGTATTGTTCTTAGTTGCTTGTTTGTTTGCTTTGTATGCTTGTGTCCGATGATTGATGCGAGTAGAAGGAACGTGGTTCGAGAGCAGTGAAGAGCAAGAGTTGAAGAATTCTGAGCAACATCACTACATTGATTAAAGGCAAGTGTGTCCTTGTTCTTTTGTCCTAATAACTGTGTTTAATCACATCGCATATGCTTGCATTTAATTTGATGGGTCATATTAAGGATTATCCTAGTCTTTATGATCACTCCTTGTCAACCTGGGTGTACCTTTCTGTTGGGTAGCTTTGCTTAGTTGCTCTACCTGGGTTATGGTGGTTCTAATGAACAACAATGATGAACTTGCTTTACCTTTATGTTATGTCTTTGGTTAATACAAGATCATATGGTTAATTGGAACATGGAGAACCATCCAGGACAACTGTGCAACCACAAGGACTAAATGGCTCTGGTCTTGGCTGAGTAATTAGGGAAGTCTTTATGTGGCCATTATTCGCATAGTAGCTTGGGTACGGAGGAATGCTTTTAAGGCTCTTCTATTCCGGATAGGTATTGGAACGGAAGTACTCTATGACTGACTGTCCGTGAATAGAAGTGAGGTACGAAAGATAGCCTCTATTGCATATGCTACTATGGACTAATACACATGGGAGGACTCTTTGTAAAGGCCTCGTAGCATCCCTATGCGATCACACCTCGGTAGTGTGGTATGATGCCTGATCAGCATCGCGTGGTTGGGTTTAAAGTTCTTTGAACTTTTATGCGACTTGTGGTGAAAGTGTACAACCTCTGCAGAGTGTAAAACTAATCGATTAGCCGTGCTCACGGTCAACAGCGGCCTGAACCCTCACATGATAATTGAACTTGAAGATGGACTTAAATTGTGGTTTCTAATTATGTTAGCCATATGCTTATGGCATATCTCTATGCTTATGTTAATTGTGGGTTGGTATATACTTATACTCTATTAGTAATCAGGTGCTAATAAAATTTGATCAACTAAAATTGCTTAATGCAGTCAACCTGTCAGCCTTTTCTTGTCAAGCCTTTGCATTCATACTTTCCCCACACTTGCTGAGTACGGCATGTACTCACCCTTGCTATAAACAATGTTGCTCAGAAAGAGGAAGCCGCTATGAATTCGTTGTGAAGATGTTGCTGGTGCTAGGCGTACGCAACCCCCAGTCGACTGCTTGTGGATGTTTGGTTCCTTCGTTTCCAGGATTTAAGCGTAATACTCTGATAATCTTTCTCTTTCTTTACGTGTTACTGTATTGTTATTCACTTATGTCAACTATATGCATGAAACTTGATCCTGGCATGCATATAGGATTGCACTTGGTTTTCTTTGGAAAAACAGGTGTGACAAATAATTTCCTGAGTGCCTAGTGTTGCCACAGACCTCACAAGTCATATGAGAATCCATAGGCAGAGTAGTGGTGGCCATGGCAGCCTTCTCGCTGGTGTAGTCATCCAATCTCTTCATAAGAAGATCCAACTTGGCAGTAATCATTTCTGCTTCCTTGACAGTATGAGTATCCCTCGGACGTGGTTGGAGTCTCTCATCACTCCACCCTTGGTTGGAAACCATCTTCTCAATGAGTAATTTAGCATTATCAGCAGTGAGTGAGAAAAATGCTCCCTGAGCAGCAGCATCAATATGGTCTCGGGCTGTCGGAGTCAACCCATTATAAAAGCTTTGATGAATAAGCCAATCCTCCATCCCATGGTGAGGACAGGCCAGGACATACTCCTCCAGCCTCTCCTAAGCCTCTGGAATGGATTCACTTGCTGCTTGCTGAAAACCAGAAATTCTTTCACGAAGAGCATTGGTTTTACCCAATGGGAAGAACTTCTTGAGGAATGCCTCTGAACACTTATCCCAAGTATTAATGGCATCACAATTCGCGTAGAACCATTGCTTGGCCTTCCCCAGGAGAGAAAATGGAAACAGTCGAAGACGAACAACATCCATATTTGCACCCCTGATGATGAAAGTGCTGCATAGCTTTAGGAATTGCTGCAAATGGGCATTGGCATCCTCATTTGGCTTGCCACAGAATGGGCTAGCCTGTACCATCGTAATTAGACCCATCTTGATCTCAAAATTTTCAGTCCCCATTGCCACCTCAGGGCCTTGCAACACCTGGTCAACAGAAGCAGCTGAGTACTCACGAAGTGTCTTCTGGGCCATAGCGTTTGACGTGGATGGTACAAAGGAAGGTGGATCGCCTTCCGGACGAGTACGACGAGGTGAGTCGAAATGAATTCGAGCTTTCCTCACTAGTGACTCGGGATCTTCAGTGAAATTCTCTGGTAAGTCGAAACCAGTCATACACTACCTGTCTTCATCATCCAAAGATAAAAGAAGACAATCAAGGTTAGCCTGCATTGAGAGTTGTCCTAACCTACTCATGATTTATAAACAGATGCAAAGGATAGTCATGATAATCCTATGCCTTTCCCGGCAACGGCGCCAGAAATGCTTGTTGGCATTTCTTAGCGTCACTACTAACGGTGCCGAGTTAGCATGAACACCAAGACTTTCCAGAGGTAAATCTAAACGATCATGAACGAATCCGCAAGCGCGCAGATAAACCATTGTAGCATTTCCCCAAGGAAGGAGAGTATTCCAAGGGTATCATATCCGTGGAAGGTAATGTCGGATATCATAGACTTATGCTTTTGCACTGAATGTAAACCAAGAGATAGATATAAGAAACAACAACTCAAAGGCAGGGGTAAGATAAAAGATATGATAGGGTAGTGTGACACACACTCAGATCTACCTCTACTCTAGTACTCTACGGCATAGGGGGGACAACAAGTTAGCTCTAGGTTCTAATGTACTAAACATACAACGCTAGAAGATACAAGAGATATGCATGAAACATTGCATGAGAGGGTAAGGTTCAGCACCTAGGTACAAACGGGGAGATAGCCCGCGACGACCAGCACTCTGCGATACTATACATTAGACTCCTACAGCAATACCCCAGCGCGGAGGGTTCCAAAGGGTCCAACAGCTGTCACCACTGCGGCCTACCTCAATCATTACGGGGGGTATGCTCATAACTAACATAGCCACAGAACCCAGGCACCATGCCTGCGTTGCTGCTAGATGTTGAAATTTCTTAACGCAACTACCAACGAACAGGTTTGGAACCCATCCTGGTAACAGCGCCAGAAATACTGGTTAGTAATTCTTAACGTTACAGGAGTCTGCAAGCGCACGAAAGTACCATTGTAGCATTTCCCCAAAGGAGTATTCCAAAGGGTATCGAATCCAAGGAAGGCTTTGGCGGATTAACAAGCTCAACACTATTGCAATGAGTATAGATCATACACGGAAATAAATCAGACACTCAAATACAGGGGTAAGATATGATAATAGCGTAGTGTGATCACACACACACACACACTCACTCACTCTCTCTCTAAGGGGTCCTAGGCATAGGAGGCAACATACGAGTTAGTTCTAGATTCTTATGTACTATACACATAAAGCTGGTAAGAACGAGTTAGATACACTAGCGTTTAAGAACATTGAATTAAGCACCCAGGTACCATAGGGAGCTAACCTCCCACGTTGCTTCCGTACAACTCTGGTTGTTAGATTTTAGACTCCTACAGCTTATCCGAACGTGGGGGATTTCAGAGGGACCAATGGTTGTCACTACCGCGGCCTACCCCAAGACAAACCGTGGGATAAACTCATAAGTAAGGTAGCTATGCAACCCAAGCACCATGCTTACGTTGTTAGCCGGACTTGACCGGCCCGGGCTATTGTGACCCACGTCATGGCACCAGATAAACCAGCCAATTACACCGAGTACCATAGCTTAAGCACAAACTTCATACAACGCAATCATGTCATCTAACTAGATCAAACCAGGTTAGGTACACAAACAGATTCGTGTTTTCCTATGTCTGTTCAACTGGATCAAAGGGCTGTGTTCGCGAAGAACACGAGCCTCTAACTTATGAACAAACACCGAAAACATGTGAAAGTCACCCGTCAAGTGGATCGAAAGGCCTTGTTCATCAAGAACAGGAGCCTCTAAATGATGAACAGGTGAAGAACAGATGAACAAATCACCCATGTATACTAACACGACTTTATATGAAATAGCTGAATAACTAAAGTAGATCAAAGTCATACAAATGAAATAAGATACAAGAGAACTCATACCTAGATCCCAAAGTAGACTTGGAACCTGAAGTAGAACTACTTTAGCCTACCTCCTAGCCTTGAAACTAAAAGTGAGAGAGGTGTTGCAAGTGTGGATGTCTAAGAATGAGCCCCCGCCCTTCTATTTATAGGCTAAGGCACCAGCGAGCAGTGGATGCAAACACCCCGGGAATGGCCTCTCGGATCAATAGGGAAGCACCACATGGAGGGCCAGGAGGAGCCGAGCCAAGGTCGGTTCGGCCGGCCTGTGGGGTCGGCCGACCCCCTGGTGGGCCCCCCTGGCTCGTGCTTTCTCCAGGTGACTGTCTTGTGGGTCCTTAGGTCGGTTCCTGGTGTCCACCCTGTTTTGGCGCGGTTGTGGGTCCATGGATCCATGTGATGTCCATGTGTCACATTCTGATTCGTCGGACTGTGCTTCACTTGGATTGCTTGCATGGCATGCATGCATGGCGCCCTTGTTGGCAGGTTTGCATACATGGCATCCTTGTTGGCAGCCCTCCTAGGATGAGGTGATGTGGCATGGATCATAGAAGGTGAGTTTGCCAATCTTTTCTTGCTTATTTTCCTGCAATCAAATAATCTCCAAGGACAAGTAGAACTACATTATTCTTAACTAAATACGTGTAAGAAATGCCTTATGCTCCTTTATTCATGAGAATATTGACGGCTAAAGTATGTACTTAACAGTCGTCAACAACTCCCCCAAGCTAGCCTCTTGCTCGTCCCGAGCAAGAGATTAAGGACTTAGGTTGGTTGATCAGGAGTTGCTACGATGTTGTATTCCTAATGTATAACAAGATACAATTAGGTACTCTATCAAGGATTGAAGAAGTTGGCATTGATCTTACCTTACACTTGATTGATATGGGGCGTGTAGCTTCACCTGCCTTGGGCGGTTGAAAGATAGAATGGTTGTATAAAGATTACCAATCACATGTACCTTGATCAGTTATCAATCCAGAGGTTTTGCAGGTTTTTCAAAAAGAAATCAAAGTTCCTCAAATGATACTCTCGGATCGCTCAATGTGTATGAATCCTCACCAAGGCACTGTTTTGCCTTCTTTCACCACCTACTAATAATAAGCTGATATGTGGAGCTGTAGGTAGGGAAAACATGTGGCATACCTGTTTCTCATGTATTGTCGGTCGAAAACCGGATCCTTGGGAGAACAAGTCATACAACCTGATCAAGATGTGCAAATGTGTGTGTATGATGGATGGATGATGAACTCCTTTTTGCATGGTTTTACACTCCTCCTTTTTGAAATTTTTGAGACTTGGGCTATGTCTCTTTATTCTTTCCCTTTTTTTTCTTTTATGCATGCCCTTGAGCATGTTTTTCTCTCTTTTTTTTCATCACATAGCCCATAGTCCTTACTGAATATTTTTGGAGGGAGAGTAATCATGGAACAATGCGCAGAGCTTTATTTTGTGGAATGGATGGGGGATGGATGAAATGATGTTTGCTAACTTCTAGTGTAGAAGTTTCGCATATGGTGGTGTGTACGTGATCTTGATCACGGGAGTAGTGACAAGTTTACTCGCCGAGGGTCACAACAATTCGACAAGACTCAATGAAGAAATCAGGTAGCATATGTGGAGGTTAACAACAGCTAAGATCTACATATGGCCTTGGATAGGAATTTCTTATCATTGAGGAACTTATCATTTTAACATTTTTCAAAAGAAAACTCCGGATATCAAACATCACTTAGTACTAGCTCATAGCAACTCTATTATACCATATCATACCTCACAACAACTTAGGCAAAGATCATGCTTTTGCTACCCACAAATTTCAAGCTCAGGTTCGATCATACTAGCCAACAAACTCAAAACTTGAATAGGATACTAAGCTGTAAACAAGGCATACAAGAGGAATAAACAGCGCAACTATTCATCATTTCAACCATGGAGAATAAGAACACTCTTACCGCGCATATGAAAACAAACTACTTTAAGAAAGCAAATAAATATTTTTTTGGTCTTTTTAAGTTTTCAAATTTTTATGTGTTTTTAGCATATGGGGTTCTGAAAACAATAGAAGATACAAGTTACCTCAGAATGGGGGTCCTCCCCCAAACTAGCTTCAGGCTCATTGCTGTGGAGGGGGATATCCCATCCACGCGTAGTAAGCCCTGTGCTTCTCCAGCTGTCACTACCGTGTCTTGTACAGTCTAGACTCAAGGGAGTCGTCCGGATGGAGTTCACCTATGAGCTCTTATTTTGACAGAGTGCAAACAGAATGGAGCAAGGATATCTTGATTTTTTTTAGAGGTCAGAACTTTTATTGAATAGGATAACTTACCGATCTTACTTTTCGGCGAAGGGCTCTTTTGTTTTAAGTCTTCTAGAGCCAGACTATCTCCCACTTTACATACCTTAGTGTAGGGTCAGCCGCTCTTGGAGGCGAGGGAGTCGGCTCCCTGTCCACTCTTTTCCACACCTTCTTGGTCATCTGTGGTTTACGAGGTGCGGGGAGTGGCGCCTTGGACTGGGACTTGGATTTCCAATATAGTTTCTGTCCTGCACTCATTTGCTCTTGCTCTTGCTTCCAGAAATTCTTCATAAAGGCAATGAGGCTGTCCACTTGTGGTTGCGTAGATTCACTTCTTTGGGCAGGAGTGCCCGTTCTTGGTGTGCCTTCAACCATTGAGCATTGTTCCTTACGTGGGTGAAATTCAAACCTTTCTTCCTTGCCATTGATGTGGAGACGGATTACTCCAGCGCCAACATCAATTTGTGCATCAGCTGTGCTCAGGAATGGACGTCCCAGAATGAGTGGTACTTCATTGCCAATGTCCATGTCAAGTACTACAAAGTCCACTGGAATGAAGCAATCTCGGACCTTCACCGGGATGTCCTCGGCTATCCCCGCTGGATACCGGACTGATGAATCGGCTAGCTGCAGCTACAAGGTAGTTGGGGATAATTCCGTATAGTTGAGCTGGTCGAAGACTACCTTTGGCATGACGCTAACACTGGCGCCAAGATCACAGAGGGCATGGTAGAATCTCTACATTCCAATTGTGCATGTGATCGTGGGGCACCCTGGATCCTTCTTCTTTTCTAGAAGACGATTGAGTATAGCTGCGCTACACTCTTCTGTGAGCTTCACCACCTCCGAGATGGGTAGAGCTCACTTTTTGGTGAGGATATCCTTGAGGTAACGTGCGTACGTGGGCACACGCATTGCCTCAAGGAGTGGAACATTGATATATACCTTTTGAATCATGTCCACAAAACGAGTGAATTGTTCATCCACTGTTGTCTTCCTGTTTCGCTGAGGGAATGGTAATATATTTGTTTCAATAAACTCAGGTTTATCTGTCCTGTCTTCAGGTGCTCTTGATTGTGAGGGCTCCCTCATGCCAAGTGGTTCTCCATTGGGCTCTTCATTCCCTCTTGCGCTTTTCCTCGTTCCTGCATGGTTAGGATAGGGCGGATCTCGATTGGTCTTACCTCCTCTCATGACTACCGCTTTTGCATTTTCAACTGGTGGAACCATAGCGACTAATTGAGCCAACTGGGTTTTTATCATCTTATTAAAACTCAACTGGTTCTTAAGAGCAGATGAAAGGCTATCAATTTTAAAATTAAGGCTCTCAAAAGCCTTATCATATGCAGCTGTTTTCTTATTAAAGCCTTCATTTATCTTAGCTTGCCCAAAGACTAGATCTTTCAAGGAAGGTTGGTTTGGGTTGAAAGAATTACCTTGATTACCTCCTTGATAATAAGGGTGTGATTGATTCCACGTTTGACCTCCTTATGGACGATAACTGTTGTTGTTGCCGTTCATGTACATCACATCCTCCTGAGTAGCAGGGCAGTAATTCCCCGAACGCCCAGTATTACCACAGACTTCGCAAGTCATGCGAGCATCCATAGCTTGAGTTGTGGTGGCCATGGCGGCCTTCTCATTGGTTAGATCATCTATTCTCTTCATCATTAGGTCCATCTTGGCGTGCAACATATCCACTTCCTTGATGATATTTGTACCCCTTTGACGTGGCTAGAGTCGATCATCACTCCACCCTTGGTTGGTAACCATCTTCTCAATCAGTGTAGTAGCTTCAGTGATAGTAAGAGAGAAGAAGGCTCCTACAGTTGCAGCATCAATATGGCCTCGGGCTGTCAGAGTTAGCCCGTTATAGAAACTTTGAAGAATAAGCCAGTTCTCCATCCCATGATGAGGACAAGCCAGGATGTACTCCTGGAGCCTCTCCCAAGCTTCTGGGATAGTCTCACTTGCCGCTTGCTGGAAACTTGAAATTCGCCCCCGAAGGACATTGGTTTTGCCCAACGGAAAGAACTTCGCGAGGAATGCTGCGGAGCACTTTGCCCAAGTGTTAATTTCTACACGATTCGCATAGAACCACTGCTTCGCCTTTCCCAGGAGTGAGAAGGGAAACAGTCACAGACGAATAGCATCTTCCTCCACTCCTCGTACAGTGAAGGTACTGCACAGTTCTAGGAACTGCTGCAGGTGGGCGCTCGCGTCTTCATTAGACTAGCCACAGAATGGGCTAGCCTGTACCATCGTAATTAAGCCAGTCTTGATCTTGAAGTTTCCATTCCCAGTGTTGATCGCAGGGCCTGTCGGCACCTGGTCAGTAGAGGGAGCAGAGTACTCGCGGAGAGTCTTCTCGACAACAACGTTGGCCATGGAAGTTGATGCGGATGGCACAAAGGAAGCTGGATCGACTTCTGAACGTTCACGCAGAGGAGAGCCGAAATGAGTTCGTGCCTTCCTTATGAATGACTCAGGATCTTCTGTAAAATTCGGAGGTAAGTCGAAACCAGTCATGCACTACCTGTCTTCATCATCAATAGACAAAGAAGACAATCCAAGTTAGCCTGCATTGAGAACTGTTTTATTCCTGTCATGATTATAAACATATGCAAAGTGTTGATATGTCATCCTTAAGTCTTCCCCGGCAACGGCGCCAGAAATGCTTGTTGACATTTCTTAACGCAACTACCAACAAACGGGTTTGGAACCCATCCTGGTATCAGCGCTAGAAATGCTGGTTAGTAATTCTTAATGTTACAGGAGTCCGCAAGCGCACCGAAGTACCATTGTAGCATTTCCCCAAAGGAGTATTCCGAAGGGTATCGAATCCAAGGAAGGCTTTGGCGGATTAACAAGCTCAACACTATTGCAATGAGTATAGATCATAGACAGAAATAAATCAAACACTCAAATACAGGTGTAAGATATGATAATAGGGTAGTGTGATCACACGCACACTCACTCTCTCTCTAAGGGGTCCTAGGCATAGGAGGCAACATATCAGTTAGTTCTAGTTCTTATGTACTATACACATAAAGCTGGTAAGAACGAGTTAGATACACTAGCGTTGAAGAACATTGACTTAAGCACCCAGGTACCACGGGGAGCTAACCTCCCACGTTGCTTCCGTACAACTCTGGTTGTTAGATTTTAGACTCCTACAGCTTATCCGAACGTGGGGGATTTCAGAGGGACCAACGGTTGTCACTACCGCGGCCTACCCCAAGACAAACCGTGGGATAAACTCATAAGTAAGGTAGCTACGCAACCCAAGCACCATGCTTATGTTGTTAGCCGGACTTGACCGACTCAGGCTATTGTGAGCGAGGTCAAGCCACCAGATAAACCAGCCAATTACACCGAGTACCGTAGCTTAAGCACATACTTCATATAACACAGTCATGTCATCTAACTAGATCAAACCAGGTTAGGTACACAAACGGATTCGTGTTTTCCTATGTCTGTTCAACTGGATAAAAGGGTCGTGTTCGCGAAGAACACGAGCTTCTAACTTATGAACAAACACCGAAAACATGTGAAAGTCACCCGTCAAGTGGATCGAAAGGCCTTGTTCATCAAGAACAGGAGCCTCTAAATGATGAACATGTGAAGAACACATGAACAAATCACCCATGTATACTAACACGACTTTATATGAAATAGCTAAATAACTAAAGTAGATCAAAGTCATACAAATGAAATAAGATACAAGAGAACTCATACCTAGATCCCAAAGTAGACTTGGAACCTAAAGTAGAACTACTCTAGCCTACCTCCTAGCCTTGAAACTAAAAGTGAGAGAGGTGTTGCAAGTGTGGATGTCTAAGAATGAGCCCCCTCCCCTTCTATTTATAGGCCAAGGCACCAGTGAGGAGTGGATGCAAACACCTCGGGAATGGCCTCTAGGACCAATAGGGAAGCACCAAGTGGAGGGCCAGGAGGAGCTGAGCTAAGGTCGGTTCGGCCAACCTGTGGGGTCGGCCGACCCCCTGGTGGGCCCCTTGGCTTGTGCTTTCTCCAGGTGACTATCTTGTGGGTCCTTAGGTCGGTTCCCGGTGTCCACCCTGTTTTGGTGCGGTTGTGGGTCCCTAGATCCATGTGATGTCCATGTGTCACGCTCTGATTCGTCGGAGTGTGCTTCACTTGGATTGCTTGCATGGCATGCATGCATGGCGCCCTTGTTGGCAGGTTTGCATGCATGGCATCCTTGTTGGCAGCCCTCCTAGGATGAGGTGATGTGGCATGGATCATAGATGGTGAGTTTGCCACTCTTTTCTTGCTTATTTTCCCGCAATCAAATAATCTTCAAGGACAAGTGGAACTACATTATTCTTAACTAAATATGTGTAAGAAATGCGTTATGCTCCTTTATTCATTAGTATATTGACGGCTAAAGTAGGTACTTAACAGCCGTCAACACTAGACTTCACCCGGCCCGGGCTATTGTGACCTAGGGTGAGAGCCACCAGAAGACTGGTCAACTTAGACCGAGTACCGTAGCTTGAACACAAACCTCATGCAACACTATCATGCCATCTAACAAGATCAACTAAGGCTAGACATACGAGCGGATACGAACTCTCTTATGTCTAGTCAGCAAGAACAAACGGTTGTGTTTGTGAAGAACACGACCCTCTAACTTATGAACAAACACATAAGGAATGAGTTTATCATCCTTCAAGTGGATCAAAAGGTAGTGTTCATGAAGAACACAAGCCTCTAAATGATGAACAAGAGATGAACTCAAGAACATATCTAGCATATGATCTACCATGACTTTATATGAAATAGCTGAATAACTGAAGTAGATCAAAGTCATACAATGAAATAAAGGTAAAATAGGCCTCATACCTAGACTGCAAAGTAGACTTGGAACACTACAAGAAATCCTTTGATCCATGACGAAATTCTCATGATGTTTTTTGATTTCGTCACAGATCACACTACATCCATGACAAATAGTCAGATTTCGTCATAGATTCACAGTGTTGGATATGAAGCCCAATATGAAATCCAAACACTATGACATTTTGCCAATTTCGTCATAGATTTCAACACAGATCACACTGCATCCATGACAAACAGTCAGATTTCGTCATAGATTCGCAGTGTTGGATATGAAGCCCGATATGGGTCCAAACACTATGACGTTGTGCCAATTTCGTCATAGTTCGACCCACGATGTGTTTCAGCATTTCGTCATGATCGATAAATTATAGAAAAACTTTCATATACCGTGTGAAAATAAATATACATCATCCCGATAAATAATTAAAAAACTTAGGAAAAAATAGAGTGATGTATGAAAAAACAGAGAAGACAAAAAAAAATTGAAGTGGTCAAGGTTCGAACCGTACACCTCTTGCCTCAACTAAACAAACTTTACCACTACACTACATACAAATTTATATTTTTCAATTGCATTCAACATTTTTTAACTTGATTTTGCCACCGGCCAACCGCGGCCGCGCTCAGCCGAGCCCCGGCCGGCCGCAGCCTCCCGCGCCACAGCCCCAGCCGGCCGCAGCTTACCACGCCAAGGCCGTGGCTGGCCGCGGCCGGCTGCACCAAGGCCGTGGCTGGCCGCGGCCGGCTGCACCAAGGCCGTGGCTGGCCGCGGCCGGCCACGCAGCAGCCACCCTCAAGATTAATGGAAAAATCAAAAAAAAATTGTGGCCCAACATGGGTTCGAACCCTGCACACCAAGGAAGGAGTAAAAGCACTTCTACCAACAAACCAGCTCCTCTCATGTGGTAACTTGTGATATTTAAATTTACTTATAAGTGTACATTTGTGAAAAATGTATACTGTCACTTTATCGAAATCATTTAAATTTTTTATCATATACTTGTGACCGTAAAATAGGTCTCCACACAAAATTTCAATTTTGTTCACCAAATTTGCATATTATTCTATTTACTATGAGGTAATTTTGACATAAAAGTTTGATTTGCCCCTAGAAGAGAATTGGATTTTTCATCAATCTTCTAGATGTGAGATAGAATGGACCATAGAATGCTAAATATAATTTTTTTTAATCTTATTAGAGGTACATATAGGTCAATTTGGAATTACTTTCGGTAAACACGTAGAAATTCATTTAAATGATAGAAAATAGCAAATCTACTCAAAAAATCTTGAAACTCCTAGGTGACAACTTATATGTTGTATTTTACATTAGAAAAATGTGTTGGGGGCATATAAGATAAATATTTTGCAACTTACTTCACAAGAGTGTATTCATTAGTGGTTTGAAAAATAGAAAAATATCTCTTTTGCACAACAAATGGCAATGTGAATCCCCATATGTTAATATAAGAGTAAATATTAGGTTATGTCCATAATTGAGGTGTATATGAGCAAGAAAATACTTTATGGTATACAAACTTCAAAGTTTAAGTTGAGTTGTATGAAACAATGTGAGAGAACTATATATATGTGAACAATGTATACTCAAATTTTCACAAAATCTTATGAAACTTTTTTGTCAAGCTTTTACATCCATAAAATGAATCTATGCCAATTTACATAATTTTTGGAAAAGTTTTAGGTATTATTATCATTATTTTATAATGAGGTGACTAGTAGAAGTTTTAGTTTTCCCTATAAGTCAATTGAATTTTTAGTCAATATACAATACATGGGCTATCATGTAAGATAGTAGCCTAAATATATTTTTTTAGGAATTTTATAAATATTATTTGACATACATGTAGTTCAAAATTTAAGTATTTCCAATAAACACCCAGAAATTCATTTAAATGATAGAAAATTGCAAATCTTGTTAACAAATTTTGAAACTCTTATGTGACAACTTATATGTTGTATTTTACATGTGAAAAATGTTTTGAGGGTAAGTAAGATAATAGTTTTGCAACTTACTTCACAAGGGTGTATTTATTAGTGGTTAAAAAAAATAGAAAAATACCTTTTTTGCACAACAAATGGCAATGTGAATCCCCATATGTTAATATAAGAGTAAATGTAAGGTTATGTCAAGAATTGAGGTGTATATGAGCAAGAAAATAATTTATGGTATACAAACTTTAAAGTTTAAGTTGAGTTGTATGAAACAATGTGAGAGACCTATATAGTTTGTGAACAATGTATACTCCAATTTTCACAAAATCTTATGAAACTTTTTTTGTAAGCTTGTACATCTATAAAATGATTCTATGCGAATTCACATAATTTTTTGAGAAGTGTTAGATATTATTATCATTATTTTACAATGAGGTGACTAGTACAAGTTTGACTTTTCCCCATAAGTCAATTGAATTCTTTGTCAAAATCCAAGACATGGGCTATAATGTAAGATAGTATCCTAAATATAATTTTTTAGGATTTTAAATAATATTATTTTACATACATGTGGTTCAAAATTTAATTATTTTCAATAAACACATAGAAAATCATTTAAATGATAGAAAATAGAAAATCTACTTACATTTTTTTGAAACTCCTAGGTGACAACTTATATGTTGTATTGTACATGTGAAAAATATTTTGAGGGTATGTAAGATAATAGTTTTTAAAGTTACTTCACAAGGGTGTATTCATTAGTGATTTTAAAAAATAGAAAAATAACTTTTTTGCACAACAAGTGCTAATGTAAATCCACAAATGTTAATAACATGTTAAAAATAAGGTTTTGTCCAATTTTGAAGTGTGTATGAGTCTAAACATGTTATAAGGTATTCAAATCTTGAAGTTTGAGTTGAGTTGTATGAAACAATGTGAGAGACTAGCTAGTTCATGAACAATGTATACTCCAATTTTCATAAAATCTAATGAAACTTTTTTGTCAATCTTTTACATCCATAAAATGATTCTATGCCAATTTACATAATTTTTGGAGACATTTTAGGTATTATTATCATTATTTTATAACACGGTCAGTAGTAGAAGTTCGAGTTTTCCCTATAAGTCAATTGATTTTTTCTTCAATCTCCAAGATGTGAGCTAGAATGGACCATATGTGCCTAAATATAGTTTTTTTAATTTTCTTGAAATCATTTTTAATGTCTTAGAATTTAGTACATTTATACCATCAAAACAAAAAAATAAATGTTAAATTTGCTAAATAGGCCAAAAGACCAATTTCTGGACTGTTTTTGGGCTGAGTTTGCACGGCCCATCTCTTTTCAACCGTTCATCAACGATTCGACGGCTCAGATCATGTTGCCATGGTATATAATGCCGGCAAAACCTAAACCTAACTCATCCTCCTCCCGCAGCTGCACACTACCTCTCCTCCCTCTCCCTCACTTCCTCTCCTGCCCGGCCGCCCCCAGGCCAGGTACGGGCCGCCTGAGCTGCGCCCCCTTCTCCTTCCCCTCCTCCTCGCCTCCGGTGGCGGCCCTTGAGCTGCGCCCATCTCTCCTTCCCTTCCAACTCCCCCTGCCCCGCCGCACCCCTCTCCCTCCCCAGATCCCACTGGTCCCCAGATCCGCCCACTCCCTCTGCCTTCCAGCGACCCCAGATCCGCCTCCCTCCCTTGCCTATCAGGGCGGCTCCTCCACCTCAACCGCCGGTCCCTAGCGTCCTCCCTCCCCTTCACCGGCTCCTAGCGCCCTCCCTCCTTCCTCATCTCTTCCCCCGGTCGTGGAGTAGCAGTGGTCCGGTCGAGGCAGAGCTCGTCCCGGGAGCCCGGCGGCGCGCTTGATGGGTGGTGCGGCTAGCCTGGGGGCGCTGCTTCCTAGTGAGCGGCGCGACCGGCCTGGGGTCGGCCTCCTCGGCGGGCGTTGCAGGTGCCAGGCCAGCCTCCTGGTGGGTGCGGCGGCGCGGGTGCCAGGCCGGCCTCCCAGCTGCGGCGCGGGGCAGTTGTAGGCCAGGGCGCGGCCTCCGACGGGCGGCGCACGGGGCCTTGCCGGCCTCCCAGCGCGTGCGGCGGCACCGGTCAGTCCGGCGAGGGGGTGCAGCTAAGCTAGGGTTACTCTTCCTTCTCCCTCTTCCTTTGCTCTGAATCTTTGGCCTATATTACTTATTCGTTTATGGATCTTAACTTGCATATCCTATTGCGGTGTCATATGCTTCCATGTGTTTACTGAATGTACCTTCTGCTTATGCGATGTCAGTAGTCAAGTAGTCAGTAATGGATGTATCTTCTGAAGCATTTCCTTACCCGCACTTTGGTAACCATGCAATGTCTAGATGCTAGATAACATTGATGCTACGATTAGAAGCATGTGGGTTTCATCATAAAATTGGGGGCACTTTGGACTCCGAATTTCAGTACTGTCATGTGCTAAACTGATTGTGTGAGATAACTCTGTTACTATTACCTTTGTCAGTGTATGTCTATGATATTGGTCTCTGTTTGTGTTGAGTTAACATATCCTTCTCTGGATCGACAAGCTACTTGATTACTCTTCAATGGTACTTTTTTAGTTAAAAATTTGTATAATTGGTATACTCTAAAACATAAAAAGGTTGACCACCAATCTCTGCTATACTAGATTTAGATATGTTGATGAACTCAATTTTTTAGATTAATCTTCTATTCTCTGCAATTGTTTGAGGCCATAATTGTGTGTGTCCTTTTGCAAGATTGAGTAATCCCCATCTACTTGCAAGCCCAACTAAGGTCATTATATGCAGTGCGCACTTCAGTGAATAAGCATGTCATTGAACTTTTCTTTTCCGTATGCTATTTACTTTCCTGATATTTGTGGTTCCTGTTTGTTGGATGATAAATAACCTGGACTTAGTATTTTATTGTTTCACATGTGGTAGTTGTCGATCCACTTGTTTAACCATCTCGTTGAAGTTCATGCTTATCACCTTGTAACAGTTCTAGGAGAATACAGAACATCCCTCTGAAGTCTGAACAAATATTTTTTACTGCTCCGTTTTCTTAAGTATTGGGTTACATAATTTGTATAAGAAAACTACCTGTTCCTACAATTTAGATGAATCTTTTTAATATTCACTTTTGTGCAACTAATATGCATCACTGTGATGTGCATATGATTACTTTTACTATGTATGGCATGTCTAGTGATATGGAATATTTTTGAGGAAATAGTGATATGGATACTTGATATTAGCTCATCATCACATTCAGTTCTTATATCCTGCTTGTCTAGCTCTCATGGTGCTTTCTCAAGTGTAAGTTGCATTCTATGACTTGACCACAGTTCTGTCACCTTCTTTTATTTCTTCATTTTTCCTGCCTGTGGTCTGAAAATGTTGCTTTGCTTGGCTCCCCATCGCAGTATGAACCAGAGCTCTTCCCTGGCTTAATCTATCGAATGAAGCAACCGAAGATTGTCCTGCTGATTTTTGTTTCAGGCAAGATTGTTCTGACCGGAGCTAAGATTAGAAGTCATTTCCCATATGTTCCTTATTGTATCAGAGTATACCCGAGCTATTCACTTTCCTGATTGTATTTGCAGTATATCTAAGCTTTTCTCTTTCTAGGTGAGAGATGAGACGTACACATCCTTTGAAAATATTTATTCTGTCCTCATAGAGTTCAGAAAAGTCTAGCAATGGTATGTGGTCCCCAAGTACATGTTCAATGGGCTTGCCTTAATAAGATTGTTATTGTAGAGTACTTTCTGCTCAGTGGTTGTGATTCCTTGTTTTTTTTGTTTATGGCTGATCGCATTTTCAGAGAACTTATGGTTGCCACTCATGTGTAGACAACTCGACAAGTGAAGGTGTGCGGTATCATGTGCAGGTGTGCAGTCAAAAGATGTGAAGAATTTGAACATTGAGCTCCTCCTTGAAGCTTTTTTTTGTAATATTGTGAGATCTTTTGCTTGATTAACTAGAGTTATAATTATTTGATGCTGATGAGATGCTTGAAAAACATTGATATGGTATTTTGATGTCATGCTGGACATGAACATGATTCATGGAAGTATTTTAGAAATGATGTGTTTTTTTTGGGATTTTGGATTTGGATCTATTTGGATAAATTTGTTGGGCTGAAATGTATATGGGCTGTGGCTGAAATGTATTTGAGTTGGGTTGACATGTATGGGCTGTGGAAGAAATTTATATGGGCTGAAATAGTTGTCCAATTTTAGGCCCAACTTGAATTCGGCCTGTTAACAAATGGCACATGCTGACGTCAGCATTAGCCACATCATCTGCCACGTAATCATGTGCCATGTCATCATTTGCCATGTCATCATCCACGTCAGCCGCCAACTCAGCGTCCAAGTCATCCAAAAAGTGAGGTGGCAACTTAATCTATGATGGTCAACTCCGTCACAGATTTTGGGCTTTGGGCTGGGTTCAATGGGCTTTAGACAAATCTATGACGGCTTGAGAACGTCATGGATCACGCTAATCCATGACGAAAACTTAAGGATGTCACGAGAAGGGATCCGTGATGCTCAATACATGACCTTCTCAATTTTCGTCATAGATGCAATTTTATGACGAATTTTTGATGATCCATGACGAAAGTGGCACGTCATAGACTACAACATTTTTTGTAGTGGAACCTGAATAAGAGCTACTCTAGCCTACCCCCTAGCCTTGGAGACTAAAAGTGAGAGGAGAATGAGAGAGTGGTTTGTGTGAAATGGGAGCCCCTCCCCTTCTATTTATAGGCAAGGAGGAGGCTTGCCTCGGGCACCAAATGGCCTCAAAACACACGGGAGTGAAGCAAGTGACCAATGAGCAAGTGCCACGTGTAGGTACGAGATGGGGCGGCACTAGGTCAGTTCGGCCGATCCTAGGATCGGCCGGACCCTAGGCCCCCCACTCGCGGTGGTTTTGCTCTGGGTGGCTGCCCTGTGGGCCCTCTGATCCATCCCCAGTGCATGGCTTGTTTTGGTATCCGAGGTGGGCCCCTTGATCCATGTGAAGTCCATGTGTCGCTCTTTGATTCGTCGACGAGTGCCTCCCTTGGATCAGTGACGTGGATTGCCACGTGTTTCCTTGGTGGCAGCCACCTCCTCAGCTGAGTTGGCATGGTTCTTCCATAGAATGTGGGTTTCCATCTCTTTTATGGTTATTTCACCTACATACAAATAATCTCCAAGGACAAGTGGAACTACATTATTTAAACCAAAATGCAAGAAAATAATGCTTATGCCTCCATTTATGAGAGAATATTGATGGCTGAAAGTAGTACTTAACAGCCGTCAACACTACCGCCTGGCGTGCCAGCTGGGCGGCACCACCGACGACACAATGATCATCCGCAACTTGCCTCTGCACCTCGCAGATTCTGCGCGAACATGGCTCGAGCACCTGCCTGCGAACCAGATCCACGACTGGGGCGACCTGGTCAAGACGTTCGTGGGCAACTTCCAGGGCACGTACGTGCGCCGTGGGAACTCCTAGGACCTTCGAGGCTGTTCCCAGAAGGCTGGCGAGTCCCTAAGGGATTTCATCTGCCGTTTCTCCAAGCACTGCACCGAGCTCCCGAGCGTTGGTGAGTTCGAGGTCATACACACCTTCCTGGAAGGCACGACTTGCTGGGACCTTGTGCGCGAGTTGTGGCGGGACCCTCCCGCCAGCGTGAACGAGCTGTTCGACATTGCCACCAGCTTCGCTTCTGGAGAAGAGGCGGTTGGGGCGATCTTCGACGGCAATGTACAACCTAATGCCTGGTGTGTTCTTTGCTCTGCGAATGTGGAGGAGGATATTGATCATCTGTTCTTCAGTTGTCCATTTGCCTTAAACTGCTAGGCGAAGCTTGGTTATACTTGGGATATGAGCCTCTCTGTTTGTGACAGAATCATCGTGGCTTCAAGGAATATTGTTTCAGACTTCTTTGTGGACTTTTTTGTCTTGGCTGCTTGGGAAATTTGGAATCTAAGGAACTCAGTTATCTTCGACAATGGTGTGGCCTCACTGAACTTCAGGACTAGGAAATTTAGGTCCCAGGGCTACCTCCACCTCGTGAGAGTGAAGGAGGATAAACAAGCTTCTTTCATTACCTTGTTAGAGACAGTAACTTAAGTTTTAGGTTGTATCACTTCCCTTCCCCTCCCCTCCCTGTTTATGCTTGTAAATATCCCCCCTTTTTTATTTTTGAAAATCGCTGTGGGGAACTCCCCCACAATCTTTATGGTTCAAAAAAAAGAAGGGCAAGCAAGCGGAGGACGCACCCACGGAGGGCAGCAAGCCCAAGGACTCCGCGAAGAAGCAGAAGCAGGGAAAGAAGGGCAAGAAGGCCCAGGATCAAGGCGAGGGCTCTGATGAAGTCCACGCTATCGACCCCACCAACAAGGGAGGTCGAGGCCCCCCTCGAGGCGGCATCTTCGACGACATGCTGAAGAAGTCGTGCCCGTACCACAAGACCTCGGTCGCTCACACCCTCGAGCAGTGCAACATGCTCAAGAAGTACTACAATCGAGTCACCGCGAAGGAGAACAACACGATGCGGGCGACGGGGGCAAAGACAGTTTCCCGGTGGTGGAGAACGTTTTCTTCATCTTCGGGGGACCCACGGTGGATATGACGTCCCGGCAGCGTAGGCGTGAACGTCGAGAGGTCTACTCCGTTCACCCAGCAGTGCCATCGTACCCGACTGGTCGGAGGAAGCCATCTCCTTCAGCCTTGAAGACCACCTGGATCACATCCCAAATCCGGGGCAGTACCCGCTTGTAGTCGATCCCATCATCGGCAACACGCAGTTCTCCAAGGTGTTGGTTGACGGGGGTAGCAGCCTCAACATCATGTACTCCTGCACCTTGGAGCTCATGGGGATCGGCCTGGACAAGCTGCGTCCCAGCAAGTCGCCGTTTCATGGCGTTGTGCCGGGCAAGCGAGTCCAACCCCTCGGGCAAATCGACTTGCCTGTCTGCTTCGGCACACCAAGCAACTTCCGCAAGGAAGTCCTCACCATCGAGGTGGTGGGGTTTCGGAGAGCATACCACACCATCCTTGGGTGCCCGTGCTACGCTAAGTTCATGGCGATCCCGAACTACACCTACCTCAAGCTGATGATGTCAGGGCCAAAGAGTGTC
Organism: Cenchrus fungigraminus; assembly: GCA_036936925.1. NCBI lineage: Eukaryota > Viridiplantae > Streptophyta > Magnoliopsida > Poales > Poaceae > Cenchrus > Cenchrus fungigraminus. Next base: position 126,528,260 of record CM072779.1, read on the forward strand.
ATCACGGTGGGCCCGTCATTCTAGCATGCATTCGAATGTGATGTCGAGTGCATTGAGTGCGCCGAGGTGCTCGCGCACGACAAGGCACTCATGGCTGACCTGGAGAAGATGGCCAATGAGGTCCTCGACTCCCCCAACAAGCACGCGGGCAACTTCGAGGCTGCTGAGCACACCAAGGTTGTACCCCTCGACCCCATTGCCCCCGAGGGCAAGGCGTTGAGGTGCAGTTCCACCCTCGACCCGAAATAGGAAGTGGTGCTCGTCGACTTTCTCCGCGCCAATGCCGACATCTTGGTGTGGAGTCCCTCGGACATGCCGGGCATTCCGAGGGAGGTCGTCGAGCACTCTCTTGATATCCAGCCCAATTCCAAGCCGGTGGCGCAACGTCTACGACGATTCGACAAGGAGAAGCGCCGCGCGACTGGAGAGGAGCCGCGGAAGCTCTTAGAGGCCGAATTCATCAAGGAGGTATTCCATCCCGAGTGGCTAGCTAATCCTGTACTTGTTAAGAAAAAGAATGGGAAATGGCAGATCTGTGTAGATTACACTGGTTTAAATAAAGCAAGTCCGAAAGTTCCTTTTCCTTTGCCACGTATCGATGAAATAGTAGATTCTACTACGGGATGTGAATTGCTATGTTTCCTTGATGCTTATTCCGGCTATCACCAAATCAGGATGAAAGAGTCCGACCAGCTCGCGACCTCTTTTATCACGCCATTTGGTATGTTTTGTTACGTGACGACGCCATTTGGTCTCAGAAACGTCGGGGCAACATACCAGCGATGTATGCTCCATGTCTTCGGGGATCACATCAGGCGGACCGTTGAGGCATACGTCGACGATATTGTTGTAAAATCTAGGAAGACGGATGACCTGGTCAGCGACCTACGCGCTGCATTCGATTGCCTCCAGGCAAATGGGGTGAAATTAAACCTCGAAAAGTGTGTCTTTGGGGTGCCGTGTGGCATGCTCTTGGGTTTCATTGTCTCCCAGCGAGGCATCGAGCCCAACCGCAAGAAAGTCTCGGCCCTCGAACGGATGGGGCCGATCCGAGACCTAAAGGGGTACAAAAGGTCATGGGCTGCCTAGTGGCCCTGAGCCGCTTCATCTCATGTTTCGGTGAGAAGGGCTTACCCTTGTACCGGCTCCTGAAGAAGCACGACCGCTTTTCCTGGACCCCGAGGCCCAGGAAGCCCTCGACAAGTTGAAGGCGACACTCACCCACGCTTCAATATTGACACCGCCTCGAGACGGCGAGCCCCTCTATCTCTACATAGTTGCAACAACCCAAGTGGTGAGTATTCCAAGGGTATCGAATCCAAGGAACGGCGTGTACTATCCCCTACTCTAGTATAGATGATCCAAGGACACAACACTGATTGATAGCATAGGTAGAAAGGATCTGCCTCGACCGAGCGCAGAGTCTAGTTACGGTCTCTCAGGTATAACACTCAATTCGGGCACCAGGCACATCCTAGGCCAATGTGCTGGAGCGAGCCCAACTCGGTACGCGATGTAGAGGGTTGACAAAGGGTCCAACAGGCTGTCACCACTGCGGCCTACGTCTACGCTACGATCGTACGTGGTCTTCGAAGGATAGCTTATGGTCCAGACACCACGTCTACACCACTTACTATTACTAGGAATCCGCGAGGGAGATACTGGCACTAGCTCAAGGTATGCTCTATCACTCATGCAAGATCACGAATGCACTTTGATCTAACTAGAAATATGCAGGAGCTTCACTTTACTCTAATAGACGAGCTGGCAAACTAGATGCAAACTTATGATCTAAGTCTACTGGATCGAAAGGGTTGTGTTCGAAGAACACAAGCTTCTAAACCAAGAACAAACGAAGAACACAAGAACAAAGCAACTAAGCATGCATACGAATTTAGTCTAAATAGGAAATATCGAAATACTCATTTTAGTCTAGTTGAAGAACAAAGGCACCGCTGAGGATCGTTCTTGAGAAAGATGTCATGAAGAACATGACATGTCCTCAAGCCTCCCACCTGACTTCCTAGCACTAATCCTATACAAAGATATCTCCTCTCCTAAAGAGAGAGGCTCTAAGACCAAAATGAATAGGAGGAGGAGAAGTGTGTGCCCCAAATGAGAGCCCCTCCCCTCCTATTTATAGAGGTGGGGGTGGCTTGCTTGGAGGCTCAAAGTGCTCCAAAACGCCTGGGATCGGAGCAAGTGACCAATTAGGCAGCAGCACGTGGAAGGTGGGGATCAACCGACCCTAGGTCGGTTCGGCCGATCCTAGGGTCGGCCGAAACCCCCGGGAGGCCTTCTGCGTTGTGTTTTCTCAGGGTGGCTGCCATGTGGGCCCCGATGCTTGTCCTCCGTGCATGCCAAGTTTTCTAGCGGTTTGGGTACTGAGTGGGCCCTTGGATCCATGTGATGTCCACGTGGTGATTCGTGATTCGTCAAGCTTGCCTCTCTTGGATTGATGACGTTAGTGATCCAGGGTAATCCTAGGTGGCATCCCCTCATTGGCTGAGCTTGAAGTACTTGGATCAAAGACTTGTGCTTTTACTCCTCTGTCTAGTGCTAATCACCTGTATTTGCATAATCACCAACACTTGTGGAAATGATTAGTTTAAGCCCTATTCTAGTGTTGATGATCCTTTTACATTTGTTTTATGCAGGTATTGACAGTGTAAAAGTAGCACTTTTCAACCGTCAACAACACCCCCACACTTGACCTTAGCTCGTCCCGAGTGAAGGGAGTCAGGTCAAGGTGAGACATGATATCCAAAGGTATGAAGCGAGCATAAGAGATATTCCAAACCATACCTTGTACTTGTGAACTCTGATGTGTCTATAATGCTATCTTGGGCAGTTGAGGAATGGAACTGTCATGAATCAAATCACTCCTGCTCATCATGTTAAGTAACTTTTGGTTTTTGCAATAAATTTTCAAAACAAACCTTGTTTAGCTCCTCATTTGATGCTCTCAGATCGCTCAATGTGTATATGTCCTCACCAAGGCATTAGATTACCTTTGTTCACCCTACTTCTAATGATGGCTATATGTGGAGCTCAGGGTAGGATAAAGGATAAGGCATACCTGCATCACATATATTGCAAAGTCAAAAACTGGATCCACGGAGAAAATCAAATAATACCATCAGATCAAGATGTGCACGTGTATGGATATGGTGAGTATGGCAAGGTGGATACTAGGCCCGGAATGGGTGCTAGATATTACCATACATTTATGATGGAGGCTGAGGTTGATGGTAAGGTGGACACTAGCCCCGGAATGGACACTAGTTATTACCATCAAAATTATGGAACTCCTTTTTGCATGATCTCATCTCTCCCCTATTTCTCCTTTATTCTGGACATGGGCTATTTTTCTTTTCTTTTTTTCTTTTTTTTCATCATGCCTTGAGCATATGTCTCTTTTTTTTCATAGCCCATGTCTCTCTCTTTTTTTTGAAGGACTTTTGGAGAGAGATGTCACACCACATATGGAGCTTTATTTTTATGAAATGGATGAATGATACAATGCTAACTTCTAGTGTAGAAGCATAGCAAGGGGAAATAGGTGGTCTACACATGAATCTTGATCATGAAAGTAATGAAAAGAATTCTCACGGGGGTCATAGAATTTGACAAAGCTCAATGCAATAACAAGCAGCATATGAGTAGAAGGTTTTCAACTATGAATATCATATGGCTCTAGTAGGATGATGGCATATCAAAGAGGAGCTTTGCAAAGGGTTTTCAAGTTTTCAAATAAAATTCCCAAGCACTCAAACATTCAGAGTGAAGATCATATCATCAAACCATATCACAAACACCAACTACTTAGATAAGCATGAGTTCCCTAATGATATTTGTTCACAAGCATCAACACGATGAGTAAGGAATAAAACATATGCAAGCCAACCACAGGAACCATGTAGAGCAAGCATAGCACGAATTGCTGAGTTTGATTTCAAATGATAGGAATTGAAATTCAAACAAACTCATGTATAAGGATAGAGTGAGATAGAGGGTGCACATACCATCGCTTATGAAGGATAAGAGATCAAGGGAGACTAGTGGTGATTCGGCTGACCATAAGGCAGCCGACTCACTCTAGTTTACCTTGCTCTTGTCATGAAGGCGTAGTCGGTGTTGTGCGCCCATGTGGGAGTTCTCAAGTGGATATGTCGATGATGAGCTCGAGAGAACTCCCCCACACTGGTGGTTGACCCTGGTGTTGTTCTTCAAACAAAAAGTGGAAACAAAAGAGGGACTCTACTAGTTCATGAACCATAGAGCCTTTATTCAAATTCAAATATTTTTGTTGTTTTTTTATTTTTATTGTCACCATGTCATTTGCTCGAAAGGGTTAGACCAAGATTACACTTCATATACAAAGGGGAATATACTTACCTTGGACCTTTGAGAGGTCATATGTACCACCTTTGCATGTTGTGCAACATGAATCTGACACCTCAACTTACCTTCCCATCTGAATTTAGCTCAATGACTTACCCATTCAAGTTCGACAATTTTCTGCAGGGGTTAGTCAGCATATATGCAACTAAGATCTATGAAGATATAACTCTAAAGTTTATCAATCAAAACTCGACACCATGTCTTGTTTTGATTGAAGAAGACAATTTTAACCTAAGCACCATGCTTAATCTAAAACAGTCTATGAATGTGTGAGTACTTCAAACATTCAAACCAGAGCATAAGAACATAAATGAAGGAAGCAAGAAAGCATGATCAAGCTATCATCAACAAGGGACATAAGCATGAGCATAAGACGGTGAACCTCAGGAACATCCCGGAAGGGCTTTGTTGAATGTCAAAAGCAGGACTTACCTAGCTAGTGGGCAAGATGCAAGAGCTAACATCATCTCCACACCAGGATAAGATTTGGTAGAGGAGGAACTTTACTCAGGATGCTCACACACCTCCCCCACACTTGAAGTTTGCATTGCTAGGCAACAAAACTTAAGTGTGTGGTGATCAAGCTTCCTTTTGTAAATGTTCCCTCACCAAAGCTTATCTAGGTGTTGCAGCTGATGTAGCTCACATGTTCGTAGGCATCACTTGTCCATCTTTCTTCTCGATCTCGACCTGAAAGGTTAGTGACCAAAAATACCCGAAGGACAACTTATCCTAAAAACATGTTCTTGCTTTTATTCGAAAAGGGAAATAAAACCTAAGCTAATCCAGGCTATCTCCTGGTAGTGCTTTGTTTATTTAAGGTCATAAGCTCGACCATGGGAACTTCATCTTGCAGCTATCGTTGGTGGTGTCGTTCCCGTCTCACCACCAATCCTTGATGTTTCAGTGAAGCTTCAGCTGCAAGGTTAGTGCCACAGTGCACACACGAAATCTGATATGCTTATGATAGACATATACATCTACAACCAAGCTTCTGAACTTTCTAGAAAAGAGGACCATAAGGTGGTTGCAGCCCTCATGTGTGCTCAGCGCACTAAGCATGTCTGACTCTAGAGGGACATGATGCGAGCATGGTCTGTATGGTGAATCAGGAATGAATCTACCATGCTCGTGTGTGGAATCCTTTCCTCCAGTCTCCAGAGTCAGTGCCTCGAAAGGTTCCATGGCCCATGAGTTCTCCATCTCAAGAGAGTCATTGTGGAAGCTCGATGTTGACTCTCTATCATGATCAAAAGCAACATGATACGGGCCAGCGGGAAGAGGCTGAAACTCGGTCGAGAGTGGTGACGATCGTTCGCCTTCACAAAGGTGAGGAGAGTCTCCCGAGTCATCCTCATGAGGGGTAGAACATTCTACAACCTTAATGAGAACGTGCTCGGATGATGCGAACAGAGATGTATGCGTCATCTTCTCGAGCAGGTTTTGCTGGGGAAGAGGCTTCGCCATAGGATGTCCCAGACAAGGGGTAGCAGAGGCAGAAGCGACTTCCCTAAACTTATCATCTAGGCTCCCTAAAGATGTATCGAAGTGCTGCTCTAGAGGGGAGCCTAGGAAAAGATCGAGATCAAGGATATCGAAGATGTGAAGTCTAAACTAGCCTCGATCCCGTCTATGATCAACGGCACAACACTTGCAATCCCCCGACATTCAAGAACACATCCAGACGGACAGGTCTTGAGGAGCATGTCGGATGATGCTAGCGGGACTCTACCCAAAAGAGTTTCCGCTAAGTGCCCTGGCAAAATGTTAACCTCCATGATGGGGTTACAATGGGCCTCTACGGCAATGCCTCTAATAGAGCAAGGGACAACCAGAGAAGCACTACTAGATTTTCCCGCTAATGCAACGCACGAAATGAGTTGCAATATGCCATATTTGGTTGCAATAGCCACAATTGCAACCAAATTTTTTCGTGAACCATGTGATGCGAAAGGCCGCGTTGCATTAGGCTGTAGCAACCATGGTCATTTGGTGGTTGCAAAAGTATTTCTATTGCAACGCAATGCGATGTTGCAAGTAGCACTTTAGACCGCGCTCGTGTTGGTTGCAAATTATCCTATTGCGACGCATCTGGTGTTGCCATAGGTGCAATTGCATCGTTCCAGTCGCGTTGCAATGTGTAAAATCTTATGTTGCAAAGTATTGTATTGCTACGCGCTGATTGTGGTTGCTATAGGTGGAACCACCTCTATTACCACGAAAGTTATTTGGGTGCAATATGTGATTTCCTTTATTACCACAAAATTTTGATTTCGATGCTATAGGTAGTATTGTCTGATGCCACGAAATTGGTTACATTGCTATAGGTGGTATCCTCTATTACCACGCAGCATATGGATGGTTGTTATAGGTGAAACATTCTATTACAACCAATATATATAGGATGGAGGCAATAGGTTTGGCACTCTTTTGCCATGTAGTTTGCTTGGTTGTAAGATGTGTCCTCTATTATTGCTTCGAAAATGGTTTGGTTGCCAAAAGTTGAAGTCTCTATTACCACCATGATACAGGGTTGCTACAAGTTGAACTTATTATTGCCATGTTTCTTTTTGGCAACGAAAAATAAGGGTTGTGAAAGGATGACTTATCATTTGCACTGTCGAAAATGGTTTGGTTGCCAAAAGTTCATGTCTCTGTTACCACCATGATACAGGGTTGCTACAAGTGCACCTTACTATTGCCACGTTCCTTTTTGGCAACGAAAAACACGGGTTGTGATAGGATGAATTATCCTTTGCAACGAAAGGTGTATTCTGCCACGCTCATTTATATAGCAGCAATAATTTGAAACTTTAAATAACATCATCAGGTATATATAATTATGCATTTATAGTTCATGAACCAACATTCAACCATCCACTGAGTTATTACATGACACACGCAGTACTGAAATACTGAAAAGTTTCGGACGGGACATTGTTTCAACACATAGTAGGCTAATTTGATAGGAAATGAAGATCTTGGTCAGCAAATGGTGACTTCGAGAGGATCCCAACACTTGATCAGCAAAGGGTGACTTCAATGCAAGGAGCTCGCATCACCTATTTGCTCCATTCGATATGGCTTCCTGAAAAGAATCAACAACATTCTTAAGCTAGCATCAAATAATCACTAATATTGGAATTTGTGCAACAACAGCATGTAGCAAACCAAAGTTTGATTGCGATTCATAAAATTAGCAGAATGACATCAAATAATTATCACAACCATAAACACACTTTGACAGCTGAAACATGAATTACATTCACAGCAGGAAGAGGAGTTGCAAAAATTTCACCTCATGTCTTTTTGGTGCTTTGTCGTCTCCTTTGTGCAGCTTGTACCTGTAGCTGTTGAGATGAAATTTGTTCAAGGGGGGGACGGCGGATTGTGCTTGAGGATTGTTAATAGCTTTATTACTTCTGGTTTTGCGAAAGACTTGTTTAGCAACGACTTCAGATTCCTTCTCCTATGAACCAATCATTTGGAAGGAAAAGATTAGGCGTCATTTTATCAGTAACTGATGATATGTAGTAGTAAAAAGTTGTGAATTCAAGAACAACCTGAGTAGAAGAGAGCACATTCCTGGAGTCTGTCTGTACATTTCCAGTTGTAGTGATTGCTGGAGCCGCCGCCACGTCTGCAGATTCAGTGACATTGTTGTTTTGCTGGGTGATTGATGTAGCCGCCGCCATGTCGGCAGATTCAGTGACATTGTTGTTTGGTTGGACAGATGTTGGCAGGACAATCTATGAAAGGATACAGATATTCAGATATAGAACCTAAGGAAAGAAAGTCATTCATGCAACTAGGTTGACCAGTACCTGTGGAAATTGTGCATGTCCATTTGCTGCTTGCAGCATTGATAGGAACTCTTGCCTAAGCTGTTGCAGATCAGCCTCCCTTTTCTTGTTACTTTCTTCAAGTTGTCGTGCACGTTCTCTCCTTTCTGCTTCCCTTTCTTCTTCCCATGTTGACATTTTTTTCTTGTAGCAGCCCAAATGCATCCATGAGCTCGACGCGTTCCTCATGCTATAGCTCTTCCCTACGAATTTGTTCCTGGCGCTCCGCATTGAGCAGCTGCCTTCTAGTTGGGTTTTTTGCCAGGTACCCATTACCATGCAACTTGGTTGATTTGCACTTTGTGACTTCCTTGTATGCCTTCTGGAACATCTCGTTTTTTCCTTTTGGGAAACGAAGTTGTTCTCCCCTTCGTTTGATTCCGCCTCAGCAATAACGCTGCTTGCTTTGTCCTAACATTTACAAGGCAGAGATGGAGGAGTTAGTTGAACAAGAAATTGCTTGCATTCTATAATTGCATGGACTATGTATAGTAATGTATGTACACATTCATTGAGAACTCACATAGACATTTTTAGATTGCTCGTCTGTCCATTCCCCATGCTTATTGTGAGTTAACCACCAAAGTTGCATATCGTCAGGCTCTTCACCAGTTTCTGGGTCTCTCTGTTAAGCCAAGAACATAACAAATTAGTTATTCATCCTGCAAGACAGATTGGAGATGTGCTTCTCTAGTTATTACCTTCTCATAGCTGCGCTGAGAATAAGGCTTACAGCCTGACAAATGTCTTGTCATTTTTTGGCCTCGAATCGCAGAATTTTGTGCGCTCCTTTCCTATAGAATGTCAAGTTATGAACAATAATCTTAAAGACTCAGACATTGCCATTTGTATGAAAAATGTATTGCTCAGTAATAGTAAGAATGTGGAACAAACCTTGAATTTCGCAGTACTGAAATACTTCAACAGACAGTGCTATTCAACAATATCTAATTATTTAGGCTTATGTAACATTCTCTGGTGGTAGCTGTCGTATGTCCTGGCCGTAGCACTAAAAGTTGAACGCCATCCTTTGTAACACTCCTTAGCAATGTCCCATATCTTTTCCCTTGAATCAGCATTATCCTCCATGTCCCACTTTGCCTGTTATATAATCACAATAGCATGCAAATACTGTGTTAGTTGTTATGTTAGTTTTTATTTCAATTGTATTGAAAAGCAAAGTTTATTATTACCAATACATCAGTTGCTATTGCGTCTTTGACTTCTTTCTTGACATGTTTCCACGATTTCACGCCAATGACTGGCGTCCTTTTCCTTGTATACATGACTACTTCATCAACGAATGAGCGGTAGTTATCACCTATCGGTCCTCCATGTTTGGAGAATTGAATGTCCAACTGCTGTTTGCCCGCCTTGATTCTCTTGGCGATTACCTTCAAGGATCTTACGGGACCGCGTCCTCTTTTCTTCACATTTTGTGAGCCTATTCCATGGGAACAAAATGTAATAATACCCACAAAAAAACATACTATGCATAGACATGTAATTTCTATTAAACACAAGTTACCATCTCCTTGCTCCTGCTGTTTCCAACACCGAGCATGAGATGGAGGCTGCACTAGAGGTGTTGGGTTCTTGTCATGCGTGTGTTGCAAAATAAAGGTGGGGTCCACATACTGTTCTGCAGACAATTTTGTGGCATGATGAGCTACCATAATTTGTAGTCTGACAAAGAATGGTAATTTGCTTGCCAATTAGGAGAGGGATATTACCGATGTCATCAAGTAGTCCTGCAACATTCAGGAATTCTTGGTATGTGGCGATTGTGTCCTCCCTGAATGTCTTTTAGTTCTGAAAAAGGATCCACAATTAATTTCAATCATGTGAGTGAACTGCAAAATCATGAGTATATATGTACAAATATTGGGCTGTACCATATCTTACCCAAGGCTTTCTTCTCTTTATGCAGTGCAGCTAGCCAAACTTTGTATTCATCTAATTCAGATTCTTCAACTTCTTCTTCATCATCATCATGTGTGGAAACACTTTTGGATTTCAATGGTGTTTTGGGCATGGTATGGTTTTTAGGTATTGGCTCTCTGGATACAACTAAGCTGATCACCATCTCCTCCTCGTGAATCTTTTTCATCTTTGCTACATCGACATCGTAGTCGATCCCAGTGAGTGTTGCTTCCGCAGGAGATTCAGGAATTCTAGTCTTGTAGTAAACCAAGTCCCTGTTCCGATACCCCAATTTTTGTTTCAACTTGTTTATGTTTTCAAGGGTGATTTGTTTCAACTAAGCTACTCTACGTGGTGGTGCTCGTGTAGCGCAAGCTGCAACACTATTTTGAGGCCCATTCTGTCACAATGGTCTCATCTTTCCCCCTGGGAGAGATAGTTCACAATCAGGACGTCTCGGGTAGGATAGCTAAGTGGTCAGTGGAGCTCATGGGTGAAACTCTCACCTACGTGCCACGCAATGCGATAAAATCGCAAGTCTTGGCGGATTTCGTCGCTGAGTGGACCGACACCCAGTTGCCCCCACCCCAGATCCAGGCCAAGTGCTGGACCATGTACTTCGATGGGTCGGTGACGAAAACGGGCGCAGGCACGGACCTGCTCTTCGTTTCACCCCTCGGAGAACACATGCGCTATGTGGTACGCTTGCACTTCCCCGTATCCAACAACATGGCGGAGTACGAGGCCCTTCTCAGCGGCCTCCGCATCACCAACGAGCTCGGCATCAAGCGCCTCGATATCCGGGGAGATTCTCAGTTGGTCATCGACCAAGTAATGAAGGACGCAAGCTGCCACGACGAGAAGATGGAGGCATACTGCAACGCGGTGCGCAAGCTCGAGGACAAGTTCCTTGGCTTCGAGCTCAACCATATCGCGCGCAAGTACAACGAAGAGGCGGACGAGCTGGCTAAGATCGCGTCGGGGTGAATCACTATTCCCCCGAACGTCTTCGCCCGTGACCTCGCCGAACCCTCCATCGACCTCAACAAATCTGCAAAGGTTCCTATTAAAGCCTCGGGGGTTGGCCCCTCGAAGGCCGCGGGCGTCGAGCTCATGGACGAGGACCCCTCGAAGGGGGAACTCAAGGCCTCAATCCACGAAGGGTCCCAGGTGGACGAAGCCAAAGTGATGGAGAATGATGAAGCCCCATCCCCTGCTCAGGACTGGCAGGACGAGTACCTCGCCTGGATCGACCGGAAGGAGCTACCCCCAGATCGAACCGAGGCAAGGTGTATCACCAGAAAGGCCAAGTCCTTCGTCGTGACCGACGACGAGATGTACAAGCGCAGCCCCTCAGGGATTATGCAGCGATGCATTTCCACTCCCGAGGGCCGTGAGCCGATCCGAGATGTCCACGCCGGCGAATGCGGTCACCACGCCGCGCCGCGCACCCTCGTGGGCAAGGCGTTCCGCCAACGCTTCTACTGGCCAACGGCGGTCGCTGATGCCAATGAGGTTGTGCGCACCTGCGAAGGGTACCAGTACTACGCCCGCAAGACCCATCTCCGAGCTCACGCGCTCCAAAGCATTCCCATCACGTGGCCATTCGCTGTGTAGGGATTGGATATGGTTGGGCCCCTGCGGAAGTGTTGACGGCTGTTAAGTACCATTTTCATGGCCATCAACTCCTGCAAATTGGAGCATGAAATGCACATCCACAGTAGAATAGGAGCTTAAACTAATAGTTTCCACCAGTGTTCATGTCTATTCGAAAGCAGGTATTTAGCATAAGAAATGGGAAGAATCCATACACATTTATTCCACTCCAATCCAAGGCACTCAGGTTCTGACCAATGAGGGGCTGCCACATGGATTCCCCTGGATCCATGATGTCACCAATCCATGTGAAGAGCTTTCAATGAATCACACGCTGCCACGTCAGCATCACATGGATGCATGGGCCCACTTGCTAACCAAATCACCAGGAAACTTGGCATGCACGAGGGATAAGCATCAGGGCCCACATGGAAGCCACCCTGAGAAAGCACAGGCCAGGCGGCCACCCGAGGGGGCTGGCCGACCCTAGGATCGGCCGAACCGACCTAGGGTCGGTTGATCCCGGCCTTCCACGTGTCATCTTCCCATTGGTCCTTGGCTGCATCCCGGGGTGTTATGGAGCACTTTGAGCCTCGGAGCAAGCCACCCTCTTGCCTATAAATGGAAAGGGAGGAGCCTCATGTCCAACACACTTCCAAGCTCTCAAGTCTCCACTTCTATCTTGTGTAGCTCTCTCTCCCTCTCTCTAATTCTGCCCATGTGAGGCGATTCTCAACTCTATGTGGTAGAATGGGGTTGAGTAGAGATCTACACTAGGATTAGTTGATAGATAAAGTAGAAGTGAGGAGTGAGTTGATGTCCTCATGGATGCATTGTTCTTCATTTAGATCAAAGTGAGAATTTGACATTTCTTATTTAGACTATAGTGGATATCGTGAATGAATGATATGTTCTTGTGTTCTTGGCACATTCATAGTTTAGAGGCTTGTGTTCTTCGTGACACAATGCTTCGATCCTTTAGAGCTAGTTCCTCAGTTCAAGTATCTGTTTGCATGCTTTGATCCTATTTAGTTGAGTAAGTTTGTTGTATCTCGTTTGCATCCAAACCTTTCTTGCTGCTCCATAACTTGATGAATAGTATGATCTGAGTCGTTCTCTCTCTAGTTCGTAGTCCCGTATTTATACGGGTTGCTATAGTGTTGTTAGCAGGTCGACAGATGTAACCGTGCTATAGTAGTTATCGGGAGTGTGTCTGGACTCTGGTTATCCTACGAATACAAAGTGCATTCACGTAACGATAGAGGTAGGCCGTAGTGGTGACAGCCTGTTGGACCCTTCAAAACCCTCCGCGCCTGTGTATCGAGTAGGGCCCCATTGTCAGAACATTCCTTGTCCCTAAAAAGCTAGGGTGGGTTGACGCCCCGCGGGGAGGACTAATAGCAGACAGATCTATCTCGAGAGTTAAGCTCCTCAAGAAAGTACTGCTCAACTCCTACCTATCTCAGTAGTAGCTAGGTGTCCATGGGTAGACGTTCGTCCAGTGACTCCCCCATCCTTGGATACAATACCCTTTGGGAATACTCATTCTCCGAGGTAGAAGTGCTACAACGGTGTATCCGTGCGCTTGCGGATTCGTTCGCACTCGTCACTGTACCTGGGAGTTTCTTACACGCGCACGCTACCCCGGCGCCTAGTGGTGACGTTAAGAAACGCCAAGAAGCATTTCTGGCTGTTGCCGGGGACAGCTATTGTTAACCTTTCGAACCCGTCTATCCTCGTATCATTTATCTTTTACCTTTTTTTGTTTCTACCTTTACCCCCATTATCCATGGAAGGTTATCCTTGCAACCAGCATTCACTATCGAGGAGTGAACCCTCAGATCCATCTTTGTCAAGACCCATTCTTACATCTGGCTGTCGGCTTCGCCCCTCTCTCATGAAGCTAATTCAGGACCTATCCTTCTCGGGGTTAATTCATGAGAACCCCTTTGATCATGTGAGAGACTACGAGCATCTGATTGAAACTCAAGGTAAAATCGGAGAATCACCGGATGCTCGGAAAAGGGAGTTTTTCCCGCTATCCCTCTCTGGGAAAGCACGGGATTGGCACCGTTGTTCTGGTAGAGACTACCTTACTTGGGACAGTTTGAGGGCAGCTTTCTGCTGTTGATTCTTCCCGATACGATGTGTCATCTCGCTAAGGACCAAGATTCTCAGTTTCAAGCAATGTGAGGAGGAATCACTAGGAATGGCATGGAATCGTTTCGCCTCTACGGTGGAAGATTGCCCAGTTCTCTACATTCTTGATTGGATACTGCTCCAGCACTTCTGGTTTGGATTGCGGAAGGATGATGCCATGAGGCTTAATGCTCTGTCCGGAGGTTCCTTTGTGTACTTGGACGCCGTTGAGGAAAAAGAGATCGTGGAGAATCTCCGGGATTTCAGCCCCCCTTGCATCCCGGTCAACGAGGTACCCACCAGAGGAAATGTTGAGTCACCTAGATCTATCATCAGCCGAGCCCGAGATTTCATATCCACTCTTTCTGAGCTCTGGGTGAAGGTGACATTCCTGAATAGCAGGAGTCTAAGGGAAAGATTTCTTAGAACAAAATCTACCCTTGGGTTCCCCTCTTGTGCATCTTGTTAGACCTTCTCCCCGAGACTGTCTCGTGGGAGGATGGAGAGATTGGTTGGGAAAGAACGATTATTCCCGGTCAGGATGACTTGTTCGATCCTAATTACCACCTCCTAAGGAGGGTATGAGAGGCTCATCGTGTTCCTACGTTGCGGTTTGAGCTGAAGTGCCTTGCACTGAAGTTACGTAAAAACCAAGACATCAGTCTCTGCTTTATAATCCATTAGATTCATTTATCAGACCCAAGGAGCATGATCACTTACCGGTCGAATGGAGTGCATTCACTTCTTATCTTAAGCTCATCGGTCGATGCGAATCAGTCAAGAGAAGTTTTACTTCATACCTTATGCTTGACTTGATTGATGCCCAATGGTAGTTGCACTTTCCAGCTTATCCATAGCCTCCCATTGGAAGCTTAGGCCAGACCTCGGGATGATTCATCGTTTTGATGAGAACATCGGACCCTCTACCTAAGGCAAGAGCGAGTTAAGTCTCGTTCTTCACCCGAACTTTGGTTCTTGAATGCATACCGGCCGTTGGAGTTTATGCTCTACCCTCTTTGGAGGCCGAGTGTCTTTCTGAGCTTGAGTTCACTCGGAGATCAGTTCCTGATGTGGGAGCACTAGCCTCAGTGCTTGATCTTTTTATCTCCGAGTTCCGCTACCCTAGTGCTATAGCTCTTGAGTCCCGTGACCATCCCAGAGCTGCCTCGGCCCTCTGGGGTGATCATGCTTGCTTTCAGCTTTGTTATCTTTTGGACTCGTGTTTGTATATGCACTAACCTTGCAGATCAGAGTTTATCATCACATCACAGTATCTGCAAGAGAGGTGACCATGAGTTGAGATAGGAGATCAAGAGACACCCGCATTCTGATATTCTTGGGTCTCATTTATTTTGTTTCCCTAAGAAGAATTATCCTTCGGTTATCTTGTGAACACTAACCATGCAGGACAAAGAAATTATCAGAAATAGAAGGAGTAAGGCAAAGGTCCACAAAATACAACACCATCGTGGCACCATGGTGAACGCTTCATGATTCCCATCAGTAGCTTCTACACTTATGATGGACCTGGTATGTTGTCAGGTTGAGTTCCCCTAGAATACCTATGGTTATACTAGTGGCTTAGCCAAAGTTATTATAAAGTGTAGGTTGATTATTCAACCCCAACCTTATCCTAGCTTTAGCCAAAGCCCACCTTTCCATCTCGGGGCATCCACCTGGGCTTGTGGCCTTAGAGCCTGTTTGAGTCCACACGCGAAGGGGGAGGACCAGAGGGGCCCACCTAGGGTCGGCCGAACCCCAGTTCGGTCGAAACTAGGGTGCCGCCGCCTCCCTTCTTCTTTCGCGTGCGCATCTCTTCCACCTCCAGAAACCCTTTCCCAACCACACGACGAGTTTTGAGTCGCGCAGAACCCATCTCCTCCACCTCACCTTCTTCAACCCATCACCGAAACCATGGCCGGAAAGGGCGTCGTTCCTTTTAATGGCTCCACCTCGTCCACCGGTCCCGGGGTAGGGGGTAACCCCTCCATTGCTGCCACCCCTACAAGAGACCTAGCAATGGTGGCTGGCGTCCTAGAGGTTGCTCTGCTCGCCTCCATCCTGCCAGGTGGGAGGATTCCGAGCATGGCACCGTTCAGGCGCTCTGCCTCGCTTGGAAAGAGGCATAGGGGACGGGCAGCCAGCCCGTATGGCAGGCCAGTCACGGCTCAACTTCGCCCCAAGGGTATGTTGTTCACGCCTCCACCACAGCCTAGCTCGCCTGGATCATCGCTAGCTGGGGGCCAGATGAGCGCAGCACAGGCCGCTCAGTCGCCACAGCCACCAGTTGCCATACGGCCGGCGACGCCCAAGGAGAAGGTGCCTGAGAAACAAGACACGAAGGAAACACGTCCAGCACCTGTCCTACCTGAAGAAGATGAAGATCTTGGCCTGGATGATGGACCACCACCACCGTCCTACACCAGGAGGTCTAGGGAGAAGACTCAGGAGGCCGAGCAACTTCCCAAGCTCTCCTCAATGGACAAGCTGAATCCACTGATGAAGGACTTGGAAGCTAGCAAGGAGAAACTGAGGGCTGCCTTTTCAGAGCAGAAGGTGGACCTGGCTGAGTTGAGGGATGATGTGCGTGACCTTCGCCACGTCCTCTGTGCGAAGATGAGGCGACTTTTCTTGGCTACAGGACACACAGATCTTTTTGATGCCGAGTAGTGGGGATTCGCCCCAACTTTAGTTCCATTAGGCGCTAGTCTAAGTCTAGGTTATTTCCCTTTCATTTACTTTATTTATTTCCCTTCATGGTTGTAAGCGCCTAATAATTTTTTTAAATTAGAACATTTGGATTTGAATAAAGTTGGCTCACCGGTCATGTAACCCGGTCAAGCCACATTTGTGTTATCACTTTGGTCATTTGTTATAGAAGGACATCTAGGTTTGAGACTGTGGGGGAGCCACGACTCTCCCAAGGCAGTCACGACGCTTCTCACGTACACACTATGAGCACTCCGCGCTAGACGATCGGTCATTTACAAAGAACCTGAACAGGACCCGCACGAGCTTGCTCCTGTGGAGAGCCTCTCACGGTTCAACCTCTATGCATAGCGCCGGCTTGCATCTCGACAACTCACTCTCTCATTTCTGAGTTTTATAAGCCATAACTGTCTATATCATATGAATTAAAACTCGAATGTTTATGCTAAAGATCACCCAGCTTACTTGATGCCTGAGTTGACTCGCATATGTTTTATTCCTCATTATCTATCTTGATGCTTGTGAACCATAACCGTCTTAAGGACAAGCATGTTCATCCAAATAATTGACGAGTATGATATGGCTTGATGATATGATCTGTTGCTCTGATGACTAAGCTCTCTTGGGTTATTTATTTTTGAAAATAGAAAACCTCTTGGAAAAGCTCCTCTTTGATATGCCACCATCCTACCAAAGCCATATGATGTGTTAGTTGAAAACCTTATACTCATATGTTGCTTGTTATTACTTTGAGCTTTGTCAAATTTTGTGACCCTTGAGAAGATTCTTTTCATTACTCTCATAATCAAGATGTATGAGCACACCACCACCATCACTCCCCTTGCTAAATCTCTACCCTAGAGATCAGCATTGTACACCCATCCATAATTTAAACTCTACCATAAGTGTTGATGTTCTCTCCTCTCGATTCCTTTATAAAGAGGCATGGCTGTCTGAAAAAAAATCGGGACACATGAAGGTCCCCTGCTAAAAAAAATTGCAGACACGTGAAGGTCCACCTAAAGAAGGGTAGCCATGCCCTCGCAAGGTTTTAAAAGAGAGAGAGACTCATGCAAAGGAGTTAATCATTTTTTTGCATTTCAGATGGTAATAACTAGTACCTACTTCGAGGCTAGTGTCCACCTTACCATCACCTCAGTTTTCATCATGTATGTATGGTAATATCTAGCACCCATTCCGGGCCTAGTATCCACCTTACCATACTCACCATATCCATACTAGTGTACATCTTGATCTGATTGTATGATTTGATTTTCTCTACTGGATCCAGTTTTTGACTTTGCAATATATTTGATACAAGTGTGCTTTACCCTTTATCCTACCCTGAGCTCCACATATAGCCACCATTAGAAGTAGGATGAAGAAAGGCAATCTAATGTCTTGGTGAGGACATATATACATTGAGTGATCTGAGAGAATCAAATGAGG
Source organism: Cenchrus fungigraminus (assembly GCA_036936925.1). Taxonomy (NCBI): domain Eukaryota; kingdom Viridiplantae; phylum Streptophyta; class Magnoliopsida; order Poales; family Poaceae; genus Cenchrus; species Cenchrus fungigraminus. Next base: position 126,546,322 of record CM072779.1, read on the forward strand.
AAGCTGTCAAGAGCTTTGTTTATGAAAAACTTTGCAAAACCCCAAGGTGTTTATCATCAGGTGCATAAGTGACTTGATTCACAGTTGTTCTACTTTTCAATCACCCAAGGAGACATGATAGCCAATCCACAAAGATTCACAGAAGCAAGGTATGAGTTGGAATATCTCGTATGTTTGTCTTAACTCTTTGGTGTTCATGACCCACTAGGCTTTGTTTCCCCTTCACTCGGGACAAGCAAAGGTCAAGTGTGGGGGTGTTGTTGATGGCTGTTAAGTACCATTTTCATGGCCGTCAACTCCTACAAATTGGAGCATGAAATGAACATCCACACTAGAATAGGAGCTTAAACTAATACTTTCCACCAGTGTTGATGTCTATTCGAATGTAGGTATTTACCATAAGAAATGGGAAGAATCCATACACATTTATTCCACTCCAATCCAAGGCACTCAGGTTCTAGCTAATGAGGGGCTGCCACATGTATTCCCCTGGATCCATGATGTCACCAATCCATGTGAAGAGCTTTCAACGAATCACACGCTGCCACGTGAGCATCACATGGATGCATGGGCCCACTTGCTAACCAAATCACCAGGAAACATGGCATGCATAGGGGATAAGAATCAGGGCCCACATGGAAGTCACCCTGAGAAAGCACAGGCCAGGCGGCCACCCGAGGGGGCCGGCCGACCCTAGGATCGGTCGAACCGACCTGGGGTCGGTTGATCCCGGCCTTCCACGTGTCATCTTCCCATTGGTCCTTGGCTGCATCCCGGGGTGTTTTGGAGCACTTTGAGCCTCGGAGCAAGCCATCCCCTAGCCTATAAGTAGAAGGGGAGGGGCCTCATTTCCAACACACTTCCAAGCTCTCAAGTCTGCACTTCTCTCTTGTGTAGCTCTCTCTCCCTCTCTCTAATTCCGCCCATGTGAGGTGATTCTCACCTCTATGTGGTAGAATGGGGTTGAGTAGAGATCTAGACTCGGATTAGTTGATCGATAGAGTAGAAGTGAGGAGTGAGTTGATGTCCTCATGGATGCATCGTTCTTCATTTAGATCAAAGTGAGTATTCGACATTTCTTATTTAGACTATAGTGGACATCGTGCATGAATCATATGTTCTTGTGTTCTTGGCTCGTTCATAGTTTAGAGGCTTGTGTTCTTCGTGACACAATGCTTCGATCCTTTAGAGCTAGTTCCTCAGTTCAAGTATTTGTTTGCATGCTTTGATCCTGTTTAGCTGAGTAAGTTTGTTGTATCTCGTTCGCATCCAAACCTTTCTTGCTGCTCCATAACTTGATGACTAGTATGATCTGAGCCGTTCTCTCTCTAGTTCGTAGTCCCGTATTTATACGGGTTGCTATAGTGTTGTTAGCGGGTCGACAGATGTAACCGTGCTATAGTAGTTATCGGGAGTGCAGACATGTCTGGACTCTGGTTATCCTACGAATACTAAGTGCATTCGCATAACGATAGAGGTAGGCCGCAGTGGTGACAGCCTGTTGGATCCTTCGAAACCCTCCGCGCATGTGTACCGAGTAGGGCCCCGTTGTCAGAACATTCCTTGTCCCTAAAAAGCTAGGGTGGGTTGACGCCCTGAGGGGAGGACTAATAGCGGACAGATCCGTCTCGAGAGTTAAGCTCTCAAGAAAGTACTTCTCAACTCCTACCTATCTCAGTAGTAGCTAGGTGTCCTTGGGTAGACCTTCGTCTGGTTACTCTCCCGTCCCTGGATACGATACCCTTTGGGAATACTCATTCTCCGAGGGAGAAGCGCTACAACGGTGTATCCGTGTGCTTGCAGATTCGTTCGCACTCGTCAGTGTACCCGGGAGTTTCTTACACGCTCACGCTACCCCGGTGCCTAGTGGTGACATTAAGAAACGCCAACAGGAAGGCGCCAGGGGTTTCACCCACGTGTTGGTGGCCATCAACAAATTCTCTAAGTGGATCGAGGTCCGCCCCATCAGCAGCCTCAGGTCCGAGCAGGCCGTGCTATTCTTCACAGACATCGTCCACCAGTTCGGGGTACCAAACTCAATCATAACCGACAAAGGCACCTAGTTCACCGACAAGAAATTATTAGAGTTCTGTGACAGCTACCACATCCGCGTGGATTGGTCAGCTGTAGCGCACCCAGAGACGAACAGCTAAATAGAACGTGCCAATTGCATGATTTTACAAGGCTTGAAGCCAAGAATCTTCAACAAACTGAACCAGTTTGGACGGAGATGGATCCAAGAGCTACCCTCGGTTGTCTGGAGCCTCAGAAACACCCCGAGCAGAGCCACGGGCTTCACCCCATTCTTCCTTGTCTATGGCACCGAGGCCGTCCTCCCCACGGACTTGGACTACAGGTCCCCGAGGGTCAAAGCTTATCAAGAGGAGTAGAACCAGCAAGCTCACAAAGATTCGCTGGACTGCGTCGACGAGGCCCTGGACGTGGTGATCCTACACTCAGCAAAGTACAAGCAATCCCTCTGACGATACCAAACGCAGAAGGTTCGACCTTGAGACTTCAACAAGGGAGATCTGGTGTTGAGGCTTCGGCAAAAGAATGAAGGCCGGCACAAGCTCACACCTCTGTGGGAGGGACCATACATCATCGCCGAAGTCCTCAAGCCCGGCATGTACAAGCTCGCGAACGAGAAGGGCGAAGTCTTCACCAACACTTGGAACATACAACAACTATGTCATTTTTACCTTATAATTTCCAAGATGTTTTGTACATATCTGATATCTCAATCAGTTGTAAATAAAACAAGGTTACGAATAAAAACAGGGAGACTCGGCTTTCCTCCTAAAACCAAGTCCCCCTCGGGGGCTACAACGGGGGGCACCCCCCTAAATGGTCCCATTTTTTCGCAAAACCTTTTCTGTTGAAAATACTAATGTGTTATGGCTCGAACGCTTAGGAAAATAGAAGCAGGGCATGAAATAACTAAGGCTGGGGCCGGTCGAGTCATGGGACCGCCTACGCCTCCAGCAGGATATGATGTCCCCCTCACTGCCCTACGCTTAAGTTACTCACGAATGCGACCTTCCCAGCTGAAATTTCTCTAAGATACAAGGAGAACACGATAGCATATAAAACAAATTGTCAACAAGTTCATACACTTGAATAACATTATGTTCGTCACAAAAGCCACTTGGCTGAAATCCTAATTACAAACTATGGGCTTCCACACCCAGCTCTTTAGGGCGCACGAGGGCTTGCGGCGGCGGCGTCCCCGCCCTCGATGGCATCAGGGAAGAGATCATCCTCGAACAGGTCGGCGAGCTCGGTGGCAGGAGCTGTGGCGGCGGCATCAGCTTGATCGATGGCGGCAACTGTGCCGTCGTCATCCAGCCCCTCGGCGATGATGTAGCCCATCGACAGCACCTCGAAGTTGACAAGGTAGTGGGTCAACACCACACCCAGAGTCTTCTAGATGCCAAGTCGAAGAGCGCCCTTAAGGCGCTCAATGGCACGGCCGCCCAAAGATCTCAGGCGGCTCACCGGCGAGCTACCCGATGGACCCGCGACCCCCTTGATCTCCCTACACACGTCGAGGGCCGCATCCTCCAGGACCTCGAGCTCTTCCTAAGCCTTTGTGTATGCAACCTGGAGGGTCTTCGCCTGCATCGACGACTCCGCCAAAGCCTTCCACAGCCCTGAAACACAAAAAAGAACGTCAAGACGGATCTTGGCGAGCTTGAAACAATCAAGGGCGCTCGGGGCTAACTTACCCTTGGTCCGCCCCTTCTCCCTCTTGAGTTCTGCCCGCGCAGCACTAGCCTCCTACTGCAGCACCAGAACCGAGGCATCTCTTTCTTCGACGGTGGTCCGCAAGGTCTCTACGGTGAGGCCCTCCCGAACCAGAGCCACGGTGAGCAGCTTGGTTGCCAGCTGCCGGATCTGGAGCTGGGTGCCTGCCACCGCGACCTCTGCGTCCCGCTGCCGGAGCGTGGACTTAGCCTCCTCGAGCGTCGTGCACTTCTGCTAGAGCTGGGTCTGCGCCTCCTCGCACGCCGTGCGCTCCTGTTGGAGTTGGCTCTCGGCCCCCGTAAGCACCTCGCTCTTCTCCTGTAGAGCAGCGCCCAGCCGTTCGTCCTCCTGGGTCTTCTGCTCGGCCTGGGCCTGCTAGGATTTTGCCCCTTCGAGGGTCACGCGATCCTACTGGAGCTGAGCCTGCGCCTCGGTGAGGGCCGAGTCCTTCTACACGAGCAGAGATCAGACTTCAGTGAGCGCCACGCGCGCTTGCTGAAGCTCTTCCTTCACCGCCGCTAGCGCCTCCTCTTTCCCCTGAAGCGCAGCAGTCAGCTGCTCGGTTTCCTTTGCCTTCTGCTCCGCCGTAGTCCACTGAGCATCGCGCTCTTGCTCTACGCGGAGCAAGACGTCATTACGCGTGCCAAGGTCCGCCTGTAGCGCCTCCACCTGGGATCAGAGCCCAGTCGCCGCCGTGCCCAGGTCCTCGTTCGCCTGCTGGAGCTCGTGAGCGAAGGCGCACAGGTCGGTGATGTAGGAGACCTTCTCCGCCGCATGCTCCCGGAGTTGCTGCCGAAAAGGGGAAGAGGGCAGGATGAAACACACGCCAAGAAAATCGGACAATGAAAACGCGAACACACTTACCCGGAAAACCCCGAGCGTCTTGCTTGTGTGGAGCTTGTAGGCCTCGGCGAGGGCATTTTGTAGGGAGACGCTGATCTAGCGAGACTCCTGCCACAAGGCCCTTTCCGCCTCTGTGCTCTCCATGATCAAGTTTGGGATCCCGAGGTGGTCAAACTTGAGATCCCAAGCATCGTAATCTTTGAGGGACCCAGGCTGGCGTGACGTCGACGCGCTGGCCCCTTGCGCCGCTCAAGCGCCGGCCGCCGGCGCCGGCCGCACCACCTGGCCATCAAGCCGCACCAGTAACGTCCCGGACACAAGTCCGGATACTGGTACAGTTGCCACCACCTCCTGACCCCCAACAGGGGTCGAATCACCATCAACAGGGGTCCCTGCTGGAGGCGCAGAGCTGCTGTCTGCCCCGCTCGGCCCCTCGCTCCATCGCTGCCCGAAGGGCCGCTGCGGCCGCCACCTCTGATCGCGGTGCCCTCCTCGAGCGGGGGCCCATCACATGTAGCGCATCCTCCACCCGCACCTTAAGCGCCTTGGTGGGCGCAAGCCCGGAGAGCGGCGGGTGCTCAACTGGCGGAAGAAAACGGGGGAAATCAACAAATCGATCGACGATATCAAGAACACAGAGAGCAATATACGCCTTACCACAGGGCGGATGCTTGCCGCCTGTGCTTCTTCAAGGGATTTGGGGGCAGCGCACCCCTCGAACTGGGCGGTCCCCTCGACGATGCACCCTCATCGAGGGGTGCCGTGTCAGTCGCGAAGGCGGGCGCGACGCGAACCCGCGACGGTGAGGACACAGACTCGACAAGGGCCCCCTTGCCCTTCGACATCGAGGCCGAGAGCTCCTCCTCTCTATCTGAGACGGTCCGCTCCCCGTCGCTGATGTCCTCGTCCGGCTCCGGTGTGCGTTCCGGAGGCAGCGGAGAGGAGAGACCCTCCTCCTCCCGCCTCTGGTACTCTGCCTCATACGCCTCCTGCCACTCCTGCCTCCGCTTCTTCCTCGCATTCTCCTCGTTCGCCTTCGCCTTCTGCCTCCGCTGCTCGGCACGATGAGCATCGCGAGATCTGGGCATTGGAGGATCCGACGGATGGGCCGAGAGGCTCAATCCCTGTAATAGTGATTAGAGTCGATGGCCTTTCTCAGCAAATCCAACCAAATCAGGCAGGGCGAGGGACAATTTCTTACCAAATGAACGTAGCCCTCCTCAGGGCGCATCTTGAACGCCCACAGGTCGTCGTCGCTGTTCCCCACCTTCTTGATGTCCACCGCGCGCCTCGCCCTTGTGGCCGCATACGCCGGGGCGAGCGGCTCCTCCAGCATTCGCGAGCCTGCCAGGGCCGCGGGGTTCGCATTTTCTGTCATTCCGAAGATGGGGATCACCCTCTCCATGAGCGGCACCACTCGCCGTAGATGGAAATTCGGGATGACGGCCGTGGCAGTCAGCCCGGACTTCACCAATGAGCTCAGGGCATCGGTGAAAGGCTCGAGCTTCTTCTGCCTCGCTGGAGGGGACACTCTGTGCACCCACGCATCCGGCTTCTCCGTTAGCACCTTCCCGGTGTACGGCGGGAGCCTGGCACCGTCGTTGCGCAGGTAGAATGAGCCCTTCTCCCAGTCTGCATTGTTCGATGTCATGGTGCAGGTCGGGTACAGGTGCTTCCTTGACTCGCGCACCGCAAACGTGAGGCCGCCAGCACGGACAGGCCTACGCAACCCCTTCACCCCACTGGTGACCGTGTGGAGTTCACCTCAGAAGAGATGAATCCACAAGTCCCAGTGCACCTCGCTTCCTAGGAATCCCTCGCAGACGGTAATGAAAGTTGCCGCCTGCGAGATGGCGTTGGGGGCGAAGTTGTGGAGCTCCACCCAATAGTGGTAGCACAGGCCCCGCATGAACTTGCTCACAGGGGCGTTGAATCCCTGCTCATGCAGGCGCGTGAAGCTCACGTCACACCCCGGTGGCGGGTTCAGCTCCCGATCCCCCGCCGGCGGCACGATCCACTTTGGCCACTCCGAATTGACGAGCTGCGGCAGCTGCCCACCGACGACGAGCCCCTGCAGGGTGTGCTCATCCATCGAAGACGGGCACCACACCACAGCATCTCCCAACTTAACCATGGCTGGGGAGGAAGGGAGCGAAATCTGGGTGGAAGCGGAGTGGGCGCGTACGCACAGATCTAAGGTGACTGAGCTCGTGGAAGAAGAAGATCGCGAAGTGGGAGCGGCGTTTGCGAATGGCTAAGGTAAAAAAAATCCCAATCCCACGCTTCCTATTTTTATAGAGTAGGGAAGGGAGACGGAATACCCGAGGGTGCGGCAGGCAACCGCAGTAAATGCGGTGGGTGCCGCCTGTTGCTGACGGCAGGGCCCCACCGTCCCGAAACCGACGCGCACGTGCGTAGGGGTAATTATCACGGCACGGTAAAATAGGGAGTACTGTGACACGTCACTTCAAAACTGCCTGCCGCCCATGCCACCTCGCTTGAAAAGGTGTGCCCACTCCGCCCACTTAGTGCCACGTCAGCCATGACCGCGCGGGCGTGGCAACGAATCGGTCCACGACTGAAGACCAAACGCCAAGGGTTTCTTCGCAGGTAAGGAGGATCCCTCGAGTCCTACTGATCAGGGGCTCGAGGCCTGGCCCTTCGAAAGGGTTCGACAGGCGCCCAGATCGAGGGAGCCAGGAACGGCCAGGACGCGCGCACTCGAACCTACCCTCGAACGTGAAGTCTGAGGGGCGTCCTACGTTTCACCTCCAAACTGCTTACTGATTAGTGGTTCGAAGCCTGGCCCGGCGAGGGTTTGACAGGCGCCACAGATGCGCAAAGACGGGGATGCACGGCGCTCCCCACAAGGCCCTACTGATAAGGGGTACGAAGCCTGACCCGCGAAGGGTTCGAACATGCGCTTCGGATCAATAGAGTCAGGAACGACCAGGGCGTGCACGATCGAGCCAATCCCCGAACGCGAAGTTCGGGGCGCCCCATGTAGACAGTCGATTTCCGTCAACCAAGAGCACTTGTTACACTTTGGTTTGAGCTTTGATTTATAACTAACCCGCCACTAGGCATATTAATGATGTAACAAGTTCACACTTGCATGTGGTGTTTGGAGTATGTTGTTTATGCAGGATTTAAGCGCCTAAATGAGGACTTCCGGGTAGAGTTCATCGGGCACTTTATGAGAAGATCACGAAGCCCGGCACAAGTCAAGACAAGAAGTGAACATGACTCCAAATGACCCGAGGACCGAAGCTTGAAGCTGTGAAAGTCCAATGACCTAAACAGAAGATGCGGGAGTTCGTACGCCAAGTACCCTTATCCAAACCGCCAGGAAAATGATGTCAAGGACCCACATGAAGTTCGGCAAATATTCATGAAGACACGAGAAGTGTCGGGGAGCGAACTGGGGCCGAACCGGGCCGAAAAGGGCCCAGGCCGGTCGGCCCACCCCTTTTCTGTGTCGGTTCGTGCCCCCCTTTGACCTAGATGCTCTTCGGCTTATTTATATCGCCTATCTCCGACGGCCGCCACATCCATCCACCAGAACTCGGCGAAACCTAGAAGTGAGCACCGGAGGGAGACGACGGCGGGCGGAGTCCACGAAGTTGTCTAGGAGATGGCCTAGGCCAACCCTAGCCGCCATGGCTGCCCTGCGTGGTCGTGCCATGGTGGAGTTCCGGAGCTAGTTGAGGTCATCAATGGTATGTACTCGGTGGTGGTGACCCAAACGCATCTATTATTATGTGAGCAATTACAATCATGTTTTCCGAACTTTAAGCGATTCCATGTCTCCGTCTTTACTTTCTACCTATCGTGAATATGATTTGATCCTTAGTCTAATGCTAGTTTAGACTACATAGCATGCTTTATGTAATCATGGTGATTAGATCTAGTATGTCGACCCTTCATGATTTGTAGACACGTTCATGTTTGAGCGTGCCCCTAGATCCCCCGCTTCATAAGGGAGCATCGTGACAGGGTGATTTCCCCTGAAAGAGCGGATGTCTTTGGGAGGTAGGCCGGAGGTAGGAGTTTAAGGATACTTTTAGATGAGATGCTTGGTTTGTTGCTCGTTTGCCGGGGCTACAACTAGAAGGCGCTAGGCTTAGTTGTCCCCTTGGTGGCGCTTTACCTTGCCTATGTTCGTGAATGTGATCAACCTTGTGCCATCACATATACATCATTAAAGGTTACCTTATATGCAATCAATGCTTCATGTTAGGTTAGTTCGATAGATTAGGTAGAGAACCTTAGCAGTTTGCTTCCGATCCTTGGATTGATAAACCTTTGGGGACCCTCCTTGGTGAAAAAGGCACCAAGTCACCCGTACGCTTGCGGTGAACTTCAACACGGTTTTGAACCGTCAACACCCCACATGTCGTGTTCAAGGCTAGACAAAGGCAGCTAATCGAGGGATCCCATCGAGGGAGTGCTTCCGCGCCCTCGGCCCCTATCGAATGGGACCAAGCCCTGCTTAGCAAACCTTTGCGAGCACTCTCATGGACATGTCTCCGCACCACGAGCCGACCCCTATCGAACAGGGCACGGACGCCCACTTGAACTATCCGTCAACAGCTCACCGAGACATCCATGACTCGTTGCCCGCTCGAGGGAAGCATGGATCGCCTCACCCTCCTCCCTGCGAAAGGGCGACGAGGGTTGTAACACGAAGCCGAGGACTTTACCTGATCGTCCCTGACTGGGCCAGGGCTCGGGGGCTCCTCGCATCACGACCATCCCTTCTGAACATGCCACGTAGTCATGAGAACCTGTGGAGGGTCGACCCCCCAAATGAATAAGCAAATCCGCCCAAGGACGCCTTGGATGAGTTCGACGCCGCTCTACCCGCGTAGATCGCCGATGCTGGCTGAAATATCGCCGAGACCGGCCGAAACAAACGCAAGGTGAGCCCGTCACTCGACGCTTATAAACCTTGCACGAGTGCACGCACTCCTGCAAGGCTTCGGGGGCTACAGCCGCGGGTGTGCTAGCGCACCCCCACGGAAATTCTTGCATGTTCAAAGGGAAAGTCTCGCACATAACACCTGAGGACCTCACCTTGGGACCTCCAGCCTTTGTCAAACTGGTCCTCATTCCCGCAAAGGCTCGGGGGCTACTGTCGGGGACGGTCATAAGGGGTCCCCTAACTAAGGGGATAATCACCCTCGTTAAACGCAAATCACTTACGATCAAATCACCGCAGACCCAAAAAGGGGTGGGGCGCACATCAGGCCCATGGCCTGCTACGGCCCAACAGCGGCTCAGGCCTCCCCATCAAGAGCGCTTGCCCGTACGCCCCATCCTCCGCATCGCTCGAGGGCCATGACCCCCTCGAGCAGGTTTCTGCCTCGCTCGAGGGCCACGACCCCATGGAGAAGGTTTCCGCCTCGCTCGAGGGTCACAATCCCCTCGAGAAACTTTCTGCCTCGCTCGAGGGGCTCGACCCCCCTCGAGCGAATATCCAGCACCGCCTCGCTCGAGGCCGTCCCTCGACCGACGGTGCCCCGCCCCTCCACTCTGCCTGACAAAGGCATTTAATGCCTGGACCCGCGGCGGGACGCCGTAGTCAAAAGCAAATCTCCTCCCACACCGCGCGGCTGACATGGTCTGCAGCATCTGACACCATCACTGTGCGGCCGAACTTGTCGATGTGCAGCCATCCCCGGCCTTGTGCAGGCGCTGCGCGGCCCTGTGCGGACAGGTTGGCGTCACTCCACAGCACTGTGCCGCCTCCTCCTGTCCTCCCCCCCCCCCGCGGTGAGACCCTCGAACGGGTATGGGGACACTCTCGAAAAGTGTACGGGCGGCGAGCGGACGCACGCGCTGACCGGCGCCGCCGTACAGATGACGTGCGCCATGTCTTATCCACCAACTCCAGCGCTGCGAGACCATCCCCGGCACTGTGCGGCCATCCCCAGCGCTGTGCGGCCATCCCCGTCGTTGTGCGAAGAGCTGCACAGTCCTGTGCGGACAGGCCAGAGTCATTCCACGGCCCTGTGCTGCCAACTCCCGTCGCCCCCCTCCCCCCGCGGCGAGACCCTCGAACAAGCAGGAACACACCCTCGAAATCGCTCCTGGACAAGCACAGGAGCCACCACGACGCCCACGGAAGCCGGAGCTCGCCATCAACTCGCGCCAGGAGCAAGGTTCCATGAGGACAACAATCCCTGGTGCCACGCTCGCCAGGACACAATCACTGTACATGTTACTGTGCGGTTCCCCTGTAACTGCCCCTCCTTGGCCTATAAAAGGAGGAGGCAGACACCCGGCCGCTGGCACGCCCACATACGGACATGCATTCGCACACCTCACATGCTCATTTCACACTCCACCATCCACGCTATTGGCGCTCACCTCAATCATCCTTAGCAGGGACCTGGAGGGCTCGCCTCCTCTCCCACCTTGCTTGTAGCCCCCCTCTACGAGCACCACCGGTGCAAAGTTAATACAGTGCGCACGCACACCTTGCTGGACGTACGGCCCCGTGGCCGAAACCAGGATAAATCTGTGTCCCTGTGTTAGCATTCGCACCGACCATCGAGAGACAAATCACAACGTGACTCACTAGTTAGTGCCGGAGCTAATCCGGACACCAACACATAGCATGCGGTATTCACCGCCTCTGCTGTTGGCATTTCTTAATGTCACTACTAACGATGCGGAGTTAGCGTAAGCATCAAGACTTGCCATAGGTAAATCTAACGATCATGAACGAATCCACAAGCACACAGATAAACCATTATAGCATTTCCCCAGGGAAGTTAGTGTTCCAAGGGTATCGTATCCATGGAAGGCAATGGCGGATATCAAGACTTATGCTTTTGCACTAAATGTAAACCAAGAGATAGATATAGAAGACAACAACTCAAAGACAGGGGTAAGATAAATGATATGATAAGGGTAGTGTGACACACACTCAAATCCACCTCTACTCTAGTACACTATGGCTTAGGGAGGACATACGAAGCTAGCTCTAGGTTCTATGGTACTAAACATACAAAGTTAGATGATACAAGAGATAAGCATAAAGCATTGCATGAAAGGTAAGGTTCAGCACCCAGGTACAAACGGGGAGATATCCCACGCTGACCAGGATTCTGCAAAACTATCCTTTAGACTCCTACAACAATACCCCAACGCAGAGGGTTTCAAAGGGTCCAACAACTGTCACCACTGCGGCCTTCCTCAATCATTACGGGGGGCAAGCTCATAACTAACGTAGCCACACAACCCAGGCACCTTGCCTACGTTGCTGCTAGACTTCACCCGGCCCGGGCTATTGTGACCCAGGGTGAGAGCCACCAAAAGACTGGTCTACTTAGACCGAGCACCGTAGCTTAAACACAAACTTCATGCAACACAAACATGCTAACTAACAAGATCAAACTAGGGCTGGTCATACTAACGGATACAAACTCTCTTATGTCTAGTCAACAAGATCAAAGGGTCATGTTCGTGAAGAACACGAGCCTCTAACTTATGAACAAACACATAAGGAATGAGTAAATCATCCTTCAACTAGATCGAAAGGTAGTGTTCACGAAGAACACAAGCCTCTAAATGATGAACAATGGATGAACTCAAGAACATATCAATCATATGATCTACCACAACTTTATATGACATAGCTGAATAACTGAAGTAGATCAAAGTCATACATTGAAATAAAGATACAAGAGAACTCATACCTAGACTCCAAAGTAGACTTGAAACCTAAATAAGAGCTACTCTAGCCTACCCCCTAGCCTTGGAAACTAAAAGTGAGAGGAGAATGGAGAGAGTGGTGTGTGAGAAAATCCTGAAATCGTAATAAATCACAAAAAATACTCCAAAAATTTCACAAATTCCAGGAAAATTCCCAGAGATAGATTGAGACACGATCAATCCAAATAAAATATTTGGAGCTCATGAAAAAAGATTTTAGAGACTTCTAATAAATAGAATAAGTTCAAGGAAAATGAGAATAAACTCCAGAAAAATCTGGAAAATTCACGAAAGGATTTGGTCAGCACCTAAACGCATTTTAAAAAGCTTTTGCACTCATGAAACACCAGATGCATTGGCATGAATGCTACTCTCACATAACAATTTATTTAAATTTCGAAAAACAAACAAAGACTTTTCCTGTACTATATTCCCTATAAATAAAACAAATGTTGGAAAAATTTTAAAATTAAGAGAAAATTGTTATTTAATTATTCTTTCTATTCACATCCTGTCGTCGCGGGCTATCTCCCCGTTTGTACCTGGGTGCTGAACCTTTCCTTTCATGCAATGCTTTATGCTTATCTCTTGAATCTTCTACCTCTGTATGTTTAGTACCTTAGAACCTAGAGCGAACTCGTATGTTCCCTCTAAGCCGTAGTGTACTAGAGTAGAGGTAGATGAGAGTGTGTGTCACACTACCCTATCATATCATTTCTCTTACCCCTGTCTTTGAGCTGTTGTCTTCTATATCTATCTCTTGGCTTACATTTAGTGCAAAAGCATAAGTCTTGATATCCGCCATTGCCTTCCATGGATACGATACCCTTGGAATACTCTCCTTCCCTGCGGAAATGCTACCATGGTTTATCTGTGCACTTGCGGATTCGTTCATGATCGTTAGATTTACCTATGGCAAGTCTTGATGCTCACGCTAACTCAGCGTCGTTAGGTGATTGCGTTAAGAAATGTCAACAAGCATTTCTGGCGCCGTTGCCGGGGATGGATTCTAAATCCATTCTTTGGTGATTGCTCTACGAAATGTCAACAAGCATTTCTGGCGCCGTTGCCGGGGAAGGCACAGGATAATCATGACTATGCTTTGCATCTGTCTATAAATCATGAGTAGGCTAGAGCAACTCTCAATGCAGGCTAACCTTGATTGTCTTCTTTTATCTTTGGATGATGAAGACAGGTAGTGTATGACTGGTTTCGACTTACCGGAGAATTTCACTGAAGATCTCGAGTCACTAGTGAGGAAAGCTCGAATTCATTTCGACTCGCCTCGTTGTACTCGTCCGAAAGGCAATCCAGCTTCCTTTGTACCATCCACGTCAAACACTATGGCCCAGAAGACGCTTCGTGAGTACTCAGCTCCTTCTGCTGACCAGGTGCTGCAAGGCCCTGAGGTAACGATGGTACATGCTAGCCCATTTTGTGGCAAGCCAAATAAGGATGCTAATGCCATCTGCAGCAATTCCTAGATCTATGCAGCACTTTCATCATCAGGGGTGCAAATATGGATGTTGTTCGTCTCCGACTATTTCCTTTTTCTCTCCTAGGGAAAGCCAAGCAATGGTTCTACGCGAATCGTGATGCAATCAATACTTGGGATAAGTGTTCAGAAGCATTCCTCAAGAAGTTCTTTCCATTGGATAAAACCAATGCTCTTTGTGGAAGAATTTCTGATTTTCAGCAAGCAGCAAGTGAATCTATTCCAGAGGCTTGGAAAGGCTTCAGGAGTACGTCCTAGCCTGTCCTCACCATGGGATGGAGGATTGGCTAATCCTTCAAAGCTTTTATAATGGGTTGACTCTGACAGCCCGAGGCCATATTGATGCTGCTGCTCAGGGAGCATTGTTCTCACTCACTGTTGATAATGCTAAACTACTTATTGAGAAGATGGTATCCAACCAAGGGTGGAGCGATGAAAGACTCCCACCACGTCCGAGGGGTACTCATACTGTCAAGGAAGCAGATATGATTACCACCAAGCTGGACCTTCTTATGAAAAGGTTAGATGACTACACCAGCGAGAAGGCTGCCATGGCCACCACTACTCTGCCTATGGACTCTCATATGACTTGTGAAGTCTGTGGTAACACTGGGCATTCGGGAAATTACTGTCCTGAAACTCAGGAGGAAGTGATGTACATGAATGGCAATAACAATGGTTATCGTCCACATCAACGAGGAGGCCAAACGTGGAATTAACAACACCCTTATTATCAAGGAGATAAACAAGGTAAACTTACAACTCTAACCAGCCCTTCTTGAGAGATCTTGTTTTCGGGCAGGCTAAAATTAATGAAGGTGTTAATAAAAAGTTAGCTGCCCTTGATAAAACCTTGGAAGTCTCAACGTTAAGCTTGAAAGTTTTTCTTCTGCTCTGAAGAGTGTTGGAAATTCCGAAATCCCCAGACAATAAAGCGAAAGTTGTACTGCCAAAAGGTCTTTCTCTCTGAAAAAGGTGATCCCTTTACACGGAGGCATGGGGGCTCCTTTTATAGTGCCCGAGGGTCACTTTTACATTCCAATTCTACCCTTAATGATAATGCATATAGAAGGAAATCCTGAGGGTACATTCGTCCGCGGAAATCACGGAGATCTCATCTAAATTACAAACATGCCCTAGCGCGTTCCAGCTTCTTTCTTCTTGCATATCCAAGCTTCTCACGTTTCTTTGTGTCTTCCCAAATACGCTATTGACTGAGTCTCCCTCGGCTTTCCTGAATATCTTCATAAGCTTCGGGAATCCTCAGTCACCAGCTTCGGAAAGAGTCTCTGTCCTCTTATGCCATACTGTTGCTCTTTCCTGATCAACTTCGGAATAGAGAAGTTTCCCTGGAACTCCCTGTTTCCTGAACATCACACAAAGTAGATAGGAACAAAAGGAATCTGTTGGGGATCAGCTGAAAACCACCACCCTCAGAATCTTCCAAGAAGACACGCGTCATCAGATTTTTCAGCAGATAGGAAACCCTGAAAGTTCTGAAGTTCCTCAAATCTGTGAACATAACTGGGATCACTATTTTTCATGATTAAAGAAAGACTTTCTATAAGTAAAGTGGTATAATAAGACGGTTTTTTATTTCTAAACATATTACTGACCCTTGGAATTCCTAAGAAACCTGGGTTCCATTAATTTCTACCTACTTTGTGTAATGTTCATGAAACAGGAAGTTCCGGGGAAACTTCTCCGCTCCGAAGGTCTCAAGAAAGAGCATCAAGATGGTAAGAGAAAACAGTCTCTCTTTCCGAGGCTGATGAATGAGGATTCCTGAAGATTGAAAATATATTTAGGAAAGCCGAAGCTGACTGAGTCAATGGCGTACTAAAGAAGACACAAAGGAACGTGAGAAGCTTGGCTACGCAAGAAGAAAGAAACTGGAACACGGCAGGGCATGTTTGTAATTTAGAAGGGATCTCCGTGATTACCGTGGACGAATGTACCCTCAACATTTCCTTTTTTATGAAATATTGTCAGGGGTAGAATTGGAATATAAAAGTGATGGGCACTATAAAAGGAGCCCCCATGCCTCCGTGTAAAGGGATCACCTTTTTCAGAGCGAAAGACTGTTTGTCAGGTCATTTTTCACCTTTTTGTCTGGAGATTTCGGAATTTCCAACATTGGCGCCCACCGTGTTCTTAGCCGTTAGAAACCCACGATGGCACCACCAAAGAAGACAAAGAAACCCACTGCACAAGATCCTGAGGGCGAGGATAATCAAGAAAGCACAGAGCAAGGACTCGTCCTTCACCCCAAGGACAACACCACACAAGAGCCGGAACAAGTCCCAGATCCGCAAAACAACAGAAACCAAAAAGACAAGGAGCCACAAGAGATACCAGAAGCTAGTACTGAGCATGATGAACGCGAAGTACCAGATGAAGAGCTTGAAGTTGCGTTAAAGCAAATCCAAACATTGAAAAGGCAGAAAGAAAAGCTAGCCATGCAATTCAAAGCAAAGAAACAGGCCACCGAGAAACTGCGGAAACTCAAACAAGCAAAAAAAAAGAGATTATGCAACTACAAAAAGAGCTCGATGACATGGCCGAGACACAGAATAACTCCTTTTGGAGGATCACACCAGATCCAAACTCCGCTACCAAGAACCAGTCAATCAAAGATAACATTATCTTCACAGAAATTCCAAAGCCAATAAACAACGGAATCGCCCAATTCAACGATTTAAACTCCCAGCTTTCTGTGGGTCGCCAAACAGCTCCGTGGCCATCAAAGTACAAACCTGTATCACTCCCAAAATTCAACGGTTTTGGCAATTCAAGAGAATTCCTCATGAGTTATGAGGCAGCAGTAGCCTCGGCAGGAGGAGATGATGTGACTCTGGAAAAATCCTTCATTATAGCATGTGAGGGTTCGGTATTGAATTGGTATTCACTTCTGCCACCTCATTCGATAGACAGCTGGCTGTACATAAAAGCCAAATTCCTACAAGTTTTCCAAGCTTTCCATCACACTACCACAAAGACAGCAGATATGTATCAGTGCAAACAAAGAGACAAGGAACCACTAGCTGAATTCATAAGAAGATTCATGCAATTAAAATCTCAAACTCCAGACGCCGATGACAAGGCCACAATTTCTGCTCTCATAAGTGGTTTGACTCCAAGGCAAACAGCCGGCCATTTCTCTAGGATGGATCCCAAATCCATGGATGAATTATTTGAGGAATTGGAAAAATATTGCAAATCCGATGAAGATCATAGAAGAAGAGTGGCAGAAAGATATCAACAAAGGCAATCCCAGAAAGGCAATCATTGGACCGGACATCAACCCATCATGAATGTCCAAAATAACCCACAAGACAATTCAACACAAACCCAAGATTATCACAACCAAAGCAGCTAGCGAGGTGGTCATTCCGCAAAAGGAAGAGGGCGAGGTAGAGCACCTCCGAAGCTACAAAATCATGACAGTAGAGATCCACACTTCCAGTGCATATATCATGGCAGGGGTCACAACACTGAGGCTTGCCCAGAAACCAAAAAGAATTTCCAAAGAATCCAAGACTAGTAGCATGCAGCTCAGATAGCAACCTCGCAACCCAAACCAGTGCAGCACACCTTCTGGCAAAACCAATCTTTCCCTCAAACTCAACCCTTCATCCAACCACATCAGACAACTTGGCAATCTTCACCACAATTTTTTCCACAAACCCAATTTTCACAACCACAGCCTTCGCAGCAATTCTTTCATCAATCCCAAATTCCCCCAAACCAGGCTTCGCAACAAGTCTTTCCACAAACCCAAGCTATACAAGTCATTGAACAAGCTCAACCACTCCAAGTGAAAGAAGCCCTACCACCACCACCAGCACAAACTCCCAAGATCGAACCAAGCAATTCTCAAAACAATTTGAGAGCTTTGCCATCTTTTGGAATGATCATGCCAATAACTGGAGGATCGTCCATGGAATTCGAAACCAAGAAACAAAGAAATGACTATTACAGGCAAATCAATGTAATCATTGATGATGGTCCAGTGGCAAGACCAGAATGGGCAAAAGTTCCAATAACTTTCACAGAAGAAGATTTTAGGTTGAAATCAACCTTCCACAATGACGCGATGGTCATCGAGGTCAATGTTGCTGGATGGATCATAGGAAATGTCCTGATAGACAACGGAAGTTCAGCAGACATCATTTTCACTAGTACTTTTCAGCGAATGGGCCTCGCTCCTCACATGTTAGCACCACCAGAAAAACCACTGGTTGGTTTTGGTGGGAAACCAATCAGGTCCAACGGAAAAATCTCCTTGCCAGTATCATTTGGGAACTTGGACAATGGAAGAACGGAACACATCATGTTCGACGTTGTTGACATGTACTATCCGTTAATGCTATCTTCGGGAGAGGATTCATTAATATATTCGATGTTGTGTTCAGACAACTTTTTCTGTGCATGAAAATCCCAGCTCCTCATGGTGTAATCACAGTTTTCGGTGATCTGATTGAAGCAAGGAGAATTGAAGGAGGAAACACATCTGGACAAAAGAATGTACATCATCTAGAAAACGAGGAAGAAATAAGTGCGGACGGGGAAACAAAGAAAGTATTCTTGGATGGCATGCCGGACAGAGCAGTAACAATTGGGGCAGATTTAAGTCCTCAAGAAGAAGAAGAGCTGATTCATTTCTTGAATCAAAACAAGGATCTCTTCGCCTGGTCAGCGAAGGATCTACAGGGTGTTGATCGCAATATCATTGAACACAAACTTGATACGGATGACAGAATCCATCCGACGAAACAAAAACTTAGGAAAATGTCCGAAGAAAAAGTAAAAGCTTTTGAGTCTGAGGTTCAAAGGCTACAGGATGCCAAGGTCATCCGAGAAGTAATCTATCCAGTTTGGCTAGCTAACACAGTGCCAGTCAAGGAAAAGAATGGAAGATGGAGAATGTGTGTAGATTTCACAGATCTGAACAAGGCATGTAAGAAAGACGATTACCCACTAGAAAGGGTAGACAAAGTAGTGGACGACGCTACAAATAGTGAAATGTTGTCACTTCTTGACATGTTTTATGGATATCACCAAGTCAGGGTGAGAAAAGAAGATGAGGAGAAAACCAGCTTCATAACTCCGTTCGGAACATACTGCTTCGTGAGAATGCCAGAGGGGCTGAAAAACGCAGGATCCACATTCTCAAGAATGATAGCAATAGTGCTACATTACCAGCTTCGGAGAAACATCCTAGCATATGTTGATGACATCATAGTCAAAAGCATTAGAAGATGTGATCACATCAGGGATCTCGTAGAAACTTTTGCAAATCGAAGAGCAGCAAATCTCAAACTGAATCCAGAAAAGTGTGTATTTGGCATTCAGAAGGGAAAGGTATTAGGATGTCTAGTATCAACAAAAGGCATCGAAGTCAATCCTGACAAAATCAAAGCAATCATAGAAATGCAAGAACCAGCCTCGGTCAAAGACATAGACAAGCTGACAGGAAGAATAGCAGCATTAAACAGGTTCATTCCTAGGGCGGCAGAGAGGAGTTTGCCGTTTTTCCAACTTCTCCGAAGTTCCAAAAACTTCCAATGGAGCGAAGCTCAAAGTCGAGCATTCAAAGATCTTAAAGAATACCTGACAAAAATGACAAAACTATGCCCACCAGAGCCATACTATTATACCTCGCAGCTTCCAGTTCAGCTGTAAGTGCTGTCCTTGTTCAGGAAAAAGAAGAAAACGGGAAATTAAGACAAGTTCCAGTCTACTTTGCATCTGAAGCTCTCTCAGGATCAAAGTTGTTCTACTCCGAACTAGAAAAAATCGCTCATGCAGTTGTCATGGCAGCAAGGAAACTCAGGCATTATTTCGAGGGACATCAAATTCGTGTCATCACAAATCAGCCGTTGAATGATCTCTTCTCAAACAAAGATGCAACCGGAAGAATTGCAACATGGGCTGCGGAGTTGTCGGTTATGTAGTGGATTTTGAAAGAAGGAATGCAATAAAATCTCAAGTCCTAGCTGACTTTGTTGTGGACTGGACTTCACCAACAATGGAAAGCAACAGCTGCGAACATGTGCCATGGATAATCTATTGTGATGGGGCATGGTGCGGAAAAGGTGTGGGAATCTCGGCAATAGTTACATCACCCTCGGGTATCAAAATAAGATACGCAGCAAGGCTAGATTTTCCAGATGAAGTCATTTCCACCAACAACACTACATAATACGAAGCTCTGTTACTGGCACTTAGAAAAATGAAGGCTCTGGGTCAGCAAACATTCGTCATAAGATCAGATTCCAAAGTGGTCCAAGAAAACGTCGAGAAAGAAAGCGAAGCAAGAAATCCGGAACTTATCAAATATCTGAAAAAAGTCAGAGAAATGGAGAAATATTTCAAGGGATACACTGTGCAACATATCCCAAGAGCTGAAAACAACGAGGCAGACAAGCTGGCAAAAGCCGCAGCCCAGAATCAGCCATTACCCACAGATGTTTTCTTCGAAGTCATCACCTCTCCTTCAGTAAAAGAGCAAGATGAAAGAATGGTGAACATCATAGAACCATTAGACTGGAGAGCACAGATCATGGCATTCCTAAGAGATCATTATGAACCCACCGATGAAACAGAGCTAAACAGACTCAAACAAAGGGCAAGGGGCTATGCCATAGTAGACGGAGAACTGTACAAATCAGGAGTTTCCGAACCTTGGCTAAGATGTATTACTTCTGAGAAAGGGAAGGAACTCTTAGCAGAAATTCACAGTGGATTTTGCGGAGCCCATAGTGGCACAAGGGCACTTGCAGGAAAAGCAATAAAGCAAGAATTCTTCTGGCCTTCCATGATTGTCGATGCAAAAAAGCTGGTTCAAGAATGCGAGGCATGTCAAAAAACAGCCAGACATCAGAAAGCACCTTCGCTGCCAATTCAACTCATTTCACCATCATGGCCATTACAAAGATGGGGAATGGATCTAGTAGGACCATTACCCACAGCACAGGGCAATTGCAAATTTGCAGCAGTAGTTGTCGACTATTTCACCAAATGGGTTGAGGCAAAGCCATTAGCAAACATCACCGCCGCAACCGTACAAAAATTCTTCTGGCAAAACATAATCTGCAAATTTGGAGTTCCAAGAGAGCTCACCATAGACAATGGAAAACAATTTGACTGCTACACCTTCAAGGAATTTTGCAGAACCATAGGCACGCATGTCAAGTTTTCATCAGTCTATCACCGTCAATCAAACGGAGCAGTAGAAAGGGCAAACAGAATCATATTCACAGGTCTCAAGAAGTGCTTGTTCGATCAAAAGAAAGGCAAGTGGGTGGATGAACTACCAAGAGTCATCTGGTCTCATAATACAACTACTTCAAGAGCCACGGGGTTCACGCCTTTTCGCTTATTATATGGTTCTGAAGCCATGACACCAGAAGAAATCAAAAATGGAAGTCTGAGAGCTACTAGAAAAACCGAAGATTCTCAGGAAACTAAAAAATGAGAGAAAGATATGATCGAACTAGATATTCTGGAAGCAGCTCAGAACGTGGAAAAATACCAGCAAGAAACCAGGAAGTGGAAAGATAAGAAAATTATAAGGAAGGAAATCAAGGTCGGGGACTTGGTCATCAAAAAGAAGAAGGATTGGGAAAATCCGGGGAAGCTGCAAAAAACTTGGGAAGGCCCTTACATAGTGAAAGAGAGCAATAGGCCGGATTCTTTCCGTCTAACTGATGAACTGGGAATGGAGCTACCACATTCATGGAACATGGAAAGTTTAAAAAGGTACTACCCCTAAGAAAAGATAGAACTATAAGCTTAGTTAGGTCGCAATTTAATTAAGAAAAATTGTAAAAAACCTCGGCCTGTGGATCTATAAACAGCGTCAAGGGAAAAAAGAACTTTACTTTTCCTACATCTTTACTTTACCTAAAGGGACTGTACTCTTTTCCTTGCAAGGGGAACTCCATCATGGAGGCAAGGTTTTTAATGAGGCAGGTCTCGTGTAAATTTTCTTTCTGTCATTAATGAAAGAGATTTTCCCCTAGATGTTTTCCCATTATTGCCATTTTCTTTATCATTGTTTTCACAAAAAAGTAAGCAAATAAAGGCTGAAGGCAATGAAAGGTTGCGGCCATGTTCCAAAAAGCGTGATTATCCATCAAAATCACGAGGGCCGAAGGCAACGAAAGGTTGCGGCCATGTTCCGAAAAGCGTGATTATCCATGAAAATCACGAGGGCCGAAGGCAACGAAAGGTTGTGGCCATGTTCCAAAAAGCGTGATTATCCACGAAAAACACGAGGGCCGAAGGCAATGTAAGGTAGCGGCCATGTTCCAAAAAGCGTGATTCTCCATGAAAATCAGGAGGGCCGAAGGCAACGTAAGGTTGCGGCCATGTTCCAAACAATGTGATTACCCATGAACATCACGAAGGCCGAGGCAACGAGAAGTTGCGGCCATATTCCAAACAGTGTGATTACCCATGAAAATCACGAAGGCCGAGGCAACAAGAGGTTGCGGCCATATTCCAAACATTGTGATTGTCTATGAAAAACACGTAGGCTGAGGGCAACGGAAGGTTGCGGCCATTTTCCAAAGAGTGTGACTAAGTCACAAAAATCACAGGGCGTACGACTCTACTAAAAAATATATTCTAGTTTTTACTGAAAGGGTACAGACTATATTCCACCGTTCATCAAAAAAATATCATGGCACGATGCCAAACAGATAAGATTCATAAAGACTTATCTTTACCGAAGCAAAATTCACAAGGTGTGTTGAACGTAACCAAGAGTTGCTATATCAACACAGATTCCAACAAGACTTAAGTCCATAAAACTCTGTACAAAGTTTTATCGACTTATCTTTAGAAAATTTACTAAAACTTCTGAAAACAACCATCAAGATTCTTTATCTTCTAATGAAATGACACACTCTCGCACTGCGAAACACAAGATAGGGAGGGTGACGTTTTTTGCAAAAACTTTTTCTCTCAAGTTGCTTTTTTGCATCACGAGGGACAGTATTTCATTACAACAAGTTCATACAAAATAAGGATCATAGGACAGTTACAAAGGAAGTTCTAATACATGACCGGGTTTCGAACCTCGTTGTTCAGCAATATCACAAACATACGCAAAGTCATCATCCGTGGCTAAGGGGCTAAGGGGCTCCGTCTTCACAGAACATACAACATCTTCTTCCAACCTCAAAACAGCAAAGTCGTCTCGAGAAGTAAAGAACCAACCCAAAGGGAAGCTGTGCATCGAAAAGTATTCGCAGCAAAAGATCCAAAAATCTCTAAAAGAGTTTTCAGGATAAGCTTCTTTATACAAACGCCAAGAAGCGTCGCTGGCCATGACCCATTCATGATATATTCAGATAGGAATAACGTCCTGCGCAGGCCCCCCTTCAAGGACCTGCGCAGGAATAGTGTGTTACAAGTTTTCACATACATCTCAAAATGGTTGAAGCTAGCTCTAAGAACACCTCAAATCCTAAACCTGCTCTTCATTAGCCGGAGCCACACCAGGATCAGCAACGTTTCCACCTTCAACTCTCTCCCCGCCAGTTTCTTCAGCATCATCTCTAGGATTCATCTCCAACGCCACCCGAAGCTCCTCCTGCGCTTCATCTTCCAAAATCTGAAAGAGACGGACAAAAATGTTTATAAACAAAGGATGGCAGGAACAAAGAAAAAGAGACAAGCCACATGCAAGGATAGCAAAAAGAAGAAAATACCTTGGCAAGCTTCGCACGAGCTATTTCCTTAGCAAATTCTTTGCCCCTAGCCATCCAAAACTTCCTGACAAAATTCTTCTTAATATTCTTCACATCCTCGTTTGCACGAATCATTGAAACACTAGACGCCGAAGGAAACTCAAGTCCAGAGGAGCAGAACATTCCAAGACCAGCGCAATCCTTAATCTCTAAGAGTTTTAGAAGACTCTCAGAACAGAATGCAGCGGCAAAATCACTGGCAGAGCCAATAAGTTCAGGAAGACTTTCAAACTCCTCAATGAGCCAGCCAATAATTGCTTGTGGATCCGCAACATCTGGAAGAGGGATTGGCCTAGCACCGTACTCACCAAGAGCTTCGCTATATTTTTCAAACAAAAACTCAAAGTTATTTTTATCTTCTTTTCTCCATCTCTCATAAACTTCAAATTGTTAGCAAGATCCTTTTCCAAAGAAAGAATCCTCAGATCCTTTTCACCATTAGCCTTTGCAAGATCTGCATTCTGCT
The DNA here is from genome assembly GCA_036936925.1 of Cenchrus fungigraminus. Taxonomy (NCBI): domain Eukaryota; kingdom Viridiplantae; phylum Streptophyta; class Magnoliopsida; order Poales; family Poaceae; genus Cenchrus; species Cenchrus fungigraminus. The sequence continues at coordinate 126,570,356 of CM072779.1, forward strand.
TCATGGCCTCAGTGTTCTTAGTTTTAAGATTTCAAATTTGGTTCGCATCATGTTCAACAGCCCCGCGTAGCTCTTCAAGAATTTTCAAATTATCAGCATGAGACTGCTGAAGCTTCGCGTGCTCAATCTCAAGCCCCTTGTAAGCATCAGCAGCATGCTTCTTTCCCTCCTTAGCAACATCCACCATCTCTGTGAAAGATTTGTTCAGAATCTCAAGTTCCTATGAAACTTTCTTCGAATCAGCCAAATCTTGCTCGAGATTCAGAATTCTGCCTTGCAACTCCAGAGCATAATTGGGGTCTTCGCGAGTTTTCTCAGAAGAAATTTTCCCAGCAATTACAGACATCAAGCCAACAGTAGTGCTGATCATTGACAAGTCCCTCGCAGAAAATTTACGCAAAGTATCTTCAATGACTACGAACATCAAAAGGCTTAGTCAGCAAAGGCAAAAGACCAAATAAAAAAGAAAGCAAGAAGGAAGCCGAAGCCAACGCACCTGCAGGATCAAAATAGTTTCCGACATCTTCATGCACGGATTTCACCATTGCTTGAGCGTCATCCTGCACAGTTTCCATCTGAGAATCCGAGATTTTTTCCAGATCACGGCCAGATAACAAGGGTTTCTTCAAGGCCTCGCCTCCAGATGAGCTTGCGAAGGCAGCAAGCGATCCTGGAGCACGCCATAGCATATTAAAGCTATAAGGGTCATCATCCCGCCCAATCCCAGCACCACCAACAAACAGCAACTTACCCTTCAGGTTTGTTCCAAAAGTTTGATTGTACCCGTAGGTTTCAGCAGGAACACCTTCGCTCTTGGGAACATCTTGCTGACCTTGAATAAGAAGTGGAAAGTGAGAAGGAAGACCCCTCTACACAGTTTTTTCAAGATCAGCCATGAATTTAAGAGAGGCATCACCGTCATTAGCCTTATTCCCCAAAAGCACAATCCCTTTTTCCAAAGATGAGGAAACCTCAGAAATCTTGGATGCATCAAGCTTCTCAGCAGCAGCAGGCTCCTTATCTGAAAGAGATTCAATATCAACAAAAGTATTCTCCGAAGAAGGAGAACACACGACACGGCTCGGAACCACCTCGCAACAGAACAAGGAATCACCTGAGTTTCGGCTGTCATCTTCCTCTTCATCTGATAAAGTAGACGCAATACGAGCGTGAGGCTTGGAAGAAATAACTTTCACATTTCCCTTCTTCTTCTTCAGATCCGCCAAGGCAGCCGCGGCGGTCTTCTCAGCCTCGGAACTACGAGGAGGAGAGGAGGAACTCCCGAAAGTCAGTTTCCTCTTCTTAGACATTTCCAGGGATCTGGTTTTCCGAGAAGATTTGCTTCATCCAGAAGATTTGTCAGTCGCCTTCTCAGAAATTGCCAAAACCTTGGAACTTTTCCTCTTCCGAGACTTCGCAGGAGCACCAATAGCAAACGACCCGGTAACGCCAGGTGCCTGCATCAATTTCTTAGGACTAGGAGGCCTTGGGCTCAAAAGCTAGTTCCGCGCCAAATTTTGAGAAAACACGGTTCACCCGCCGCTTATGCTTAACGATATTCTTAAACTGCTTATACTCAGTCAAATAGCACTTTCCGACCATATCAACAACCAATTCTTCCACAAGATAGATAAAATCTTCCAAAGTTTGACCCTTGGGAAGGCGAAGGTCGAATCTTGGAAAGGAAACCTTACACGATGCCCAATCTACAGAAAGGTATACGATCTTAGTAGGCTTCCACCCAAAAGACAGCGGCCAAACACTAGTAGCGACGTATTCTTCAATCACGTCTCGCCCACCAAGGATGGTGTAGTCAAAGAAAAACATATCTTCACCCTTTTTGAAATCTTGAGACTTCCGGTTGAAGGAAGCCGTTGACACTGCGGTCATTGGTCCAACAGGTGTATAGAAAGGGTTCAAAGGACCAGCAAGACCCATTTCCTTAGACATATCAACCTTAACGTAAAACCAGAACCTTTGCCAATCATCAGCCCATTTGTCATTACTGCAAGGAGCAAGTTGAATCGTTTCAATTTTCTGACTTGCATTCTTTCCCTAGGTATTGAAAGTATTGCATCCATAATGAGCTTCAAAGAAGTTATCATCATCAAGTTTGATAATCTTCCGCTGAATATGAAGTTCGAAGAGCCGTGCAAAGACATCAACACTTATATGACCCTCGAAAGTCTTCTGAATCCAGAAAATTTTTGAGAGTTCAAGAAAAGAGTTAGGTGTAAGCTGATGAATCTTTACTTGAAATAAATCCAAGATTGACGGAAGACGCTCGTCGCACGAAAATCTAAGTCCGACAGTAAAAAAGTCTCTAAAAACTACCACCTCATCAGGTTGCGGCTAAGGAACCTCTTCATCTGTCGGTGCATGGCCGCAGCCAGAAGGGAAGAAGTTGGCTTCTTCGAAATCCTTGATCAAGGCGGGAGTCACTAGAGATTTCCCAAAAACAAACGTAGGAGGATACGCCACCTTCGGGGGAATCAATTCTTCCATCTCAACTTCAACCTGAGAGATATCCTCCTCAGTCCCAGAATCCTCACCTAAATTCACCTCTCCTTCCTCAACAGTTGTATCCTCAGGACTAGGGAATAAAGGGGCACCACTTGAAGAAGGCGCTTCGGAAGACAGCGGAATGTTAGAACCCGTAGCGGCAGCAGTCTGAGCAATTTCCTCTTCCATCATTGGCCTGGTGGTACTTTTCACATGAGCCACCTAAAAAACAAGAAAGCAGAAAAATAAAGAACTACCAAATCAAAAAATCAATCTTTTCACCAAGAAACAGAACTAAGGAAACAAAGAAATGAGAAAGTTACCTTCGGAGAAACAGAGATGCGGAGCTCAGAAAACAGGACACCAGGGAGCCTTCAAGAATTTGAGAAAAATTACGAGAAGATTCAAAAGCGGGGAAACGGTGAAAGCAAGAGTTACCACAGACCCCCTGTTTATAGGAACGAAGGGATGCATCGAGAAGGTGTCTCTGGAAATGAACCGACACCCTATAAAACATCGACACGTGTCTCCTCTAACGCCCGAGGGTGACGTTTTTAACCAATCCTGAGAAATTTTTCATGGAAACGAGTCCTCGGAGTCAACCCGCTTCCCCGAGGGGCTACTATTGGGGATCAGCTGAAAACCGCCACCCTCGGAATCTTCCAAGAAGGCACGCGTCATCAGATTTTTTAGCAGATAGGAAACCCCTGAAAGTTCCGAAGTTCCTCAGATCTGTGAACATAACTGGGATCACTGTTTTTCATGATTATAGAAAGACTTTCTATAAGTAAAGTGGTATAATAAGACGCTTTTTTATTTTTAAACATATTACTGACCCTCGAAATTCCTAAGAAACCTGGGTTCCATTCATTTCTACATACTCTGTGTAATGTTCATGAAACAGGGAGTTCCAGGGAAACTTCTCCGCTCCGAAGGTCTCAAGAAAGAGCATCAAGACGGTAAGAGAAAACAGTCTCTCTTTCCGAGGCTGCCGAATGAGGATTCCTGAAGATTGAAAAGATATTTAGGAAAGCCGGAGCTGACTGAGTCAATGGCGTACTAAAGAAGACACGAAGGAACGTGAGAAGCTTGGCTACGCAAGAAAAAAGAAACTGGAACACGGCTAGGCATGTTTGTAATTTAGAAGGGATCTCCGTGATTACCACGGACGAATGTACCCTCAACATTTCCTTTTGTATGAAATATTGTCAGGCGTAGAATTGGAATATAAAAGTGACCCTCGGGCACCATAAAAGGAGCCCCTATGCCTCCGTGTAAAGGGATCACCTTTTTTAGAGCGAAAGACTATTTGTCAGGTCATTTTTCACCTTTTTGTCTGGAGATTTCAGAATTTCCAACAGAATCCTAGTTTCTTAGGAATTCTGAGGGTCCGTATCATGTTTATATATAAAAATCCATCTTATCGGATTACTTTATTTGTAGAAAATCTTTCTCTAATCATGAAAACAGCGACTCTTGTTACATTCAAAGATCTGCGAATACTCCGAAACTTCCTGTTTGCTGATTATTCTGATGACGCGTGCCTTCTTCGAAGACTCCGAGGGTGGCGGTTTTTAGCTGATCCCCAACAGTATCCCCTCGGGGAAGCGGGTTGACTCCGACGACTCGTTTCCACGTGAAAATTCTCAGGATTAGGCAAAAATGTCACCCTCGGGTGTCGGAGGAGACACGCGTCATCATTTTATAGGGTGTCATTTCGTTTCCCGAGGCGCCTTCTCGATGCATCCCTTCGTTCCTATAAATAGAGGGGTCGTGGTAACTTTTGCTTTCACCGTTTCCTAGCTTTCGGATGTTTTTGGAAGTTTCTCAAATTCTTGAAGATTTGTTGGCTTCCTGCTTCCTTGATTCCTCTTCTCTGCTTCTCCGAAGGTAACGAGATTGTTTTTCCTTTCTTTCATTTTGTTTCTTAGTGATGAGATTGGTTTTTTGATTCTGCAGTTCTGTGTTTTTCTGGTTTCTTGATTTTTAGGTGGCTCGTACCAAAAGTACTGCTAGGCCAATGACGGAAGAGGAGATTGCTCAGGCCGCTGCTGCTTTGGGTTCTGACATCCCGAAGTCCTCTGGAACGCCATTCTTAAAGTGCTGCTCCTTCGCTCCAGAATCCTGAAGATACTACTTCTATCGAGGAAGGGGAGGTTAATTCAGGTGAAGATTCTGGAACTGAAGAAGATATTTCTTGGGTTGAGGTTGATATGGAGGAACTTATGCCTCCGAAGGTGGCGTACCCGCCTACGTTTGTTTTTGGGAAATCTCTAGTGACTCCCGCCCTGATTAAGGATTTTGAAGAAGCGAATTTCTTGCCCGTTGGTTGCGGCCGGGCGCCGAGTGTAACGACCCGGGTTTTCGGTGAGGAAAACCCGACTCCCTGTACCCTTGTGATAGTCCCTGGATCAGTAGCTATCACGTACAGAACTCATTACAGTATAATAACATTTCCATACAATGAAATCAGAGTACAAAACAAAGTATTTACATCCGAATACAACTCGGTATATGATTTTAGTACAAGCCCCTTGGGCTAAACGACAAGTGGAAACTCTACGCAGCGGTAGCTAAGGCTTCAAGTCTTCATCTTCGATCTTCACCATAGGCATCCTTGAGCGAAGCATCGCAACCATTCCTCCATGGATTCTTCATTAATGGACTTTCGCTCCAAGTCCAATCCTGCACACTCACAAACTATCCCCAAGGAATGGGATAGGTTCACGTCACCAACCGTATGCAAGCTTTAAGTGGCCTAAAGCTAATGGTATAAAAAGTAGTCAAGGAGTAGGCTCAGGTTTTTCCTATGCAGCAGTAGCAAAGCACAAATAATAAATCTCCATATCCCACCAATCCCAAACTCTCATCCACAATCGGATACACCTGGTCACCCAGATCACCGTCTCCAATTCCTATCTCCATCTAGGGTCGGTGCTAGAACTCCCACTCCTCGCACCTCAATGATTGCACCCGGATCCGTGAGGCAGAGGGAGCAACTCTCCTCTCCCCGAATGCAACCACGACTCACCACACTCAAATCCTATAAGGAGGAGGTAGAAATCCCAAAACATGAGAACAGAACTGACACGGGCATGTCCGCGACCGTGGACGCATCTATACATATAGATCAAAACTCTGCAGAGCGTGTACACCTGTACCCAACTCAGGATGGAGCTCAGCCGGTAGCGATCCGACTAAACCCACCCTACCGGACGAACACCTAGGAGTTACGATTCCACCCTGCATCCGGGTCTCGCTACGGTCCCACGCAGAAGACCACCCCGAAACTGTGAACATGCCCCCGTGTGGCCACATGGGGAGCGCCGCAAAGGGAAGGGGCCCTCACCCACTTCCCTTTCACTGATACCCTCTATCCTACTTGCAGGTATGGTATCGCACTTGCCAGGGTCGACCCGGTACTATCCCCACGCTCGGCGAGGTGGTGTGCTTGTAAGTCCCATGAAGAAGGTTTGTCCACTCGCTTTCAGACCGGGGCGAGCTCTTGTCCTCCAACGTATCGCAAAACCCCAACACATGTGCTCCGAAAACATTGTGCCTGCCATAGGCACGAAATGGGGAACGCCCGACAAGACGAACCCCCGGCCCCCGATCCCAGATCGGGTTGTCTTGAGCTCACCCCCGCTAAGTCACCCAAAAATGCCTTCTCCTGCCAGTTTTTCCCCACACACGCGAAGAATCTATCCACATATCCCATAGACATTCAACGAAGCTCAACATATATACACGCATATAAATATATAATAGTAGTGGTAGGACAATCAAGGACAAGGTAAATAAAGAAGGTTGTGCAAGGTTCATCATATCCATCATCATGCATAAAGTAAAGCGCTAGCAACTATTTAGCAATCCCCTAATAGGAGTTCAAAGTAGGTCAGACGTGAACACCTGTGTGCAAGTAGTCGTCGTAGTTTCCGTAGTTGTACTTGATCTTCTGGCTCGTATCCTCAGCTCCGGGAAATCCTAGATTCGTAAATATAAATAAATACGGGAACTAAAGCAAATAAATTCCAAAGAGAAGCAATAAAGAACCAATTAACTCCAAAAGTTAGTCTAACGGGTGCTTCAACATTTTAGAAAAATAAAGAAACTAATTTCATATTTTTCTAAGCTAGAATCAATTTATTATGGATTTTCAAATAAAAAAATATTTTATGAATTTAATTAATTATGATAAAGCACAAACAAAACATAAGTTAGCAAGTTAGAGAACATATGCTAGGTTTCAGGTTGGTTTGCAAGCTCAGTTGACTTAGTCAACGATCATTGTTGACCAAGTCAAAAGGGAAAGGTCAAAGGTCAACCGGATCCCACAAGTCATCCTGTGGACCCCGTAAGTTAGTCGGGAACAGGATAGACAATTCGCGACCTCACATGTTAGTGCGACCCAACGGTAAGTTCGTGGGACCCCTTTGGTCAGATTAGCGAGATTGTGCAGAAAGGATCAGCTAGAAGCGATGTGGTGTGGTTGAGCAACTCGGCTCGAGTTGAACATGGCAGAAGTGTGGTGAGGATGGATTTATCCGTGGTATGGCGGATGGTTTAGTTAGCGCACGCGTCGTGCACGACGAAGGCGTGGCACGACCGCGGCGAAAGGTATGGTCGGGACTTGAAAGATTGAGAACGAACACCTGGTTCAAAGATTAAGGCTCGGCTGAAAAAAATGGCAAGTGCTGCTGCTAGTGAGCAACACACACACATCGATAAAGAGCCAAGGTTAGATAGCACAAGCACGGCTTAGGGGATTACCAACAGTAGTCTTGCTGGTATGGGTCGGGCTTGTACTTCAGATCTGTACCAGCATGACCTATGTGAGCACCAGCAAGAAGAAAGGGCCACAACTTGCAAGGTTTTGGTGAACACCAAAAGGTTCTGGAGGTTAGGTACTTTGCTCAAAGATTGGCATCTATCAAAGCACAGGCCAGAGAGGTTAAGGCTCATGGTTAAACTCTTAAACATACAGCTTGGAAATAAGACAGAAGATGGCAGCTTGCTAGCTTTTGCACTGGCCGCAGCTTAACGGTTTGGAACAGCAAAGCCACAAAAACATCTGCCAATGCCTCACAACTGCTTAGATGGATGCTAGCGCAGGAGCTGCACGAGGGCAGAGAATTACTTGGAACAACAAAGCTTGTACATTATTTTTGTGGTTAGGTAAAGAGAACAAGATGTCGGCTAGGGTTGGCTGGCGGTGGCTCGGCTGTGACGCGTGCAACAAAACCCCAACATAGGTTCTTGGACGGCCACCAACTGCTCGACGAACAACTCCAAAAGGGGTTCCGCAGCGATGGCGCTCGACCGGCGGCGGCATACTCCGGCAGCCGGCGAGATTAGGCAACGACGAGGTTTAGGAAGACCTAGGGAAACATCTAGAGAAGGAAAAGGCACGGGCTTTTGAGGCCAAGGGCAGCGGCGTCGGTGAAGACGCGCACGGCGAGATGCTGCTCGGCAGCGCAGCACGCGGGTGTGCGTGCGTACATCGGCGAACGCTTTGGGCTGCTGTGGAGGGACGGCGCGGGCGACGCAGGCGTGCACGGGTACGATGTGGTGCGAAAAGGAGCCCCAAAGGTGTGGCTTTTGCCTCCCTGTGCCTGCGCAAGCGTGTATGGAAGCCAGCGGCTTGGCCACGGCGGCGCGGCGGACAGGGCGGCGACACAGGACGGCGGCGCTGGTCAGGGCGCTGACGCCGGCGTGCTTGTTCGCGTGCGTGCATGTGTTCGTGGGGGAAAACAAGGCCTAAAGGTGAAGCCTTTGCCTCCCATGGGTGAAAGCGTGCGCATGCAAGCCAGGGACTAGGCCACAGCGGCGTCTCGACCCGGCGTGCACACGACAGCGGAAAGGTCAGGGTGGCGGTCAAGTGTTGGCGTGCGCGGACGACGGCAGCGGTAGAGCCGTGCTTTGGTCGCCGGTGCGAGCGCGAAGAACTGCAGGTGCGCAGGGGTGTGTACGAGTGCGACGTAGTGTGCAAAATCGACCCCAAAGGAGGGGCTTTGTCCCCTATTCGAGCGCGCTCCGGCCAGAGCTTGAGCCAAGGCGGCGCCTTGCCCGGCGTGTGCGACGGGGAGGCACGGAAAATCACGACTTAGCCGCCGACGAGTGCGCGTGGGTGCGCGGGCGCTCGGCGAGTGGTTGGTGCGCGGCGAACCAAAGGCAAGGCCTTCTGCCTCCCCGTGCGAGCGTGCACGGGCGTGCAAACCAGCGGCTTGGCCGCGTCGGCGCAGCGGACAGGGCGATGCGTTCGTCGGCGTCAGGGCAACTAGTACAAGGCCAGGCGAGACTTGCGCGGGTGCGTTGATGAAGGCAACGGCACCTGCAGGCGTAAGGCTCGACTCAAAGGTCAGCACACAAGCGACGGCGGTTGCACGGCGGCACGGAGCAAGCGCCACAACATGTCACACCCTTTGGCACGAAGGCCGGCACACATGGATAGCAAGATAGGGGCTCGAAGCTCACCTATGGGCTCGACGGGGTGTTCCAGCATTCTGTCGAACACGTCGTGGGCGAGGTGGACGGATGGCAGTGCAAGGCAGCAGCTTGATGGCGTGGGAGTCCTCCCGCTCGCAGCGTCCGTCGGCGGCACGACGTCGTCGTACGCGGCCGCAGCTCCGGCCGGTGTAGTCGGCGTTGTTCCCAGCACGGTCGAGGTAGGCGCCCTCCTCCTTGCGGCCTCCCCGTCCAGTCGCTGGCGAGCCCAGCAGGGAGAAACTCCTGGGCGGCCGTGGCCACGCAAGCAGCGCAGCATAGCGCCGGTCCAGAGCCACCCCAGGTGGAGCGCCCTTTGCGAAGGTGCGAGACCACATGCCTGGATGCTAGCCGCGGCATGGGGGAGGAAAAAGGAATTGCAGCCTGCGCCTTGAGAGCTCGTGGCTGCTAGCTATGCTGGCTTGTTGTTTGGCTTCGGTGGATGAAAACAAAGAGTGGCAGGCTGTTGCTTGGAATTGGAGCAAGGGAAAATAGATGGTGAATGGACGCACTAGTAGCAAGGCTGCTGCTTGCTGCTCCGGCGGAAGAACAGAACAGCGAAAGGAGAGCAGAGCTGAACGTGCTGGTTGATTTGGGGAAAGGAAAAGAATTGCTGCTGATGGATTTGCTCCATGCGTGAGCAAGTAGGAGGGAGAAGGCTTATGCTTACTGGTGCTAAGATTTGATAGGCATGAGCTGCTTGGTGCTGGGAAAAAAAAGGAAAAGGAAATAGAGCAGCTGCTCTGATTGCGATGGAGTCAGGGGAGATGCGCTCCTGATTTGCTTTGCTTGGCGGAGAAAACAGGGAAGAGAGGGTTCAGCAGCTGTAGGCCATGTGTCTTGGTGGATTTGGTGCCTCTGCTGCGAGGGGAAGAAGAAAAATTGCAGCTTCGGTGGAATAAAGAAAGAACAAGCAGCTGCTTGAGATGAGCGGCAGCGGCTGTTGAGGGAGAAGGAGAGAGGGAGAGAAAAGAGAAATGAAGAGGGGTATTTAAGTCATCTAGTTAGGGTTAAGATACATGAGCTTTTGAATGGCTCGGATATTTGGGCCAAAGCATAATAAGCTCGCGAAATAAATTGATGACAATTTATTTCGTAGATTTGGTACAAATGAATTTAAACTAATTTTCCGAAAATGAATCAAATAGCAAAGTATTAATTCCAGAAGCCGAAAAACATCGTCATAATTCAAATGGAGCTCTCGGATATTTAATCAAACGAATTACAGTCTGTTCCCCGAAATCAAATCAATTGCAAAAGATCAATTCGAAGAGTCGGAATAATATTCCCGTAATTCTTTTAATAAATTCCAGAGCACTTCGGAAAAGATCAGACCGGGAAGGTTAGATGGCCGAAAAAGTTGGCGGGTCCACTGAGTTAGCAGGTTAAGACCCGAGAGATGGTTTAGCCGGGTCTGAAGGTTAGGGAGGATAGTTAGTTTAATTAGCTTTTGATTTATATTTGAAATTTATATTTCAAATATAAACCACACTCAAAGATTCCGGAAAATTCCAAATAAAAACCAAATCATACTAACATAGAATTTATCCTTAGCATTCAAAGCAATTTAATTAATTTTATTACTAAGAATTTGGAAAGGGCACGAGAAGAGAGTCTTATGATTCTGATAAAGCACATCAAGCACAATTTTTTTTTGAAAATCCACATTTTTTCAAACATTAACATTCCGAAAAAATCCGGGATGTTACAGACTCCCCCCTCACAAGAATCTCGTCCTCGAGATTAAAGCTTCACTGGGTACATTGGGGTACCCGCTTCTTCAAGGTGTATGCATGCTTCAAAAAAAAAAATCTTTGCAATTGGAAAATGCTCCGAGGTAATGTTGATCTGGATCTCAAACTCTTGATCCATAGCATAGCGATCCTTCATCTTTCTTCCTGAGCAAACTTGAGGGACTCTGATTGTAAAGTCTGTACTCCTTGTATGCTTCTCCAAATACTGACAACTTCGAGGTAGTGGGTGGCTCCAACTTTCCATATTCTCAACTTCAAGTCAGTAAGCTTGATTCCAACACGTACAAGTTAGCTTATCCAAAATCTTTGTCTCATAGATTGCAGTGTCCTACTCTTCTTCAACTTCGGCTGAATAGGCATGACTCTGATACTCCTTATTCCTGGCTTATAGTGATAACTTGTCCTCCTTCTGTGGGTTACCTCAAGGTTCCTTAGGCTAATAGTCTTCATAGCATCTCATAGTGGTGGTCTTTTCTAACTTGGAAAACACTGGAGTTACCTATTCTAGGAGTCAAGTACAAGCATAAATATTTCTAATATATAACCCTACACTCAATAGTAAGAACCATAAGATTCAATAAGAATCAAGCACACAAGCATTCCAAGCATTATAGATAGTGCTATCTCAAGGCTGACTCATAACCGTTGAAATCTCGCACACTAATCGGTCTATTTATTTCGTGGTTTGTCAAACAAGGTAGACTCTACCCTTAGTGGTTAAAGAGGTTCTCATAACATCCAAGTTGTCTCCTGACTCATCCTTTCTAGTCCACGTAAGAAGTTGCTTCAACGTAGGTAAGATCAGAGTTTTTCAAAGTAAGAGAGGCGTAATTAATATAGTTCAAGGGGGTATATATAAAATAGAGCGTTTAGAATGTTCTAAAGCGAACGACCAACATAGGATTGCGTGCTACGGTCAAGTACGGCTCTGATACCACCTGTAACGACCCGGGTTTTCGGTGAGGAAAACCCGATTCCCTGTACCCTTGTGATAGTCCCTGGATCAGTAGCTATCACGTACAGAACTCATTACAGTATAATATCATTTCCATACAACGAAATCAAAGTACAAAACAAAGTATTTACATCCGAATACAACTCGGTATACGATTTTAGTACAAGCCCCTTGGGCTAAACGACAAGTGGAAACTCTACGCAGCGCTAGCTAAGGCTTCAAGTCTTCATCTTCGATCTTCACCACAGGTATCCTTGAGCGAAGCATCACAACCCTTCCTCCATGGATTCTTCATTAATGGACTTTCGCTTTAAGTCCAATCTTGCACACTCACAAACTACCCCCAAGGAATGGGATAGGTTCACGTCACCAACCGTACGCAAGCTTTAAGTGGCCTAAAGCTAAAGGTATAAAAAGTAGTCAAGGAGTAGGCTCAGATTTTTACTATGCAGCAGTAGCAAAGCATAAATAATAAATCTCCATATCCCACCAATCCCAAACTCTCATCCACAATCGGATACACCTGGTCACCCAGATCATCATCTCCAATTCCTATCTCCATCTAGGGTCGGTGCGAGAACTCCCACTCCTCGCACCTCAATGATTGCACCTGGATCCGTGAGGCAGAGGGAGCAACTCTCCTCTCCTCGAATGCAACCACGGCTCACCACACTCAAATCCTATAAGGGGAAGGTAGAAATCCCAAAACATGAGAACAGAGCTGACACGGGCATGTCCGTGACCGAGGACGCGGCTATACCTATAGATCTAAACTTTGCAGAGCATGTACACCTGTACCCAACTCGGGATGGAGCTCAGCCGGTAGCGATCCGACTAAACCCACCCTACCGGACGAACACCTAGGAGTTACGATTCCACCCTGCATCCGGGTCTCGCTGCGGTCCCCCGCAGAAGACCACCCCGGAACTATGAACATGCCCCCGTGTGGCCACACGGGGAGCGCCGCAAAGGGAAGGGGTCCTCACCCGCTTTCCTTTCACTGATACGCTCTATCCTACGAGCAGGTATGGTATCGCACTTGCCAGGGTCGATCCGACCCTATCCCCACTCTCGGCGAGGTGGTGTGTAGGTAAGTCCCGTGAAGAAGGTCTGTCCACTCGCTTTCAGACCGGGGCGAGCTCCTGCCCTCCAACGTATCGCAAAACCCCAACACCTGTGCTCCGAAAACATTGTGCCTGCCATAGGCACGAAATGGGGAATGCTCGAGAAGACGAACCGCCGGCCCCCGATCCCAGATCGGGTTGTCTTGAGCTCACCCCCGCCAAGTCACCCAAAAACGCCTTCTCCTGCCAATTTTTCCCACGCACGCGAAGAATCTATCCACATATCCCATACACATGCAATGAAGCTCAGCGTATATACACGCATATAAATATATAATAGTAGTGGTAGGGCTATCAAGGACAAGGTAAATAAAGAAGGTTGTGCAAGGTTCATCATATCCATCATCATGCATAAAGTAAAACGCTAGCAACTATTTAGCAATGCCTAATAGGAGTTCAAAGTCAGTCGGGCGTGAACACCTGTGTGCAAGTAGTCGTCGTAGTTTCTGTAGTTGTACTTGATCTTCTAGCTCGTCTCCTCAGCTCCGGGAAATCCTAGATTCGTAAACATAAATAAATACCGGAACGAAAGCAAATAAATTCCAAAGAGAAGCAATAAAGAACCAATTAACTCCAAAAGCTAGTCTAACGGGTGCTTCAACATTTTAGAAGAACAAAGAAACTGATTTCATATTTTTCTAAGCTAGAATCAATTTATTATGGATTTTCAAATAAAGAAATATTTTATGAATTTAATTAATTGCGATAAAGCACAAACAAAACATAAGTTAGCAAATTAGAGAACATATGCTAGGTTTCAGGTTGGTTTGCAAGCTCAGTTGACTTAGTCAACGATCATTGTTGACCAAGTCAAAAGGGAAAGGTCAAATGTCAACTGGACCCCACAAGTCATCCTGTGGACCCCGTAAGTTAGTCGGGAACAGGATAGACAGTTCGCAACCTCACATGTTAGTGGGACCCAACGGTAAGTTCGTGGGACCCCTTTGGTCAGATTGCCGAGGTTGTGCAGAAAGGATCAGCTAGAAGCGATGTGGTGTGGTTGAGCAACTCGGCTCGAGCTGAACATGGCAGAAGTGTGGCGAGGATGGATTTATCCGTGTTATGGCGGATGGTTTAGTTAGCGCACGCGTCGTGCACGACGAAGGCGTGGCACGGCCGTGGCGAAAGGTATGGTCGGGACTTGAAAGATTGAGAACAAACACCTGGTTCAAAGATTAAGGCTCGGCTGAAAAAAATGGCAAGTGCTGCTGCTAGTGAGCAACACACACACATCGATAAAGAGCTAAGGTTAGATAGCACAAGCACGGCTTATGGGATTACCAACAGTAGTCATGCTGGTATGGGTCGGGCTTGTACTTCAGGTCTGTACCAGCATGACCTATGTGAGCACCAGCAAGAAGAAAGGGCCACAACTTGCAAGGTTTTGATGAACACCAAAAGGTTCTACAGGCCTGCAGGTTAGGTACTTTGCTCACAACTTGGCATCTATCAAAGCACAGGCCAGAGAGGTTAAGGCTCATGGTTAAACTCTTAAACATACAGCTTGGAAACAAGACAGAAGATGGCAGCTTGCTAGCTTTTGCACTGGCCGCAGCTTCACAGTTTGGAACAGCAAAGTCACAAAAACATCTGCCAATGCCTCACAGCTGCTTGGATGGATGCTGGCGCAAGAGCTGCACGAGGGCAGAGAATTACTTGCAGCAACAAAGCTTGTACATTATTTTTGTGGTTAGGTAAAGAGAACAAGATGTCGGCTAGGGTTGGCTGGCGGCGGCTCGGCTGTGCCGCGTGCAACAAAACCCCAACACAGGTTCTTGGACGGTCACCAACTGCTCGACGAAAACTCCAAAAGGGGTTACGCAGCGATGGCGCTCGACCGGCGGCGGCATACTCCGGCAGCCGGTGAGATAAGGCAACGACGAGGTTTAGGAAGACCTAGGGAAACATCTAGAGAAGGAAAAGGCACCAGCTTTTGAGGCCAAGGGCAATGGCGTCGGTGAAGACGCGCACGGCGAGATGCTGCTCGGCAGCGCATCACACGGGCGTGCGTGCATACATCGGCGAACGCGTTGGGCTGCTCTGGAGGGACGGCGCGGGAGACGCACTAGGTGACCAAAGGCGAGGTTGCAGTCAGGTCGCCGAGGTGCGCGCACGAGTGCGCGTGTGCGCTTGGGCATGCACGGGTCCGATGTGGTGCGAAAAGGAGCCCCAAAGGTGTGGCTTTTGCCTCCCTGTGCCTGCACGAGCGTGTATGGAAGCCAGCGGCTTGGCCACGGCGGCGCGGCGGACAAGGCGGCGACACAAGACGGCGGCACTCGTCAGGGCGCTGGCGCCGGCGTGCTTGTTCGCGTGCGTGCGTGTGTTCGTGGGGGAAAACAAGGCCTAAAGGTGAAGCCTTTGCCTCCCATGGGTGAAAGCGTGCGCGTGCAAGCCGGTGACTAGGCCACGGCGGCGTCTCGGCCCGGCGTGCACACGACAGCGGAAAGGTCAGGGTGGCGGTCAAGCGGTGGCGCGCGCGGACGACGGCAGCGGCAGAGCTGTGCTTTGGTCGCAAGTGCGGGCGTGAAGATGCGCAGGTGCGCCGGGGCATGTGTGAGTGCAACGTAGTGTGGAAAATCGACCCCAAAGGAGGGGCTTTGTCCCCTGTTCGTGCGTGATCCGGCCAGAGCTTGGGCCAAGGCGGCGCCTTGCCTGACGTGCGCGATGGCGAGGAACGGAAAATCACGACTTGGCTGCCGGGGAGTGCGCATGGGTGCGCGGGCGCTCGGCGAGTGGTTGGTGCGCGGCGAACCAAAGGCAAGACCTTCTGCCTCCCTGCGCGTGCATGCACGGGCGTGCAAACCGGCGGCTTGGCCGTGTCGGCGCAGCGGACAGTGCGCTGCGTTCGTCAGCGTCGGGCAACTGGTACAAGGCCAGGCGGGGCTTGCGCGGGCGCGTTTATGATGGCAGCGGCACCTGCAGGCGTAAGGCTCGACTCGAAGGTCGGCACACAAGCGATGATGGTTGCACAGCGGCACAGAGCAAGCGTCACAGCATGTCACACCCTTTGGCACGAAGGCCGGCACACATGGATAGCAAGATAGGAGCTGGAAGCTCACCTATGGCCTCGACGGGGCGTTCCGGCATTCCGTCGAACACGTCGTGGGCGAGGTGGACGGATGGCAGTGCAAGGAAGCAGCTTGATGGCGTGGGAGTCCTCCCGCTCGCAGCGTCCGTCGGCGGCACGACAGCGACGCACTCCTCCGTCTTGCGGTCGTCGACGTCGTCGTACGCGGCCATAACTCCGGCCGGTGTAGTCGGCGTCGTTCCCAACGCGGTCCAGGTAGGCGCCCTCCTCCTTGTGGCCTCCCCGTCCAGTCGATGGCGAGCCCAGCAGGGAGAAACTCCTGGGCGGCCGTGGCCACGCAAGCAGCGCAGCATAGCGCCGGTCCAGAGCCACCCCAGGTGGAGCGCCCTTTGCGAAGGTGCGAGACCACATGCCTGGATGCTAGCCGCGGCATGGGGGAGGAAAAAGGAATTGCAGCCTGCGCCTTCAGAGCTCGTGGCTGCTAGCTATGCTGGCTTGCTGTTTGGCTTCGGTGGATGAAAACAAAGAGTGGCAGGCTCTTGCTTGGAATTGGAGCAAGGGAAAAGAGATGGTGAATGGACGCACTAGTAGCAAGGCTGCTGCTTGCTGCTCCGGCGGAAGAACAGAACAGAGAAAGGAGAGCAGAGCTGAACGTGCTGGTTGATTTGGGGAAAGGAAAAGAATTGCTGCTGATGGATTTGCTCCATGCGTGAGCAAGTAGGAGGGAGAAGGCTTATGCTTACTGGTGCTAAGATTTGATAGGCATGAGCTGCTTGCTGCTGGAAAAAAAAAGGAAAAGGAAATAGAGCAGCTGCTCTGATTGCGATGGAGTCAGGGGAGATGCGCTCCTGATTTGCTTTGCTTAGCGGAGAAAACAGGGGAGAGAGGGTTCAGCAGCTGTAGGCCATGTGTCTTGGTGGATTTGGTGCCTCTGCTGCGAGGGGAAGAAGAAAAATTGCTGCTTCGGTGGAATAAAGAAAGAACAAGCAGCTGCTTGAGATGAGCGGCGGCGGCTGTTGAGGGAGAAGGACAGATGGAGAGGAAAGAGAAGCGAAGAAGGGTATTTAAGTCATCTAGTTAGAATTAAGATACTTGAGTTTTTGAATGGCTCAGATATTTGGGTCAAAGCATAATAAGCCCGTGAAATAAATTGATGGCAATTTATTTCGTAGATTTGGTACAAATGAATTTAGACTAATTTTCCGAAAATGAATCAAATAGCAAAGTATTAATTCTAGAAGCCGGAAAACATCGTCATAATTCAAATGGAGCTCTCGAATATTTAATCAAACGAATTACAGTCTATTCCCCGAAATCAAATCAATTGCAAAAGATCAATTCAAAGAGTCAGTATAATATTCCCGTAATTCTTTTAATAAATTCCAGAGCACTTCGGAAAAGATCAGACCGGGAAGGTTAGATGGCCGAAAAAGTTGGCGGGTCCACTGAGTTAGCAGGTTAAGACCCGAGAGATGGTTTAGCCGTGTTTGAAGGTTAGGGAGGATAGTTAGTTTAATTAGCTGTTGATTTGTATTTGAAATTTAGATTTCAAATATAAACCACACTCAAAGATTCCGGAAAATTCCAAATAAAAACCAAATCACAGTAACATAGAATTTATCCTTAGCACTCAAAGCAATTTAATTAATTTTATTACTAAGAATTTGGAAAGGGCACGAGAAGATAGTCTTATGAATCTTATAAAGCACATTAAGCACAATTGTTTTTTGAAAATCCACATTTTTTCAAACATTAACATTCCGGAAAAATCCGGGATGTTACACCGACGGATGAAGAGATTCCTCAGACTCAGCCCGATGAGGTTGTGGTTTTCAGGGATTTCTTTACTGCTTGTCTTAGGTTTCCGTGTGACGAACGTCTTCCGTCGATCCTGGACTGATTTCAAGTGAAGATGAAGCAGCTTACACCCAACTCCTTCCTAGAACTTTCAAAATTCTTCTGGATTCAGAAGACATTCGAGGGTCATATAAGTGCTGATATCTTCGCGAGGCTCTTTGAGCTTCATATTCAGCGGAAGATTATTAAGCTTGATGATGAAAATTTCTACGAAGCTCATTATGGCTGTAGCACTTTCAATACCCGAAGAAAGAATGCGAGCCAAAAGATTGAGAGAATTCAGCTTGCTCCCTGTAGCAATGATAAGTGGGCCGATGACTGGCAGAGGTTCTGGTTCTATGTGAAGGTTGATATGGCAAAGGAGATGGGTCTTGCTGGCCCTTTGAATCCTTTCTACACACCCCTTGGACCAATGACTGATGTGTCGACGGCTTCCTTCAATCGCAAGTCTCAAGACTTCAAGAAGGGTGAAGATATGTTCTTCTTTGCTTGTACCATCCTCGGTGGTCGGGACGTGATCAAGGAATATGTCGCTGCTAGCGTATGGTCGTTGTCTTTTGGATGGAAACCTAAGAAAATCGTATATCTTTCGGTGGATTGGGCGCCGTGCAAAGTTCCCTTTCCGAGTTTTGATCTTCGCCTTCCTGAGGGTCAATCTTTGGAAGATTTCATCTATCTTGTAGAAGAGTTGGTTGTTGATATGGTTGGAAAGTGTTATTTAACTGAGTATAAGCAGTTCAAAAACATTGTAAAACACAAGAGGCGAGTGAACTATGTGTTTTCGGAACTTGGTGCTGAGCCTGCTTTGCGCCCAAGGTCTCCTGGTCCCAAGAAGCTGATGCAGGCACCAGGTGTTACTGGGTCTGTTACTATAGGGGCCCCTGAAATCCCAGAAAAGAAAGAGTTCGAAGTCCTCGGTGACTTCTGAGAAAACTTCAGATAAAGTTTCTGATCTTAGCAGGATTTTCGGGAAGACAAAGTCTTTGGAATCTTCAAAGAAAAGGAAGCTGACTTCCGGAAGCTCCACATCGTCTTCTCAGGTTTCCGAAGCTGAGAAGGCTGCCGCGGTTGGATTAGCGGAGCTGAAGAAAAGGAAAGGTAGTGTGAAGGTGATTTCTTCTAAATCTCGCACTCGTATTGCGTCTACTTTGTCAGATGATGAGGAAGATGACAGCCGAAGTTCAGGAGATTCCTTGTTCTATTGTGAAGTAGTTCCATGCCGTGTCGTTCGTTCTCCTTCTTCGGAAAATACTTTCGTTGATATTGATTCTCTTTCAAATAAGGAGCCCACTGTTGTTGAAAAAGTTGGTGCGTCCAAGACTTCTGAGGTCCCCAAGACTTTATAGAAAGGGATTGTGATTTTGGAAGATAAAACCGGTGATGATGATGCTTCTCATAATTTCATGGCTGATCTTGAAAAGACTGTGCAGCGAGGTCCTCCTTCTGACTTTCAGCTTCTTATTCAAGGTCGGCAAGATGTTCCTGTGAGCGAGGGTGTCCCTCCTGAAACCTACGGCTATAACGAAACTTTTGGGACATAACTGAAGGGTAAGTTGCTATTTGTTGGTGGTGCTGGGATTGGGCGAGATGATGATACTTATAGCTTTAATATGCTATGACATGCTCCAGGATCGCTTGCTGCCTTCGCAAGCTCATCAGGAGGTGAGGCTTTGAAGAAACCCTCGTTCTCTAGTCAGAATTTAGAGAAAATTCTGGATTCTCAGATGGACACTGTACAGGATGATGCTCATGCGATGGTGAAGTCAGCGCATGAGGATGTGGGAAATTATTTTGATCTTGCAGGTGCGTGGGCTTCGGCTTCTATTTGCTTTCTTTTTGTTTGGTCTTTGCTTTTGCTGACTATACCTTTTGTTGCTCGTAGTTTTTGAAGATACTTTGCGTAGATTTCCTGCGAGGGATTTGTCAATGATCAGCACTACGCTTGGCCTGAAATCTGTGATTGCCGGGAAGATTGCTTCTGAGAAACCCGTGAAGACGAGAATTATGCTCTGGAACTACGTGGCAAAATTCTGAACCTTGAGCAGGATTTATCTTCTTCCTAGAAAGTTTCTCATGAACTTGAGGTTATGAACAAGACTTTGAAGGATATGGTAGATATTGCTAAGGAGGCAAAGAAACATGCCGATGATGCTTACAAAGGTCTGGAGATTGAGTATGCGAAGCTTCAGCAGTCTCATGCTAATGATTTGAAAATTCTTGAAGAACTGCGCGGGACTGTTGAATGTGATGCGAACAAAATCTCAGATCTTAAAACCAAGAACGCCGAAGCCATGAAGCAAAACGCTGATCTTGCTAAGGCTAACGGGGAGAAGGATTTGAGAATTCTTTCTTTGGAAAAAGAACTTGCTGATAGGATTAAGCTTATGAATGATGGAGCACAGAAGATAAAACATAATTTTGAATTTTTGTTCGAGAATACAATGAAGCTCTTGGGGAGTACGGCGCTAGGCCTAGTCCTTTTCCAGATACGGAGGATTCTGAGGTGATCATTAACTGGCCTATAGAAGAATTTGAAACTCTTCCTGAGTTGATTTGTTATCCTAGTGATTTTGCCGCTGCATTCTGTTCTGAGAGTCTTCTGAAGCTTCTAGAGATTAAGGATTGTGTTGATCTTGGAAAGTTTTGCACTTCTGGACTTGAATTTCCTTCAGCGTCTAGTGTGTCAATGATTCGTGCGAATGAAGATGTGAAGAATATCAAGAAGAACTTTGTCAGGAAGTTTTGGATGGCTGGGGGCCAGGAATTTGCTAAGGAAATAGGTCGTGCGAAGCTTGCTAATGTAATTTTTCTTTTTGTCAACCTCTCATGCTGTTTAGCTCTTTTTCTTTGTGCATGCCATGTTTTGTTTACTAAAGTTCCCCTCCCTCTTCTTTAGATTTTGGAAGATGAAGCGCAGGAGGAACTGCGGGTGGCGTTGGAGATGGATCCCAAGGGTGATGCCGAAGAGGCTGGTGGGGAGGGGTTGGAAGGCGAAGGCGTTGCTGAACCTAGTGTGACGCCGGCCGGTGAAGAGCAGGTTTAGGATTGAGATGTGTTTAGAATTGACTTCAATCATTTGTGGTGTATATTAAAACTTGTGACACATTATTCCTTGCACAGGTCCTTGAAGGTGGGCCTACGCAGGATGTTATTCCAATTCGTATGTATCATGAACGGGTCATGGCCAGCGGTGCTTCTTGGCGTTTGTATAAAGAAGCTTATCCTGAAAACTCTTTCAGAGATTTTTGATCTTTTGTTGTGAATACTTTTCGATGCATAGCTTCCCTTTGGGTTGGTTTTTTTCCTCACGAGATGACTTTGCTATCTCAAGGCTGGAAGAAGATGTTGCGTGCTCCATGAAGACGGAGACCCTTAGCCCCGTAGCCGCGAATGATGATTTCACGTATGTTTGTGATATTGCTGAACAGCGAGGCTCGAAGCCCGATCATGTGCTTGAGCTTCCCTTGTAATTTTCCTCGATCCTTATTTTTGTATGAACTCGTTGTAATGGAATGATGTCCCTCGCGGTATGAAAAAGCAACTCGAAAAGTGTTTTTGCAAAAAACGTCACCCTCCCTACCTTGCATTTTGTAGCGCGAGAGCACACCATTTCATTAGAAGACTCTGAGTTTTTGTGACTTGCTTTGGCAACTTCAGCAAACTTTTCTTGAAAAAGGGGCGATAAGTCGATAAAACTTGCACCGAGTTTTATGGACTTAAGTATTTTTGATCGAAATCGATGTTGATATGGCAACTCTTGGTTGCCTTCAACGCATGTTGCGAAGCTTGTTTCTGTAACAAGAAGCTCTTTATGAATCTGAGTTGCACAGGAGTGTGCTATAATGAATATTTGTGAAAGGTGGAATATAGTCCATATCCTTTCAGTATTAACTAGAAATGATAGTCTGTAATAGGGCCGCACCCTTTGTTATCTTGGGCCCTTGTGATTTTTGTGGTTAATCACTTTTTTGGAACATGGCCGCAACCTTTAGTTGCCCTCGGCCCTCGTGATTTTCATGGTTAATCACGCTTTCTGGAATATGGCCGCAACCACCCGTTGCCTCGGCCTTCGTGATTTTCATGGTTAATCCCACTTTTTGGAATATGGCCGCAACCTTCCGTTGCCCTCGGCCTTCGTGATTTTCGTGGTTAATCACACTTTCTGGAATATGGCCGCAACCTTCAGTTGCCCTCGGCCTTCGGTTGCTTTGATTTTGCGAGAATGACGACTTAAGAAAAAGTATTTAGGGGCAACTTCTCTTTCATTAATGACAGAAAGAAAATTTACACGAGACCCGCCTCATTAAAAACCTTGCCTCCATGATGGAGTTCCCCTTGCAAGGAAAAGAGTACGGTCCCTTTAGGTAAAAGTAAAAATGCAGAAAAAGTAAAGTTCTTTTTTTTCTCGACGCTGTTTATAGACCCACAGGCCGAGGTTTTTTACATTTTTCTTAATTTAACCTAAGATCTAACTAAACTCCTAGTTCTATCTTTCCTTAGGGGTAGTACCTTTTAAGGCTGTCCACATTCCATGAATGTGGCAGCTCCATTCCCAGCACATCAGTTAGGCGGAAAGAACCCGGCCTATTGCTCTCTTTCACTATGTATGGGCCTTCCCAAGTTTCTTGTAACTTCCCCAGATTCTCCCAATCCTTCTTTCTTTTGATAACCAGGTCCCCAACCTTGATTTCCTTCCTTATAATTTTCTTGTCTTTCCACTTCCTACTTTCTTGTTGATATTTTTCCAAGTTCTGAGCGGCTTCAAGAATATCTAGTTCGATCATATCTTTCTCTATTTTTTCAGGTTCCTCAGAATCTTCAGATTTTCTGATAGCTCTCATACTTCCATTTTTGATTTCTTCTGGTGTCATGGCTTCGGTTCCATATAATAAGCGAAAAGGCGAGAACCCCGTGGCTCTTGAAGTAGTTGTATTGTGAGACCAGATGACCCTTGGTAGTTCATCTACCCATTTGACATTCTTTTGATCAAACAAGCACTTCTTCACAACTGTGAATATGATTCTGTTTGCCCTTTCTACTACTCCGTTTGATTGAGGATGGTAAACTGATGAAAACTTGACATGAGTGCCTATGGTTCTGCAAAATTCCTTGAAGGTGTAGCAGTCAAATTGCTTCCCATTGTCTACGGTGAGTTCTCTTGGAACTCCAAATCCGTAGATTATGTTTTGCCAAAAGAATTTTTGTACGGTTGCAGCGGTGATGTTTGCCAAAGGCTTTTCCTCAATCTATTTGGTGAAATAATCGACGGCTACTGCTGTGAATTTGCAATTTCCTTGTGCTGTGGGCAGTGGCCCTACTAGATCCATTCCCCATCTTTGTAATGGCCATGATGGTGAAATGAGTTGAATTGGAAGCGAAGGTGTTTTCTGCTGTCTGGCGGTCTTTTGACATGCTTCACATTCTTGAACCAGCTTTTTTGCATCCACAATCATGGATGGTCAGAAGAATCCTTGCTTTATTGCTTTTCCTCCAAGCGCCCTTGTGCCAATATGGGCCCCGCAAAATCCACTGTGAATTTCTGCCAGAAGTTCTTTCTCTTTCTCGGAAGTGATGCACCTTAGCCAAGGTTCGAAAATCCTTGATTTGTACAACTCTCCGTCTACTATAACGTAGCCCCTTGCCTTTTGTTTGAGTCTGTTCAATTCGATTTCATCAGTGGGTTCATAATGATTTCTTAGGAATGCCATGATCTGTGCTCTCCAATCAAATGGTTCTATGACATTCACCATTCTCTCTTCTTGCTCTTTTACTGAATGGGAGGTGATAATCTCGAAGAAAACATCTAGAGGTAGAGGCTGATTTTGAGCTGCGGCTTTTGCTAACTTGTTTGCCTTGTCGTTTTCAGCCCTTGGGATGTGTTGTACAGTGTATCCCTTGAAATACTTCTCCATTTCTCTGACTTTTTTCAGATATTTGATAAGTTCTGGATTTCTTGCTTCGCTTTCTTTCTCGACATGTTCTTGAACCACTTTGGAATTTGATCTGATAATGAATGTCTGCTGACCCAGAGCCTTCATTTTTCTTAGTGCCAGCAATAAGGCTTCATATTCTGTGGTGTTGTTGGTGGAAACAGCTTCATCTGGAAAGTCTAGCCTTGCTGCGTATCTTATTTTGATACCCGACGGTGATGTAACTATCGCTGAAATTCCTACACCTTTTCCACACTATGCCCCATCATAGTAGATTACCCATGGCACTTGGTCATGGCTGTTGCTTTCTATTGTTGGTGAATTCCAATCCACAACAAAGTCAGCGAGGACTTGAGATTTTATTGCGCTTCTTCTTTCAAAATCCACTACATATCCAGACAACTCCGCAGCCCATTTCGCAATTCTTCCAGTTGCGTCTACGTTTGTGAAGAGATCATTCAGTGGCTGATTCGTGATGACACGAATTTGATGTCCTTCGAAGTAGTGCCTAAGTTTTCTTGCTGCCATGACAATTACATGAGCAATTTTTTCTAGTTCCGAGTAGAACAATTTTGACCCCGAGAGGGCCTCTGAAGCGAAGTAGACTGGTACTTGCTTTAATTTCCTATTTTCTTCTTTCTCCTGAACGAGGACAGCACTTACAGCTGAGTTGGAAGCTGAAAGGTATAATAGGAGAGGCGACCTTGGCTCCGGTGGGCATAATTTTGTCATATTTTTCAGATATTCCTTAAGATCTTTGAATGCTCGGCTCTGAGCTTCGCTCCATTGGAAGTTTTTGGAACTTCGGAGAAGTTGGAAGAATGGCAAGCTTCTTTCTGCCACCCTAGGAATGAATCTGTTCAATGCTGCCACCCTTCTTGTCAATTTTTGTATGTCCTTGATCGAAGCTGGCTCTTGCATATCCATGATTGCTTTGATTTTATCAGGATTGGCTTCGATGCCTTTTGTTGACACAAGACATCCTAATACCTTTCCTTTCTGAATACCAAACACACATTTCTCTGGATTTAGTTTGAGATTTGCCGCTCTTAAGTTTGTAAAGGTTTCAGCTAAATCTCTGATGTGATCACATCTTGTTATGCTTTTCACAATGATGTCATCAACATATGCCAAGATGTTTCTCCGAAGTTGAGAGTGTAGTACAATAGCTATCATTCTTGAGAATGTGGACCCTGCATTCTTGAGCCCCTGTGGCATTCTTACAAAACAATATGTTTCGAATGGAGTTATGAAACTTGTTTTCTCCTCGTCTTCTTTTCTCACCCTGACTTGGTGATATCCGAAGAACATATCTAAAAGCGACAGCATTTCGCTGTTTGCAGCATCATCCACTACTCTGTCCACTATTTCTAGTGGATAATCATCTTTCTTGCAGGCCTTGTTTAGATCTGTGAAATCTACACACATTCTCCATCTTTCACTCTTTTTCTTGACTGGCACCGTGTTGGCCAACCATACTGGGTAGATTACTTCTCTGATGACTTTGGCATCTTGTAGTCTTTGAACTTCTGCCTCGACAACTTTTACTTTTTCCTCAGACATTTTCCTGAGTTTTTGTTTCTTCGGAAGGACTCTGTCATCTATGTCAAGTATGTGCTCGATGATATCCCTATCAACACCCTGGAGATCCTTCGCTGACCAGGCGAAGACATCCTTGTTTTGGTTCAAGAAACAAATCAGCTCTTCTTCTTATTGAGGACTGAGATCTGCCCCAATTGTTACTGCTCTATCTGGCATGGCATCCAAGAATACTTTCTCTGTTTCCCCATCTGCACTTATTTCAACCTTTTCCTTGTCTCTTTTGGCTTCGGTGTAGGGTTGTCCCTTTTCTTCCTCATTTGTCAGATGATGAACATTCTTTTGTCCAGGTGTGTTTCCTCCTTCGATTCTTCTTGCCTCGTTCTGGTCAACAAAAATTGTAATTATGCCATGAGGAGCTGGGATTTTCATACATAGAAAAAGTTGTCTGAATACAACATCAAACTTATTGATGAATCCTCTCCCGAAGATAGCATTGTATGGATAGTACATGTCAACAATGTCGAACATGATGTGCTCTGTTCTTGCATTATCCAGGTTCCCAAATGATACTGGCAGGGAGATCTTTCCGTTGGATCTGACTGGTTTCCCTCCAAAACCGAGAAGTGGCTTTTCTGGTGGAGCTAGCATGTGAGGGGCAAGGCCCGTTCGTTGAAAGGTATTGGTGAAAATGATGTCCGCTGAACTTCCGTTGTCTATCAAGACGTTTCCTATGATCCACCTGGCGACATTGACCTCTATGACCATCGCATCATTGTGGCAAGTCGATTTCAACCTGAAATCTTCCTCAGTGAAAGTTATTGGAACTTTTGCCCATTCTGGCCTTGCTGCTGGACTGTCATCGATGATTACATTAACTTGTCTGTAATAGTCATTTCTTTGTCTCTTCGTCTCAAATTCTATGGACGATCCTCCAATTATTAGCATGATCATTCCGAAGGAGGGAAGAGCTCTTGAACTATTTTGGGAGTTACTTGGCTCGATCTTAGGAGTTTCGGCTGGTGGTGGTGGTAGAGCTTCTTTTACTTGGAGTGGCTGAGCTTGCTCAATGACCTGTATGGCTTGGGTCTGTGGAAAGACTTGCTGTGAAGCTTGGCTTTGGGGAATTTGGGATTGGTGAAAAAATTGTTGCGGGGGTTGTGGCTGTGCAAACTGGGTTTGTGGGTAGAATTGTGGCGAAGGTTGCCAGGTTGTTTGTTGTGGTTGGATGAAAGACTGGGTTTGAGGGAAGGGTTGGTGTTGCCAGAAGGTATGCTGCACTAGCTTGGGTTGTGCGGTTGTTATCTGGGCTACACGCTGCTGGTCTTGAATTCTTTGGAAATTCTTTTTGGTTTCTGGGCATGCCTCAGTGCTATGACCCCTGCCGTGATATATGCATTGGAAGTGTGGATCTCTGCTATCATGGTTTTGTAGCTTCGGAGGTGCTCTACCTCGCCCTCTTCATCTTCCTCTGGCAGAAAGGCCGCCTCGCTGGCTGCTTTGGTTGTGATAATTTTGGTTTTGCGTTGGGTTGTTTGATGCATTTTCCTGTACATTCATGATGGGTTGATGTCCAGTCCAATTGTTGCCTTTCTGGGATTGCCTTTGTTGATATCTTTCTCCCACTCTTCTTCTGTGATCTTCATCGGATTTGCAATATTTTTCCAGTTCCTCGAACAATTCATCCATGGATTTAGGATCCAACCTAGAGAAGTGACCGGATGTTTGCCCTGGGGTCAAGCCGCTTATGAGAGTAGAGATTGTTGCTTTGTCATCAGCATCTGGAGTTTGAGACTTCAATTTCATGAATCTTCTCATGAATTCTGCGAGTGGTTCCTTGTCTCTTTGTTTGCACTGATATAGATTTGCTGTCTTTGTGGTAGTATGATGAAAAGCTTGGAACACTTGGAGGAATTTGGCTTTTAGGTTGAGCCAGCTGTACACCGAGTGAGGTGGTAAAAGTGAGTACCAATTCAGTATTGGGCCTTCGCATGCAATAATGAAAGATTTTACCAAAGCTACATCATCTCCTCCTGCTGAAGCTACCGCAGCCTCATAGCTCATGAGGAATTGTTTGGAATTGCCAAAACCGTTGAACTTTGGAAGTGAAACAGGTTTGTACTTTGATGGCCATGGAGTTGTTTGGAGACCGACTGAAAGCGACGAATTTAAGTCATTGAACTGGGCAATTCCGTTGTTTGTTGGTTCTGGGATTTCCGTGAACATAAGATTTTCTTTGATCGACTGATTCTTGGTTGCGGAGTTTGGATCTGGTGTGGTTCACCAAAAAGAATTGTTCTCTATCTCGGCCATGTCATCGAGGTCTTTCTGTAGCTGCATTATCTCTTTTTTCGCTTGCTCTAGTTTCTGCAATTTCTCGGTGGCTTGTCTCTTTGCTTTGAACTGCATGGCTAATTTTTCTTTTTGTCTTTTTAGTGTTTGGACTTGCTTCAACGCGACTTCAAGCTCTTCATCTGGCACTTCGTGCGCACCATGTTCAGTACTGGCTTCTGGTATTTCTTGTGGCTCTTTGTCTTTCTGGTTTCTGTTGCCTTGCAAATCTTGGACTTGTTCCGGATCTTGTGTGGTGTTGGCCTTGGGATGAGGGACAAGACCTTGCTCTATGTTTTCTTAGTTATCCTCGCTCTCAGAATCTTGCGCAGTGGGTTTCTTTGCTTTCTTTGGTGGTGCCATCATGGGTTTCTAACGGCTAAGAACACGGTGGGCGCCAATGTTGGAAATTCTGAAATCCCCAGACAATAAAGCAAAAGTTGTACTGCCAAAAGGTCTTTCTCTCTAAAAAAGGTGATCCCTTTACACGGAGGCATGGGGGCTCCTTTTATAGTGCCCGAGGGTCACTTTTACATTCCAATTCTACCCTTAACGATAATGCATATAGAAGGAAATCCTGAGGGTACATTCGTCCGAGGCAATCACGGAGATCTCATCTAAATTACAAACATGCCCTAGCGTGTTCCAGCTTCTTTCTTCTTGCGTATCCAAGCTTCTCACGTTTCTTTGTGTCTTCCCAAATATGCTATTGACAGAGTCTCCCTCAGCTTTCCTGAATATCTTCATAAGCATTAGGAATCCTCAGTCACTAGCTTCGGAAAGAGTCTCTGTCCTCTTATGCCATACTGTTGCTCTTTCCTGATCAACTTCGGAGTAGAGAAGTTTGCCCGGAACTCCCTGTTTCCTGAACATCACTCAAAGTACATAAGAACAAATGGAATCCTAGTTTCTTAGGAATTCCGAGGGTCAGTATCATGTTTATATATAAAAATCCACCTTATCGGATTCCTTTATTTGTAGAAAATCTTTCTCTAATCATGAAAAACAGCGACCCTTGTTACATACAAAGATCTGCGAATACTCCGGAACTTCCTGTTTGCTGATTATTCTGATGATGCATGTCTTCTTGGAAGACTCTGAGGGTGGCGGTTTTTAGCTGATCCCCAACAAAGAGCCAGCTAAGTTTTAACAAAATATTAGAAACTCAGTTAGCTGCTTTGGTTCCGTCTGCTGATAACAGGAGGATCCCAGGGCAACCCGTGTTCTCTTGTGAAAATGTTAGTGTAGTGTCGACTAGGTTGGGTAAGCCACCTAGGAAGACATATGCTCCTAACTATGCAGGAAACCCATACAACAAATTCTAGATCCATGGGAGGAATTAGCAGTTGTACACAGAAGAGACCCTGGCTATCCAGCTATCACATGCACAATTTATTACAAGACGATCAAGCATGCCCTTTGTGACCATGGTGCAAGTGTCAAACTCATGTCCAAGGCCATGTTTGAGCAACTGGGATACCCAGCTCTCTCTCCAACAGCACGGACTATCCAACTCGCCGATTCAACGATACGACATCCAGAAGGAATTGTTGAGAGTCTATTGGTCAAGGTCAAGAACTCTTATGTCTTCGCGGATTTCGTGGTCCTTGACATGGACGACGAGGGAGGAATGCCGCTCATCCTTAGGCGACCATTTCTCAGTGATGTCCGAGCTAGAATCAATGTGGGGGCCGGAGTGATCCGTTTCCGCATTAGGAAGAGGAACTTGGTGTTCAGGTTCCAAGATAAAGAAGAGCAATGCTATTTAGTGCAAGATAGTGTTGAGCAGCTTGGGGGGAGGACGGAGCCTTCACCCCCAAACAAGAAATCTCCGTCAAAATTGAAGCAAAAGAAAATTCGTAAAGAATGGCAGAAGGTCGAGAAGGCATCACCCTCTACTTCTCAGGAGTGGGATGCCGAGTGGTATTGACTGCTGAGAAGAGTCCAACTCGTCGGACTAGAAATGATGAATCCTTTCTACCAAAAAGGTTAAAAATGGTATTTATCTCATATTTCCCTTTCCAAAATTTTATTTAATTACCAAAATTGCATATTTGATTTTTTCTAAAACCTTGCATCTGCATGCTAGATTTATCGAGCCCATTTTCCCTTTCAAATAATATTTCTAAAAATAATTTCTGAGTTTAAAAATTCTAGAAAAATCAATTGAAAAAATATTTTGGGAGAATTTGGGTCGAGGCACTCAGGTACGCCCCCAGCTAGCCGTTGGGGAGCCACTGGCCAAAGCAGGGGGTAGTTGGGCCCATCCAGGGGTCGGCCGACCCCAGGTTCGGCCGAAGCAGCCCAACAGCTGCTGTGCCCCACCTTGCTCCAACGGCTCCTAGCCGTTGCCCAACGGCTATGTCTGGATGCCCGGTGCATTTGCTTATAAATAGCAGGGGGAGAGGGGGTGTTCTTCAACCATTCAACTCATTTCACTCACACTCTTCTCTCTACTCCTTGCTCTCTTGGTTTTCTTAGATTTCTCGCTCAAGGTTGGAATCATCAAGTACTCTCTCTATTGTGTTGCTGCAAGTATTGCTATTGGTGGAGCAAGCTCGGTAAGAATTTCATTTACTTTCACTAATCCATCATCGAGTTGCTCTTGTGGTCCCTTTGTTGTGCTATCATGAGTTGGGCGGCGAATGCTCTCCGGAGGGTGACACGCTCCCGTTCACGGGAAAGCGCAAGTTCATCCGTCCCCGCCAAGTCGACGCCGAGCCCATCAACAATGGACTATGAAGAAGAGCGAGAAGAGCAAGCCGAACCACAAGCAGCGGAGGAGGTCGTCGACGACACCCCCTACCTCAGCTTGCAGGGCGCTCGAGAGGAGCAAGCCTATGCTCTCCTAAAGGACTGAGTCTTCGCCCACACCCGGGACTTTGACCCGGCACTTATGGAGAAAACTGGTATGAACCTCGAGTTCGCTTCTATTTGGTATGCTCTTGGTTGGGAGGAGTTTGCGCCGGTTACAGAGCTTGGCTCTCGGCCCCTCACCATCCAGTTTCTTTGCTCTCTTACCGAGGTGGCCGATGGTATTGAGTTTCGTCTTTTCAAGACCGATTACCGAGCTTCATGGAAAGATCTTAGTCGTCTCCTTGGTTTTAATCATCGTTGTGCTCTTTCATTGAAGAAGGCTTGTGAGGGTTTTGCTCGAGACTCTTTCTGGGGAGACATTTCCGGTCTAGTTTATAGCGGTAAATTTGTGCCTCGGTGCAATGATATCGTGCATCCCACTCTCCATTTGTGGCACAAGTGGCTTGCCGTCACTCTCTTTCCAAGAGAGGATGTTCGGCCTGTGCGCAACGATGAGTTGATGCTTCTATATAGCTCTACTAAACGGATCAAGGTCTCCCCCGTTAAGGCTATGATTCGGCAGTGGTTGACGAATTTTAAGATGATAGGTCCTATTGAGTGTACATCTTTGGTGACTCGTATTGCTCTCAGACTTGGGGTTCTTAGCAGGAATCCCGTACCCTTCATCGGGACGCCTTGAGTTCTCATTGATGAGGCGTACTTGATCCAGGGACATACACTTAAGAGAGGCCCAAATGATTCTTTGACTTTCTTCTTCCCGGGTTATACAAATCAAATCCTGTTACCTAACCCAGGGTTTCAGTTGTATTACTCAGAGTCGTTAACCATTCCCCTTGTTACGCAAGAGGAAGGCTGTCGTGCTAGTGTTTCAGGCAGGTCCACCAGAAGTGCAACAAAGAGGGCACACCTGTAGCAGCAGCAGTCACAGCCACCACCACAGCCACAGCCTGCTACACCACCAGTGGCAGGAGGGGCCCATGCGGGGTACATGTTCGGGGTTACCCCTGGATATGCACCTGGTTGGGACCAGCCCGCCTACCAGCCGAGTGCGAGTGGCACGGCTTGGGCGAGTGTGAGCAGGGACCAGTGGGCTACACCCGCTAGTTATAGCTCCGGCGGTCCACCTCCGTCTCTGCCCTTTGGACGGCACTCTTCGGCCTCTGCACGAGATGCTCAGCTTGCGCAGCAGCTAGGAGAGCTCACCATCCAGGTCACTAGAGTGGAGGAGACGCTGAACACACACATTGAGGGTACCTCAGCGTGGTAGCGTCGGACTGGCGAGAGGATTGACGCCATGCAGCAGGCACAACAGCGACATATAGAGGAGCAGAGGGCTTTCTATGCGAGTCAGGGTTTCTTCTACCCTCCTCCGTAGTGAACCTGAAGCAAGCTTGGGGGAGGACCCCCCATCCTGAGGTAACTTGCATCTTTCTTTGTTCTTAGAATATCTTACAATAAAAACCCATAAAAATCTACAAAAATAAAAAGACCAAAAAGATTTATTCGCTTTCAGCATTAAGTTTGCTTAGTTTGCTTTGATATGCATAGTAAGAATGCTTTGCCTCTATGGTTGAAATGATGAATAGTTGCTCTGTTTATTCTCCTCATATGTCTTGCTTAAAGCTTTATAGCCTACCTAAGTTTTGAGTTTGTTGGCTTGCATGTTCGAACCTTAGCTTGAAAACTGTGGGTAGCAGAAAGCATGATCCATGCCTAAGTTGTTGTGAGACATGATATGGTATAATAGAGTGCTATGATCTTGTACCTAGTGATGCTTGACATCCAGAGCTTTCCTTGTTGAAAAATCTAAACATGATGAGTTCCTCAATGATGAGCATTAGCCATCCAAGGCCATATGTAGATTCTAGCTCTTGTTAGCCTCCACATATGCAGCTTGTTCTCTCATTGAGCTTTGTCAAATTGTTGTGAGCCTTGTTAGAACTCATACTCCCCTGATCAAGATCACATACACGTTCATGCTAAAACATCTACACTGGAAGTTAGCATTCATCGTTTGTTACATTTGCTTACGCATTCTTCCACAAATAAAACTCTATGCATCTTTGTATCATTCATCCCTCTCCGAATATCTCCAATAGAGACAAAGGGCTAGCTGAAAAAAAGAAAGAAAATAAAGAAGAAAGAAAAGCATGCCCAAAAGCATGGAAAAAATAAAATAAAGAGAGCTAGCCCTAGTCTCAAAAAATTCCAAAAGGAGCAAGGAATTGATATGTGCAAGAGAAAGAGTTCCACCATATAGATAGTAATAACTAGTACCAACTCCGGGGCTAGTGTCCACCTTACCATCAATCCCTCATTTCCCATATAAAGCATCGTAATATCTAGCACCCATTTCCGGGCCTAGTATACACCTTACCATGCTCATTTTCTCACACACATATGCACATCTTGATCAGGGTGTATGTTTGTTTCTTCCAAGGATCCGGTTTTTTACTTAGCAAAATATGAGAGACGAGTATGCTACATTTCTTCCCTACCTACAGCTCCACATAAGCCTATTAGGAGTAGGATGTGAAGAAAGGCAACATAATGCCTTGGTGAGGAACCATACTCTTTGAGCGATCCGAGAGTATCATTTGAGGAACTCTGATTTTCTTTTGAAAAATTTGCAAAACCTCCGGATTGATAGTTGATCAAGGTATGAGTTATTATGCATTTGCTATATAACCATTCTATCTCTCAACCGCCTAAGGCAGGTGAAGCTATATGCCCCATGTCATCAAGCGAATGGTAAGAACATTGCCAACTTGTTCAACTCTTGGTAGAGTACTTTGTTGTATGTTTGCCATAAGTTAAGAATATAACATCGTAGCAACTCCTGATCAACCAACCTAAGTCTCTAATGTCTTGCTTCGAGATGAGCAAGAGGTTAGCTTGGGGGAGTTTGTTGACGGCTGTTAAGTACTACTTTCAGCCATCAATATTCTCACATAAATGGAGGCATAAGCATTATTTACTTGCGTTTTGGTTTGAATAATGTAGTTCAACTTGTCCTTGGAGATTATTTGTATGTAGGTGAAATAAGCATGAAAAGAGATGGAAACTCACCTTCTATGGAAGATCCAGGCCAACTCAACTGAGGAGGTGGCTGCCACCAAGGAAACACGTGGCAATCCACGTCACTGATCCAAGGGAGGCACTCACCAACGAATCAGAGAGCGACACATGGACTTCACAAGGATCCATGGGCCCACCTAGGATTACAAAACGAGGCATGCACGGGGGAGTGATCAAAGGGCCCACAGGTTAGCCACCTAGAGGAAGGACACCCTGAGAGGAGGGCCTAGGGGGCCGGCCGATCCTAGGATCGGCCGAACCGCCTTAGTGCCCTTCCATCTCGGCCTTCCACGTGTTGCTTCCACATTGGTCCATTGCTGCATCCCCAGGTTATTTGGGGCACTTTGAGCCCCGACGCAAGCCTCCTCCTTGCCTATAAATTGAAGGGGAGGGGCTCCATTTCTCACACACCACTCTCTCCATTCTCCTCTCACTTTTAGTTTCCAAGGCTAGGGGGTAGGCTAGAGTAGCTCTTATTCAGGTTCCAAGTCTACTTTGGAGTCTGGGTATGAGTTCTCTTGTATCTTTATTTCTTTGTATGACTTTGATCTACTTCAGTTATTCAGCTATTTCATATAAAGTAGTGGTAGATCATATGATTGATATGTTCTTGAGTTCATCTCTTGTTCATCATTTAGAGGCCCGTGTTCTTCGTGAACACTACATTTTGATCCACTTGAAGGATGATTTACTCATTCCTTATGTGTTTGTTCATAAGTTAGAGGCTCGTGTTCTTCACGAACACGACCCTTTGATCATCTTGACTAGACATAAGAGGGTTCGTATCCGTTCATATGACTAGCCCTAGTTTGATATTGTTAGACAGCATGTATGTGTTGCATGAAGTTTGTGTTCAAGCTACGGTACTCGGTCTAATGTCACACCTGTTTTTCCAAAGAAAACCAAGTGCAAGTCTATATGCAAGCCAGGATCAAGTTTCATGCATATAGTTGACAAAAGTGAATAACAATACAGTATCACGTAAGAAAAAGAAAGATCATCAGAGTATTACGCATAAATCCTGGAAACGAAGGCTCCAAACATCACAGGCAGTCGACTGGGGGTTGCGTACGCCTAGCAACAGCAACATCTTCACAACGACTTCACAGCAACTTTCTCTTTCTGAGCAACATTGTTTAAACCAAGGGTGAGCACATGCCGTACTCAGCAAGTGTGGGGAAAGTATGAATGCAAGAGGCTTATCAAAGAAAGGCTGAGAGGTTGACTGCATTAAGCACTTTTAGTTGGTCAAATTTTATTTGCACCTTATTACTAATAAAGTATAAGTATATACCAACCCACAATTAACATAAAGAGATACGCCATAAGCATATGGCTAACATAACCATAAACCATGATTTAAGTCCATCTTCAAGTTCAATTATCATGTGAGGGTCCAGGCCGCTCTTGACCGTGAGCACGGCTAATCGATTAGTTTTACACTCTGCAGAGGTTGTACACTTTCACCACAAGTCACGTAAAAGTTCTAGGACTTTAAACCCAACCACGCGATGCTGATCAGGCATCATACCACACTACCGAGGTGTGATTGCATAGGGACGCTACGAGGCCTTTACAAAGTTTCCCTAGTGTGAAACAACCCGCGAAGGTTCTGAGCCGCCGTAAGGTATAAAGTCCGCTAGTAGGTACCGTGTCTTAGCAAAGCACAACTCCCTACTAGAGCGAGTCTATACCCCAACTAACGCTCCCTCTTGCCCTTTCGGTAAGGTCACCCCAACACTAGAGTCCCTAATTAATTAGCCAAGCCAGAGCCATATAGCCTTGTGGTTGCACTGTTGTCCTGGGTGGTCACTCCATGTTCCGATTAAGCATTATGATCTTGTATTAACCAGAGATATATAACATAAAAGGTAAAGCAAGTTCATCATTAATGTTGTTCAGTAAAACCAACATAACCCATGTAAAGCAACTAAGCATAGCTACCCAACAAAAAGGTAAAACCAGGTTGACAAGGGGTAAAGGTAGTAAAGACTAGGATAAACCTTAATAGGACCCATCAATATTAATGCAAGCATATGCAATGGTGATTAAACACAGTTATTAGGACAAAAGATCAAGGACACACTTGCCTTTAACCAGAGTAATGATGTTGCTCAGAATTCTTCATCTTCATACTCTTCCAAGCTCTCGAACCACATTCAATCTACTCGCATCAAGCTCTCGAATCATCTAAACGTAACTTTATGATTTGAGTGGATCATATTATTATTAAAAACATCATGGCATCGGTATTAATCAAATTAATATTTATTTGTAAAAGCCGGTGTATAAACCTAATCAACTTCAATTATAAAAGGTTGATTAAATATTAAACAAATTAACATTTGTCTTATGAAAAACCGAGATAAGATCTAATTATATTTTATTTACAAAGGCATGTGCAGTAAACATTAATCAAATTAAATTTGATTATAAAAAACGGTATGTAGCACTATATAGCTTTTATTCATAAAAGGCATGTTTAATAAGCATTAAACAAAATTAATATTGAATTTATTTTCAGAAAACAAACATGATCAAAAGTCACCACTAACGTGTACTTCATGTCATTATGAACCTAACACAACTTGAACGGATACAAACGGAGCTAAAACAAAGATTTTATGAGCAAAACAAGATAGAAAGGCCTAGATGTGATTACTGAAGATTTCAGGGGTTAACAGACAAGAGCTGCAAGACACATACAATAGTGCTCGCAAAAAGGACAAAGCTCAGGGTTGGATCTGAAAAAGAGCCTCGGTTTGGATCTATGTGTGAGGATCTAAAAGTTCTAGGGGCTCTGTACAAAACTTGCAAGACACAAGAAAACACCTAAGAATATCAGGATTCCTCAGGGGGCTAAACGCAAGATAGGCAGGGTCTTTCTGCTACCTCTGTTCGAACAAAGGCAGGGAGAATGGCGGCACTGGTTGACGACGGCACCGGCGACCTGGGCTGTGCGAGACTCAGGCGAGCGGTGCAGGGGATGGAAGAGAGGTAGGAGATCGCTTGGACGTGCTTACCACGGCAAACAACGACGGAAGACGGCCGGAATCGGAAGAGGGGCAGCCGGCAGCGGACTCGGTGCTATTGGGGTTCCTCTGGTGGTGCAGCAGTGACGGCACCCAGCGGCGGACGTGCTGCTCGACGTGGCGATGCTCCAGGTGTCGGCGGCTTGCTCCAATGGCGACCTCGTCCAGCGAATTGGCACGCAAACCGGCGGCGGCGCTCGGTTCATCACCATGTATGGCGGTGGTGCTCACGTAGGGCGTGGATGGTGATGCGGCGAAGGGAGTAGGGACGCGCGGATGAGGGCAGCATGATATAAAGGGGCGTGGGATGCGAGGAAACCGTGCCGCACACGGCACGGACGCCGAGGACGGCCGGCGGCGGCCGTGCGGACTCCGGCGGAGTCCTGGTCGGGACGGTCTATGCCCGGGCCCGGATGGGCTTTGGCCGGGCCGTGGTAGGGCCGGGAGCAAGGCTGGAGTGGGTCGCGGGAGTGGGCTGGAAGTGTGGGCCGGTGCTTGGCTGAGAAGTAACGAACGGACGGAGCAAAGCAGTTCAAGGAGCGGCAACAGACTTCGCCATGTTGGGCTGCAAGACTTGATGGGCCGAAAGACTTGAGGGGGCGGTAACAGACTTCGGAAAGCTGGGCCGAAAACAGCTGTGGGCCGAAGTGAAGAAAGAAAAAGGAAAAGAAAAGGAATTTATTTTTATTTTCAGAAATTATTTTCGTGAAAAGAATAATCTAGAAATAGCTAGATAATTCATTAAAGCCACGAAAAATACTCTGAAAATCCAAAAAATTTCAGGAAAATTCCCAGAGATAGATTGAGATATGAACAACCCAAATAAAATATTTGGAGCTCATGAAACAAATTTTAGAGCCTTCTAATAAATAGAAAATTCTTAGAGAAAATGAGAATAAATCCCAGAAAATTCCGGAAAATTCTCGGAAGGGTTTGGTCAGCACCTAAGCGTGTTTTTAAAACATTTTGCACTCAAAAACACCCGGATGCATCAGCATGAATGCAACACTCACATAACAATTTATTTAATTTCGAAAAACAAACATAGGCTTTTCCTGTACTATATTTCCTGTAAAGAAAATAAATGTTGGAAAATTTTAAAATTGAGAGAAATCATTATTTTTGTTATTCTTCCTATTCACATCCTGAAATTAAAAATTTCAGGGTGTGACAAATCTACCCCCCTTAAAAGGAATCTCGTCCCGATATTCGAAGAAAGAAGAAACAAGGAGTAGGTAGACAAACAAGAATATTGTTGCTGAGGCAGGCAGGCGGTCATGTCGTCTTGTCTTCAGGGTGTAGGATCTTCAGTATTCACCTTTCTTGATCACTGGGGTCTTCATTAGAGTGAGCTAGATGTGGTAGTAGCAAGCACAAGATAGGAAGTAAGGTAGAGTGATGTCTTCTTTTCTTCAACTTGCTCACTTGATGACGGTGACGGTGGTAGTAGCCTTTCTTGTTGATTGGCATGGGTGTTGGCTTCAATTTCTTCTCTTGATGTCCTTTTTTTTATCAGGTGGAGAGAAAGAGAGATAACAAGGATGTGGGAGGCACAAAAGAAGAACCAAGCTAATCAACTGATATTATTGCAGATATAAGACCCACAATACAACAACACTCATTACAAAGAAACGAATCAAACAAAGTCATAAAACCAAACATCATCGTGCAAGCACTGAATTCCACCAATCAAAACACAGTCAAAGGAATGATGCTAAACGTTGTTAATAGATTTAAAGGGTATCCTCCTAACCATGGGCATAGCTTCAGCGATCATTGATCATCTGAGGATGCTGAATCAGAGAGGATGCTTTGGAATCAAAAGTTAAGGGGGAATCCAAAGTAGCATTGTTTGAGGAACAAGAGAAATTCAAGGATAAGGATATATGGATAGAAACTGATAGATATGTTTAAGGTGGATAGGCAAACAAGATATCAAGGAGAGACATTGTATGAGACAAGTGGAAAGGGAAAGCAAGATCAAGATCAAGATTAAGATCAAGGAGAGATAAAATAAACAGACAAGGGTAGGGGTCATATCATTTGCAAAATAAGGAAGTGCAAATGAAAATGAGTTAAGGGGGAAGGATTAAGATATCAGGGGGATTATCAAAAGAAAATGGTCAAGGAGTAGGAATATTCATCACAGAGCTCAAGGGGAAGATAGTGATGAATTTCAGATCAAAAGAAACCTTAAGCAACGACCATTGCTATCTAGGCTTACGTCCTACAGTCGATACAGCTCTGATACCACTCTGTCACACCTGTTTTTCCAAAGAAAACCAAGTGCAAGTGTATATGAATGCCAGGATCAAGTTTCATGCATATAGTTGACAAAAGTGAATAACAGCACAGTATCACGTAAGAAAAAGAAAGATAATCAAAGTATTATGCTTAAATCCTGGAAACGAAGGCTCTAAACATCACAGGCAGTCGACTGGGGGTTGCGTACGCCTAGCAACAGCAACATCTTCACAACAACTTCACAGCAGCTTTCTCTTTCTGAGCAACATTGTTTATAGCAAGGGTTAGCACATGCCGTACTCAGCAAGTGTGGGGAAAGTATGAATGCAAGAGGCTTATCAAAGAAAGGCTGACAGGTTGACTGCATTAAGCACTTTTAGTTGGTCAAATTTTATTAGCACCTTATTACTAATAAAGTATAAGTATATACCAACCCACAATTAACATAAAGAGATACGCCATAAGCATATGGCTAACATAACCATAAACCATGATTTAAGTCCATCTTCAAGTTCAATTATCATGAGAGGGTCCAGGCCGCTCTTGACCGTGAGCACGGCTAATTGATTAGTTTTACACTCTGCAGAGGTTGTACACTTTCACCACAAGTCGCGTAAAAGTTCTAGGAACTTTAAACCCAACCACGCGATGCTGATCAGGCATCATACCACACTACCGAGGTGTGATTGTATAGGGACGCTATGAGGCCTTTACAAAGTTTCCCCAGTGTGAAACAACCCGCAAAGGTTCCGAGCCGCCGTAAGGTATAAAGTCCCCTAGTAGGTGTCGTGTCTTAGCAAAGCACAACTCCCTACTAGAGCGAGTCTATACCCCAACTAACGCTCCCCCTTGCCCTTTCGGTAAGGTCACCCCAACACTAGAGTCCCTAATTAATTAGCCAAGCCAGAGCCATATAGCCTTGTGGTTGCACTATTGTCCTGGGTGGTCGCTCCATGTTCCGATTAAGCATTATGATCTTGTATTAACTAGAGATATATAACATAAAAGGTAAAGCAAGTTCATCATTAATGTTGTTCAGTAAAACCACCATAACCCATGTAGAGCAACTAAGCATAGCTACCCAACAAAAAGGTAAAACCCAGGTTGACAAGGGGTAAAGGTAGTAAAGACTAGGATAAACCTTAATAGGACCCATCAATATTAATGCAAGCATATGCAATGGTGATTAAACACAGTTATTAGGACAAAAGATCAAGGACACACTTGCCTTTAACCAGAGTAATGATGTTGCTCAGAATTCTTCATCTTCATACTCTTCGAAGCTCTCGAACCATGTTCAATCTACTCGCATCAATCATCGACACAAGCATACAAAACAAACAAACAAGCAACTAAGAACAAGGCATCAATCAAAAGAAAAGCTTTAAAAAAATACACTAAAGGATAGGTTCGATTCTATGGATCAAAAAGATCTAGAGCTTGAAAGAAGATTAGCTCTGCAACAGAGACACACTGAGACAAGGCTTGATAAAGAATGGCTAACGATCGATTTGCATATATGAGAGAGCAAGACTATGAGCTAGGTTTATTTTAATTAGCAAAAATATGTAAAGGATATTTCATAAAGAAAATACCCTAAGTTAGAATTAACGCAAATTAAACTTTATTTATAAAACCGGTTTAAAGAACTAGTCAAGTTTTATTTATAAAGATTCATATATAGATTATACCAATTAAACATTTAATTTAGAAAAGATAAACTTTATGAATCATCTAAACGTAACTTTATGATTCGAGTGGATGATATTATTATTAAAAACATCATGGCATTGGTATTAATCAAATTAATATTTATTTGTAAAAGCCGGTGTAGAAACCTAATCAACTTTTAATTATAAAAGGTTGATTAAATATTAAACAAATTAATATTTGTCTTATGAAAAACCGAGATAAGATCTAATTAGATTTTATTTACAAAGGCATGTGCAGTAAACATTAATCAAATTAAATTTGATTACAAAAACGGTATGTAGCACTATATAGCTTTTATTCATAAAAGGCATGTTTAATAAGCGTTAAACAAAATTAATATTGAATTTATTTTTAGAAAACAAACATGATCAAAAGTCACCACTAACGTGTACTTCATGTCATTATGAACCTAACGCAACTTGAACCGATAAAAATAGAGCTAAAACAAAGATTTTATGAGCAAAACAAGATAGAAGAGCCTAGATGTGATTACTGAAGATTTCAAGGGTTACCAGACAAGAGCTGCAAGACACATATAACAGTGCTCGCAAAAAGGACAAAGCTCAGGGTTGGATCTGAAAAAGGGCCTCGGTTTGGATCTATGTGTGAGGATCTAAAAGTTCTAGGGGCTCTGTACAAAACTTGCAAGACATAAGAAAACACCTAAGAATATCAGGATTCCTCAGGGGGCTAAACGCAAGATAGGCAAGGTCTTTCTTCTACCTCTGTTCGAATAGAGGTAGGGAGAAGGTGGCACTAGTTGATGGCAGCACTGACGACCTGGGCTGTGCGGGACTCGGGCGAGCGGTGCAGGGGATGGAAGAGAGGTAGGAGATCACTTGGACGTGCTTACCACGGCAAACAACGATGGAAGACGGCCGGAATCGGAAGAGGGGCAGCCGGCAGCGGACTCGTTGCTGTTGGGGTTCCTCCGGTGGCGCAGTAGTGATGGCACCCGGCGGCGGACGTGCTGCTCGATGTGGTGATGCTCCAGGCGTTGGCGGCTTGCTCCAATGGCGACCTCGTCCGGCGAATTGGCACGCAAACCGGTGGTGGCGCTCGGTTCATCACGATGGATGGCGGCGGTGCTTATGCAGGGCGTGGATGGAGAGGCGGTGAAGGTTGCAGGGACACGCGGACAAGGGCAGCACGATATAAAGGGGTGCGGGACGCGAGGAAACCGTGCCGCACACGGCACGGACGCCGAGGACGGCCGGCGGCGGCCGTGCGGACTCCGGCGGAGTCCTGGGCGGGACAGTCTGTGCCCGGGCCCAGATGGGCTTTGGCCGGGCCGCGGTAGGGCCGATAGCAGGGCTGGAGTGGGTCGCGGGAGTGGGCTGGAAGTGTCGGCCAGTGCTGGGCTGAGAAGTAACGAACGGACGGAGCAAAGCAGTTCAAGGAGCGGCAACAGACTTCGCGATGATGGGCTGCAAGACTTGATGGGCCGAAAGACTTGAGGGGGCAGTAACAGACTTCGGAAAGCTGGGCCGAAAATAGCTGTGGGCCGAAAGTGAAGAAAGAAAAAGGAAAAGAAAAGGAATTTCTTTTTATTTTCTGAAATTATTTTCGTGAAAAGAATAATCTAGAAATAGCTAGATAATTCATTAAAGCCACGAAAAATACTCTGAAAATCCAAAAAATTTCAGGAAAATTCCCAGAGATAGATTTAGACATGAACAACCCAAATAAAATATTTGGAGCTCATGAAAAAGATTTTAGAGCCTTCTAATAATAGAAAATGCTCAGAGAAAATGAGAATAAATCCCAGAAAATTCCGGAAAATTTTCGGAAGGGTTTGGTCAGCACCTAAGTGTGTTTTAAAACATTTTGCACTCAAAAACACATGGATGCATCAGCATGAATGCAACACTCACATAACAATTTATTTAATTTCGAAAAACAAACATAGGCTTTTCCTGTACTATATTTCCTGTAAAGAAAATAAATGTTGGAAAATTTTAAAATTGAGAGAAATCATTATTTTTGTTATTCTTCCTATTCAGATCCTGAAATTGGAAATTTCAGGGTGTGACATCTAAGTTGACCAGTCTTCT
Organism: Cenchrus fungigraminus; assembly: GCA_036936925.1. NCBI lineage: Eukaryota > Viridiplantae > Streptophyta > Magnoliopsida > Poales > Poaceae > Cenchrus > Cenchrus fungigraminus. The sequence goes on from CM072779.1 coordinate 126,612,797, forward strand.
GGTGGCTCTCACCCTGGGTCACAATAGCCCGGGCCGGGTGAAGTCTAGCAGCAACGCAGGCATGGTGCCTGGGTTGTGAGGCTACCTTAGTTAAGATCCTTTGAAACGATTGAGGTAGGCCGCAGTGGTGACAGCTGTTGGACCCTTTGAAACCCTCTGTGCTGGGGTATTGTTGTAGGAGTCTAAAGGATAGTTTCGCAAAGTGCTGGTCGTCGCGGGCTATCTCCCCGTTTGTACCTGGGTGCTGAATCTTACCTTTCGTGCAATGCTTTGTGCTTATCTCTTGTATCTTCGATCTCTGTATGTTTAGTACCTTAGAACCTAGAGCTAACTCGTATGTTCCCCTTAAGCCGTAGTGTACCAGAGTAGAGGTAGATGAGAGTGTGTGTCACACTACCCTATCATATCATTTCCCTTACCCCTGTCTTTGAGCTGTTGTCTTCTATATCTATCTCTTGGTTTACATTCAGTGCAAAAGCATAAGTCTTGATATCCGCCATTGCCTTCCTCGGATACGATACCCTTGGAATACTCTCCTTCCCTAGGGAAATGCTACAGTGGTTTATCTGTGTGCTTGCGGATTCATTCATGATCGTTAGATTTACCTATGGCAAGTCTTGATGCTCACGCTAACTCGGCGTCGTTAGGTGATTGCGTTAAGAAATGTCAACCACAGGTGATTGTGGGACACCCTGGATCTTTTTTTTTCTCAGGAAGGCGGTTGAGTATAGGGGCACTGCACTCCTCAGTGAGTCGTACCACTTCCGTCATAGGAAGGGCTCGCTTCTTGGTTAAGATGTCCTTGAGACAACGCACGTACGTGGTACGCGTATTGCCTCGAGTAATGGGACGTTGATATAAACTTTCTGGATCATGTCTACGATGCGATTGAATTGCTCGTCTACTGTCGCCTTCATGTTCCTTTAAGGAAACGACATCACATTGGCTTCTACAAATTCCGGATGTACCGTCACTCTTCAGGTGCCTTCTCTTTCGAGGGCACCTTCTTTACCTGGGGGAGTTCTTCCGAGTCGGATGAATCTTCATGAATGTTCTCAACCTCTACTGTGTTTTCTTGTCTATTCCTACAGGGTTAGGATATGGTGGATCTCGAGTGGACTTACCTCCCTCGTAGTCACCGCATTTGCATTTTCAACGGGAGGAACATAAGCAGCTAACTGAGCTAACTGAGTTTCTAACATTTTGTTAAAACTTAGCTGGCTCTTCTGAGCAGAAGAAAAACATTCAAGCTTAACATTGAGACTTTCCAAGGATTTATCAAGGGCAACTAACTTTTTATTAACACCTTCATTAATTTTAGCCTGCCTAAAAACAAGATCTCTCAAGGAGGGCTGGTTAGAATTGTAAGTATTACCTTGGTTACCTACTTGATAATAATGGCGTTGTTGATTCCATGTTTAGCCTCCTTGTTGTTGTGGACGATAATCATTGTTATTGCCATTCATGTACATCACTTCCTCCTGAGTTTCAGGACAGTAATTTCCTGAATGCCCAGTGTTGCCACAGACTTCACAAGTCATATGAGAATCCATAGGCAGAGTAGTGGTGGCTGTGGCAGCCTTCTCGCTGGTGTAGTCATCCAATCTTTTCATAAGAAGGTCCAGCTTGGCAGTAATCATATCTGATTCCTTGTTAGTATGAGTACCCCTCGGACGTGGTGGAGTCTTTCATCGCTCCACCCTTGGTTGAATACCATCTTCTCAATAAGTGATTTGGCATTATCAACAGTAAGTGAGAAGAATGCTCCCTGAGCAGCAGCATCAATATGGCCTCGGGTTGTCGGAGTCGGCCCATTATAGAAACTTTGAAGAATTAGCCAATCCTCCATCCCATGGTGAGGATAGGCCAGGACGTACTCCTGAAGCCTTTCCCAAGCCTCTGGAATAGATTCACTTGATGCTTGCTGAAAACTAGATATTCTTCCACGAAGAGCATTGGTTTTACCCAATGGAAAGAACTTATTGAGGAATGCTTCTGAACACTTGTCCCAAGTATTGATAGCATCACGATTCGCATAGAACCATTTCTTGGATTTCCTAGGAGAGAAAAAGGAAACAGTCGAAGACGAACATCGTCCATATTTGCACCCCTGATGATGAAAGTGCTGCATAGCTCTAGGAATTGCTGCAAATGGGCATTAGCATCCTCATTTGGCTTGCCACAAAATGGACTAGCTTGTACCATCGTGATTAAACCTGTCTTGATCTCAAAGTTTTTAGTCCCCATTTCCACCACAGGGCCTTGCAGCACCTAGTCGGTAGAAGGAGCTGAGTACTCACGAAGCGTCTTCTGGGCCATAGCGTTTGACGTGGATGGTACAAAGGAAGCTAGATCGCCTTCCGAACGAGTACGACGAGGTGAGTCGAAATGAATTCGAGCTTTCCTCACTAATGACTCGGGATCTTTTGTGAAATTCTCCAGTAAGTCCAAAGATAAAAGAAGACAATCAAAATTAGCCTGCATTGAGAGTTGCTCTAACCTACTCATGATTTATAATCAGATGCAAAGCATAGTCATGATAATCTTGTGCCTTCCCCGGCAACGGCACCAGAAATGCTTGTTGGCATTTCTTAATGTCACTACTAACGACGCCAAGTTAGCGTGAGCATCAAGACTTGCCATAGGTAAATCTAACGATCATGAACAAATCCGCAAGCGCACAGATAAACCATTGTAGCATTTCCCCAGGGAAGTGAGTGTTCCAAGGGTATGGTATCCGTGGAAGGTAATGGCGGATATCAAGACTTTTGCTTTTGCACTTTATGTAAACCAAGAGATAAATATAGAAGACAACAACTCAAAGACAGGGGTAAGATAAATGATATGATAAGAGTAGTGTGACACACACTCAAATCTACCTCTACTCTAGTACACTACGCTTAGGGGGGACATACGAAGCTAGCTCTAGGTTCTATGGTACTAAACATACAAAGTTAGATTATACAAGACATAAGCATAAAGCATTGCATGAAAGGTAAGGTTCAGCACCCAGGTACAACACAGGGAGATAGCCCACACCAACCAGCACTCTGCCAAACTATCCTTTAGACACCTACAGCAATACCCCAGCGCGGAGGGTTTCAAAGGGTCCAACAGCTGTCACCACTGCGGCCTACCTCAATCATTACAGGGGGCAAGCTCATAACTAACGTAGCCACACAACCCAGGCACAATGCCTACGTTGCTTCTAGACTTCACCCAGCCCGGGCTATTGTGACCCAGGGTGAGAGCCACCAGAAGACTGGTAAACTTAGACCGAGTACCGTAGCTTAAACACAAACTTCATGCAACACAAACATGCTATCTAACAAGATCAAACTAGGGCTAGTCATACGAATGATATGAACTCTCTTATGTCTAGTCAACAAGATCAAAGGGTCGTGTTCGTGAAGAACACGAGCCTCTAACTTATGAACAAACACATAAGGAATGAGTAAATCATCCTTCAACTGGATCGAAAGGTAGTGTTCACGAAGAACACGAACCTCTAAATGATGAACAATGGATGAACTCAAGAACACATGAATCATATGATCTACCACAACATTATATGAAATAGCTGAATAACTAAAGTAGATCAAAGTCATACATAGAAATAAAGATACAAGAGAACTCATACCTAGACTCCAAAGTAAACTTGGAACCTGAATAAGAGCTACTGTAGCCTACCCTCTAGCCTTGGAAACTAAAAGTGAGAGGAGAATGGAGAGAGTGGTGTGTGAGAAATGGAGCCCCTCCCCTTCTATTTATAGGCAAGGACCAGGCGTGCTTCAGGCACCAAATGGCCTCAAGAAAACCGGGGATACAACAAGTGACCATTGAGCAAGCACCACGTAGAGGGCTGAGATGAGAGGAGGCAGAGGCGGTTCGGCCGATCCTAGGATCGGCCGTCCCCCTCGGCCCTCACCTCGGGGTGTGGTTCCTCTGGGTGGCCTCCAGGTGGGCCCTCTGGTCACTCCCCTGTGCATGCCTTGTTTTGGAATCCTAGGTGGGCCCATGGATCCTTGTGAAGTCCATGTGTCGCTCTCTGATTCGTCGGTGAGTGCCTCCCTTGGATCAGTGACGTGGATTGCCACATGTTTCCTAGGTGGCAGCCATCTCCTCCGCTAAGTTGGTAGGGATCATTCAATAGAAGGTGGGTTTCCATCTCTTTTCATGCTTATTTCACCTACATACAAATAATCTCCAAGGACAAGTGGAACTACATTATTCAAACCAAAATGCAAATAAATAGTGCATATGCCTCCATTTATGTGAGAATATTGATGGCTGAAAGTAGTACTTAACAGCCGTCAACATCTGCCCAATACTTCCTAGGAGTCTTGTGCTCATCGAGTATCGTCCTAGCCATCTCACACAAGGTCTGATTCTTCCTTTCCACAACACCATTTTGAAGAGGGGTGTACAGAGTCGATAACTGATTCTCAAGAACAAGATCACCACAGAAATTCTCAAAACGAGAGTTGCTGAATTTCGTGCTATTGTCATTGCGTATAGCTCTAATGGCATCAGCATGTCTCTCATTCTTCAACCTCAAGATCAGGTCTCGAATAAAACCAAACGTCTCAACCTTATCCTCTAAGAAAAACACCCAGGCATAGCGAGAGTAATCAGCCACAATCACAAGAACATACCACTTCCCACCCACCAAGCGAACACGAGCTGGACCAACCAAATCCATATGCAACAGCTCCCCAAGATGCTCGGTCATGATAGCAGTCATGGGTGGATGGGGAGTGACTACCATCTTGCCATGCCTACAAGGCGCACAAATCAAATCCTTCTCAAAATGCAACCTGGGCAATCCTCAGACAAGATTGAGACCACTCAAGTGGGAAAGCAACTCAAAGCTCAAGTGTCCCAACCTCCTATGCCACCTCCACAACTCATTCGAAGGACCAGCAACCAAACACCTCGGGGGACCAAAAGACTGAGAAAAATCCTCACCAAAGATCTGTCCCTCGGGTAGGATCGTACAAACAAGATCGCCTCGAGAGTCAAGAATCTAAGAAGCTCCAAACTTAAACCGAACCTCATAACCCTTGTCAAGTAATTGAGATACTGACAACAGGTTATACCCAAGTGACTTGACCAGAGCCACACGCTTTAAGGTCACCATGCTACTCACCTTAACCTCACCTTATGAAAGCACACGTCCTCGTCCATTATCCCCAAAAGTGATGTACACCTTTGACACCACCAGGGTGAGGCTGGAGAACCACCCCCGATCTCCGGTCATGTGTCACGAACAACTGAAGTCGATCAACCAAACGTTCTCCATGCCTCCCACCTGCAAATCAAAAACGAGAATGAGAATGAGCAAGCGATTCAACACTAGGCTTAGCACAAAAAGTGTGAAACCAGTGTCGAGCTATTTGCTCAAAAGTGGGGTTAGCAACATCCATCCTATCACGTCCAAAGCTACAACCACCACACTGAACCACCTCACGTCTCGCTGGAGGAGAATGATCACCACGAAAGGGAAAGCATGGCTCGTAGCCCCTCTGAGACTCAAAGCTGTGATGACCTCTCCCATCCTCATATCGATCACAAGGTAGAGAATGTCCAGAAAACACACCCCAACCGGACTCAAACTGCATACCACATGTACCACGACCACAGTCACGAAAACCAAACTGGCCACCTCTCTGGGCTGCACCGGTCTGACCGGTGCCTCCTGGCCAGCGAACCTGCCCGATCAACTGCTCTCCTATCACCCCAAGTTGGAACGGACTTCACCATAGCCTCTCCTCTAGGTAGTGGCATACGAGGCTCAGATATACCATGAGAAGGATGATACGTGTCTTTGTTTGACTACTCCATAGCCATCCTCTCATCCCTCTTCTTCTTGTAGCAAAACTCACTCATGTGACCATCCCGCCCACAATACTTACAATGGAAGCGGACTGGTTTTGGTTTTGGCTGTGGTTTCTCACTAGGTTTCTCTCCCGGTTTCTCCTCTGACTTCACCCCAAACACATTCCCAAGGTTAATCACATATGTCACTGATTTCTGGAAGTTATCTGTTTTGTGGGGGAACACTGTTGGATCTGGAATGGTGTCAAGCTTGTTTAGTAGGTGATTTGGCTTGGGTGCAAACTTGTTTGTAGGTGTAGTCTGTGGTGGCACTGGATTATCCCCAATTTTCTCTCCACTCTCACCACTGCATTCACCAACCTTCTTCGACCCCAAAGCCGGTCCATCAAAACGCTTAAATGTGGGCATAATCACACTCAGCTGTGGCTCATGACCTGACAACCAACTCATCATTTTCCTCAACTCATCATTCTCATCCTGCAAGCGATCAACATAATATGCAAGTTCCATATTCTTCAAGGCATGCAATTCACAGGTAGAGCATGTAGTAGCAATAGGAGCTTTCAAAGCAGCCTCAAGTGAAACAATCCTAGCATGAGAATCATTTAGTTTTGCGTGCAACACAGGGAAAGAAGTTCAAGGACCAAGCAAAGCAGACCTAGACTTCATCTCATCAAGCTCAGCCCTAAGCACATCTAGTTCCTCCAACTTAGAGGCATGCTTCTCCTTAAGCACAGTCAAATCAGTCAAGAAGGTATTACAATCATCACAGTTAACAACCTCAACCACAACAAGAGCAATCTTAAGAGATTCAATTTCAAGCCTACCATCAAGATTCTTAGATTCTAGCTCAGCCACCTTCTCCCTACCTTCTTCCAACAAGGACCCAAGTTCTTTCCTAAGCTTCTTAGCCTCTCTAAGCATGCAATCATGGTTGTCAAGCAAAGAAACCAACTCCTCATTCTGCTGATGCAAAGAAGAGAGCTCATCACATACCTCATCCTCAGAATCTGAGTCTGAGTCATCCTTCTGGCTCTTCTTGCCGCCAGAGCTGTGGGCCATGCCACAGAAGCCGTCCTCTCGTGCGAAGTAACTCAGGCCATTGAGGTTCTTAGACCCGTGCTTCTTGCTCTTGCGCTTGCTGTCTCGTCGATGTCGCTCAAACTCGACGAGGTGTAGCCGGAACTGGAGTCGACGTTGCTCGCACCTACCATCACTCGAGCCTTCTTATTCTTGCCATAGCCGCCATCCTTCCTTGATCTCCGCTCATCCTTGTACTTTTGCTTGTGCTCACGTCTCGAGTGGTGCTTGTTCTGGATCCTTGAGCAGGGCTTGTACTCGTTCTTGGGCTCGATCTCCTGTGGGCACTCGGTGATGAAGTGTCCCTGCTTGCCACATCTGTAGCACGTCCATGTGGTCCTCCTCATGTTCACGTGGTTCTCGTGCATCCTCTCTAACCTCCTGGTTAGCAGGGCCAACTCGTCCTCTCTGAGCTTGTCGAACTCCTCATCTGGTAAGGACATAAGAGAAGACATGGAAAACATCCTGGAGGATGGGTTTGTGTTAGTCCTTGCACTAGATCCGGGGACGAGAGCGAGACTATGCGACTCAGTCAGGCTCTCAGCCTTTGCTCTCAGGCCACGATCCACCTCAGACGACTTGAGCTTCGAGAACAGCTCATCCACAGTCAAAGTCTCATAAACACCCGACTCAAAGATAGCCTCAACCTTGGCACTCCACACAGATTTGTCTAGTGAGTGTAAGAGCTTTATAGCTCTATCATGACCTGTGTATGGGAGCACAACCACATTGGCTATCATGTTGTTCACATTTTAGGTGAAGTGCTGGAACATTGCATCAATTGGCTCACCAGGGAGATGAGTGAAATTCTCGTACTCTCTCCGGTGAGTGGCAAACAAGTGAGCCTGCACCTGACTATTCCTAACATGTGTGATCTTAAGCTTCTCCTAAATCTGTCTTGCCAACTCCTCTCCGTACACACGATCAAACTCCGTGGCACAAAGAGCACGAAACAAGTAGTCAACGGCCTTGTTGTTGGCCTTAAACATGTCTCGAAAACGTGGGGCAATGATGTTCGCGGGATGGACATAATTAACATCCTGGGTCACATCCCAAAGCAATTGTCCCTTGCTATAAAAAAATGCGCCCATGCGCCTTTGCCGCATCTGGTAGTTCTTCCCATCAAAGTGCGGAGGACCCGACCCCTTCCCGTAATCGCCCATCTTTGAATCGTAGACTGGTTAGAATCAAGGAGATCTGTAACTGGCTCTGATACCAATTGAAGGACCAATTAGGTGACCAGAGAGGGGGGGGGAGTGAATGGGAGCCGCTAAAAATTCTCCAGCGAGAACTTCATCCTATGCCCCGATTTCACTTCCGTGGAATCCCTCGCAGACCTTGCCAAGATCACATAGCCACAAGAGGTGCTACTGATCCTAGGAGCAAGTACACCTACACAAACAAGCAACCGAAACCGCATCGGAAAAATTTTGCCGCCTGCTGTCTGTGCTACACCGGTCTGGCCGGTGAGGTGCACCAGTCAGACCGATGGCACCGATCAGGTCGGTGTGCTACCCTGGTTAGGCCAGTGTGCACAGCAACACACACAGAAACATTCCAGAAATCCTCAGTGAGATCTCTAGGCCTTGGAACAAAAACCACCCGTTGGCGTTTCGTAGCGTCGTCAACATAAGAACAGATCTGGGACCCGTCCTTAGTGACTCCACCAAGAAACACCTTTAGGCACCTCTCAATGTCACAACTAATGACGCTGGGTTAGCGTGAACATCGAGACTTGCCAAAGGTTAATCTAAACGATCATGAACGAATCCGCAAGTGCACAGATAAACCATTGTAGCATTTCCCCAAGGAAGGAGAGTATTCCAAGGGTATCGTATCCGTGGAAGGCAATGGCGGATATCTTAGACTTATGCTTTTGCTCTGAATGTAAACCAAGAGATAGATATAGGGAACAACATACTCAAAGATAGGGGTACGATAAAAGATATACGGGGTAGTGTGACACACACACTCAAATCTACCTCTACTCTAGCACACTACGGCTTAGGGGGAACATACGAGTTAGCTCTAGGTTCTAATGTACTAAACATACAAAGCTAGAAGATACAAGAGATGGGCATGAGTATTGCATGAGAGAGATAAGGTTCAGCACCCAGGTAGAAACGGGGAGCTAGCCCGCGACGAACAGTAATCTGCGAAACTAGACTTTAGACTCCTACAGCAGGTACCCCAGCGCAGAGGTTGCCCTAGGATCCAACAAGGCTGTCACCACTTGAGGACCGACCTCTCGTTACGGGGGGTATGCTCATAACTATCGTAGCCAGACAACCCAGGCACCATGCCTACGTTGCTGCTAGACTCCACCCGGCTCGGGCTATTGTGTCCCAGGGTGAGAGCCACCAGAAGACTGGTCAACTAGACCGAGTACCGTAGCTTTAACACAGACCTCATGCAACACTCTCATGCCATCTAACAAGATCAACTAAGGCTAGACATACGAACATATATGAAATCTCTTATGTCTAATCAACAAGATCAAAGGGTCATGTTCGTGAAGAACATGGGCCTCTAACTTATGAACAAACACATAAGGAGGGAGTTTATCACCCTTCAAGTGGATCAAAAGGTAGTGTTCACGAAGAACACGAGCCTCTAAATGATGAACGGAGGATGAACTCAAGAACATATCAAGAATATGATCTACCATGACTTTATATGAAATAGCTGAATAACTGAAGTAGATCAAAGTCATACAAAGAAATAAAGATAAAAGAGAACTCATAACTAGACTTCCAAGAGGACTTGGAACCTGAATAAGAGCTACTCTAGCCTACCCCCTAGCCTTGGAAACTAAAAGTGAGAGGACAATGAGAGAGTGGTGTGTGAGAAATGGGAGCCACTCCCCTTCTATTTATAGGCGAGGACAAGGCTTGCTCGGACGCCCAAATGACCCTTAAACACTCGGGAGTGAGGCAATGGACCAATGAGCAACCACCACGTGTAGGGGCCAGATGGGGCGCCACTACGGCAGTTCGGCCGATCCTAGGATCGGCCGGCCCCCTAGGGCGGGCCCACCTGGTGTGCTTCCTCTAGTTGGCTGCCCTGTGGGCCCTTTGATCCATCCCCGGTGCATGACTTGATTTGGTATCCGAGGTGGGCCCTTTGAGCCATGTGAAGTCCATGTGGCATCCTCTGATTCGTCGGTGAGTGCCTCCCCTGGATCGATGACGTGGATTGCCATGTTTCCCTTGGTGGCAGCCACCTCCTCAGCTGAGTTGGCATGGTTTCTTCATAGAAGTTGAGTTTCCATCTCTTTTAAGGGGTAAATCACCTACATACAAATAATCTCCAAGGAAAAGTGGAACTACATTATTCAAACCTAAATGCTAGTAAATAATGCATATGCCTCCATTTATGTGAGAATATTGAGGGTTGGAAATGGTGAATTTCCACCGTCAACACCACCTCAAACCAAGAAGCCAACAACCACAAGATGCTACTCCAACCGAGCCAGCCAAGGGCAACCCAACATGAATCCTACCAAGTACTGACCCTATGAAAACACAAACAAAATCCCACTGAATCAACAGTTCACTCGAGCCAAAACCCACAAAGGGCCTGCACCGGTCAGATCGGTGAGATGCACCAGTCAGACCGGTCGCGCCTGGACCCTGGGAAAACACAAGCAAATCCCCACTAAACCAACAGTTCAACCGAGAAAAACCCACAAAGGGCCTGCAATAGTCAGACCGGTGAGATGCACCGGTCAGACCGGTCGCGCCTGGGCAGTTCGGGATGAACTCCTCCCGCGGGTCAACTCCTTGATTCACAACGTCTGATCTCCCGATTCGCTCTACGGATTCAAGAAAAACTTTGGGGAAGGTAGGAACACCTCATGGGTGAACTCTAGATCAAAGCACAAGCCCCAAATCACTCTAGAAAAAGAGGAATCGCAAATCTCGTGCCTCTACCCCAAGAACACGAGGAACTCCGAAAACCCCAAAATCAAAGGCCTTTCCATGGATTTGGACAGGACAAACACCAAGAAAAGAGGCACAACAACCTCATGAGTGAATCCACCAACAAATCCCGCAAGGAAACTCCTCCAAAACATCTCCACAAAAATAAAAAAGACTCCGAAAATCACCAAAAAAGAAAATGCCGGGAGACAACCAAACACAAGATGAACCACGCCGAATCTTCGATACATGCCATGAAAGGTTCATACAAGGTCTAGCAAGTGGCCCGAACAACCAACCCTCTCTCTAGATGAAACATGAAGCTCTTATGCTAGCCTAAGGAAACACTAGAGAAAAAGAGAAGAGCAAATGGCCTAGGGTTCCAAGAGTTGGCTGTCATGTCCCACTCAAGTGAGTATATACGGAGGGCGCCGAATGACCAGAATACCCCTACAACATAAAAGAAGATACACGCCCACCAAGGGCACTTTGGGTTGTTTTGGCTGATTCTCCATCGGACGGATGCTCGTCAACAGCAAGCCCGCTTCATCTCCATGCAAGCCTTGCGATCACACCGCGTGTCCTCCACTTCGAAGATTCCAGACGCCCACAGGACCCACCGGAGAGACCGGTCCTCCTCACCAGTCAGCCGGTCAAGGCCACTGGTCAGACTGGTCCAGTGCAGACCCGCCACGCTCAGGACTTCGGCCTTGGCTTTGTGGTTCAGCCAAGTAATCCAGTGGTTTGGTGGCCAAACCACTTCAAAACCCGCGTGCAAGCTTCAGTTGTTAGCTGCTATCTTACACTAGCTCCCTCTTCCCGATGTCATCTTGCTCTTCTTGCTAGCGTGCGGCCCACACTTGATCATGTCGGCCAACGGGTACCTCGAACGAAGCCTACTTGTCTCTCCACTCCTCAGAGGTCACATAGACATAGACCTTTCGCGCTTGTTCTTCACCTTCACAACGTGAATCAAGCCGCAATCTGCACCTGCAATACTAGGCAAGAGTTAGTCGGCACAACGTTGTCAATCACTCATCACTAAGGAGAGACCATCCACTGGTCCTCGGACCACAGAGGTCCTCAGAAATACAATATAATCAAATTTATGAGTAAATTAAGATGAATTTGTAACACTTGGATTCACAAATGTTTTTTTCTCTTTCGACCACTTTTGGAAGCTACCCAAATGTTCATTTGCTTCTTCTTTGACATCCAATGTGAAAGTATGGAATCTCGTTGTTGCCAATTAGAGCACATAAAAATTAGATAATTCCAACAACAGCAATGCCCCTTCTTTGTCACAAAACCCCCATCTATGTAAATGGATTGCAACAGGTAATTTATTTCAAACATTACTGAAAATGTACAATTATAGTCCAAAAAAATATATGACTTGCAGCAAATGCTGACTATGCAAGAAACTGACTGAGCTAGTGGACACTGAACAACACATTAAACTGATTAAGGCCCATCGATATTTCAACATGGCACTTGGCTATACAATAATATTACATGATAAATTTAAATGTAACCAAATTTATTCTGAATATATAACAACTACTGTTTCTACTACCCTATCTAAAAAACAAATTGCTACTAATAATTTTCTAGATTACATATGAATATAAAGACAAGGAAAATAGCTGTAAATATGCACAAAACAACCACCCTTAATGCACTGTTGGGCCTCCGACAATTGAGGACGGCCAGTCAGTTTGCTAACTGAAGATGATGTGGTCAGTGCTAATCTAACTACCCTAAAGAATAGGTCAGTAGCCTAACAATGTGCGCTAACAGTAATAACTATCATTTCTACTATCCTCTCTAAAAAAGGCAATTGCTACTAATAATTTTCAAAACTACATATGAATACAAAGACAAAACAAATAGCTATAAGTATGCACAAAACAACCACCCTTAATGTACTTAATAGCAATTAAAGTAAGATAAATATAATCAACAAACATTGACTTTAAGATCTAGAGATATGTCAATCAATTACGCAGGAAATAAAAATAACATCAACTTAGCAGGCCAATTTCAGATCTTGTTCCCTATGTGATTAATATTGGAACCAATGTTCCCAAGGCAAAGCTTTTTAGATTTGAAAATTTTTGTATGGATTTCCCTAACTTTGTCTCTGTTGTGGAGCTGCCCTGGAACTCTTCACCTTATTTGTTAATGCTGCACAAACTCTGAATGCTAAATTCAGGCAGGTTCGTGCTAGTCTCAAAAAGTGGAGCAAGGAACTTTCTAAGTTGAGAAAATTGATTAACAACTCTAATTTTGTGCTTGCCCTGTTGGATGGCCTTGAGGATCAGAGGCCCCTAAGCCATTTGGAGCGAGCCTTTCGTGGTCTGGTTAAGCAACTTCTGGCTATAGGCCAAAAGAGTTTACTGGAAATAGAGAAATACTGCAAGATGGGTCAAATTTGGGGATGAAAATACAAAGCTCTTTCAGACAATGGCAACCTATTCCATGAGGAGAAATTATATTGCTTCTCTTTTTATTAGTGATGGTTCTTCGGTTTCTGATCATGAACAGAAGGCTGGGCTGCTCTGGAATGCTTATAAAGACAGGTTGGGCATTTCTGAGTTCAATGGAATTTGGTTTGATCTTTCAGAGCTTATTCAACCATTCAATCTGCCCTGCCTGGATGAGCCTTTCACCTTGGATGAGATTCTGGCTGTTCTCAAGGATATGCCACCAGATCATGCACCTGGTCCAGATGGTTTTAATGGAGCTTTCTTTAAGAGATGTTGGCCTATTATTAAGGAGGATATTTTCAGATTATGCAGAGATTTTGTCTCAGGGACTTTGAACTTCGATAGTATCAATGGCTCCTTGATCACTTTAATCCCCAAAAAGGACAATCCTTAGTTTATTAATGATTTCAGGCCTATCTCCTTGTTAAATTACTCTCTGAAGTTCCTTACCAAGCTTTTGGCAAATAGGCTGCAAAGTGTTATTCTTCAGGTGGTTCACCAAAATCAATATGGTTTCATTAAAGGTAGAACCATCCAGGATTGCTTGGCTTGGGCTTTTCAATTGTTGCATCTGTGTCATAAATCAAAAAAGGAGATTGTCCTATTGAAATTGGACTTTGAGAAGGCTTTTGACAAAATAGAGCATGAGGTTATTCTTCAGGTCATGAGGCATAAAGGCTTCAGTGAAAAATGGATCTCTTGGATTAAAGCTGTTCTTTCCTCTGGATCATCATCTGTCCTTCTAAATGGAATTCCAGGCAAGCCTTTCAAGTGTAAAAGGGGAGTGAGGCAGGGTGACCCTTTGTCACCACTTCTTTTTGTTTTGGGTGCTGACCTATTGCAGTCCATTATTAATGCTGAAGCTCTGTTGGGTAATTTCAAGCATCCCTTGGGTGATAATTTTGGAGGAGATTACCCAATCATTTAGTATGCAGATGATACTCTAATTGTTCTTCTAGCTGATCCTGTTCAGCTTTCTCACCTTAAAGAGGTGCTGCTCACCTTTGCTGCTTCAACTGGATTGAGAGTAAATTTTGAGAAATCCTTTTTGGTACCTATTAATGTCGAGGAAAATCAGTACCATACTTTAACCAGTGCTCTGGGTTGTCAACTTGGAAGCTTGCCATTTACTTACTTGGGTATACCTTTGGGAACAACTAGGCCTTCAGTGCTTGATCTTTCTCCTATTCTGACTAGGATGGAAAGGCACCTAATGGGCATAACCAGGCACTTGTCCTATGGAGGGAGATTGGGTTTAGTCAACTCTATTTTTTCAGCTCTACCAACCTTCTACATGTCTACTCTTAAGCTCCCTGTTGAGCTTCTGGAACAAGTTGACAAGTACAGAAAACATGTTCTTTGGCATGGTGGGGATCTTTCCGAGAAAGGGGGTATCTAGTGGCCTGGAAACATGCCTGTCGTAGCAAGGAAGATGGTGGTCTGGGGATTTTAAATTTGACAAATCATAATGCTGCACTTCTGCTGAAGTTTCTTCATAAATTTTACAACAATTTGGACTTACCTTGGGTGCAGCTAACTTGGTCCAAAATGTATTCCTCAGGCAAGCCCCCTCATGAAAGGAAAAATGTTGGTTCCTTTTGGTGGAGAGATATTATGTCTTTGGCTCCCTCTTTCTTTAAGTTTGCATCCTGCAAAGTCAACAGAGGTGTTTCAGTTTCTTTCTGGTCTGATCATTGGGATTTGGGAATTTTAAAGGACAATTATCCTCAGCTATTTTCCTTTGCAAGGAAGAAGAATTGTTCAGTCAGCCAGTTTTTGCAATGGGAGGAAAACAGATCCTTCTTTTTGCCCCTTTCTCAAATTGCTTCTCAGCAGCTCTCAGACCTCAAAGCTGATATTCAAAGCCTTAATTTGGTTTCTCATGTTAATGACTGTTGGTCTTATTCTTGGGGGTCTGATATTTTTTCTATCCATAAGGCCTATCTAATCATTCAGGGTTCGATCCCGGCCTCCCTGCTCTTCAAATGGCAATGGAAATCGAGAGCACAGAATAAATATAAGTTCTTTTTCTGGTTACTTCTCATAGATAGATTGAACACAAGGAATTTGCTTCACAGAAAGACTATGTTTCTACAGTCATATTCATGTGTCCTCTGTGTGAGTAATGTGGAAGAAGATGTCAGGCATTTGTTCTTCTCCTGCCCTTTCAGTGATGCTTGTTGGACATATCTTGGTGTTAATTGGGATCTCTCTTTGGATTTTCAGTTAATGGTGCTTCATGCTAGAATCATGTTCAATGAAGCTTTTTTCAGAGAAGTTTTCATAATAGGATGCTGGGCTCTTTGGTCTCATCGGAATGATATTATTTTTGATGGTGCTAGCCTCTCTTTTGCCTCTTGGAGGGCGCTCTTTGTTAAGGAGTTGAAGGTGGTTACCTTAAGGGCTAAACCGCAGCTTGGTGACAAAATCAGTTTATGGCTGAGTAGGCTTTTGTAATCTTGTTTTATTTGTTAGGCCTGGGGCCTTGTATAATGTACATATTTGTTTATATATATATAAAAAATAGGGGTAGGGGTCTCCCCTGTTGATTCTGTCAAAAAACAAAACTATAGATTATAAAAATATGCCATCCAATATTTGCATACACACCTTATTCCATCATATTGTGTCCACCAAACACTACAAGAAAATCAAAGCATCCATACAAATAATGAACTCCTAAAATTTTAATTGTTATTCATGACCTCCACCTTTTCAAGTCGATCTTCTTCACCTTCCAAGGGTAAGATTCTAAAGCTTGTACTCCATCGATTTCTTCTTCTCGCTTCTTTTTCGCCGAACAGTTGGGAAATCCCCGCAGAAACCCGGTACTCTGAACAAGGATGAGTTGCAATGTCCGCACATCCCCCAATCTTGCGGTTCATATGCTCACACATTTTCCTGTTCCCATCATCAACATACATCTCTTCGAGGACCGTGGCTCTCTCGAAGAAAAATCTGACCAGTTGGATGTTGAAGCTGTTTGGCTTGTCCATACGAAACTGCAAGCTCACTCTTCTCAAAGAGCCTCGCAAGTAGTCGAAGGCGTACCACTTGTCACTTAGGCCAGGAATATCAGCTGGCATCCCATATTGATCACCATGATCTCCTTCTTCTCCGCCCAGACAAACCTCTAGGTTCCGGTGGCGCGCAAAGTTCTCGACAGACTTGCGAGTGTCAAGCTTAGATTTCCTGTCGAGAAAAGTACTCTTGTAAAGCCTTTCACTCCAATCAGATTGCCGACCTCGCCTTCCGAATAAGCAGTCGACGCTGTTCAGCTTGATCCTGAGGTCACAAACCACAGGGCCTTCAGAGAGCAAGGGTGCGTTTCCAAAGAAGTACCAGCAAATGAACTCAACTTTTTCTGAATTTTTTACCACTGATCCAAAATCACAAAGGATGGAAGCACACAAAATTTCACCTGAAACAGAGGTGTAATGTGGCCTAGAGAAAATCAGAAATGATCTCTGAAAACCCCTCACACTACAAGGTTTTCCCCCTATTGCAACACATCTCGTAGGCAACACCACTAATTCGGTTGCAATAGGGGGGGGTACTATGGCACCGAAACAGTGATTTGGTTGTAATATGTGTGTCTATTGCTACACAAAATTTGAGTTGCAATATTTATTTTTTGGGTTGCAACAGGTTGACGCTAATGCACCCATTATGAGGATTTGTGTTGCATTTGGTTGGAAATAATGCCACCCCATTTCTGCGTTGCATTAGCATTTCGTGCATTGCAATAGAAAGTTGCTATGGCCACCATACTAGGGATGGTTGCGTTTGAACGGCTATATCGCAACGTCTAATTTGGGTTGCAAATATGTCTTTGTGTTGTTGCAATACATGGAGGGCTATTGCTTCGTTTGTAGCCTCAAGATGCAATATCATGTATGTATTGCCACGAAATTTAGTCGTTGCACTATTTTTCGTGGTCGTTGCAACTTTATCAGAATTATTGCAATGAGGTATTCCTTGGTTGCACTGTAATTTGTCTATCACGACGTTTATGCAGGAGATCAATACGACGATCAGATAGGGACTCTTCCGGACCA
The DNA here is from genome assembly GCA_036936925.1 of Cenchrus fungigraminus. NCBI lineage: Eukaryota > Viridiplantae > Streptophyta > Magnoliopsida > Poales > Poaceae > Cenchrus > Cenchrus fungigraminus. The sequence continues at coordinate 126,630,182 of CM072779.1, forward strand.
TTCCAAAATTCCAAGTCTTCGACAACGTCGGTCTCCATCAAGATCTCCACGACGGCGTCTAGGGGTCTCCATCTAGATCGATCTCCACGGCGATCAATCAACATCTGTGCGGTGCCACGGCCGGTACTGTTGTCTTGATCTCGTATATATCTTCATTCATTCCCTGCATATATATGCATATTGCTATATCATGATCTAGGTCGTTTGAAACATGAATGCAGATTAATTAATGGCATCACACGAAGATCGGAGTTGGATGCGCTTGCCTCGACACTCAGCGGATTGGCAGAACAATTTCCGAACTTTTTTTCAAACCTTTACCGCCGCATCAGCGCGAGGTCGATCTATTGCGTGCCCATGTACTATTTGTCAATGCATGATCAGACATGAGACCGTGTTTCCCATTCAAATTCATTTAGTGACTAGAGGGTTTGCTGATTGTTTCATCGATGATGGTATCATTCAAGGCCAAACTAATACTTCATCATCTGAGGGTCGTGTGAATCGTGATGTCACTCCTGATCTCAATAATCATGATGCACAACCTACAGCTGATGATACAACACCTTATTTTGGAGAAGACGATGAAGAAGACGGTTGTGATGATAACCCTGCTGCCACTAATACTCTGATTAGAAACATTATCAGTGGCACTATACATCATGGACAAACCAGAGATGATGAGGAGGCAGATAAGCAGGCAGAGATTTTTTTGAAACTATTAGACCAGGCAAAGAAGGAATTGTATCCAGGATGCAAAAATGCAACTAAGGTCTCTTTTATCGTGGAGGTTTTTCAGATAAAGTGCATGTATGGCTTAAGTAACGCGGCGTTGGAGGCCATACTTAAGCTCTTTGGAAAGGTTCTCCCTGAAGGGCATTGTATTCCTGACTCCTTGGATAAAGTGCAAAGGGTGGTTCGAGACCTGGGCTTAGACTATGTCAAGATACACGCATGTCAAAATGATTATGTGTTATTTTTTGATAAATATGCAAATCTGGAGACATGTCCCATTTGTAAGGAGTCAAGGTGGAAAGTTGTAGAAAAAACCTCTGGTAATAATGACAGTGCAGTTGGTGCTACTACTGTTAAGAAGTGGTTACCAGTTAAGATCCTACGCTACTTTCCTCTTATTCCTCGGCTGCAAAGAATGTATATGTCAAAGCAAATGTTAGTGGATATGCAGTGGCATAAGAAAGAATTGGTGAACGATGGGAAAATGCGTCACCCTGCTGACTCAAAGGCATGGAAGCACGTGGATTCAGAGTTTAAATGGTTTTCAGAAAAAGGAGGTCGTAATGTTAGGCTGGGTCTTGCTTCTGATGGGTTCAATCCATTTGGCATGCAAAGTCTTACATACTCCATATGGCATGTCATCCTGATACCTTACAATTTGCCTCCATGGTTGTGTCAGAAACAATCTAACTGGATCTTGTCAATGTTGATACCTGGTCCAAAATCTCCTGGAATGGATATTGATGTATATTTGAGGCCCCTGATACTGGAGCTCAAGGAGCTTTGGAATAATGGTGTTAAAACAAGAGATGCAGGGACTAAGAAGAATTTTAGATTGCGCACTATCCTTCTTTGGACAATTAATGACTTCCCAGCCTATGCTATGCCATCTGGTTGGAGCACTAAAGGAAAGTTTGCTTGTCCATACTGCCACAAACATACTGACTATTTGTGGTTGAAACATGGGAAGAAGCACTGCTACATGGCACATCGACGTTTCTTGCCCCCCGACCATCCATGGTGCAACAACGCGGTCAGCTTCAACAACAAGGTCGAAACCAGGGAGGCACCAGAACCACTATCTGGTGCACAGGTACTTGAGCAGTATGATACTTTTGAACAAGTAGAATTTGGAAAGACCTTGTTATAAAAAAAAAGGAAGCGTGACGAAGACAACAGATGGCACAACTGGAGGAAGAAGAGTATTTTTTTGAGCTCCCTTACTGGTCTTCTTTTCTCATCAGGCATAATTTGGACGTCATGCGCATTGAGAAAAATATATGCGAGAGCATACTAGGCACTCTGCTTAAATTGGATGGCAAATGTAAGGACGGGGAGAATGCCCGGCTTGACATGGAGCATCTACGGATACGACCAGATCAGCACCCTGTGATTAAAGATGATGAGTATACCTTGCCATCAGCCTTGTATGAGTTAGATAAGGATGCCAGGGAAAGTTTGTGTGAATTTCTATATGGAGTGAAGATGCCTGATGGGGTTTCCTCGAATATAAGAAGATGTGTTGACGTAAAGTCACGTAAGGTGTCCGGCTTGAAAACACATGACTACCATCTAATTCTACAGAAACTTTTACCCTTAGTGGTCTGTAGGATTTTGCCAGAAGCTGTTGTCATCAGATTGATTCAGCTTAGTAATTTCTTCGATGCACTATGTTCAAAGGAGCTGGTGGAAGCAAAATTGGACAGGCTTAGCTGTTCAATTAGGGAGGCTGTTTGTCGACTTGAGATGATATTCCCACCTACATTTTTTGATATCATGATCCATTTGCCTGTTCATCTAGCTGAAGAAGCTAAACTTGGGGGGCCAGTGTGTTACAGATGGATGTACCCAGTGGAGCGGTACCTACGCACTGTGAAAGGATATGTGAGGAACAAGGCTCACCCTGAAGGTTCAATTGCTGAGGGATACATACTCGAGGAGTGCCTTACATTCTGCTCAAGATTCTTGGACATGGACACCAAAGACAATCGTGTTGATCGACATGAAACCGTTACTGTGAATGAGCCACCATCTGGTTTGAGCATTTTTTCTGAAATGGATTACAAGAGGAGAGGACAGACGGTCGAAGAAATTCCACCAGATGAGTTTCGGAAGATGAGGCACTATATAATTTGCAATTGTGATGAAGCTAGACCATATGTCGAGTAAGATGCACTACTCAACATCATTTATTGCTTTTAATTTTAAATTTCAAACTAACGGTAATATTCTTTTGTATGCAGGGCGCATTTGGAAGAACTGAAGGAATATGGAACCAGAAATCTTGATCAGCGACATGAGGCTCAACTCGTAAGATTGTTTGAAGGCAAGATCAGAGGTCTACATGCGAGAGGGGAAGTAAGTTCAAAGTTGTTTGCACTTGCTCAAGGACCGGATCCCCGACCTCGTACATTGAATAGATGTCATATAAACAATTGGCTGTTTCGAACCGTTAACATCGAGAAAACCCTCGTGACACAAAACAGTGGTGTGCTTGTCAAGGGTGAGAAAGGAGGCACGAACTGGTATGGGGTGATTACAAGAATGATCTCACTGGAATTTCCTAGACAAAAGAAGTTATTCTATTCTAGTGTGACTGGTTTGATGTGCCTGCTGCCACAAGTACCAACAGAGGCAAAGGATACAGTAAAGATAAATTTGGGGTGATTGACATCGATACTACTCGAAACAGGTATAAGAATGAACCCTATATTCTGGCAACATAGGCAGAACTGGTGTTTTATGTGAATCTGGAGAACAAACCTGGTTGGAGCAGTGTTATTTCATTGAAACCAAGGAACTTGTTTGCCATGCCTGAATTAGATCTTGAGGACTCACTTGCTGTGGGTATCGAAGGTATTAATTTGCTCGGTGAACACCAGGATTTGACAAATTGGTCAAGATCGGACAAGGAAGGCAGAACCAGGGATGTCTAAGTTATTAATCAGGTTCGGGACGCGGCAGTTGATGAACCAGACGATGATGTATTTGATGTTGATGATGAACATGATGCAGATGACACGTACATTGATGATGGAATTGTTGCACCAATTGTTCAAGATGCCCAAGATGATGAATTTTTTGATTGATACTTAGTCGATTTTGTTTGGCGTGTTAAGAGGCAATTTATTCTTACCATGACAATTGTTTTCAACATTTTTTACATTATTATGTCGTGCCCCAAAACTAAAGCATGAGCTGTATTTGTGGTCACTTTTCCCAAGCTGTTACATTCTCACTGCATTTGAATAATAAGTACTGTAATTTTGGCAAAGGTAGGTTCCTACCAGTGTAGAAGAATCTCTAGAAAAACATAACTTGTTATTTCTTTATTCTGGTTGGGACACATAATGAGCATGAAGCATACTAGGAAGTTCTAGCAGATGATACACTTTACACCATTTTAGCCTCTGTAAACATGATTAACACTAAAGAAGAAGGCATCGCATTCGAAACGAAGCCTACATTCATCACTACAGAAATACATGGCAAACCCCCTCCAGCTCGGCTCCCTACCGCAGAAGGTTCGGCCTACGCAGTGTTGAATGTTGCCTCGCACCACCGTCGGTGGCAGCGTCGGCCGGCGGCGGCCCTGGCGGAGGGCGATACTCCTCATTTGCTTTGCAAGATTAACCCCACGAGTCTGAAAATATTGAGAATGCCCGTTGATGATCATCCGCGGACACCACTTCCCTAGAGCCTCGCCCTCAACCTGTTTCATGTACGCAAATGCAGTGGTGTCGGCATCGGCCCCGCTGTAGAACCTGTAAAGGAGGACGGCCGCCACATAGGCCGCCCCTCTGTTCCTGGCCTGGGCAGCGCGGTGTAGCTCGTCGAGGAGAGGACGCCGGCCGCGGTTCCAGCCGAAGATGTCGTCGATCCCGCCGAGGAAGCCAGCCACCGGGTTGCCGGCTGCAGCCAGGCTATGAACGAAGACGTCGTAGCCTTCGGGGTCGGCGTTCTACATTTGCTCGACTGGAACCCGACCTAGTTCTAGGTGCCTACCGACGTCTCTGTCGTGGCAGGGGTCGAGCATGCTTTTGCAGGTGGCACGTAGGCTCCGGAGGTCCTCCATTGGCCGTTTCGATGTCGCAGCAACTCGGCCAGCGATGATTCCTCGTAACTCAATCGGGAGTTCCGCGAGCGACCGGGGGTGCTCCCTCGATGCCATGGAAGGGAAGTGGCGCGGAGCGTGAGATGTGGGCGGAGAGGGCGCGGCGGCGGAGCGTGAGATGTGGGCGGAGAGCGCGTCGCGGGGGAGCGTGAGATGTGGGCGGAGAGGACTTTCCAAGAACCGGTGGCGTCTTTCTAGTTTCCAATTTCCCAGCGGCGGCCTCTCAAGTTAATTCCAAAGAAATTAACAACTGAACATCAAAACTGCCGTGTTGTGGTGTGGGTTCGAACTGGCATGGCGTGGCGTGGCGTGGGTTTGAAATGGCGTGTCGTGCCGTGCCGTGGGTTCGAACTGGCGTGTCGTGCCGTGCTGTGGGTTCGAACTGGCGTGTCGTGGCGTGGCTGGGTGTCATTTCATGTGGTGTGGTGGCAACTTATAATACCAAAGTTTCCATTTGACATCATAAAAAAGACTTGCACATATATACCAAAGTAGTAGCAGTGTACTTGCATTGACTACATCACTGCATTACTAGATATACATACACAGATACTTGTTCTCACAACCCAGAAATGCTACTTGTTACTATGGATTATTACATTACTAGATAAGTCTAACTATATATCATCTGGCACAAATCGGTAACCATGCTTGATCTCAAGCTGATTTACAATCTCATAAGACAAAAATGCATCCTTGGTGGCGTAATTCACCTGCCAGGCTTGCAAACACCTCAAACCCCACAGCTTGTGGTTCACTCTTCTGTCCTTGAACAGAGGTAGGTCTAGTACGACATTTCCAATCTTCTCTGGTGAAGACCTATAACCATTTTGGTACAGATTGCTGTACTTGTCATCAACCTCAGAAACAAGCAGTTGAAGGTCTTTTGAATTAGAAATCGTGATGCCGCAGTCCTGCTCTAGGCGTTCAACATCATTTATTGCTTTTAATTTTAAATTTCAAACTAACGGTAATATTCATTTGTATGCAGGGCGCATTTGGAAGAACTGAAGGAATATGGAACCAGAAATCTTGATCAGCGACATGAGGCTCAACTCGTAAGATTGTTTGAAGGCAAGATCAGAGGTCTACATGCGAGAGGGGAAGTAAGTTCAAAGTTGTTTGCACTTGCTCAAGGACCGGATCCCTGACCTCGTACATTGAATAGATGTCATATAAACAATTGGCTGTTTCGAACCGTTAACATCGAGAAAACCCTCGTGACACAAAACAGTGGTGTGCTTGTCAAGGGTGAGAAAGGAGGCACGAACTGGTATCGGGTGATTAAAAGAATGATCTCACTAGAATTTCCTAGACAAAAGAAGTTATTCTATTCCAGTGTGACTGGTTTGATGTGCCTGCTGCCACAAGTACCAACAGAGGCAAAGGATACAGTAAAGATAAATTTGGGGTGATTGACATCGATACTACTCGAAACAGGTATAAGAATGAACCCTATATTCTGGCAACATAGGCAGAACTGGTGTTTTATGTGAATCTGGAGAACAAACCTGGTTGGAGCAGTGTTATTTCATTGAAACCAAGGAACTTGTTTGCCATGCCTGAATTAGATCTTGAGGACTCACTTGCTGTGGGTATCGAAGGTATTAATTTGCTCGGTGAACACCAGGATTTGACAAATTGGTCAAGATCGGACAAGGAAGGCACAACCAGGGATGTCTCAGTTATTAATCAGGTTCGGGCCGAGGCAGTTGATGAACCAGACGATGATGTATTTGATGTTGATGATGAACATGATGCAGATGACACGTACATTGATGATGGAATTGTTGCACCAATTGTTCAAGATGCCCAAGATGATGAATTTTTCGATTGATACTTAGTCGATTTTGTTTGGCGTGTTAAGAGGCAATTTATTCTTACCATGACAATTGTTTTCAACATTTTTTACATTATTATGTCGTGCCCCAAAACTAAAGCATGAGCTGTATTTGTGGTCACTTTTCCCAAGCTGTTACATTCTCACTGCATTTGAATAATAAGTACTGTAATTTTGGCAAAGGTAGGTTCCTACCAGTGTAGAAGAATCTCTAGAAAAACATAACTTGTTATTTCTTTATTCTGGTTGGGACACATAATGAGCATGAAGCTTACTAGGAAGTTCTAGCAGATGATACACTTTACACCATTTTAGCCTCTGTAAACATGATTAACACTAAAGAAGAAGGCATCGCATTCGAAACGAAGCCTACATTCATCACTACAGAAATACATGGCAAACCCCCTCCAGCTCGGCTCCCTACCGCAGAAGGTTCGGCCTACGCAGTGTTGAATGTTGCCTCGCACCACCGTCGGTGGCAGCGTCGGCCGGCGGCGGCCCTGGCGGAGGGCGATACTCCTCATTTGCTTTGCAAGATTAACCCCACGAGTCCGAAAATATTGAGAATGCCCGTTGATGATCATCCGCGGACACCACTGCCCTAGAGCCTCGCCCTCAACCTGTTTCATGTACGCAAATGTAGTGGCGTCGGCATCGGCCCCGCTGTAGAACCTGTAGAGGAGGACGGCCGCCACATAGGCCGCCCCTCTGTTCCTGGCCTGGGCAGCACGGTGTAGCTCGTCGAGGAGAGGACGCCGGCCGCGGTTCCTGCCGAAGATGTCGTCGATCCCACCGAGGAAGCCAGCCACCGGGTTGCCGGCTGCAGCCAGGCTATGAAGGAAGACGTCGTAGCCTTCGGGGTCGGCGTTCTACATTTGCTCGACTGGAACCCGACCTAGTTCTAGGTGCCTACCGACGTCTCGGTCGTGGCAGGGGTTGAGCATGCTTTTGCAGGTGGCACGTAGGCTCCGGAGGTCCTCCATTGGCCGTTTCGATGTCGCAGCAACTCGGCCAGCGATGATTGCTCGTAACTCAATCGGGAGTTCCGCGAGCGACCGGGGGTGCTCCCTTGATGCCATGGAAGGGAAGTGGCGCGGAGCGTGAGATGTGGGCGGAGAGGGCGCGGCGGCGGAGCGTGAGTTGTGGGCGGAGAGCGCGTCGCGGGGGAGCGTGAGATGTGGGCGGAGAGGACTTTCCAAGAACCGGTGGCGTCTTTCTAGTTTCCAATTTCCCAGCGGCGGCCTCTCAAGTTAATTCCAAAGAAATTAACAACTGAACATCAAAACTACCGTGTTGTGGCGTGGGTTCAAACTGGCATGGCGTGGCGTGGCGTGGGTTCGAACTGGCGTGTCGTGCCGTGCCGTGGGTTCGAACTGGCGTGTCGTGCCGTGCCGTGGGTTCGAACTGGCGTGTCGTGGCGTGGCTGGGTGTCATTTCATGTGGTGTGGTGGCAACTTATAATACCAAAGTTTCCATTTGACATCATAAAAAAGACTTGCACATATATACCAAAGTAGTAGCAGTGTACTTGCATTGACTACATCACTGCATTACTAGATATACATACACAGATACTTGTTCTCACAACCCAGAAATGCTACTTGTTACTATGGATTATTACATTACTAGATAAGTCTAACTATATATCATCTGGCACAAATCGGTAACCATGCTTGATCTCAAGCTGATTTACAATCTCATAAGACAAAAATGCATCCTTGGTGGCGTAATTCACCTGCCAGGCTTGCAAACACCTCAAACCCCACAGCTTGTGGTTCACTCTTCTGTCCTTGAACAGAGGTAGGTCTAGTACGACATTTCCAATCTTCTCTGGTGAAGACCTATAACCATTTTGGTACAGATTGCTGTACTTGTCATCAACCTCAGAAACAAGCAGTTGAAGGTCTTTTGAATTAGAAATCGTGATGCCGCAGTCCTGCTCTAGGCGTTCAACATCATTTATTGCTTTTAATTTTAAATTTCAAACTAACGGTAATATTCATTTGTATGCAGGGCGCATTTGGAAGAACTGAAGGAATATGGAACCAGAAATCTTGATCAGCGACATGAGGCTCAACTCGTAAGATTGTTTGAAGGCAAGATCAGAGGTCTACATGCGAGAGGGGAAGTAAGTTCAAAGTTGTTTGCACTTGCTCAAGGACCGGATCCCCGACCTCGTACATTGAATAGATGTCATATAAACAATTGGCTGTTTCGAACCGTTAACATCGAGAAAACCCTCGTGACACAAAACAGTGGTGTGCTTGTCAAGGGTGAGAAAGGAGGCACGAACTGGTATGGGGTGATTAAAAGAATGATCTCACTAGAATTTCCTAGACAAAAGAAGTTATTCTATTCCAGTGTGACTGGTTTGATGTGCCTGCTGCCACAAGTACCAACAGAGGCAAAGGATACAGTAAAGATAAATTTGGGGTGATTGACATCGATACTACTCGAAACAGGTATAAGAATGAACCCTATATTCTGGCAACATAGGCAGAACTGGTGTTTTATGTGAATCTGGAGAACAAACCTGGTTGGAGCAGTGTTATTTCATTGAAACCAAGGAACTTGTTTGCCATGCCTGAATTAGATCTTGAGGACTCACTTGATGTGGGTATCGAAGGTATTAATTTGCTCGGTGAACACCAGGATTTGACAAATTGGTCAAGATCGGACAAGGAAGGCACAACCAGGGATGTCTCAGTTATTAATCAGGTTCGGGCCGAGGCAGTTGATGAACCAGACGATGATGTATTTGATGTTGATGATGAACATGATGCAGATGACACGTACATTGATGATGGAATTGTTGCACCAATTGTTCAAGATGCCCAAGATGATGAATTTTTCGATTGATACTTAGTCGATTTTGTTTGGCGTGTTAAGAGGCAATTTATTCTTACCATGACAATTGTTTTCAACATTTTTTACATTATTATGTCGTGCCCCAAAACTAAAGCATGAGCTGTATTTGTGGTCACTTTTCCCAAGCTGTTACATTCTCACTGCATTTGAATAATAAGTACTGTAATTTTGGCAAAGGTAGGTTCCTACCAGTGTAGAAGAATCTCTAGAAAAACATAACTTGTTATTTCTTTATTCTGGTTGGGACACATAATGAGCATGAAGCTTACTAGGAAGTTCTAGCAGATGATACACTTTACACCATTTTAGCCTCTATAAACATGATTAACACTAAAGAAGAAGGCATCGCATTCGAAATGAAGCCTACATTCATCACTACAGAAATACATGGCAAACCCCCTCCAGCTCGGCTCCCTACCGCAGAAGGTTCGGCCTACGCAGTGTTGAATGTTGCCTCGCACCACCGTCGGTGGCAGCGTCGGCCGGCGGCGGCCCTGGCGGAGGGCGATACTCCTCATTTGCTTTGCAAGATTAACCCCACGAGTCCGAAAATATTGAGAATGCCCGTTGATGATCATCCGCGGACACCACTGCCCTAGAGCCTCGCCCTCAACCTGTTTCATGTACGCAAATGTAGTGGCGTCGGCATCGGCCCCGCTGTAGAACCTGTAGAGGAGGACGGCCGCCACATAGGCCGCCCCTCTGTTCCTAGCCTGGGCAGCGCGGTGTAGCTCGTCGAGGAGAGGACGCCAGCCGCGGTTCCTGCCGAAGATGTCGTCGATCCCACCGAGGAAGCCAGCCACCGGGTTGCCGGCTGCAGCCAGGCTATGAAGGAAGACGTCGTAGCCTTCGGGGTCGGCGTTCTACATTTGCTCGACTGGAACCCGACCTAGTTCTAGGTGCCTACCGACGTCTCTGTCGTGGCAGGGGTCGAGCATGCTTTTGCAGGTGGCACGTAGGCTCCGGAGGTCCTCCATTGGCCGTTTCGATGTCGCAGCAACTCGGCCAGCGATGATTGCTCGTAACTCAATCGGGAGTTCCGCGAGCGACCGGGGGTGCTCCCTCGATGCCATGCAAGGGAAGTGGCGCGGAGCGTGAGATGTGGGCGGAGAGGGCGCGGCGGCGGAGCGTGAGATGTGGGTGGAGAGCGCGTCGCGGGGGAGCGTGAGATGTGGGCGGAGAGGACTTTCCAAGAACCGGTGGCGTCTTTCTAGTTTCCAATTTCCCAGCGGCGGCCTCTCAAGTTAATTCCAAAGAAATTAACAACTGGACATCAAAACTACCGTGTTGTGGCGTGGGTTCGAACTGGCATGGCGTGGCGTGGCGTGGGTTCGAACTGGCGTGTCGTGCCGTGCCGTGGGTTCGAACTGGCGTGTCGTGCCGTGCCGTGGGTTCGAACTGGCGTGTCGTGGCGTGGCTGGGTGTCATTTCATGTGGTGTGGTGGCAACTTATAATACCAAAGTTTCCATTTGACATCATAAAAAAGACTTGCACATATATACCAAAGTAGTAGCAGTGTACTTGCATTGACTACATCACTGCATTACTAGATATACATACACAGATACTTGTTCTCACAACCCAGAAATGCTACTTGTTACTATGGATTATTACATTACTAGATAAGTCTAACTATATATCATCTGGCACAAATCGGTAACCATGCTTGATCTCAAGCTGATTTACAATCTCATAAGACAGAAATGCATCCTTGGTGGCGTAATTCACCTGCCAGGCTTGCAAACACCTCAAACCCCACAGCTTGTGGTTCACTCTTCTGTCCTTGAACAGAGGTAGGTCTAGTACGACATTTCCAATCTTCTCTGGTGAAGACCTATAACCATTTTTGTACAGATTGCTGTACTTGTCATCAACCTCAGAAACAAGCAGTTGAAGGTCTTTTGAATTAGAAATCGTGATGCCGCAGTCCTGCTCTAGGCGTTCAACATCATTCGAGATATGGGCTCCGACAAAGATGTGGCCTTCCTCGCTGAGAAACTTGCTCAGGACATCAGGTAGCTTGTAGCCGGCATGGAGCACCTGGTAAATCAGGCAACGCGGCCCGACGCACAATTGCAACAATGCGACCTTGAGCTCGCCACTGCGAAGCTCAATGCACTCGGTGTCCAATCCGACGAGCAAATGATCTGGAATAGGGCTACCTTTGATTTCTTTGATGTACTCCGCCACTACTCCCGCGTCGCAAGTGATTGTGGTCTTGATGCTCGGGTACCGCTCCTTGAAGAATTCGACCTCGTGGACCAAAGTTGGGGGCGGTCCCGGATTCAGCGAACGACGTGGACGGACGACGGCGGGGCGCCATTCCTCCCAGCCACTGCCTACTCGAACGTCGACAGCATCGGCAGCGGCATCCCACACATCCACGGCGCGACGCTTGCCACCCTAGAGTACCAATCCAAGAAAACAGAGTTCGGAATCTTAATCAAACAGTTCAATCTTGTGACAAATCCACGACTACCTACACAATGTACCGCGAAGGGCTGACCTAGAAATTGACGCGCTCTGCTGACGCGGCGGTGCTTGCTCCGCCTGTAGCACCTTGGTTGGTGTGGGGGCCGGCGGCAGCGGTTGCCCCGACTGCATCCCCCTTCCTTTCAAGGGCGGCGCCGCCTTCCGCTGCCTCAAATCGGGTCATCGCGAGTGCCAATCTTCCTTCAGAGCTAGGTGGCGTGGCAATGGCGTCCGAGATTGGAAGCTTGGCGGTCGCCGGCGATGGCGGAAGGCAAGAAAACCCCAGTTTTGATGGGACAGTTTGGGGGAACAGGGATGAAGCAATATTCTATGCTGTCTGTCCAGCTTCATCTACAAGGTAAAAGGAAGTGGGGACACAGCTTCGTCCACAGCACCAGCGCTTGTGTAGTCGTGCGGCTATCTGGTCCCACGCATGGGGATGATGACGCAAATTGCTTCTATTATAAAAAACCTTGTAAAATTGAGAGATTTTGAATATAGTTGTCAAAAGTTGTCAAATGAAAAATTCTTGAATACCAAACCTTTACAACTTGTCAAGGCCTACAATCTTTATTTAAGTCATTAATCCATTTGACAAAGTTTGAATAGGACAAATTTCGAAATTCAAAAAATGATATCTAAAATCGATATTTTTGAGCACCAGATGATGTCAAATGGAAAAGTGGTGAATACCATAGTTTCATATCTCAACAAGATCTATGAACTTTATTTAGGTTGGATTTTCATTTGAGAAAGTGGTACTACACATTGTTCATTAATCCTAGGTTCACTCACATAGTTTAAGTAACTTGGTTGGGGATATGTCAATTTTGTACTACATGATAGTACCACTTCGTCAAATGAAAAACCGTCCAAAATAAACATTGTTCACCTCGATGAGCTATGAAACTTTGGTGTTCATCACTTTTCCATTTGACATCATCTAGTGTTTGAAAAAAATCAATTTTAGATATCAATCTTTCAATTTCGAAAATTTGATGGTTCAAACTTTGTAATTTCGAATTGCACTGGACTCATGAGATAGATTTTTGTTTTCTAAGAATGTGGGGGAAAAAACCACCTGAGTTGGACATCATACGTGTAATATAAACATGTTTTAAGTTTTGATTATGAATCAAAATACAAAAATAAGTTCATCACTTGCCTGTCATGTGGGACTTGCTAGTCAAACGCAATGAAGAAAAAGCAACCGCAAGGTAGTCGTCTCCTCGATCGGTGGGTCGCATCCCTTTGGTGTGGGATTTCTGTGTGGGCCCTTCGTGGTGGGCTCCATTTGTCAGCCGCTTGGGGTGGAAAACAACTGGTGTCAACCGCACCCTGTGTGTGCCTAGACGCCCCCGCCTCCCCCGACGTTTCGCTTCTTGTCTCGCCCCTTCCCAGGCGCCACGCAACAATAGAAAACCACCCCACCGCCGCCCAACTCCGATTACTTTGCAAACCTCCCCACCGCCGCCCAACTCCGACTACTTTCCAAACCTCCCCACCGCCCGACCCGCACACCAAGATGGAGCTGGGCTCGCTCGCAGCGTCGAGGGTTTCTCGTCGCCCTTCCTCGGCGAATGTCGCATTGCAGGCGGCATCCTCGACGAGCCGGGATACGGGGTCCTCGATGGGACTGGCGGTGGAGGTGGCGATGCTGGGGTGGTTTCCTTGCCCCGATGTTCCCCGGGCATCCGAGGAAGCGGAAGCTGAATCCGCAAGGATGCCTCGGAAGCGGCATACCGACGATGAGGGTTTTTAGCACCCCGACGCCAAGAAGTCGAAGCCGGCGGAGGAGTCCGGCGAGGAGTTGTACCCCCGCAAATGGCAGGACTTTGGATGGGAGTGTCCGGTAACTTTTCTTACTCGCCTCAAATTCCTCTGGTTGTTGCTTAGTACATTGAAGTGATTATTTTTGTGTGAGAGCGAAATTGTTTCTGAGAAATAATCAATTCTGGACTTGCAATTTAGGATTTCTTGACGAAATGGTACTAGTGGAACTTTTTGGTAGAGATCATCTAGTTAAGATTTAAGAATCAGTGAGCAAATCCATCTCCACATTTTGTGTAGTAGCATTCTTGGTACACTAGTGTTTATGTGAATTTTATCTTGGACAGTTTGAAACAAATTATTGCTCACCTCTGATTGCAACATGAATAAACTTAAGTTCACACGTGGAATATTGCTGTTCATGTCTTGATTTCTTAATTCAGGATCTTGGTTCGAAGGTGACATATGAGTTCAACTTCGCACGAGTTAGGCTGTTCGTGGATTGCAACGACGACAGTGACGAGGAGCTCTGCCTCCCGGGCCCCAACCGGAAACGTCCTACAAATGCCGAGGTATTTCCTTCATTCCCAGTGTTGACTATGTTCAGTTTCATTCAAATTTTGATGTACTTATCAGACTAATAATGCATTGTAAAACCATTTCAGATTGAGGCTAAGGTGGAGGACCTCCGGCTGGCGATCAAGCGCTGGGCACTCCCTTAGGCACCCCTGCAACGAAAGATAGATAGCTTTTGTGTAGTGAACTAGTCTCTCATGAATATCTAGATATGATGAATGAGGCTTTTGTTTAATGAACTTGTATGAATGTGAATTACTTTAGTGGAACTATATGGTAGCTAGTGAATGCTACTATAATTATTACCCGTGATCATCCTTCTGTTTTGGCTTGATCCTTGGCTATTTGATAGCCCAATTTGCATAATAGCCCCAGAGCTCTTTGATCTCTGTGAAGACAAGGAGATAACCTTGCATCAATTCAAGATGGCTAACGCCCATCCTCTTTGAACAATGGGTAAATATTGTTGACAAAGCTTTCAGCTTCATATTTCAAAACCAGGGGAACTATAGTCATATATGAAAATCTAAGATTTCATATTTCAAAAATTTGCTCTTATTATTGATGTGTTCATGAACGTTCTATGTGTATTTCTGATTGCCAAGTATAGAGCAAAATAATTATAAAGCATAGAAACGAAAAAAGTTCAAGCAGACCGAGAACATCTCATGGAAGAAGAAACGAAATCATCTCACAGAAGCAAGCCTTGCGCACAGAAGCATCATACATCAGTACATCAAGACTCCATAAGTCCATCAACATCAACAAGCTCAAGGCTTCTTAACAAAAGTAATAACTTAACAAGTGCAGGACAACATAACAAGCAGACCACGAAACTAAGTCATACACACTACATTCCATTGTTTATAGCAAGCACATTACTAAACAAGCTTCTATTTTTTTGCTACCTCAAGCTCAGCAACCTTTGCCTCTAGTTTTGCCACTCTTTCTGCCAGCACAACATTATTTTTTCCTGCTTCGGCAAGCTGATCCACCATAAATGATTCTAGTCTTTCATGACTTTGTGCTACGGTACGAAGCATTGTCCCAAGGCCTTCCATCCTTGCATTCCACGTGTGGATTGCTTCCCAGATTAAGTCAATTTCATGTGGAGTTACACCAACTACCTAAAACAAAGACAAACTGATGCATTAGAACCGTGGATCAGTGAAGATACAAGGACATTTGAAGCAATATATGGAATGAGTTAAACATTTTTGTTAGGAACATCACCTCCCTAACAGACCTAGTCATCCATGAGTGCATCTAGCAGAACTAAATGAAATTGGTTCTTTATCTAGCATCAGAGAACCTAGCAAAAGTGAATCTATGTATACAGTAGGCAACCCCAAATCCAAATCAATTCTACCAGAGGATCGGTACTAACCGGGGGGGACAGAGGAGGAGGGGGCATCGGGTTCCTGGTGCGTCTGCTCCTCGCGAATCTTCCTCGCGAGTCGCGCCCTTGTTTGGTGGAGTGGTGCTCCACTCGGGGCCCTGCAACAATGGCGGCCGCTGGAGGGGAGGCGGCAATGCGGGTGCGACTCTGCATGCTCCGGCCCACTGCACCCGGGGTGGAGCCAACCATCACCGGCGTTGGAGGAAGCCGGCGGTGAGAGCGAAGCGGCCGGCGGCGAGAGCGAGGCGGAGATTGTGAAATAGCTGTAACCCTGGAACAGAGGTTGGGGAGAAATCAGGAGGAAGGGGACGACAGATATCCGCATTCGACCGAGTTGTTGGTCCCACCTATCGGCAGAGTTGTGGGTCCCACCTGTCGACGGAGTTGTGGGTCCCACCTGTCGGCAGGATTGTGGGTCCAACCTGTTGGCCTAAACCCGTGAGAGATTTCCCCATTCGACAGAGTTGTGGGTCCCACCTGTCGGCGCCCAGATTGTGATGTGTTCTTGAGTTGTTCATCGACCTAATTAACTTGATTCTTTGATTCGTAATCACAGCTACAAACTTGTTTAGATTTCACAAATGACGTCCAAATCAGGAAATTTTTTTTCCTACATTCTTATAAAACAATAATCTAGCTCACGGTGTCCACTGCATCTCATGTTAGTATGTTTCAACAATCATAATTAAGAAATATAATAATTCAATACTACAATCAAGATTTTCAAACAGTATAAGACGTCAAATGGAAAAGTGATGAATACCAAAGTTTCATTGCTCCTCGAGATGAACAAACTTTATTTTGGTCGGATTTTCATTTGACGAATTGGTACTATCACGCAGTACAAAAATGACATGTCTCCAACCAAGTTTCTTAAACTATGAGAGTGAACCTAGGATTAATGAACAATGTGTAGTACCACTTCGTCAAATGAAAATCCGACCAAAATAAAGATTGTTCATCTCGACGAGCAATGAAACTTTGGTATTCATCTCTATTCCAATTGACGACGGAGCTGACGATTGACATCGTCTCCCGAGTCGCTGCGCAGTCAGAGGACGCCATTGTGGATCTCCGCAACCTGCGCGCAACCTGCAAGGCAATGTGCGTGGTGTGCGGCGCCGCCACGGTCGGACGACGACTAGCCCTGAAACGTGTCCTGCGGCGTCGATTCTACCTCGGCCCGGATTATCGCGCGGCGCTCATCACCACACTGGCCAACGTCGGTAACCCGGAGGCCTTGTTCCGCAGCGGGTTGCGCCTCGTGTTATTGGGGAACACACGCGGCGTAATCATGCCGTGCCTCGACCAGCTACGGCACGCCGCGGAGGCGGGGCACAAGGTATCGATGTACGCCCTCGCCCTCTACCTCTACAGGCCCAACAGCGGCGAGGCCGCCGCCGACGAGGCCCGGCGGCTCCTGCGCTTGGTCGAGGGACCCGAAGAGGGGGCGACAGCGGTTCCTTAGAAAAACTTGACTTGTACAAAATGCCGCTCCAGGATCATTTCGGCGACGTGGGACTTACCGCTGTCGGAGGCGATTACCGTGTCGCCAGTGCCGGCGCCCGTACCTCACCAGGAGGATTTTCAGGGTGCAGGTCACGGGTGTGGCAACCACGCAGGATGGCATGCTTGGTACTCATGGCGTAGGTTCTGCAGCGAGGAGTGTAGGATCTGGAACGAGTGTGATTGGTTCTTCTTTACACTCAAGGAAGCGTTAATGATCCGATACAAGGTAAAAAATTTGTGATTGCTGATATTTCTTGATTAATTTGTTCCAGACATGATGGACCATAAAAGACATTCAGGATTTCAGTATACATGTTTGCTTTCTTTCTTGTCTGCTACTCATCAGGAATTCTTGTGTTCTGAAACTTCAGCTGACTGCTAAAATTCTATCAGTTCACAGGATTTCAGTTATCAGGAATTCAATTGTTCTGACAGTTCGTTGAATGCTTTCTTTTTTTTCAGGAAATTTATCTGGCACTGACGAGGGACCTTGCCAAGAGGCTTTGGAGTCATTTTAGTCAGAACTTTGAAGAAATCCAGCTAATAAACTCAAAGCATGTCTCTGAAGTTGTGTCTTTGGTCGATGTGTCTCTCAACTTGTGTCCTTGTAGAGCATGTTTTTGATGATCCTTAGTTGTTGTGGTGTCATCGTGGCTCGGGAAGCCTATGTGTAAACTCAGTCCTCATATATCGTACGCACTGGCTGCCGATCTTTATGTTGGTTACTTAATTTGTGTGATGCATTTTACTCTGGTACGAAATTGATGTGAGGAATGTTATTCTGCTAAAGTTGGTGGAAAGATGATATTCAAAATTTACTTTGAGCACAAAAACTTTTCTGTAAGCAATATACAATAACATGTGTCATCTTGTGTAGTTACATATATAGTAAACAAGAAGTAAACTAGTATAATAAAAATAAAACTATATTTACAAAACTTGATTATGTTCAACGCATCGTCTTTACAAATATATATAAAACTTTGTCGGACCCACTCGTCAGCGGGTCACACGAAAACGCCCCCCTCAAATACGCCAACCGTTCAGAAAATTTGGTAGCCAACGATTTGGAATGTGGCACCAGTTTTTCCATCCGAAATATTTAACAAACGCCCAAACTACCGCGCTACCATGACTGGGGCCACCACGTTGTTGTGACAAATGCCGGGTTATTAGAGTAGTAAGTCGTGCGTCTTTACTTTCCCTCCCTAATCCCCTCGCAGAACCAATCTACATCTTGGTCAGTTAGGGGCCGGGTAGTCGACAACGACCGGCGCCGCCGCCAAGCTGCTTCTTGCCTTACACGAGGATGCCGATGTCCAGCGAGGTGGCAAGGGTGACCCCTTCGTCGTCTGAAGCGCTGCGCACACCGTCGTCGGCCATGCTACCTCTAATGTTCACTCCAACCTCTGGTACGACGACTGCTGAACCTACCAGCAGCATGGCCACCAGGGCTAGGGCGACGGCTGCGCTCTTTGGGTCATCATCACCTTCGTCCCAAAGAGCATCACAAGGTTCGGGCGACACAAGAGCATTCGTCGACGGCCTAGATGCAGACCAAGATGTGGTACCTTCGTCTCAGGACGAGACGACTGAGGCCAGGTACGCTGTTTCGTCGTTCGATCTTTCCCCTCGTACGTACTGCCACCTATATTTCATGCATTTGTGCACGCACTGGTACCCTAGATTTCATGCATTTGTTCACACGATTTGCACACCAAATTTCTTCAAATTATTGAAATGCCATCGATGAATGCGCAGATCAAAAGATGAGGAGATTTGGACCGTGTATATGATTGAAAAGGGTAGAGATGGGGAGGCAGATAAAAAAATACATGTAAACCTCGTGTGAAACAAATCACCCTTGAAAACATAAACAAGTTGAAACAAAAATTAGGGTATCGGAACAGGGACTTGGTTTACTACAAGACTAGAATTCCTGAATCTCCTGCGGAAGCAACACTCACTGAGATCGACTACGATGTCGATGTAGAAAAAATGAAAAAGATTCACGAGGAGGAGATGGTGATCAGCTTAGTTGTATCCAGAGAGCCAATACCTAAAAACCATACCATGCCCATAACACCATTGAAATCCAAAAGTGTTTCCACACATGATGATGATGATGAAGAAGTCGAAGAATCTGATTTAGATGAATACAAACTTTGGCTAGCTGCAATGCATAAAGAGAAGAAAGCCTTGGGTAAGATATGGTACAACCCAATATTTGTATATATATACTCATGATTTTGTAGTTCAGTCACATGATTGAAATTAATTATGGATCCTATTTCAGAATTAAAAGACATATTCAGGGAGGACACAATCGACACATACCAAGAATACTTGAATGTTGCAGGACTACTTGATGACATCAGTAATATCCCTCTCCTAATTTGCAAGCAAATTACCATTCTTTGTCAGACTACAAATTATGCTAGCTCATCATGCCACAAAATTGTCTGCAGAACGGTATGTGGACCCCACCTTCATTTTGCAACACAGGGATGACATGAACCCAACACCTCCAGTGCAGCCTCCATCTCATGCTCGGCGTTGGAAACAGCAGGAGCAAGGAGATGGTAACTTGTGTTTCATAGAAATTACCTGTCTATGCATAGTATGTTTTTTTGTGGGTATTATTACATTTTGTTCCCATGGAATAGGCTCACAAAATGTGAAGAAAAGAGGACGCGGTCCCGTAAGAGCCTTGAAGGTAATCGTCAAGAGAATCAAGGCGTGCAAACAGCAGTTGGACATTCAATTCTCCAAACATGGAGGACCGGTAGGTGATAACTACCGCTCATTCGCTGATGAAGTGGTCATGTATACAAGGAAAAGGACGCCAATCATTGGAGTGAAATCGTGGAAAAATTTCAAGAAAGAAGTCAAAGACGCAATAGCAACTAATGTATTGGTAATAATAAACTTTGCTTTTCAATATAATTCAAATAAAAACTAACATATCAACTCACATAGTATTTGCATGCTATTGTGATTATATAACAGGCAAAGTGGGACATGGAGGATAATGCAGATTCAAGGGAAAAGATATGGGCCATTGCTAAGGAGCGTTACAAAGGATGGCGTTCAACTTTTAGTGCTACGGCCAGGACATACGACAGCTACCACCAGAGAATGTTACATAAGCCTAATGAATTAGATATTGTTGAATGGCACTATATGTTGAAGTATTTCAGTACTGCTAAATTCAAGGTTTGTTCCACATTGTTACTATTACTGAGCAATACATTTTTCATACAAATGGCAATGTCTGAGTCTTTAAGATTTTTGTTCATAACTTGACATTGTATAGGAAAGGAGCGCACAAAATTCTGCGATTCGAGGCCAACAAATGACAAGACATTTGCCAGGCTGTAAGCCTTATTCTCAGCGCAGCTATGAGAAGGTAATAACTGGAGAAGCACATCTCCAATCTGTCTTGCAGGATGAATAACAAATTTGTTATGTTCTTGGCTTAACAGAGAGACCCAGAAACTGGTGAAGAGCCCGATGATATGCAACTTTGGTGGATAACTTACACTAAGCATGGGGATTGGACAGACGAACAATCTAAAAATGTCTATGTGAGTTCTCAATGAATGAGTACATACATTACTATACATAGTGCATGCAATTATAGAATGCAAGCAATTTCTTGTTCAACTAACTCCTCCATCTGTGCCTTGTAAATGTTAGGACAAAGCAAGGAGCGTTATTGCTGAGGCGGAATCAAATGCAGAGAACAACTTCGTTTCCCAAAAGGAAAAAAATGACATGTTCCAGAAGGCATACAAGGAAGTCACAAAGTGCAAATCAACCAAGTTGCATGGTAATGGGTACCTGGCAAAAAACCCAACTAGAAGGCAGCTGCTCAATGCGGAGCGCCAGGAACAAATTCGTAGGGAAGAGCTATAGCATCAGGAACACGTCGAGCTCATGGACGCATTTGGGCTGCTACAAGAAAAAATGTCAACATGGGAAGAAGAAAGGGAAGCAGAAAGGAGAGAACATGCACGACAACTTGAAGAAAGTAACAAGAAAAGGGAGGCTGATCTGCAACAGCTTAGGCAAGAGTTCCTATCAATGCTGCAAGCAACAAATGGACATGCACAATTTCCACAGGTACTGGTCAAGCTAGTTGCATGAATGACTTTCTTTCCTTAGGTTCTATATCTAAATGTCTGTATCCTTTCATAGGTTGTCCTGCCAACATCTGTCCAACCAAACAACAATGTCACTGAATCTGCCGACGTGGCGGTGGCTGCATCAATCACCCAGCAAAACAACATTGTCACTGAATCTGCAGACGTGGCGGCGGCTCCATCAATTACTACAACTGGAAATGTACAAACAGACTCCAGGAATGTGCTCTCTTCTACTCAGGTTGTTCTTGAATTCACAACTTTTTACTACTACATATCATCAGTTACTGATAAAATGACGCCTAATCTTGTCCTTCCAAATGATTGGTTCATAGGAGAAGGAATCTGAAGTCGTTGCTAAACAAGTCTTTCGCAAAACCAGAAGTACTAAAGGTGTTAACATTCCTGAAGCACAATCTGCCGTCCCCCCCGTAAAACAAATTTCATCTCAACAGCTACAGGTACAAGCTGCACAAAGGAGACGACAAAGCACCAAAAAGACATGAGGTGAAATTTTTGCAACTCCTCTTCCTGCTGTGAATGTAATTCATGTTACAGCTGCCAAAGTGTGTTTGTGGTTGTGAAAATTATTTGATGTCATTCTGATAATTTTATGAATCGCAATCAAACTTTGGTTTGCTACATGCTGTTGTTGCACAAATTCCAATATTAGAGATTATTTGATGCTAGCTTAAAAATGTTGTTGACTCTTTTCAGGAAGCCATGTCGAATGGAG
Source organism: Cenchrus fungigraminus (assembly GCA_036936925.1). Taxonomy (NCBI): domain Eukaryota; kingdom Viridiplantae; phylum Streptophyta; class Magnoliopsida; order Poales; family Poaceae; genus Cenchrus; species Cenchrus fungigraminus. The sequence goes on from CM072779.1 coordinate 126,652,347, forward strand.
CAAACAGGTGATGTGAGCTCCTTGCATTGAAGTCACCCTTTGCTGATCAAGTGTTGGAATCCTCTCAAAGTCACCATTTGCTGACCAAGATCTTCATTTCCTATCAAATTAGCCTACTATGTGTTGAAACAATGTCCCGTCCTAAACTTTTCAGTATTTCAGTACTTCGTGTGTCATGTAATAACTCAGTGGATGGTTGAATGTTGTTTCATGAACTATAAATGCATAATTATATATACTTGATGATGTTATTTAATGTTTCAAATTATTGCTGCTATATAAATGAGCGTGGCAGAATACACCTTTCGTTGCAAAGGATAAATCATCCTATCACAACCCGTTTTTTCGTTGCCAAAAACTTTCGACATGAAGCAACCAAACCATTTTCGACGTTGCAAATGATAAGTCATCCTTTCACAACCCTTATTTTTCGTTGCCAAAAAGAAGCGTGGCAATAATAAGTTCAACTTGTAGCAACCCTGTATCATGGTGGTAATAGAGACTTGAACTTTTGGCAACCAAACCATTTTCGAAGCAATAATAGAGGACACATCTTACAACCAAGCAAACTACGTGGCAATAGAGTGCCAAACCTATTGCCTCCATCCTATATATATTGGTTGTAATACAATGTTTCACCTGTAACAACCATCCATATGTTGCGTGGCAATAGAGGATACCACCTATAGCAATGTAACCAATTTCGTGGCATTAGACAATACTACCTATAGCATCGAATCAAAATTTTGTTGTAATACAGGAAATCACATATTGAACCCAAATACCTTTCGTGGTAATAGAGGGGGTTCCACCTATAGCAACCACAATCAGTGCGTTGCAAAACAATGCTTTGCAACGTAAGATTTCACACATTGCAACGCGACTGGAACGATGCAATGGCAACACCAGATGCGTCGCAATAGGATAATTTGCAACCAACACGAGCGCGGTCTAAAGTGCTAGTTGCAACATCGCATTGCGTTGCAACAGCAAAACTTTTGCAACCACCAAATGACCACAGTTGCAAAAGCCTAATGCAACGCGGCCTATCGTATCACCTGGCCCACGAAAAAATTTGGTTGCAATTGTGGCTATTGCAACCAAATATGGCATATTGCAACACATTTTGAGCGTTGCATTAGGGGGAAAATCTAGTAGTGTCAAAACACTTAAACAATATTTTTATTTATCTTCCCGATTTTTTTTGAAATTTTTGAGAACGTCCTGACCGACAAAGTGGGTAGATGTCTGTCCAACTTTTTGTTGCCAAGCTCCTTTAAAAATTTGAGAAGAAACGGAGCACTGAGTGAAAAGTTATGCCTGTTTTAAGAAAGGTATCTCAACCTATGATTTCAGAAAGGAACAACTCGTCAGGAAAAGCAGCGGCGGCTAGGGCAAAACGTCCTCCTAGCGGCGGCACAAACAAACACAGGGGCACGATCCTCCCTGGTAGTAGATGCAAAGCAATAGGTATTCACCAGATAATGATTTAAGGATCAAGTATGCGATGCAAAAGCGATTAAAGCGGCTTGCAACCTATCTAGGGCTTGCACGGCGAGAGGTCACACAAGGCGGCTAGCGATGGCAAATCGAGTAATGTGGTGGCTCGACTTGTTGTATGGCTAATGGTGGATGGGCTAGCAGCGGAAACAAAATAACAGCGACGGGCACGTTGAACTACGATGACGAACACAACCTAAACCAGCAACAAGACTCGACCACGGACACAAACTCAACAAAGCAATCTGAAAACGAAATTGCAAGGCTAAACAGGGTGGTAGGATAGCAGAAAAGTAAATCTTTTTTGGGGTTTTTGTGGACGATAGGTGATGAACACAAACGAATCTAAAGGGAAACACGAAAGTACCTCACGGGAAACCTAGGAATCTGATACCAAATGATAGGTGATGGCCCGATCTTCCGAGAGGTAGAGGATAAGTCGATTGGTAGAGACTCGACATTGACGATCTTGGCTTTGAATCAACACACGATTCGGACCCCGCAACCGTTACACCACTGCTCCGTTGGTTATCAACCAAGAACAACTTGATTGACCTCGCCACGAAGGCTTTTCCCTGCAAGCGAATCGAGGACACAAGCAAGAAAGTAAAGCACGCAATCTGACAATTGCAAATATGGATTGAAGCGAAAGAGTATGGGGTTCAAGTTCTGATCACAAAAGGACTAATCAACACAGTGGTGACGAACAAGAACGGGGGCCCTGAATCACAGCAAAAGACCTCGGCGGTACAGTGTCACACCTGATTTTCCGAAGAAAACCAAATGCATCTCATATGTGCGCCAGGATCAAGTTTACACACATATGATAGACGTCATGAGTGAAATATCATTAAACAGCAATAAAAACGTATAAGAGTTAAACCATTACATTATCTCTTTATTACACTCAGACGTTAGACTCGAAAGTCTTTAAAACGAACAAACGATAACTAGACGAAGCAACTCCGTCTTCAGCTTCCACAGGCACATGACTGGGGGCACGCAAGCCTCAGAACTCATCGTAGTCGCTGAAGTACTCTTCTCCAGTGTTCTCCTCTGAACAGCGGGTAAGCAAGGGTGAGCACACTTATGGTTGGAGCTCAGCAAGTGGGGGAAGATGCAAGGCTATCAAGGATAGGCTAAAGTTTTTTTGCAGCGGTTAGCATTTTTAATGTTGGTCAAATTTTATTAGCAAGCATCTATTTACTAGATGTAAGTTCATACCAACCCACTTAAGCATTTAGGAAAGCATCTCATCTCAAAACCATATGAAAACCACGATTTAATTCCATCTTTATGTTTGATTATCATGTGAGGGTCCAGGCCGCTCTTGACCGTGAGCACGGCTGATCGATCAGTTTTAACTCTGCAGAGGTTGTACACTTTCACCACAGCTCGCGTAAAAGTTCCGAAGAACTTTGAACCCAACCATGCGATGCTGGCCAAGCATCATACCACACTTCCGTGGTGTGATTGCATAGGGACGCTACGAAGCCTTTACAAAGACATGCAAAAGCACCAACAACCCACGACAGTTACAGCTCAGGGCGGACCATAACCCTCCCTAGTGGACAGCACCTTAGCAAAGGCTGCGGCCAAGAGGACCGGGCTATACCCCTGCAACCCCGAGCCCCCTGTGTTCCTTTCGGATAAGGTCACCAGTACAATCGCACACCTAATTAATTGGCTAAGCCAGAGCCATATGGACTGTGGTTGCACTGTTTTCCTCGGTGGTTCTCCATGTTCCGATTAATTCATATGATCTTGTTATTAACCATAAGCATCATCTTCACCATAGTTATCATGATCAACATTCATCATATTGCAAAAGATTCATTTGAACCATCCCAAGGTATAGCAACTAAGCATTTCTACCCAAAACATTTATTTAAAAGGGTTGTTCAAGGTAGAGGGGATAAAATCTAGTCATGTCCTTAAAAAGGTGATTTCCATCAAATTTATGCAATACAACATTTAAAAGTAAACTTAGTTATCATGCAAGTTGTGTGGGACAAAAATAGAATATGCAGGGGGAGAAGTCCACTTGCCTTCCTTTCTTAAACACTGGAATACTTCTTCTTCAAAAACTTGCTCTTGATCCACTTCAACTGGTTGCTCACTTGAAACTGACACGATGTCTACGAGCACACATAAAGACATTCAATAAACGAAACAATACACCAAGCATGAAAAGCTTAAAAAAAGAACAAGGTTTGGCTCTAGGAACACGAACTCAAAAACACTCGGATCTATCGGGAGATTTGGATTATCACAAACAAGAGCTAGCTAGTGCTTGGTATATTTTAATTGAATAAAGATGTGCATAGGTTATTTCAAAGAAATACCCTATTTAATTATTAAGCAAGTTACTTTATATTTAAAAGACGATGTAAACTTAGTCCAATTTTATTTATAAATATTCAAGTATGATTTATGCAAATTAAACATTTAATTTAAAAGAAGCATGTGAAGCATCTAAACGTACAACTTTATATTTCGAGTTCAACTAATCAAATTATAACTCAAAAACATATTTATGTTCATATTAATCAAGTTAACATTTAATTAAGAAAACTCGGGATAGACCTATGTTGCTTTTATTTAGGAAACAAATTGCATAATCATTAATCCATTTAAGTTTGATTATGAAAACCGAGGTATACATCTAATTAGCTTTTAATTGGAAAGATTATTTAAGTAAGATTAATCAAATTAATTGAGAAACATTCTTAAAACACATTATATGGTAAACATTAGCACTAGCACGTATTTTATTGCGAGACGAAACTAACTCAACAAGAATGAGCTTAAACAGGTAACACATAGGATCCAAGGATTAAACAAAGATTAGGAATCTGATCATGATTAACTGTAGACTGCAGATTGGAAGGGAGATTTGCAAAGCAAGGACTAGATAAAAACTAGCTAGATAGATATTTATACATGTTGACTCTTGACGGAAAAGAATACATATGACATAGGCATGATGTCATGCTCACATCAAGCAAGGATTATCGAGATACACTAGTGTGTCCATTTAGTTTGGTCTGCAGGAACAACAAGCACACGCACGCCATCATCTGCATGCTACTGTGCATGCTTGCATCTAGCTTTTGACATACATTGATTTGAAAAGAATAAACATTGCGATGTCAACAAGAATTGAACTACTGAATGAAGTTTGCATGCACCAGCTACTGAATGTGGTGGCCGGCATGATAAACAGAGACAACGTGTGCTAGTGAGTACGCTGGAACTTGAAAACAGATTAGTCCAGCATGAGGGTTCTGTGGTGATTGATGGTGAACGGGCTTGGAACTGATGAGGATGGAGCGGTCGGTACCTGCAGCTTGGTACAGAAATGATGAAACTCCAACCGTGGCAGTAGCTTCAATCGTCGGACGAACGGCGGCAGCCTTTCAGTAATTTTAGCGAGCATCCTCGCCGGACCAGATGGATTTGGGAGACACCATGATGCTGCAGCGATGGAATGAATGAGAACTAAATCACAAAACTGCAGGGCCTTCTTCTTCCACGAGAATGAACAGGCACGTCGTTCCTCCATGGTTGAAGTACAGAAACACTAAGAGATGTGCTAGAATGGATTACGATGCTCAGAAATTGACAAGGAGAAAGAAAATTGTAAAGAGGAGAGTATGGATATCGCACTGATGTGTACCTCGTCGTTGGACATAGCTCCAGCGAGTAGATCAGAACGGAGGTGTTGGCTCTGTTCGCTCGGATGCCGGTGTTGCAGCGAGGAAACGGAGACGGAAGGGAACTGGTGGCACAGCTGCGCCTCGATGTCGTCGATCCCTGGTTCTTGCTTGCTCTGACGAACTCCTAGAGATGCACCGTGTTCCACCAGCGACAGAGACGAACAGAAGTGGCCGACGACGGACGGCGACGGAGAAGAAGGCTGGACTCGGGCTCCACTGGCCGGCGGCACTCTGGCAGTTCTCCGTCGACGGGAAGGGGCGAAACGGATGCTGCTCGACGTAGAGGTTCTTGTGGTGGTGTTGGTTTGTTCCGAGGACGCCTGGACGCTGTGGATTGAGCGGCCGGAACTGAAGCTGCGGCGGAGGCCGGACGAGACGGCGTCGGGTCCCCGCGGTTGGTGATGTCTTGGCAACGAGCGGACGACGACGAGCAGCGGCAGACGTTCGGCTGGGAGAGGCGAAGCTTCTGGTGGCGCTCTCTTTCTCCGACGTGCGGTCCTTGCGACGAATCAGCCGGTCGACGACGATGCTCTGCTTCGGGTAGCGGCGCACGGGCTTCACGTCGCGGCGGCGCTCCGGCGATCGGGCGATGGGATGCGGACAGGGACTGGTGGGGAGCGTGCACCTCGATGTTGTGGTTCTTGTGATGGCGCCGGCTTGGCCTGCACGCTGCGACGGTGTTCTGCTCTGGTTTTGATGGTGATGCTCCGGCGAGCAACGATGAGGAGCTGCAGTGGGCATGCAAGGCCGTGGTGATTTGCAGGCGAGGCAACAGGAGGCGAGCGGCCGGGCGAGCAGCAGGGTACATGGAGGACTTGGCCTGGAGGGAGCCGCAGGAATAGCAGCAAAACCATGGAATGGAAACGGAAACTGCCATTGATGGCCATGATTACTGTGCGTTGAAAGGGGATATTGATTGAAGGGAGCAAAAGTTTCGGGTGCTGTGTCTACGTGCAGTGCATATGTTGGAGGCGAACGGGTGCAGGGCCAGGAGGCTGGACGTGCAGCAGTGACGCAAGCACATGGATGGATTTGGTGGGGAAAAGACTTGACCAGGGGATGGTGGACATGGCTGTCACGAACTGAACGAGGGGAACGGATGATGCGGCGGTGTGACCGCCGTTGATGGCCATTGCATGGTGGGCGGCCGTTACTGGTGGATTGAAGACGAGGGGAACCGAGATGGCAGCATCGTAAAGGGGAGGGAGGCGAGCGCGGCAGCAACGCACTCGTGGGCGCGCGCGGGAGAGCGAAAGGCCGCGAGCCCGCGAGGATGGTAAGCGGCTCGGGCACGGGTGGCCGAGCGCGAGCGGCGTGGCAGCGCGCTGGCGGCACGTCGCGGGCAGGCGACGAGACTCGGCTAGGGAAGAAGACAGACGTGCGGGAGGGCGAGTGTCACAGCCTCGCGGGTAGCGTGCAGCTCGGGCGCCGGCGCAACGCACGGGCGCGTGCGAGCGTAGGCATGGGTTGAAAAGAAAAGAGAAAGAGAGAGGAAGAGAAGATCTCGGAGTTTGATTTTGATGGATTTTGAAAACACCAACTCAAACAAAAAAAACAAATGCAACTAAAAAGAAAACAACACTCATAGAACCATTTTATTTAATTTAGAAAACCAAACAATAGTTTTCTTTAACTAAATTTCCTGTAAAGAAAATAAATGTTGAGAAAATTTTAAAATTATGTCAAAATCGTTGCTTAATTATTCTTCCTAATAACATCCTGAAATCGGAAAATTTCAGGGTGTTACATACAGTGGCTATGACGTAAGTTTCATCCTCGACGGAAATCACAAACCTATTAAACAAAACCCAAGTCTAAACGACGGCGGCTACTAAGTTTTAACCCCTATGGTGTGACCTCGGGTTGAGGGGGCGACCAGGGGGGCTCCTATATAGCTTGTGGAAGGTAGATAAGGGTTGAAACTTCCAACCCACTAAGGCCCATCTAAAACTCTTACTTATTTCTTTTCCACCAGCCCACTTCCCTTCCCACCAGCCCGCCTCCAACATTTTTAAGAAATGTTACAACATTTTTTCAGAAATGTTGATTTTTTCAACATGTTTTCGTCAACATTTCGGAAAATGTTCCAACATTTCTTGAAAATGTTGGACAACATTTTTTACTCTCCCCGATGTTTCAACATTTTGAACAAATGTTCCAACATTTGTTTAAAATGTTGACATTTTTAACATGTTTTTGTCAACATTTTAAAAAATGTTGCAACATTTTTTTCCAACAATTTTTTTGCTTTCTTCACCCCCCGGAGGCCGCCGCCGCCGGCGGCACGCCGGCCGGCCGCGGCGCCGTGCGGGCGCGGAGGCGCGGCCTCACACCGGCGCGGCGCCGGCCGGCGAGCTCCCGCGCGGCGCCATGGAGGTCGCCGAGCTGCCGACCGCGCGCGCGGGGAGCCAGGGGCGGCGGCGCAAGGCACCAGGGGTAGCGCGCGCGGGTGCACTTGGGGCCGGGGTGGTGGCGCAGGCCAGGGCAGGGGCACGCGCGGCCATGGGGCACCACGGGCAGCCCGTCCCGGCGGCGGCGGCGGGCATGCGGGGGGCAGCGCGGGGTTAGGGAAGGAGAGGGGCTAGGGTTTGACGGTGGATCCTAGGGCTCTAGTTAGCTGCACGAATCTCAAACATTGGAGGGTAAGTTAGAAAAAATCTTGCGAAAGATATATAGAATTCTCGGCGACCAAGGGGGGCGTCCTCAACCTGGGCTTAAGGCCCGACATGATATACAACCCAAATGGCCCAAAAAGGTGATGTAGCACCTTGTTGTAGTCACACAGCTTGATCCACGAACCTTCTGTAGCTGGGACCAGAACCAAAACGACGGCGTCGTCGTCCCCTTTCCAACGCATCCTTATACGCCTCGTTTCGATGCCGGATGAGGGAGATATCGCCGAAACTGTGCAGGGATGTTGGCTGAATCCGAACCGAACGTGGCAGCTGAGTTGGAGACAACTTGTAGCGTGGGGAAGGACGTGGCGTGCGCGTATCCAGCGTGGTGATGTCCTCATCACTTGGGTTCCCCTCTTATGCATCTTCTTAGATCTTCTCCCCGAGACTTAGTCTCGCGGGAGGATGGAGAGAGTGGTTTGGAAAGAACAATCATTCCCGGCCAGGATGACTTGCTCGATCCTAACTATTATCTCCTAAGGAGGGTATGAGAAGCTTATCATGTTCCTACGTTGAGGTTTGAGCTGATGTGCTTTGCACAGAAGTTTCGTATAAACCAAGACATCAGTCTCTGCTTTATAATCCATTGGATTCATTCATCAGACCGAAGGAGCACGATCATTTACCGATCGAATGGAGCGCATTCACTTCAAAACTTAAGCCCATCGATCGATGCTGATCAGTCAGGAGAAGCTTAACCTTCATATCTTATGCCTGACTTGATCGATGCCCAATGGGAGTTGCACCTTCCAGCTTATCCATAGCCTCCCATTGGAAGCTTAGGCCAGACCTCGGGATGTTTCCATCGTTCTGATGGGAGCATCGGACCCTCTGCCTAAGGCAAGAGCGAGTTAAATCTCGTTCTTCACCTGAACTCTGGTTCTTGATTGCACATCGGTCGTTGGAGTTTATGCTCTCCCTCTTTGGGGGACGAGTGTCTTTCTTAGCTTGAGTTCACTCGGAGATCGGTTCCTGTTGTTGGAGCACTAGCCTCAGTACTCGATCTTTTCATCTCCGAGTCCCACCACTCTAGTGCTATAGCTCTCGAGTCCCATGGCCACCCTAGGACTGCTTAGGCCCTCTGGGATTATCATGCCTGCTTTTAACCTTGTTATATCTTTTGGGCTCGTGTACGTATATGCACTAACCTTGCAGATCAGAGCTTATCATCACATCACAATATTTGCAAGAGAAATGGCCATGAGTTGAGATAGGAGATCGCAAGACGCCCGCATCCTGAGTATTCTTGGGACTCATTTTGTTTCCCTGAGAAGAATTATCCTTCGGGTATCTTTTGGACACTAACTATGCAGGAGAAAGAAATTGTCAAAGATAGAAAGGAGTGAGGCAAAGGACCACAGGAAGACAACACCATCATGGCGACACGGTGAACACTTCATGATCCCCATCAAAGGTTTCTACACTTTTGGTGGACCAGGTATGTTGTCAAGGTGAGTTCCTCCAGATCATGTACAGTTATACTAGTGGCTTGGACAAAGTTATTATATAGTAGAGGTTGATTATTGAACCCCAACCTTATCCTAGATTTAGCCTAAGCCAATATTCCCATCTCGGGGAATCCACCTGGGCCTTTGGTCCTGAGGCCTGCTTGAGCCCACACGTGAAGGGGAAGGCCAGAGGGGCCCACCTAGGGTCAGCTAAACCCTGGTTCGACCGAAACCCTGGTGCTGCCGCATCCCTTCTTCTTTCGCGTGTGCGTCTCTTCCTCCTCTAGAAACCTTCTCCCTGCCGCACGACGAGTTTCGCGTCGCGCAGAATCCATCTCCTCCAATTCACCTCCCTCAACCCAGCACATCCATGGCCGACTACGGTTTTGCTCACCTCTGTAAGGTGGCCTGGCCCCTCGCCTCAGGAGCAGGGAGCTCCTCTCGTCCCCTCCACCTCGACGACCTAGACGAGATGATGGGATCGCCAGAGGCCAAGACTCCTGAGAGGGGCAGGAGTGTAGAGAGCACTCGAAGGGTACGCACCGACTCCTCGGTTCAGTCATCCCGTCGAGGCTCCTCCTTACCACCTTCCTTCCCAGTCAGGCCGGCCACCATGGGAAACAAGACCACTGCGTGCAAGCGTGTCTTGTTTGACGATCCTCCTAGGCCACCATTGAAGCCGGGAGAGCACTACATTGGCTCCGACTGCAACAGCTACGGAGAGGCTTTCTGCCACACGTATGAGCAGGATGTGTGGGATGAGTTTCCACTCCCGCAGACCAGGTGCAAGATCTTTGGAGAGAAGACTGCTACTGGAGGCTATGGTACGCTCTACCATAAGCCGCCTCAGTGGGAGCAAGACAACATCAGGATCCTCGCTGACATCCGAAGGAATGGCGCCAAAAATACCCTTGCTTTAGCAAAGTTGGTTCACAAACTAGTTGATCTGTTCGTGGAGCATGAAAAGCTAGTTGAAGGGCTGGCCAAGCAGAGGGATGAGTATCATGAGCTCAAGTTTGAGTATCGCCAGCTGGAGGAGGACATGACCCAGAAGCTGCAGAGGCTGGCAGTTGCTGAGGGGAAGGAGCAAATCCTTCCCGAGTAGTGGGGCTTAGCCCCAGCTTTAGCTTATTAGGCGCTAGTCTAGGTCTAGGTTTATTTCCCTTCATTTCATTTATTTCTTTCCATGTGTGTAAGCGCCTAATCATTTTGTTTCTAGAACATTTGAAATTTGAATAAAGTGGCTCACCGGTCATGTATCCCGGTCTAGCCACCCTTGTGTTATTACTTTGGTCTTTTGATTTAGAGGACATCTAGGTTCGAGACAGTGTGGGGGAGAGCCATGACTCCCAATGCAAGCACGACGTTTTCGCACGTACCCACTGTGAGCACTCCGCGCTAGCCGACCGATCATCTACAGAGAACCTGAACGGGACCCGCACGAGTTCACTCCTGTGGAGAGCCTCTCACGGTTCAACTCCTATGCATAGCGCCGGTTTGCATCTCGACAACTCACTCTTTCATTCCTGAGTTTTATAACCATAATTGCCTATCTCTATAAATTAAAACTCGAATTTTGATGCTAAAAGATCACCCAGCTTGCTTGATGCCTGAGGAGACTCACATATGTTTTATTCCTCATTATCTACCTATGCTTGTGAACCATAACCTTCTTAAGGACAAGCATGTTCACCTAAGTAATTGACGAGTATGATATGGCTGGATGATATGATCTGCTCCTCTGATGACTAACTCCCTTGGGTTATTTATGTTTGAAAAAACATAAAACCTCTTGGAAAGGCTCCTCTTTGATAAGGCACTGTCCTACCAGAGCCATATGATGTTCATAGTTGAAACCTTATACTCATATGCTGCTTGTTATTACATTGAGCTTTGTCAAATTCTATGACCCTTGTGAGAATTCTTTTCATTACTTTCATGATCAAGATTCATGTGCACCCCACCTATTTCCCCTTGCTATGCTTCCACACTGGAAGTTAGCATTATATCATTCATCCATTTCATAAAAATAAAGTTACACATGTGGTGTGACCTCTCACTCTAGAAGTATCCTTCAAAAGAGACATGGGCTATGAAAAAAAAGAGACGCATGCTCAGAGCATGATGAAAAAAAAGAGAAAGAATAGCCCATATCCAGAATTAAGGGGAGGAAGGAGAGAGATGGTCATGCAAAAAGGAGTTCCATAATCTTGATGGTAATAACTAGTGTCCATTCCGGGGCTAGTGTCCACCTTACCATCAACCCACAGTCTCATCATATATGTATGGTAATATCTAGCACCCATTTTGGGCCTAGTATCCACCTTACCATACTCCCATAGCCATATCGGTGCACATCTTGATCTGATGGTATGATTTGATTTTCTCTGTGGATCTAGTTTTTGACTTGGCAATATATGTGATGCAAGTATGCTTTCTCTTTTATCCTACCCTGAGCTCCACATATAGCCATCATTAGAAGTAGGATGAAGAAAGGCAATAATTCCTTGGTGAGGACATATACACATTGAGCGATTTGAGAGAATCAAATGAGGAAGCCACCAAGAGCTTGTTTATGAAAAACTTGCAAAACCCCAAGGTGTTTATCATCAGGTGCATAAGTGATTTGATTCACAGCTGTTCTCCTTTTAATTACCCAAGGAGACATGATAGCCACTCCACAGAGGTTCACAGGAGTAGGTATGACTTGAAATATCTCTTATGTTTGTCTTACTCTTTGGTTTTCATGACCCACTTGGCTTTGTTTCCCCTTCACTCGGGACGAGCAAATGTCAAGTGTGGGGGTGTTGTTGATGGCTGTTAAGTACCATTTTCATGGACGTCAACTCCTGCAAATCGAAGCATGAATTGCACATCCACACTAGAATAGGAGCTTAAACTAATACTTTCCACCAGTGTCGATGTCTATTCGAATGCAGGTATTTAGCATAGAAATGAGAAGAAACCATGCACATTCACTCCACTCCAATCCAAGGCACTCGAGTGCTGGCCAATGAGGGGCTGCCACATGGATTCTCCTAGATCCATGATGTCACCAATCCATGTGAAGAACTCTCGACGAATCACACACTGCCACGTCAGCATCACATGGATCCATGGGCCCACTTTGCTAACTAAACTGCCAGGAAACGTGCCATGCAAGGAGGAGGGGCATTAGGGCCCACATGGAAGTGAGCCAGAGGAAGCACGGGCCAAATGGCCAGCTGAGGGTTTCGGCCGACCCTAGGATCGGCCGAACCGACCTAGGGTTGGTTGATCCCTTCCTTCCACGTGTTGCTTGCCCATTGGCTCCTGGCTGTATCCCGGGGTGTTTTGGAGCATTTGGAGCCCTGGAGCAAGCCACTCGCTTGTCTATAAATAGACGGGGAGGGGCCTCATTTCACACACACATCCAAGCTCTCAAGTTCCACTTCTCTCTTGTGTAGCTCTCTCCCCCTCTCTCTAATTCTACCCATGTGAGGTGATTCTCACCTCTATGTGGTAGAATCGGGTTGAGAAGAAATCTAGACTAGGATTAGTTGAGAGATAAAGTAGGAGTGAGGAGTGAGTTGATGTCCTTATGGATGTTTGTTCTTCATTTAGACTAAAGTGAGTATTTCAGCATTTCTTATTTAGACTATAGTGGACATCATGCATGATTGATTTGTTCTTGTGTTCTTAGCTCGTTCATAAGTTAGAGGCTTGTGTTCTTCGTGACACAAGGCTTTGATCCTTTAGAGCTAGTTCCTTAGTTCAAGTCTTGTTGTTGTATCTCGTTTGTTTGCATCCATAGCTTTCTTTCTGCTCCGTAGCTCGATGACTAGTATGATCTGATTCGTTCTCTCTCTAGTTCGTGCTTCTGTATTTATACGGGTTGCTATAGTATTGTTGTGACAGAACCATCCAAATTAATTCTCATTTAACACATAAACCATTCCACTTGGTCGCTATGCGTTAAAGAGGAGTTAACTTCTCGTATCTACCGGATCAAGCCCGGTAAATCACTTAACAAAAGATCGAAGATTGTACATTAAAACTCACACGACGGCGAGTCCAGAGATAATCAATATACCCTTTATTACATCATATTCATCAAAGGTTCATTATTACAAACCAAGTTCCATACAGGAAAGTAAACAGTTCAGAGTTTGAAAACACAGTGGAAATAAAATACTAAACGTCATAAGTAACATCATGGGAGGCCATCCATGATATCACTAAGCACTGTCATCCTCCCACTCACTTCCCAAAAGGGTGGGAGAGAACTAGTCCACGGAAAACCATCATTCACATCAACACCTGCAAAAGGTATCAACAAAGCAAGCCTGAGTATACTAATACTCAGCAAGACTTAACCGTCGGGTGATGGGAACATCACCAACTCTCTAGACATGCACATCTTTTTGGCTAGTGGGTAGTTTTGTTGAAAAGCAACAAAGAGATGATCCTTACTTTCAAGTTTTAGCTCAAAATTCTAGTTAATTATCCATTACTAGGTATGCAACTATGCAAGCATAAGTTGTGCAAACAATTAAGCATACAACACTATTACTTATCAATTCCATCATTATTGGACATAGAGTGTATGGATAAGCAATCTCGGATAACGGTGAGAGGCTGACGATCGATCGATTAATAACCTTGCAAGGTGGAACTAAACACACGGGAGAATGCATACCCCAAGATAACAACTAAAAGCCCAAAGGGCGGGGTACGCACCAACCAGGCGGTTCCCAGTCATCCTCAGTTCAGGATCAATGTCCACAGTCCTAGGTACAAGGATCTCTGGAATTACGGCCCAACGTCCTACTAGACTCACACATGCACCACCGGTTGCAAGTCGGGGGAACGAATCCCAAGATTAGTGGTAGAGAGTTCCCTAGATGGATCAAAAAGGTACTAGGCTTACCGGTCTCATTCCCGACAAATGTTTAGTATGTTCAAACGCTTAACCACAAACCTACTGGCCTGAGCCGGTCCCATGCTCTTACCACGTGAGCAATCCAGTTTAGCATATCTTATGATTCCAACATAAGAAACCTATAGCTCGCGAGTGACGAACATCACTCAAATTTTACCGAGTCCTTAGAGCATGGCAACTAGCGACTTATCATACTAGTATTTGAGCATAAGAACCTAAGATCATGCATCTAGGCTTTCAATTCAACTCCTGAAACTTAATTGCACAAGCATAACAAGATAATTGTATAAGTTGAAAACATAGGTTATGCTCCGGGGCTTGCCTTCACTAGCAAAGTCAGTATGGAGATCCTCAGAACTTGGTTCGGGTCTTGCTGCAAAACCACCACGTTCACCTTCTCCTTCAACTGGCTCTCCTTCAGCTTCCGGCACCAACTCGTAGCTCTCGACCGGATGTTCTACACGACATGCATATGTATAAACTTTAAGTTTTCATAATTAAGAAGGGAGAACTTGGAGCGGATTTAAAGGTTAAACATGGGGTGTATTGTTGGGCACATCACCTAGACAAGATTATATCCAGCATACTCTTCCTTGACTAAGGAAATGTATGTTTGTTATTTATCTTTCTTATTTGATGGTGATTGTGTGCATATTTAAACTAATTAATGTATTTGACTTCACCAAAATAAAAGGGTGTTGTTTAGGGTGTATTTTGATGGAGCTTTGCTATTCAATTTCACATCACATTAAAGGTGACTTTGGTTTTCCTTTTACTCCACTTATTAAGCTTGATTTACTTCGAAAATTAATTCTGGATGTTCCACACACAAACAAACAGAGAGAAAATTTATACAAGCACATATCATGGCAACAAGGCTACTGCCCAAAATTGGCATTAAACTCAGCTAAGAAAAGCACATGAAAAATCTATCATTAACTAGCTGACTTAAACATGATTAAATTCTACAGCAAGATCTATACATGTTCTAGCCTCAAGAATTTACACAGAGCATAAACATGGCATAACTGAGCTACTAACAAAAATTCAGGTTAAATTATGCTATAGATCTAGCATGAAAAATACAACACTTAAACACTGCTGAAAAGATAAATAAATCACATTGCAATCTTAAAGCATGCATTTGAACTAC
Source organism: Cenchrus fungigraminus (assembly GCA_036936925.1). Classification (NCBI taxonomy): domain Eukaryota; kingdom Viridiplantae; phylum Streptophyta; class Magnoliopsida; order Poales; family Poaceae; genus Cenchrus; species Cenchrus fungigraminus. Next base: position 126,667,763 of record CM072779.1, read on the forward strand.
AACTTTTACCATAGCCATATCAAGGTAAAGCAAGACTACTCAAAAATTATCATGGCCAGAAACTAACTACAACATGCTTTATTAAAACATGCTTTATTAAAAAGACTCATATTTAACACCTAAATTAATTAGAGCTAGTTACACATGTCAAAAGCTACTCATAAATTACCATAGCTTCATCTAGGCATATCTAAGCTACTGCAAAAAGATATAACCTATTTGCTTAACCCAATATTTAAAACTAAATAGGAGCTTAAATGCTGACATGTATAAAAATTAAATCATAACTAAAGATATAGAATAGATCTATGTGCCATTTATCTACACAAGAACAAGCATGATCATACTAGCAACATATTAAAATTTCACATGCAGATCATCTCTGGATTTCAAATTATTTCAAATCTATTCAAACTGATCAATTCAACATTATTCAAAAACTAGGTAGAAACTTACAAACTTCCTTTCTAGAAAAGTTGCTTCTATTCATGAGGATTACATAACATTTGAGTTTGCATTTTTCCAATTTTTCTTTGATTTACTATGAATTTTACAAGATATCAGCATTTTAAATCTAGGATTATAGAATCTACTTTCATCCAGACCCTTGATCACAAAACTTATTCACAACGATACCCTCGCATTTACATAGAGGTCCTCGCTTTTACGATTTGAACCCTAGAAAGAAACTAATCTTCACAAATCCAGGCTCGGCGGCCAGGGGAGTTTGCCAGCGGCGAACCGGCGGCCGGGCTCGGTCGGGTGAGGGGCTAGGAGGGGGTCTGAGCTCACCCTAGACTGCTTGGCAGGGTCGGTGGTGGCGGAGCGGACTCCGGTGATGGCCGGCGGCGAGAGGCGGGCGGAGTGGCCGCCTCGGCCCAATTGTCGGCGAGCCGATGACGTCTTCTCGCAATGCGGGCTCAGGGATAGCTTCGCGGAGTCGTAGGGGAGAGGCTCGAGCGGCTGGAGCTCGCTGGGGAGGGGCGGAAGGGGAAGCTCACCGAGGTGGCGGCCATGGCGGGCAGCGGAGCAGAGATTCCGCGCGAGTGCGCCTGGAGCCTTCTTTTATAGCTGAGGGGAGGGAGGGGAAGGGCGCGAGGTGTTCGCCATGCAGGTGTCACACCCGGTAGGCCAGCTGGCTGGCGGCGCAGCGCGTGTGGCGCCATGGCGCTCGGCAGAGCGGCGCGTGCGAGTGCTAGCCGGCGTAGGGGCAGGGGCATCAAGTGCATAGGGCGGGGAGGTGATGTAGTGACAGAAGCAAGTGTCCAAGCCGCCAAGATGCGCTCACCGGCGTGCCTGCTCCTCCTGTCCGGTGTGGCGTCACGACGGAGACCGCGGCGGCGCATGTCGACGTGAATCGCGGAGGAGGGAGGAGGGTGCGAGCACAAACGGTGGGCGGAACGCAGTTTTGGCTGCCACGTAGGCACGTGACGGGACGGCGCTGCGCAGGCCCCCCAGGACGACGGCATACGGGCGGTACGCATGTGATCGGGCACGCACACCGGGAACCGGCGCTCGGCGCGACGTCGAACACGCGCAAGGCGATAAAATCACAAGTCTTGGCAGATTTTGTGGCTGAGTGGACCGACATCTAGCTGCCCACACCCCAGATCTAGGCTGAGTGCTCGACCATGTACTTTGATGGTTCGGTGATGAAAACGGGCGCAGGCACAGGCCTGCTCTTCGTTTCACCCCTCGGAGAACACATGTGCTACCTGGTACGCTTGCATTTCCCTGCATCGAACAATATGGTGGAGCACGAGGCCCTACTCAGCGGCCTTCGAATCGCCATCGAGCTCGGCATCAAGCACCTTGATATCCGAGGAGACTCTCAGCTGGTCATAGACCATGTGAGGAAGGACGCAAGCTGTCACGACGAGAAGATGGAAGCGTACTGTGGTGCGGTGCGCAAGCTCGAGGACAACTTCTTTGGCTTTGAGCTCAACCACATCGCACGCAAGGACAACAAGGAGGCGGACGAGCTAGCCAAGATTGCGTCAGGGCGAATCACCGTTCCCCCGAACATCTTTGCCCATGACCTCACCGAGCCTTCCATCGACCTCAACAAAGCCGCCAAGGTATCTGGCAAGGCCACGGGGGCTGCCCCCTCGAAGGCCACCGAGCCCATGGACGAGGACCCCTCGAATGGAGAACTCGAGACCTCAGACCTCGAAGGGTCCCAGGTGGACGAAGCTGAGGCAATGGAGATCGATGAGCTCACACCCCTCCACGGGACTGGCGCGACGAGTATCTCGCCTGGCTCGACCGGGGGTAGTTACCCCCAGATCGAACCGAGGCAAGACGTATCCGCAGGAAGGCTAAGTCCTTTGTCGTCATCGACAACGCGCTATACAAGCGCAGCACCTCAGGGATCATGCAGCGGTGCATCTCTATCCCTGAAGGTCGAGAGTTGATTCAAGACGTCCACGCCGGTGAGTGCGGCCACCACGCCGCGCCGCGCACCCTCGTGTGCAAGGTGTTCCGCCAGCGTTTCTACTAGCCAACGGCAGTCGCTGATGCCAACGAGGTCGTACGCACCTGCGAAGGGTGCTAGTACTACGCCCGCAAGACTCATCTTCCAGCTCACGTGCTACAAACCATCCCCATCACGTGGCCTTTCGCTGTGTGGGGATTGGACATGGTCAGGCCCTTGCGGAAGGCGCCCGGCGGCTTCACCCATGTATTGGTGGCCATCGATAAGTTCTCCAAGTGGATCGAGGTCTGCCCCATCAGCAGCCTCAGGTCTGAGCAGGCCGTGTTGTTCTTCACAGACATCGTCCACTGGTTCAGGGTACTGTTGATATTTGATTATCGTTGCAAAGTTCGTTTGGACTTGCAAGCGGACAAATCCCTCGTCGTAGTTAAGGAACCCTTCTTCCCTTGAGTGGTGATCCCAAGGTATCGAATCCGTGGAACAATGTGCAATGCAAGATCGATCCAATAAAGCGAGAAAGCACTTTGTTTAAGAGAGGTTTCAAATGCATCTAATCTACTAAAATAGGAGAGGTAGCGAAAGAAAGCAAGAGGTAACCGATCTAGAGAGTCTAGATCGTGCCTTTGTCGTAGTTCCAAGCGAGAGATGAAGATAGCGATAAGAATCTCATAAAAAGCATATGGCTTTAGGTCCAATCCTCAAAGGCACCTACCATACACGTGATCGACATCCTGTCACGATGCCTCGCTTCTTGTGTAGGTGAACCTAAGAGCACGCTCATGGAGAACGTGTTGAAAACACTTGGTAGGTTGGGTATGCACCTCTAGCCACCGCGGCTACAAGAGCACCCTAGGCGATATATCTTAAGTATAGATCGAGGAAGAAGCAAAACCAAGAGAAGACAAAATCGAAAGGGAAACACTCGATTGCTAGATATCTGATTCAAGAAAACTCCATCATAAGTTTGTACATGAATAAGCTCCAACCGGGATCCTACCTTGATCTTGATTCAAGCCTCCGGAACTCCAACGTGGTCTTCCATGCAAGGTTCCCACGCCGGCTAGGTCAACCCTAGATGACTATCACGACCCTCCTCTCCGAGATGGTGTCCCTCAAGCCTCGCTGCTCCTCGGCGGCGGATGACGAATGACTTGATGGTTGGGGCTTTGCACAGGGACTATAAATAACCCGAAGAGGTGCTAGGTCAAAGGGGGTGCCGAACTGGGCCTGGAGTGGGATGGGCTAGCCGGCCTGGGCTGGCCGGCCTGGGCCCAACTTGGCCCAGTTCTGTCCCGGCTTCCTCCGTGTTGCTTCTCGTGTTTTCTAAAACTTTTGCCGAGTTGCATGTGGGCCCTTGACGTCATTTTCCTCGTGGTTTAGATAAGGGTGCTTGGCGTATGATCTCCCGCATCTTCCGTCTAGGTCCCCAGCACTTCTCAGCTTCACGCTTTAGTCCTTGGTTCGTTTGGAGTCATGTTCATCTTGTATCTTGACTCGTCCCGGGCTCCATGATCATCTTGTAAAACCCTTGATGAACTTTACCCGGAAGACCTCATTTTAGCTCTTGATTCCTGTGTAAACAATAAACTCCAAAAACCATGCACAAGTGCGAACTTGACATATAATGAGGGTTAGGATCATTAATGTGAATGTCAAATTAATGCCAACATAGAAGGTAAACAAGTGGCTAGGTTGACGGAAATCGACCGCCAACATCCCCCCATGCTTAAATCTTGCTCGTCCTCGAGTAAGCCTTCAATGGATATCAGGGTTGCCTTTCGATGTTCATACCCTGCACTTGATCATACATGAGAAAACATAATGCTCTCTAAATTTATATTTGTTAAAGTTCCAAAATGTAACTAGCTTTTATCCCTACGGAGGGTGGATATCGGTTAAGCTTTTCCCACAAGAAGTTAATCATGCTCCCAAAATTTTAAATGAATCTCAGAAATTTTGAAATGAAGTGCAAGATGAAGAAAAAGAGCTAAACCAAGTTCAGAAATTTAAACCTCCTTGCATCTTGCTCTTGAACTCTCATCTCATCAAGTCTCTCAAGCCTATTTGTTCTTCTCTTTTCCCCTCTCAATGTATGTATATAAGAGGAAGGCTTTATATGGAGCTTTGGGAAAGTTTAGTCCTACCAAGATATTATAATCGAGATATTATCAAAACAAGACAAGCTTCACATGGTCTTACCGAGACTCGTCAAAAAGGTCATTGGAAAAAATAATGTTCTCAAGGAGGGGGAAGAGAAAAATACACACACTTTTAGACAAGTGGACATGTGCAAATGGCAAAGAGTGATCCCGAGGCACAAACAAAGTCCTCGTTATCAGATTGCACATGGTTGGAAGGATGAGTATGGGTCTTGATCTTGAATCCTCATGACTTGAAATTCCTAATGCATCTAGAGAGCCGGGGAGCTTTATTTATTATATTTTTTTCTTTTTCTCTCTTTTTCAATTTCTCCCTTTTTTTCTTTTTTTTTCTTTTTTTATATGCATACTTTTTTCCTCCTTTCTTTTTCTTTCTTTCATACTTTTTTTTCATCATTTTTTTATACTCCCCTTGAACTCTAGATTACATTGTACCTACCTCCTTGACAACTCCCCCCCATGCTTAGACGATTGCACGTCCTCGGGCAAAGAGGTGGTGAAATTTTGGTGCCAAGGTAGGTATTAAAAGTCCTATTTTCCTTGAGAGAAAACACTTGAAATCTTCTAGGGATCCTTCACACAACTTTTTTGTTGTCTTAGAGGTCTCCCAAAATTATACTCCAATCTTTGGCACCTTCATTCTTGTGATCCTCCTCCAAATATTCATCCATACTCAAGAATTGGGTTGTGGTCAAGGATGTAAACACAAAAAGATGCTTTGGGTTTGTGGGTGGATATCCGGCGAGGTTTGCAAAATTCCCAATGTGGAAACTTACAATGCACGGATAGAAAAAGCTAGCATAAAGATACATACACAAAAACGGAATGACCAGCTTCTTAGTCTCGGGCCAGAGAAATCAAGCCTTGAATCAATGCACCCAAAGATAAATCTTGTACACTAAGGTTTTTGCACTCAATCAAATATAAGGCTTTGGATAGGTAGAGCAACATGCAAGAGGTATTAATGACAAGGTTATCATTACTTTTAAGAACAAAAATAAATCATCTTTAACCCATCCAAAATTCAGAGCATGAGAAAAACTATGAGCCTCATCTTTATCATAACCTCCGCAAAGGATTAAGTTAGCATTTAAATTAATTTCAGATTTGTGTTAAAGAGAGCACTAGCTTAATCATGCATAAAATAAGTACAAAGTTTGAACAAAGAGGCAATGGTCATCATATATCAACTTGGCACAATTTTCCATCCATATTAAAGATGATAAACACGAGGTGAAACTTATTCATGGTGATGGAAAACAAAATCTACTACTACCACACACATGCTGAAAATAAATAAAAAACTGAAAATGCTACGCACGCAAGAATTCGCACACAAACTGAAAAATAAAGGAAAGGAGAAGGAAAAATCAAACCAAACTTGAAAGCATTATTTCTTCTTCCTTCCTTCACTCTTCCTCCAATGGTTGATCCTCTGTCTTTACGATGAGAGCAAGATTTGAGTGCCTCGGAGTGTATGGTGGTGTCGAGGTCGAACGTGTGGCTCCTCCGTGTGCTCTTGCGGTTTGGTGTACCGCATGGATGATCTTTGTGTACCCTTCATGCCTCCAAGGAGAAGCGTGTCGCTCCTTGGTGGTGCCACATCCTCTTCCATGCTTCGTGGGAATTTGGAAATTAAGTGCTTCCGCGAAGAGCTTGTCGACGACACCCTTGATGATGATCATGTCCTCCTTCCAAGGATGGTGCTCCTGGTTTTTATTATCATACCTTGCTGCACAAACTCACAAACAACCTTCCCGGGGGTTTCTTGCCGGTGGAAATACACACAAAGAAAGTATATGGATTGACAAGAATTGTAATGATCAAGCAGGAATTTTTATAGAAGGAAGTGAGGCATGGATTTTTAAGGGTGGTTTCTGGAACTTCTAGAATATGAACTCAAGAACACTGTCGGGGTTTGTTACTGCCGGCAAGTAAATTTATACGAGGAAGCGTGTTCTGATCCGCACGGTAGCACTAGAGACACTCTGGGTTATACTGGTTCGGGCCTCCGGAGAGTAATACCCTACGTCCAGTCTGAGGAGGGGTGTTCTTTATGCTCGGGAGTTTGCAATAGGGAATACAAACAGGTCGGGAGAGGGTGTAGAGCCCAAGTCCCTGGTGCACGAGTGGTTCAAGTAGCAGGAGCCTGCGTATGTGTGTGTGTGGTTGTATGAGATGAGATATTGATGCTAAGTGCATGTGGGGGTGGAGACGAATGTGTCTTGTAAGTGCCTCTGTCTCTCCCTTTAATAGTCGCAAGGGAGGAGTCCAGGGCGGTTACATCGAGTATAAGAGCTAATGTACAGTGTGAGGAGTCCTTCTCTGCTCCGGGCTGTCAGACAACAGAAGCGGCGAAGCACTGTTACGGGACCTTGGGTGACGGTGCAGATCCCGTGCGTCCCAAGCAGCCGTCTCGGGGCCCCTCGCACCCTCCTCCGAGTAGTTAGTCGAGTACGGGGGGCAGTGTACGTGCCCTGACCCCATCAGTGGATCAGGGTCTTGTCTTTTCTTGATACTGTAGGAACGGAGTAGTCTGCACCGAGGATAGGTGACGGCTTGCACTGTGCCATTGGTGGTGCAGCGTTGCCCGTGCCCTCCGTGGTACGATGCGTACTGCACCAGCCGGGGAACGGCAGGGGGATCCGTCTCCTGACACAGGATCGACCTGGTCAGGGCGGACCCGCGTAGGGAGGCAAACACGTGGCGGACCGCGTACCAGGGTATCATGGGACGCCAATGGGGCCTGTGTACCTGCGGCCTTGACGACCAAGTCTTGAACTGGTCGGAGACGGGAAACTACTCGTGTGAGTAGGCGATCTACACCGTGTCTCCCAATGCTTAGGGCGTAGTGTGTACTGTATCATACGCTGTCCAGCATCCATTACACCGTCCACAGTACGATGGCCACTGTGCCGTTTGTGGCAGGGTTTGACGAATCCCTCCCCTGACACCGAATCGGCCTGGCCCGGGCGGACCGCTGCGGCGGAGTGGACATGTGACGGTGCGCGGGGGAGCGTGCGCGGAATTCCCTGGATCCCGATCTAGTGGGGCCGCGCACCCCGTGCCTTCTCCGTGACGCCTGCTCGGGCTGGTGACGGAAACTACTTGTGCGAACGAGTAGTCGTAGCGGCGGGGCGGAAACTACTCGTGCGAGCGAGTAGCCGCGACAGGGAGACGGAAACTACTCATGCGAGCGAGTAGTCGGGAGTGGAGGTGGAAACCTGTTGTACGGGCCGCCATGTATTCGGGGAAGAGGGTACAGGCGGCCGTGGGCTGCCTGTCTTCTGGCCCATGGCGGAAACTGGTCGTATGAGCCTTCATGTGCTCGGACAGCATAACACTCATTGTGTTTAGCCACCAGAGCATGTCGTACGTGGGCCGTGCTGCGTTTTTCAGGGGTCTTGGTGGGCCCTGGTCCATGGCCTCGTCAGTTGCCCCCGAGCCTGGTGAGGGAGTCGGATACTCGCTCCCAGGATCAACTGTCACAGAGACGAGGAGATTTTGTTGTGTTTTCTCTGGTGGGGACGCGCGAGCGGACCCGCGGATTGTAGCCCCTGAGCCCACGGACAAGTCGGAGACTTGTGCGTGGGGTTTAATATTGGAGTCTTGAACAAGTCGGGATCTGGTGGTTTGCCACGTGGTGCGCGTCGTGGGGTGACTCACAGAGATCTCGCGCCGGTCGTGAGATCGCCGGGTCCCACTTCGCATGACGTGGCGGCTCAGTTGTGGGCGGTGCACGGTAGTGGGGCGCGCCTTTTGAGGGGCGACGCTTGAAGGACCGATTAGGCGAACCAGAGAGGGGGGGAGTGAATGGGAGCCGATAAAAATTCTTCTCGAAGGAGATGAGAACTCCAACAAGACGAACACGGCTTCCAACTCACGTCTCCGACCCAACTACCCAAGTTGGTCAAGACCACGCAGCCACTGGAGTGCTACTGGTCCTAGGAACCAACACTCAACCTTCCGAGCCAAAACTCACCGAACCACACAGCGGAAACTTGCACGGCTCGCTGCCTGTGCTACACCGGTCAGACTGATGGCCTGCGCCAGTCAGACCGGTGACACCGGTCAGACCGGTGGACAGAGCCGGTCAGGCCGGTGGCTACAGCAGCCGCACAGCAAACGTTCTAGGAAGCCTCAGTGAATCCTCTAGGCCCTGGAACAAAAACCACCACGAAACACAACCTGTGAGGAAGAAGAACCCCTCACAAAGCCTAGCAAAACAACTCCAAACACGCTAAGAACTGAACAGCAGGACCACGGGACAAAACCACACGGACACGACTGTTCCCCGAGACAAAAACCCACCAAGGGCTAGCACCGGTCAGACCGGTCAAGAGCACCGGTCAGACCGGTCGTGCCTGGGCAGCTCGGAATGAACAGCGCCCGCGAGTCAACTCTTCCAAATCCAACTCCCGATCTCCCGATCCGCTCCACGGTTTTGCACAAGACTTTGGGGATAGTAGGAACACCTCATGGGTACTCCATAGCCAAGATTTGGTCCACCAAAACTTGTCAAATCAAGAGGAATCGAAGAAATCCCACCAAGAACACCTCTAACCCTAGAGCCACGAAAACCCCAAAATCGAGCCCCTTTGCTCACGGATTTGGAAGGGGAATCAAAGAGTAAAGAACCACGAAGGGTTCATGCATACATCCCCCACCAAATCCCAAAGAGAAAGGCCTCGAAATCGCTCCAAGAAAATCGCCAAGAAAGGGCTCCGAAAATCACCAAAAAGGAGAAACGGGAAAGACACATCCAAGCCTTGAGGAACCACGCCGAATCATCTATACATACCAAAGAGGTTCATACAAGGTCTAGCTTGCCGCCCGATCATCCTTCCCTCTCACAAGATCTCACCATGAAGCTCTCAAGCTAGTCCTACGAAAATCCTAAGAAAATAGGAAGGAAAATAGGAAAACCAAATGAGCTAGGGTTCCAAGAGATGGCTGCCATCCTCTCACCACTTGGGTTATATGGAGGCAACCGAAAGACGAAAATACCCTTACTAGCTAACAAGGGATACATGCCCCTCGAGGGCGAAATTGGAAGTCTTTGTCTTCGCACCATCGGACGGATGCCCAGCGACCGCAAACTTGCTTAGCCTCGACGCAAGCCTTGCGATCCCGACGCGTGTCCTCCGCTTCGAAGATTTCGGACTGCGTCGTCGCACACCGGTCAGACCGGTGCTCCTCACCGGTCAGACCGGTACCCACCGGTCAGACCGGTCAGACCCACCGGTCAGACCGGTCTGGAGCTGCTGCACCTCCGTCTTCGGTTCTTCGGTCTTGGCTTTGTGGATCAACCAAGGAACCCAGTGATTTTCTGGTGAACCACCGGAAACCCCGCGAACTCGGTGTAGCCTCCGCCAATCACCACTCATGACTCGGCTCCCATGTAGTCCCGGCTCGACCTTGGTTTTGAGGCTCAACCAAGAAACCGTCCATGACTTCATCTTGCCGTTCTTGTCACCATGCGGCCCACACTTGACCCCGCTGGCCACCGGGTCCCTCGAACCAAGCCTACTTGTCTTCTCCACACCTGGAGGCCTCACCGGCAACGACCTTTCACGCTTGTTCTTCACCTGCACCTGCACCAGTCAAGCCGCAACCTGCACCTGCAATACTTAGCCAAGAATCAGTCCACACCACGTTGTCAATCACTCATCACACCAGGAAGCGACCATCCACCGGTCCTCGAACCACACCTGGCTCTCAATCTCCCCCTTGATGAGTGCATTGACAACACACACGTTTTGGTAACCAAGAGAAAAGGAAAAGAAAAGAAACGACTAAAAGGAACTCCAACAAGCGATCGAAAGCCAAAGAAAAGGCAAAGAGCAAGATCACTTGAAGAAGACAAGTCTCGGACCCCTTAGGCAAGGGCAACGGCTCGACACATCCGAGACAAAACATGCTCAAGCAAAGAGCACAAACCATCAAACCAAAGCTCGAAAACCACAAAGAGCTCCCTCTGCACACATGCAAGCTCCCCCTGAACCAATGCAACTCCCCCTGGACAAATGCATGCGAACCACTTCACGAAACAGAGCAGCTGCAACAGCTCAGCTCTGACCGGTCAGACCGGTCGACACCACCGGTCAGACCGGTGCGCAACATGTGAACAGGACCAGCACTCTGACCGGTCAGACCGGTGACCTCAACCGGTCAGACCGGTGCACAACAGAGCCCAAAAATGGCTCGAAACCACCTGAAAACCTTCCAAATGCATTCAGTAGGCCAAAACATGCTCAAACTTCTCCCCCTTGTTGACAATGCATGAATCAAGCCAAAAATGCAAAAAATGCAACCTAGAGCTTCTCAAATAGACAAAATTCAACATAGGATGCTACACATGTCCAAACGAGCAAGTTAGATACTCTATAGCTTCGTAATGACATAAACTTCATGATCACCAAGTTTCACAACCATTGGGCGAAGCTAAGATAGAATTTAGCAATTTTGCGAAAAATCACCCTCTCATGAGCAAAGTCCTAAACATGAGCAAAACATGTCAAAATGGCAAAGCCACACAAACTTCATGCTAGGACAACCATTCTAAGCATAAGACCATCATAAACACCCACAAGCACCTCATGTCATGTCAAAGCCACCGAGCCATGTGCCTACTTCTATATATGAGACTTCTCATTGGTAGGCATCATGCAACGATTTAGCACCCAAAGCAAATTAGAATTAGCACATATGACATGGGAGCACATTTTTCAAGCAATTTACATTTCATTTTCAGATTTATAATTGGTACATGAAATGTCTTTGCGAAAAAAAGGAACTTATGCTCCTCCACAAGATGAAGCATGGGGGCTAAACATTCATGATGGCAAATGAGCCTTTGGCCCCATATGATCAAAATAAGCTATCCAACCACAAATTAAGCATAGCCAAGCCACAAAAACATGTCAAGATCATGTAAAGGCATTTACTCACAAGAGAGCATACATATGAAATTTTCAAAAACATAGCCATCAACCATGGATACAAACCAAGATTATCAAGAGCTAAGCCAAACTAACCATAGCTTACCAAATTAGCTCACAAAGACATATATATCATTCCATGGTGAACAATGTATATAGGAGAAGCCTTTCCTAAACAATGCATATGATACAAAATGCATGCAACCTAAGATACAAAGATGCCTATACATCATGTTACATATGCCATGCCAAATGCAAGAAATGCACAAAGGAAAGCTATACATATGCTACAAAGGAGCTCCCACACGCCAACTCAAGAAATCAAACAAACACCAAGCTCCCCCCGCAAACGAGTGAAAGTTGCTTGATCTAGGGGTTTGGTGAAAATATCGGCTAGTTGTTCATGTGTGGGTACATGAATCAAAGCTATCTTCCCTTTCTCTACGTTGTCTCTCAGAAAATGATACCTCACTTCTATGTGCTTGGTTTTGGAATGGAGCACTGGGTTCTTTGCAACGCTTATGGCACTGGTGCTATCACAATGAAGTGGGACATGGGTATACTCCTCACCAAAATCACTCATGGTGTATGTGATCCAAAGGAGCTGAGAGCAACAACTAGCTGCGGCCACATACTCTGCCTCGGTAGTGGATTGAGCAACACTCGACTGTTTGCGGGAAGACCAAGATACCAAAGAAGAACCCAAGAACTGGCAAGTCCCAGAAGTGGACTTCCTATCCAACCGACACCCGGCAAAGTCCGCGTCTGAAAATCCATGAAGCGCCAAAGAAGAAGACGCAGAGTACCAAAGGTCGAAGTCGGGAGTGTGTCGCAAATACCTGAAAATGTGCTTGACTGCTTGCCGATGCGAAGTCCTCGGAGAAGCTTGAAAACGAGCGCACAGACACACCGAGAATTGAATGTCCGGCCTCGTCGCCGTCAAGTAGAGGAGTGACCCGATCATGCTCCGGTACTCCTTCTGGTCCACGTGTTCACCTTCCTCGTCCGCATCGAGAACTGTAGTCGTACTCATAGGCGTCGCCATGGCCTTGGAGTCCTCCATCTTGAACTTCCTCACAATGTCCTTGGTGTACTTAGCTTGGTGCACAAATGTTCCTTCCTTTGATTGCTTGATTTGTAGCCCAAGGAAGAACTGCAACTCGCCCATCATGCTCATCTCAAATTCCCTGCTCATGTCTTCTGCAAACCTTGCAACAAGAGAGTTAGACGAGCCACCAAAGACAATATCATCCACGTATACCTGCACAATCAGGATATCTCTGCCCTGCCTGAGGAGAAACAAGGTCTGGTCGACCTTCCCCATCTCAAACCCTCTCTCAAACAGGAACCCCCTCAACCTACCATACCAAGCTCTAGGCGCCTGCTTCAACCCATACAGCGCCTTCCTCAACTTGTACACCCGGTGAGGGTACTTCTCACTCTCAAACCCCGGTGGTTGCCTCACAAACACCTCTTCCTCCAACACGCCGTTCAGAAAAGCACTCTTCACATCCATCTGGTACAACTTGAACCCTTTAGCCACGGAAAAGGCTAGAAGGATCCTGATCACCTCCAAACGAGCTACAGGAGCGAAAGTCTCCTCGTAGTCGATCCCCTCTTTCTGACTGTACCCCTGAGCAACAAGTCTCGACTTGTTCCTCACCACTTCTCCTTTCTCTCCCTCTTTATTTTTCCACACCCATTTTGTCCCAATCAGCTTACACCCTGGTGGAGGGTCAACCAACACCCAAACTTGGTTCCTCTCAAAATTCTCCAACTCCTCATGCATCGAGTTAACCCAATTATGATCAGATAACGCGTGTCCAATGTCTTTGGGCTCAAAGGTGGCAACAAAAGCAGCATGAGCGAAATGAGAATTGTTCCGAACCCTCGACCGTGTAGTACGTTCATTCATGTCGCCGATGATTCTCGAAGCTGGGTGATCCACTTGCACTCGTCGGGGAGGTTCTCGCCTTGATGCTACCTCCCCCTCAACAGCAGCTTCACCTTGATCTGGGTTTGTCGTTGTAGGTGTGGGAGAGGGTCCATTCTCGATCGTCGTCGAAGTAGTAGGTACATGTTCAGCCGCGGGCATCACGCCGCCATCTTCATCATCTCCATGTTCATGCTCCTCCTCCTGAAAGATCTCCTCGCCAAGTTCGTCGTCACCTGCACACTCAAAAACAAGCTGACTACGTGGTTGTGTCTCGTCGAAGGTTACCTCGCAAGTCTCCACGATTTGGTTAGTTTCAAGATTGAGCACACGAAATGCTCTAGAATGAGATGCATAACCAAAGAAAATGCCATCGACAGACCTAGCCTCGAACTTGTCCAACTTCTTCCCTTTCTTCAGAATGAAGCATTTACAACCAAAGACATGGAAGTGACTCACCTTGGGTGTGCGACCGTGCATCAACTCATAACAGGTTTTCTTCTTGTGAACCCTGAGGTAGATCTTGTTCGACACATGGCACGCGGTATTGACCGCCTCAGCCCAGAACCTTCTCGGAGTCCTATGCTCGTCGAGCATCGTCCGAGCCATCTCGCACAAGGTCCTGTTTTTCCTTTCCACCACGCCATTCTGGGGAGGCGTATACGGACTCGAAAACTGATGTTCAAGGCCCAAGTCATGGCAAAAGGTTTCGAAGCGAGAGTTTTTGAATTCCGAGCCATTGTCACTGCGGATCGCTCGTATGGCATCTCCGTGCCTCTCGTTTCTTAACCTCAAGACAAGATCTCGAACAAAACCAAACGTCTCCCCCTTCTCCTCAAGAAATAACACCCACGCATACCGAGAGTAGTCGTCCACCACAACAAGGACATACTACTTCCCACCCGCAGATCGCACACGAGCTGGGCCAACAAGGTCCATATGGAGCAGCTCGCATGGACGCTCAGTCATCACATCGATGAGAGGCGGGTGAGAAGAGGCTACCATCTTGGCATGCCTACACGGCGCACAAACCAACTCTTTCTCAAACCTCAACCGTGGCAATCCTCGGACCAAATTGAGTTTACTCAAGCGAGACAGAAGGTCAAAGCTCAAGTGACCCAACTTCCTATGCCACTTCCACAACTCACTCGAAGAACCAGCCAAGAAGCAACGCTCCACACCAGAAGACTGAGAAAAATCAGCTCGGAACACCTGACCCTCGGGAACGATCATGCAAACAAGATCCCCCCGAGAATCTAAAATCCGAGAACCACCAGGCCGAAACAACACCTCAAAACCCTCATCCCACAACTGGGACACAGAAAGCAAATTGTATCCAAGCGATTGAACAAGAGCAACACGCCTGAGAGTGATCTTGTCACTTACCTTAATCTCACCTTCTGACAGCACACGCCCTCGCCCATTGTCCCCAAAAGTGATGTACTTCTTTGTCACCACCGGGACGAGACTTGAGAACCACCCCTTGTCTCCGGTCATATGCCTCGAGCAACCGAAGTCAATCAACCAAATGTTCTTCAAGTCTCCCACCTGAAATTCAAAAGCGAGCACGTGAGTGAACAAACGACTCAGCACTGGGGTTAGTACCAAAAGAGTAAAACCAGTGCCGAGCCATTTGCTCCAAAGTGGGGTTAGCACAAACCAAATCATCACGCCTATCAAAGCTACCACCACGAACACCACCACGGTAACCACCACGAGGGAACCAACCCTCTCTAGCTGGAGGAGGACGAAAACCACGAAAGGGAAACCGTGGATCGTTCCTCCTCTCCATCTCAAAGCTACGACTCTTCTCACCCTCGTATTGAGCACGAGGTGGAGAACGCCTAGCAAACTGACCACCTGCAAACTTTCCAGACCAACCACCAGAACCACGACCTCCAGAACCAAACCGAGCATCCTCACGAGCACGAAACCCGACTCGCTGTCTGCCCAGACCTGCACCGGTCTGACCGGTGTAGTACACCGGTCTGACCGGTGTGGCTCAGCCAGCAACAACACCTGCAGCCTTCCGGTCTCCCCAAGCCGGAACCGTCCTCACAATCGCCTTGGCCCTGGGCATCTGCATACGAGGCTCAGGTACACCATTAGAGGGGTGGTACCTGTCCCTGTTAGCCCACTCTCTAGCCATTCTCTCCTCACGCTTCCTCTTGAAGCAAAACTCATCCTTGTGACCATCTCTCCCACAATACCCACAATGGAACTTTATGGGCTGTGGCTTAGGCTTAGGCTTGGGTTGGGGCTGCCCACTCGTCTTCTCTCCCTTCTTCTCTCCTTCCTCACCTCCCTTTGGGCTCACAAACTTCACCAGTTTCTGAAAATCATTTGTTGGGTGAGGGAATATGGGTGGATCTGGAGTAGTGTCAAGTTTGTTTCTGAGATGGTGAGGCTTGGGCTCAAAATTGTTCTTGTGTCTGTTTGGTGGTGGGATAGGAGTCTCTCCAACTCTCTCAACTCCCTCACCACAGTTCTCTCCAAGCTTGTCAGCCCCAAGTGCCTGACCATCATAGCGTTTGAAAGCCGCTATCATGATACCAAGCTGAGGCTCCTGACCCGACAACCAGCTCATACATTTTCTTAGCTCATCATTCTCATCCTGCAAGCGATCAACATAATGTGCAAGCTCCAAATTCTTAACCGCATGCAATTCACAAGTAGAGCAAGAAGTGGGAACAGGCTCTTTCAACTTAGCCTCAAGCGAAACAGTGTAAGCATGCATCTCATCAATCTTTCCATGCAAAACAGGGCAAGAAGTGCAAGCACCTAGCAAAGCAGGTCTAGACTTAAGCTCAGCCACTTCAACCCTAAGCATATCTAGTTCATCACAAGTAGAAGCATGCTTATCCTTAAGAGCAGTAAGATCAGCTAGGTACACAGAGCAATCACAACAATCAATCTCATCAGAAACCACAGGAGAAGCCTTAAGCGAATCAATCTCAAGCTTAGCATCTAGGTTCTGGGTTTCTAGCTCAGCCACACGGTTCCTAGCATCTTCTAGTGAGGCCCTAAGCTCTTTCCTCATCTTCTTGGCCTCTCTAAGCATGTGATCGCGGTTATCAAGCAAGTCAACCAACTCATCATTCTCCTTGCGCAAAGAAGAGAGCTCATCACATACCTCATCCTCGGAGTCTGAGTCCGAGTCACTCTGGTGGCTCTTCTTGCTGCCGGAGCTACGGGCCATGCCGCAGAAGCCATCTCTCGCGAAGCAGCTCAACCCGCTCAAGTTCCTGGATGACTTCTTGTTCTTGCGCCGATCACCTTCATCTTCACTGCTACTCGAGCTCGAGGAGGAGTAGGCGGAGCTGGAGTCGACGTCGCTCGCTCCGACCATTGCTCGGGCCTTCCTGCCGCGGCCATCCTTCTTCCTCGACCGTCGCTCGTCCTTGTGCTTGTTCTTGTGCTTGTGATCGCGCCTCGATCGGTACTTGCCATCCTTGCTCGATCGGTGCCTGTAGCCGTCCTTGTAGCCGTCCTTGTTCTCCGTCTTCTCCGGGCAGTCGGCGACGAAGTGTCCTGGCTTGCCGCACTGAAAGCACGTCCGTGCTGTCCTCCTCGTGTTCACCCGGTTCTCGTGCAGCCTCTCGAACCGCCTGGTCAGCAACGCCAGCTCGTCCTCTCCAAGCACGTCGAACTCCTCGTCTGGCAAAGACATCAAAGAGGACAGAGAGTACATCCTTGAGGATGCGTTAGCGTTAGACTTAGCTCCTTTGCCACTAACGAGAGCGAGACTATGAGAATCAGTCGGGCTCTCGATCTTGGCTGTCATACCACGGTCCAACTCAGCCGACTTGAGCTTCGAGAATAGCTCGTTCACCGTCAAGGTGTCATACTTCTCGGACTCAACGATAGCCTCAAACTTCCCGTCCCATACGGTACGATCCAACGAGTGCAAGAGCTTCACGGCTCTATCATGATCATTGTATGGGAGGACGTCCACATTGGCTCTCATGTTGTTCACAACGACCGTAAATCGCTGGAAAAGGGCATCGACGGACTCGCCGGGGAGATGAGTGAAGTTCTCGTACTCTCTCCGGTAAGTCGCGTACATCCGAGCCTGAACCTGAGCATTCCCAGCATGAGCATCCTTCAACTGCTCCCAAATCCTACAAGCTAAGTCCTCTGTCTGAACCCGATCGAATTCAGGTGGACACAGGGCACGAAACAAGTAGTCGACAGCCTTGTTGTTGGCTTCGAACATATCCCTCGATCCTGGAGCAAGGAAGTTCATCGGATGAACATAAGCTGTGTTCACCGTGACATCCCAAAGGATCTGACCCTTTCCGCAGAGGAACGCCGCCATCCGCCTTTGCCACATCTGGTAGTTCTTCCCATCGAAGTGCGGAGGACCCGAACCCCGTTCCTGGTACGCCATCTTTGGATCTTAGACTGGTAAGAGTCAATAAAGACCCGAACCGGCTCTGATACCAATTGAAGGACCGATTAGGCGAACCAGAGAGGGGGGGAGTGAATGGGAGCCGATAAAAATTCTTCTCGAAGGAGATGAGAACTCCAACAAGACGAACACGGCTTCCAACTCACGTCTCCGACCCAACTACCCAAGTTGGTCAAGACCACGCAGCCACTGGAGTGCTACTGGTCCTAGGAACCAACACTCAACCTTCTGAGCCAAGACTCACCGAACCACACAACGGAAACTTGCACGGCTCGCTGCCTGTGCTACACCGGTCAGACCGATGGCCTGCGCCGGTCAGACCGGTGACACCGGTTAGACCGGTGGACAGAGCCGGTCAGGCCGGTAGCTACAGCAACCGCACAGCAAACGTTCCAGGAAGCCTCAGTGAATCCTCTAGGCCCTGGAACAAAAACCACCACGAAACACAACCTGTGAGGAAGAAGAACCCCTCACAAAGCCTAGCAAAACAACTCCAAACACGCCAAGAACTGAACAGCAGGACCACGGGACAAAACCACACGGACACGGCTGTTCCCCAAGACAAAAACCCACCAAGGGCTAGCACCGGTCAGACCGGTCAAGAGCACCGGTCAGACCGGTCGTGCCTGGGCAGCTCGGGATGAACAGCGCCCACGAGTCAACTCTTCCAAATCCAACTCCCGATCTCCCGATCCGCTCCACGGTTTTGCACAAGACTTTGGGGATAGTAGGAACACCTCATGGGTACACCATAGCCAAGATTTGGTCCACCAAAACTTGTCAAATCAAGAGGAATCGAAGAAATCCCACCAAGAACACCTCTAACCCTAGAGCCACGAAAACCCCAAAATCGAGCCCCTTTGCTCACGGATTTGGAAGGGGAATCAAAGAGTTAAGAACCACGAAGGGTTCATGCATACATCCCCCACCAAATCCCGAAGAGAAAGGCCTCGAAATCGCTCCAAGAAAATCGCCAAGAAAGGGCTCCGAAAATCACCAAAAAGGAGAAACGGGAAAGACACATCCAAGCCTTGAGGAACCACGCCGAATCATCTATACATACCAAAGAGGTTCATACAAGGTCTAGCTTGCCGCCCGATCATCCTTCCCTCTCACAAGATCTCACCATGAAGCTCTCAAGCTAGTCCTACGAAAATCCTAAGAAAATAGGAAGGAAAATAGGAAAACCAAATGAGCTAGGGTTCCAAGAGATGGCTGCCATCCTCTCACCACTTGGGTTATATGGAGGCAACCGAAAGACGAAAATACTCTTACTAGCTAACTAGGGATACATGCCCCTCGAGGGCGAAATTGGAAGTCTTTGTCTTCGCACCATCGGACGGATGCCCAGCGACCGCAAACTTGCTTAGCCTCGACGCAAGCCTTGCGATCCCGACGCGTGTCCTCCGCTTCGAAGATTCCGGACTGCGTCGTCGCACACCGGTCAGACCGGTGCTCCTCACCGGTCAGACCGGTACCCACCGGTCAGACCGGTCAGACCCACCGGTCAGACCGGTCTGGAGCTGCTGCACCTCCGTCTTCGGTTCTTCGGTCTTGGCTTTGTGGATCAACCAAGGAACCCAGTGATTTTCTGGTGAACCACCGGAAACCCCGCGAACTCGGTGTAGCCTCCGCCAATCACCACTCATGACTCGGCTCCCACGTAGTCCCGGCTCGACCTTGGTTTTGAGGCTCAACCAAGAAACCGTCCATGACTTCATCTTGCCGTTCTTGCCACCATGCGGCCCGCACTTGACCCCGCTGGCCTCCGGGTCCCTCGAACCAATCCTACTTGTCTTCTCCTCACCTGGAGGCCTCACCGGCAACGACCTTTCACGCTTGTTCTTCACCTGCACCTGCACCAGTCAAGCCGCAACCTGCACCTGCAATACTTAGCCAAGAATCAGTCCACACCACGTTGTCAATCACTCATCACACTAGGAAGCGACCATCCACCGGTCCTCGAACCACACCTGGCTCTCAACGCTTCGGCGGATGGAGGACGTGGCCCGAGGCGACACGGGCATTAACTGCGGGGTAGATGTAATCATTCCCCAGTTTATATATTGCTGGCGCCGGCTAGTTTTTTCCCCCTTCTGCTTCCTTGTGTTTTCCGCCGCCGTCGTCTCTTGCCTTCATCTTTGCACTCGCTGCACACACCGCAGAGCTCGCCCCGCCTTCTCTCGCAAGCCAGAGACGCCCACTACCGCCACCACAGTTGGTGCGATGTCGAACTTGTCGTCTTCGACGATGACCTGGTCCGAGCTCGACCGCCTCGCCTCTGACGGCATGCTGTCGCCGCTAACCACGGCAGAAGAGTGGAGGGTGCCTGGGCCAGAGGGCAGCCCTCAGCCCCCGGTGGGGTACGTGGTCTCGTTCGTGTTGTTCCACGAACGAGGATTCTCCGTCCCGGCGGGACGGTTCATCTGCGCCGTGCTGTAGGAGTACGGCCTGGAGCTTCAAAACCTCAACCCGAACGGCGTCTAGCAGATGGCGGTGTTCGAGGCCTTATGCGAGGAGTACCTGGAGTAGGGAGCCCACTGGGACCTGTTCCGGTACTTCTACAAGTTCGTCGTCATCAAGGATCACAACACCGCGGCGGCCATCGGGTGCGCCGGCCTCCGCGCGAAGCAGGGGAGGATGGAGGAGTACATCCCCACCAACCTGACTACCTCCAACAGCGGGTGGCACCGAGGGTGGTTCTAACTCAAGAACGACCCCGAGAACCCGCTGCCGGAATACACCAACCGCTGGTACGATCGGGCACCGGCGAGGTGGAGCTACGGGCCGGAGAAGAAGGATCGCCCCCGGTTCCTCGACAGCGCCCTCGCCGCACTCACAAGGCTCCGCGACAATGGGGTGAACTTCATCACCCTGATTGGTGACTACCATACCCGGGGGGTTTGTCCCGCTCCGTCGCAGCGCGCTGCGCCTCTGGGAGATGACGGACGACCGGGCCCCTTTTGAGGGGACCGTGACCGCTCGTTCGCTGCCTTCGCTGGACGAGGTCCAGTGCCGGGTGTCCCAGGCCACCGGGGTCACCTGGATATTCTGGCCATCGTCGGGCGTGTTGCAGATGCTTCCCTCTCCGGCCACTGTGGAGCTGGTATGTCCTCTCTCGTCCTCTTTTCGATTTGTCTTTTGTGGGTGAGGGCGGTAATTACTCTTATGCTTGTGCAGATGAAGGATGTGCGCATCCTCGCCTCTCGTCCTCCGCTAGAGGAGGACCGGGTGATCACCCGGGAGACCGCCGCGCGGCAGCAGCGACGAGGGGAGAGCAGGAGGACACACCAGCAGAAGGAGATAGCAAAACGAGAGAGGAATGACAAGCACGCCTCACGACGGCGCAACTGGGAGAGGGACGTCTCCAACGACTAGGATCCCTCGCCGGTGCCGTCGGACACGGACGAGGATGAATCCCCGTTCGAGTGGACCGACGAGGAGATGGTGCCGGCCTCACGGTCGCGCGGCGGGTCGGCGTTCGCCTCGGCCGCAGCTGGCGCCAGCTCGAGCCGGCAGGCGCCCCCCTCTTCTTCCCGGGCTGATCAGCCCGGAACGAGCAGTCGTGCTCTCCGACGGGATCACCGCGAGAGGGGCAGGAGCTCCCCGCGGCGTGGCGACTCCAGCCGCCACAAGTCGAGGCGCGATGGCTCACGCCGCTACTCCTCGCGGCGGAGGTCTCACTCGCCCTCCGTGCGCCCGTCACGGGAGCCACGGAGCATGCCGGCGGCCTCCCCGCCTCCAGCAGCCCAGAGCGGGGGACCGCCACCGACCCAGCAGTGCCTCGCGTCGATCGTCATCGCCAGGGGCGGACCGGTCTCTTCCCCGGCATCGGCTCCGGTAGCGGGGAGCAAGAGGACGACGTCCTCGCGCAACCCCACGATCGGCTCCAAGCGGCCCCGTCGCGTCGCAGAGGGGTGAGTTCAGAGTTGCAGTCTTCTAGTTTTTGTTTCATGTTTCTGCTTGTCGTCGTGACATTCTTCTCGGTTCAGGGCGCCCGACCGCCGCACCATGAGGCCGGCGCCTGTCAAGGCATTGGGCCGCCTTGCTCAGGCGGCCAGAGACGCACCGACGGCGAGCAACCCGCCGTCCTCCCTTCAGTCGGGGGTGGCGGTAGAAGAAGCAGGTGGGTCTAGGACCCAGGTGATGACCATCCCCCCTCAGAGAGCTGCGAGCCCGGCTCGCAGCGACCTGTCGATGGGACGATGGGTTTGGGGGGCGAGGCCCCCACAGAAGAAGCGCTCTCGGCCCTTGCGGCCGAGTTGGCGAGGTGCCTGTCTGGCGCCTCAGAGCAGGACCAAGAGGACCCTTCTCCCAAGGCGCGGGCGGGCGATGACGAACAGCCAGCCCCCGAGTCATCGACGGGGGCGGGTCATGATGATGCAGACGCTGAGCGGCCAGCCCCCGAGTTGCTGGAGGGGACGGCCGCTACCGCCGCGGGCTTCGAGACCCCAGGCCCCAAGCCGCTGAGGGGAGCGGGGAGCGGCACGACGGAGATGAAGATGGAGCCTCGAGCCCCCGAGTCGGCAGGGGGCACGGGGAGTGTTGTCGAGGTGGTGGAGGCGGGCGACCGCACCTCTGCGGATGTTTCTGCTGCGATGGTGATCGTGGTGACTGAGGGGGTCGTCCCCATTTCGTTGGTCGCCGCATCAGACGCTGCCCCTGCGGAGGTGATTGTCATCCCGGCGTCGCCTTCACCGGCTGTCTCTCCTACTGAGGTGGCGGGCGAGTAGCTGCCTCCCCCGATCGTAGAGATCGGGGAGAGCTCGAGGGAGCAGGGGCCGACCACTTCGACGGCGGAGGAGGAGGAGGAGATGGAAATCCCGCCGCTCTGGCTGGTGGCTGTGTCGCTGGTTCGGGCCTCAGTGGGCCCGGACCTGGACAGTGACGCGGAGCTGGTGGCTCGCCGCCGCTTGGAGCGTGGCTTGCGCCTGAGCGAGATGGGGCTGCGCCAGTCGGAGCAGGCGATCAAGGATCTGGTCCCTGCCTCGAGGATGAGTCCCTCTTCTTCCTCATCCTTCTTTATGCTTATTTTCCTTCTCTTCTTAGTCGTGCGACTTGTATGTGATTTAGGAACTTGTCGGGCGCTCCTAGGACAGGGCTCGGGCCTTCGAGGCGCTCCGCGCTGAGAAGGTCCAGCTGGACACGCAGCTGGCCGCAGCCCGCCTTACGGCGGCGGACGGCGAGGCCAGCCGGGCAACAGAGCGCGCGTCCCTCGAGGCGAGGACGAAGGCCGCTGAGGATTGCGCGGCCACGGCACAGGCAGAGAAGGCTGCCCTGGAGGAGAGGCTGGCCGCGGCGGAGCAGGTGGCGGTGGAGTTACGCTCCAACGCTGAGGCCGCTGCCCGCACCGCCCGCCAAGAGAAGACGGAGCTCGAGACCAGAGCGGGCCGGGCCGAGTCCGACCTCCAGGTGGCTCGTGAGTAGGTGACGACGCTCGAGGCCCAAGTCGGCACCGTCATTGCTGAGAAGGGCCGCCTCGAGGAAATTACCCAAAAGCGTGAGGATGACATCATCGGTGAGTACCTCGCGACATGCTATCTCTGCTTTCTGCTTCCATGCGGTTTCTTGATTCGAGGCGTCGTCTTTCTTCTGGGATGTACAGCTCTCCGCGTGGACTGCACCAACTTGCAGAAGCAGGTCGCGGAGCACAAGAGCGCTGCGACCACCCGCCTCGTCGAGAACCAGAAGCTGGTAGAGCTGGTCCAGGAGGCTAACGAGAAGCTCAACAGCAAGAGCCGTGCCCTCTTCATCTCTTGCCTTCCTTGGATCGGCTCATTTTTTGCTGATATTAGTCTCCTCACTTTTCTCCAGAGGTCGTGCCCGAGCTCGAGCAGGAGTGAAAGTCGCTCACGGGGGCCCAGACCGAGATCCAGCAGTTGGAGACGATCCGCGACAGGATGGGAGCAGCCATCATCAAGGTGTGCGACGAGCTCGGTGTTCCTCTCGGCCATCTGAAGGACCGCTTGGAGTTGGTCCCTGCGACAGCTCATCAACAGTCGATAGATATGGCTGGTGACGCCGTCCGCAGGGTGGTGGCCATCTTCTTGTCGCACTACCCAGACTTGGACAGAAGGCTGCTTGGCCAAGGATGGTGCCCGGGCTACACCAACGAGCAGTATGATAGCATCGAAGAAGGCACCATCGACTTCGCCAAGGCCATGCTGGGTCACACCCTCCACGATCTGGGCCTGTAGAGAGAAAATCAAGTTGCCTCTCGGAGGCTTTATGATCATGCTTGTAAAAACTTAAGGGCCAAGTGTTTATGGCAAACTTGTGGGTTAAGAACCCATTTTTGTTTTAAGTTAAGCATTTTGGTTGTTTGCTGCTCTTTTCTCGAGTAGTCAGAGGACTTGTGCACCGAGTAGTGTAACTTAAAACTTTGCTGACGGTGTCTTGCTCCGTAGCCTCGGAGGCGTAGGAACTAGGCGACTCGACCGTGCTTAGTTTAGAAGCATTACTACTCGAGCGGGCAGCCCCCGAGTACTTCAGAGAGAAGTAGATGCGCGTACATGTTTTTGCAAACAAGAAAACTCTTGAGAGTTTGAAACGGTTACTCGGAATCCCTTCGAAGGGGCGAGTGATCGATAACTTGAGATCACAAACTTTGCTTGTGGGTCTTTGCACCGTAGCCGCGGGGGCGTAAGTACTCGGGGCCCAGACGAGCGCAGGTTCATGACCGCTAGAGTCATCGTTCATCTCCCTTTAAGGAATGTGAGTGTACCACGGCGATCATACGAGAAACCGTGGAGGGTTTTTGATCGAAAAAAGGTTTCGCCACGATCAGGGGGGAGGGCCGTATCCCCCGGGTAGCCCCCGAGCCCATGGACAAGTCGGAGTCTTGCCCATGGGGTGAAACAAGCATAGAGACATTTTACTCGAGTAAAAGATGTAAGCTTGCGGAAAAGATATCATTTCATGAAGAAGAAAGTAGCTCAGAGCTCTTGCATTATCATAAAATGAGAACAAAGTAAATACTTAAGGGTAAAAGCAGCGTAGCTGCTCTATGTTCCAGGCGTTGGAGATGACCCTGCCGTCCTCGTGCTTGAGCTTGAAGGTTCCCAGACGGAGTACTTGGTCGACAATGAACGGCCCCTCCCATGGAGGTGAGAGCTTGTGTCGCCCTTCATTGCTCTGAACTCATCGGAGGACGAGGTCGCCGACTTGGAACTCGCGCTCCCGTATGTTGCGTTCGTGGTAGCGGCGTAGAGCTTGCTGGTATTGTGCTGAGTGGAGCAGGGTGATGCCGTGCGCCTCATCCAACTGGTTGATGGCGTCCTCGAGGGTGACCTGGTTGCCCTCTTTCGTGTAGGCCTGAACCTGTGGGCTGCCGTAGTCGATGTCCGTTGGGAGGATTGCTTCCGACCCGTGGACCAGGAAGAAAGGCGTGCAGCCGGTAGCCCGACTTGGCGTGGTGCGCAGGCTCCACAGGACGGACGGGAGCTCTGCGGCCCACATCGCTCGAAACTTCTCGAGACGCTTGAATATTCGTGGCTTCAAACCTTGCAAGATCATGCTGTTGGCCCTCTCGACTTGCCCGTTGGTTCTTGGATGGCTGACGGCGGCCCAATCCACACGGATGTGGTTGTCGCCGCAGAACTTGAGGAATTTCTTGCCGGTGAACTGCGTGCCATTGTCGGTGATGATGGAGTTTGGGATCCCGAACCGATAGATGATGTCAGTGAAGAACACAACGGCTTCCTCGGAACGGACATTCGTTATGGGCTTGGCCTCGATCCACTTTGAAAACTTGTCGATGGCGACGAGCACGTGGGTGTAGCCCCCGGGTGCTTTCCTCAGTGGCCCGACCATATCTAACCCCCAGACCGCGAAGGGCCAGGTGACGGGAATGGTCTGCAAAGCCTATGCTGGGAGATGGGTTTGTCGTGCGTAGAACTGACAGCCTTCACAACTGCGCACGATCCGAGTCGCGTCGGCTACCGCGGTAGGCCAATTGAAACCTTGTCTGAAAGCCTTTCCGACGATGGTTTTTGGACCGGCGTGATGCCCGCAGGTGCCCGCATGGATTTCCTGCAACAGCTCTTTGCCCTGGTCGGCCAGGATGCATCGCATGAATATGCCCTTGGCACCCTTTCGACGGAGCTCGTCGTCGACCAGTTTGTATGACTTGGCCATGCGAGCGATGCGTCGAGCCGTCTCCTTGTCGGGTGGCAATTTTCCTTCCACCATCCATTCGAGGATCGGAATCCTCTAGTCAGGGTCTTCGAGGTTGGGCTCTTGCGCCCTGTCGATCTCCATGACCTCTTGTGTTGACGGCTCTGGCATCTTGTCTTCCTCGGAACGAACAGACGGTTCGTGCTGGTCGCTAGCAAAGACCCCATGTGGAACGAGCTTGCGATTCGACGCCGCCTTTGCGAGGGTGTCCGCCGCCTTGTTGTACTCGCGTAGTACATGATTGAGCTCGAGCCTGTGGAATTTGTCCTCAAACTCGTGCACCACCCGGCTGTACGCGGCCATCTTCGGACTTATACAATTCTTCTCCTTCATAACCTGTCCCACAACCAGGTCGGAGTCTCCCCTGACATCGAGGCGTCGAATTCCCAGCTCGAGGGTGATCCGGAGACCGTTGATGAGCGCCTCGTACTCAGCGACATTGTTTGAGGCCACGAAGTCAGACCATGTATTCCATTCGCACGCCCAGAGGCGAGATGAACACAAGTCCGACCCCGGCTCATTCCTTCATGAGGGATCCGTCGAAGTACATGAGCCACGTCTCATGCTCGATGGGAGCGGGAGGCGTCTGGATCTCCGTCCATTCGGTGACGAAGTCAACCAATGCTTGCGACTTGATGGCGGTGCGGGGCGCATACTCGATATTTTGCCCCATCAACTCGAGGGCCCATTTGGCGATTCTGCCTTCCACCTCCGGACTCTGTATGATTTCGCCGAGTGGGAACTTGGACACCACCATGATGCGGTGTGAGTTAAAGTAATGCCGGAGCTTCTGCTTAGTGATGAAGACAGCGTAGATCAGCTTCTGTATCTGCGGATAACGCGTCTTCAAGTCGGAGAGGACTTCGCTCACGAAGTAGACTGGGCGCTGCACTTTCTGCGTCTTACCGGGCTCGTCTCGCTCAACTACTAGCACCGCGCTCACGACCTGGGTCGTTGCAGTGATGTATAGGAGCATCGGCTCTTCCTCGACCGGCACGGTGAGCACCAATGGGCTCTCGAGTAGTCTCTTGAGCGAGTCGAGTGCTTCTTGTGCTTCTGGCGTCCACTGAAAGTGCTCCGACTTCTTCATGAGCTGGTACAGCGGCAGGCTACGCTCTCCTAGTCGAGCGATGAACCTGCTGAGAGCAGCGAGGCATCCGGTGACGCGCTGCACTCCCTTCAGATTCTTGATGGGTCCCATGCTCGTGATCGCAGAGATCTTCTCAGGGTTAGCCTCGATGCCATGCTCCGACACAACAAAACCGAGCAGCATGCCTCTGGGGACCCCAAAGACACAGTTCTCGGGATTTAGCTTCACGCCGTGCTCCCTCAGCTTCTCCAAGACCGCGGTAAGGTCGGGTATCAGGTCGCCCACCTTCTCCGACTTGACCATGATGTCATCGACATAGGCCTCGATTAGCCGTCTGATGAGATCTCCAAAGACGCGACTCATGCATCTCTGGAACGTGGCTCCTGCATTCTTCAACACGAAGGGCATGGAGACGTAACAGTACGTGCCAAACGGGGTGATGAACAAGGTGGCGAGTTGGTCAACTAGATCCATCGCGATCTGATGGTATCCCGAGTAAGCGTCAAGAAAACAAAGGGTTTCGCACCCAGCCATTGAATCGACTACTTGATCTATGCGCGACAAAGGAAATGGATCTTTTGGACACACCTTGTTCAGGCTCGTATAATCAACGCACATCCTCCATTTCCCATTCTTCTTCTTAACAAGTACAGGGTTTGCTAACCACTCGGGGTGGTAGACTTCACGGATGAACCCTGCATTAATAAGCTTCTTGATCTCCTCGCCGATAGCCTTGCACTTGCCGGAGTTGAAGCGGCGCAGGCGCTGCTTGATCGGCTTCGAGCCGGGCTTAATGTTAAGCTTGTGCTCGGCAACCTCCCTTGGAATCCCCGGCATGTCAGAGGGTTTCCATGCAAACACATCGAGGTTCGCACGGAGGAAGTCGATGAGTGCGCTTTCCTAGTCAGAACCGAGCGCCGTCCCGATACGGAGTGTGCGGCCGTCGTCGGAGACGGGCACTTCCTTGGCGTCCTTGGTGGGCTCGAAAGAGCAGGCCGCACGCTTGGACGACTCGGAGATTTCTTGGTCCTCGGAGGGTGGCTCGGCAGCGAGCTTCTCAGACCGGATCAGTGCTTCAGCGAACTGGAAGCACTCAGCCTCGCATTCGTATGCGTGCTGGAAAGTTGTACCAGCTCTAATGATGCCTTTCAGACCGGGCATCTTTAGCTTGAGGTACGTGTAGTTGGGGACGGCCATGAACTTAGCGTAAGCTGGCCTTCCGAGTATCGCGTGATACGTCCCCAGGAATCCCACCACCTCGAAGGTGAGGGTTTCCTTTCGGAAGTTGTTCGGAGTTCTGAACGTGACGGGCAGATCGATCTGCCCGAGTGGGACCGCCTCCATCCCGGGTACGACCGCGTGGAAAGGCGCCGTTGACGGCTGCAGTCGGGACCGCGGGATCCCCATGTCGTCCAGGGTCGACATGTAGATGACGTTGAGGCCACTGCCTCCGTCCATCAGTACCTTGTGCACACGATTGGTGTCGAACAAGGGTGACACGACTAGCGGGTAGCTACCCGGTCGTGGTATGTGATCGGGATGATCGTGTCGGTCAAATGTAACCGGCGTCTCCGACCACTTCAGGTAGGTTGGAGTCGCATGCTCGAGTTGGTAGACTTCTCGT
Organism: Cenchrus fungigraminus; assembly: GCA_036936925.1. Classification (NCBI taxonomy): domain Eukaryota; kingdom Viridiplantae; phylum Streptophyta; class Magnoliopsida; order Poales; family Poaceae; genus Cenchrus; species Cenchrus fungigraminus. Next base: position 126,696,530 of record CM072779.1, read on the forward strand.
CGTACCACCTTCTCTTGGCGCTTGGGCAGCCGTGCCTCCGAGCCTCCGAAGATCATCATCACGGCACCGTCCTCCCGAGGGTAGGCGCCATCGTCGTTGCCCTTGTCCTTCCCCCCGTCACCAGTCGGAGGGTCGCTTCGCTTTTTCAGCGTGCCGGCGAGGTAGGCCTTCATCTGGTTGTATGTGACAGAATCGCCCAAATTAATTCCATATTATTGCCTAAACCGGTCCAATTGGTCATTAAGCAATAATACAGAAGTAACTTGTCGCATCTGCCGGGTCAAGCCCGGTAAATCACTTTAACCAGGATCGAAGAATTGTACATTAAAACTCACACGACGGCGAGTCCAGAGATAAACATTTCACAAATTATTACATCAAGCTCCATAAGGTTTTAATATTACAAACCAAGTCCTTTGCATAAGGTAAATAGTTCAGAGTTTGAAACACAGCAGAATTAAAATACTAAATGTCATAGGTAACGTCATAGGAGGTCATCCATGACGTCACTAAGCACTGTCATCCTCCCACTCTACTTCCCAACCGGGAGGAAGGGAACCAGGCCACGGAAACCCATCATCATTCATATCACCTGAAAACAACAACAATAGCAAGACTGAGTATACTAATACTCAGCAAGACTTAACCGGCGGGTGATGAAATTCACCAACTCTCTAGACATGCAAGGCTCTTTGGCTAGTGGGTTGTTTTGCTGAAAAGCAACAAAGAGTATGCCCTTACTTTCAAGTTTTAGCTCAAAATTCTAGTTGATTAACCATTACTAAGTAAGCAACTATTGCAAGCATAAGTTGTGCAAACAATTAAGCATATATCCAAATTAAATCTCAATTCCATCATTAAGGGACATAGAGTGTATGGTTAAGCAATCTCAGGTAACGGTGAGAGGCCGACGATTGATCGATTATTAACCTTGCAAGGGAAACCTAAACACACGGAAGAATGCACACCCCAAAAACAAACCAACTAGAAACCAACAGGGGGTGGGGTATGCACCAACCAGGCGGTTCCCAACTGTCCTCAACTTAGGATCCATTTCTACAGTCTTTGGTATAAGGTATACTGGCCACGGAGACACACGCCGCCCAGCTTCACGCATGCACCACTCTGCTGCAGGCAGAGGGGACTCTTCCCAAGATTAGTGGTCATAGATCCCTTATTGGATCGAGAAGGTACTAGGCTTACCGGTTCCATTCCCGGCAAATGTTTAGTACGTTCAAACGCTTAACCACAGACCTACTGGCCAGAGTCGGTCCCATGCTCTTACCACATGAGCATATCCATTTATCAAAATCTTATGATTCCAACATAAGAGACCTATAGCTCGCGAGTGACGAACATCACTCGACTTTTACCGTGTCCTTAGAGCATGGCATCTAGCGATCTTATCATGCTAGTATTTGAGCATAGGAACCTAGGATCTTGCATCTAGGGTTTCAATTCAACTCCTAAAACGTAAATGCACAAACATAGACAAGCATAATTGTAAAAGTTAGAAAACTGGGATTATGCTCCGGGGCTTGCCTTCACTAGCAAAGTCAGTGGAGAAATCCTCTGAACTTTGGTTCGGGTCTTGCTACACTTCCACCACGTTCACTTCTCCTTCAGCGAGTTCTCCCTCGGATCCCGGCACCAACTCGTAGTTTCCGTCCGGAAGTTCTACATGACATGCATATGCATTAACTTCATGTATTTATAACTGAGGAGTGAGAACAGAGTTTAGAATTGAAGGGTAAACATGGGGGTGTATGGGTGACCACATTCACCTGGATAAGAATATATCCAGCATACTCTTCCTATCAATGATAGGAGTATGTGTGAGTGGTTTAACGCCTTATTTGATGGTGATTGCGTGCACATCTATATTAATTAATTAATTTCTCTTCACCAAATTATGGGGTGCTGCTCATAGTGTGATTTGGTGAAGCTTAACCAAAAGATTTAAAAAGAAAACCATGATGGTTTCTATTTTTCTTTTATTTCTTAGATTCAATTTGATTTACTTTGAAAATTCATTCTGAACGAAATACAAATAAGATGGTCATGAAACTTTGCAGAGAGGCACATCATACTACACATGAGCTACTGCCAAAAATTTAGATCAATCCAAGCTATATATCTAGCATGAAAAATACAACTAGATGCATTCATTAAAAACAAGAATAAATCATACAAAAATAAATATACTACATCTTGAGCTAGAAATTCATGTGGAAGCACAAAACATCTAATCATGAAGAGATATGCACTTACTCAGCAAAGAAATTTTAAATTAATTTGAATTTATGAAGGAAGGGTAAATTTGTGCTAAAATTACTTGACCCTATAAAACATGGTAAAAACATCTATGCTATTTATCATGGATGCAAAATTGTGAAACAGGATCATAGCAAAAATATGGGACCCAAAAGATCAACTGATTAATTTACATAAATCAGAAACAGGAACAATGCTGAAAACAAACTTTAATTCATAATTAAAGATCCACTCAATAACTTTGTGCCAAATTTGCACCAGAAGACTAGCATGACATGGCAAACAACATATCCAAAATTCAGCTTCAGATCATGTATAGAATTTGAATTATTTCAGATCTACTCAAAATGGTAAATTCAAAATTATTTAAAAACTACAAAGAAATTCCAGAACAGTTGAGTTTGTATTTGTGTGATTTTTCTGTGAATTGATATGCATTTTACAAGATTCAGGAAAAAGAAATGAAAAAGGAAGATTCTATTTTGCCGGAAGGTCCCTGGACTGTTTTTATTATTCACAGATGTGCCTTCGGTATTACAAAAGGACCCTCGCTTTTATGATTTAGACCCTAGACGATTTGGGGCTTCACAAATGTGGGCCTTGGCCCGCACGGCGGCGTTAGCAGCCTCGCCGGCGGCGAGGTGGGGCCGGGGAGGCTCGGGCGAGCGGCGGGGAAGGGCTGGGGGCTCACCTAGCTCTGGTCCGCGGCCTGTGCTGGACGGGGGAGGACGCCGGCGAGGGGTCCCAGCGGCACCCTGGGTTTCCGGCCGCGGCGGTGGGGATTACGGTGAATAGGGGCTCGGGGTTGAGCCACACGTGGCCGGGGAAGCAACATCGAGGTAGTGCGGCGGTGCTAGGGTGCTTGCACGGGCTTGAGAGGGTTTGGAAGGGGGAGCTCCACGGCGGCGCTTCAATGGCGGCCGGCGGCGCAGGATGGGGACGGCGCGGCGCACGGGGTTCGACCCTTTTAAAGCCGGTGGTGTGGCGGGAAGGTCGACGCGGGCACAAGCTTTCACGTGGGCGCGCATGGGGGACGGCGAGGCGCGCACAAGCGCGGCGGCAGTGCAGCGCAAGGCGCGCGCATGCAGCGCGCACGCGGCGCTGCGCGGGCGGGCGTGCCTGCACCCTGGCACGGCCATCCAGACCGGACGTGGCCCGGGGAGGTGGCGCCTGGGCGCGACACAGCTGGGGGCGCGGGCGGGGTCCACGTGCTGCACGGCACGGACACCGGGGCGCGGCGCGGGCGGCGTCCGGCGCGCGCGACGCGAGGGCACGCGTGGCCAGAGCGCTGGCGCGCATACAACTTCAGCGAAGCCCTGTTTCACCAGTCGGTTCTCCAAAAAATGAACTGCACTGAAAATTCGCCAAATACAAAACTTGTAGACCAGCAAACCAGCTACAATTTTTGTAAAGGCCGTCATATGAAAAAGTCCATGGATTTGGAGATAAATTGGTTTGAACTTTGGAATTTTCTCTATTTGGTCAAGACATTGCTCTGGACTTTGACCAAGTTTTAGGGGCTTTTACATTTTGAATTTGAAATGCCGCCAATTGAACGAAATGTGTCCCGTGTGAAAATGAACAACTTTCGTATTGGCCGATTTTGAAGTTGTTATATGAAAATCGGAGAACGTGCTAGATTATCAATGAAAGGTCTAGAGCTCTTAGGGTGTTGACCTTAGTTTGATGGGTTTGACTAGGGTTAAAGATGTTGACCAAGTCATTTGGGACTAGTATCATTTTGCTACTCCCAGGATGAATCGCAAATTTGGACAAATGAGCTTCATCCAAGATTTCCTTCCTGAGACTAGTATCATTTGGGACAACAAGTCATTGCCCAAACCAAACTGTACCCATTGAGTCTTGGTGAAAACACTTGTATTTAGGATCACGTTCTGACAACTTTTATCTTACCTTTTGAACGTCCTCGTCATTGGACTGAGCATTAAGGACCTTGTCGTACAAGGTTGTCTCCATGCCAATAGCATTTAACTCACCTTGACTAACAATTTCCAAATTGAGTTTGTTCATCTCGTGGCACAGTGTGTCACTATAGGTGTCCATGGATAAGCAATTGCAATGGGCTTTTCGGCTAAGAGCATCGGCAATGACATTTACCTTATCGGGGTGGTAATGTACTTCCAAGTCATAATCTTTGATAAGTTCTAACCATCTTCTCTGGCGCATATTCAAGTCGGCTTGAGTGAAGATATACTTGAGACTCTTGTGGTCAGTGAAGATATTGCAACGGGTTCCCATCAAATAATGCCTCCAAATTTTGAGAGCATGAACAACCGCTGCTAATTCAAGATCATAAGTGGGGTAATTCAATTCATGAGGTCAAAGTGCTCGAGAAGCATAAGCAATGACCCTATTTTCTTGCATGAGAAAACAACCAAGACCAATACCTGAGGCATCACAATAAACATCATATGGCTTAGAGTTGTCTGGTTGCGCCAAAACAGGTGCTGAAGTCAAATGCTGCTTTAGGGTGTGGAAAGCTTTTTCACAACTCTCATCCCACACAAACTTGACTCCCTTCTTCAGAAGTTCAGTCATAGGTTTGGCAATTCGGGAAAAATCCGGGAAGAAGAGACGATAGTAACCAGCTAATCCAAGAAAGCTTCGAATCTGATGAACGGACTTAGGTGGTTTCCAATCCATCACTTCTTGCACTTTACTTGGATCCACTGAAATACCATCACTAGAAATAGTGTGACCCAAGAATTTCACACTATCCAACCAGAATTCACATTTGGAGAATTTAGCATAGAGCTTGTGATCTCTCAAACGTTGCAGAACAATGCGGAGATGTTCGACATGTTCTTCTTCATCTTTGGAATAAATTAAGATGTGGTCAATGAATACCACCACGAACTTATCCAGTTCGTTCATGAATACCGAATTCATGAGGTACATAAAGTAGACAGGAGCATTAGTCAGCCCGAAGGACATGACTAAAAATTCATATAGCCCATATCGTGTGGAGAAGGCTGTTTTAGGAATATCACAAGGTCGGATCTTTATCTGATGATATCCTGATCTAAGATCAATCTTGGAAAAGACCTTTGCTCCTGATAGTTGATCAAACAACACATCAATGCGGGGAAGGGGGTATTTATTTTTGATAGTCACCGCATTGAGAGGCCGGTAGTCCACACATAGTCTCAAACTACCGTCTTTCTTCTTAACTAAGAGAGCAGGACATCCCCAAGGAGAAGAACTCGGGCGAATGAAACCCTTATCCAACAATTCTTGAAGCTGGGTCTTCAACTCGGCCAGTTCCTTAGGTGGCATGCGGTAGGCTCTTTTTGAGATAGGTGCCGTACCAGGTTGAAGTTCGATAACGAATTCAATGTCTCGGTCTGGTGGCATACCCGGCAGATCATCAGGGAAGACATCTGGGTATTCACACACCACTGGAATTTCTTCTAATTGGGTGGCTATGGTCACATAGGCACATGAATCCACAGATACTTTGGAAGGTAAGTAGAGCGTTGATGCTCCTACTCTCGGGGAGTTGATTTCTATCGTTCGCTAAAAAATGTCCAAGATCACCTTGTACAGGGTCATCCAGTCCATTCCTAGAATAACATCTATTCCATCTAGACCCAAGGTTATAAGATTCGTCTGAAACACCTTGCTACCTAACTCCAAAGGTACTCCAATGATTAGGGTGCTAGAAGAAATTTTTCCTCCCGGGGTAGCAATCTTATAGATACTCCTAGTGTGCGTTTCCTTTAAACCCAACTTGATTTGTGTTTGCTTGTTCATAAAACTGTGCGTAGCACTAGAATCAAACAAAATCTTAATAGGTTTGCCTTGGATAGAGAATGTACCCGTCATGACTGCTGCTCCCTCAGGAATTCCCACCATTGTGGTGAAGTTAAGACGACCCTGCTTGGCTTGCATGGTCTGCTTCTTTCCCTTGTCCTTGTTGTCCTGAGTAGGTCCATGTCCTTGGTTCTGCTGGTTGTGCTGGTTCTGCTACTTGGGACAGGGGCACTCATTAGCATAGTGTCCCGTCTCACCACAGTTGTAGCATTTGCCATCCCTAGCATTCCGATTAGGCTATGAAGCATTGGACTTGTAATTATGCTGGGAAGCAGAAGAACGATAGTCTCCTCGCTGCTGATTCTGGGACAGCTTAGCTACCCAGCGTCCAGACCGTTGGTTCCTCTAGGAATCCTGGGAAACCTTCTTCACAAGGCGAAACTTCCGATTAGGCGCGTTGTTAGAGTTGAACGCAGCCTTCCTCTTCTTTGCATTCTGCGTTCTCTTCATAGCATCTTCTTGAGAAATAGCCAGATTCACTATCTCGTGGTAGGTGTCGGTCTTGATGGGGTTCAGCCTTTCATAAAGCTCCGGATCAAGACCTCGTCGGAAACGATCCATCTTCTTCGCATCATTATCCACATGATATCCCCCATACTGACAAAGATTGTTGAATTTCTGTGCATACTGATACACAGAATCAGAACCTTGCCTTAATACCAGTAGTTCACTGATCTTCTGATCAACCATTCCCTGAGGAATGTGATGAGTCTTCAATGAAGTCTTGAACTCATCCCATGTAACAGCATGTACAGCCGGTTGCGTCATCTTAAAATGTTCCCACCAGATCAAAGCAGGACCACGAAGTTGCAATGCTGCAAAGCTAGCCTTGGGCTCCTCTGAGCATGGCAGAGTGAGAGCATCGAACCTGGCCTCAATGGCACGAATCCAGGCATCAGCCTCTAGTGGTTTTTCTGCTTTGGTGAAAATTGGGGGCTTCATGGCCGTGAAGTGCTCATTCTTAGCCACTTGTGGCTCATCACGCGGATGGCCGCGTTGCTGCTGCTGCTGCTGATTGTGCAAGATCTGGCGCATCACATCAGCTTGAGCCAATAGGTAGGTCTCCATGGGTGTCATGGGAGGTGGCGGTGGCAGTGGGTTGTTGCCTCTGGCATCACCGAAACCATGGGGAGTATTGCGAGTGGGACCCACCATCTGAAAAATTATGGGAATAGAGATTAGTCACACATTCACAAGCTTGCAGATAGATTTATGCACAAGTAGAATATGTGAAACAGTCCATTCATTGCAGAATTTTTCAGGAGGGTCAGCCACAACGCTGAAATGAAAAATTCATATCTTCCGGCTTCATTAACGGATGGTGCTCAAATTTGGTCTGAAGGAGCATCATTTCATGTACTATGACTTTGGTATTCAACCAATACATGGATTTTGATGTTATGATGCTTGAAAAATCCATTTACCGACTCTCTGTCCTGGTTGTTTTTCAGCCAGCCGAGGGTTACAAAAATATTCATAACTCTCAGCACAAAAGAGAAATAAGGGTGAAATTTTGTGAGCATGCACAAAATAAAATTTCCAACAACTTTCCTTCGTATTGCACAGCTCATAATTGATCATAAGGGGGTTCAAATTACCGATTACTTGAGCTGCTGCAGAAAGTCTTGCAACACTGAGATACTACACTTGATTACAACACATGATTACAACACAAGCTAGGTCCTTCTCAACATACTAGTGGTTAATATGTAGCTTCTATCCATACAAAAGAATACTCCATCTTCGTTAGCCTATCCCTTCCACGGACCAACATTAGGCCATCACAGGAGTATACATGCTGCATCGACTACTACCATCTAGAAGTCATCTAGATTGCCTACTGAAGAGGAGCTAGAAAAAGATGAAGCAATCTCCATCGGCTCTGCCTGTGATTCTTCCTTCTCACTGTCTATCATGGACAGAGTGTTATCCGGATCATCCTCCATAGCTTCCGGAGCTGGTGGTGGTGGTGACTGCTGTAGCATAGCAATCATGCCATGGGCAGCACCTAGATCCTCGTCCATCAACTCTAGCTGCTCTTCCATCTGTGCTAGTGCTTGTATGTGCTGTAAGCGCTCATTCCTCAACTGATCCATCTCGACCTGCATCTGATCTTGCTGATCCTGGAGTCCCGTAACAGTCTGAAGGCGATCAGCGAGCTGGTGTGCCCACTGAGCCATACAGGTCACCCAGTGAGCCTCTCTAGCCTGCAGTCCAACAATCCTCAATCGTGCCTCAGCAAGGTCTCGCTCCAGTCCTATGTAGCCAAGGGAGATGGAGCGCAGGTGGTGATTCCGTACTCCCAACACTCCAGTAGTGTCGAGAGCAACGGTGGACACGTCTGTGGTAGCCACACTGCGGAGAGCCTGAAGACGGTACAGTGCATTCATGCACCGTGACATCTCGTGCAGTACGTCCAGTGGCGTCCTCCTAGTCAGAAGTGCTGCCATGTTCCCCATGCGGTTCCTCCATGCGGGATCCGCGGGGTCCACGGTCGGAAGTAGTCCCACCGGAGTCGAAGAAACCTCGAGAGGGTGCTGATGACAAAAAGCGTTCAGCACTCTCAAAGAAGCAACCTCAAGTGTCTCCAACATGCGGACGCCTGACACGTCCATGCTCAGGTCCTGCCACTCCGGGTGAGTAGGGTGAAGTGGCACGGTCACCCGAACATAGCAGCAAAGGCACTCCAAGCTGCGTGGTCTCTAATGCCTCGTACGTCGGAGGAGTGGGGTATCCTGACGAGCGAAGAGTGTCCCACAAAATGCGGGCAAACCCCTCAAGGTGTAGCCCGTCGGTGCGGACCATCCCGTCAGGACGTACGTCCCAGCCATCTGTATCAACAAAACTCCCACCGATTAGTGTGGGTTAAAAGATAACAGATTCTGTCCAAAGCACAAAAATCCATATAGCTCATATTCTGGTAGGCCAAAAATTCTCAAAATTTTCCAGCTATGCAGTGATGTTATTTTACCCAAAATTGGTATTCAAAAGTTGGGCTAAAAACAAAAGGAAGATACCCTAATAGACCGAAGTTCAGTTCTCTGTCTCCCTGGAAAAACAGCAATCAGACATGAACTAAACTGAGCATAACTCCAGATTCCCTTGATAAAAAATTCTGAAATTTTTACAGCAGGATCTAGACAAGATTTGACACAACTTTTGTATCTAACTTTTCTCTAGAAAACTCTGGTCAAGGGGTAGAAAAATTCAGACCAACAGAGCATCCAAAAACCGAGAAATAGGGACAGCTATCAAGACTGGGATGATGTGAAAGAGCTTTGGTGAGGTGTTTTAGGATAGATTATGAAGTGATTTAATTACTTCTTAACAACTTTTAGCATGATGCAAAAGCATCCTAAATGAGGACTAGGAGCGTCCGAGGGTCAATGGATGGCCGCTCCTCAGTGATGAGTGATTGACAACGGGTGTCGGACTGACTCTTGGCTCAGTGTTGCAGGTGTAGGCTGCGCCCTAGTTCGTGTTGTTGCAGGTGAAGAACGGGTGCGAAAGATCTTCAGCCTTGAGGGGCCTCCGGGAGATGGAGAGACAAGTAGGCTCGGTTCGAGGGACCCGGTGGACAGCGGCACTAGGTGCGGGTCACATGGTGGCGAGACGAGCAAGACGAAGTCGAGGACGATCGAGCCGGCGCATGGTGGCAGCCAAGTCAAGGGGCTTGGCGGGAGGTCGGGCCGAGCGCACGGGGTTGGTGGTTTGCCCACAAAACCATCGGTGGACGGTTTCTTGGTTTGGGCCTCAAAACCAAGTCCGAAGGCCCAACGCGACGGAGACGGGATCCGGGCGTGTCGGGAAGCTTCGAGGCGGAGGACACACGGCGGGATCGCACAGCTTGTGTCGGGAGGACGCGGGGTGCGGCGAAGGCGTGGCCGTCCGATGGCAAGACCCACAAGATTACCTAATTGCCCCTACGTGGGTTGTATCGCCATTTGAAGTGTATGGGGTAGTCGAGTCATTTACCACACCGGCGGGACCCGATATATAAGCCAAGGGTGTTGGTGGATGAGCATTCTCTCCGCGACTCTAGGGTTTCATTCCCCCCACCGTTTTCTCTTTTTCCATTGCTATTTTCCCTTCCTTTAATCTAGGCTAGCACGAGAGTTTCATGTGAGATTTGTTGAGTGGGATGGATGCTAGGGCGGCATGCTAGACCTTGTGAACCTTTCCGGGTATGTATAGAAGATTCGGCATTGTGATTTTCATGGCTCTTTTTGGTGCTATTTTTGGTCCCTTTGTTCCACGCTTGGTTCCATGGATTTGAGAGGGTTTCTCGCCAGATTTCTTTGAGGGAAACATGTATGGATGCCTCATGCACCTTTGTGATTGATCTTGTCCCCTCAAACGCCGGGAAACCTCTTTGATTCGAGCGTTTTCGGTTGGAGCCCATGTTCTTGGTTGAGTTCGTGTGATCTGCGATTCCCGTCATTCTAGTGAGTTAGAGGACGAGATTTTTGGGGCATAGCTTCACCTAGTGATGCACATCATCTCCCCCAAATCTTGTCTCAAGAACTCAAACCGTTTGGGAGATCCGGTGATGGCTTTGTGGAGTTGACTTCTCGAACTCCCAGTTTTCAGTTCTATTCGTGAAGGGCAGACAGTCCGCGGTGCCCGTGCGGACCGTCCGCGCCCAGGCAAGTTCACCCAGTTCGTCGAAGTTCTTCGCGTGTTCTTGTTTTGGTTCGTTTCGATCCATTTTGTTTTCGGAGTTTTGTTGCAGGTTATTTGCGGACCGTCCGCCAAGGCCTAGCAGACAGTCCGCGACACTGGCGGACTGTCCGCGAGGCTAAGCCGGACCGTCCGCGTGGGTCAGGTTTTCTTCCAGAGTCCCTGTTAGCTTCTACGTCCATTTCGGACTGTCCGTGCCTGCCTGGCGGACCGTCCGCACCACCCAAGCGGACCGTCCGCGGCTGTCAGGCGGACCGTCTGTACTGGACGCAGGAACTAGCAAGTTTTGATCGGTTCCTTTTCTTCTTTGATCGTGCTTCCGCGTGTGCTTCAAGGAATCGTTACTAAGGCTTGGGGTTGATCCATAACCTCGTTGCTTTGGCAATTGGTGTTTGATTCGACTCATTGCTTGTGTGTGACTGGGTTTTGAGTAGGGCATAGGCCGGGTTCTTTGGAAGAATTTTTAACTGGCTCCTATTCACTCCCCCCTCTCTAGTCGCCATTCGGTCCTTTAATTGGTATCAGAGCCGGTTGCCGGATTCTCATGACTCTAGCAAGTCTAGAATCCGAAGATGGCATACGTAGAGCGGGGTGGTCCTCCGCACTTCGATGGGAAGAGTTACCACAAGTGGTCGGCTCGTATGATGATTTTTCTTCGTGGCAAGTTGTTGGATTTTGTTGTGCTTGACAAGACTTATGTGATTCCTCCAGATATCCATACACTTATGGTGACCGACCCCAATGCAAAGACCAAGTATGAGGCGAATGCAAAAGCCGTTGATCATTTGGTCCGAAGTTTGTGCGATCCCGAGTTTGAGCGTGTTCGTGATTTGGATCTTGCTTGGAAAATTTGGGAGAAGTTGTTGGTTGCTCACGGTGGTGATAGCCATGTGAAGGCTCGCCTCTTTGTCACTTACCGGATGGAGTATGAGAACTTCACTCAACTTCCCGGTGAGGACATTGATGCTATGTTTCAGAGATTCACCGCCATCGTGAACAACATGAAGGCTAATGTGGATGTTTTTCCTTACACCGAGCATGATCAAGCATTGAAACTCTTACATATTTTGGATCGTGAGGTTTGGGCGGCTAAGTTTGAGGCCATCAAGAAGTCCGGGCAATACTTGACCATTGAGTTGGATGACCTCTTTTCTAAGCTCAAGTCGTCCGAGGTCGATAGGAGGTTGCAGTCCAAGCATGAGGGCACGACTGATTCACATAGTCTTGCTCTTGTGGGCGGATCAAAGACCAAGGCTAACACTAACCCGTCCTTTTGACAGTTTTCCTTGTCTTCTCTCATGTCTATGCCAGATGAGGAGTTCGATGTGTTGGGTGACGATGACCTCGCCTTACTATCAAGGAGGTTTGAGCGGTTGCATGAGAACCGGAGGAACGCAATGCGAAGCTCGGGGACTTGCTTCAAGTGTGGCAAGCACGGCCACTTCATCGCAGAATGTACCGAGGCGGAGGAGAACAAGCACAAGATGAGCGAGTACAAGGCGCATCCGAGGCATGAAGACAAGCATTCATCGAAGAGCAAGCACTACTACAAGTCCAAGAGCAAGGACAAGGACAAGCGAAGGTCGAGCAAGGGTGGCGGCCACAAGAAGGACAAGGCAAGAGCCATGGTGGCTGGTGCAAGCGACGTCGACACAAGTTCAAGCGACGCGCCATCAAGTTCAAGTAGTGAAGATGAAGACGCCGGGCGGCGCAAGGGCAAGCGGCATGTGAGCCGGAACTTCAACGGGTTGAGTTGCGTTGCACTTGAGGGCTTTTGTGGCATGGCACATAGCTCAAGTAGCAAGAAGAGCGAGAAGGAAGACTCGGATTCTGACTCCGAGGATGAGGTAAACCGTGACCCCGACTCTTTGCTTTCCGAGATCTCTAAGTTGAATGAGTTGCTTGATAACTGAGATAGTGTGCTTAGAGAGGCTAAGAAAATGAGGAAGGATCTTAGGTCTCAACTTGAGAATGCTAGTGAGAAAGTAGGAGAGTTAGAGTCTAAGTTGCTTGACTTGAAACTTGAGAATGACTCTTTGAAACTTGCTCCTACTGTCTCGGATGAAGTTGATTGCTCTGAATGTGATGCTTGGTTGAATGAGATCAAAATGCTTAATGAGAAACATGCTTCCACCATGGCGAAACTAGATGCTCTTAGGACTGAGTATGATGAGCTTAAGGCTAGACCCACTTTGCTTGGTGCTTGTAAATCATGTCCTACTTTGCATGCTAAGCTTGTTGATGCTCGTTCTACCATTAGTACTTTGGAAGCATCTTTGAAATCTCCTGTTGTGAATGCATGTTCTAGCTGTGATGATGTTAGTGTGTGAAATATTGAGCTTACTTCTCGTTTGGATGTCATCTATGAGGAGAATGACTATTTGAGGAAGGTGTTGGGTTGGTTGTCCGGGCGTGAACCTCAATTGCGTATCATGATTGAGGAGTTCAAGAGAGCCGATGGTCGTGGTTTGGGGTTTGAGAAGTTGGGTGAGCAAGTGGGAGAGAACAGTGGGGAGAGTGTGTACGAGAAGTGTGTTGAGTCCACCTCCGAGTTTGAGATGATCGGAGACATCCAAGTTCCACTCCCAAAAGCACCCAAGAACTCCTTTACACCTAAGCCAAACCACCTTTGCAACAAACTTGACACAACCCAAGATCCACCCAAATTTCCATCCAAAGCCAATGATTTCCAGAAACCAGTGAAGTTTGTGAGTGAGAAGGGTGTGAGGTCCAGTGAGAAGCCAGAACCGAAGCCAAAACCCATCCCCTTCAAGTGTGAGTATTGTGGCAAGGAGAGGCACCTTGCGGAGTTTTGCTACAAGAGGAAGAGGGATGAGAGGCTTGCTAGGGAGCAAGCAAACCAAGACAGGTACCGCCAGTCTCATGGTGTGCCTGAGCCTCGAGTGCCACTTCCACGGGGTATGGGAAGTGTGAGGAGTGTTGGTCGAGTTGGGGCTCAGAGTGATCGGTTTCCACAGAGAGTTGGTGGTGAGTGGTTTGATCGGAGAGATGGTGGTGTGCGTGTTGGTGAGAGGTTTGGTCAGGCTCGTGGTGGTTTTGCTGGACGTCCCCCTACTCGTCCTCGATACGAGTTCAAGGGAGATGATCACAGTTTTGGGTTCCAGAGGAACTACGGACCACGTTTTCCCCCTCGTGGTGTTCGTACTCCTCCCATGGGACATGGGAAGTTTGGTGGCAAAGGGATGATGTTTGCTAATCCCTCTTTTGAGCAGATGGCTCGGCACTGGTTTAACTTTCTTTGTGCTAACCCCAGTGTCGAGTCGTTGGCTCATTCTCTTTCTTGTTTCTGACTACAGGCAGGAGGCTTGGAGAACATTTGGTTGATTGACTCCGGATGTTCCTAACACATGACCGGAGATAAGCGGTGGTTCTCCAGCCTCACCCCCGTGAAGGAGAAGATCTACATCACATTTGGGGACAACGGACGAGGGAAGGTGATTTCTAAGGGTGTAGTGCAAGTGTGTGATAAGGTAACATTGAAGCGAGTTGCTCTTGTGAAGTCTTTGGGCTTCAATTTGCTTTCGGTTTCTCAGTTGCTCGATGAGGGTTTTGAGGTTCGTTTCAAGTCTGGTGAGTCTCGGTTGTTGGATTCTCGAGGTGATCTTGTTTGTATGATCATCCCCGAGGGTCAGATTTTCAGGGCTGATTTCTCTCGTTCTTCCGGTCCTGCTCGTTGTTTGATGGCCGGTCCTTCTTGTGATTTGTGGAAATGGCATAGGCGGTTGGGCCACTTGAGCATTGATTTGGTTTCCCGCTTGAGTGGTCTTGACCTTGTCCGAGGATTGCCGAGGTTGAAGTTTGAGAAGGATTTGGTTTGTGCTCCGTGTAGGCATGGCAAGATGGTAGCCACTCCCCATCCACCCTTGACCGCTATCATGACCGAGCGTCCGACAGAGCTGTTGCATATGGATCCTGTTGGGCCAGCTCGAGTTCGCTCGGTGGGTGGGAAGTGGTATGTCCTTGTTGTGGTGGACGATTACTCTCGCTATGCCTGGGTGTTTTTCTTGGAGGATAAGAGTGAGACCTTTGGTTTTGTTCGAGATCTGATCGTGAGGTTGAAGAACGAGAGGCATGGGAATGCCATTCGAGCTATCCGCAGTGATAATGGCTCTGAGTTCAGAAACTCTCGTTTTGACGCCATTTGCAGTGATCTTGGTCTCGAACATCAGTATTCAACCCCTTATGTGCCCCCTCAAAATGGAGTCATGGAAAGGAAAAATCGGACTCTTTGTGAGATGGCTAGGACTATGCTCGATGAGCATAGGACTCTTAGGAGGTTTTGGGCTGAGGCAGTCAATACTGCGTATCATGTCTCTAACAGGATTTTGTTGCGAGCTTTCAAGAAATAGACATGTTACGAGTTTATGCATGGTCGAGCACCCAAGGTGAGTCATTTTTGAGTGTTTGGTTGCAAGTGCTTTATTCTCAAGAAGGGAAAACTCGATAAGTTTGAGGCTAGGTCTAGTGATGGAATCTTCTTTGGATATGCTAACCATTCAAGGGCCTATAGAGTGCTTAACCTTGAAACTAACAAAATCATGGAGACTTGCAAGGTTACCTTCGACGAGACAATGCCATGTACCTCTCTTAGTTTTGAGTGTGCAGGTGATGAGGAGATGGCTGAGACCCTATTTGAAGAGGAGAAGGATGAAGCTGGAGATGATGATGGAGAGAACCGTGTGATTGAAGCTGAGCATGTACCTGCTACTTCCCCAACGTCCACGGCAGATGGTGGACCGTCTACTTCATGGACGACGACGCATCGACAGGAAGATCAAGTGAGAGAAGCTGGTGTTGAGGGGGAGGCAGTCTCGAGGCGAGAGGCTCCCCGGCGAGTTCAAGAAGTGCATCCACTGTCAAAGATCATTGGGGACATCGACGAGCGCACTACACGGTCAAGGTCCAAGAATTCCTCCCATTTCGCTCATGCTGCTTTTGTTGCCTCGTTTGAGCGCAAGGACATTGGACATGCTTTATCTGACGCAAACTGGGTGAATTCCATGCATGAGGAGTTGGAAAACTTTGAGAGAAACCAAGTGTGGGAGTTAGTCGAACCACCTCCAAATTGCCATCCTATAGGAACCAAGTGGGTTTGGAAGAACAAAGAGGGTGAGAATGGGATGGTTGTGAGGAACAAGTCTCGACTTGTTGCTCAGGGGTACAGTCAGAAGGAGGGGATCGATTATGAGGAGACCTTTGCTCTTGTGGCCCGTCTTGAGGCAATTCGGATCCTTCTAGCCTTTGTCGTGGCTAAAGGGTTCAAGTTGTTCCAGATGGATGTGAAGAGTGCTTTTCTGAATGGGGTCATAGAGGAGGAGGTGTATGTGAAGCAGCCACCGGGGTTTGAGAGTGAGAAGCATCCACATAGAGTGTACAAGTTGAAAAGGGTGCTGTATGGGTTGAAGCAGGCGCCCTGGGCTTGGTATGGGAGATTGAGTGGTTTTCTGTTGAGCAGAGGGTTCGTGATGGGTACCGTGCATAAGACCTTGTTTCTCCTCAAGCATGGGAATGACTTGTTGATTGTGCAGATTTATGTGGATGATATTGTCTTTGGTGGCTCGTCACATAACCTTGTTGCCAAGTTTGCAGATGAGATGAGCAGGGAATTCGAGATGAGCATGATGGGCGAGTTGCAGTTCTTTCTCGGGCTGCAGATCAAGCAAGTGAAGGATGGGACGTTCGTGCATCAAACCAAGTACACGAAGGACATGCTGAGGAAGATCAAGATGCATGATGTGAAGCCCATGTCGACACCGATGGGCAGTACGGCGACTTTGGACGCGGACGAGGACGGGGAACCAGTGGACCATCGGGAGTACCGGAGCATGATCGGCTCCCTCCTCTACCTGACGGCGACGAGGCCAGACATACAGTTCAGCGTGTGTCTGTGCGCTCGTTTTCAAGCTTCGCCGAGAACATCGCATCGACAGGCCATCAAGAGGATCTTCAGGTACTTGCAGTCTGCCCTTGGTCTTGGCATTTGGTATTCGTCCTCCTCGACTCTTTCGCTTTATGGTTTTTCGGATTCGGATTTCGCTGGTTGTCGAGTCGAGAGGAAGTCTACTTCGGGCACTTGTCAGTTTTTGGGGTCTTCTTTGGTTTCTTGGTCTTCCCGCAAGCAGTCGAGTGTAGCTCAGTCTACCACCGAGGCAGAGTATGTTGCAGCCGCGAGTTGTTGTTCCCAGCTACTTTGGATTTCATATACCTTGAGAGACTTTGATGAGGAGTGCACCCAGATCCCACTTCTTTGTGATAGCACCAGTGCCATAAGTGTAGCCAAAAATCCAGTGCTTCATTCCCGAACCAAACACATAGAGGTGAGGTATCATTTCCTGAGAGACAATGTTGAGAAGGGAACCATAGTGTTGAACCATGTGCCTACCCAAGATCAGCTAGCAGACATTTTTACAAAACCTCTCGACCAAGCTACCTTTGTGCGCTTGCGGGGGGAACTCGGGGTTTGTTGCCCGTTTTAGTTGCTTCTTGGGGAGTTTTGTCTTTGTATCATATGTATCATACTATGCTTTGCTTGATGTATAAAACTTGGTAGGATAGCCATTTTGTTTCATATCATGTTGCATTTGTATCATATTGCATTTTAGGATGATGAGCTTCTCCTATATGCCTTGTTTGAGTATCTTAGGCTATTTGTGAGATATTGGTCACTTTTGTGGAGAAATGGTAATGTGAGGCTATGCTCTTGGGATAATTGAGATATATGTGTTGTGAGATAGTCTCTTTTGGAATAAATTGCTAATCTTGACTAAATTCTATGAAATGTGCTCCACCCATGTGTAGTAGCGTATCCATGTCATTTTTTGGTCTAGATGTGTTTCCTCATGCTTAGATTGTGCTTGGATGCCTTTTTTTCTTGCATTTGGGCCAAAGGCCGATATCATTGTGAATGTTTAGCCTATGTTGCATCCATGGAGGAGCATAAGCTTCTTTTTGCCGCAAAGGCACTTCATGTACCATGGAATGAATTAATCTTGAAATGAAGTGAAAAATGTCTTGAAATATATGAAAAATGCTCCATTCATCATGTTATGTGCTTAAAATGCTTTATCTTTCACATATGGGTGCAAACATGTTGCATGATGTTCACTAGTGGAGAAGTCTCACCGAAGTGGACACATGGCTCATGAGCTTTGACATGACATGTTTTGCTATATGGGCGTTTGCAATGATCTTATGCCAAGAATTTGATATCCTTGTATGATCTCTGGATGAAGTGTATGCTTAGGCTAGAATATGGCATGGATAGGCTTTTGCATTTGTGGTGAGCCATCTTTTGATAATAATGCCTAAATCTGAAAATTTGCTTTGTCACGTGCATACATTTCAATATATTCTTTGTGGCAATGCTCTGACTATGCTATGATCCATTTATGTGCTCTTTGTCTCATTTATAGCCTTTGACACTAAATTTGGCCTATTTGAGAAGCTCGAGTAGATGTTTATATGCTTTGACATGCTTTGTGCATCTTCATGCCACACTTGATTTATGCATTGTCAACAAGGGGGGAGAAGAAGTTTGTTGATGAAAAATTCGGAAATGCATCTAAAATTTGGAGAAGAAGTGTTTTTGCATCCATTTGTTCAGGGGGAGCTTTCTTGTTGGAGTTTAGTGTGGAGTGCTTGAGTTTGTGCTTTGCTCAGCTTGTGACCTTTCTTTGCCTTTCTTTGGTTTTGGTCAGGTGGTTGAGCTTCCTTATTTTTCTTTCTTCTTATTTTCTTTCTCTGAATTTCATTCGCGTTGTGTGTTGTCAATGCACTCATCAAGGGGGAGATTGAGGACCAGGAGCGTCCGAGGGTCGATGGATGGCCGCTCCTCAGTGATGAGTGATTGACAACTGGTGTCGGACTGACTCTTGGCTCAGTGTTGCAGGTGTAGGCTGCGGCCTAGTTCGTGTTGTTGCAGGTGAAGAACGGGTGCGTAAGGTCTTTAGCCTTGAGGGGCCTCCAGGAGATGGAGAGACAAGTAGGCTCGGTTCGAGGGACTCGGTGGACAGCGGGACTAGGTGCGGGTCACATGGTGGCGAGACGAGCAAGACGAAGTCGAGGACGATCGAGCCGGCGCACGGTGGCGGCCAAGTCAAGGGGCTTGGCGGGAGACCGGGCCGAGCGCGTGGGGTTGGTGGTTTGCCCACAAAACCATCGGTGGACGGTTTCTTGGTTTGGGCCTCAAAACCAAGTCCGAAGGACCAACGCGACGGAGACGGGATCCGGGCGTGTCGGGAAGCTTTGAGGCGGAGGACACGCGGCGGGATCGCATAGCTTGCATCGGGAGGACGCGGGGTGCGGCGAAGGCGTGGCCGTCCGATGGCAAGACCCACAAGATTACCTAATTGCCCTACGTGGGTTGTATCGCCAGTTGAAGTGTAAGGGGTAGTCGAGTCATTTACCACACCAGCGGGACCCGATATATAAGCCAAGGGTGTTGGTGGATGAGCGTTCTCTCCACGACTCTAGGGTTTCATTCCCCCCCCCCCCACCGTTTTCTCTTTTTCCATTGCTATTTTCCCTTCCTTTTCTCTAGGCTAGCATGAGAGCATCATGTGAGATTTGTTGAGAGGGATGGATGCTAGGGCGGCATGCTAGACCTTGTGAACCTTTCCGGGTATGTATAGAAGATTCGGCGTTGTGATTTTCGTGACTCTTTTTGGTGCTATTTTTGGTCCCTTTGTTCCTTGCTTGGTTCCACGGATTTGAGAGGGTTTCTCCCCGGATTTCTTTGAGGGAAACATGTATGGATGCCTCATGCACCTTTGTGATTGATCTTGTACCCTCAAACGACGGGAAACCTCTTTGATTCGAGCGTTTTCGGTTGGAGCCCATGTTCTTGGTTGAGTTCGTGTGATCCGCGATTCCCGTCGTTCTAGTGAGTTAGAGGCCGAGATTTTTGGGGCATAGCTTCACCTAGTGACGGACATCATCTTCCCCAAATCTTGTCTCAAGAACTCAAACCATTTGGGAGATCCGGTGATGGCTTTGTGGAGTTGACTTCTCGAGCTCCCAGTTTTCAGTTCTGTTCGTGAAGGGCGGACAGTCCGCGGTGCCTGTGCGGACCGTCCGCGCCCAGGCAAGTTCGCCCAGTTCGTCGAAGTTCTTCGCGTGTTCTTGTTTTGGTTCGTTTCGATCTGTTTTGTTTTTGGAGTTTTGTTGCAGGTTGTTTGCCGACCGTCCGCCAAGGCCTAGCAGACAGTCCGCGACACTGGCGAAATGTCCGTGAGGCCAAGCCGGACCGTCCGTGTGGGTCAGGTTTTCTTCCAGAGTCCCTGTTAGCTTCTGCGTCCATTTCGGACTGTCCGCGCCTGCCTGGCGGACCATCCACACCACCCAGGCGGACCGTCCGCGGCTGTCAGGCGGACCGTCCGCAGCTGTCAGGCGGACCGTCCGCGGCTGTCAGGCAGACCGTCCGTACTGGTCGCAGGAACTAGCAAGTTTTGATCGGTTCCTTTTCTTCTTTGATCGTGCTTCCACGTGTGCATCAAGGAATCATTCCTAAGGCTTGGGGTTGATCCATAACCTCGTTGCTTTGGCGATTGGTGTTTGATTCGACTCATAGCTTGTGTGTGACCGGGTTTTGAGTAGGGCATAGGCCGGGTTCTTTGGAAGAATTTTTAACCGGCTTCTATTCACTCCCCCCCTCTCTAGTCGCCATTCGGTCCTTCACTAAACCACCTCACAAGGCAAATCCATGCCCAGGAATCGTGGTTAGTGCCGGTGGCAAGGCACAAGTATACGTCTCTCCCTATAATAGCTAGTCGGAAACTAACCGTTCGAGCTACCGGAACGTGGTTAGTGTACCTGCAAAAGAAAGAACCTTTCGTGCCAGCACGTCACGGAAGCGTCCACAAACATTACCGTTCGCTATAGAAACGGCACCCATGCGTTTAGCGCTGCATGGACAGCGTCCAACCTGAGACACGCCCCTTTTGAATGGAGGGTGTCCCCCTTCGCATGTTCGTAATGCGGAATCATGCACACGTATGGCAAAACGTGGTGACATCACAACCCATGATATGTTCATGTGGAATAGAACATATCATCCTTCGCATGCTTTGCATACGGAAAGCGCACGTATAAAACACGTGGGCATCCAACCGAGAAGATAGGATCCGTTGAATAGATTGCCCTATCAACCCTCGCATACTCGTGATGCGGCACAGCACACGTATGAACACGTGGCTTAAGAAGTGCTGGAAGTTAGTTTAAATACACCATAAATTACTAGCAACCTGAAAGAACCCAAAATCCCTCTACGGCCTCTCGGACTAGTTCATCCTTAGCGTTCCTAACGCATTTTGCAAACACACCTTAATCTTGCAAGTTTTATTTCAAAACATGTTATTAAGGGTGTATTAAAATCTCTGGTGTACAATAGAGCTCTGATGCCAGCTGTGACAGAACCACCCAAATTAATTCCATATTATTGCCCAAACCGGTCCAATTGGTCATTAAGCAATAATACAGAAGTAACTTGTCGCCTCCGCCGGGTCAAGCCCGGTAAATCACTTTAACCAGGATCGAAGAATTGTACATTAAAACTCACACGACGGCGAGTCCAGAGATAAACATTTCACAAATTATTACATCAAGCTCCATAAGGTTTTAATATTACAAACCAAGTCCTTTGCATAAGGTAAATAGTTCAGAGTTCGAAACACAGCGGAATTAAAATACTAAACGTCATAGGTAACGTCATAGGAGGCCATCCATGACGTCACTAAGCACTGTCATCCTCCCACTCCACTTCCCAACAGGGAGGAAGGGAACCAGGCCATGGAAACCCATCATCATTCATATCACCTAAAAACAACAACAACGGCAAGGCTGAGTATACTAATACTCAGCAAGACTTAACCGGCGGGTGATGAAATTCACCAACTCTCTAGACATGCAAGGCTCTTTGGCTAGTGGGTTGTTTTGCTGAAAAGCAACAAAGAGTATGTCCTTACTTTCAAGTTTTAGCTCAAAATTCTAGTTGATTAACCATTACTAAGTAAGCAACTATTGCAAGCATAAGTTGTGCAATCAATTAAGCATATATCCAAATTAAATCTCAATTCCATCATTAAGGGACATAGAGTGTATGGTTAAGCAATCTCGGGTAACGGTGAGAAGCCGACGATCGATCGATTATTAACCTTGCAAGGGAAACCTTAACACACAGAAGAATGCACACCCCAAAAACAAACCAAATAGAAACCAACAGGGGGTGGGGTATGCACCAACCAGGCGGTTCCCAACCTGAAGGACCGATTAGGCGAACCAGAGAGGGGGGGAGTGAATGGGAGCCGATAAAAATTCTTCTCGAAGGAGATGAGAACTCCAACAAGACGAACAAGGCTTCCAAATCACGTCTCCGACTCAACTACCCAAGTTGGCCAAGACCACGCAGCCACTGGAGTGCTACTGGTCCTAGGAGCCAACACACAACCCTTCGAGCCAGAACTCACCAAAACACACAGCGGAAACTTGCACGGCTTGCTGCCTGTGCTACACCGGTCAGACCGATGACCTGCGCCGGTCAGACCGGTGACACCGGTCAGACCGGTGGACAGAGCCGGTCAGGCCGGTGGCTACAGCAGCCGCACAGCAAACGTTCCAAGAAGCCTCAGTGACTCCTCTAGGCCCTGGAACAAAAACCACCTCCAAAACACAACCTGGAAGGAAGAAGAACCCCTCACAAAACCTAGCAAAACAACTCCAAACACGCCAAGAACTGACCAGCAAAACCACGGGACAAAACCACACGGACAAGGCTGTTCCCCGAGACAAATCCCACCAAGGGCTAACACCAGTCAGACCGGTCAAGGGCACCGGTCAGACCGGTCAAGGGCACCGGTCAGACCGGTGTGACCTGGGCAGCTCGGGATGAACAGCGCCCGCGAGTCAACTCCCCCAAATCCAACTCCCCATCTCCCGATTCGCTACACGGATTCGCACAAGACTTTGGGGATAGTAGGAATACCTCATGGGCACTCCATAGCCAAGATTTGGTCCACCAAAACTTGTTGAATCAAGAGGAATCGAAGGATTCCCGCCAAGAACACCACGAACCCTAGAACCACGAAAACCCCAAAATTGAGCCCCTTTACTCACGGATTTGGGAGGGGAATCAAAGGGAAAAGAACCACGAGGGGTTCATGCATACATCCCCCACCAAATCCCAAAGAGAAAGGTCTCAAAACCGCCACAAGAAATTCGCCAAGAAAAGCCTCCGAAAATCACCAAAAAGGAGAAACGGGAAAGACACAACCAAGCCTTGAGGAACCACGCCGAATCATCTATACATACCAAAGAGGTTCATACAAGGTCTAGCTTGCCGCCCGATCATCCTTCCCTCTCACAAGATCTCACCATGAAGCTCTCAAGCTAGTCCTACGAAAATCCTAAGGAAAATAGGAAGGAAAATAGGAAAACTAAATGAGCTAGGGTTCCAAGAGATGGCTGCCATCCTCTCACCACTTGGGTTATATGGAGGCAACAGAAAGACGAAAATACCCTTACTAGCTAACTAGGGATACATGCCCCTCAAGGGCGAATTCGGAAATCTTTGTCTTCGCTCCATCGGACAGATGCCCAGCGACCGCAAACTTGCTTAGCCTCGACGCAAGCCTTGCGATCCCGACGCGTGTCCTCCGCTTCGAAGATTCCGGACTGCGTCGTCGCACACCGGTCAGACTGGTGCTCCTCACCGGTCAGACCGGTACCCACCGGTCAGACCGGTCAGACCCACCGGTCAGACCGGTCTGGAGCTGCTGCACCTCCGTCTTCGGTTCTTCGTTCTTGGCTTTGTGGATCAACCAAGGAACCCAGTGGTTTTCTGGTGAACCACCGGAAACCCCGCGAACTCGGTGTAGCCTCCGCCAATCACCACTCATGACTCGGCTCCCACGTAGTCCCGGCTCGACCTTGGTTTTGAGGCTCAACCAAGAAACCGTCCATGACTTCATCTTGCCGTTCTTGCC
This sequence comes from Cenchrus fungigraminus, assembly GCA_036936925.1. Lineage (NCBI taxonomy): Eukaryota > Viridiplantae > Streptophyta > Magnoliopsida > Poales > Poaceae > Cenchrus > Cenchrus fungigraminus. Next base: position 126,720,316 of record CM072779.1, read on the forward strand.
ACCATGCGGCCCGCACTTGACCCCGCTGGCCACCGGATCCCTCGAACCAAGCCTACTTGTCTTCTCCACACCTGGAGGCCTCACCGGCGACGACCTTTCGCGCTTGTTCTTCACCTGCACCTGCACCAGTCAAGCCGCAACCTGCACCTGCAATACTTAGCCAAGAATCAGTCCACACCACGTTGTCAATCACTCATCACACCAGGAAGCGACCATCCACCGGTCCTCGAACCACACCTGGCTCTCAATCTCCCCCTTGATGAGTGCATTGACAACACACACGTTTTGGTAACCAAGAGAAAAGGAAAAGAAAAGAAACGACTAAAAGAAACTCCAACAAGCGATCGAAAGCCAAAGAAAAGGCAAAGAGCAAGATCACTTGAAGAAGACAAGTCTCGGACCCCTTAGGCAAGGGCAACGGCTTGACACATCCGAGACAAAAACATGCTCAAGCAAAGAGCACAAGCCAACAATCCAAAGCTCGAAAATCACAAAGAGCTCCCCCTGCACACATGCAAGCTCCCCCTGAACCAATGCAACTCCCCCTGGACGAATGCATGCGAGCCACTTCACGAAACAGAGCAGCTGCAACTGCTCAGCTCTGACCGGTCAGACCGGTCGACACCAACGGTCAGACCGGTGCTCAACATGTGAACAGGACCAGCACTCTGACCGGTCAGACTGGTGACCTCAACTGGTCAGACCGGTGCACAACAGAGCCCAGAAATGGCTCGAAACCACCTGAAAACCTTCTAGATGCATTCAGTAGGCCAAAACATGCTCAACCTTCTCCCCCTTGTTGACAATGCATGAATCAAGCCAAAAATGCAAAAAAATGCAACCTAGAGCTTCTCAAATAGACAAAATTCAACAAAGGATGCTACACATGTCCAAATGAGCAAGTTAGATACTCTATAGCTTCGTAATGACATCAACTACAAGATCACCAAGTTTCACAACCATTGGGCGAAGCTAAGATAGAATTGAGAAATTTTGCGAAAAATCACCCTCTCATGAGCAAAGTCCTAAACATGAGCAAAACATGTCAAAGTGGCAAAGCCACACAAACTTCATGCTAGGACAACCATTCTAAGCATAAGACCATCATAAACACCCACAAGCACCTCATGTCATGTCAAAGCCACCGAGCCATGTGCCTACTTCTATATATGAGACTTCTCATTGGTAGGCATCATGCAACGATTTAGCACCCAAAGCAAATTAAAATTAGCACATATGACATGGGAGCACATTTTTCAAGCAATTTACATTTCATTTCCAGATTTATAATTGGTACATGAAATGTCTTTGCGACAAAAAGGAACTTATGCCCCTCCACAAGATGAAGCATGGGGGCTAAACATTCATGATGGCAAATGAGCCTTTGGCCCCATATGATCAAAATAAGCTATCCAACCACAAATTAAGCATAGCCAAGCCACAAAAACATGTCAAGATCATGTAAAGGCATTTACTCACAAGAGAGCATATATATGAAATTTTTCAAAAACATAGCCATCAACCATGGATATAAACCAAGATTATCAAGAGCTAAGCCAAACTAACCATAGCTTACCAAATTAGCTCACAAAGACATATATATCATTCCATGGTGAACAATGTATATAGGAGAAGCCTTTCCTAAACAATGCATATGTTACAAAATGCATGCAACCTAAGATACAAAGATGCCTATACATCATATTACATATGCCATGCCAAATGCAAGAAATGCACAAAGGAAAGCTATACATATGCTACAAAGGAGCTCCCACACACCAACTCAAGAAATCAAACAAACACCAAGCTCCCCCCGCAAACGAGTGAAAGTTGCTTGATCTAGGGGTTTGGTGAAAATATCGGCTAGTTGGTCATGTGTGGGTACATGGATCAAAGCTATCTTCCCTTTCTCTACGTTGTCTCTCAGAAAATGATACCTCACTTCTATGTGCTTGGTTTTGGAATGGAGCACTGGGTTCTTTGCAACGCTTATGGCACTGGTGCTATCACATTGAAGTGGGACATGGGTATACTCCTCACCAAAGTCACTCATGGTGTATGTGATCCAAAGGAGCTGAGAGCAACAACTAGCTGCGGCGACATACTCTGCCTCGGTAGTGGATTGACCAACACTCAACTGTTTGCGGGAAGACCAAGACACCAAAGAAGAACCCAAGAACTGGCAAGTCCCAGAAGTGGACTTCCTATCCAACCGACACCCGGCAAAATCCGCGTCTGAAAAACATGAAGCGCCAAAGAAGAAGACGCAGAGTACCAAAGGCCGAAGTCGGGAGTGTGTCGCAAATACCTGAAAATGCGCTTGACTGCTTGCCGATGCGAAGTCCTCGGAGATGCTTGAAAACGAGCGCACAGACACACCGAGAATTGAATGTCCGGCCTCGTCGCCGTCAAGTAGAGGAGTGACCCGATCATGCTCCGGTACTCCTTCTGGTCCACGTGTTCACCTTCCTCGTCCGCATCAAGAGCTGTAGTCGTACTCATAGGCGTCGCCATGGCCTTGGAGTCCTCCATCTTGAACTTCCTCACAATGTCCTTGGTGTACTTAGCTTGGTGCACAAATGTTCCTTCCTTTAATTGCTTGATTTGTAGCCCGAGGAAGAACTGCAACTCGCCCATCATGCTCATCTCAAATTCCCTGCTCATGTCTTCTGCAAACCTTGCAACAAGAGAGTTAGACGAGCCACCAAAGACAATATCATCCACGTATACCTGCACAATCAGGATATCTCTGCCCTGCCTGAGGAGAAACAAGGTCTGATCGACCTTTCCCATCTCAAACCCTCTCTCAAACAGGAACCCCCTCAACCTACCATACCAAGCTCTAGGCGCCTGCTTCAACCCATACAACGCCTTCCTCAACTTGTACACCCGGTGGGGGTACTTCTCACTCTCAAACCCCGGTGGTTGCCTCGCAAATACCTCTTCCTCCAACACACCGTTCAGGAAAGCACTCTTCACATCCATCTGGTACAACTTGAACCCTTTAGCCACGGAAAAGGCTAGAAGGATCCTGATCGCCTCCAAACGAGCTACAGGAGCAAAAGTCTCCTCGTAGTCGATCCCCTCTTTCTGACTGTACCCCTGAGCAACAAGTCTTGACTTGTTCCTCACCACTTCTCCTTTCTCTCCCTCTTTATTTTTCCACACCCATTTTGTTCCAATCGGCTTACACCCTGGAGGAGGGTCAACCAACACCCAAACTTGGTTCCTCTCAAAATTCTCCAACTCCTCATGCATCGAATTAACCCAATTATGATCAGATAACGCGTGTCCAATGTCTTTGGGCTCAAAGGTGGCAACAAAAGCAGCATGAGCGAAATGAGAATTGTTCCGAACCCTCGACCGTGTAGTACGTTCATTCATGTCGCCGATGATTCTCGAAGCTGGGTGATCCACTTGCACTCGCCGGGGAGGTTCTCTCCTTGATGCTACCTCCCCCTCAACAGTAGCTTCGCCTTGATCTGGATTTGTCGTTGTAGGTGTGGGAGAGGGTCCGTTCTCGATCGTCGTCGAAGTAGTAGGTACATGTTCAGCCGCGGGCACCACACCGCCATCTTCATCATCTCCATGTTCATGCTCCTCCTCCTGAAAGATCTCCTCGCCAAGTTCGTCGTCACCAGCACACTCAAAAACAAGCTGACTCTGTGGCTGTGTCTCGTCGAAGGTTACCTCGCAAGTCTCCATGATTTGGTTAGTTTCAAGATTGAGCACACGAAATGCTCTAGAATGAGATGCATAACCAAAGAAAATGCCATCGACAGACCTAGCCTCGAACTTGTCCAACTTCTTCCCTTTCTTCAGAATGAAGCATTTACAACCAAAGACATGGAAGTGACTCACCTTGGGTGTGCGACCGTGCATCAACTCATAACAGGTTTTCTTCTTGTGAACCCTGAGGTAGATCCTGTTCGACACATAGCACGCGGAATTGACCGCCTCAGCCCAGAACCTTCTCGGAGTCCTATGCTCGTCGAGCATCGTCCGAGCCATCTCGCACAAGGTCCTGTTTTTCCTTTCCACAACGCCATTCTGGGGAGGCGTATATGGACTCGAAAACTGATGTTCAAGACCCAAGTCATGGCAAAAGGTTTCGAAGCGAGAGTTTTTGAATTCCAAGCCATTGTCACTGCGGATCGCTCGTATGGCATCTCCGTGCCTCTCGTTTCTTAACCTCAAGACAAGATCTCGAACAAAACCAAACGTCTCCCCTTTCTCCTCAAGAAAGAACACCCACGCATACCGAGAGTAGTCGTCCACCACAACAAGGACATACCACTTCCCACCCGCAGATCGCACACGAGCTGGGCCAACAAGGTCCATATGGAGCAGCTCGCATGGACGCTCAGTCATCACATCGGTGAGAGGCGGGTGAGAAGAGGCTACCATCTTGGCATGCCTACACGACGCACAAACCAACTCTTTCTCAAACCTCAACCGTGGCAATCCTCGGACCAAATTGAGTTTACTCAAGCGAGACAAAAGGTCAAAGCTCAAGTGACCCAACTTCCTATGCCACTTCCACAACTCACTCGAAGAACCAGCCAAGAAGCAACGCTCCACACCAGAAGACTGAGAGAAATCAGCTCGGAACACTTGACCCTCGGGAACGACCATGCAAACAAGATCCCCCCGAGAATCTAAAATCCGAAAACCACCAGGCCGAAACAACACCTCAAAACCCTCATCAAACAACTGGGACACAGAAAGCAAATTGTATCCAAGCGATTGAACAAGAGCGACACGCCTGAGAGTGATCTTGTCACTTACCTTAATCTCACCTTCTGACAGCACACGCCCTCGCCCATTGTCCCCAAAGGTGATGTACTTCTTTGTCACCACCGGGACGAGACTTGAGAACCACCCCTTGTCTCCGGTCATATGCCTCGAGCAACCGGAGTCAATCAACCAAATGTTCTTCAAGTCTCCCACCTGAAATTCAAAAGCGAGCACGTGAGTGAACAAACGACTCAGCACTGGGGTTAGTACCAAAAGAGTAAAACCAGTGCCGAGCCATTTGCTCCAAAGTGGGGTTAGCACAAACCAAATCATCACGCCTATTAAAGCTACCACCACGATAACCACTACGAGGGAACCAACCCTCTCTAGCTGGAGGAGGACGAAAGCCACGAAAGGGAAACCGTGGATCGTTCCTCCTCTCCATCTCAAAGCTACGACTCCTCCCACCCCGTATTGAGCACGAGGTGGAGAACGCCTAGCAAACTGACCACCTGCAAACTTTCCAGACCAACCACCAGAACCACGACCTCCAGAACCAAACCGAGCATCCTCACGAGCACGAAACCCGACTCGCTGTCTGCCCAGACCTGCACCGGTCTGACCGGTGTAGCTCGGCCAGCAGCAGCACCTGCAGCCTTCCGGTCTCCCCAAGCCGGAACCGTCCTCACACTTGCCTTGGCCCTGGGCATCTGCATACGAGGCTCAGGTACACCATTAGAGGGGTGGTACCTGTCCTTGTTAGCCCACTCTCTAGCCATTTTCTCCTCACGCTTCCTCTTGAAGCAAAACTCATCCTTGTGACCATCTCTCCCACAATACCCACAATGGAACTTTATGGGCTGTGGCTTAGGCTTTGGCATGGGTTGGGGCTGCCCACTCGGCTTCTCACCCTTCTTCTCTCCTTCCTCACCTCCCTTTGGGCTCACAAACTTCACCGGTTTCTGAAAATCATTTGTTGGGTGAGGGAATATGGGTGGATCTGGAGTAGTGTCAAGTTTGTTTCTGAGATGCTTAGGCTTGGGCTCAAACTTGTTCTTGTATCTGTTTGGTGGTGGGATAGGAATCTCTCCAACTCTCTCAACTCCCTCACCACTGTTCTCTCCAAGCTTGTCAGCCCCAAGTGCCTGACCATCATAGCGTTTGAAAGCCGCTATCATGATACCAAGCTGAGGCTCCTGACCCGACAACCAGCTCATACATTTTCTCAGCTTATCATTCTCATCCTGCAAGCGATCAACATAATGTGCAAGCTCCAAATTCTTAACCGCATGTAATTCACAAGTAGAGCAAGAAGTGGGAATAGGCTCTTTCAACTTAGCCTCAAGCGAAACAGTGTAAGCATGCATCTCATCAATCTTTCCATGCAAAACAGGGCAAGAAGTGCAAGCACCTAGCAAAGCAGGTCTAGACTTAAGCTCAGCCACTTCAACCCTAAGCATATCTAGTTCATCACAAGTAGAAGCATGCTTATCCTTAAGAGCAGTAAGATCAGCTAGGTACACAGAGCAATCACAGCAATCAATCTCATCAGAAACCACAGGAGAAGCCTTAAGCGAATCAATCTCAAGCTTAGCATCTAGGTTCTGGGTTTCTAGCTCAGCCACACAGTTCCTAGCATCTTCTAGTGAGGCCCTAAGCTCTTTCCTCATCTTCTTGGCCTCTCTAAGCATGTGATCGCGGTTATCAAGCAAGTCAACCAACTCATCATTCTCCTTGCGCAAAGAAGAGAGCTCATCACATACCTCATCCTCGGAGTCAGAATCCGAGTCACTCTGGTGGCTCTTCTTGCTGCCGGAGCTACGGGCCATGCCGCAGAATCCATCTCCCGCGAAGCAGCTCAACCCGCTCAAGTTCCTGGATGACTTCTTGTTCTTGCGCCGATCACCTTCATCTTCACTGCTACTCGAGCTCAAGGAAGAGTAGGCGGAGCTGGAGTCGACGTCGCTCGCTCCGACCATTGCTCGGGCCTTCCTGCCGCAACCATCCTTCTTCCTTGACCGTCGCTCGTCCTTGTGCTTGTTCTTGTGCTTGTGATCGCGCCTCGATCGGTACTTGCCATCCTTGCTCGATCGGTGCCTGTAGCCGTCCTTGTAGCCGTCCTTGTTCTCCGTCTTCTCCGGGCAGTCGGCGACGAAGTGTCCTGGCTTGCCGCACTGAAAGCACGTCCGTGCTGTCCTCCTCGTGTTCACCCGGTTCTCGTGCAGCCTCTCGAACCGCCTGGTCAGCAACGCCAGCTCGTCCTCTCCAAGCACGTCGAACTCCTCATCTGGCAAAGACATCAAAGAAGACAGAGAGTACATCCTGGAGGATGCGTTAGCGTTAGACTTAGCTCCTTTGCCGCCAACGAGAGCAAGACTATGAGAATCAGTCGGGCTCTCGATCTTGGCTGTCATACCACGGTCCAACTCAGTCGACTTGAGCTTCGAGAACAGCTCATTCACCGTCAAGGTGTCATACTTCTCGGACTAAACAATAGCCTCAAACTTCCCGTCCCATACGGTACGATCCAACGAGTGCAAGAGCTTCACGGCTCTATCATGATCATTGTATGGGAGGACGTCCACATTGGCTCTCATGTTGTTCACAACGACCGTAAACCGCTGGAAAAGGGCATCGACGGACTCGCCGGGGAGATGAGTGAAGTTCTCGTACTCTCTCCGGTAAGTCGCGTACATCCGAGCCTGAACCTGAGCGTTCCCAGCAAGAGCATCCTTCAACTACTCCCAAATCCTACAAGCTAAGTCCTCTGTCTGAACCCGATCGAATTCAGGCTGACACAGAGCACGAAACAAGTAGTCGACAGCCTTGTTGTTGGCTTCGAACATATCCCTCGATCCTGGAGCAAGGAAGTTCATCGGATGAACATAAGCTGTGTTCACCGTGACATCCCAAAGGATCCGACCCTTTCCGCGGAGGAACGCCGCCATCCGCCTTTGCCACATCTGGTAGTTCTTCCCATCGAAGTGTGGAGGACCCGAACCCCGTTCCTGGTACGCCATCTTTGGATCTTAGACTGGTAAGAGTCAATAAAGACCCGAACCGGCTCTGATACCAATTGAAGGACCGATTAGGCAAACCAGAGAGGGGGGGAGTGAATGGGAGCCGATAAAAATTCTTCTCGAAGGAGATGAGAACTCCAACAAGACGAACACAGCTTCCAAATCACGTCTCCGACTCAACTACCCAAGTTGGCCAAGGCCACGCAGCCACTGGAGTGCTACTGGTCCTAGGAGCCAACACACAACCCTCCAAGCCAGAACTCACCAAAACACACAGCGGAAACTTGCACGGCTTGCTGCCTGTGCTACACCGGTCAGACCGATGACCTGCGTCGGTCAGACCGATGACCTGCGCCGGTCAGACCGGTGACACCGGTCAGACCGGTGGACAGAGCCGGTCAGGCTGGTGGCTACAGCATCCGCACAGCAAACGTTCCAGGAAGCCTCAGTGACTCCTCTAGGCCCTGGAACAAAAACCACCTCCGAAACACAACTTGGAAGGAAGAAGAACCCCTCACAAAACCTAGCAAAACAACTCCAAACACACCAAGAACTGACCAGCAGGACCACGGGACAAAACCACACGGACAAGGCTGTTCCCCGAGACAAATCCCACCAAGGGCTAGCACCGGTCAGACCGGTCAAGGGCACCGGTCAGACCGGTGTGACCTGGGCAGCTCGGGATGAACAGCACCCACGAGTCAACTCCCCCAAATCCAACTCCCGATCTCCCGATTCGCTCCACGGATTCGCACAAGACTTTGGGGATAGTAGGAATACCTCATGGGCACTCCATAGCCAAGATTTGGTCCACCAAAACTTGTTGAATCAAGAGGAATCGAAGGATTTCCACCAAGAACACCACGAACCCTAGAACCACGAAAACCCCAAAATTGAGCCCCTTTACTCACGGATTTGGGAGGGGAATCAAAGGGAAAAGAACCACGAGGGGTTCATGCATACATCCCCCACCAAATCCCAAAGAGAAAGGTCTCAAAACCGCCACAAGAAATTCGCCAAGAAAAGCCTCCGAAAATCACCAAAAAGGAGAAACGGGAAAGACACAACCAAGCCTTGAGGAACCACGCCGAATCATCTATACATACCAAAGAGGTTCATACAAGGTCTAGCTTGCCGCCCGATCATCCTTCCCTCTCACAAGATCTCACCATGAAGCTCTCAAGCTAGTCCTACGAAAATCCTAAGGAAAATAGGAAGGAAAATAGGAAAACTAAATGAGCTAGGGTTCCAAGAGATGGATGCCATCCTCTCACCACTTGGGTTATATGGAGGCAACCGAAAGACGAAAATACCCTTACTAGCTAACTAGGGATACATGCCCCTCAAGGGTGAATTCGGAAATCTTTGTCTTCGCTCCATCGGACGGATGCCCAGCGACCGCAAACTTGCTTAGCCTCGACGCAAGCCTTGCGATCCCGACGCGTGTCCTCCGCTTCGAAGATTCCGGACTGCGTCGTCGCACACCGGTCAGACCGGTGCTCCTCACCGGTCAGACCGGTCAGACCCACCGGTCAGACCGGTCTGGAGCTGCTGCACCTCCGTGTTCGATTCTTCGGTCTTGGCTTTGTGGATCAACCAAGGAACCCAGTGGTTTTCTGGTGAACCACCGGAAACCCCGCGAACTCGGTGTAGCCTCCGCCAATCACCACTCATGACTCGGCTCTCACGTAGTCCCGGCTCGACCTTGGTTTTGAGGCTCAACCAAGAAACCGTCCATGACTTCATCTTGCCGTTCTTGCCACCATGCGGCCCGCACTTGACCCCGCTGCCCACCGGGTCCCTCGAACCAAGCCTACTTGTCTTCTCCACACCTGGAGGCCTCACCGGCAACGACCTTTCGCGCTTGTTCTTCACCTGCACCTGCACCAGTCAAGCCGCAACCTGCACCTGCAATACTTAGCCAAGAATCAGTCCACACCACGTTGTCAATCACTCATCACACCAGGAAGCGACCATCCACCGGTCCTCGAACCACACCTGGCTCTCACAACCGTCCTCGACTCAGGATCCATTTCTACAGCCTTTGGTACAAGGTATACTGGCCACGGAGACACGCCGCCTAGCTTCACGCATGCACCACTCTGCTGCAGGCAGAGGAGACTCTTCCCAAGATTAGTGGTCATAGATCCCTTACCGGATCGAGAAGGTACTAGGCTTACCGGTCCCATTCCCGGCAAATGTTTAGTACGTTCAAACGCCTAACCACAGACCTACTGGCTGGAGCCGGTCCCATGCTCTTACCACATGAGCATATCCATTTATCAAAATCTTATGATTCCAACATAAGAGACCTATAGCTCGCGAGTGACGAACATCACTCGACTTTTACCGTGTCCTTAGAGCATGGCATCTAGCGATCTTATCATGCTAGTATTTGAGCATAGGAACCTAGGATCATGCATCTAGGGTTTCAATTCAACTCCTAAAACGTAAATGCACAAACATAGACAAGCATAATTGTAAAAGTTAGAAAACTGGGATTATGCTCCGGGGCTTGCCTTTACTAGCAAAGTCAGTGGAGAAATCCTTCGAACTTTGGTTCGGGTCTTGCTGCACTTTCACCACGTTCACTTCTCCTTCAGCGAGTTCTCCCTCGGATTCCGGCACCAACTCGTAGTTTCCGTCCGGAAGTTCTACACGACATGCATATGCATTAACTTCATGTATTTATAACTGAGGAGTGAGAACAGAGTTTAGAATTGAAGGGTAAACATGGGGGTGTATGGGTGACCACATTCACCTGGATAAGAATATATCCAGCATACTCTTCCTATCAATGATAGGGGTATGTGTGCGTGGTTTAACGCCTTATTTGATGGTGATTGTGTGCACATCTATATTAATTAATTAATTTCTCTTCGCCAAATTATGGGGTGCTGCTCATGGTGTGATTTGGTGAAGCTTAACCAAAAGATTTAAAAAGAAAACCATGATGGTTTCTATTTTTCTTTTATTTCTTAGATTCAACTTGATTTACTTTGAAAATTCATTCTGGACGAAATACAAACAAGATAGTCATGAAACTTTGCAGAGAGGCACAACATACTACACATGAGCTACTACCAAAAATTTAGATCAATCCAAGCTATATATCTAGCATGAAAAATACAACTAGATGCATTCATTAAAAACAAGAATAAATCGTACAAAAATAAATATACTACATCTTGAGCTAGAAATTCATGTGGAAGCACAAAACATCTAATCATGAAGAGATATGCACTTACTCAGCAAAGAAATTTCAAATTAATTTAAATTTATGAAGGAAGGGTAAATTTGTGCTAAAATTACTTGACCCTATAAAACATGGTAAAAACATCTATGCTATTTATCATGGATGCAAAATCATGAAACAGGATCATAGAAAAAATATGGGACCCAAAAGATCAACTGATTAATTTACATAAATCAGAAACAGGAAAAATGCTGAAAACAAACTTTAATTCATAATTAAAGATCCACTCAATAACTTTGTGCCAAATTTGCACCAGAAGACCAACATGACATGGCAAACAACATATCCAAAATTCAGCTTCAGATCATGTATAGAATTTGAATAATTTCAAATCTACTCAAAATGGTAAATTCAAAATTATTTAAAAACTACACAGAAATTCCAGAACAGTTGAGTTTGTATTTGTGTGATTTTTCTGTGAATTGATATGCATTTTACAAGATTCAGGAAAAAGAAATGAAAAAGGAAGATTCTATTTTGCCGGAAGGTCCCTGGACTGTTTTTATTATTCACAGATGTGCCTTCGATATTACAAAAGGACCCTCGGTTTTATGATTTAGACCCTGGACGATTTGGGGTTTCACAAATGTGGGCCTTGGCCCGCACGGCGGCGCTGGCAGCCTCGCCGGCGGCGAGGTGGGGCCGGGGAGGCTCGGGCGAGCGGCGGGGAAGGGCTAGGGGCTCACCTAGCTCTGGTCCGCGGCCTGTGCTGGACGGGGGAGGATGCCGGCGAGGGGTCCCAGCGGCGCCCTGGGTTTCCGGCCGCGGCGGCGGGGATTCCGGCGAACAGGGGCTTGGGGTTGAGCCACACGTGGCCGGGAAAGCAACAGCGAGGTAGTGCGGCGGTGCTAGGGTGCTTGCACGGGCTCGAGAGGGTTTGGAAGGGGGAGCTCCACGGCAGGGCTTCAATGGCGGTCGGCGGCGCAGGATGGGGACGGCGCGGCGCACGGGGTTGTGGACCCTTTTAAAGTCGGCGGTGTGGCGGGAAGGTCGACGCGGGCACAAGCTTTCACGTGGGCGAGCACGGGCGGACGGCGAGGCGCGCACAAGCGCGGCGGCAGTGCAGCGCAAGGTGCGCGCACGCGACGCGCGCGCGGCGCTGCGCGGGCGGGCGTGCCTGCACCCTGGCACGGCCATCCAGACCGGATGTGCCCCGGGGAGGTGGCGCCTGGGCGCGGCGCAGCTGGGGGCACGGGCGGGGTCCACGTGTTGCGCGGCACAGACACCGGGGCGCGGCGCGGGCGGGGTCCACGTGCTGCGTGGCACGGATGCCGGGGCGCGGTGCGGGCGGCGTCCAGCGCGCGCGACGCGAGGGCGCACGTGGCCAGAGCGCCGGCGCGCATACAACTTCAGCGAAGCCCTGTTTGACCAGCCGGTTCTCCAAAAAATTGAACTGCACTGAAAATTCGCCAAATACAAAACTTGTAGACCAGCAAACTAGCTACAATTTTTGTAAAGGCCGTCATATGAAAAAGTCCATGGATTTGGAGATAAATTGGTTTGAACTTTGGAATTTTCTCTATTTGGTTAAGACATTGCTCTGGACTTTGACTAAGTTTTAGGGGCTTTTCCACTTTGAATTTGAAATGCCGCCAATTGAACGTAATGTTTCCCGTGTGAAAATGAACAACTTTCGTATTGGCCAATTTTGAAGTTGTTATATGAAAATCGGAGAACGTGCTAGATTATCGATGAAAGGTCTAGAGCTCTTAGGGTGTTGACCTTAGTTTGAGGGGTTTGACTAGGGTTAGAGATGTTGACCAAGTCAAACAAGTTAACCACCATGCTTAGCCTTGTTAATGAGGGTGACCACTATTGCTTAAACATCAGGGATGTTACAGCCTACCCCCCTACAAAGAATCTCGTCCCGAGATTCGGAAAATAAAGGCAAAGGTAGTGGGAAACACTTACGAGTGCGAGATTGTAGAAAACCCGGATACTTGGTGTTGAGATAATGTTCCGTCTCCCAAGTAGCTTCTTCTTCAGTATGGTGACTCCATTGAATTTTATACATTGTTACCGAATGTCATCGAGTTTTCCTCTCCTTTTGATCCAAAATCTTCAGAGGGTGCTCAACCACAGATAAGTCGGGTTCGATCCAAGCATTGGATTCGACGATAACTTTTATCTCCGGCTTATTTGCACATCTCCTAAGTTGTGAAACATGAAACACATTGTGGACTGCTGAAAGCCGTTCAGGAAGCTAAACGCGATAAGCAACCGGTCCACAAACTTCGATGATTTCATAAGGGCCAATATAGCGTGGTGCTAATTTCCCTTTCACTCCTAATCTTTGAATTCCCTTTGTGGGTGAAACCTTAAGATAGACATATTCACCAACTTGATATGGCTTTGGTTTCCTTCCTTGATCATGGTAACGTTGTTGCCTCATTTGAGCTGTCTTTAGATTTGCTTGTATTACTTTTACCTTTTCTTCCGCTTCTTCAACTAAAGTTGGACCGAAGAACTTCCTTTCCCCGGTCTGTGACCAGTTCAAAGGAGTTCGACATCTCCTTCCATAAAAAGCTTCAAATGGTGCCATTTTCAAACTTGCTTGGTAGCTATTATTGTATGAGAATTCAACCAAGGACAAGCAATTGTCCCAATTCTTGTCAAAATGGATAATGCAAGCCCTCAACATATCCTCCAGGACTTGATTGACTCTCTCAGTCTGACCATCCGTTTGAGGGTGGTAAGCAAAACTGTGAAGTAGCTTGGTTCCCATCGAGGTATGTAGGTGTTCCCAAAAACGTGACATGAATTGAGAACCTCTATCGGAAACGATGGTTCTAGGAACTCTGTGTAAACACACAATACGTTCGAGATAAATCTCTGCATATTGCTGTGCTGAGTATATGGTATGGACGGGAATAAAGTGTGTAGTCTTGGTGAGTCTGTCCACAATAACCCAGATAGAATCATGGTGCTTAGAGGTGAGAGGCAGTCCCACTATGAAATCCATACTTATATCATCCCATTTCCATGAAGGTATCGGCAATGGTTGAAGAACACCACCGGCTTTTAAATGACTGGCTTTAATTCTCTGACATGTGTCACACTCGGACACATATTTGGCAATCTCAACTTTCATATTTGACCACCAGAAGTTTTCCTTCACATCTTGGTACATTTTGCTACTCCCAGGATGAATCGCAAATTTGGACAAATGAGCTTCATCCAAGATTTCCTTCCTGAGACTAGTATCATTTGGGACAACAAGTCGTTGCCCAAACCAAACTGTACCCTTTGAGTCTTGGTGAAAACACTTGTATTTAGGATCACGTTCTGACAACTTTTGTCTTATCTTTTGAACGTCCTCATCATTGGACTGAGCATTAAGGACCTTGTCGTACAAGGTTGTCTCCATGCCAATAGCATTTAACTCACCTTGACTAACAATTTCCAAATTGAGTTTGTTCATCTCGTGGCACGGTGTGTCACTATAGGTGTCCACAGATAAGCAATTGCAATGGGCTTTTCAGCTAAGAGCATCGGCAACAACATTTGCCTTATCGGGGTGGTAATGTACTTCCAAGTCATAATCTTTGATAAGTTCTAACCATCTTCTCTGGCGCATATTCAAGTCGTCTTGAGTGAAGATATACTTGAGACTCTTGTGGTCAGTGAAGATATTGCAACAGGTTCCCATCAAATAATGCCTCCAAATTTTGAGAGCATGAACAACCGCTGCTAATTCAAGATCATGTGCTCGAGAAGCATAACCAATGACCCTATTTTCTTGCATGAGAAAACAACCAAGACTAGTACCTGAGGCATCACAATAAACCTCATATGGCTTAGAGTTGTCTGGTTGCGCCAAAACAGGTGCTGAAGTCAAATGCTGCTTTAGGGTGTGGAAAGCTTTTTCACAACTCTCATCCCACACAAACTTGACTCCCTTCTTCAGAAGTTCAGTCATAGGTTTGGCAATTCGGGAAAAATCCGAGATGAAGCGACGATAGTAACCAGCTAATCCAAGAAAGCTTCGAATCTGATGAATGGACTTAGGTGGTTTCCAATCCATCACTTCTTGCACTTTACTTGGATCCACTGAAATACCATCACTAGAAATAGTGTGGCCCAAGAATTTCACACTATCCAACCAGAATTCACATTTGGAGAATTTAGCAAAGAGCTTGTGATCTCTCAAATGTTGCAGAATAATGCGGAGATGTTCGGCATGTTCTTCTTCATCTTTGGAATAAATTAAGATGTCATCGATGAATACCACCACGAACTTATCCAGTTCGTTCATGAATACCGAATTCATGAGGTACATGAAGTAGGCAGGAGCATTAGTCAGCCCGAAGGACATGACTAAAAATTCATATAGCCCATATCGTGTGGAGAAGGCTGTTTTAGGAATATCACAAGGTCGGATCTTTATCTGATGATATCCTGATCTAAGATCAATCTTGGAAAAGACCTTTGCTCCTGATAGTTGATCAAACAACACATCAATGCGGGGAAGGGGGTATTTATTTTTGATAGTCACCGCATTGAGAGGCCGGTAGTCCACACATAGTCTCAAACTACCGTCTTTCTTCTTAACGAAGAGAGCAAGACATCCCCAAGGAGAAGAACTCGGGCGAATGAAACCCTTATCCAACAATTCTTGAAGCTGGGTCTTCAACTCGGCCAGTTCCTTGGGTGGCATGCGGTAGGCTCTTTTTGAGATAGGTGCCGTACCAGGTTGAAGTTCGATAACGAATTCAATGTCTCGGTCTGGTGGCATACCCAGCAGATCATCAGGGAAGACATCCGGGTATTCACACACCACTGGAATTTCTTCTAATTGGGTGGCTATGGTCACATAGGCACATGAATCCACAGATACTTTGGAAGGTAAGTAGAGCGTTGATGCTCCTACTCTCGGGGAGTTGATTTCTATCCTTCACTCAGAAATGTCCAAGATCACCTTGTGCAGGGTCATCCAGTCCATTCCTAGAATAACATCTATTCCATCTAGACCCAAGGTTATAAGATTCGTCTGAAACACCTTGCTACCTAACTCCAAAGGTACTCCAATGATTAGGGTGCTAGAAGAAATTTTTCCTCCCGGGGTAGCAATCTTATAGATACTCCTAGTGTGCGTTTCCTTTAAACCCAACTTGATTTGTGTTTGCTTGTTCATAAAACTATGCGTAGCACTAGAATCAAAAAAAATCTTAATAGGTTTGCCTTGGATAGAGAATGTACCCGTCATGACTGCTGCTCCCTCAGGAATTCCCACCGTTGTGGTGAAGTTAAGACGACCCTGCTTGACTTGCACGGTCTGCTTCTTTCCCTTGTCCTTGTTGTCCTGAGTAGGTCCACGTCCTTGGTTCTGCTAGTTGCGCTGGTTCTACTGCTTGGGACGGGGGCACTCATTAGCATAGTGTCCCGTCTCACCACAGTTGTAGCATTTACCATCCCTAGCATTCCGATTAGGCTATGAAGCATTGGACTTGTAATTCTGCTGGGAAGCAGAAGAACGATAGTCTCCTCGCTGTTGATTCTGGGATGGCTTAGCTACCCAGCGTCCAGACCGTTGGTTCCTCTGGGAATCCTGGGAAACCTTCTTCACAAGGCGAAACTTCCGATTAGGCGCGTTGTTAGAGTTGAACGCAGCCTTTCTCTTCTTTGCATTCTGCATTCTCTTCATAGCGTCTTCTTGAGAAATAGCCAGATTTACTATCTCGTGCTAGGTGTCGGTCTTGATGGGGTTCAGCCTTTCATAAAGCTCCGGATCAAGACCTCGTCGGAAACGATCCATCTTCTTCGCATCATTATCCACATGATATCCGCCATACTGACAAAGATTGTTGAATTTCTGTGCATACTGATACACAGAATCAGAACCTTGCCTTAATGCCAGTAGTTCACTGATCTTCCGATCAACCATTCCCTGAGGAATGTGATGAGTCTTGAATGCATTCTTGAACTCATCCCATGTAACAGCATGTCCAGCCGGTTGCGTCATCTTAAAATGTTCCCACCAGATCAAAGCTGGACCACGAAGTTGCAATGCTGCAAAGCTAGCCTTGCGCTCCTCTAAGCATGGCAGAGTGAGAGCATCGAACCTGGCCTCAATGGCACGAATCCAGGCATCAGCCTCTAGTGGTTCTTCTGCTTTGGTGAAAATTGGGGGCTTCATGGCCGTGAAGTGCTCATTCTTAGCCACTTGTGGCTCATCACGCGGATGGCCGCGTTGCTGCTGCTGCTGCTGATTGTGCAAGATCTGGTGCATCACATCAGCTTGAGCCAATAGGTAGGTCTCCATAGGTGTCATGGGAGGTGGCGGTGGCAGTGGGTTGCTGCCACTGGCATCACCGAAACCATGGGGAGTATTGCGAGTGGGACCCACCATCTGAAAAATTATGAGAATAGAGATTAGTCACACATTCACAAGCTTGCAGATAGATTTATTCACAAGTAGAATATGTGAAATAGTCCATTCATTGCAGAATTTTTCAGGAGGGTCAGCCACAACGCTGAAATGAAAAATTCATATCTTCCGGCTCAATTAACGGATGGTGCTCAAATTTGGTCAGAAGGAGCATCATTTCGTGCACTACGACTTTGGTATTCAACCGATAAACGGATTTTGATGTTATGATGCTTGAAAAATCCATTTACCGACTCTCTGTCCTGGTTGTTTTTCAGCCAGCCGAGGGTTACAAAAATATTCATAACTCTCAGCACAAAAGAGAAATAAGGGTGAAATTTTGTGAGCATGCACAAAATAAAATTTCCAACAACTTTCCTTCTTATTGCACAGCTCATAATTGATCATAAGGGGGTTCAAATTACCGATTACTAGAGCTGCTGTAGAAAGTCTTGCAACACTGAGATACTACACTTGATTACAACACATGATTACAACACAAGCTAGGTCCTTCTCAACATACTAGTGGTTAATATGTAGCTTCTATCCATACAAAAGAATACTCCATCTTCGTTAGCCTATCCCTTCCACGGACCAACATTAGGCCATCACAGGAGTATACATGCTGCATCAACTACTACCATCTAGAAGTCATCTAGATTGCCTACTAAAGAGGAGCTAGAAGCAGATGAAGGAATCTCCATCGGCTCTGCCTATGATTCTTCCTTCTCACTGTCTATCATGGACTGAGTGTTATTCAGATCATCCTCCATAGCTTCCGGAGCTGGTGGTGGTGGCAGCTGCTGTAGCATAGCAATCATGCCATGGGCAGCACCCAGATCCTCATCCATCAACTCTAGCTACTCTTCCATCTGTGCTAGTGCTTGTATGTGCTGTAAGCGCTCATTCCTCAACTGATCCATCTCGACCTGCATCTGATCTCGCTGCTCCTGGAGTCCCGTAATAGTCTGAAGGCGATCAGCGAGCTGGTGTGCCCACTGAGCCATACAGGTCACCCAGTGAGCCTCTCTAGCCTGCAGTCCAACAATCCTCAATCGTGCCTCAGCAAGGTCTCGCTCCAGTCCTATGTAGCCAAGGGAGATGGAGCGCAGGTGGTGATTCCGTACTCCCAACACTCCAGCAGTGTCGAGGGCAACGGTGGACACGTCTGTGGTAGCCACACTGCGGAGAGCCTGAAGACGGTACAGTGCATTCATGCACCGTGACATCTCGTGCAGTACGTCCAGTGGGGTCCTCCTAGTCAGAAGTGCTGCCATGTTCCCCATGCGGTTCCTCCACGCGGGATCCGCGAGGTCCACGGTCGGAAATAGTCCCACCGGAGTCGAAGAAACCTCGAGAGGGTGCTGATCACCAAAAGCGTTCAGCACTCTCAAAGCAGCAACCTCAAGTGTCTCCAACATGCGGACGCCTGACACGTTCATGCTCAGGTCCTGCCACTCCGGGTGAGTAGGGTGAAGTGGCACGGTCACCCGAACATAGCAGCGAGGCACTCCAAGCTGCGTGGTCTCCAATGCCTCGTACGTCGGAGGAGTGGGGTATCCTGACGAGCGAAGAGTATCCCACAAAATGCGGGCAAACCCCTCAAGGTGTAGCCCGTCGGTGCGGACCATCCCGTTAGGACGTACCTCCCAGAAGAGCGGTCCAGCCATCTGTATCAACAAAACTTCCACCGATTAGTGTGAGTTAAAAGATAACAGATTCCGTCCAAAGCACAAAAATGCATATAGCTCATATTCTGGTAGGCCAAAAATTCTCAAAATTTTCCAGCTACTCAGTGATGTTATTTTACCCAAAATTGGTATTCAAAAGTTGGGCTAAAAACAAAAGGAAGATACCCTAATAAACCGAAGTTCAGTTCTCTGTCTCCCTGGAAAAACAGCAATCAGACATGAACTAAACTGAGCATAACTCCAGATTCCCTTGATCAAAAATTCTGAACTTTTTGCAGCAGGATCTAGACAAGATTTGACACAACTTTTGTATCTAACTTTTCTCCAGAAAACTCTATTCAAGGGGTCGAAAAATTCAGACCAACAGAGCATCCAAAAACCGAGAAACAGGGACAGCTATCAAGACTGGGATGATGTGAAAGCGTTTTGGTGAGGTGTTTTAGGATAAATTATGAAGTGATTTAATTACTTCTTAACAACTTTTAGCACGATGCAAAAGCATCCTAAACCTCCTCACAAGGCAAATCCATGCCTAGGAATCGTGGTTAGTGCCGGTGGCAAGGCACAAGTATACGTCTCTCCCTATAATAGCTAGTCGGATACTAACCGTTCGAGCTACCGGAACGTGGTTAGTGTACCTGCAAAAGAAAGAACCTTCCATGCCAGCACATCACGGAAGCGTCCACAAACATTACCATTCGCTATAGAAACGGCACCCATGCGTTTAGCGCTGCATGGACAGCGTCCAACCTGAGACACGCCCCTTTTGAATGGAGGGTGTCCCCCTTCGCATGTTCGTAATGCGGAATCATGCACACGTATGGCAAAACGTGGCGACATCACAACCCATGATATGTTCATGTGGAATAGAATATATCATCCTTCGCATGCTTTGCATACGGAAAGCGCACGTATAAAACACGTGGGCATCCAACCGAGAAGATAGGATCCGTTGAATAGATTGCCCTATCAACCCTCGCATACTCGTGATGCGGCACAACACACGTATGAAACACATGGCTTAAGAAGTGCTGGAAGTTAGTTTAAATACACCATAAATTACTAGCCACCTGAAAGAACCCAAAATCCCTCTAGGGCCTCTCGGACTAGTTCATCCTTAGCGTTCCTAACGCATTTTGCAAACACACCTTAATCTTGCAAGTTTTATTTCAAAACATGTTATTAAGGGTGTATTAAAATCTCTGGTGTACAATAGAGCTCTGATGTCAGCTGTGACAGAACCACCCAAATTAATTCCATATTATTGCCTAAACCGGTCCAATTGGTCATTAAGCAATAATACAAAAGTAACTTGTCGCCTCTGCCGGGTCAAGCCCGGTAAATCACTTTAACCAGGATCGAAGAATTGTACATTAAAACTCACACGACGGCGAGTCCAGAGATAAACATTTCACAAATTATTACATCAAACTCCATAAGGTTTTAATATTACAAACCAAGTCCTTTGCATAAGGTAAATAGTTCAGAGTTCGAAACACAGCGGAATTAAAATACTAAACGTCATAGGTAACGTCATAGGAGGCCATCCATGACGTCACTAAGCACTGTCATCCTCCCACTCCACTTCCCAACAGGGAGGAAGGGATCCAGGCCACGGAAACCCATCATCATTCATATCACCTGAAAACAACAACAACAGCAAGGCTGAGTATACTAATACTCAGTAAGACTTAACCGGCGGGTGATGAAATTCACCAACTCTCTAGACATGCAAGGCTCTTTGGCTAGTGGGTTGTTTTGCTGAAAAGCAACAAAGAGTATGTCCTTACTTTCAAGTTTTAGCTCAAAATTCTAGTTGATTAACCATTACTAAGTAAGCAACTATTGCAAGCATAAGTTGTGTAATCAATTAAGCATATATCCAAATTAAATCTCAATTCCATCATTAAGGGACATAGAGTGTATGGTTAAGCAATCTCGGGTAACGGTGAGAAGCCGACGATCGACTGATTATTAACCTTGCAAGGGAAACCTAAACACACGGAAGAATGCACACCCCAAAAACAAACCAAATAGAAACCAACAGGGGGTGGGGTATGCACCAACCAGGCGGTTCCCAACCGTCCTCGACTCAGGATCCATTTCTACAGTCTTTGGTACAAGGTATACTGGCCACAGAGACACACGCCGCCCAGCTTCACGCATGCACCACTCTGCTGCAGGTAGAGGGGACTCTTCCCAAGATTAGTGGTCATAGATCCCTTACCGGATCGAGAAGGTAATAGGCTTACCGGTCCTATTCCCGGCAAATGTTTAGTACGTTCAAACGCTTAACCACAGACCTACTGGCCGGAGCCGGACCCATGCTCTTACCACATGAGCATATCCATTTATCAAAATCTTATGATTCCAACATAAGAGACCTATAGCTCGCGAGTGACGAACATCACTCGACTTTTACTGTGTCCTTAGAGCATGGCATCTAGCGATCTTATCATGCTAGTATTTGAGCATAGGAACCTAGGATCATGCATCTAGGGTTTCAATTCAACTCCTGAAACGTAAATGCACAAACATAGACAAGCATAATTGTAAAAGTTAGAAAACTGGGATTATGCTCCGGGGCTTGCCTTCACTAGCAAAGTCAGTGGAGAAATCCTCCGAACTTTGGTTCGGGTCTTGCTGCACTTCCACCACATTCACTTCTCCTTCAGCGAGTTCTCCCTCGGATTCCGGCACCAACTCGTAGTTTCCGTCCGGAAGTTCTACACGACATGCATATGCATTGACTTCATGTATTTATAACTGAGGAGTGAGAATAGAGTTTAGAATTGAAGGGTAAACATGGGGGTGTATGGGTGATCACATTCACCTGGATAAGAATATATCCAGCATACTCTTCCTATCAATGATAGGGGTATGTGTGCGTGGTTTAACGCCTTATTTGATGGTGATTGCGTGCACATCTATATTAATTAATTAATTTCTCTTCACAGAATTATGGGGTGCTGCTCATGGTGTGATTTGGTGAAGCTTAACCAAAAGATTTAAAAAGAAAACCATGATTGTTTCTATTTTTCTTTTATTTCTTAGATTCAACTTGATTTACTTTGAAAATTCATTCTGGACGAAATACAAACAATATGGTCATGAAACTTTGCAGGGAGGCACATCATACTACACATGAGCTACTGCCAAAAATTTAGATCAATCCAAGCTATATATCTAGCATGAAAAATACAACTAGATGCATTCATTAAAAACAAGAATAAATCATACAAAAATAAATATACCACATCTTGAGCTAGAAATTCATGTGGAAGCACAAAACATCTAATCATGAAGAGATATGCACTTACTCAGCAAAGAAATTTTAAATTAATTTAAATTTATGATGGAAGGGTAAATTTGTGCCAAAATTACTTGACCCTATAAAACATGGTAAAAACATCTATGCTATTTATCATGGATGCAAAATCATAATTAAAGATCCACTCAATAACTTTGTGCCAAATTTTCACCAGAAGACCAACATGACATGGAAAACAACATATCCAAAATTCAGCTTCAAGTCTTGTATAGAATTTGAATTATTTCAGATCTACTCAAACTGGTAAATTCAAAATTATTTAAAAACTACACAGAAATTTGAAAACTCCCTTTGTAGAAAAGTTAGGGTTCTTCACAAGGATTCCAGAACAGTTGAGTTTGTATTTTTGTGATTTTTCTGTGAATGGATATGCATTTTACAAGATTCAGGAAAAAGAAATGAAAAAGGAAGATTCTATTTTGCCGGAAGGTCCCTGGACTGTTTTTATTATTCACAGATGTGCCCTCGGTATTACAAAAGGACCCTCGCTTTTATGATTTAGACCCTGGACGATTTGGGGCTTCACAAATGTGGGCCTTGGCCCGCACGGCGGTGCTGGTAGCCTCGCCGGCGGCGAGGTGGGGCCGGGGAGGCTCGGGCGAGCGGCGGGGAAAGGCTGGGGGCTCACCTAGCTCTGGTCCGCGACCTGTGCTGGACGGGGGAGGACGCCGGCGAGGGGTCCCAGCAGCGGGGATTCCGGTGAACAGGGGCTCGGGGTTGAGCCACACGTGGCCGGGGAAGCAACAGCGAGGTAGTGCGGTGGTGCTAGGGTGCTTGCACGGGCTCGAGAGCGTTTGGAAGGGGGAGCTCCACGGCGGGGCTTCAATGGCGGCCGGCGGCGCAGGATGGGGACGACGCGGCGCACGGGGTTCGACCCTTTTAAAGCCGGCGGTGTGGCGGGAAGGTCGACGCGGGCACAAGCTTTCACGCGGGCGCGCGTGGGCGGACGGCGAGGCACGCACAAGCGCGACGGCAGTGCCGCGCAAGGCGCGCGCGTGGCACGGGCGCGGTGCTGCGCGGGCGGGCGTGCCTGCACCCTAGCACGGCCATCCAGACCGGATGTACCCCGGGGAGGTGGCGCCTGGGCACGGCACAACTGGGGGCGTGGGCGGGGTCCACGTGTGGCGCGGCACGGACGCCGGGGCGCGCCGCGGGCGGCGTCCGGCGCGCGCGACGGGAGGGCGCGCGTGGCCAGAGCGCCGGCGCGCATACAACTTCAGCGAAGCCCTGTTTGACCAGCCGGTTCTCCAAAAAATTGAACTGCACCGAAAATTCACCAAATACAAAACTTGTAGACCAGCTAATCAGCTACAATTTTTGTAAAGGCCGTCATATGAAAAAGTCCATGGATTTGGAGATAAGTTGGTTTGAACTTTGGAATTTTCTCTATTTGGTCAAGACATTGCTTTGGACTTTGACCAAGTTTTAGGGGCTTTTCCACTTCGAATTTGAAATGCCGCCAATTGAACGAAATGTGTCCCGTGTGAAAATGAACAACTTTCGTATTGGCCGATTTTGAAGTTGTTATATGAAAATCGGAGAACGTGCTAGATTATCGATGAATGGTCTAGAGCTCTTAGGGTGTTGACCTTAGTTTGAGGGGTTTGACTAGGGTTAGAGATGTTGACCAAGTCAAACAAGTTAACCACCATGCTTAGCCTTGTTAATGAGGGTGACCACTATTGCTTAAACATCAGGGATGTTACATTGCAATCCTTGAAGGCGTGCTTGACCGGGCCCTCGTGGTTGGGGCACGAGGCGTCCAGCAGCTTCTCGAAGTGACCCGATGGAGGATTGCCTCGGGGCCTCGCTGTCTTTCGGTCGATAGCGGCCACCAAGGCATCCTCACGGTACCTCTTATCTTTACTTTTCTTTTTCTTGATTGGTGCGGACGGACCGTCACTGGCTTCGGCTGGCTGCTTCCCTTTGCTTGAGCTGGGGCTGAGCGTCGCAGCTACGGCCACCTCCCCGTTGGCGTGGTCGGTGGCGATGTCGAGCAGCTCCCGAGTAGATCGTGGCTTCCGTTGTCCGATCTGATGGATCAGCGTGGCACACGTGGTGCCATTCTGGAAGGCTGAGATGACGTCCGTGTCGGTGGTGCTGGGCAACTCGGTGCACCGCTTGGAGAAGCGTCAGATGTAGTCGCGTAGGCTTTCACCCTTCATCTGCTTGCAGTTGCGCAGGTCCCAGGGATTCCCTGGTCAGGCGTACGTGCCCTGGAAGTTGCCGATGAAGGCGTCGCGCAGTTGTGACCAGCTGTCGATCTTCCCTCGCAGCAAGTGCTCGAGCCACGTGCGGGCCGAGTCCGCGAGATGTAGCAGCAGGTTCTTCATGATGAACAGGTCGTCTCGCGCTCCGCTGGCGTTGCATGCTAGCTGGTAATCTTCCAACCAGACGCTGGGGTTGGTTTCACCATCGTACTTGGGTACGGAGGTCGGAGCCCTAAAACGTGAAGGGAAATGGGTGCTGCGCACATTCTTCCCGAAGGCACGAGGTCCTTGGGCATCTGGCGAGCCGCTCCGGCTCTGGTCTTCGTCGCTGTCATACCGGCCCCCGCGTCGCCGGTTGTACTCCTTGTGAGGCTGCTCCTCGTAGTCGTCGTGCTGACCTGTATCAGCCCTCCGCCGCGCTTTGATGGTGTCGTGCGCGTCGCGGTTGGGCCCGAGTCGACTCTTGACTGGCACGTTCACCTCCTCGGATCGTCGTGGCTGCTGCGACGGTGCTGTGGGCTGTCGCAGGTCGGAGGGTCCGCGACCCTGTGCGCCCCGCTGTCGGGAAGCGGAGCTCTCTGCCTGCTACACGGCGGCAGTCTCGAGGAGAGTCTTGATCTTCTTGTGCATCTCTTTTTCTTGAGGCGTGGCGGGCTCAGGTATCTTCTGGAGAAGAACTGCCGCTGCCGCCAGATTCTGCGACGCCCTTTTGAAGATGGGCGTGCCGTCCACGACATCTCGGTTGTCGTTGATGATGCGCTGCTGGACGTCCCGCACTCATACGCGAGCGGGAGTCGAGTTTGGGTCCTTCCCGAGTTGTTGGTGCAGCTGGGCCCGCTCATCGTCAAGCTGGCACTGCGCGTCCTTCAACTCGTCCAGTCGGGCGCGCTGTGCGGCGGGGTTGGGAGGAATCTGGGCCTCTGCCGCGCTGTCTGCCGTCGAGCTGTGGGCGGAGTGAAGCACTCCATCCGGCGTGTGAGCCGGTGCCGGTGCCGCCGGGGCGTTGACGATGATGAAGCACTCGCGCGAGGGATCGTAGCCCCCGTCGTCCGAGTCGTCGGAGTAGCCGAAGCAGTAGTCTGCCTCCGTCTGGAAACGACGGAGAGCGCCAGCATCCCGAAGCCCGACGTAGTCCCACTCCAAGTCGAGGACGTCGTCTGTGCCGTCGGTCTCGAGGTACTTCTCGTCAGGCGAGGTCACCGGGAGCCCCCTGTTGCCCCACAGACGGTGGCTTGGATAGTTGTCGTACGTGGCCGCGTCTGTGCTTGACGAGGAAGAGTACGATGATGCGTAGCACATCCCTCGAGGTGAAGGTGGCTTCGGCGCGCTCTCCTTGATGATGCGCTCCGTTGAGTCTGACGGCAGGGTGTCTTCCACTGTGTTGATGGCCGGCGGCGCACCAGCTTCAACCCGTGGAGGGGACCTAGCACACGCCGCCCTGCGTCGGTCCGCCTTGGCTTGCTTCGCATGCTTGCCTGAGCGCCTCTTGCGTCAGGACGAGCGCGACGTGGCAGCCGGTGCTGGTGCGGGCGCGTCGGCGGTCTCACCGACGAGACGCATGAGGTAACCGTCTCCGGTTGCCTGGAAGCTCAGGCTCCCGAAGCGGAGCTCGAGCCCAACCTGGAGCGAGCCCGGTGATCCCACGGGGGAGTCCATCGGTGACGGCTTGGTGAAGGCTTTCGTCGAAATGGATGATAAGAGGGCCGTGCGGACCCTAAAAAGAACGTCGAAAACACGCGAAGGCCCCTACCTGGCGCGCCAACTGTCGGGGTTTGTTACCGTCGGCAAGTAAATTTATACGAGGGAGCATGTTCTGATCCGCACGGTAGCACAAGAGACACTCGGGGTTATACTGGTTCGGGCCTCCGGAGAGTAATACCCTACGTCCAGTATGAGGAGGGGTGTTCTTTATGCTCGGGAGTTTGCAATAGGGAATACAAACAGGTCGGGAGAGGGTGTAGAGCCCAAGTCCCTGGTGTGCGACTGGTTCAAGTAGCAGGAGCCTGCGTACGTGTGTGTGTGGTTATATGAGATGAGATATCGATGCTAAGTGCCTGTGGGGGTGGAGACGAACGTGTCTTGTGAGTGCCTCTGTCTCTCCCTTTTATAGTCGCAAGGAAGGAGTCCAGGGCGGTTACATTGAGTATATGAGCTAATGTACAGTGTGAGGCGCCCTTCTCTGCTCCGGGCTGTCAGACAACAGAAGCGGCGAAGCACTGTTACGGGACCTTGGGTGACGGTGCAGATCCCGTGCGTCCCAAGCAGCCGTCCCGGGGCCCCCCGCGCCCTCCTCCGAGTAGTTAGTCGGGGTACGGGGGGCAGTGTACGTGCCCTGACCCCGTCAGTGGATCAGGGTCTTGTCTTTTCTTGATACTGTAGGAACGAAGCAGTCTGCACCGAGGATAGGTGACGGCTTGCACTGTGCCGTTGGTGGCGCAGCGTTGCCCGTGCCCTCCGTGGTACGATGCGTACCGCCCCAGCCGGGGAACGGCAGGGGGATCCGTCTCCTGACACAGGATCGACCTGGTCAGAGCGGACCCGCGCAGGGAGGCTAACACGTAGCGGACCGTGTACCGGGGTATCACAGGACGCCAACGGGGCCTGTGTACCTGCGGCCTTGACGGCCAAGTCTTGAACTGGTCGGAGACGGGAAACTACTCGTGTGAGTAGGCGATCTACACCGCATCTCCCGATGCTTAGGGCGTAGTGTGTACTGTACCGTACGTTGTCCAGCATCCATTACGCCGTCCACAGTATGATGGCCACTGTGCCGTTTGTGGCAGGGTTTGACGAATCCGTCCCCTGACACCGAATCGGCCTGGCCCGGGCGGACCACTGCGGCTGAGCGGACACGTGGCGGTGCGTGGGGGAGCGTGCGCGGAATTCCCGAGATCCCGATCTGGTGGGGCCGCGCGTCCCGTGCCTTCTCCGTGACGCCTACTCGGGCTGGTGACGGAAACTACTCGTGCGAACGAGTAGTCGTAGCAGCGGGGCGGAAACTACTCGTGCGAGCGAGTAGCCGCGTCCGGGAGACGGAAACTACTCTTGCGAGCGAGTAGTCGGGAGTGGAGGTGGAAACCTGTCGTACGGGCCGCCATGTATTCGGGGAAGAGGGGTACGGGCGGCCGTGGGCCGCCTGTCTTCTGGCCCATGACAGCGTAACACTCATTGTCACTGCAAAAAAAACTGGTTTCCATGACAAAATGATGTGGTCATGTAAAGTACAGAAACTGTCATAGAAAGTATCGTATGACGAAAATCCACCGTCATAAGGGTCGTCACATATCAACCGTCGCTAAATGTACCTTGTGACGAAAATATGGTGCACCGTCATATAATGTAAGGACATAATGTGACGGTACGTTAAGGCGTCACATATTGTTGACATTATATGACGCCTATAACTGTCACATAATGCCGGTCAAAATGTCACAAAATGTGTGGCCAGAGCAATTGATGTGCCACCACGTGTCATTTTTTTTTTGCAATTGATGAATGATGATGTCACCACGCATCATTTGTATTTTTAGACCAACCACGTGTCATTTGTTAATATTCTAAAATGGGCCTAAAATAGGCTCACAATTTCACTTTTATTTCCAACTCATTCAAACAACACAATCTATATAATTTCAGCCAATATAAATACAAAGCAATTCCAGCTAAAAAATAGCTCAACATGAACCATGCTTATATCCAACATGGCATCAAAACACCATATCAACATATCATAAACAACATCACTACATCCACCATTTGTCATCAGACACATCAAAACAACATCACTATTCTTTCTTCTTTTTTTGGTCTTTCTAGCCCACCTGAGCATAGGCCTACTGATCTTGCATCCCTAATTGCATTGCCCCTGAAATAATAATACCAACAAGTGATCAGTCAAGTCTCCAAATGCTTGTGCTAGAAAAACAAATATGACAGTTAACTAGAGAAATATTACTGTAACAAGTAGAAAGTGCCTACATGTATCTACATTCACAAGTGCCTAACTTTAATTCCATTCAAGAATATTGGACAGAAGAGTATACAGTCCCGTGATCTTGCACAGCTACCCTGTATGCGTGCACTGCTACAGATGATTTAAGGATTATAGAAAATAGCATTTCCAGAATTTTTAATGCACAGAAACACTAGCTACCAGATGCATGGGCACAAGCAACTCAAGTAAAATAAACTTGACTAAAAAAGTATAGCTGTGTAACACAATCAATGCTAGCATATAATAGAGGACGGCAACCATGAACTTGACAGCAGTTGTTGAAAACATGAAATGCTATCTCCAACCTTTGTATATAATGAACCTGAAAGCACAAACAATATTTGCATTTTAAGTGGCATCAAAGCATTGGCATATCTAAACGTGTTTTGGAATTTGGCATTGCATTACCTTGTAGGTCCTGCTGTTTATTCAGTTGCTCATCTACATTAGACCAGCCTGTATGTGCCTCCAAATCAGAACCTGAAAGGCTGAAATGCAGAACAATTGATATAAGCATAGTAAGCCCCTGCTGACGATAATAGATTAATCAGCCCACACAGTAGGATTTACCCCCAAATCGTTGATGAACACAACACAAATCTGAATGGACTAAAGCAATCAAAGTCCAACTCAAATTATGAAATTGAACAGAACATGACGCTTGAGATGGGGGCGTGCACATGGAGCACTGCAGAGACGAGGCACAAGCAGGCAAATGGAGCAGGGGCGCGCACACCGCAGCGCAGATCTTGACGGGCGCGTGGATGCAAAGGAGGTTGGGCTGCGAGAGCAGCACCTGCATAGACTCGACACAAAGGTTTTGGATCTCGGCTTCTGACACCTGAACCCGCCTCCTGATGCGGCCGCCCTCGACGAGGCGTCGCACCACCTTGTCCAGGCCGACCGTATCGTCAGCTCGAATTGGAGATGCAAGGGGAGGGCGCTGCGGGATGTGGCAGATTGAGGCTTACCAGGGGAAGGGGAGGTGCTAGAAGCAGACGAAGGAGGGTGAGTGGCACTACCAACCGCACCACACGCCGCCACGCCGCCATCTCCCTCGCTCCTCACTGCCCAGCTCGCCGCACAAGGCCGGAGCCGGACCAAGGGCCACCGGCCGCGCCGAGGGGACCCCGAACCAAGGGACACCGGCCGCTCCATGCTGCGCCGCGGGGACCCTGGACCAAGGGCCGTCGGCCACTCCGTGCAGCGTCGCAAGGCCCCCGGGCCGACAAGGAGAGGGAGCACCACTGCACACGGGGGAGGGGATAGGGACGGCGATGTGAGGCTGAGGAGAAGAGATAGAACGGCTAGGGTTTCAGTTTTTATATTGTGGGAGCGCGATTAGAGTCGTTGGATCGGGGATCGACTGTCAGAAATAGTGTACAACATGGGCTCAAATGGGCCTTGCGTCATTTCGTCGCTGCTTCACCTTTTCTTTTCTTTTTCTTTTTATCACATCATTGTGAAGTAACTTGACACCCTCCAATTAATTAAGACACCTTCAAAACATTTTTCACATGTAAAATACAACATATAAGTTGTCTTCTAGGAGTTTCAAGAATTTTCAAGTAGATTTGCTATTTTCTATCATTTAAATGAAATTATGCATGTTTACAGAAAGTAATTCCAAATTGACCTACATGTACCTCAAATAAGATTCAAAAAATTTCAAAAGAACTATATTTAGGCACCTATGGTCCATTCTAGCCCACATCTGGGATATTGACGAAAAATCCATTGACTTATAGAGAAAATCCTAATTCTACTAGTCATCATATTATAAAATAATGATAATAATACCTAAAACTGCTCCAAAAATTATGTGAATTGGCATAGAATCATTTTATAGATGTAAAAGCTTGAAAAAAAAGTTTCTTAAGATTTTGTGAAAATTGAAGTATACATTGTTCATAAACTAGATAGTTGCCTCGTATTGTTCCACACAACGCAACTTAAACTTCAAAGTTTATGAACACTCAAGTAGTTTCTTACCCATAGACACCTCAAGTTTGTATGCAACCTTACCTTTACTCTACTATTAGTATTTGGAGATTTAGATTTCCAATTGTCATGTGAAAAAATCGTTTTTCTATTTTTCAAAAACCTAATTAAGACACCTTTGTGAAGTAACTTGCAAAAATATAACCTTGCATACCCTCAAAACATTTTTTACATGTAAAATACAACATATAAGTTGTCACCTAGGAGTTTCAAGAATTTTCAAGTAGATTTGCTATTTTCTATCATTTAAATGAATTTATGCATGTTTACCGAAAGTAATTCCAAATTGACCTATATGTACCTCTAATAAGATTAAAAAAAATTAAAAAAATTATATTTAGGCATCTATGGTCCATTCTAGCCCACATCTAGGAGATTGATGAAAAATTCAATTGACTTACAGGGGAAACACAAACTTCTACTAGTCACCTTGTTTTAAAATAATGACAATAATACCTAAAACTTATCCAAAATTTATGTAAATTAGCATAGAATCTTTTTATGTATGTAAAAGCTTGAAAAAAAAGTTTCATAAGATTTTGTGAAAAAAAGTATATATTGTTCACAAATTGACACAACTCTCAACTAGTTTACTATAACTCATGTCAAACTTGTCAAATTTGAACTACATGTTATTACCACTTTTTAAAATGACAAAATGAGCTAAATAAAGATTGTAGATCTTGATGAGATATAAAACTTTGGTATTCATCACTTTTCCATTTGATATCATTTACTGTAAAAAAATTGTGCTTGTAGTTGTCAATTTTCGAAATTCAAAAATTTGGATTGTTTAAATTTTGTCACATGAAGAGATGACCAAAGTAAACACCATAAATTGGTAGGGAATGATTTTAGAAAATTTTAGGAAAAAAATCATCAAATTTGAAGTTAGTATGAGGGAGAAAGACTAGTTACAAGTTTTGAATAAAGATTAAAAAGAGAAATCGTTCTTGTTCGTCACTTCTTCTCAATGAACAAGTGATTTCTCTTTTTAATCTCTGGTTAAAACTTGTAAATAGTCTTTCTCCCACATACTAACTCCAAATGTGATACTTTTTTTTTGTAAAGTTTTCTAAAATCATACTCTATCATTTTATTATGTCTATATTTTTATGTGAAAAGTTTGAATATTTCAAAATTTGAATTTTAAAAAATACAAGTTTTGACACAACAATGTCCTCCTGCGCTTTTCGTTCTTGGGCCGAGCCCACCACAGCCCAATGCTAGCTCCATCCGCCTCCTCTTTGTCTCACTGCCAGATAGGTCCCACCCATCATCTTAATCTCCTACCTCCACCCCACTTTCCTTCCTCCCTTCCTTCCTTCTCTTCTACACAGCCGGCGCCACCCTCTGACCCACCTCCATGGCTGCCTCTCCAATCACCCCCGTGCTCGCCATCCGGAGGCACTGCACCTTCCCCCGAAGACCCCATCCTCCGGCACCGCGCCTCCCACCCGCGATTCCTCCCTCTCTCTGGTGCTGCTCCGCCCTCCAGGTCAGAGCCCTCCATCCCCGCCGCCGGAGGCCTCTAGGCCAGATCCACCTCATCGTAGGCCGCCCTTCCCATCGAAGCCAGCGGTACCACGACGCGACACTGGAGGCGCCGACATCTACGACAGTGTTGATGGCCCTGCGCTCAGCGGGCCCCACGGTCGGGCCCTCCCTACCGACCTTGCGCTCGCCGACCCTCCCTGTTGGTGGTGGGATTCAGCCGGCGGCGACGAGCACGTGGGCCGCCGAGCTGGGCCCCTCCACGAGCTCCCTGTCGTCCGCGTCAGGCACCCCGGCGGCCGCCCCAAACCTCCCCGCCGGCTACTCCTCCCCTGACAATTATGCTATGTTCGTGAGAGAAAAAGGAGATGGATGAAGGGAGGTGTGAGGCTGACAGATAGGACCCACTGTCATTGGGGGCGTCATACTTGGGGGTATATTAGTGCAGATGGGAAAAATCTCACGGTGACGCTCCACAATTGTCACATAAAAATAGCACATGTCGTCATAAAAACGCTACCAGCAACCAGCTCCTGGCAACATACATTTTGTGACGACATTTGGTACCTTTATGTGACCAAAAGAATAGAGTCGTCACAAATAAGTCCGGCGGTCCTGATTTTATGACGGTCTAGACTTTTGCGTCATATTATGACACATTATGTGACAAAATTCTGCCCCGTCACGAGGGTTATGGTCATAGAAAGTTGGTTTTCTTGTAGTGTGCGTTTTTCAGGGGTCTTGGTGGGCCCTGGTCCATGGACTCGTCAAACATGCACTAGCAAATAGATGAACTACTTACCGGACGAAGGGGAGCCCCGGGAGCTGACTCGAGGAGGGAGGCCGGCCGGCCTAGGCAGATCGGACTAGGGGTCCTCCTCCTCTTCCTTGCTCCAGTTTTCTTCGAGCTGCTTCTCACTTCCTTGTGGTCCTGTGTCCTCGTGCTCCACAAGAATCCATTTCCCAAACACTCTCGGCCACTCCTTATTTTGAATGATGGGATCAATGCGTTCCTCCTTTACTTCGTGTCACCCCTTGTCTTACGCGTTTTATGTGCTTTCACTTATTTCCTGCAAAACAAAGTCATTACTGCCCCCCCATGCTTATCTTTTACATGTGCTCAAGGTGCCTTGATGATAAGACCTTCCCGTGATGCATCATGGAGCACAAAGCAAGCAAACTCAAAATCTTACCCTCAATCATGCTTTGACGCTAATCACTCCTCTAAATAGAAAATTAACTCAAAGCTAGCGATGAGTCCAAATGTATTCTTAGAGGAGTTCTTGGGCATCAAAAACACTTGTGAGTCAACACCCTTCTGACTCCCTTTATTTTGGTTGCACCGGGATCGTTTGCTTTCATTACTCGATAGCAAGGTCCTCCGGCTTGACCGTGGGGGTATGGGTTTAGGTTCTAGTTTTGGCTAAACATGAGAGAGAGATTTTGAACAAATAAAAACAATGGGGCTTAGAGAAATTCTAAATCTAGAGAAACCGGTGGATGTCAAGTTGAATGAAACAAAAAATCGAATTTCCTAGGTTCACGCGAGTCCTACCATGCGTCAAAGATTAAAAATCATTAAGGAACAACGCGAGGCTCTACTCGTGTGTTTTTAACAAGTAAAACAAACCAACCTTAACATCATGGAGAGGATGAAAGGCTTGGATAGGGTCTGAATTTTTTGGTACTAGTTTCTCAAGAAGAGGCAAATAAATCATGGGATGGCTCATGTCATTGGTTTAAGATCGAAAAATTCAAATAAAACGACTAAGCAAATAAAATGTTCTCCAAAACTTGTTCGACCACTTAAGAGTTTATAAAATGTCTTGTGTAGCAAATTCTAAGACTCACTTACTTGAAATACGAAAATCTTCCGGGTTGCCCTCCCAGCAACCTTTATTCTTGATTGGGTTGTCCTCCCGGTAGCTTATTCTTGACTCGACGAATGGGTTGCCTCCCGCTTAGCGCTTCATTTATAGTCCATAGCTAGACTTCTTCTCTTCTTCACTTCGGATCAACGCTCTTTGTGGGTGTTGCAATCTTGGGTACCCACTTCTGCACTATCTTTGGCTTGGGTGCAGGCTTCTTCTTCGGCTTAGTCATTTTTTTGTCTTCACAAGCTGGCTTTCTCTTTTGACAGTTGCAACATCTCCCTTGATTCTTCAATCTCATTCCAATGCGACGATGAGGTGGAACATATTTAGCATTAGTAATGTTGCATACCTCAAAACACGGTTGAAATTTGAATGCAGTCTCGCCGTTGATGTCAATCTTGATCTCCTTCTTGCCAACGTCGATTGTCACTCTGATGGTATTAAGGAACAACCTCCCAAAGAGCGGCGGCTTCAGCTTATTCCACATCTTGAGCAAGAAATCCACGGGGATGAAGTGATCTTCAAATTTTAAGGGTACATCTTCGGTGATTCCCATGGGATAGCAAATAGAGTTGTCCCCCAACTCTAAACTCATGACCGTGGGTTCTAGCTTTGGTAAGCATAGCCTCTTGACGTCTCTTGGCATGGCTCCCATACTTGCTCCAAGATCACATAACATCTTCTTGGACTTGAATGAGCCAATGGAACATGAGACGATCAAACATCTGGGATCTCTTTGTTTCTTGGGTCCTTGATATATGATAATGGCACCGCATTCCTTGGACATCTTGACATGATCTTGCCCGAGTGTCGCCATCTCATATTTGTCGGCAAATATGTTATTGAAGTAGCGTGGCTTCGATGAAGGCATCTCCACTCTTCCTCTATTACTCATTAGGCACCCGACACGTCGTCCCAATTGCGCTTCTAGCATCTTCATTGTGTTGAGCATTTGATGATTAGAACTTTCGACCTCTGTCACTCTCCCGTCTATATCCTCCAATATTTTATTAAAGACCTTGAACTTGGTGACGGTGTCCTTGTTGATCCTTGCTTACTCGTCCATGAAGTCCTTCAATTGTACATGAAGAGGAACCGGATTTTGAATGGGTGAGCTTGCATTAAATTGAGGTTTACCTTACCCGTAGCGGAAGTTTGGAAATTCTTCTAGCTCCTTTGCTTCCCCCGGACAACCTCCTTGGACATGGTTGTGCTTCCCACACCTCTAACATATGGATCTTGCTTCGACGGCCTCCTTAGCTCTTATCTTTTCTATCTCAATCTTCTCCACCCTTTTTATAAGTAAACCGACTTGCCATACAAGTGAATCGGCTCGCCTGTATTCGTCGAAACGCTCTAAGCTTCCTCAATTGTCTCCGTCGGAGATTGAACAAATGTTTCGACCTTGTCATGTAAATTCTGAATCTTGAGCGGCGA
Source organism: Cenchrus fungigraminus (assembly GCA_036936925.1). Classification (NCBI taxonomy): domain Eukaryota; kingdom Viridiplantae; phylum Streptophyta; class Magnoliopsida; order Poales; family Poaceae; genus Cenchrus; species Cenchrus fungigraminus. The sequence goes on from CM072779.1 coordinate 126,755,728, forward strand.
ATGAAATCTCTTTATGAACGCCCTCGTCAACGTGTCCCAATTTAATTTCCCTTTCGATAAAAAGTGGTACCAATTCAAAGCTTCTTCAAGTAGTGAGAACCCAAAGAGCCTTGCCCTCAATTGATTTTGAGTCAACCCTTCCACATTGAAAGTTTGACACAGTTGAACGAATGCTTGGACGTGAAGGTTTGGATCCTCTTTACCGGTGAAAGGTGATTCTTGTACTTTGAGGATAGTTGAGACCTTGATTTTGAACGGCCTTTTGACATCTTCAAAATTTGGTAGATCATCGATGACCGGGATGCATGATTTCCCGATCGTGCGCTCCGGCTGTGATCCTTCCATGGGTGGTGGTTGAGATTGATCTCCTTTTGATCTTGGTGATGATGTTTCCTTTGGAGATTCTGACGATCCTTCAGCCTCGGCTTTTGGATCTACTAATTCCTTAGCTTCTGTTGCACGTCTCTTTTGCCTGTAAAGTTTTTTAGATCATCCACAAAAGAAAACTAGGGTTTGTTGGAGAGGTAGCCGTCCATCTCTGGTTAGGGTTAGTGATAAACAAAAATCAAAAAGAAGAACTAGGGTTAGTGAAAAACTAGATTAGATTGTTTTTTGAGGATGATCAAAGTTAGTAGATGCAAAAGAAAAACCAAAAGTAAAACTGAAAATTACTTTCAAATGCGATACTAGATCGGATCTTGATTGCTTGTTCCACGGCAACGGCGCCAGAAAAAAGGGCTTGTTGACGTTTGATTATCGTTGCAAAGTTCGTTTGGACTTGCAAGCGGACAAATCCCTCGTCGTAGTTAAGGAACCCTTCTTCCCTTGAGTGGTGATCCCAAGGTATCGAATCTGTGGAACAATGTGCAACGCAAGATCGATCCAATAAAGTGAGAAAGCACTTTGTTTAAGAGAGGTTTCAAACGCATCTAATCTACTAAAACATGAGAGGTAGCGAAAGAAAGCAAGAGGTAACCGATCTAGAGAGTCTAGATCGTGCCTTTGTCGTAGTTCCAAGCGAGAGATGAAGATAGCGATAATAATCTCATAAAAAGCATATGGCTTCTGGTCCAATCCTCAAAGGCACCTACTATACACGTGATCGACATCCTGTCACGATGCCCCGCTTCTTGTGTAGGTGAACCTAAGAGCACGCTCATGGAGAACGTGTTGAAAACACTTGGTAGGTCGGGTATGCACCTCTAGCCACCGCGTCTACAAGAGCACCCTAGGCGATCTATCTTAAGTATAGATCAAGGAAGAAGCAAAACCAGGAGAAGACAAAATCAAAAGGGAAACACTCGATTGCTAGATATCGGATTCAATGAAACTCCATCATAAGTTTGTACTTGAATAAGATCCAATCGGGATCCTACCTTGATCTTGATTCAAGCCTCCGGAACTCCAACATGGTCTTCCATGCAAGGTTCCCACGCCGGCTAGGTCAACCCTAGATGACTATCATGACCCTCCTCTCCGAGATGGTGTCCCTCAAGCCTCTTTGCTCCTCGGCGGCGGATGGCGAATGACTTGATTGTTGGGGCTTCGCACGCGGACTATAAATAGCCCGAAGAGGTGCTAGGTCGAAGGGGGCACCGAACTGGGCCTGGAGTGGGCTGGGCCAGCCGGCCTGGGCCCAACTCGGCCCAGTTCGGTCCCGGCTTCCTCCGCATTGCTTCTCGTGTTTTCTAGAACTTTTGCCGAGTTAGATGTGGGCCCTTGACGTCATTTTCCTCGCGGTTTAGATAAGGGTGCTTGGCGTATGAACTCTCGCATCTTCTGTCTAGGTCCCCAGCACTTCTCGGCTTCACGCTTTAGTCCTTGGTTCATTTGGAGTCATGTTCATCTTGTATCTTGACTCGTCCCGGGCTCCATGATCATCTTGTAAAACCCTTGATGAACTTTACCCGGAAGTCCGCATTTAAGCTCTTGATTCCTGTGTAAACAATAAACTCCAAAAACCATGCACGAGTGTGAACTTGACATATAATGAGCGTTAGGATCATTAATGTGAATGTCAAATTAATGCCAACATAGAAGGTAAACAAGTGGCTAGGTTGACGGAAATCGACCACCAACAGGTACCAAACACCATCATAACAGACAACGGCACCCAGTTCACTGGCAAGAAGTTCAAGGAATTCTGTGATAGCTACCACATCTGCATGGATTGGTCAGCCGTAGCACACCCACAGACCAACGGTCAAGTAGAACGTGCCAACGACATGATTTTACAAGCCCTAAAGCCAAGAATCTTCAACAAGCTCAATCAGTTTGGCCAGAGATGGATCCAAGAGTTGCCGTCGGTCGTTTGGAGTCTTAGGAACACCCCAAGTAGAGCCACGGGTTTCACCCCGTTCTTCCTTGTCTATGGTGCCGAGGTTGTCCTCCCCACAGACTTGGATTACGGATCCCCGAGGGTCAAAGCCTACCAAGAGGAGCAGAACCAGCAAGATCATGAAGACTCGCTGGACTGCATCGACGAGGCCCGGGACGTGGCAATCCTACACTCAGAGAAGTACCAGCAATCCCTGCAGCGATATCAAACATGAAAGGTCCGTCCTCGAGACCTTAGCAAGGGAGACCTGGTGCTTAGACTTCGGCAGAAGAACGAAGGACGTCACAAACTCACGCCGCCGTGGGAAGGGCCATACATCATCGCCGAAGTCCTCAATCCCGGCACATACAAGCTCGCAAACAAGAAGGGCAAAATCTTCACCAACGCCTGGAACATTCAACAGCTACGTCGCTTCTATCCTTGAAATTCCAAGTCATGTTGTACATGTCTGACGCCCGAGTCAGTTGTAGATACACCAAGGTTGTGAATAAAAGTTAGGGAGACTTGGCTTTCTTCTAAAAACCAAGTCCTCCTTGGGGGGCTACTATGGGGGGCACCCTCCCCCCTAAACGGTCCCATTTTTTCGTAAATACCTTTTCTTTCGAAAATGCTAAATGTGTTAGGCTTCGAACGCTTAGAAAAGTGGAAGCAGGGCGTGAATAACTAAGGCTAGGGCCGGCTGAGTCTGAGACTGCCTACGCCTCCAGCAGTATACGGCTTCTTTCTCACCACTCTACCCCCAAGTTACTCACGAGTACGATCATCCCTGGCCGAAATTTCTTTAAGCTACGAGGAAAACACAATAGCATACACAAACAAATTGTGCACAAGTTCACAAACTTAGGAAGCAACTTGTTCGATTACAAGAGCCGCTTGGCTTAATTCCTAATTACAAACTACGGGCTTCTGCGCCCAGCCTCTTTCAGGGCGCACGGGGGCTTGGGGCGGCAGCGTCCCCACCCTCAGCAGCGCCAGGGAAGAGGTCCTCCTTGAACATGTCAGCGAGCTCAGCAGCAGCACCAGCAGCGGCAGCATCAGCTTGATCCATGGCGGTGTTCATCCCTGTTGGCGTTTCTTAACATCACCACTAGTTGTACACCTAGAGGGAACGTATAAGAGAAACCGGGTATACCGCAAGCGCACAGAAATACCGCTGTAGCACTTCCCCAAGGAAGGAGAGTATTCCAAGGTATCGAATCCACAGAACGATGTGCACTATCTTCTTCTCTAGTATAGATGGTCCAACGACACCAAGCTCAGCTATGGTAGGGGAGAAGGTGAAGGGCTTCCTAAGTGTATCGATCAAGGCCGTATCGTTTCACAGCATAGAACTCACCACGGGGCGCCAACCCACCCTAGTTGTTTAAGGCTAGGCAATATGTTCTGGCAACGAGGCCCAACTCGGTACACAGGCGCGGAGGGTTCCAAAGGGTCCAACATGCTGTCACCATGCGGCCTAGCTCTATCGTTACATGAATGCACGTGGTCTTCGCAGGTTAACCAGAGTACAGACACCACGTCTACACTCCCGATAACTACTATAACACTGCGACGTCTGCCTGGCCTGTCTACAGCACTATAGCAATCCGTATAAATACGGAACCACGAACGTAAGCAAGTGTGTACTAGATCGTACCTTATCAGATCAGGATAGGTTAGGAAGAACAACTACTGACATATTTATGAGCCTCAACAAGATCAAAGGAGTGAACCACAAACAAACAGATAAATACACTTGCATAAGTATTCAACTAGATCGAAGGGTTGTGTTCATGAAGAACACAAGCCTCTAGTTGAAGAACACATGAAGAACACAAAAACATATCAATCATGCAAGAACACACTTTAGTCTAAATGAGATATGTCGAAATACTTACTTTGGTCTAAATGAAGAACAAAGAAGAACTCCTTCATCATCACCTTCACTTCCCTCTCTACCTAGCACTCACACACACACCCTACATGGGGAATGAGAGGAGAGGAGAGGTTGAATGTGTCTCAAATGGAAGCCCCTCCCCTCCTATTTATAGAGGAGGGGGTGGCTTGCTTTGGTGCTCCAAGTGCTCCATCTTGTGCAGCTTTCCTAGGCACGTCCTATAACAGGATGACATGTGGCACTCGAGAACCGGGCCAGAACCGACCTCTAGGGGCGAGAACCGGAGCATCTGAGGCTCACAGGGGTGAAACTGGCGCTACAAATGGATTTACAGGGGCGGACCGGGCGGTCCAGCCGAGCGTACTGCGGGCGGGCGTGCGAACCGCGCCACCACCTCGCACCGCTCCAATCTCCGTGCGCCATCTGTCCGGCTCGGCGGCTTCCGTAGCACGCTGCCTGAATCGCCTCCACAAGATCCTATCCGACGCCACCACGTGTCCCTGGCGAACAGCGTCCCACGCACGCATGAGCGGGCGGAGCGGGATCCGTGCGCACCACTGGCCACCAACGGGATCATGCCGCGTGGCCTAGCCGAGCGCTGCCTGCGCGCCGCGTCTGCGATCCGCAGCAGCGGCCGTTGGCCAGTGCCTGGCCGCCACGTGGCGTCGCCTGCCGCTGCTGCTGTGCACGCCCGCAGGTGATTCCTCTGAGAACCTGAAGCCCAATCAGGAGCCGCCATGTGTCGCACATGTGTACGTGGACCAGACGGCTGTGGGTCCCAGATGACATCATCTATTTTGTCTTTTCCTATCTTCTTCACACGAACTCTGATGTAGGCATATAATATGTCTATTTCGATCGTCTCGACAAGCCCGTCACAATGGTGCAGTCCAAATTGGCATTTGAGGTTGTTTATGATGACGTATTGGATCACTTGCTCTCAATGGCACGTATTTCGGTGCATCCTGCAACAAAAGCTAGAAATACCAACACTTGTGGAAATCATTAGGATCAAGCCTTATTCTAGTGTTGATGATCCTTTTACATTTATATTATTTACGTATTGACGGTGTAAAAGTAGCACTTAACAGCCGTCAACAACACCCCCACACTTGACCTTTGCTCGTACTGAGTAAAGGGAGTCAGATCAAGGTGAGACATGATATCCAAAGGTATGAAGCGAGCATAAGAGATATTCCAAACCATACCTTTTACTTATGAACTTTGTGAAGTGTCTATCATGCTATTTGGGTAGTTGAAGAATAGAACGGTTATGAATCAAATCACTCCTGCTCATCATGTCAAGTAGCTTGGGGTTTTGCAATAAATGTTCAAAACAAACCTTGCTTAGCTCCTCATTTGATTCTCTCAGATCGCTCAATGTGTATATGTCCTCACCAAGGCATTAGATTGCCTTTCTTCATCCTACTTCTAATGATGGCTATATGTGGAGCTCAAGGTAGGATAAAGGATAAGGCATAGTTGTATCACATATATTGCAAAGTCAAAAACTAGATCCACAGAGAAAATCAAATCATACAATCAGATCAAGATGTGCACGTGTATGGGTATGGCGAGTATGGTAAGGTGGATACTAGGCCCGGAATGGGTGCTAGATATTACCATCCATGTATGATGAGAGTTGGTAGATGGTAAGGTGGACACTAGCCCCGGAATGGACACTAGTTATTACCATCTAAGTCATGGAACTCCTTTTTGCATGATCATCTCTCTCCTTTTCCTTCTTTATTTTGGACATGGGCTATTCTTTCTTCTTTTTTTTATTTTTTTCATCATGTTTTTGAGCATGTGTCTCTCTTTTCTTTTCTTTTTTTTCATAGCCCATGTCTCCTTTTGAAGGACACTTTTGGAGAGAGATCCTATTGGGCACACCAAATCTGTGCACAATCTCTGATGTGAACTCTGCCGCCTTGGCCGCTGTCAGCGATTTTATTGGCTTGGCCTCTATCCACTTGGTGAACTTGTCCATCGCCACCAGGATGTGGTCGTATCCCCCGGATGCTTTCTTGAAGGGACCGATCATGTCGAGTCCCCAACACGCGAAGGGCCAAGATATAGGGATCGTCTGTAGGGCCTGGGCCGGGACGTGTATCTGTCGTGCAAAGAATTGGCATCCCTCGCAACCTTTGACCAGCGCCTCAACATCTGCGACAGCTGTGGGCCAGTAGAAACCAGACCGGAAGGCTTTTCCCATAATGGTTCGCGCCCCAGTGTGGTTCCCACACATGCCGCCATGGATCTCTGACAGGAGCTCTCGTCCTTCCTCTTCTGGAATGCACTTCTAAAGCACTCGGGGGTGTGCTCCTCAGCGGTATAGCTTGTCACCTATCAGGACATAGTGTTTGCTCCTGCGAGAGATTCTTTCCTGCAACACACGTTCTTCCCTCGTTTTCGGGTGAGGGACTCGGGAATGTGCCGTACTTGATGTACTCGACCATCTGTGAGATCCACTCGGGTTGTGGCTGTTGACGGCTGTTAAGTGCCTACTTTAGCCATCAATATACTCATGAATAAAGGAGCATAGGGCATTTCTTACACGTATTTAGTTAAGAATAATGTAGTTCCACTTGTCCTTGGAAATTATTTGATTGCAGGAAAACAAGCAACAAAAGAGTGGCAAACTCACCTTCTATGATCCATGCCACATCACCTCATCCTAGGAGGACTGCCAACAAGGATGCCATGCATGCAAAGCTGCCAACAAAGGCTTCATGCATGCATGCCATGCAAGCAATCCAAGTGAAGCACACTCCGACGAATCAGAGCGTGACACATGGACATCACATGGATCCATGGACCCACCACTGCATTAAAAGGAAGTGGACACCGGGAACTGACCTTAGGACCCACAGGACAGTCACCTGGAGAAATACATCCCGAGAGGGGCCCACAGGGGGGCGACCGAACCCTGGGGTCGGCCGAACCGACCCTGAGGCCTCCACTCAGGGGCTTCCACGTGGTGCTTCCCTATTGGTCTTAGATGCCATTCCCGTGGTGTTTGCATCCACTCCTCGCCGGTGCCTTGGCCTATAAATAGAAGGGGAGGGGGCTCATTCTTAGACATCCATACTTGCAACACCTCTCTCACTTTTAGTTTCAAGGCTAGGAGGTAGGCTAGAGTAGTTCTACTTCAGGTTCCAAGTCTACTTTGGGATCTAGGTATGAGTTCTCTTATATCTTATTTCATTTGTATGACTTTGATCTACTTCAGTTATTCAGCTATTTCATATAAAGTCGTGTTAGTATACATGGGTGATTTGTTCATGTGTTCTTCACCTGTTCATCATTTATAGGCTCCTGTTCTTGATGCACAAGGCCTTTCGATCCACTTGATGGGTGACTTTCACATGTTTCCGGTGTTTGTTCATAAGTTAGAGGCCCGTGTTCTTCACGAACACGACCCTTTGATCCAGTTGAACAAACATAGGAAAACACGAATACGTTTGTGTACCCAACCTGGTTTGATCTAGTTAGATGACATGACTGCGTTGTATGAAGTCTGTGCTTAAGCTACGGTACTCGGTGTAATTGGCTGGTTTATCTGGTGGCTTGACCTGGGTCACAATAGCCCGGGCCGGTCAAGTCCGGCTAACAACATAAGCATGGTGCTTGGGTTGCGTAGCTACCTTACTTATGAGCTTATCCCACAGTTTGTCTTGGGGGAGTTAGCTCTAGTGACAGCCGTTGGTCCCTCTGAAATCCCCCACGTTCGGATAAGCTGTAGGAGTCTAAAATCTAACAACCATAGTTGTGCAGAAGCAACGCGGGAGGTTAGCTCCCCGTGGTACCTGGGTGCTTAAGTCAATGTTCTTCAATGCTAGTGTATTTAACTCGTTCTTACCAGCTTTATGTGTATAGTACATAAGAACCTAGAGCTAACTCGTATGTTGCCTCCTATGCCTAGGACCCCTTAGAGAGAGAGTGAGTGTGTGTGTGATCACACTACCCCATTATCATTTCTTACCCCTGCACTTGAGTGGCTGATTTATTTCCGTCTATGATCTATACTCATTGCAATAGTGTTGAGCTTGTTAATCCACCAAAGCCTTCCTTGGATTCGATACCCTATGGAATACTCTTTTGGGGAAATGCTACAATGGTACTTCCGTGCGCTTGCGGACTCCTGTAACGCTAAAAATTACCAACCAGCATTTCTGGCGTTGTTACCAGGATGGGTTCCAAACCTGTTCGTTGGTAGTTGTGTTAAGAAATGTCAACAAGCATTTATGGCGCCGTTGCCGGGGAAGGCTTAAGGATGACATATCAACACTTTGCATATGTTTATAATCATGACAGGAATAAAACAGTTCTCAATGCAGGCTAACTTGGATTGTCTTCTTTGTCTATTGATGATGAAGACAGGTAGTGCATGACTGGTTTCGACTTACCGCTGAATTTTACTGAAGATCCTGAGTCACTCGGAAGGAAGGCACGAACTCATTTCGGCTCTCCTCTGCATGAACGTTCAGAAGTCAATCCAGCTTCCTTTGTGCCATCCGCTTCAACTTCCATGGCCAATGCTGTTGTCGAGAAGACTCTCCGCGAGTACTCCGCTCCCTCTGCTGACCAGGTGCCGACAGGCCCTGAGATCAACACCGGGAATGGAAACTTCGAGATCAAGACTGGCTTAATTACGATGGTACAGGCTAGCCCATTCTGTGGCAAGCCTAATGAAGACGCGAGCGCCCACCTGCAGCAGTTCCAGGAACTGTGCAGTACCTTCGCTATACGAGGAGTGGAGGAAGATGCTATTCGTCTGTGACTGTTTCCCATCTCACTCCTGGGAAAGGCAAAGTAGTGGTTCTACGCGAACCGTGTAGAAATTAACACTTGGGCAAAGTGCTCCGTAGAATTCCTCGCGAAGTTCTTTCCGTTGGGCAAAACCAATGTCCTTCGGGGGCAAATTTCAAGTTTCCAGCAAGCAGCAAGTGAGACTATCCCAGAAGCTTGGGAGAGGCTCCAGGAGTACATCCTGGCTTGTCCTCATCATGGGATGGACAACCGGTTTATTCTTCAAAGCTTCTATAATGGGCTAACTCCGACAGCCCGAGGCCATATTGATACTGCAGCTGGAGGAGCCTTCTTCTCACTTACTATTACTGAAGCTACTACACTGATTGAGAAGATGGTTACCAACCAAGGGTGGAGTGATGATCGACTCCAGCCACGTCAAAGGGGTACACATACCGTCAAGGAAGCGGATATGCTGCATGCCAAGATGGACCTAATGATGAAGAGAATGGATGATCTAACCAATGAGAAGGCCGACATGGCGACCACTACTCAAGCTATGGATGCTCGCATGACTTGCGAAGTCTGTGGTAATACTGGGCATTCAGGGAATTACTACCCTGCTACTCAGGAGGATGTGATGTACATGAACGGCAACAACAACGGTTATCGTCCACAAGGAGGTCAAACGTGGAATCAATCGCGCCCTTATTATCAAGGAGGTAATCAAGGTTATTCTTTCAACCCAAACCAACCTTCCTTGAGAGATCTAGTCTTTGGGCAAGCTAAGATTAATGAAGGTTTTAATAAGAAAACAGCTGCCTATGATAAGGCTTTTGAGAGCCTTAATGTTAAAATTGATAGCCTTTCATCTGCTCTTAAGAACCAATTGAGTTTTAATAAGATGATAGAAACCCAGTTGGCTCAATTAGCTGCTTTGGTTCCCTCTGCTGAAGATGGGAAGATTCCGGGGCAACCCGTATCTTCCCGTGAAAATGTTTGTGTAGTGTCCACCAGATGGGGTAAGCCATATGGGCGGGCACGAGCCACTGACTATGCAGGGATGCCTATACAGCAAGTACTTGACTCATGGGAATCTTCAACAATCACACACAAGAAAGATCCTGGTTATCCGGCTATCACCTGCAAGATATATTACCAGAAGATTAAGCATGCTCTCTGCGACCTTGGTGCAAGTGTTAATCTTATGTCCAAGGCCATGTTCGAACAATTGGGATATCCAGCTCTAACTCCAACTGCGACGACCGTCCAACTTGCTGATGCATCGATTCGATATCCAGAGGGGATAGTAGAGCACTTATTGGTATTCGTCCAAGGTTCATGCATCTTCGCAGACTTCGTGGTCCTTGATATGCAAGATGATGAGGGAATGCCTCTCATTCTTGGGAGACCGTTCCTAGGTGACGCCAACGCAAGGATCAATGTTGGAACCGAAACGATCCGATTCTGCATTGGGAAGAAGAACTTGATGTTCCGATTTCAGGCAGCAGAAGAGAAATGTTATACACTGCAGGGCAAGAATGAGCAGTCATCTCCATCTATTTCTCGGGAATGGGGTGACGAGTGGAATTGATCGCCGAGAAAAGTGTCGCTCTCAGACTTAAAACGATGAGTCCTTTTTGCCAAAAGGTAAAAATTGGTAGTTATCTCATATTTCCTTTTCCAAAATTTTATTTGATTTTCCAAATGCATATTTGAATTTTCCAACCTTGCATCTGCATGCTAGATTTTTCTAGCCAAATTTCCCTTTTCAAATAAAAATTTTGAAAATAAATTTTTGAGTTGGAAAATCCTAGAAAAATTTTTTGAGCAACATTTTGGGCGAATTTGGACCTAGACATCTGGGCAGGACATCAGATAGCCGTTAGAGAGCCGTTGCAAAAAGCTGGAGGCAGGCGGGCCCGGCAGGGGTTCGGCCGAACCCAAGGGTCGGCCGACCCAGGCCAACGGTCCTGTGGGCCCGGCCTCCTCCAACGGCTCCTAGCCGTTGCTCTTGTCCCTTGCCCCGGTTCCTGGCTTGGTTGCCTACAAATAGAAGGGGGTTGAGGGGTTTCTTCGCCCATTCACTCATTTCCATCACCCTCTCTCCCTCTTTGCTCTTGCTCTTTGGTTTTCTTGGATTTCTTGCTCGAGGTTGAAGTGTCCAGCACTCTCTCCAATTTGTCGCTGAATATTGAGTATTGGTGGAGCATGCTCGGTAAGGATTTCATTTCGATTTCACTAACCCATCACCGAGTTGGTCGTGTTGTCCCATTGTTGTGCAAGATGAGTTGGATCGCCGGTGCGTACCGGAAGGTGACCCGCTCACGCTGTTCTAGAGACGGAGAGGGCTTGTCTCACCACTCCGGAGCTACACCGAGCCCAATGTCAACCGACCATGAAGAAGAGGAAGAAGAGGAGCTCCCCACGCCACAAACCGAAGGAGTGTTCGACGCCGATGTCGCCTTCATCGACTTGAGGGACGACCGGGAGAGACAAGCCTATGCTCTCATCAAGGATTGAGTCTTCGCCAACACCAAGGAGTTCGACTCGGCCCTTCTCAAGAAAATAGGTATGGACTCCGAATTCGATTCCATTTGGCATGCTTTTGGTTGGGAGAACTTTGTTCCGGTGTGGGAGATCGGTTCTAGGCCTCTCACCATCCAGTTCCTCTGTACTCTTCGGGAGGACGAGACCGGTATTACGTTTCGTTTCCATGGAACGTCGTATCGAGTCTCATGGCCAGATCTTAGTCGCACCCTTGGTTTTCATCGTCATTGTGTTATTTCTCTCGATTTGGCTTGCAAGGATTTTATTCGAGATAGTTTTTGGGAAGAACTTTCTGGTCGGCCTGTCCGTGGCAAGTTAGCACCTCAGTGCAACGATATCACACATCCCACTCTCCGACTGTGGCACAAGTGGCTCGCCGTCACTCTCTTTCCAAGGGATGACGTTCGACCCGTGCGCACGAACGAGATGAGGATATTATATGCCGCGGTCAGATGGATCAGAATCTCCCCAGTGCAAGCTATGATCCGGCAGTGGTTGACAAATTTTAAGATGACGGGTTCTATTGAGTGTACGTCTTTAATCACACGTATCATTACGAGTCTCGGGATTACACAAGGGGCTGGCATTCCCTACATTGATTCTCCCTGGGCCGTGATAGATGAGGCGTATTTGATTCATGGACATACTCTTAAGAAGGGCCCAGATGATTCATTGGTTTTCTTTTACCCTGGCCATGCAAACCAGTTTCGGTTACCAAACCCGGATTTCCATTTGTACGGCCAAGGGCCACTGACAGTTCCTCGTGAGGAACCTCATCGTTCTAGTGTTTCTGGAGATAGGGTCACTAGGAGCGCATCAAGGAGGGCAGCGACAGCACAGCAACCGCCACAGCATCCGCCGCCACAGCTGTCACCACAGCCGACGCCTCAGCCACAGCCTCAACATATCACACTGCTGTCTGGCGCATGGGCCTCGGCCGGGTACGTGTCTGGAGTTACACCCGGATATACCCCCGGTTGGGACCAGCCCATGTGTCAGCAGGGTGCGAGTAGCTCGGCTTGGGCTAGTGCAGGGAGTAGCGATTGGACTAGGCCCGCTAGTGCTACCTACGGGGATGACACATCCTCATCATCCGGGTTGCACTCGTCATCTCGTGGGGCCACCCTCACTCAGCAAATGAGCGAGCTCAACATCCGTGTCGGTACCATGGAGGAGACAATGCATCAGCAGGCTGAGTCCACTCGAGACTGGCAGCGTATGACTGGCGAGAGACTTCACACCATGGAGCAGAGACAGCAGCGACAGCTGGAGGAGCAGAGGGCTTACAACACGTGGATGGGATACCACCCTCCACAGTAGTGAGCCTGAAGCTAGCTTGGGGGAGGACCCCCATTCTGAGGTAACTTGTATCTTCTATTGTTTTCAGAACCCCATATGCTAAAAATACATAAAAATCTGAAAAGTTAAAAAGACCAAAAAATATTTATTTTCTTTCTTAAATTAGTTTGTTTTCATATGCGCGGTAAGAGTGCCCTTATTCTCCATGGTTGAAAGGATGAATAGTTGCTCTGTTTATTCCTCTTGTATGCCTTGTTTACAGCTTAGTACCCTATTTAAGTTTCGAGTTTGTTGGCTAGTATGATCGAACCTGAGCTTGAAATTTGTGGGTAGCAAAAAGCATGATCTTTGCCTAAGTTGTTGTGAGGTATGATATGGTGTAATAGAGTTGCTATGAGCTAGTACTAAGTGATGTTTGATATCCGGAGTTTTCTTTTGAAAAATGTTAAAATGATAAGTTCCTCAATGATAAGAAATTCCTATCCAAGGCCATATGTAGATCTTAGCTGTTGTTAACCTCCACATATGCTACCTGATTTCTTCATTGAGTCTTGTCGAATTGTTGTGACCCTCGGTGAGTAAACTTGTCATTACTCCCATGATCAAGATCACGTACACACCACCATATGTGAAACTTCTACATTGGAAGTTAGCAACCATCATTTCATCCATCCCCCATCCATTCCACAAAATAAAGCTTCGTGCATTGTTCCATGATTACTCTCCCTCCAAAAATATTAAGTAAGGACTATGGGCTATGTAAAAAAAACATGCTCAAGGGCATGCATAAAAAAAATAAGAAAGATAGAATAAAGAGACAAAGCCCAAGTCTCAAAAATTTCAAAAAGGAGGAGAGTAAAATCATGCAAAAAGGACTTCATCATCCAACCACCATACACACACATTTGCACATCTTGATCAGGTTGTATGATTTGTTCTCCCAAGGATCCGGTTTTCGACTCGACAATACATGAGAAACAGGTATGCCACATGTTTTCCCTACCTACAGCTCCACATATCAGCTTATTAGAAGTAGGTGGTGAAAGAAGGCAAAACAATGCCTTGGTGAGGAATCATACACATTGAGCGGTCCGAGCGTATCATTTGAGGAACTTTGATTTTTTTTGAAAAACCTGCAAAACCTCCAGATTGATAACTGATCAAGGTACATGTGATTGGTAATCTTTATACAACCATTCTATCTTTCAACCGCCCAAGGCAGGTGAAGCTACACGCCCCATATCAATCGAGTGTAAGGTAAGATCGATGCCAACTTCTTCAATCCTTGATAGAGTACCTAGTTGTATCTTGTTATACATTAGGAATACAACATCGTAGCAACTCCTGATCAACCAACCTAAGTCCTTAATCTCTTGCTCGGGACGAGCAAGAGGCTAGCTTGGGGGAGTTGTTGACGGCTGTTAAGTGCCTACTTTAGCCGTCAATATACTCATGAATAAAGGAGCATAAGGCATTTCTTACACGTATTTAGTTAAGAAAAATGTAGTTCCACTTGTCCTTGGAAATTATTTGATTGCAGGAAACAAGCAAGAAAAGAGTGGCAAACTCACCTTCTATGATCCATGCCACATCACCTCATCCTAGGAGGACTGCCAACAAGGATGCCATGCATGCAAAGCTGCCAACAAAGGCTCCATGCATGCATGCCATGCAAGCAATCCAAGTGAAGCACACTCTGACGAATCAGAGCGTGACACATGGACATCACATGGATCCATTGACCCACCACCGCATCAAAAGGAAGTGGACACCGAGAACCGACCTTAGGACCCACAGGACAGTCACCTAGAGAAAACACACCCCGAGTGGGGCCCACAGGGGGTCGGTCGAACCCTGGGGTCGGCCGAACCGACCCTGAGGCCTCCACTTAGGGGCTTCCACATGGTGCTTCCCTATTGGTCCTAGATGCCATTCCCGTGGTGTTTGCATCCACTCCTCGCCGGTGCCTTGGCCTATAAATAGAAGGGGAGGGGGCTCATTCTTAGACATCCACACTTGCAACACCTCTCTCACTTTTAGTTTCAAGGCTAGGAGGTAGGCTAGAGTAGTTCTACTTCAGGTTCCAAGTCTACTTTGGGATCTAGGTATGAGTTCTCTTGTATCCTATTTCATTTGTATGACTTTGATCTACTTCACTTATTCAGCTATTTCATATAAAGTCGTGTTAGTATACATGGGTGATTTGTTCATGAGTTCTTCACCTATTCATCATTTAGAGGCTCTTGTTCTTGATGAACAAGGCCTTTCGATCCACTTGACGGGTGACTTTCACATGTTTTTGGTGTTTGTTCATAAGTTAGGGGCTCGTGTTCATCGCGAACACGACCCTTTGATCCAGTTGAACAGACATAGGAAACACGAATACGTTTGTGTACCTAACCCAGTTTGATCTAGTTAGATGACATGACTACGTTGTATGAAGTCTGTGCTTAAGCTACGGTACTCGGTATAATTAGCTGGTTTATCTGGTGGCTTGACATGGGTCACAATAGCCCGGGCCGATCAAGTCCGGCTAACAACGTAAGCATGGTGCTTGGGTTGCGTAGCTACCTTACTTATGAGCTTATCCCAAGGTTTGTCTTGGGGTAGGCCGCGGTAGTGACAGCCGTTGGTCCCTCTGAAATCTCCCACGTTCGGATAAGCTGTAGGAGTCTAAAATCTAACAATCGGAGTTGTGCGGAAGCAACGCGGGAGGTTAGCTCCCCGTGGTACCTGGGTGCTTAAGTCAATGTTCTTCAACACTAGTGTATTTAACTCGTTCTTACCAGCTTTATGTGTATAGTACATAAGAACCTAGAGTTAACTCGTATGTTGCCTCCTATGCGTAGGACCCCTTAGAGAGAGAGTGAGTGTGTGTATGATCACACTACCCCATTATCATTTCTTACCCCTGCACTTGAGTGTCTGATTTATTTCCATTTATGATCTATACTCATTGCAATAGTGTTGAGCTTGTTAATCCACCAAAGCCTTCCTTGCATTCGATACCCTTTGGAATACTCCTTTGAGGAATGCTACAATGGTACTTCCGTGCGCTTGCGGACTCTTGTAACATTAAGAATTACCAACCAGCATTTCTGGCGCTGTTACCAGGATGGGTTCCAAACCTGTTCGTTGGTAGTTACGTTAAGAAATGTCAGCAGTGGCTCGATCATAAGGACTTCGTCGAGTCCTTCAGATGGGTCGACCTGCGCATTGGGATTCTTGATGGAGGGTTTTATAAGGTCCTGGAGGAAGACGTCGGGTGGCACCTCGGCTCGGGTGGATCCCATCTTGGCGAGTTCGTCGGTGGCCTTGTTGTCGTCGCGGATTACATGCTGGAACTCTAGGCCAAAAAACTTGCCTTCAAGTTTGCGTATCTCCGCATAGTATGCGTACATCTTCTCGTTTGTCCACAGCCACTTCTTGTTGACTTGGTTGACCACCAGGGCTGAGTCTCCCCTGACTACCAAGTGTTTTATCCCGAGTGAGATGGTGATGCATAGCCCGTGTAAGGCCGCTTCGTACTCAGTCGCATTATTCGAAATAAATTGTTAGATTAATAAAGATAGTTTGGGTTCAAATCTAGGTTATATTTTTCTTTATCTATCATACAAGTTGGTTGGAGTAAAATCTCTTTGCACAACTCTTTGACACAACATCACTGTTTTATTCATATCCTGAGCTACATAACTCTATTTGATGTAAAATCAGTTGGGTTAGTTCACAAGTTTTATCAGTTAATTTCTGTCAAAAAAATTCAGCACTGAGGGATAAGTATTTACAGAGATATGTACGAAACAATGGAGCTATCAGAATCTGTCTTAGTTTTGAAATACATGTTGCTTCATCTTTTCGAGTTTATCTCTTCATGCATCAGTTCAATGTTCTTGTCTGAAATAATTTCTCTAACAAATAGATGGTACAAACCAGGTCAGGAGGAGGTCAAGACGTTCCACCTGTTGTCCGTGCTCATATTGCTAATCAGCAGAACCAAACACCACTCCCACCGTTCAACCCCGTAATGGATCCCGCATTGCAGCAGTTCCTTGCAGCCTAGACGTAGCTGTTGCAGAATCTTGCTAACACTTCAGAACATGCAAGCACAGCAGAATCAGCCACCACCACATGCACCCAATCCACCTGTTGACAAGCATAAGGAATTTATGAGCCACCGTCCTCCTACATTCTCTCACTCAACCGATCCATTGGATGCTGATGATTGGTTGAAGACTGTCACCAAGAAGCTGGAGACAACACAGTGCACTAATCGGGAGATGGTCTTGTATGCTGCAGGCCGCTTAGAAGGATTAGCAGCTGATTGGTCGGATGCGTATACCGTTGCACATGCAGCTCCCAATACAATCACTTGGCAGGAATTCAGTGATAGTTTCTGTGCGCATCACATTCCCTCTGGTGTGATCAAGCTTAAGTAAAGGGAGTTTCTCGCTCTAAAGCAAGGCAACATGACTATGAATGAGTATTTGGATAAGTTCACTCAGCTGTCATGTTATGCACTTGATGAAGTCAATACTGATCCAAAGAGGCGAGAACGTTTTCTGGATGGATTAATAGGGCCACTCAACTATCAGCTGCAGAGCCATACATTCCCCAACTTTCAGATGTTGCTGAACAAGGCTATAGGTTTGGAGAACAAACGTATGGAACTTGATGAACAGAAGCGCAAGTTTAAATCTCATGGACAATCCAGCAACACACGCCCCCGCTTCAACTCATCTCAGGGTTCTCAGTTTCACTCTGGTGGATCAGGTGGAAATTATACTCAAAATTTACAATTGCAGCACTCAACTCAACCACCCCAGCATTCCAGCCAGCAAACACCACATGTTCCAAGTCATCATCAAGATCGTTCAGGAGCACTAGTGAGAAACAACTCCCCGGTTCGTCCTAATGGTTGTTTCAATTGTGGAGAATTGGGACATTATGCCAACATCTGTCCAAAGCGCAACATGCAGACTCCTCAGAAAGGAAATGGCCTGAGGTTTGGACAACCATTAACTCAGGCTCGCATCGGGAACTCTACTCCTCGAGGTAACCGAGGCCAACAAAACTATGCACGTGGTAGAGTGAATCATGTGACGACTGAAGAACCTCAAGACGCTCGTGGTGTCGTGCTGGGTACGTTCTTTGTCAACTATGTACCAGCAATAGTTTTATTTGATTCTGGAGCATCGCATTCATTCATTACTGAACAATCCGTGGCAAAGCATAATATACATATGAGTTCTATGAAGACACATTTGCTGGTTAGTTCCCCAAACGGTGAAATGAAATCCACCTATGTATGCCCATGGGTCAATCTTAAAATCAAGGGAATAGATTTTCAAGCTGATCTAGTAGTTCTTACATCTAGAGGAATAGATGTGATACTTGGAATGGATTTGTTAGGTGAATGTGATGGAATAATTCTGTGTGCCAAGAAGTCAGTGCTCTTAACCAGCCTGCAGGGAGATAGGATTGAGGTTGTCGCTACTGCCCCATCCAAAGAGGAAGAAAAAGTGAATCAAAATAAAGGAAAATAGATGAAGGAGCAGTGACTGCCGGAAGAACTCAATGTGCAAGATGGGCTTATAAAAGAGTACTCTTAGTTTTTCCAATCTCTCCGAATCTCGGGACGAGATTCTTTTTAAGGGGGGTAGATTTGTAACACCCTAAAATTCAATCACCAAATAATGTAAGCAATACGCTGTTTAGATTTAATCTTCTAAGGAATAAATAAATTATCAATTAAATTGAGCCCTAAAATATTTAAATATCATTTGTATAATTTTAGAAGCAACAAGTGCTTGTGCATCATATTTTGGTTGCATAGTTTTTTGTGTGTTTGTGTGGTTTTGAAAATCATAAAAAGTTAAAAAAACAACAAAGCCCCAAACCCTCTCTCCCCTCTCTCTTCCCCCTTTTCTCTCTTTTTCAACCCAGCCTACCGGCCTCTTTTCTCCCGCAGCCCACCTCTCTCTATCTTGTTTTTTTTCTCCTTTGGCCTGAGAAGCAACAGCAGGCCGCCGGCCCGTTTTCTTTCTCGGCCCAGTGCAGCAAGCAGCGGCCCGTCCCGCGCCCTTCTCTCTCACTCTCTCGCTGACAAGTGGGGTCTGCCTGTCGGCGCCGTCCCCTACCTTCCGCTCCTCCCCTACTTCACTCTGCCATTCGCCCCACCAGCCTTTCTCCCGTGCCGTACGCCCCTCCCGCCTTCAATCCCCCTCATCAAGGCAATGTGGAGTACCGACCACCGCTCCTCCTTAACTTCCCCTTCTGTTTCTCCTAATCAAGACCTCTCCCTTGATGGCAATCAAGGCCGCCGGCGCCCTCATGGCCATTGATGGCCAGTGCCCCCCGGCAGCTACTCTCTCTCCCTTCTCCTCTCTAAAAAAGCCGCGTTGAGTCCCTGCTTCGCCCTTTCCTCGCTCGCTCTCGCTCTCGCTCTGCTCGCACGCGCGCACCACTGAACAGAGCTTCGCCGTCCACCGGAGCCACCGACGTCGACCTCCACCACCGCTTCTTCCTCATTGCCGTTCCCCTCACCCAGAACCCTGTAGTGAGGTGAGGAAGTCGTGCCCTTCGAAATCTGAATGCTCCCGAGCCTCACCCGCCACCCCGCGCTCGCCGGAGTTGGCCGAGCCGAGCTGAGCCGCCCTGCCGGCCGAGGTGTCCTCTCCGTCACCCAAACCACCCCCTTAAGCTCATAGATAGGTTCGCCTTGTTCTTACCTTCACGCAGAGCCTAGCCGCGCTCCAAACCGAGCCCTGGAGCTCGAGTTCGGGCGTCGCCGTCGAGTCGCCGCCGCACGCCGCCGCTCTCCGGCGCATGCGCAGCCGCCCATCCGCCCGCAGCCGCTGCCCGCCGTCGGATCCGGCGCGGACGGCCGGGATTGGCCCCAGACGCAGGTCAACCAGACCTCGTACCAGTCAACTGCGCCCGTCGCCGGTTGTTTTGCGAAAAACCCCCTCTGTTTATCCAGTTTTGCAAGCCGGTCCCCCCACCAGTTTAAACCCTTACGTTTAGGTCCTTTCTTTTATGTTTTGAACCCTGATCTTCTCTGTTTTTAGCGTCTGAGGTCCTATTAGGCCCTTTTGCGCGTAATCCCTTCGGTTTATATGCGTAATTAGGTTTTAGCCCCTGGTTTCTTGCAGTTGAGCCCCTGAAAACCTAGTTTCTTCACAGAAAAGCCCTTGAACCCTGTTTTGGCCATATCTTTTGCGTTTAGCTCCGTTTTAAGCGTTCTCGGTGTCCATGCGATCTTCTCAGCGAGCCCGTTAGTTTTAGAAGCGTGTTTATAGCTTTTAGATCTGATTGGTGTATTGTTTTATTTATTGTATGTATTCATGTGTGCTCGTAGACATCGTGTCGGTTTCAAGTGATCAACCAGTTGGAGTGGATCAAGAGGAGTTGTTGGAGAAAGAAGAAGCTCAATTTTTAGGCAAGCAAGGCAAGTGGACTTCTCCCTCTACATTTTCCTCTTTGTCCTAAATAACTGCATAATAATTAATATTTACTTTTATTTGTTGTATTGCATTAAATTGACGGGAACACCTTTTTAAGGACTTACCTAGATTCTTACCCTTGATCCTTGGAACACCCCAGTTTAATAAAATCTTTTGGGTAGATAATTGCTTAGTTGCTTAAGATGGGTTGGATAAAAGTGGTTTTATGATAAAGGCTTTCAAGCTTAAATGATGATGAATTTGTTTAATACAAGAACACCTTGATTTAATTAGAACATGGAGAACCACCTAAGAAAACAGTGCAACCACAGTCCATATGGCTTTGGCTTAGCCAATTAATTAGGTGTGTGAATGTACTGATAACCTTATCTGAAAGGAGCAGAGGGGGGTCCGGGTTGCAGGGGTATAGCCCGGTCCTTTTGGGGTAGTAGCCTTTGCTAAGGTGCTGACCACTAGGCAGGGTTATGGTCCGCTCTGATCTGTAACTATGTGGGTTGTTGGTCTTTTGCATGCCTTTGTAAAGGCTTCATAGCGGACCCCTAGCCACTCACCTCGGCAGTGTTTAAGGGTCTGATCAACCCAGGCGACATGGGGAACACGAACTGTGGGTAAAGTGTACAACATCTGCAGAGTTAAAATTGATCGATCAGCCGTGCTCACGATCAAGAGCGGCTTGGACCCTCACATGATAATTAAACTTGAAGATGGAATTAAATTGTGGTTTTTGTATGGTTTTGAGATGGAAAGTTTTCTAAAGCTTAAGTGGGTTGGTATAAACTTACATCTAGTAAATAGGTGCTTGCTAATAAAACTTGATCAACATTAAAATGCTAACTGTTGCAAACCCTTAGCCTATCCTTGATAGCCTTGCATGTTTCCCCCACTTGCTGAGCTCCAACCATAAGTGTGCTCACCCTTGCTTACCGCTGTTCAGAGGAGAACAACGGTGAGGAGTACTACAACGACTTCGATAAGTTCTGAGGCATGCGATCGCCCAGACATGTGCCTGTGGAAGCTGAAGACGGAGTTGCTTCGTCTAGTTACCGTTTGTTCGCTTTAAGGACCTTCGAGTCCACCGTCTGAGTGTAATAAAAAGATAATGTAATGGTTTAACTCTTGTACGTTTTGATTAATGTTTATGGATATTTCACTCATGATGTCTATCATATGTGTGTAACTTGATCCTGGTGCACATATGAGATGCATTTGGTTTCTCTTCGGAAATCAAGTGTGATAGACATTGCCTTCAAAGTCCACTAGCATCATGTATGTCTGGGTCAAGTCTTCATCTGATTTCCTAATCTTGCGAAGTATAGTGTATGGCATCAGATTGACCGTTGCCCCTCCATCTACCAACATCCTTGTGACTGGCTTCCCATTGATAAACCCTTTAAGATATAGCACTTTCAAGTGTCGTCTCTTCTATTCCTCCGGTTTCTCAAAGGATGCTAGTGTAGGTTCCAGTGCTAATTGAGCCATCCCATGTTCTTCATCAGACAAATCTGAATCGGCCAGAGCCATGAACTCCTTTGGTAGTAGGAACATCATATTTATACTTGTTGCTGGCCCATTGCTCTTATCATGATCGGCCTTTGGCTTAGGACGCCATATCTGAGACCGAACCTTCTTTTTGTCCAACACACACCTCTCTTCTTCTATGTTCTGCTCGAGTTGACGTAACCGCTGGACTCTTCTCTTCTGAGACTTGGTCAAACCATCTAGGCACCGACGTGGCTGCCTCTTGACCTCATGTTGTGGTTTGATCGAGTCATCATCATCTAATGGCAGAGTGCGTCGGCGCTCAGGTGATCGGCACATGACATCCTCATCAAGAACTCTTGCATTGGCCAACTCCTCCAGCCGATTGCGATTGGATGGACCATCTTTGACTCTACCCCCAGCCGATCGTGGACACTGGCCTTGCCACCCGCCGATTGTCATACTCGTGATGATCTCTAACTACTGCCTCCTGTCATCAAAGCAAGGCCTCTTGGATGTACTGCCATTGTTGTAAGCTCCATTGCATTCTGGATAGTTCTCAGCGGTTGGAAGCTTGATCCCCTCTTCCCAGTAGTATTTAAAAATGGACATCTCCAAAGCCCTTCATTGCGTCGAGCCCACTCTTCTCTTTCACTTGCCCACTCTTGTTGTCTCTAAAACTTATTGAGCAGCATATGAGACGTGACAAGCCGATGTGCTGGTCTTGAATCTTCCTCATCTTTTAGCAATCATTTTCCTTTGATGTCAGCAGCAGTTGCTTGCACCTTGGGATCAACAATTCCTTTAGTTTGAGCCAATTCAGACGGCAGCAACTTGGTTTGTGGTGCAGCTTTATTAGACATCTCAACCACATTTGTAGGGAAAGGATGCTGATCAATCTTCATCGGCTTTTCCTTTTTAGCAGGTGTTTCAAACTTTAGTCTTCCCTGCTCTATTACTGTTTGGATCTGTTGCCTAAATACTTTGCAGTCATTGGTATCGTAAGACATGGCATTTTGCCACTTGCAATATCTCATCTTCTTAAGCTCCTCTATTGATGGTATGCTGTGAAACTGAGAGAGCTTCATTTGCCCTTGTTGCAGCAACAGATCAAATATCTTATCGGCCTTGGACACATCAAAACCGAACTTCTCTGGATCTTTCTTGCCGAAGGGACAAGAGATAGGTTTCTTAGTTTTAACCCACTCTGCTAATCCAATTTCGGCCTCTTCACCTTCAGAATCAGAATAATCCACATATGTCACCTTCTTCTGAAAGTTCCTTCTTGGTTCATAGGGTCTTGGAGCTTCTTGATTTATCCGGCTCACCAACTGGCTAAGACTCTCAAACTCTTATGATGCGTATTTTTCTTTGATCGATGGCAAGAGCCCTTGAAACACCAATTCAGCCAATTGCTTATCCCCTAGAGTCAAGTTGTAACACATATTCCTGACTTCCCTGAACCTTTGCACGAAGCTAACAACTGTCTCATCATTCCTTTGCTTCAGTCTGGTCAGGTCCCTAATCTTCATTTCATGGATGTCAGCAAAGAAGTAGCTATGGAACTGTTTCTCCAACGGCCCACTTGACGATAGAATTGGCCGGAAGAGAAGTGAACCATGCGAAAGTCGGTCCTGATAATGATGATGAAAACAATTGGACCCTCAATGCATCATTGCTTCCTACTTCTCCATATTGTATGATGAAATGACTGACATGCTCCATTATTGACGTATCATCTTGGTCGGAGAACTTGGTGAAGTCAGGCATTTTGAATCTTGGCGGAAACGGAATCTGATCAAAAGCATACGGATATGGGGTCCTATACATGTAGGCATGCTGCTTTGGCTTGATTCCAAATTGTGTTTGAAGTGTTTTGTAATTTCATCTGCCATATCCTCCTTTAGGAATGATCTAACTTAAGCCGATATCTATTCAATCGGCTAAAAACCAGTTGAAGGACTCTGTGGAGGCTGCTCTGGATAAGTCTCCTGATGTTGAATCAGCAACTCTGCCGATGGTCTTGACCCTACCTGAGGAGGAGTACTCGCCTGTCCAGCTGCAGATCTGTAAGCCATCTGGGTTGGAGTGGTAGGCTACCCAGTTACTGGACTAGGTGATTGATTTGAACCCAATTTCCCTGAACTGGCCAATTGATTTATCAATCCTTGTAATGCTTGCCACACAGTTGGATGTGTTTGCTGAGGTGCATGTTGACTCTGCTGAGGTGGCGATCTCTGAGCTACCAGTGTAATAGTTTGAGCCTGAGTCATGATCGGTTGCATAGCCGATGGACGCTGCATCATGGGAGTACTCTTTACAGGATAACTCAAATTCGGCTGCATAGCCGGAAGACGTTGAGTCACAGGAATACTTTGCACCGGGTACATTGTAGTCGACTGTGTAGCCAATGGACGATGAGGTACCAGAGAACTCTGCATGAGTTGAGAAGAAATTGGCTGTGGAGCCAAAGTATGTTGTGGAATGCTTATTTTTTCTTTGAAATCCATTGGTTGCACCATGTGAGCATGTTTTTGTTCAATGTTAAACCTTTCAAATGCCTTGGTTTTATGGTTGAAGTAGATAAAGGTCACTCCACCCCTGTCCATATGCACGGTCCAGGCGTATCTCCAAACATTGCTCTGTATGACATTGGGTGCACCACTGAATCTGCACTCTTTCCATGTTCTGGTTCAAACATGTATGATATGTTAATTGAAAAGAGATCTTGAGGATATCTGATGACTCTCTGATCTAGATCTCCTTCATCTGCATATATGACATGTCCTGAGGTAGAGGGATTAAGACTCTGCTTCCCTGGTAAAGCAGTGTCGGGGTTTGTTACCGCTGGCAAGTAAATTTATACGAGCACGTGTCGAAATCCGCACGGTTGCACAAGAGACACACGGGGTTATACTAGTTCGGGCCTCTGGAGAGTAATACCCTACGTCCAGTCTGAGGGGGAGTGTTCTTTATGCTCAAACGTCTATAGTAGGGGTTACAAACTAGTCGGGAGAGGGTTTCTGCGCCCAAGTCCCTAGTGCGCGTGCGCTGGGTTCTTGTAGCAGAGTTCTGCGTACACGAATGTGTGTGTGTGACTACAGATGATATGAGATGAGATATCGATACTGAGTGCGTGTGGGGGTGAATGCGAACGTGTGTTACAAGTGTTCCCCTCCTCCCCTTTTATAGTCGCAAGGGAGAGGTCTATGGGGGTAAAATCGAGGATGTGGACTAGTTTACAGCATAGGATGTCCTTCTCCGCGTCGGACCATCATGATGGCGCGGCTGGAGCGGCGAAGAACTGTTACGGAGTCGCTGGTGACGGCGTAGGCCTCCTGGAATCGCGTGTCCCGAGTAGTTGCCTTTGGGACTTCTCGGGCTCTCCTTCGAGTAGTTCGTTGAGTGTAGGGCGTAGGCTTCGTACCCTACCCCCATCAGTAGAACAGGAGCACGTCTTTCCCGGATACTGTGGGAGTGGAGTGGCCTACGCCACGCCGTTCGAAGTTTAGGGGGTGGCGCGCACTATGCCGTTCGTGGCACAATGCACATCGTGCTGTTCGTGGTACGATGCATAATGTGCCATTCGTGGCACAGCAGATGGATACGCCTTCTGACACCAGATCGTCCTGGTCAAGGCGGCCCAGCGCGGAGGGGTTGGCACGTGGCAGTGCGTGGGTGAGCGTGCGCGGATATCCTAGGATATCGGCAGGGGGCCCACGTTGCCGTCACCTTCGTCGTGAAGCTTTAAATTTGTCGGGGATGGAAACTACTCGTGCGAGCGAGCAGTCTACGCCATGCCGTTCGAGGTTTAGGAGGGGACGCGTACTGTGCCGTTCGTGGCACAGCGCACACTATGCCGTTCGTGGTACGACGCGCATTGTGCCGTTCGTGGCACAGTGGTCGGATCCGCCGCCTGACACCAGATCGGCCTGGTCAGGGCGGCCCGGCGTGGAGGAGCCGGCACGTGGCGGCGCGTGGGTGAGCATGTGCGGATATCCCGAGATATCGGTGGGGACCCACACCACTGTTGCCTTGGATGCGGAGGTTGAACTGGTCGGGGACGGAAACTACTCGTGCGAACGAGTAGTCGGAGGGGGAGACGGAAACTTGTCGTGTGAACGGCGCCGCAGCCGGGGACTTGTCGTTGGGCCCCCCAGGCGCTTGGGTCTTGTTGAATGGGTCGTCATGTACTCGGGGGAGGATGTAGTGGTGCGCACGGGCCGCCTAGCTCCTAGCCCATGACGGAAACTGGTCGTACAGGCTGCCATGTACTCGGAGGCATAGTACTCGCAGTACTAGCCGCTAGGTACGCTGTGTGTCAGTCCGTACCATGTTTTTCGGTGGTTGTGGTGGGGCCTGGTCTAGGGCCTCGTTAAGCAGCTTGAGAAGTCGATGCATGAACAACTGCTTCTGGTAGAGAAACGTCCCCAATCTGACTGATGATCGGCTGCTTACCCGATGGAGAGACAGGGGCTTTATCATAAGGTTGATGGTAAGCTGGTCCCACAAAGCCTTCCTTTAAACCTTGCCTCACGGTCTTCACAAGACTATTCTGCATGGAGTTCTCCAAAACAGGTGACTGATCTATAACAGATCTATGCAGAGCTTTGTTCACCATATCTTGCAACCCCTCAGGATTTGCTGTGAATATGACCTGCTTTGGTCCTGGAACAGGTGCCTTCTTGATGATTCCACTCCTGGTCTTGCTGAAAGAAGCTAGGCATAGCTTGCGGTATTGTTCCATGACTGTGTCATATTCAGTCTTGAAATCTCCTGAGAGTTGATCTTCAGAGACTCCTTGGATGTTGTCCGGATCAACTTCAAAAGGCACTAGAATTCTTGACGAAATAGGAGCAGTAGTAGTGGAAGTAGTAGTCGTAGACATCTTCGTCGGGTCCCACCAGGCGTGCCAAAAGTGTGTTGACGCGAAAATAGGACGTCACCTCCGCGCAGCAACACACGTGACACCCCGGGCTATGCGAGGCGTGCCGGTGAATCTGACCTGTTGATTGACAAGGAAGACAAGGGGAAATAGTTAAATTCAATAAGATCGGCTAGAGAACTGATGAGTCTTCAGAAAAGCATAACTGCCAGATCAGCCGATACGAGGCAGAGCAGGATCGACGGGCTCGAAAGCAGCCGAAGTGCAAGTATGTTAAGAAACGACCCTGTCGGCCGATTTGTGGTGACGTAAGCGTCGGCCGAGCTGACGTGAGCAACTTGATCGGCACCACGTGGTGGAGCTCAAGAACGGATCTAAACCGGCTATTCGATAATAAATAATAATGAAAAGCAGTAAAGCAGCTGATTGAGCTTATTCTCGAGCGTGGTAGGGTGATAAAGTTAAAACTACAAGAGTCGGTAGAAAAACCTACAAATCTAACTGATATTGGTAAATTTTGAATAAAAGAACTAGACAACCACAGTGATGCGCCTAGAGGTTAAAGCATAGGATTATTTGGTAAAACATCACTTACAAACCAGTCGGAGGTCGATTGATGCAGCCCGATGAACTCGAAGCACGACGCTTGAAAGGAGAAAACACGATGGCAAAGTCACCGAAAGTAGATGCAGTAAAGTAGATGCGAGAATTGTAAAGGTTTGACTGGAGGTGGTTTGTTTGATTATGGTGTGTACAGTTTTTCTGACCACGCAGGGTCGCTATTTATGTCCTGAGGACGACTTGACTCCTAGCTGATTACGGCAATGCTTACTTGCTTCTAAAGAAAACAAAACTACTAAAAGTAGATGACTTGTGCAAGACTCGAACTCACTAAACTAACTTTGACCTGATGCCAATCAATCGTTGACCCGCCTCCATCAAATTCGTCCTTGGCGTATTCTTCTGTTCACTGCTTCCTTCCTTCAATCGGCCGATCCACTACTTCTGACTATCGGCGGGTAAGTTTGACCGTCTTTCCATCAGCCGGCTTCCAATCAGCAGGTCACCTTCGTTCCTTTCTTTGGCCGATTCAGCGATGTTTCTCTCTTTTTGACCCGTGCCAAAAAATGGTGTGAACAAAGGCCACTGGTGGCTGACCTGCCTAGCGGTCACCTCCGTCGTGTTTGCACATTGCGCATTCAAGTTGCTCAACGAGAAGGCCAGCTTGTATCGGAAAAAGTATTCCACCGGCCGGGGCTGGCAAGTTCTCCACCATTTTTTATTGTTTTGTCTAGCTTGTAGATGTCCTTCACCATGCGCCGTGTGCCTCCCTTGCTAAGAGCAACTCCAGCAATGGCCCCCTATTTAGAGCCCCTTCTTTGTTGAGTAGGGGCTGCCCCAACTTTTCGGGGCTCTAATTTCAGACTCAACTCCAGCAGCAGCCCCTACTCTCGTCTGATATGTGGGACCTACTTGTCATTGGGTGATCTATTTCTTCCTCACATCTTCTATCTCCAGCATCCCTCCACTCCCATCGCCATCTCTCCCCTGTGATTCCTATGTCCAGACGAGGTAGGGCTCAAGCTCCGGCCCAACGCAGCAGCTCGAGCTCCAGCTCGGCGCGGCAGTGGCGGCACGCGGGATCTCGAGTTCCGGCCCGACGCAAGGGTGCTCGACCTCCGCTAGCAAGATCTCAGCAATCAATCTGCCGCCGCCGGGTCTCGCCTGTGGCCACGTGAATCCAGCTCGACAGCCCCGTTCCTCCACTCGTCGGTGCTGTAGGGGGCGGCGGAGCCGGTGCTTGCCAATCTGATGTCGAAGGTGCTGGATCCGCCCGTGCTCAAGCTCAGGGCGGCCACGACGGCATGCAAATCCCCCAACTTCGAGCTGGCTTCGGTCATGGCCTGGGCCTCTGCCAGCAGGAGGCTCGAGCAGCACCCCCATCCGGTGGTAGGAGCTGGGGAGCTCGACACGGCGAAGACGAGGGACTCAGGGCGGCGGAGTTCAAGGCGGTGTTGGGAGTTGACCCTTGGGCGGCGGCGCACATCTTCGATTCGCGGCGGCGGGCAACTTCCTCCTGCACGCGCGGATGAAACCAGCAACAGCAGAGTAGGGACCTTCTCTCTCCACTCGTGTGAGTTGGGGCTGGAGAGGGGAATTTTGGTGCCCCCTAAAGTTGGTGCCCGAGTAGGGGGCCTGCTGGACTTTGTTTTTTTTGTCTGAACCCCTACTTTTTGAGTAGGGGCTCAAGTAGGGGCTCTGCTAGAGTTGCTCTAACTGTTTTTTTGCCGCGCCCACAGGGCACCCACAATGGTTAGAGAGCACACTCTCTGTAACGTGTCCACATCAGCTATAGATACACCTTATAGAAGACCTACTCAACAAATATGCTATAGCATGTATTTCTCAATGTACTAAGCCCCACCTGTCAGGATATTTTTAATCATCCCCTCTCCTCTCTCCCCATCCAATCTTCCCCACCACTCCCGTAGCAAACCACGGAGCTGATGCACGCCGGCGATCGTTGTTGACGACTGTTAAGTACCTAATTTAAGGCCATCAATCCCTGCATTTCATCATGAGAACTATGCATCCACATTAGAATAGGAGTTTAAACTAACAATTTCCACAAGTGGCCATGCTAAGTTGAATGCAAGTGTTTAGCATAAGAAATGGAGAGAAAAGACACTCTCATGATCCTAGCAAGTCAGGCTCAGCCAATGAGGGGCTGCATGCAAGCATCCCCTGGATCCATGATGTCGCCAATCCAAGAGAGGAGGCCTCGGCGAATCAGAAGTCGCCATGCAGGCATCACATGGATCCCATGGCCCACCAAAGCGCCCAAACTAGTTCCAAATCACGTGGACACCAAGAACCGACCAAGGGACCCACCTGCCAGCCTCCTGGAGAAAACACAGCGTGAGGGGCGCCACCTAGGGATTGGCCGACCCCTAGGATCGGCCGAACCGCCTTATGGTCGGTTCATCCCGGCCTTCCATGTGGTGCTCGCCAATTGGTCCTAGAAGCCATCCCCGGGGTGTTTGGGTGCTCCCTCGCCAGTTGCTCAGCCTATAAATAGGAGGGGAGGGGTGTAAGAAGAGGATGAACAATCTTGAAGCAACTTCTCACCTTTGCCTCTTTCTCCCCCTCTCATTCTCTCTTGGTGGAGGTGAAACCTCATCCCACCATGAGTGTGTGTGTGTGTGTGTGGAGGATCTAGCCTAGGTGGTGCTAGGTAGAGAGGGAGTGTGTGGATGAGTAGAGGTGAGGTGGTGATGATTTGTTAATCATCCATCGTCCCCTTGTACCTCGTGAGCGATGCTGTTCTTCATTCAGACTAAAGTGAGTATTTCAGTATCTTCCAATTAGACTAAAGTGGCTCTCATACATGGGTGAATTGTTCTTGAGTTCCTCGTTCGTTCATCATTTAGAGGCTCGCGTTCTTCACGAACGTGCCTCCTCGATCTAGTTGACGAGTGAGTTATTCATACTTTTGCTTTCGTTCATAAGTTAGAGGCTCGTGTTCTTCACAAACACGACCTTTGATCTTCTGTCATAAGCGCATAAGTTTGCATTCCGTTTGTGTGGTTGCCCGTCTATTAGAATATATTAAAGCTCATGCATATCTGATTTAGATCAAGTATCAATCATATCTCCTTGCGCGAATCGATTCAATGACGAGTACAGTCTAGCTCAACCTCGCGGGTTTGTCGCTCCGTATTTATACGGAGTGCTATAGTATTTCTACAGGACGCCAGATGTAGCCGTGCTATAGTAGTAGTCGGCGGTATAGACGTGGTGTCTAGACTGCTGGTTATCCTTCGAATGCCCTGTATCCCACGGTTTGTCTTGGGGTAGGCCGCGGTAGTGACAGCCGTTGGACCCTCTGAAATCCCCCACATTCGGATACAACGTGTAGGCAACCATTTGCCGTGAACCAACTGTTATAGCCAGGACCGGCCGGTGTCCGAAGCAAGATTCTTATCCGAGCTTGTTCCTCTCTAGAGTCGAGAACCTACAAGAGACTCCACATCTCTCACCTATCTCAGCAGGGACCCTGTGCCCTTGGATAGTCACTCGTAGAGTATCCCATATTGTTCCTTGGATTCGATACCCTTTGGAATACTCCTTTGGGGAAGTGCTACAACAGTATCTGCGTGCGCTTGCGGATTCTTTCGTACCCGTCGGTATACCCAGGGTGGATCTTGCGTTCACGCTAGGTGCGCAACTAGTGGTGACGTTAAGAAATACCAACAAGCATTTCTGGCGTTGTTGCCGGGGAACGGTTGTTGAGAATCTATGAACCCGACTATCCTCGTATCTTTTGTTTTCCTTTTATTTCTACCTCTACCCCCGCTATCCCAGGAAGGTTATCCTTGTACACACCTTCCGCTCGTTATGAGTGAAACCATGGAATCAACTTTCTGGAGACAACCCACTCTTTTAACACCTTGTATGGTTCACCCATCTCTCATGAAGCTAGTTGAGGAAAAATCCTTCTCGGGAATGAGTCATGAGAATCCCTATGATCACGCAAGAGACTTTGAGCAATTGTGTTCTAATCAGGGTAAAACCGGGGCAACACAAGATGTTCTTAAGAGGAACCTGTTTCCGTTCTCCCTCTCCGGGGAAGCGAGAACTTGGTACCATTGTTTTGGTTGCAGCCACCTACGCTGGGAGGAATTGAGAGCATCTTTTTGCATTCGATTCTTTCCTGTGCGGTGTGTCATTTCCTTAAGAATGATGATCCTCAGTTTCAAACAAAGAGAGAAGGAAACCTTAGGCATGGCATGGCATCGTTTTGCCTCATTAGTTGAAGCATGCCCAGTCCTTGGTCTGCCTGACCTAGTGTTTTTGCAGCATTTCCGGTTTGGTTTACAAAAGGATTGTGGCATGATGCTTGATGCCGCTTCGGGAGGCGCCTTTGTGCTCTTAGAGCCAGAATGAGGATTGGAAATTCTAGGAGAAATCCGAGATTTCAGTTCCCCACTTGACTCGAGTGATGAGGTAGCCAAACGAGAAAATGTCAAGTTGCCTAAGTCCAT
The DNA here is from genome assembly GCA_036936925.1 of Cenchrus fungigraminus. Classification (NCBI taxonomy): domain Eukaryota; kingdom Viridiplantae; phylum Streptophyta; class Magnoliopsida; order Poales; family Poaceae; genus Cenchrus; species Cenchrus fungigraminus. The sequence continues at coordinate 126,787,415 of CM072779.1, forward strand.
CTTCGAGAGAGCCCGAGCTTACATGCCAAATTTCTCTATGCTCTGGTCGAAGATATCACTCCTAACTGGCAGGAATCTATGGGAAAGAGCACCTAGTGCAAATTCTACCCCTAGATTCCCCTATCGTTTCTTCTCTTAAAACCCGGCCTACGAGACTTAGTCTCGAGGGAAGGAGGAGAGGAGTAGTTGAGGAAGAATAGTCGTTCCTGGCAAGGACGATCATTTCAACCTTGTCCGCAACTCTCCAGGGGAGGTCACGATGAATGTTTTTTGTGCTTGTTGACGGTAGAAATTCACCATTTCCAACTCTCAATATTCTCACATAAATGGAGGCATATGCATTATTTACTAGCATTTTGGTTTGAATAATGTAGTTCCACTTGTCCTTGGAGATTATTTGTATATAGGTGATTTACCCCTTAAAAGAGATGGAAACTCACCTTCTATGAAGAAACCATGCCAACTCAGCTGAGGAGGTGGCTGCCACCAAGGGAAACATGTCATTCCACATCATCGATCTAGGGGACGCACTCACCGACGAATCAGATGATGCCACATGGACTTCACATGGATCAAAGGGCCCACCTCGGATACCAAATCAAGCCATGCACTAGGGATGGATTAGAGGGCCCACGGGGCAGCCACCCAGAGGAAAACCACCAGCTGGGGCCACCCTAGAGGGCCGGCCGATCCTAGGATCGACCGAACCGACCTAGGGGCCTCCAACCTGGCCCTCCATGTGGCAGCTCCCCATTGGTCCATTGCCTCACTCCCGGGTGTTTTGGAGCACTTTGAGCCTCCGAGCAAGCCTGGTCCTTGCCTATAAATAGAAGGGGAGGGGCTCCCATTTCTCACACACCACTCTCTCATTCTCCTCTCACTTTTAGTTTCCAAGGCTAGGGGGTAGGCTAGAGTAGCTCTTATTCAGGTTCCAAGTCCTCTTGGAAGTCCAGGTATGAGTTCTCTTTTATCTTTATTTCTTTGTATGACTTTGATCTACTTCAGTTATTCAGCTATTTCATATAAAGTTATGGTAGATCATATGTTTGATATGTTCTTGAGTTCATCCTCCGTTCATCATTTAGAGGCTTGTGTTCTTCGTGAACACTACCTTTTGATCCACTTGAAGGGTGATAAACTCCTTCCTTATGTGTTTGTTCATAAGTTAGAGGCTCGTGTTCTTCACAAACACGACCCTTTGATCTTATTGATTAGACATAAGAGAGTTCATATCTGTTTGTATGTCTAGCCTTAGTTGATCTTGTTAGATGGCATGAGAGTGTTGCATGAGGTCTGTGTTCAAGCTACGGTACTCGGTCTAGTTGACCAGTCTTCTGGTGGCTCTCACCCTGGGTCACAATAGCCCGGGCCGGGTGGAGTCTAGCAGCAACGTAGGCATGGTGCCTGGGTTGTCTGGCTACGATAGTTATGAGCATACCCCCCGTAACGATAGAGGTCGGTCCTCAGGTGGTGACAGCCCTGTTGGATCCTTGGGCAACCTCCGCGCTGGGGTAGCTGCTGTAGGAGTCTAAAGTCTAGTTTCGCAGAGTGCTGGTCGTCGCGGGCTAGCTCCCCGTTTGTACTTGGGTGCTGAACCTTATCTCTCTCATGCAATACTCATGCCCATCTCTTGTATCTTCTAGCTTTGTATGTTTAGTACATTAGAACCTAGAGCTAACTCGTATGTTCCCCCTAAGCCGTAGTGTGCTAAAGTAGAGGTAGATCTGAGTGTGTGTGTCGCACTACCCTTATATCTTTTATCTTACCCCTGTCTTTGAGTGTGTTGTTCCCTATATCTATCTCTTGGTTTACATTTAGAGCAAAAGCATAAGTCTAAGATATCCGCCATTGCCTTCCACAGATACGATACCCTTGGAATACTATCCTTCCTTGGGGAAATACTACAATGGTTTATCAGTGCGCTTGCGGATTCGTTCATGATCGTTTAGATTAACCTTTGGCAAGTCTCGATGTTCACGCTAACCCGGCGTCATTAGTTGTGACATTGAGTGGTGCCTACAAGGCGTTTCTTGGTGGTGTCACTAAGGACGGGTCCCAGATCTGTTCTTAAGATGACAACGCTACGAAACGCCAACAAGCATTTCTGGCGTCGTTGCCGGGGAAGGCACAGGATTATCATGACTATGCTTTGCATCTGTTTATAAACTCTGAGTAGGTTAGGACAACTCTCAATGCAGGCTAACCTTGATTGTCTTCTTTTATCTTTGGATGATGAAGACATGTAGTGTATGACTGGTTTCGACCTACCGGGGAATTTTACTGAAGATCCCGAGTCACTTGTGAGGAAAGCTCGAATTCATTTCGGCTCACCTCGTCGTACTCGTCCGGAAGGCGATCCAGCTTCCTTTGTACCATCCACGTCCAACGCTATGGTCTAGAAGACACTTCGTGAGTACTCAGCTCCTTTCGCTGACCAGGTGCTGCAAGGCCCTGAGGTGGCAATGGGGACTGAAAATTTTGAGATCAAGACGGATCTAATCACGATGGTACAGGCCAGCCCATTCTTTGGCAAGACGAATGAGGATGCCAATGCTCATCTCCAGCAATTCCTAGAGCTATGTAGCACTTTTGTCATCAGGGGTGCAAATATGGATGCTGTTCGTCTACGGCTGTTTCCATTCTCCCTCCTGAGGAAAGCTAAGCAATGGTTCTACGCGAATCGTGAGGCTATTAACACTTGGAGTAAGTGTTCAGAGGCATTTCTCAAGAAGTTCTTCCCATTGGGTAAAACCAATGCTCTTCGTGGAAGGATTTCTGGTTTTCAGCAAGCAGCAAGTGAATCTATTCCAGAGGCTTGGGAAAGGCTTCAGGAGTACGTCCTGGCCTGTCCTCACCATGGGATGGAGGATTGGCTCATTCTTCAAAGCTTCTATAATGGGTTGACTCCGACAGCCCGAGGCCATATTGATGCTGCAGCTCAAGGAGCATTCTTCTCACTCACTGTTGATGATGCTAAATTACTCATTGAGAAGATGGTCTCCACCCAAGGGTGGAGTGATGAAGACTCCAACCGCGACCGAGGGGTACTCATACTGTCAAGGAAGCAGATATGATTACTGCCAAGATGGATCTTCTTATGAAAAGATTGGATGACTACACCAGCGAGAAGGCTACCATGGCCACCACTACTCTGCCTATGGACTCTCACATGACTTGTGAAGTCTGTGGCAATACTGGGCACTCAGGCAACTATTGTCCGGAGACTTAGGAGGAAGTGATGTACATGAATGGCAACAACAACAGTTATCGTCCACCTCAACAAGGAGGCCAATCGTGGAATCAACTACGCCCTTATTATCAAGGAGGTAACCAAGGTAATTCGTACAATCCCAACCAACCTTCCTTGAGAGATCTCGTTTTTGGGCAAGCTAAGATTAATGAAGGTGTTAACAAGAACTAGCCGCCCTCGATAAAACTTTGGAAAGCCTCAACGTTAAGCTTGATAGTTTTTCTTCTGCTCAGAAGAGTCAGCTAAGTTCCAACAAAATGTTAGAAACCCAGCTGGCCCAGCTGGCTGCTTTGGTTCCATTTCCTGATAACGGGAGGATCCCGGGGCAACCCGTATCCTCTTTGAAGGACCGAATCGGGCGACCAGAGGGGGGGGGAGTTAATGGGAGCCGATAAAAATTCTCCCAAAGGTCGAACTCGGCCTACCCCGATTGCCACTCCGAATTCTCGCGTACACAAAGGAAGCTCCAAACAAGGCACAAACAAGCCTAGAAGATCAAGAGAGAATTCTAGGAGCAAAGAGCGGAAGCAACAAAACAATAAACAAAGAACTTGATCAGTTCTGGAAAGCACCTGGTGGACTGTCCGAGGTGTCCTGGCGGACCGTCCACGATGGCTGTGCGGACTGTCCGTCAGGTCTCCGCGGACCGTCCGATAAAGCGACCAAAACCTCCAGTAGCGCACCCCCGAAATTCGGACTGTCCGTGGTGAGCACTCGGATTGTCCGCCAGAAATCCGGCCACGCGGACTGTCCGTGAGACCCCCGCGGACTGTCCGCCAAACCCCTTGCAACCAAAGCCTACTGGCAAAACAGATCGAAACGAACACGCGCAAGAACACTAAGAACACGAGATGAACCCTAGGCGCGCGTGCTCCTCGCGGACCGTCCGCGACACGCGGACAGAGCAGAAAAACGCCCGACCTCGGGAGTCAACTCCACCTTTCCATCACCGGATCTCCCAAACGGTTGAAGCTCTTGAGACAAGATTTTGGGGAGATGAAAAGCGTCACACAAGGATGCTATGCCCCAAAAATCCCGACTCCTAAGCCACTAAATCACTGGGAATCGCGGATCAACCGAACCACCACCATGAACTCGGGCACCAACCAAAAACGCACGAATCGAAGGCTCTCCACGGCGTTTGAGGGGTCAAGATCACACACAAAGATGCGCAAGGCATCCACCCATGATCCCCTCAAAGAAATCCGATGGAAAACGCCCCCAAAATCACGAATCGAGCGAAGAACGAAACCCCCCAAAAATAGCCCCAAAAATGACACGAAAATCACAAAGGACTAGGAGATCACCGCAACGCTGAATGCTTCCATACATCCAGAGGATAGAGTCTGTACAAGAGTCTAGCCTAAGGAATCCAGAGGGAAAAAGAAGTAGTTCAGAGAAATCTACCAGGGGAGAAAGCCCTAGAGTCCAAGAGAGAGAGAGATGACATCCACCTCTCCGCTATTTATACGAAGTCCATCAGAGGAAGGTAAATGACCACGCTACCCCTACTGCTTAAATGAAGATTCAACCCCTCAGGGGCATTTTGGTCAAGTCTTCATCGGACGGACACGCTTCCACTGAGGCTTCGCTTCACCTCGACGCAAACCCCGCGATCACGCCACGTGCCCTCCGCCTCGAAGCTTCCCGAAGCTCCCGGATCACCATCTCCGCCACCTCGGGCCTCCGGGCTTGGTTTTGAGGCCCAAACCAAGAAACCGTCCACCTGATGGTTTTGTGGGCAAACCAACAAACCCCGCGTGCAAGCTTCGGGCTTCATCCGCTACCTTGCACCGGCTCATGTTCACGACTTCAGCCCGCCAGTCTTGCACCGCATGGCTCGCACTTGACCCCATCGGCCACCAGGTCCATCGAACCAAGCCTACTTGCCACTCCATCACCCAGAGGCCGCCAAGGCTAAGGCCTTTCGCGCTTGTTCTTCACCTGCACTGACACGAGTCAAGCCGCAACCTGTACCTGCACACTTAGCCAAGCATCAGTCCACACAACGTTGTCAATCACTCATCACTAAGGAGCGACCCTCCACTGGTCCTCGGACACACCTGGTCCTCACTCTTGTGAAAATGTTAGTGTAGTGTCCACTAGGTGGAGTAAGCCACCTAGGAAGACACATGCTCCTAACTATGCAGGAAAGCCCATACAACAAATTCTTGATCCATGGGAGGAATCAGCAGTGGTGCACAAGAAAGATCCAGGCTACTCGACTATCACTTGCACAATCTATTACAAGAAGATCAGGCATGCCCTTTGTGACCTTGGTGCAAGTGTTAATCTCATGTCCAATGCCATGTTCGAGCAACTGGGATATCCAGCTCTCTCTCCTATAGCACGGACTATCCAACTCGCTGATTCAACGATACGATATCCAGAAGGAATTGTTGAGAGCATATTGGTTAAGGTCAAGAGTTCTTATGTCTTCGCGGATTTCGTGGTCCTTGATATGAATGATGAGGGAGGAATGCCGCTCATCCTTGGGCGACCATTTCTCAGTGAGCTAGGATCAATGTGGGGTCCCGAATCATCTGTTTCCGCATTGGGAAGAGGAACTTGAAGTTCAAGTTTCAGGACAAAGAAGAGTAATGCTATTTGGTGCAAGATAGTGTTGAGCAGCTTGGGGGAAGGACAGAGCCTTCACCCCCAAGGAAGAAATCGTAAAAAAATGGCGGAAGATTGAGATGGCACCACCCTCTACTTCTCAGGAGTGGGGTGCTGAGTGGAATTGATCACTGAGAAGAGTCCAACTCGTCAGACTAAAAATGATGGGTCCTTTTTACCAAAAACTATAAAGCTGGTACTTATCTCATATTTCCCTTTCTAAAATTTTATTTCCAAAATTTCATATTTGATTTTCCAAAACTTTGCATCTGCATGCTAGTATCTAGCCCTTTTCCCTTTTCAAAATAAAATTTTTGAAAATAATTTCTGAGTTTGAAAACCATAGAAAATTCATTTGGGCAACTTCTGGAGTAAACTTTGGCTGGTGCACCTTGACATATCTTCATATAGCCGTTGGTGGCACAGCTGCCAAAGGGGGCCAGCCCCGGACCCACCACTGGGCCGGCCGAACCATGGTTCGGCCGAACCTTGGCAACGGTCGTGTGGGCCCAGCTTTGGCCAAAGGCTCCTAGCCGTTGCCCAACGGCTAGTCCGCAGTGTGCTGCCCCTTTGCTCTATAAATTGGACCCGAGAGGGGGTGTTCTTTACCCATTCATTCGCACTCCCCTCTCTACTCTTTGCTCTCTTGGTTTTCTTGGATTTCTTGCTCGAGATTGGATCGTCAAGTGTTCTCTCTATTGTGTTGCTGAAAATATTGTTATTGGTGGAGCAAGCTCGGTAAGAACTTCATTCGATTTCACTAACCCATCACCGAGTTGCCCTTGTTGTCCCTTCTTGTTGTGCTAGCATGAATTGGGTGGCGAACACTCTCCGGAGGGTGACACACTCACGCTCTCGTTCGCGTGCAAGCACGAGTGCATCCACCCCCGCTGAGCCAACGCCGAGCCCATCGACGATGGATTATGAAGAAGAGCAAGCCGAGCCACAAGCCGCGGAGGAGGTCGTCGATGACACCCTCTACCTCAGCTTGCGGGGCGCTCGAGAGGAGCAAGCCTATGCTCTCTTGAAGGACCGAGTCTTCGCCCACACCCGGGACTTCGACCTGGCTCTCATGGAGAAAACAGGTATGAATCTCGAGTTCGCTTCCATTTGGAATGCTCTTGGTTGGGAGGAGTTTGCGCCAGTTATAGAGCTTGGCTCTCGGCCCCTCACCATCCAGTTTCTTTGCTCTCTTGCTGAGATTCCGGATGGCATTGAGTTTCATCTTTTTGGGACCGATTATCGTGTTTCTTGGAAGGATCTTAGTCGTCTTCTTGGTTTTAGTCCTCGTTGTGTTGTTTCTTTGAAGCGAGCTTGTGAGGGTTTTGTTCGAGACTCTTTCTGGTCAGACATCTCTGGTCTCGTTTACAGTGGCAAGTTTGTACCTCGGTGCAATGATATTGTGCATCCCACTCTCCGCCTGTGGCACAAGTGGCTCGCCATTACTCTCTTTCCATGAGAGGATGTTCGGCTCGTGCGCAGCGATGAGATGATGCTATTATACGCCGTTGTTAATCAGATCAAGGTCTCTCTCGTCAAAGCTATGATTCGGCAGTGGATGATGAATTTCAAGATGATAGGTCCTATTGAGTGTACATCTTTGGTGACTCGTATTGCTCTCAGACTCGGGGTTCTTAGCAGGAATCCCGTACCCTTCATCGGGACACCCCGAGTTCTCACTCATGAGGCATACTTGATCCAGGGGCATATGCTCGAGAGGGGCCCGAATGATTCTTTGACTTTCTTCTTTCTAGGTTATGCAAATCAAATCTCGTTACCTAACCTGGGGTTTGGATTGTATAACTCAGAGTCACTAACCATTGCCCTTGTTACACAAGAGGAAAGCCGTCGTGCTAGTGTTTCAGGCAGGTCCATCAGAAGCGTGGCGAAGAGAGCACACATGCAGCAGCAGTAGCACTCACAGCCACCACCACCACCACAGCCTCAGCCTGAGCCACAGCCTGCTACACCACTAGTGGCAGGAGGGGCCCCTGCGGGGTACATGTTCGGGGTTACCCCTGGATATGCACCTGGCTGGGATCAGCCCGCCTACCAGCCGAGTGCGAGTGGCACAGCTTGGGCGGGCGCGAGCAGAGCTCAGTGGGCCACACCTACTATCTCTAGCTCTGGTGGTCCGCCTCCGTCTTCGTCCTTCCGGCGGCACTCCTCAGCCTCTGCACGCGATGCTCAGCTCGCGCAGCAGATGGGAGAGCTCACCGTCCAGGTTACGGGATTGGAGGAGACGCTGAACACCCACGTCGAGTCTACCTCAGCATGGCAGCGTCAGGCTGGTGAGAGGATAGCAGCCATGCAACAGGATCAGCAGCGATACATGGAGGCGCAGAGGGCTTACCATGCGAGTTAGGGTTTCTTCTGCCCTCCTCCGCAGTGAGCCTGAAGCAAGCTTGGGGGAGGACCCCCATTCTGAGGTAACTTGTATCTTCCTTTGTTTTCATAATATCTTAGAAATGAAAATCCAAAAAAATCTGCAAAAATAAAAAAGACCAAAAATATTTATTTGCTTTCATCATCATCATTTGCTTAGTTTGCTTTGATATGCTTAGTAAGAATGCTTTGCCTCTATGGTTGAAATGATGAATAGTTGCTCTGCTTATTTTCCTCGTATGTCTTGCTTACAATTTTGTATCCTACCTAAGTTTTGAGTTTGTTGGCTTGTATGTTCAAACCTTAGCTCGAAAATTGTGGGTAGCAAAAAGCATAATCCTTGCCTAAGTTGTTGTGAGACATGACATGGTAGAATAGAGTGTTATGATCTCGTGCTTAGTGATGCTTGACATCCGGAGTTTTCCTTTTTGAAAAAAAAATCAAAACATGATGAGTTCCTCAATGATGAGAATTTCCTAAACCCGTAGAGGTAGATCTGAGTGTGTGTGTCGCACTACCCTTATATCTTTTATCTTACCCCTGTCTTTGAGTGTGTTGTTCCCTATATCTATCTCTTGGTTTACATTCAGAGCAAAAGCATAAGTCTAAGATATCCGCCATTTCCTTCCACAGATACGATACCCTTGGAATACTCTCCTTCCTTGGGGAAACGCTACAATGGTTTATCTGTGCGCTTGCAGATTCGTTCATGATCGTTTAGATTAACCTTTGGCGTTTCTTGGTGGTGTCACTAAGGACGGGTCCCAGATCTGTTCTTAAGATGACGACGCTACGAAACACCAACAGTGCTTCATGTCAAGGCTCAATCCGAAGTGCCGCCACACTGAGGGTTAGGCCAAGACGCGGGCTTTAGCACTGTGAAACTTCCATATCCTTGGCTTACGGAAGCATGATATTATACCGGGTCTAGTTGAGCAATCCATCTCGTTATCCTAAGTTCAGCTAAGACCGATGCTGATCAAGTCAAGTAGATGTAAATCCTACTCTTCACTTCTTGACCTGATCGATGCCCTGCGGGAGTGTGGTTACATACCTATCTTTTACACTTCCGTTGGAAGCTTGGGTTAACTTACGTGTCATCCCACTTAGGTGAGGGTGAGATCCTTTGTCGGCCCAAGAAGAGGATGAACTAGCAAGTTCGTCACTTTCGATCCACCGCTCGAATGTTCGTTCGACCCATAAATTTTCACTCACTCAATCTGGGGTCTGATCATTCTTGAGTTCTGTTTCCTGAGGTGAAAGCTTCACTCTTAGAGCACTTTAGGCTTCAGGCCTGGATCTAGTGCTCATCTCCCTCACCTCAGTCTTTTCTCGTCCATAGTGCTATGACCTTGCTAGCTGCGCAATCCTCCTAAGGGTTGCCCATCATAGCTCCCTTAGGGTGGTTGTGAGGATCATCTCCGTTTCGCCGGTTTTACAGCTTGCATTGTACATGTGCACTAACCATGCAGGAAGAAAAATATATTCTATCATAAAGAAACCTGCAAGGAGGACCACAGGGCAGAGTAGGAGGATATCATCAGAAGCAAAAAAGAAGGACGATATGAGCAATAAGGCAACAATAACTTGTTATCTAGGTATGAGTCTAGGTAAAACCCCCCAAGTTGAGCTATCAAAATGTAAAGAGGTTTAAGTAAAGTTGTTTGGGGTGGAAGGCAATAATATGCCCAAAAACCCCATTTTAGCCCTTACTGGAGCCTCCGACCTTAGAATTGGTGGGCCACCTGACCCGTACACCCTGAGCCCCGCTGGAACCAGCACGACGAACCAGAGGCCCAGCAGAGCCCATAGGGGTTCGGCCGAACCCCTAGGTCGGCCGACCCACAAGGGGCGCCGCAGCCTCTCCTATTTCGCGAGCTCCCTCCTTCGTCCTCCAGAAACCCTCTCCTCGCCGCGTGACGGATTTTACATCGCACAGAACCCCTGCCTTCCTTGCTCGACCACCCTCGCAAGCCGTCGCTGCAATCCTCATGGCCAACAAAAGCCTTGTCCCCTTCGCTGTGGCACCCTCCTCCGGTGAACCTGCCAAGGGGGATGTCCCCGCCATTGCTGCATCTCCCAAAGGGGTAGCACCTATGGAGGTCGCGTGTATCTTCGATGTGCCGCCGCTCACCTCTCGTCCTCCGATTGGGAACCAAGGACCGAGGACTGCCATCGACGGAACTTTAGAGGCCAAGGGGATGGCTGTTCCGCCCTTCACACTCCCGGTTCCACGCACCTCCGACCGATCTGCCTCGCCCGGAAAAGCGAGGAAGCCACGAGGGCGTGCCAGTAGCCCCTACCAGAGGAAGGTAGATATCCGGCCAAGACCCACGGCAACTCCGCTGCCTCTGGTGGTTCCACCGCCTCGGCTCGACATTCCAGGAGCCTCAGGAGTAAGAGGCCTAGAGAACCTGAACGGGACATGCATTCGTGCGCATCACAGGAACCCCCGTCTGGTCCACACAGAAACCAGCGCTGGTTTGCATCCCCACCTCATTTAACCATGATTTCTGAGTTTCTATGCTCATGTTTGATAAATTCTCCATAAATCAACTCAAGAAATCTATGGTAATGCTTACTCCATACCTAGGGTTGACATGCTTAAGTTTTATTCCTCGTTTATAACCTTGAGGCTTGTGAATAATATCGTCATAAGGACAACATGCTTATCTAAGTAAGATATGACTTGATGACATGATCTTAACTCTGTTGGTTCTAGCCCTTGGGATAATTTCATTTTTGAAAAAAAAATGCTCTTGCAAAACTCCTCTTTGATATACCACCGTCCTACCAAAGCCATATGATGTTTATAGTTGAAAACCTTATACTCATATGCCGCTGGTCATTGCATTGAGCTTTGTCAAATCCTGTGACCCTTGTGAGAATTCTTTTCATTACTTTCATGATCAAGATTCATGTGCATACCACCATATTCCCCTTGCTATGCTTCTACACTGGAAGTTAGCATTGTATCATTCATCCATTCCACAAAATAAAGCTCCATATGTTATGTGTTGATCTCTCCTCCCAAGTTTTTGTTACACAGGAGACATGGCTATCGAAATATATATATATATATATATATATGGACACATAAGGTCCATGTGTTGAAAAAAAGAGGGAAAGAAAGATAGTCATGTTCTCGAAAGATTTTCGTACAAGAAGGAGAATAATGCAAAAAGGGAGTTCCATAGCTCAAAATGGTAATAACTAATACCTATTCTGGGGCTAGTGTCTACCTTACCATCAACCAACATTCATCATATATGTATGGTAATATCTAGCACCCATTCCGGGCCTAGTATCCATCTTACCATACTCGCCATATCCATGCACGTGCACATCTTGATCTGACTGTATGATTTGCTTTCCTCTTTGGATCCGGTATTTGACTTTGCAAAATATGTGATACAAGTATGCTGTACCATTCATATCTTACCTTGAGCTCCACATAAGCCATGATTAGAAGTAGGGTGAATTTAAGGCAACCACGCCTTGGTGAGGACACTTACACATTGAGCGATCCGAGAGAATCAAAGAAGGAGAGCAGAGCAGAATTTTCTTTTAAAAAACATCATTAAGAAAACCCCAAGTGTTGACCAACAGGTGCTTAACAAACTCGATTCATGGTCATTCCTCTTATCAACTACCCAAGATGGCATTGTAGCCACGCCACAGAGTTCACAAGAGCAAGGTATGACCTGGAATAACTCCTATGCTTGTTTCACACCTTTGGTTTAAACCCATGTGATCTTCCCTTTCGCTCAAGACGAGCAAAGGGCAAGTGTGGGGGAGTTGTTGACGGCTGTTAAGTACCTAATTTAAGGCCGTCAATCCATGCATTTCATCATGAGAACTATGCATCCACATTAGAATAGGAGTTTAAACTAACAATTTCCACAAGTGGCCATGCTAAGTTGAATGCAGGTGTTTAGCATAAGAAATGGAGAGAAAAGACACTCTCATGATCCTAGCAAGTTAGGCTCAGCCAATGAGGGGCTGCATGCAAGCATCCCCTGGATCCATGACGTCACCAATCCAAGAGAGGAGGCCTCAGCGAATTAGAAGTCACCATGCAGGCATCACATGGATCCCATGGCCCACCAAATCGCCCAAACTGGCTCCAAATCACGTGGACACCAGGAACCGACCATGGGACCCACCTGCCAGCCTCCTGGAGAAAACACAGCGCGAGAGGCGCCACCTATGGGTCGGCCGACCCCTAGGATCGGCCGAACCGCCTTAAGGCCAGTTCATCCCGGCCTTCCATGTGGTGCCCGCCCATTGGTCCTAGAAGCCATCCCCAGGGTGTTTGGGTGCTCCCTCGCCGGTTGCTCAGCCTATAAATAGGAGGGGAGGGGTGTAAGAAGAGGATGAACACTCTTGAAGCAACTTCTCACCTTTGCCTCTTTCTCCCCCTCTCATTATCTCTTGGTGGAGGTGAAACCTCATCCCACCATGAGTGTGTATGTGGAGGATCTAGCCTAGGTGGTGCTAGGTAGAGAAGGAGTGTGTGGATGAGTAGAGGTGAGGTGGTGATGATTCGTCCATCATCCATCGTCCCCTTGTACCTCGTGAGCGATGCTGTTCTTCATTCTGACTAAAGTGAGTATTTCAGTATCTTCCAATTAGACTAAAGTGGATCTCATACATGGGTGAATTGTTCTTGAGTTCCTGGTTCGTTCATCATTTAGAGGCTCGCGTTCTTCACGAACGTGCCTCCTCGATCTAGTTGACGAGCGAGTTATTCATACTTTTGTGTTTGTTCATAAGTTAGAGGCTCGTGTTCTTCACGAACACGACCTTTGATCTTCTGTCATAAGCGCATAAGTTTGCATTCCGTTTGTGTGGTTGCCCATCTATTAGAATATATTGAAGCTCATGCATATCTGATTTAGATCAAGTATCAATCATATCTCCTTGCGCGAATCGATTCAATGACGATTACAGTCTAGCTCAACCTCGCGGGTTCGTCGCTCCGTATTTATACGGAGTGCTATAGTATTTCTACGGGACGTCAGACGTAGTCGTGCTATAGTAGTAGTCAGCGGTATAGACGTGGTGTCTAGACTGCTGGTTATCCTTCGAATGCCCTATATCCCACGGTTTGTCTTGGGGTAGGCCGCGGTAGTGACAGCTGTTGGACCCTCTGAAATCCCCCACGTTCGGATACAGCGTGTAGGCAACCATTTGCCATGAACCAACTGTTATAGTCAGGACGGGCTGGTGTCCGAAGCGAGATTCTTATCCGAACTTGTTCCTCTCTAGAGTCGAGAACCTACAGGAGACTCCACATCTCTCACCTACCTCAGCAGGGACCCTATGCCCTTGGATAGTCACTAGTAGAGTATCCCATATTGTTCCTTGGATTCGATACTCTTTGGAATACTCCTTTGGGGAAGTGCTACAGCGGTACCTCCGTGCGTTTGCGGATTCTTTCGTACCCGTCAGTATACCCAGGGTGGATCTTGCGTTCACGCTAGGTGCGCAACTAGTGGTGATGTTAAGAAATACCAACAATCGCGAGCCTGCCCTTTCCCCCTCGTCGGCGCCGGCCGCGGCCTGCCCTTGCTCCTCGCTGGTGGACTATGGCCCAACCTTCATGCCCCGTGCTGGCAGCCTCGAAGATGCAGGCGATGGCGCTCAGCCTGCTCGTCCTCGGCACGCCGACGACCGCGCCCTCTCCTCATCCTCTGCAACGGTGAAGACACGGCCGACGGTGCAACGTACGAAGTGTCAGTGGCCCTGCGCCCACCCGACCTCCGCGCTCCCAGCTACCCACCTCCAACACGGGTGCGATTATACATAGCGGACGCGATGGGGAACATCCCATTGCATCGGGACCCACATCAACCCCTTCTTCTTCCTCGGGTCTACCTCCACCGCTCCTCCTTCTCCCCGCCCCTCCGTCACTGCGCGCCGCCTCGCCGCCCACCGCCCACCACCGCGGGCGCAGTAGGGTCTCGCCGGAGCTCCGCCGCCGCGACCGCAGCCGCGGTGCTCCGGCGAGACCCTACCGCTCCCGCGGCGGCATCCTTCTTCCCCTTCCCCCACCCCTGCCTCCCGCCGCCGAAACCCTAGCTCCTCCGCCGGCGAGCTTCTCCCCCGTCCCGACCTGGCCCGGCCGCCTCTTCCGCCGCTAGGACCCTAAACCGCCCCACCACCATCCCCACCGCCTGGCCAACCTGCCTCCCCCGGTCGGCCGGCAACCTTCCAAGGTCGCCGGCAATGGAGCTTCCCGAAGCACGGGAGCCCCGAACCCCTAATCCTAACCCTAACCCTACCGGCGGCGAGCCCCCGCGCCACCCTCCTCCTGCGTCTGCAGCGGCTCCCGCCGTCGCATCCGCCGCCGCCGCCCGCCACCACACTAACCCGGCTCCGCCGGGAAGCTCGGGGTGGCTGGATGGAGGAGGAGGAAGCTTCTAGCAGGTGGGTCCCGCTCCCATCTCACTGACAGGTGGGTCCCGCACCATGTATAGTCGCCACACCTCCAACACCGGCCCCAGCTCCCCTCCCTCCCATGCCAGGAGCCGGCGACCACGCTCAAGCTGATGCCGCCGGCGGAGCCGGACATGCAGCTTGCACGACCTCGACTCGCCCGGACCTGCGACCCGTCGAGACCAAGCTAGCATTCGATTGGAGGGAGGATAGGTGTGGGCACGGAGCGGCACGCCGGAGATGTGGCTGCCGGTGGGCACGCCGCTTCTCGGGCCCGGTGGCACTTGTTCTCCTCCTACGCTTTGGTGCACTTCCTCCCCGCGATGGAGCTCCGGTGGTGAAACCTATGCTCGGGTCGGTGGAGTAGTGGCACACGACGGAGCTCGGTGGAACGTCAGCGAGCGGTTCGGTCGGTAATCCGTCTGTCCTGCTATGCCCGTCCGGTTGTTCGCTTGTCCGTCAGCGCAAGAGGAGAGGAGCAGGATGGCGTTGGCACCGGCAGGCCGGCCCCGGCGACCCAAACAGCAGGTGATGACCAAGCGACGCCCCAGGCGCCATCCTCCCCCTCACGGCCTCGCCGGCGGCGGCGCCCGTCCGCCCTGACTCACCGGTCGATGGCGACGACGAGATTCGATTTTGGAGAGAGAGGGGAAAGGGATGAGACGGGACTATTGGGCCCACGGGTATTGATTCGCATACTATAGCACGTCGCTGGCTTAAGCACAAGCACATTCTCTCTCTGGCCTTCTCTCTCCTACGTGGAAGGTTATAGAGAGCCTAAAGACAACCATTGCGGGTGCCCTCACCGCACCACACAGGCACATTCCCTTGCCTGGCCAGAGTGTCAGAATCGCAGACATGGCCACACCGTCTCCTTCCCCCTTCCTCTCAGGCTGTTCCTTTCTCATTGACCCTTTGGAGTTTTTTTTTAAAATAAACCCGTTGGAGATTTGATCCAAATCTTCTGAATTCTGATGAGTAATGACATGGTACTTGTTATCTAGTTTTATATATGGTCTAGCCAAACCTTGTAATTTGTCACTGGTGCTACAAACATGATGCCAATTAGTTAATGGCGTATCACTCCATTAAGTATTGCATTCGAGTTCTCAAATGTATATGGAAATTAAAGCATAAGGACAGGCGGACAAATGGTCTTTTTCAGTAAGTACTACCTCTGTTCTTAAATATATGACACCATTGACTTTTTTTGTCGGTTTGACTATTCGTCTTTTCTACAAATATTTTAGCAAATCAATAAACCAACAAGTTAAATCTAAAGTACATTGGATAATAGATATAATGATACACATTTTACTTTAGTTAACTAATTTGTTCAATATATATTGATGGTCAAAGTTAAAGAAAAAAGTCAACGGTGTCATATATTTAAGAACGGAGGGAGTATCACTCTAGAGTACTGGTAGACCGTAAATGAACTGTTGCTAGCCTAAAAAAATAAGTACATAATCGAAGTGATCTGAAACACTTGTCTCGCTAGCTTGGTATTGATCTGCAACATTTAATTAAAGGTAAACGATAAGTGAAACATAAAATCGCTGCCATCGACAAGTGGTCCGTGAGAATGCTCTGCGGCTGGTGAGGATTCCTATTGCAGAATGTTTTGTAATTTCACATCTTGTAAACGCAAGCATGGTCACTGAAAATAACACAGTTGAATGGAACACTTTTACCATTTTGGCCCCTCTTCTTCTTATGAATGTGAAACACAACAAAGAAAACCAGACCAACATTACATGTTTCTAAACTATTACACATGTTTTTACAATTGAATTATTATTATCCTCATTGCTAATTGGAGAACTTAAAATCTATATGTACCATGTTTCACTTTATGGATCATATTTTTAAAAAAGGTTCACAAAATTTGTACAATTCAAATCACATTTCATTTACGTATCATGTTTTGTACAATTCTGTAACAACCAAACTCCGTATTATCATTGCCTTTTAAGATATTGCAATAGTCAACTTATAAATTTTTGTACATACCACATTTCATTACCAACATCATTTGGAACAATATAAACTGATATGAATTATAGGGAAATGATTGGTGCCTTGCAGAGTTGTAGTGCATATGTAACAGTCAAGTCATGATCTAGGACACAAGTAAATGGATGTTTGGGAAAAAGATTGAAGGCAAAAGGCTAAACTGGGTGTCCCCACAAGAATGCTTTGTTTGAAGAAAATGCAAGAACAGCTGAACAAGGGCAAGAAAAAATAAAATAAAACAAGCAAAAAAAGAGATAGGGAACAGAATGAAAAAAAATGATCTGCTTAAATGACACTGTAACCGCTGATGACACCTCAAATTGTAATGTCACCACCATGTCCAGTGCTAAGATACAAAAGGATAGACTGAATATACCAGTTTGATTAAATCAATAATTTTGCAATAAGTTTTTAATTTTGTGTTCCCTTTCCTAGAATATATGTTTTATAATCTTAAGTTTCGAGCACCCAAATCTCAGACCTGTCACCTTGCATTACAGCTTCAGCTGCTTTAGTGCAATTGTCGTTGTCAATAACATCTCCAATTGCAATCATCACCATGTTCCGTGCTATAATGCAAAGGATATAAATTCTGGTTTTAGAATGGACTTCTATCAAAAAATAGTGCACAATTCATTAAAAATAGTATGCACCATGCAGATCTCAAGATACAACTATAACCAAATATACCAGTTTGATTGAATAAATATTCTTCCAGTGAGATTTGAATTTAAGGTTCCCTTTCCTAGAACATATGTTTCAGACCAGTATTCACTCACAAGAGTTCAGTTTAAATTGTCAACAACATTACTATTTCTGAACACAAACTAGTTCTCCATGACCATTTATATGAAAAACATGTGGTGATTCTACAATCTTTTTCCACTTGAACTTGTCTGTATGGACTAATAGATTATTTAATTATAGTAGCATAAACAAAAATGTTGGAGTACTGGCATGTTGATTGTGTGAATAGCACTTCAAGAGAACTTACCGTTCCACTTGAAAAACACCATTGCTTCTCTTTTGACAATGCATATAGTAGTTTTGCACTTCTAAAGTTCTGATGTGGTTGAGTGCCTTTTTCATGTCTTTCCTTAAACAGCATGAAAATAAGGCTATCATCAACCATACTGCATATTGTAGTTTTGTACTTTTGTAGTTCTGATGGGGTTGAGTGCCTTTGTAATATGTGTTTCCTTAAACAGCATGAAAATAAGGTTATCATCAATTATACTGGAAGCATACACTCTACTGTGCTGTCTATTATCAGAAGGTTTGCTTCATATACATCCAGATTACCAAGTAGTAATGCTTGACAAGATACATCCTTATTAAGTTATTATGACCATCAAAATTACCAAGTAGACCATATCACACCTTCCAGCCGAACAAACCATTGTGGTTCAGTGTATCATGCACATATGTTCAGATAGGAATAATATTGCAATTTAGTACCAAAAATAACATGGTAACCTAATATACTAGTTCGGTGAAATCACCACTTTACAAGCTAGTTAATCTACCTCTACCACATTAAATTTTTAGAGGCATTATTACACACATCAAAAGTTCCTCAGTTGTTGTAACAATGAACTTAGTTAATTAGCAACAGTACAGACAGTCCTCTATTATCTGATCACATATCCTACTCCTAACATTCTATCCATTCTAGTCTATTCAATCTCAGAGCATTTCTCAACAACAATAAACATGAATCAAGAAAATGAATTCATTGACGACTGAACTATACATATTTGCCCTTTGACTTTCTGAACCATGGCAGCTCAAGCATCATTTTCCCCATCGAAGCAGATGCAGTTGTTGTGAAGAAGGGCTCAATATCTTGGTGCGGATCTGGCGTGCCGTTGATCGAGTAAACTACTGCCGGGACCATCTTGCCACACTTGGTCCAACAACACTGCACCAGTACTGGAATCATGTGAGGACGAACCAAAATTAGACCAACTCAAGAACAAATAACTCGCTAGAAATGTGGTAAGAACTCATTTGGGAAAAAAAACTCACTGGAGAGGGAAGGGAGAGGCCGAATCCAGCAATAGAATGGTAAGGTAAGGCTTGATCTGGCCACAACGTCGCCATGCTTGGCACCGCCATGGCCCAAATCAAACCTGATCTAGGATCCTGTCCGGAATCGGGTGATTCCAAAGATGGACTTCATGGATTTACACATGCTGCAGTCACTACCGGATTCAGGGGCTTTGCCGAGAGCTCCAATCCTCTCGGCAGAGGCCCTTTTCCTCTCGGTGAAGGCTCTGCCGAGAGGATGCTCTCGGCAGAGCCCTCACGGCGCATCTGGGCCGGCAAAGGCGGCTTTGCCGAGAGCAGGCGGGCACCCTCTCGGCAGATATGTGCCGAGAGGCCGACCTGGCCCTCGGCAGAGGCGTTCACAGCCGTCCCCCGGGTCACGCCGTTACGTGTTGTCACACCTGTTTTTCCAAAGAAAACCAGATGCATAACTATATGTATGCCAGGATCTATTTTCATACATATAGTGACATATAAGTGAATACAGAAACAGTATCACCAAAGAAAAAGGAAGATTATCAGAGTATTACGCTTAAATCCTGGAAACAAAGGCACCAAACATCCACAAGCAGTCGACTGGGGGGTGCGTACGCCTAGCACCAGCAACATCTTCATAGCATCTCCATAACAGCTTCCTCTTTCTGAGCAACATTGTTTATAGCAAGGGTGAGTACATGCCGTACTCAGCAAGTGTGGGGAAAATATGAATGCAAAGGCTTATCAAGGAAAGGCTGACAGGTTGACTGCATTAAGCACTTTTAGTTGGTCAAATTTTATTAGCACCTGTTTACTAAGATATAAGTGTATACCAACCCACAAATAACATATAGAGATACACCATAAGCATATGGCTAACATAACCATAAACCACGATTTAAGTCCATCTTCAAGTTCAATTATCATGTGAGGGTCCAGGCCGCTCTTGACCGTGAGCACGGCTAATCGATTAGTTTTACACTCTGCAGAGGTTGTACACTTTCACCACAAGTCACATAAAAGTACAAAGAACTTTAAACCCAACACGCGATGCTGATCAGGCATCATACCACACTACCGAGGAGTGATCGCATAGGGATGCTACGAGGCCTTTACAAAGAGTCCTCCCATGTGTATTAGTCCATAGTAGCATATGCCATAGAGGCTATTTTTCGTACCTCACTTCTATTCACGGACGGTCAGCCATAGAGTACTTCCGTTCCAATACCTATCCGGAATAGAAGAGCCTTTCCTCCGTACCCAAGCTACTATGCGAGTAATGGCCACATAAAGACTTCCCTAATTACTCAGCCAAGACCAGAGCCATTTAGTCCTTGTGGTTGCACTGTTGTCCTGGGTGGTCGCTCCATGTTCTAGTTAATCATATGATCTTGTATTAACCAGAGATACAGCATAAAAGTAAAACAGGTTTATCATTGTTGTTCATTAGAACCACCATAACCCAAGGTAGAGCAACTAAGCATAGCTACCCAACATAAAGATAAACCCAGGTTGACAAGGAATGATCATAAAGACTAGGATAATCCTTAATAGGACCCATCAAATTAAATGCAAGCATATGCAATGCGATTAAACACAGTTATTAGGACAAAAGAACAAGGACACACTTGCCTTTAACCAGAGTAATGTTGTTGCTCAGAATTCTTCAACTTCTTACTCTCCAAAGCTCTCGAACCACGTTTCTTCTATTCGCACCAATCATCGAGCACAAGCATACAAAGCAAACATACAAGCAAAACTAAGAACAATGCACCAATCAAAAGAAAGTCTTTAAAAGATCGCACTAAAGGACAGGCTCGATGCTAAGGATCACTGAAGCACACAGACCGTGCTGAGAAAAGGAAAGGCTTGGTTAGTTTATGAAGAACACTAGGCTTGAGCATGAACTAGGATCAAAAGATCTGGAGCTTGAAAGGAGATTAGCTCTACAGCAGAGACACACTAAGACAGAGGTTGAAAAAGAACGGCTAACGATAGATTTGCATATGTGGACATGAAAGACTACGGGCTTAGGTTTATTTTAGTTAGCAAAACATATATAAAGGATATTCCATAAAGAGAATACCTTAAGTTGGAATTAATGCAAATTAAAATTTTTTTGCAAAAGACCGGGTAAAGAACTAATCAAATTTTATTTATAAAGATTCATATATAAAATTATATCAGTTAAACATTTAATTTAAAAAAACTAAACTATATGAATCCTCTAATCGAAACTTTATGATTCGAGTAAACTAATAAAATTATAATTAAAAACTCATTCGTGTTGGTATTTAAACAAATTAACATTTATTTATAAAAGCAGGTGTAAAAGCCTAATCATCTTTTAATTATAAAAGTTTAATTAAACATTAAACAAATTAACATTTGGTTTATGAAAAACTGGGTAAAAGATCTAATTAGATTTTATGTATAAAAGCTTGTGAAATAATTATTAATCAAATTAATATTAATTATGAAAAAGGTGTATAGAACTATATTGCTTTTATTTATAAAAGGTGTGCATAACTAGGCTTTAATCAAAATTAATATTAATTAATTTTTCAGAAAACAATCATGAAGAAAACTCACCACTAACACGTACTTTACATTGTTATGAACCTAACGCAACTTGAATGGGTGAAAACGGAGCTAAAACATGAAAGATATGGACTATAAAAGATCTAGGGACTCGTTGGCAAAGATTTCAGAACTTCAGGGGCTTTACTGCAAAAAACCAGGGGCATATACATAACTATATATATAAACTCGAGGGCCTTCATGCAAGATTCTCGAGGTGGACTGGATCTGAAGGATCTAATCTTTCTAGGGGGTTTCTTGTAAAAGGGATAAGACACAAGATTTAGATCTAACTATTACAAGAGAACTCAGGGGCTTAGATGCAAAGCTACCTTCTTCTTCCTCAGATCAGGGCGGACAGGGGAACTTGGCCGGCGGGTCTGGTGGATGGCGGCGCCGGCGACCTATGCAGCCAGGGACCCGGGTGAGAGGGGAAAAAGAAAGAGGAGTGGGTGGGAAGCACGTGGAGGTCCTTACCCACCTCGGAGGATGACGGGAAGTGGCCGGCGGCGTGGAGCTGCGGCGGCCGGCTCTGTGCACATAGCGGCGGTGGTCTCCGGCGTTCCTTCGGCGACGGGATAAGGCGGCGGACGTGCGGCTCAGCGCGGCCGTGCTCGTGGTGACGTCGCTTTGCTCCGGGGGCCACGGCGCCGGCGGATCAGCGAGCGGCTGGCGGCGGCTCGGCGTGCGGCGGTGCTGTACAGTAGGCGGCGACGCAGAGCAAGGTGAGGGCGCGAACGGTGAGGAGCAGCAGGACGCGCGGAGGCTGGGCTGGGTTTATATGGGGCATAGGTGCGCCTGGAGATGTGCTTAGCACGGACGCCGAGACGCGGTGGCGACGGACTTCAGTGTCCGGTCCAGCCACGACCTGAAGCTTGGGGATGACGGGGAGGTCCCACATGTCAGTGACTGCGAGAGAGAAATGCTGAGCGGGCCGAGATGGGCCAGAAGGTTAGCTGGGCCGGGCGACAGGTGGACAGCAAGGGAAGATCAGGGGGCGTTTCCAGACTTCGGAGAGCTGGGCCGAAAACAGCTGTGGGCCGGATGTGAAGAAGAGAAAGGAATAAAAGAAATATTTTTCTTTCTATTTTAAGAATATATTTTCATGAAAAGAATATTCCAGAAATAGCTAAATAATTCAATAAAGCCACGAAAAATACTCTGAAAATCTCAAAAATTTGAGGAAAATTCCCAGAGATACATTGGGACACGAACAATCCAAATAAAATATTTGGAGCTCATGAAAAAGATTTTAGAGCCTTCTAATAAATAGAAAATGCTCAGAGAAATTGAGAATAAATCCCAGAAAAATCCGGAAAATTTTCGGAATGGTTTGGTTAGCACCTAAGCGTGTTTTTAAAACGTTTTGCACTAAAAAACACTAGTATGCATCAGCATGAATGCTACACTCACATAAACATTTTATTTAATATAGAAAAAACAAACAATGCCTTTTTCCTACACTATATTTCCTGTGAAGAAAATAAATATTGGAAAAATTTTAAAATTGAGTAAAAATTGTTGCTTAATTATTGTTTCTATTCACATCCTGAAATTAGAAATTTCAGGGTGTGACAAATCTACCCTCTTAAAAGGAATCTCGTCCCGAGATTCGAAAAAGGCTAGCAAGAGACAAGGGTTTGTTTCAAACTCGTTACATATCCTTCAGCAATATCCTCCTTTCATATTACAAAAAACTCTCTCACAACCTAACTGATCTTAACATCCTTAGGCATCGGGCGTCTTGTCTTGCTTGTTTCGTTGTCGCCATGCCTTCTTGTGATATCGATCCACACGTTTCTTCGGGCACCTGCTAATAAAGTGTCCACCAGCTTTGCAGTAGAAACAACCTCTAGTTTCCTTAATGTTTTGACGATTACATGGTGTCTCATCAATTACTTGCACTGTGCAACCATGAGGATACTCTAGATATGCATCTTCGTACTGATCTTCAAGATAATCTTGGGTTTGGGATACTTGATAAAGATGAGAATTATCAACTTGCTCTGGAAATTTCCTCTTCTTACTCATGATCTCCTGTAGTTTGCTTTCTAGCTCACTGGCTTTGTTGATTAGATCTTGCAGACTGAAATACTCATGTAAGCTTAGTATAGTTTGTAGGTCTTCATTCAATCCTTTGATGAGATGTTCTCATTTCTTCTTATCACTTTCGGCCGATCTTGGGGCATACATAGATAACTGGATAAACTTATCCCCATACTCAGTCACAGACATTTGTCCTTGCTCTAAATTAAGGAACTCCTTCCTTTTGAGCTTCTTCTCACTTACAGGAGTGTGGTGTGAGATAAAGTTGTCCTTAAATTCCTTCCACACAATACTCTCAGGTTCCTCATGTCCATTGACGTAGGCATTCCACCAATTCGAAGCTGCTCCTTCAAGTTGTCCAGATGCATACAAAACCTTTTCTCTATCATTGCACCGTACCATAACTAGCTTCTCTTCAATTGTCTTGATCCAGTCATCAGCTTCTAGAGGGTATGTGGTATTAGAGAATATTGGTGGCTCGGTCCTCATGAACTCTGCATACTTATCCTCCGAGGGCGGAAATGATAACACATCTTGGTTGTATCCATAGTCATCATTGTTCTCAAGGCTTTTGACTTGGTTATCTCCTTCTGGGTTTTCCATCTGGTTGGTTGATAAAGAAAAGATCAAAAGAGAACAAGAGTAAACAGATATATCGAGGAATAGGGTAGGAAGAACGGGGGAGAAACAAGGAGGTGGGAGGTACAAAAGAAAAACCCAACTAAGCAACTCATGTTATTGCGGATATAAGACCCACAATACACCAACACTCACTACAAGGAACCAACTTAAACATTACCATAAACAATCATGATCATGCAAGCACTGAATTTCACCACTCAAGACACAGTCAAAGGAACGATGCTAAATGTTGTTGACAGTCATAGGGTATCCTCCTAAGCATGGGCATAGCTTCACCAATTACTGATCATCTAAGGATGTTTAATCAGAGAGGACACTTTGGAAGCAAAAGTTAAGGGAAATCCAAAGTAGCATTGTTTGAGGAACAAAGAGAAGTTCAATGATGAGGATAGATGGATGGGAATTGACAGATATGTTTAAAGTGGATAAGCAAGATATTAAGGGAATGCATTGGATGAAACAAGTGGAAAGGGAAAGCAAGGTATCAAGGAGGATTTTCAAGAGAAAATGGTCAAGGAGTGGGAATTTTCATCACAAAGCTCAAGGGAAAGGTAGTGATGAATTTTAGATCAAAGCTAACCTTGAGGAACGACCATTGCTATCTAGGCTTACGTCCTACAGTCGATACAGCTCTGATACCACTCTGTCACACCTGTTTTTCCAAAGAAAACCAGATGCATAACTATATGTATGCCAGGATCTATTTTCATACATATAGTGACATATAAGTGAATACAGAAACAGTATCACGAAAGAAAAAGGAAGATTATCAGAGTATTACGCTTAAATCCTGGAAACGAAGGCACCAAACATCCACAAGCAGTCGACTGGGGGTTGTGTACGCCTAGCACCAACAACATCTTCATAGCATCTCCATAACAGCTTCCTCTTTCTGAGCAACATTGTTTATAGCAAGGGTGAGTACATGCCGTACTCAGCAAGTGTGGGGAAAATATGAATGCAAAGGCTTATCAAGGAAAGGCTGACAGGTTGACTGCATTAAGCACTTTTGGTCAAATTTTATTAGCACCTATTTACTAAGATATAAGTGTATACCACCCACAATTAACATATAGACCTCCCGACGTCGCCGTCGTCTCCCACTTCAGGTCGCCAGACCTCCCGACGTCTCCATCATTGGCTACTTCAGGTCGCCACACCTCGCTGCAGCTCTGACAGTCGATGCGCCTTTCCCCTACCTGACTGCACTCTGGATCGTTTTTGTCTCTTATGGGTGATAGCGACCTGTGCTTCGCCTGGGAGCCGGCCCGTGACCGTACAGTGCACCCATGACTCAGGTCATGTCAGTCCTGGTGTCTCACGACTTCTGCAAGATTCCGGAGTGTTTTGTCCTATTGGGTTGGTTTCACAGAGCATAGTCCTGTTCCCTGAGCAGAAGGCTGTAGGTTCGGATATTTTCTTCTTCTTCTTCGGAGCATCAAACCGGCCATTCTGGTCGCTTTATTGCTCGGGGGCTACTACACTAGCGCGTCTTGCGACGCCCTATTTTCTCCAGGTCGCCTCGACCTAATGGAAGCCTACTTCCACTACTTCTCTGCTCGACCTACTTGCGGTGGGCATGACGACCTTTCTGAAGGTCGCGGCAGTTACTTCGTTATACCTGACCTAGGTCAGGTCAGCGGTTCTTCAAGATTGACGCCTTGTCTTCACTTCGACCTTCTGGCCCTTCATCCCAGGAGCTCGATGTTCAACCTCGTGCGCGCATCGGAGGGGTTCTTCTTTTTTTTGGATCCCCGTGCACCCTACACGGCCTCAACGGTGTCGCGCCTTCGCTTCGCTTCGACATGACCTCGTCTCGGCCGCTACGCCTACACGTCGATCGGGGGCTTGAGAGACATGGGTACCCATGGGTTCCCACCGACCAGGGTCTCAGCCATCCCCGACAGGTGGGTCCGACCTACCAGACGACCCGCCGACCTGATATGTGGGCCCAAGGACGTAAAGATACTTGGTGTACAAGACAAGATAGTCCTGCTCGGATAAGCTTTCCATGTTGTAACCGACTAGGATAGATGGAAACCAACTTGTAGCCCAAGGTCGTCGGCCAATATAAGGCGGTCTTGGGCGCCCTCCTCGGGGGTAGATCTCTCTCGCATAATTCCACTACCAAACTAGACGTAGGGTTTTACTCTCTGGAGGCCCGAACCAGTATAAATCTCCGTGTTCCTCGTGTCCCAGCAAGATTTCCGTGTGCATCCCGTGCATAACCACCTACGCTCTTAGGTCCTGATCCTCCATTAACCTGCAAACCTCTAGGGTAACCCCCTAGCGGATCTGTCCAGGTCTCACCCCCTGACAAATGGTGTACGGCCGACTGAGCCTACCCAACCGAACGAACACCTAGGAGTTACGATTCCATCCTGCATCCGGGTCTCGTTGCGGTCCCTCGCAAAGGACCACCCCAGAACTGTGAACAAGCCCCCGTGTGGCCGCACGGGGAACGCCCAATAGGGAAGGGACTTCACCCTAACCCTCTCACTGATACCCTCTATCCTACTGGCAGGTATGGCATCGCACTTGCTAGGGTCGAAACGGCCCTATCCCCACTCTCGGCGAGGTGGTGTGTATGAAAGTCCCGTGTAACAAAGCGACCCACTCGGTTTCAGACCGGGGGGAGCTCCTATCCTCCAAGTCATCACAAAAACCCCCCAACACCTGTGCTCCTAAAACAGTGTACCCGCCATAGGTACCAAACTGGGCATCGCCCGAGAAGACGATCCCTGGACCCCGATCCCGGATCGGGTTGTCTTGAGCTCACCCCCGCCAAATATCCCAAAAACACCTTCTCCTGCCGGTTTTTCCCCACACACGCCAAGAAACTACCACAATAATCCCAACACATGCATAGCAAGCTCAGCGTATCATCATGCGTAAATAAAGTAGTTGTAGTAGTTGTAGTAGTAGGTCAATCAAGGACAAGTATGTAAAAGAGGCTATGCACGGGTTCATCATATCCATCACTATGCAGTAAATAAAGCACTAGCAGATCTAATAGCCATGCCTAATGGGCATTCAAAGAAGGTCGGGTGTGAACCTGGGTGCGAGTAGGCGTCATAGCCGAGGTCGTTGTCGTAGTCCTGGTTCAGCTCTCCGGCTCCGGCGGCTCCTAGAATCGTATTTAAATAAATGAACACGGATGCTACTTGCAATAAATCCGAGACGAAGAACAAATAAGACTCAAAAAGAGGCAAACTCTAGCCTAGCGTGGAGTTTGGATTTTTAGAAGATTTTCCGAAGAAGTTTTGTATTTTTCGGGGTTAAAACGGATTTATTATGAATTTTCAAAGAGAAAATAGATTTCTGAAATTAAAATACGTATTTACAATATGGCAATCTTTAGGGTAGCTATAGGGCATCTCCTGCTGACTCTACCTAAGCTATAAGCCAGCCGCAGGCTAGCCCCTGGCGTGCACGTGGCAGCCAACCGGGCAGCTTAAAGCTGGCGCAAGGCCCACGTGGCGCTGACTGGGATGGCCTGCGTGGCGGGGCGCAGCCGATCCCGGCCGGATTAGGTGCAGCGCACCGCGGTGCGGCGAGCGTGAGGCCTGGCTAAGAGTCGCCGGCCGCACGGGGTTCCCTCCTGGATCCTCTACGGGGTGTTGCACATGAGGGCCGGCGTGCGAAGGAAAACCCCTGGGGTTTTGGGTTCGGCTGAAACGTGCTCGGGGAAATGCCCTAGTGGAGCGGCGGCGCAGAAAAAGGGTCGCCGGCGGCGAGGTGTGTCCGGCCATGGCAACAAGTGATAGAGAGAGAGATCAAGGAGCACCTAGGGCTCATGCTCGTGCTAAAAGAGTCAGCTTTGGCCGGGGTAGGCGCGATGGCGGCGAGACAGGGGTCGACGGTGTCGCGGCTAGGCAGACTGAGGTCACCGGCGTGATGGCGGCGACCGAGGGTGAGTTCGCGCGACACGAAGTGGTGGCTTGGGTCGGCGCGGTGCTCGTGCACACATCCGGGGCTTCGGAGTGGCACGCAGGTGTGGGAGGCGGACGAAAAACGCACAGCAGCGCGGAGCAGGGCCACGCGCGGGCACCGGCGAGGGCAGAAATGACGGCGGCGGCGTGGAGTTTTTCGCGTGCAAACGCCGGCGGCAAGAGTTGCCCGTGTGCATGCATGGGTGCACGCACGGGGTCGTGCGCGGCGCTGGGCTGGCCAAAGGCCAACCTTTTCCTTTCCTGCGCGGGTGCGTGCGAGTGCGCAGGCCTTCGACCTGACCATGGCGCACAGCGATGGAGCGACGAGACGAAAGGACGGCGGTTCTCACGGCCAAGGTCAAGGGAAGGAGCGGAGGCGAGCACGCGGCGTGGATGGCAGCGGCACCTGCAAACAGACGGCACGGCGTGAAGGCCGGCACCACAAACGGCAGCGTGCGCAGTGGCGCGACGGCGACGGCGCGGGCAAGGTGCGTTTCCCCTCGGCACGAAGGCCGGGTCCACAATGGATGTGAGAGGGATCGTGGCCTCACCTCGGTGACCTCTGGTCGAAGCGCAGGCGTCGGGGAAGGCGGCCCGAGCAGGGTCATCGGCGTGAGGGAGCGGCGCGGCGCGGAGCAGAGGAAGCAGGGCGTCGCGGTCCGTGGCTTCACTACGTCCAGGGGCTTCCATGGACGGCCTCCGGTCCTCACGGCGGTGACGGCGAGCTCCCGGACGGCCTCCGGGCTTCCTCCTCCTCTCCCCCTTCTCCTTCTTCACCGGCGGGGCAGTGGTGTGCGGCAATGGGGAAAAAATCCCTGGCAGCTAGGGTTGGGAGCATCTGGGGTTGCGGCGGCGGCCTACTTATAGGGCAGGGCGCGGCACAGGGGTACGTGGATGACCGGATGGTAAAGGTGGGCGCGTCGCGACGGCGGCCATGGGCGGTGCTCCGGTGCTTTGGCGCGGTGGCGTCATCAAAAGGGGAAAAGGAAGACGGGGTGACGATGGCGCCCGGGTCCCGCGTGCCGGCATCACGCGCGGGGTTGGTGGTAGGCGGGCCGCTTGGGCCGTGTGGAGTTGGGCCGCGGTGGAAGATCGTCGGCATGCGCTGGTTTTGGATAAAGAGTAGGAGGGCTCCCGGCAGACTTGTGTAGCTGGACCAGAGGCCCAAGCCTGGGTGGTTTTTCCCTTCCCTCTTTCTTTTATCCTTAACCCCTTTTCTAAATTGATTCAAATTTGAATTCATATTCAAATTTGAATCCCACTCAATTAAATCTAAAATAAATCCAAATAAACTTCAAAGTTCCCACACTAGCATTTTATATTTCCTAGAAATTTTTAATTAGCTCAAAGATAAATCTAGGAGTTTAGGTGAGAAAATAGAAGACTTCCTTAATTAAATTATCAAGCACTCAATTAATTCAACAGAAATTTTAAATCCTCATTTTTACTATTAATATTCCGTATTGAAAATACGGGATGTTACAGACTCCCCCCATCAAAAGAATCTCGTCCTCGAGATTAAGAACTTACCTCTGTCTCGAAGAGGTGCGGGTACTTCTCCCTCAAGACCGATTCCTTTTCCCACATCGCTTCTCGCTCGGTGTGATTGCTCCAAAGCACCTTGCAGAAGCGAGTGGTGGTACTCCTTGTTGCTTTCTCGGCCCAATCCAGTATCTTCACCGGATACTCCAAGTACTCCAGGTTGTCTTGCAAGTCGATAGCATCGGTGGAGACATGCTTGTCAAGCTTCGGGTCGAGGCACCTCCGGAGTTGCGAAATGTGAAACACTGGATGCACTCCGGCAAGATCAGGCGGTAACTCCAGGCTATATGCAAGTTTCCCCACCTTTGCCATAATCTGGTAGGGTCCAACGAACCTCGGGGCAAGCTTCCCCTTTACATGGAACCTCTTCGTGCCTCTAAGCGGTGACACTCTCAGAAAGACGTAGTCACCAACTTCGAAGGAGACGTCCCTTCGCTTAGGATCAGCGTAGCTCTTCTGCCTGCTCTGAGCTATCTTCAGGTTCTCTCTAACCTTGGCCACATTCTTCTCAGCCTCAACAATGGAAGCAGGACCGAAGAAAGTCCTCTCCCCCACCTCAGACCACATCAATGGGGTTCTACACTTTCTGCCATACAGAGCTTCAAAGGTGCCATTTGCAAACTTGCCTGATAGCTATTGTTATACGAGAACTCAGCATAGGGCAGACTCTTCTCCCAATCTTTGCTGTAAGTCAACACACAAGCTCTCAGAAGATCTTCGAGAACCTGATTCACCCGTTCTGTCTGTCCATCAGTCTGAGGGTGGAAAGTTGTACTGTAGTCCAAGTGTGTGCCCATCAAATCATGCAGACTCTTCCAGAACTGGGCAGTAAACTGAGCACCACGATCGGACACTATGCTTCGGGGTGCCCCATGTAACCTCAGGATATGCTCCACGTAAAGATCAGCCAACTGACTCACAGTGAACCTGTACTTCACCGGTAGGAAGTGTGCCACCTTGGTCAAACGGTCCACGATCACCCAAATCGAGTCATTTCCCTTCTGAGTGCGGGGTAAACCCACCACGAAGTTCATGCTAATATCATCCCATTTTCACTGAGGTATCGCAAGTGGCTGTAGCAATACGACGGGTCTCTGATGTTCTGCCTTCACTCTCTGACACGTGTCACATCGAGCAACATATTCAGCTATGTCCTTCTTCATATTCTCCCACCAGAATCGACACTTCAGGTCTTGGTACATCTTGGTGCAACCGGGGTGAATGGAATACCGAAAATCGTGAGCTTCCTTCAGAATTGTCTTCCGGATATCCTCACCACTAGGCACACATATGCGATCTTTCAACCACAACGTGCCTTGCTCATCAATGCGGTAGTCAGGGGCCTTGCCTCTCGTCAGAAGGTCTTTCATTTCTTCAATCCCAGGACACTTCTTCTGGGCTTGCCTGATTTGGTCTTCAAGACTGTACTTCACCCTCAACTCGTTGATCTGGCCCTTCTCGATGATGTCGAGCTTCAATCTCTCCATCTCCTTATACAACTCTGGTTGTTCCTCTTGCACCATCAGGTTGTTGCAATAGCTTCTTCGGCTCAAAGCATCGGCCACGACATTCACCTCGCCGGGGTGGTAGTGGATGTCGAGGTCGTAATCCTTTATCAGCTCTAGCCATCTTCGTTGCCTCAAGTTCAACTCTGACTGGGTGAAGATATACTTCAGACTCTTGTGATCCATGTAGATATCACACTTGTTGCCCATCAAGTAGTGCCTCCATATCTTCAAAGCATGAACAACAGCTGCTAACTCAAGGTCATGTGTCGGGTAGTTCTCTTCATGCTTCTGAAGCTGCCTTGAAGCATAAGCGATCACCTTGCCATCCTGCATCAGCACACAACCAAGACTCTGCCTTGAAGCATCACAATACACCACAAAGACCTTGTTGTCATCGGGAAGCGTCAACACAGGAGTTGTGGTGAGTCGGGTCTTGAGCTCTTGGAAGCTTGCTTCACACTTCTCTGACCACACGAATGGCGTGTTGTTCTTCAGCAACTCGGTCATCGGCTTCTCAATCTTGGAGAAGTTCTCGATGAAACGGCGGTAGTACCCTGCCATCCTGAGAAAACTCCTGATCTCTGTCACTGTCTTGGGCGACTACCACTTTGACACAGCTTCGATCTTCGAGGGATCAACTACAACTCCCTCACCCAACAACACATGCCCAAGGAATGCCACTTCTTCCAGCCAGAACTCGCTCTTGCTGAACTTGGCATACAACTAATTCTGCCTCAGCTTCTCCAGCACTATTCTCAGATGCTCTTCATGTTCCTCAGCAGTTTCCGAGAAGACCAAGATGTCGTCAATGAAGACCACGACAAACTTGTCTAACTCATCCATGAACACCTTGTTCATCATGTTCATGAAGTAAGCTGGGGCGTTCGTAAGACCGAACGATACGACAGTAAACTCATACTGCCCGTACTGGGTCACAAACGTTGTCTTGTAGATGTCCTCGGGGCGAATCTTCATCTGATGATAGCCGGATCGAAGGTCAATCTTACTGAAGTACTTTGCCTTCCTCAACTGATCAAGCAGGTCATCAATGCGTGGCAACAGGTACTTGTTCTTGATGGTTACCACATTAAGAGTGCGGTAATCGATGCACAGCCGTTGCGTCCCATCCTTCTTCGGTACAAACATCACCGGCGAAGCCCAAGGTGATGCACTCGGTCGGATGTACCCCTTTTGTCGGAGAGCTTCTAATTCCTCCTTCAGCGTTGCCAGTTCTAACTTGCCCATTCTGTAAGGACTATGTGCCATGGGTGCTGTACCTGGCACAAGGTTGATCACGAATTCCACATCGCGGTCTGGTGGTAACCCCGGTAGATCATCAGGAAAAACATCGGGGTACTCACAAACCACTGGAACATCGGCCACTGTCTTCGTAGTGAGGCTGTACACAGCAGGTACTTCTCGTGACTTCAGCGGCTCAAATGTGATCTTCGTCCCCTTCGGGTGTATCGGGGTCACTTGTCGGGGTGACGAGGAGATAACCCCTTTGTGAGCGGTGATCCAATCCATGCCCAGAGTAACATCAATCCAATTGGACTTCCGCACGGTCTGATCTCCAAGGAACTTGTGACCCTTGATGAACATTTCCACCCCTTTGCATAGCAAGGTGCATCTGATATCTCCGAGCGGTGAGCTCGTCACAATAGGTTTCGGTCGGGGAGTCATGGGGAGACACAGTTTGTTTACAAAGTTAGAGGACACATATGAACTAGTTGCACCAGTATCAAAAAGAATCAAAGTTTTAGCACCACAAACTAAAAACTCACTGATCACGACATCAGGAGCGTCGGCAGCCTCCTCCTCAGTCAGGAGGTTGAGCCTTCCGCGGTCAGCGGCCGGCTGGGGAGCAGCCTGAGGTGGCCTCCCTCCTAGAGCTGGTGCCCTGGCAGGTGTAGCAGCGGTCTTCTTGCTGGGGCACTCGTACGACTTGTGGCCTTGCTTGCCACAGGTGTAGCACGTCGGTGTGAAACCTCCGGCACTGGGTCTCGACGCGCTCTGTTGCGGGCAGTTGTAGCCACCACCCTGCTGCTGGTAGTTGGAGCCCCTTCCTCCGGGGTACGGTGCACGGCTTCCTCTGAAGCCACATCCGGGCTGGTTGTTCCCCGGGCGGTAGCTCCCTCTCAGCAGGTTGCTCTGCCCACTCCTCGGCCTCTGGAAGGATCGGTCACCATGGTCCCGATCTCCCATCCTCTTCTTGCCCTTCATGCGCTCCTCATGCCCCCTCCTTTCTTCCTCGAGCGCGATAGCCCTGTTCACCAGGTGGCGAAGGGACTTGTGCTCGCTGGCCTTCAAGCCCTGGCGGAGACCATGGTGGAGGCCTCGCAGAAACCAGAACTGTTTCTTGTCATCGGTGTTGGTGTCGTCAGGGGCATAGCGCATCATCTTCATGAAGTGCCTCTTGTACTCCTCCACCCTCATCGCACCCTGAGTCATGGTGCGGAACTCCTGAGCCTTCTGAGTCATGAGCTTCTTCGGCAGGTACTGCTCGCAGAACACTTCACAGAACTCTAGCCAGGTGATGAAAGCTGGGTTCGGGTGACTCCCGGAGTAGTTGTCCCACCAAGACTTGGCAGGACCCTCGAGTTGGTGGACGGCGAGAGCCACACACTCTTCGTCGGTGTAGGCGGTGAGGTCGAGCTTCATCTCGATCACGCGGAGCCAGTCGTCGGCCTCGAGAGGATCATCCGAGTAACTGAAGGTAGGGGCCTTCAGGCGGAGGAACCTCTCGATCTTCTTGGCGAAGTCTTCCTCCGGCGGGATGTTGCGGTTCCCACCGACTCGGTTCTCGACGGCGTCGGCCATCCTCTGCATCAGCTTAGTCTGCAGGGCCATCACCTCAACCAGGTTAGGCGGTGGCGGTGGCGGTGGCGGTGCTTCACCACGGCCACGACCATGCCCACGACCCTGGGGAGCTGGTGCTTGCTCAGGCTCTCCTTCGGCTTCTTCCTATCCTCCTTCTTCTGCATCGCCTTGACCGATGGGCGGAGGCGGTGGTGGTGGCACCACAACGCCTCGGCCTCATCCTCGGACAGGTGCGTGTCCACGACCACGAGCGCGTCTACGCCCACGAGCGGGGGCGCAGCCACGTCCACGGCCACGGACTGGCGGGGCTTGCTCTTCGTCGGCATCGGCCTTCTCGAGGCGAGCCAACAGACGACCGGACCTCCTGATAGACATCTTACTGAAAACATGACCAAGGATAATGGAAAGCTTTAGATACGTCTCTCACCAACAAATTGAGTCTGATATACAAGCATGAAAATACTTCTACTAATCTAATTCCAACACTCAATAAGAAAAGGCAATAAGAACGATTAACTCCATTAAGACCAAACAATCATCATCCATTATGAGTACATAAGTTCCCTCGAGGCTGACTCAAGCCTTGGAGGTCACACACAGCAGTGATCTAATATAGCGTTACATGATCTCAAAAGGGTGTGCACATCTAGGTGTGAAAAGACTCATAACTCCACATGCACCGGAACAGGCTCTCGGCTGCATGGATCAACTCATGGAAACTACCTATCTTACAACTCTACTCTTATTAGCATGATCATGCTCCAGCACGCTACTCGAAGCGAGCCTTCTTGTACCTCACGGGGCAATGGTCCTCCTCGGGGAAGTCTCTGGGGAACATCCGCAACAGCATGGCGTGAGCAGCCCTCACCTCCTGGGTCTCAACCCGAGCGGCCATGTCAGCCATCGGACACAGGTGAAGCTTGAGGGCGGACGGGTGCAGCTGGAAAGTCTCCTTGCGGATCGCCTGCTGGTGCTCGGGAGGTAGCAGACCGTTGAACTCCTGAAGCTCGTCCACTCGAAGAGAGTCAGCATCCTCCCAAGTCCTCAGCATCCTCTTGCACTTGTCCAGCAGGAACGCAGAAGTCCTGGTGAGTGCAGCGAGGTTGGCGGTGTTGGAGTTCTGGTCCTACACAAGCTCGGCCTCCCTAGCCTTCTCACGAACGAGACTGCGTCCCTGTGAGGCAAAATTAGCATCCTTCTGGTTCAGCTTGGCGAAGAGACGGGTGAACCTGGCGTCCTGCTTGCGCAGATCCTCCTTGGCGTAGATCATCTCCTCTCGAGCGGTCACCCTCTCAGCCTCAGCTCGCACCACCATGGAGTTGGTGTGGCGTAGTCCACGCTCGAGCTACTCAACTCACTGGCGCAGGGTACCGTTCTCCTCGATCAGACTCTGGCAGCGGGGCTGAAGCTCTCGTAACTCCAGGGTAGTGTACTCCAGTCTGCTGAAGAGTGCACTCGTCTGCTCGCTCAGACGGCAGGCATGAGTGCCGAGGTCCACGAGGTAGCTCCCAGTGGTGACAAGCGTGTCGTCGGACTCGCGCAGAGGACCCTGGACAACCTCAGCCTCATAGAGTGCTATAGGGTCTGGCAGTCCGTCCACGATCGGAGCCACTCTATAGTAGTCCTGGGGGATCAGTCGCAGGTCTGCAGTCCTGTAGACGTTGTGGTACCTAGCCAGCAGGTGGTGAAGTACGTGGCTGCAGGTGGTGTCCACAGCGTTCCTAACGTTGAGTCATGTGCTGTGCTCGAGCATCCCGGGGAAGTCTGGACGCACCGGGTGGGGTAGGATGGCCACCGTGCAAAGCACTAGTGGGCCTGACAGCGTGGGGACATCCTCAACGCGGTAGGTGATGTGCATAGGGGGAATCCCCAGCTTGAGGACGACCCGGTCCACCCAACTGGCAAGTCCCTCCATGTGCTCCGAGAGTAGCTCCACCTCCTATCGAGCCATTTCCTGTGACACGGAAGAAATTTCTAGTTAGTGCAGGTGAGATAGAACTTTTTCAAAGAAGGATAAGTTTTTGTAACATATGTCAAGAATTGTATATAACAAAAGAGATCGTTTAGAGTCATAATTTCTAATGACTATTTCTAAGGGCACGAGCTACAGTCAAGTATGGCTCTGGTACCATCTGTAACGCCCCGGGTTTTCAATAGCAGAAAACCCGTCATTCTGTCTCGTGATAGTCCCTGGATCAGTCGCTATCACGCACAGGCATTCATCACAGATAAATATCACAGTCATACAACAAAATAAAGCATCAGAGTACAAATATAATCTCATTATTACAAGTCCTGAATAATCGGAGTACATCAATACACGCCTCTTGGCGGAATAACATGAATAAGAGCCTACGCAGCGGTAGCTAGCTTCCAGAAGGTGTCTCCGTCTTTATTCTTCTCCCACAGACATCCTTGAACGAAGCAACGTGCCCCTCAGTCGTACCATCTGTCGGTGTTGTTGTCGTAGTCGGACTCGTACCCTGCAAGCTCAGGGGCTATCCCCAAGGATTGGGATAGGTCCACGTCACCAACCGTATGCAAGCTTTAAGTGGCCTACTTCTAAGGGTAAAGAAAGGATCAAGGTAGAAGCTGGGTTTCCTATGCAGCAGCAGCGTCAATATAAATAGAATATCATCTCCAATTCCCACCAATTCCCATATCTCTCATTCGCAAACGGTTACACCTGGTCACCCAGATCACCGTCTCCATCACCTATCTCCATCTAGGGTCGGTGCGAGAACTCCCACTCCTCACACCTCAATGGTTGCTCCCGGATCCGCGAGGCAGAGGGAGCAACTCTCCTCTCCCCGAGAATAACCACGGCTCACCATACACTCTCATCCTATAAGGGGGAAGGTAGAAATCCCAAAACATAAGAGTCGGAGTAAACAACGGGCATGTCCATAACCGAGGACGTGGCTATACGTATAGATCTAAACTCTGCAGAGTGCGTACACCAGTACCCAACTCGGAATAGCACTCGGACGGTGTATGGCCGACTGAGCCTACCCAACCGAACGAACACCTAGGAGTTACGATTCCATCCTGCATCCGGGTCTCGCTACGATCCCTCGCAAAGGACCACCCCAAAACTCTGAACAAGCCCCCGTGTGGCCGCACGGGGAGCGCCCAGTAGGGAAGGGACTTCACCCTAACCCTCTCACTGATACCCTCTATCCTACTGGCAGGTATGGCATCGCACTTGCTAGGGTCGAAACGGCCCTATCCCCACTCTCGGCGAGGTGGTGTGTACGAAAGTCCCGTGTAACAAAGCGACCCACTCGGTTTCAGACCAGGGCGAGCTCCTATCCTCCAAGTCATCACAAAAACCCCAACACCTGTGCTCCTAAAACAGTGTACCCGCCATAGGTTCCAAACTGGGCATCGCCCGAGAAGACGATCCCTGGCCCCCGATCCCGGATCGGGTTGTCTTGAGCTCACCCCCGCCAAATATCCCAAAAACACCTTCTCCTGCCGGTTTTTCCCCACACACGCCAAGAAACTACCACAATAATCCCAACACATGCATAGCAAGCTCAGCGTATCATCACGCGTAAATAAAGTAGTAGTAGTAGGTCAATCAAGGACAAGTATGTAAAAGAGGCTATGCACGGGTTCATCATATCCATCACTATGCAGTAAATAGAGCACTAGTAGATCTAATAGCCATGCCTAATGGGCATTCAAAGAAGGTCGGGCGTGAACCTGGGTGCGAGTAGTCGTCGTAGCCAAGGTCGTCGTCGTAGTCCTGGTTCAGCTCTCCGGCTCCGGCGGCTCCTAGAATCGTATTTAAATAAATGAACAGGGATGCTACTTGCAATAAGTCCGAGACGAAGAACAAATAAGACTCAAAAAGAGGCAAACTCTAGCCTAGCGCGGAGTTTGGATTTTTAGAAGATTTTCCGAAGAAGTTTTGTATTTTCCGAAAAACGCACGACGGCGCGGAGTAGGGCCACACACGGGCGCCAGCGAGGGAAAAAAGGACGGCGGTGGCACGGAGTTGTTTGCGTGCAAACGCCGATGGCAAGAGTTGCCCGTGTGCGTGCATGGGTGCGTGCACGGGGTCGTGCGCGGCGCTGGGCTGGCAAAAGGCCAACCTTTTCCTTCCCTGCGCGGGTGCGCGTGAGTGCGCAAGCCTTCGGCCTGACCATGGCGCGCAGGGATGGGGCGGCGAGACGACAGGACGGCGGTTCTCACGGCCAAGGTCAAGGGAGGGAGCGGAGGCGAGCGTGCGGCGTGGATGGCAGCGGCACGTGCAAACAGACGGCACGGCGCGAAGGCTAGCATCACAAACGGCGGCGTGCGCGGCGGCGCGGCGGCGGTGGCGCGGGCAGGGCGCGTTCCCCCTCGGCACGAAGGCCGGGTCCACAACGGATGAGAGAGGGAGCGTGGCCTCACCTCGGTGACCTCTGGTCGAAGCGCAGGCGTCGGGGAAGGTGGCCGGAGCAGGGTCGTCGGCGTGAGGGAGCGGCGCGGTGCAGAGCAGAGGAAGCAGGGGAAGCAGGGCGTCATGGTCCGTGGCTTCACTGCGTCCAGGGGCTTCCACGGACGGCCTTCGGTCCTCACGGCGGTGACGGCGAGCTCGCGGACGGCCTCCGGGCTTCCTCCTCCTCTCCTCTTTCTCCTTCTTCTCCTGCGGGGCAGTGGTGTGCGGCAATGGGGAAAAAAATCCCCGGCGGCTAGGGTTGGGAGCATCTGGGGTTGCGGCGGCGGCCTACTTATAGGGCAGGGCGCGGCGCGGGGGTACGTGGACGACCGGATGGTAAAGGTGGGCGCGCGGGCACGTTGCGACGGCTGCCATGGGCGGCGCTCTGGTACTTTGGCGCAGCGGCGTCATCAAAAGGGGAAAAGGAAGACGGGGTGATAATGGCGCCCGGGTCCCGCGTGCCGGCGTCACGCGCGGGGTTGGTGGTAGGCGGGCCGCTTGGGCCGTGTGGAGTTGGGCCGCGGTGGAAGATCGTGGGCGTGCGCTGGTTTTCGATAAAGAGTAGGAGGGCTCCCGACAGACTTGTGTAGCTGGACCAGAGGCCCAAGCCTAGGTGGTTTTTCCCTCCCCTCTTTCTTTTATCCTTAACTCCTTTTCTAAATTGATTCAAATTTGAATTCATATTCAAATTTGAATCCCACTCAATTAAATCCAAAATAAATCCAAATAAACTTCAAAGTTCCCACACTAGCATTTTATATTTCCTAGAAATTTTTAATTAGCTCAAAGATAAATCTAGGAATTTAGGTGAGAAAATA
The DNA here is from genome assembly GCA_036936925.1 of Cenchrus fungigraminus. Taxonomy (NCBI): domain Eukaryota; kingdom Viridiplantae; phylum Streptophyta; class Magnoliopsida; order Poales; family Poaceae; genus Cenchrus; species Cenchrus fungigraminus. The sequence goes on from CM072779.1 coordinate 126,826,465, forward strand.
GAAGACATCCTTAATTAAATTATCAAGCACTCAATTAATTCACTAGAAATTTTAAAATCCTCATTTTTACTATTAACATTCCGTATTGAAAATGCGGGATGTTACATTATCAATGACACGAATATGTACTGACGTTGAAAGACGATGCCGGGAGGTAGATTGAGGGGGATAACAAACACGGGCCAACAAGTGTACAGGGCAGTCATCATTCCAAAAGGATTGAACCCATTTGTCGCCAGCGTGACACGTACATTGCGAGCCTCACCAGCTTTGTCACGATGGATCTCATCAAAACTCCTCCATGCTTCAGCATCTGATGGATGTGTAAGGTTATCATTGTATTGGACGCCCGTTTTGTGCCAAGTCATTTGCTTCGCAGATTCCTCGGTCATGTAAATCCGTTGGATCAGCTGTATGGGCGGGAGGTACCGCAGGACACTCATTGGGATCGTGAGCTGCGTCTTTGGACGACCCTCACCAGAGTCTACCTCGACATACCGAGACGCTTTACATTTCGAACAGTGTGTTGCTTTCTCATGTTCTTTCCTGAATAAGACGCATCCTTTCGGACAGGCATGTATCTGCTCGTAATCCATCTTAAGTGTATCGTACAAGTTCTTCGGCAAAAGGTGATCTTTGGGAAGCATGTCACAAAAAACAGTCACCAAAGTATCGAAGCAATCTCGACTCAGGTTATGCTGGGACTTTACGGCCATCAAGCGGCTGATGGCATCTAGTTGAGATATTTTGGTGTGCTGGTGAAGGAGTTTTTGTGCTGCAGCCAACATGTCATAATACGCCTTCGCGCTTGGCTCTGGCTCCTCCTCTGGACGTTCTCCTTGAAAATGTGCTTCATGAAAGTCATCTATCATGTCTGCTACTCCAGCATCAAGTTCTCTGATCCGTTGTCTCACGGCCTCGGATCTCATACGACAGGTTTCACTATGGAAGGTCCACTTGGAATAGTCTTTCGTAAAACCATTGTTGTGCAGATGAGCTGCCATTTCCTGCTTGTTCCTTTGACGCGAGTTTCCGCACTTGGCGCAGGGACACCAAATGGTTTTACTGTTTTTAGTCCCTTTAACCTTTCTAAATGCTTCATCCATGAAAGCTTGAGTGTTGTCAACCCATTCCTGTGTCACACGACCATTTGGTGCCCATCCTTTGTACATCCACTCACAGTCATCCATTCTCTATCATATCAGCGAGTTATATAAAATACATTGCATCCTCTACACGATGTCTACACATTCTAATAGGTAAAGATAGGTCCTAATCCCACCCGTGGATGCGTAGATGGGGTCAGTTCCTATGGTCTACTCTAATCCGAGATAGAATTTCGGCAGCACCTTCCCGCTGTTCTCCAAATACACGTCCCGTTAGGGAGATTGTGTATCAGGAGAACAACGGGGAGGTGCTGCCGAAACTCTGTCTCGGATCGGAGTAGACCATAGAAACTAACCCCATCTACGCATCCACGGGCTGTCCAGAAAACGTGGACAATTCGAAACAGATACAGTCTTAAATATGCAAAGTTCTGCATATTTCGAACTGTATCTCTTCCGAACGGGAGACGCCTAACTAGGTTTCACGATCTACGATACAGAATGAAATTTGCCTCACCTTGCTTCTTTGAAGACGATGGCGGCTGCAGCTACGGACACCTGGCGGAGGAAGGCAACGGGAACCCGATGTCAGAGGTCGGTGCTCAACTCCTAGAAAAATGAACATAATAGTAGTGTCAATCAAAAATTTCGGTAGCACCTCCCCTGCACGGTGAGGTTTTCAAAACCTGCAAGAAAAGCCACAACACAAAGGTCGGGCCGCACACACAAAATTTCTTCTCACAGCTCGATGGCCGGACACATGAAATGTGGTACCGCACGACACGAGGTCAAATTGACAAGTATGACAAGTCAAATTGAGAGAAATGACATGTTAAAATTCTATATCTAAAATTATGTATCTATAAATCTATATCCATAATTCTATACATACATTTCTATTTGTAAAATTCATAACTACAATAGACGGGCATGCTTTCTAAAATTGCAATCTACTAGAGCATTGTTCTACAAATTGCTATTTACTAATTATTCTACTAGAGCATTGTTTTACTAAGTGCTATCTATAATTGTTTTCTACTAAATTCTACTACAGCATTGCTATTTTTTTCAAATCCAATCTATTTACTAAAATTGCTATCTAAAAATATATATATACCTGTACACTGGCAGCCGGCAGTGGCCCGGGCGTCCTCTCCCCTGGCGCCGGAGGGGGCAGCGCGCGGCCGCCGCCGGCCTCAACCCCGCCAGCGGTGGGGGCAGTGGCTGGCCGGGGCGGGGGGAGGCACGGGCGGCCGAGGTAGGGCCGGGGATGCCCAGGACGGCGTTGGGGGAGGAAGCGGCCGGGGCGGAGGACGCCGGCCGGGGCTGGGGGAGGAAGCGGCCGGGCCGGCGGTGGGCGCAGCGGTCGGCTGGGGCGGGGCACGACGCCGGCCGCGGCGGGGGAGGAAACGGCCGGGCCGGCGGGACAAAGCGACCCGACCGGGGGAGGACGACGACGGCGACGGCAGCGGCGGAGGACGATGGCGGCGGCGGCGGTGTAGGACGACGGTGGCGCGGTTGTGTTGGCGTGTGTGTGTTGTGTTTTGGTGTTGTGGCTGTGTGTGTGTTGTGTGTGGCCGACAATGGGCCCAGCCTAGCTGCTTTACCGAGAGCCAGATCCAAGGCTCTCGCAAAGAAGTCAGGCGGGCCCCGCGCACAGAGGTGCGTCAGTGGGTGCGTGTGTGCGTCGCGCTGACAGGCGGGCCCGCTCGACTTCTTTGCCGAGAGCCCTAGATCTCGACTCTCGACAAAGGGAGGGCTGGGCCCACCTGCAGCCTTCCCTCACGTACACGCGTGTATGCGTCGCGCTGACAGGCGGGCCTGCTCGACTTCTTTGCCGAGAGCACGAGATCTCAGCTCTCGGCAAAGGGAGGGCCGGGGGCCCACTTGCACCATCCCCCCACGTACGCGCGTGTGTGCGTCGCGCTGACAGGCGGGCCCGCTCTTCTTTGCCGAGAGCCCTAGATCTAGGCTCTCGGCAAAGGGAGGGCTGGCCCCACCTGCACCCTCCCCTCACGTACGTGCGTGTGCGCGTCGCGCAGACAGGCGAGCCCGCTCGACTTCTTTGCCGAGAGCCCTTAGACGTAGCTCTCGGCAAAGGGTGCCGAGAGTTATCCTCTTAGCCAAGAGTATCTTTACCAAATTTTATTTTAAAAATACCTAACATATGCGAAAAATTGCCAACACTTAACATGGCACCATTTATGTTGCATATTACTTATAAAAAAGGTTTTGTAGTCAAACTCAAATTTTAATTTGTCTAAGTCTCCAAATGAAGTGATATTAGTTCAAAATCTTTGAAACTTCTCGTGAGATGTTCTGGTTTCTAAACAGCATATGTGTTAAAGTGTTCAAAACATTCTCAAATTTTTTCCACAAACTCAACATATGATATCATGAGTGCTTGACAAAATTCGTGATTTTCAAACTTTATTTGAATTTTATACAATTTTAAAACCTTTCTACCTCACGATCTTCATCACGATCAGAGAACCCAATGACGGAAAGTTAGCTTCATTTCATGTACAGAGTGTTAGAGATGTCTCATGAACATGAATATCATTTTTCCAACAACTTTACTCTATGATTTCATGCACTTGCAGTTCATATCGGACGTATACGAAAATTTATGAAGAATGAAGTAAAATTGTTAAATATAGCAAACAGAGTCAAAATGGCACCAATTTTGAACATGTACTCTGTATGAGTGTATGTTGAGCAAGGAAAAAGTTTGAAGCTGAAAATGTGAAGTTTTCTTGAACATTTTGCCGTGAGTGGTTATGATGCTCTCGGCAAAGAGCTGAGGCTCTAGGCAAAGGTGCTAGGTGCCGTGGGTCGCGTCTTTGCCGAGAGCCAAGGGCGACGGCTCTCGGCAAAGCTAAGGGCCGAGGCACGGCCATGACGGCGTCGCCCATGCGTCGTTTGCTGTGCGCTTTGCCGAGAACCTGGGCCCTATGTCTCTCAGCAAAGAGATCCTGCGTCGTGGGCTTTTTCTCTGCCGAGAGGTAGGGGCTCACGCTCTCGGCAAAGGCCCTCTATGCCGTGGGCTTTTTCTCTACCGAGAGCGGGCCCTACTGCTCTCGGCAAAGCGGACCTCTGCCGAGAGCCTGGGTCTTGGCTCTCGGCAAAGCCAGGAGCTCTCGGCAGAGGCTCCGATTCTGGTAGTGAGTTGGTGAAGGATGGTTGTGACGTCGACCTTGAGGTGGTTTCTGGCAGCACCAACCGGCTGCCAGTACCATCTTGCTCCCGTCCATGGAGGATCTAGGAAGCCAAGCTCCCGTCCATGGCCCATCTAGGGCGAGAGAAAGAACGGATCCGTGCTCCGCGGGGCGGATGGATCGCGAAGAATCCGAGGGACCAATTTGCCTCCCATCTTGCCTACACCCTCTGGTATGTGTGCCTCGCGAGTCGTGAGGCAGGCACAAAGTGGGTCCCATGACAAAGTGGTGGGACCAGCTTCGTTCACTCCCATCATCCTGCACGATTGTTGAAGCGGCATCAAAGGTACCAAAGTTACCTGCCCGAGCCAGTGCTGGTGAAAAATCCATGCTCCATCTTGGAGTTCGACGTGTCGAGGTTGCAATCCTTCATATACACTGGGGTTGTTCAGCATTGCGGCCGGTTCTTGCTGAAACCACCACCCAACAAGATTCAAGCGGTGGATCTGCACTTGGTCAAAGACCTCCATAGCCGGTGCTCTGGTAACCTGCCGTTGTGGTTCTGGCAGTTCATTCAGAGTTCAGCACCACCAAGGTCTTGGAGCTCAAGTTAGATTTTAGCATGGACCGAGTGGCGCTTGAGAAAGCCCGAGACGAGATGTACGGCATACCGTGTCGTTCCGCAACCTTGAACGACTTGATAGTCTCATTATACTCTTGGAAGCAAGGCGCCGATGGCGGTGCTGGCAGGCCTGCTCCATGGTTGCCCTGTGGTTGGTGACCTCCGGCTCAAGTTCAAAAAGGATATGTCACGGATGATGGATAGGTTCTCGATAGACCGGGTGGCATGAGTGGATTTCGACAAGTCTGTCGATCGATTCAGGCATCACCGCAGAAGCCCAATGTGTTCTTCAGAAGATGACGATGATGGCAAGGACGAGGGTTTAGGTATCCCTGTCTTGAGTGAGTAGTCGTTCATTTGCCTAGAGAAGTACCTTAGAAGGGTGAGTTTGCGCTTTTGCAAGGACAAGCAAAACTGCCTTGGAACTCAACTGTCGAAGTTCTTCGCGAAGAAGGAGAGAGTCCTGGAAGAAATGTGTATAGATGTTGAGAAATCGGCACCTCAGAACCTCAACACCGACTTCCTAGAAGTAGTACCAAACTAGTATGATACCACTTCTTCAGTGGACCTTATACACACAATACTTCGAGAAAACCTTCATACCGACACTAATATGGGAGACCAACTCTCTTTTCAGAACTCAACTTCTTTATTCACAACACAACTTTATACACAACTCACTCTTACACTCTTTGTGCGGCTATCCTACCATGACACCACTCTACTACATTGCAACCTTGACATCCCCTACTTGACTCTTCCTATGTCATGGTATGGCTAGGAGGGAGGGGAGCACCTCTATTTATAGGTGCTCATGATCATTGTGGTGTTGCCATGTGGCAACTTCCACACTCTTCCATACAAAGTATCTAACTCTAGAACTTTCTCTCATCCTTATCCTACCATATAAATATCTAATTCTAGAGTCTTCTATACTTGTCATGAATCATGGCAACTATGGCTCATGTAGTCTCTCCAATCTTATAGAAACTTCTTTCTTTGCCATGATCTTTATCCTCTCATGCATGGCAAAGTTTGTATCTTCCACAATCTTTTAGAATGTTCCAAGGATGCATTGCTATTTTCAACAATAGATGATGGCAGCTGGAAACTGTTCGAGCATGTGAATGCTAACGTGCCGGAGATGGATTATTGTTGATTCAACCGAAATGATAACATGAAGTGTATCTTCTTTCATGTTTCAGTTTACTGACAAACCATGATAAGATTAGGGATGGATTCGGATGTCTGGATATCCGAATTATTTGAATCCGTTTTCGATGCGAATTATAATATGGATATTCGTATTCGTTTTTAATATGAATGTTAGATGGATGTATTCGTATTCGATTTCTAATTTTTTCTCTATCCGGTTCCAGATTCGTATTCGACAAAAATATGGACTATCCGACACTATCCGGTATCTATGTAGAACAAAATACTCATGAAATCTTCTAAAACTTATTTTGATGACTAATTAGTAATTAAAAATGATATTAATTTTAATATTGTTACCTAAAAATGATGTACATCATCTAAAATATTAAAAAATATCAAATGAAAATTATTTTAGTCTAATAATATTAGTGATATATAATAATAAAATTTAATTATTACAATATGTCTATTCATGTTAATTTAAATATAATATTATGTTTAAAGAAATAATTTATATTTATATGTATGAATGCACTTATTTTAATTTTAAATGATATATCTATGAAAAATATTTACTTTGATATACTGAATTACTTAAATTTTTATTAATAAATATATATTTTTGATAAGTTGTCTTAATCATAATTTTTTACCAATTATAAAATCATCGATTTTTAGAGTTGTTTGGCTTTCTTTCACTTTAATTTGGTATTGTAAATTTTGTTTTAAACTGGATTTGGTACACTATTTTCTATGTACTTGGCGCTATCTTATTACCTTATTGGTCTTGGCTAATTTTAAAATATCAATTTGGAGTTGAACTGAGTAAATATCCGAATGCGAATTCGAATTATTCGTTTTGCATTCGTATTCGAAAAGATTCGTATTCGTATTCGAATTCGATTTCAAATGTGGTAAATAGTGACATCCGGATTCGATTCCATGGATATCCAATCCGAATCCATCTTTAGATAAGATACTTATGTACATATGTGTGCTTCTTATTGATAGATCTGGTATGACAAGACGCTTATTTTCTACTCCTTCCGTACCTTTTTAAATGTCATCAGGAAGCATGTTTGTGAGGCAAACATGGTTTTCTAGCAACAGTTATTTAAAAAAGATCAAGTATTCCTAATGCAGCATGTTCTTGCAGTGATGCAACATTCTTCCATTATTTTTATTATATAGGATATGGATATAGTACTGTAAGCAAAGTAACGTGTGATGTGCTAAGCTGTGCCTAAATTCAGTTTCGTTCAAGTGTGGTTTGACCATTAATTTGAGTGTCCTTTGTTACTGAAAAAGAAATCCAACTGGGAGTCAGAACAAGTCACTACAAAAATTAGAAAGATAAAAATTATTGAATTTTCTAAGAAGGAGATGTGTGAGCTACACCATGGATGGCAATTTGGCAAAACTGTTCATATGCGTTTGAATCGTGTTATTGTTCCATACACGGTCTAATTTTAAATGTGCCATAGTGAATGAACATCTTTTGTGTCTTGCTGAGTGTTCACCTATAGCTCAGTTCTACTAGTATCGTTCATAAATTTTGGAGATCTGAATTGAAGTAGAAAATTTGAAATAAAAACAAGTGTCACGTCAACATTCATTTTGTGGAAGTTTCTTTATTCATTCAAACATTATTAATGTTTTATAGATGCACTTACCTGTAGGTTGGAAAACTAATGAGTGACGAGCTGAGCTTATTATTTTTTAGAGTTTTAGGGCCTTAAGCCCCCGCCTTAATCAAAAGACAAGAGTCACAGTTTTACAACCAGAACCAAGAGCACTCAACACAGGCGGTGGGCACACCCGCGCACACACACTGCTACCCTTGCTCACCAGGTAAGACAAAGAACAGATCCCACACGATACATAATACCAGCTTACACAGGAAACTCACAGATAGGCTAAACCACCCCCGCCAGCAGACTCCAGTTGACGAAGGAAGGTCTTCAGAGCTTCGGCTTATTCAATCCAGATGTTGTTGCTACTTGCCCGCATCACTTCCGGCTTCCATTCTTGGTCCTGCTTCATCAGCTTCTCCATTTCTTGCAACTGTGCGATCCATCTCTTCATGCACAGCGGCCCGCCATCAGGCATTAGTTCAAGATTGTTTCTGGACTTCTTGCCAAATGTCTCAAATTTGATATGAAAGCAGTCAGCTCCATCTTTTTGTTGGCCGGGCAAAGAATTATCCAATTCTGAGCCAGCCCCACTACTCTCATCAACAGATGCTCCATATTCCTCCACTCCATTCTCTGAAAACATAAATCATTTCTTAGTTTCCATAATGCCCAAAGGGCCGCGGAGCTAATAACATTCATCGCTACAAATCTTTTATCACTCAGCCAGCAAACTCCAATATCCTCAAAAGATTTGCCTATTTCCCGACCAACTACAGAAGCAATCATACTCCACATTTTCTTAGCTACCACACAGTCAAAGAAGAGGTGATGGCTGGTTTCAGTTTCTGTACAGAACAGACACCTCCCATCATCTATGTGTTGTCTTATAGCTAGATTATCTCTCGTAAGAACTTTATTCTTGAAAAGCAACAAAAGAAAAAACTGTACTCTAGGTGGAACATGCAACGACCAGATCCTGGGGATGTGGACCGGCACGACACCTCTGAAGTTAATCACCTTATATAGAGACTATGAGGAGTAAATGCCATTAGAGGAGAAATTCCAGAACATTTCGTCCTCCTCCTCACTAAAAACTATAGTGGAGGCTAACTGTGTTATCTCCATCCTGGTTCTCCACAACCTGCTATCTACTCCCTCCGTTCATGTTTGATCTGCATATAAGAAAATTGGACTTGTCCAGCAATGATCTGTGTATTCTCGGCTGTAACCCGTTCGCGCCTCGAGCGGATCGCGCGAGCTGCGGATGCGCCGTCCAGCTCTTCAATGTGACACCCGGCCCCCGTTCGCTTCGCCTCCCATCGTCGCTAGCATGGGCGTTCGCTTCGCCTCCCCGCAATGTATACTTCTTCCTGTACCGTTCGTAAGCCAAAAGCTGCTAGCTCTCTTCTCTACGCTCTCTCCATCGTAGGTTAGCACCACTCCTATTCAATGGAGGGACTCGTTCGTGGCATGAACTGGGTGCCCAACTCCTCCAGCGACAAATGGGGATGGAATGGTTTAGATCCAAATCATCACCTGGTGGTGAGGCCATGGATTGGAGGAAGCTAGCTGCTGGCAATAGATGGGTGAAGTGACGGACTTCCATCAACCCATGGCAGGGTTTATATAGGCCAGGGTTCAGAGGCGGGATGGAAGGAGGCCGCGGCTTCCGAAATTTTAGTTTCGATTGATGATGGCGCGCGTGTTCATGAAAATTCGACTTTTGATCTCTCTTTAAGCTGGCTATCAAATCTCCATGGAAAATTTGGAAGCGCGGGGGTTTCGGCTGTTTTGGCGGGCACGGTTTCTTTCGTTGCACGCGTGAAATTTCGCAGCGGATCGGAGGAGTTGATGTGCGCGGGGAGCGGATAGCGGCAGGTGCGGCAAGGAAGAAACGGGCTGGGTTATGCGGTGGGAGGTTGGGAGCGATCAATGCGCCGTGAGATACGAAGCGCTTGCGACAGCGACGGAGTAACTCCCTGGCTCGTTTGCGCATGCTTAACGGAGGAGAATAACTTTTCATTGGTCTTTGTGTCGCGAGCTTACGCGCAGATCATACGTGGACGGAGGGAGTATTATCCTTCTAAAAGTACATTTCAGCTCTTGACCGTCCCACAGCTCCGCAATGGTTTTGGTTTTTTCATTGACAATGGCATATAAATCCAAGAATTGGATAGCTAAACTAGTAGCTCCTAGCCAATTATCCTCCCAAAACTTTATCTTTCTACCATCCCACACTTTTCATCTAAAACCCATCTTGGCTGCTTTCGCCGCCCACATGAATCCTCTAAAGAATTGGGAACTATGATCTTCCCTAGTACAAAAGATATTTGGGTGAGCAGTTCTACACTTGAAATCAATAATTTCTCTCCACCGCTTCCCTTTGTCCTCTTGGTACCTCTTAACCCAAGAACCTAATAAACACACATTCAAGTCCCTAATGTTTGGAACCCCTAGACCACCAAAGTCCTTGTGCATACTCACACTTTCCCAATTTGCCAAGTGGTACTTATGATTGCCCTCTGAGTCGTTCCAAAGGCAATTAGAGAAGTGAGAATTCAAAAGCTTAATGGCCCATTTGGGAACTTGATGAAGGAGAGTAAATAAACAGGGATACTAACTAAGCAGGTTTTGATCAGAGTCAATCTAGCTACATGTGAGAGAAGCTTCCCCCTCCAGCTAGCTACCTTTTTCATAATCTTGTCCACTAAAGGCTGTAGGTCCTCTCTCCTAAGTTTTTCAAAATGAAGAGGAATACCAAGGTACTTGATTGGGAAAGTCCCAATGGGACACCCAAAAATATGGGCTGCATCCTGTAATTGATCCTCATTCAGATTTAAAGGAATTAACTCACTCTTATGATAGTTAATTCTCATACCAGATAAATGCTCAAACCAAACCAGACTACACTTAAGGTTCCTCATCATTTGCTCATCAGGATCTGAGAACAAAATGGTGTCATCAGCATATTGTAAGGAGACCACACCCCCTTCCCTGAATTCAGGCATAAGACCTCTAATTAAACCCCCTTTCTCAGCCTTCACAAGCATTTTGGTTAGCACATCCCCAACTAGGTTAAAAAGAAGGGGTGAGATAGGATCCCCTTGCCTCAAGCCTTTCCCAGGTTTGAAGTAGGAGCTCTCCTCACCATTTAGGTTCACTCCTACAGAACCGCCCTTGATCAGGCATTTCATCCACACAATCCACCTCTCACACAATCCTCTGGAGGATAGCACATCAAACAAAAAATCCCAGCTTACCCTATCATACACTTTATCATAGTCTAACTTTAGGATAATCCCAGGTTTCCCACTCATGTGACCATGATGAACTAATTCATGTGCAGTCACCACACTTTCTAAAATATACCTACCTTTGATAAAAGCGCTTTGGTTAGGGGAAATGAGCCTCTTAGACACTTTCCCCAATCTACCAGCCAAGACTTTAGCAAAAATCTTGAAACTGCAATTGATGAGGCTAATTGGTCTAAAGTGTTTCATATCAACAGCCTCCTCTACTTTTGGAATAAGAGTTAGCATAGCAAAGTTTAACCTATAGATATCCAGCCTCCCCTTATGAAACTCTTCAAACAAACTTACTATGTCACCCTTAAGGATATCCCAATATTTTTGGTAAAACAGGAAAGGTAACCCATCAGGGCCGGGGGCACCCTCAGCATAACTACTAAAAGTGGCATCTTTAATCTCCTCTTCTGTAAAAGGAGCACCAAGGAAATCATTCTCATCTGCAGTAACTATATCCTCTTCCTCCCAAAAATTCTGCTCTAGAGTGATATCCTCCCTCCTTTCTTCTGCAAACAACTGCTTGTAGAAGTCTACTGCTACCCTAATCATGTTGGCCTGGTCCTCCACTAAGCCATTAGGGCCCATAAGACAGTTAACTCTCTTCTTCCTACTTCTTTGGTTTGCAATAGCCTGGAAATATGCAGTGTTACTATCCCCTTCTAGAATATCCCTATCCCTAGACCTCTGCCTTACCTTAATTTCCTCTAGAGCCCAGATCTTCCCTAACTCATCAGTTACATTCTTCAACCTCTCTAGCTCTTGTGCAGTAGCCCCTCCCAACTCTGCTTTGTTATCTAGGCTGTTGTATTCTTCAGCCAGCTCCACTTTCCTCCTATTTAGGGTGTCTACCTCATTGGAGGCCCACCCCCTCACCAATGTCCTAAAAGTCCTTACTCTAAATTGCCATCTATCCAAAACATTAGTTTCTCTACAGGGAACATTCTAGGCTTTCAGGACTATATCTCTAAAGTTTTCCTTCTATAACCACCATTTCTCAAAGCGGAACTTTTTCTTGCCAAAATGGGCATTATCTCCTAAGTTTACCAGAAGTGGCACTCGAAGGCCTTTCCAGTGCCACAGTGCCTTTACTCTAGCCAGAGGAAAGGCAGCTTCCCACTCTGTAGTGACAAACACTCTATCAATCTTGGGCATCACCAGGTTGTCCTGGTTGTTAGTCCAAGTGAAAGCTTTGTTGGGGGGGGTCTAGCTCAACTAACCCCCAGGTACTAATCCAATCATTAAAGGCATCAGCCCACCTATGGTTGATTCTACCATTGCTTTTGTCTGTAACAAACCTGACCATATTGAAATCCCCCCAATCAGGGTGGGACCTTGCCAACTAGCCATAATACTATGTAGTTCATCTAAAAAGACTTGTTTTCCATCTTCATAGGGGAACCATACACTATTATAAGCTTCCAGCTAAAAGCAGTTTTCTTGTCTAGCAACATCACACTAACAGAGTACTCTAAGATCTGTTCTATAGTTAGAACACACAAATCAGCATTCACCCCAACTAGGATACCACCAGTTGTTCTCTTAGCAGGCTAGTAACACCAATCAAAAGGGATATTCCCGGTTAGTGACCTAAGAAAGCCAGGGATAAAGCTTTCTTTTTTTGTTTCCATGATGCCTATGAAATCTACATGATTATCTCTCATTCTACTCACTAGGGCAGGGATTCTTCCAATGCTGCCCAGGTCTCTAATGTTCCATAGCAGACCTATCATTTCTTTTTCTTTTGATATCTAGTTCCTATTCTATCTCTAGCACCCCCTATTACCCCCACTTCTTTCTGCTGTATATCAGTGTTCTTTACAGAAACATCAGGGTCATCACCATGCCCCCTGTCGTTTCCATCTGCATTAGAATTAACCTCTACAGGACAACAGTCACTATTTCTACAATGTTCAGAAAACATTATACTTCTTTGTTCTTCAGCTACAACTAACCCTTTTACCACCTTCTCACAAACAGGATTTCCATCCCTATTGACAATGCCTATCACAGAAGCAGTAGTATTCAGATCTTCTGAACTAATGGGTTTAGGTTTTTGTTTTGACTTACCTTTGAGGGCTTCCTCATTCCACTTTCTCTTGGCTTATTGCGCCCTTTCCAACATAGTTCTGTTGTCCCCCATATTCCTCTGGCTCCTCCTCTCAACCACCACTAGCCCCCATGTCTTTTTCTTCTTGTTGTTGGTTATCTTCTCAGCTACTACTTCAACCATCTTGTCTTCTGTCACCAGTTGCTCCACACCATCCACTGATGTAGCTGATGTTTCCAGCTCTTGAGTTGACTCCCCCCTATGAGTAAGCTTGACTCAGAGTACAACCATTCTTCTGGTAGCGTCATCATCTCCTCATCTCTCTCCCTCTCTCCCTGGGGTTGAGGTTCATCTTCCTCATCAAACTCATTTAGCTCCATAGCTTGTAACAGATCCACACCTTGAGGTCTCCCTAGCGCCCCTTCTACAAAACCTTCCTTTGATTTTTCATCAAAGAGAAAAAGAGCTTTCTTCACCGAAGCTACTCTTCTCTGATTGCTTGGTCCTGTTTTAGGTGTTTGCTCTGTGTTAGAGCTCCCTCCCTCCTTGTCTTTAACCTTGTCCATGTCTTCCTTAGCCCTATCTTTGTCCATCTCTTCTTCTTCTTTCTCCTCGAGGCCCTTCTCTGGTAGGTCATCATCCCCATCTTCATCTCCATCATCTCCATCCTCATCCGATTTGTTCTTGTCAGTTTCCTGCTCCACACCCTCTACCATGAATTACAACACAAACAACCGGTCTTGCATCTCCACTACTCTCTTGTCAGGAATCTTTTTTGGGTCTTTCACACTGATCTTCACCCTTATCACACTAAAGAAACTTGAGAAAAGGGTTTGCCAATCCACTTCACTTAGCTTCCCCAGACTTGATGCAATTTCCTTGATTGTAACCCAGTCACTCCACTTTGGGGGAACCCCTCTAATCTGAACCCAGGTTTCTACCAACCTCCCAACAGGCTCAATATCTCCATCCCATACTCTCAGGGATGCCATCACATCATCATTCTTGAGGTAAAAGTAGGTGGCCTTCCCAAGAACCTTACTTTCAACCTTTATATGTGGTGGGAATTTGACTAAGTATCTGCAGTCGTCCATTTTCATCAGCTTCCATTGCCACACTCTGTCTATCCGAGCCTTCAATGTCTGAACAATTTCTCCTTCTTCCAGCTCTCCCTCCTCTACAGTGAAAACCCCGAAGTTATCAAACCCTGCCCAGTGCTTTAACCTGCCCACTCTAGATGACACATCTATGTGATAGAAGCCTAACCCCTTATTAGCACTGCCATAGTACTGAGCTGCCAACTGAGGCCTCTTCCACTCTGGACACCCTTCCACCACATGCTCTTTACTGTAACAGATGAAGCACACTTTGGGCTTATTGCAAGCATTGTTGTAATGACCTGTTTCCCCACACTTAAAGCATATCACCTGAGGAAATTTACTCTCTGGCTTCTTCCTCTCCCCTCCTTTTCCACTATCCTCTGCTTCATTACTGGTGTTTTTGACATACTCAACCTCTTCTCTCATCTGGCTTTTCCTATCCTGATTATCCCCTGCCAAACCTCTGTTCTAACCCTGGTTTTGGCGTTGCTGACGGTTCAAAACCGCGTTCAACTTCACCGCAAGTCCACGGAGTGACTTGATGCCTTTTTCACCAAGAGAGGGGCCCCCTAGGTTCTTGTCAATCCATATAGCAAGGGAATTACTTGCGTTTAACCTAACACTAACTTAGTTGATTAGGGACTTTATGATGTAAAGATTAATCTATAAAGTAAAGACACACTAACCCTAGATTATGTTAAAGAGAAAGACAAAGGTGTTCACGAATATGAAAGACGTATGCCCATGGAGTCTAGGTACTTGAGATGCAATCACCCAAAACATGGTAAAACTACGATCCAATCTATCTAAGGATGTGAACAAAGAGTTAAGCGTTTTCCTTCCCTCGTACTAGTCACTACGCGAAGGTAATCGTCTCTAACCCTAATGAACACGGTATGTTGACGTGATCTACGGGAGCAACCCTGATGGCAATGGTAGTGAACCTTAAACATTAAGCATCATCAACATGAAGGTATGATAGACAAGGATCCAAACAAAGAGTGGGTGACTACATGTCAAGATCCATTACAACTCCATGGACAAACGATTACTTTACCCCATCAAGACGCTAGGCATGACACCGTTGATCATGGTGGATGCCTCTGATGGAGTCCGTCTCTCAGTGTCCTTCAACTCCGGTGGCACCGTGGCAAGGCCCCGGCGTCCTCCTTCCTCGTGGCGGCCTCTATTGACCTAGGTGATGATCCTCCTCGATCTTCACCCTCTCGATCAACCCTCTTCTTTGTGTTTGATCTCCCGAGGCTTCTCTGGTCGTCTTTCGCTAATGGCTCCCCTTCTCCAACAATTATGGTTCCGCGAGTATATCACCGAAGAAAGGCGGTGCCGAACCAAGGCAGTGAAGATCCTATCTATCCGGTGACGGGGCGCAGCCTAGGCGCGGCGAGCGAGTCTTGCGCGAGAGCGTGGGAGCACGGCACGGAAGCTGCTGTGCGTCGTGACTGGGCGTCGACCTGGCCCGGGGCGGCCGTTGGTGCCGGACATCGTGGCGCAGAGCCTGCGGACAGAATGGGAGAACGTTGGCGTTCAACACCCCCCACCCCCCGCAGTCTCGGCGTCGGTGGCGTAGGCACAAAGACTGGCCCTGAAGTCCAAGAACAACGTCGAAGGAAGACCCTTTGTGAACACGTCTGCGAACTGTCTGGAGCTCGGAACATGCAGCACACGGACCTCGCCAAGAGCCACTTTCTCCCTGACAAAATGAATGTCAAGTTCTATGTGCTTGGTTCTCTTGTGATGCACCGGATTCCGACTCATGTAGACGGTCGAGATGCAGTTCGGCCCCGTCTTTTGCCATGTGTTGTTTCTTGCACTTTGGGGTTTTTCCTCCTTCGGATAGGGGCTTTGGACGTCATTATCTCCGCGACCAAGTCAAGGGGTGTTTATGCATGATCTTCCGGTCTTTTCATCTTGGTCCTCGGAGATTCTTCTTCGAAGCTCATTGGTCCTTGCCACCTTTGGAGTCAAGTTCACGCACGGTCGGAGCCTCTTGATCATCATGTAAATCGTCCTCTGAACCGTATGTATTTCTCCTCATTTAGTGCATGAATTCCTGCGTAAACATTAAACTCCAAAACACACATCCAACGATGAACTTGTTATATAATTAGTATGCCTAGTGGCGGGTTAGTTCCAAAATGAAATCCAAACTATAACATAACAAGTGTTCTTGGTTTACGGAAATGGACCGCCAACATCCCCCCCCCCCACGATTAGATCTTGCGCATCCTCGAGCAAGTAGCTCAAAAGTTGATCATCCATGGAGTTTGAAAACATGCTTCGTCAAATCCTTCCTTTCAAGTTAGTCAATCATTCATCTTTAATATAAGAGACATGAAACAAAAATCATAATGTAAACATGGGCGTTTAGAAACTACCAATTCAAGACTTACCCCACAACTCTTACCTTTTCACTAGAGATCTTCAACTTCATCCACACTTGCTTTCTTACTTCCTTTGGAGGGTTTTTGCACTTTTAAAAATAAAATTCCTGCACAAAGTATTAGACAAAGCCCTTCTCCAAGTTCTCACATGTCACTCATTAAGGTGGCTATCCACTACTACAAAAAACATCTTTAGCAGCGGGCCAAATGGTATTTGTAGGTGCGGGCGCCAAACCCGCTCCTAGCTGTCGCTTTTAGAAATAGCGATTTCTAGGAGCGGGTAAACGAACCGCACCTGAAAAACATTTGTATGTGCGGGTGACGCAGTCACCCGCACCTACAAATGTCCATTTCCAGGTGCGGACGACAAGGTCATCCTCACCTGGAAATGTGTTTTCCAGGTGCGGATGACATTGTCGTCCGCACCTGGAAATTGATTTCCAGCTGCTTTGAAATTCAAATTTTGAATGTTTGAAATTCCCGCCAAAATTTGGAACGTTTGAAATTCAAATTTTATGAAAGCGACATGAGATCTAAAGTAAGCATAAGCACAATAATATGAAAAGAAATTCATATACATATCGATCTATATCATTACATCCCATTGACAATAAGTGTTTTTCCACTGACAAAGTTTAGACATCACATCATGGCGCGCGGTATTCTTGACTCTCCCACTCACGTAGGCTAGCAAATTTGTCTTCTGCTAATACATGTTCAGGGTGATAATATTGGCCCATAGGATTTATCACTTCATGCATAAGGTAACGGCAGAAATCCGCAGTTACTTTGAGAAGGTGTCTCTCATGGAGTGTTACGTCACGAGGTCCGATGTCAATCTACAATACACAAACAATATAACAATTGTTAGATCATGCAAAACACATATGTATAGTGTATATACATCTTGAGACATGAAAGGTAGTAGGTCCTTACTCGTTCAGGATCACCCTTATATCTCCTAAGACACCTCATCATTTCCATCAGGTAAAACCCGCAGTATACACTGCCAGGTGGTTGCTTGTGGCATGGAAAGTTTGTGCAAATATTCATTTTTTCTGGGTAGGCAGGATTAAATTTCCCTCCTTTCTTAATGTAGTGTTGGTAAGCCCTGTTTAGAAAAAAAAACATAGAAGTTATTAGTTGCCAATCGATGTTTAGAATATAAGTGTGACAACAGAAATACACTAACTTTTGAAGGATGTCTATGAATTCCTTGTACATGTCTCTACGCCAATCCAGTGAGTCAAATACTACAACCCGTCCCAACTTGGGGTCTATAAGAAATAAAATCCAGTGATTCCTGCATACATGTTATATAGAATTTTTAATCTTTTGAGGCATTGATGAGAAATTTTACATATATAGTTTTATAAGTGGTAGAAATGTAAACTAACCCGATGTGGTAGGGCGCCCATATGTAATCTCTATCTTGCCACTTCAAGAACATATGTGTCATGTAGGATGCAAGACGCTTCATAGCGTTTATATGTCCAGTTCTTCGCTTCTTGTTTCTTTCTGTATTTGTCTTCAAATCTTTTAGTTCATCATGATTGTCTTCCCATCGGGTGGGTGCATATGCCTGTCTTCAGCAATAACAAAAGGATCCAAAAATCCAATTTTCTACTTTGAAAGATGCATTTCTTGTTCTTGCATCCTACAGCAAAGCTCAGATAATTAGTTGTGCAAACTGTAAGCCTTACACACACACACACAAGATATTAGCATGGATATGAGACACTTACATGCACCACAATCTGATGACTTGTACATCTATCATTTGTAGGCGGAACAAATCATGGAGGTCATGAAAATCTAAGTTGATTTCTTTTGCTTGTGGAAGAAGTGTAGGTCCGAACACATCCAATGGGTATCGTGCCTGGAGGCCTCTGAGCCCAAGAGAAGAAGCCCTCATATACAAAGCATGCATCCGTTTCATCTCCCATGGAACTTCTGCGAGTGCCCAGTCAGGTAATAATGGCATACCCCATTCATATCTTAAAGGGCAACTACCAGGTATGTCCGGTATTTCATCAACTCCAATAGTCTTCTCGAAGTTTGTGTCAGTGCGGGGTACCGAATATCCTGGTCGTTGGATCATTGGCATATTGACAGACGGTGTGGTCGTCGTGTCCTGTTGCTTGTTCTTTGATTTGGTATTACTCTTATGCCACCTTGCAGCGATTTTTGATCCTTCCGGATCCTTCGCATAAGCCCGTATCATTCGAGGCACCATTTGTCTTTGTGATGCCTCTTTTCCTACAGATCCCGAAGCTGCTCGTGGTGTGGGCATACGAGGTGGAGAATCTTGAGCAGCTGGTGTGGACAAATGCTGCGGAGATCTTTCAGGAGGTGGTGTGGGCACACGCTGCGGAGATCTTTCAGGAGGTGGTGTGGGCACACGCTGCGGAGATCTTTCAGGAGGTGGTGTGGACACACGTTGTGGAGATCTTTCAGGTGGTGGTGTGGGCATAAGAGGTGGGGATCCTTGTATAGCTGGTGGTGTGGAAACACGTTGTGGAGGAGATGGTGGTGCACTTGCCAACGGTTGCTCCATAGATTGCAGATGCTGTGTTGGAGGCAGAATGATATCTCGTTTATGCCACAATATTGTACTGTTGAGGCTTTGACCGAGAACACAGATACCCTCTGCTGTTGGTATGTCTATGTCATGATCTTCAAAGTTTGGATTAACTTCAAGCACCTGTACGCGTGCATAATGATGTGGGATTTCTTTACCGTCAAACAATCCACCACCGGGAATCGCAAGTCCCGGGGCAACCTGCTTTGTCTTGCTAGCTCTGCCAACCGGAATGTGCAATGTGCAAGGAGTAGTGATGCATATTGAATCAACTGGGTATGGTTGTGCCGTCGTGGAGGCAACACTGCTTGGAGAGAATGGTGAATTATTATCTCCTTGAGATAATTGCAACGGAGCGAATGGTGTACCGCTTGCTTGCTGCATATGAACTGCCGCATTAAAATAAGTATGAAATTTGTCCATAAAAACTTTCTCTGCTGCCTCTTGGAGATCCTCCTTGAAACGGCAGTGGCTCCTGTAGGTAGCTCTATCCCTCTCAAACCCATCCCTGATGCTCAACTTCGAGGAAACCGCTCTAACGCGACCCTCATGCTCTCTCGTCCCAAGGGCCGTACTTAGGACGTCTCTATCCCTGTTGGCTACGAAGTCTCCTTTCCTCTGAGCCTCGGAAAGGTTCGTTATCTTTTCACACACCACATTGGTTGCTTCCTTTGCAAAATGAAGTTTACCATCAATAATTTCAGGCTCCCTCGCTAGGAGCCACTGATAGCCACGCTCATCTAAGCCTTCAAAAGGGTCGGGTTGTCCGGCGGCTATTAATGCATCCCTAGTCCGCCGCCACTTTTCCTGCTTCCCTAGGTACCCACCCGGTCCGAGACGAGGTCTATGTACGTTTCTCTGCGAAAGTTCACTCTGTCTCTGGCTCAGGACTAAAGCTTCCGGAGTAGTCTTTTGCCTGACAAACTCGTTCCATTGGACTTCGGTGACCATTCCATATTTCTTTTTTACTTCATCATATGTTGCACCCTTCTTAACAAAGTCCCTATTCAACTCACCCTTCCATCGGCGGAAACTTTCGCCGAGTGCCTTCCTAGCATAATGATGTATCTTTTCTCTGGTTGTTTTGGACTGAGGCAGCAGAAAAGTTTGCTTCAACTTGGCCCACATTTCGCCCTTTAGCCCCTCAGGAACTTGGAACCAATCAAGGATGGTTGGATCCACGGCATACTCTGTTCGTATTAATGCTCCTATGGCCTTCTGGAACTTCGTACGAACCAAAGGAGGATCCACGGGCTCTCCGGATGGGCTAATACCCTCGACTGACCATTGGCCTTTGGGGTATTTGTTTCTTCCTCGTTCACCTCGCTTTCTTTTATCTTGACTCTCAGAGGTCGTCGTCATCGCAATTTCAGGACCTGAGGTGCCACAATCTTCAATTTCTTCTTCTGGGGGGGTACGAGGTCGGCGGCGCCGCTTCCTCGTGCTAGGTTGAGGGATCTATATGAACCATAGGTAAAACAATTCTAGATCATTTCCAATAATATGAATAGACCTCACTGACACTGCAAATGGTTTAGCATTACCTCCGGAACATAATCAGGATTAGTGTCCATCCGTGGTCTCGGGGGCACGGGATGTGGATCTATTGGATCTTGCCAAACACCATCTACGAACGCCCCGAGTCCTACCTGCAGTCCATCCTCACCACTCGCGTCATCTTCATTTTCATCTTCAAAGACCATCTGGTCTGCAATATTGTTTACTTCTTCACGTTGGGACAAGATATACTCGTCTTCGTTCACAGCGTCCCTTTCGTGTATAAATGGCGAACCACTACGACGATCCATCTGATTAACCAAATCATAAGCTAAGTTTAAATCTAAATCTAAATTGAAATTGAAATTCAAATCTAAATGTAAATTGAAATTTAAATCTGAATTTATTGTTGCTCCATTAATTCAAATGTACATCTACATTGAAAAAATGGTCTCACTATTTTGTCTTACTATTGTTTAACATATCCCAATTTGCATTGCACTCTAAATTGAAATGTGTCATCTACATTGAAATCTAAATCTAAATTCAAATCTAAATCTAAATCTAAATCTAAATCTAAATTTATATCTAAATCTAAATCTAAATTGAAATCTAAATCTAAATCTAAATTGAAATTTAAATCTAAATAAAAAAAAGCTGACGTCAGCCATCATATGGCTGAAGTCAGCTTGTCATCAAGCTTCCAACCGGGGAGGCGGCACCGGGGGAGGAGGCCGCGCCAGGGAGGCCGCGCCGAGGGAGGCCACGCGGCGGAGAGGAGGCGGCGCCGGGGGAGGCCGGCGTCGGGGAGGGCGCGCCGGGGAGGCCGCGCGGCGGCGCGGAGGCGGCGCCGGGGGAGGCCGGCGTCGGAGAGGCCGCGCCGGTGTCGTTGAGGCCGCGCGGGGGAGAGGAGGCCGCTCCGGCGTCGGGGAGGCCGCGCGGCGGCGGGGAGGGGGCGGCCGAGTCGACGGCGGGCGGTGCGGCGGCGGAGTGGATGGCGGACGGTGCGGCGGCGGCAGAGTGGACGGCGGACGGGCATGCGGCAGCGGAGAGGGGGCGGCGGACTCGACGGCGGAGAGGCCGGCGGCGGCGGCGAAATTGGGCAGCCTGACGGCGTCGTCGTCGCGCGAACTGGAGAATTTGGCTAAGTGTTCCGTCTCCCGCGCATATATAGGCAGGCATTTGTAGGTGCGGGTGGCCGTGTCACCCGCACCTGAAAACCATTTCCAGGTGCGGGTAACGTCACCGCCCGCACCTAGAAAGGATTTCCAGGTGCGGGTGACAAGGAGGCCCGCACCTAGAAATGCATTTCCAGGTGCGGGTGGACTTGTGGCCCGCACCTAGAAAAGCATTTCCAGGTGCGGGCGTACTTGTGGCCCGCACCTAGAAAGATTTTCTCATTTTCTGAATTTTGTGTTCTAATTAATATTTAACGTATTAAATAACCTCAAATGAAAATTTAGTGAACTACAAAGTTTGGTATATATTTTGTATTCATCTGAGATGCATGTCAAAAATTTGTGTTCAAATAGTACGTCCACAAATGTAGTAATAATTCATTACACATGTCTCGCTTTTACTGAAAGAACCACTAAAGCCATTGTATTTTTAATAATTCCACTAAATCCATTGTATTTTTAATAATTCCACTAAATAATTTATATTTGATTTATTAAGAAATCCACTAAATGCATCTTATTCACTAAGAAATCCAGTAAGTAACTGCATGACATGAGATAATTGTATTCAAAGTACATTAGTTCAAATGCAAATTACAAAAGAAGCACAAACTAAAAGTACTTTAATACATCAATACTTAAAAGGATAACAACAACACATGATTAATACATCAGTACTTTAGTCTTAGCAAAAACTAAAAGTTCAAATCCATACAATTAAAAGGGTACAAATATCATACTTAATTAAAATCTAGGATCATTCACATCATGACCGTGAATCATCGTGAGGTACAAAGTATGATTAATATCGATGATGTTGATTCCTAAGAACCTATCCACATAATCCAGTGCATATATGTATGCACTATCTCTGGCCATGTAGGGCGCCATGAATATCTCTCCAAATATTTGCAGCGAATTCGTAGATGATGATAGGGTAATGCCAGCTTGCCAACCGCTACGTACTGGACATGGGTGCGGTGTTGTGAATGTCCATCCAATGTTATCCAATACTTGACGTAATACCTCATGCATACCTTGATCAGCGTGCATGAAACTGTTATAAAATGCGTCCTGATTCAATTGGCAAGCAAAACATAACGTGTAAGTACAAGGTTCTTAAAAAACAAATTCCAAAAATAAAGAGTAAGTTTTAGTTACATACAATAGACGATGCATACGATGGTGATATCCGTTTAGGCATTTCAGTGACGGCCATGTTGTTATGTTCTGAGGCTTTAATCTTGAAGTAACTATAGTCTGGGAATACATGTCTTGTTTGAGCTTCTATTTCGATAAGTGCCTTCCTCACGGCATCAGAAGCGGCAACATGTGGTTGTATTGCAGCAAAAGAATTGATATGGATAATAACTGTATCACCAAGTGTTTGCTCTCGCATGCCCGCAATATTAATTGATAGAGAAACAATAAACCTTCCTCGTGATGAAGTCGTTTGTTCATGTCTCACCATTGGAGCTTGTCCAGTCACAGAATATATAACTCGTTCCAACCATTGCATTAGTGAAACCAACTTCATAATTAACAATGCAAATAATACACATTATTATCATTGTAAAAACAATGCCAAATTCAAAGAATTGAATATCTAAGTACATACCACATTTTGACGTAACTCGCGTTGGGTAATGGGCATGGGTTCTTGACCGACAGGGAAGGAAGCACCAACAGGTTGCCCTGGGGGTGGTGGCGGAGGGTCTGGGACTAGAGGGCCACTGCGAAAAGGATGACGACCACCTCCACGGCCGCCATCACGATTAAAAAAGGCAAACCGATCCATTGTTATCCCTAAAATATATAAGATATTTTATTTAAAATTTTCTACACAAACTTAAGTCTACCAAAAAATTGCTACACAATCTATTTCGAAATTGTACTCCCTTCTATATAATTTTAAAATGCACTAATCTAAGCTAACAATTTTTTTTAAAAAAAATCACTTACGAAGGTCGCTGTGCCAGGGAGGTGGCCGCGGGAGACGCCTGGGAGGGCGGCCGGGGACGGCGGAGAGGGGGCGGCGCGCGGCGGGGAGGAGGCCGCGCCGGCGCCGGGGACTCGCGCGTCGGGAAGGGGGCGGGGGCGGCGGCGGCGGGGCGGCGGCGGCGGGGCGGCGGCGGCGAATTTCGGCAGCCTGACGGCCCTCCTGTGCGGCGAGCTCGGCAAAATTGGCTAAGTGTTCGTCCCCATTGCATATATAGGCAGGCATTTCTAGGTGCGCGTGGGCCGCACCTAGAAATCATTTCCAGGTGCGGGTGGCCTTGTGGCCCGCACCTGAAAAAGTTTTCTTGGTGCGGGCGGCCTTGCTGCCCGTACCAAGAAAACGTTTTCCAGGTGCGGGTGATAAGGCCGCCCGCACCTAGAAAGCCTTTTCCAGGTGCGGGCCACAAGGCCACCCGCACCTAGAAAGATTTTCTCATTTTCTGAATTTTTTGTTCTAATTAATATTTAACGTATTAAATGACCTCAAATGAAAATTTAGTGAACTACAAAGTTTTATGTCTTGTTACCATCTACAAGTTTGGTATATATTTTGTATTCATCTGAGATGCATGTCAAAAATTTGTGTTCAAATAGTACATCCACAAATGTAGTAACAATTCATTACGCATGTCTCGCTTTTACTGAAAGAACCACTAAAGCCATTTTATTTTTAATAAAACCAATAAAGCCATTGTATTTTTAATAATTCCACTAAATCCATTGTATTTTTAATAATTCCACTAAATAATTTATATTTGATTTATTAAGAAATCCACTAAATGCATCTTATTCACTAAGAAATCCAGTAAGTAGCTGCATGACATGAGATAATTGTATTCAAAGTACATTAGTTCAAATGCAAATTACAAAATCCAATTAATTTAACTAGCTATATTATTATGCAGTAACAATTCTTGATTCTCCATCCTTCTGTGACCAGGGCTTTTCATCTTTCTTTATAGTAGCTTCTAGTCTCAACATCTTCTGTGGTAGATCTGTGAAAAGGCTCATGTCATTGCACTCATTATTGTACTCTTCAATGTCTTCGACTCCATCAACCCCTATCACTTCTTGTTTTCCAGGCACTACAACATGATGTGTTTTTTTTGCAGGGTCAACAACATACATGACTTGCCCAACCTGTGAACCAAGTACCCATGGGTCATCTTTGTGACCAACATTTTTGAGATCGACAATTGTGAGGCCGTAGCTGTCCACTTGAACACCTTTTGGGTGTTTAACCCAACGACACCGAAAAACAGGGAGTATAATATTGGATCCATAGTGCAGTTCCCATATATCATCTATGACACCATAATATGTAGTGCTTACCCCTTTGGAGTCAAAGCCATTGTTACAAACACCGCTGTTCTGAGACACAGTCTTCTTGTCCTTCGCGGAAGTATAGAAAAGATATCCATTAATATCATACCCTTGCCAGGAGGTGACCCGCGAAGAAGGGCCAGATGCCAATATTTTGATCGTTTGCTCTTCCACGGTGCCCCCATCTGCAAGATTTAGGTCCTTCAACCATGTTGTCAAATGACGCGTGTGCTCCCTCAAAATCCAATCTTCCGACCGGCCATTGCTTAGATCACGAATCAATTTCAAGTGTTGACTGACTAAAGGTGACATTATTGTTAGGTTTCGCATCGCACATCCATGGGCTTGTTTCACAGCTTCAAAGTCGGAATCAATGAAGGTTTTCCTCCCTGCAGTGCCGATCCCTTGCAACTTGCCCACAAATCGCGGTACCGGCAAACCAATTCGTACTTTATCCTTTAGGTAACCTAGGCAAGACTCGATGATTTCCTCTGTGTTGTATCCCTCTACCATGGATGCCTCGGGATAAGCATAATTCATAACAAACCGGTTGAGAATTGACATGAAACGCTCATAGGTCCACATTTTGTGTAGGTAAAGTGGACCCAAAGCGCGTATCTGATCGACCATGTGAATCATGAGATGTTCTGTAATATCGAAAAATCCTGGAGCGAAGCACATCTCCATCTGCACCATAGTCTCCGCAATAAATTCTTGGATATAGTTCAACTCATCTTCATCGATAACCTTTTGAGAAATTTTGGTGAAGAAGTAACATAACCGAGTGATTAACATCTTCACATATACCGGTTTAATCGCTCTAATTGCAATTGCCAGGAAGATAGTAAGCATCACATGAGCATCATGACAGTTCCAACCTGATAGCGAGAGATCTTTCATTGAGACTAGTTTTCTAATGTTCGATGAGAATCGGCTTGGTACCTTAATCCCCCGTAACGATTCACAAACTGCCTTCTTCTCAGCTAGTGTCAAATTGTAGCTCGCAGGTGGTAGTTCGTATCTTCCATTACCCTTATCGATAGGGTGAAGATCTTCTCTGATATCCATTGCTACAAAATCTTGTCGTGACTTTAAGGTATCCTTTGTGTTGGCTGATGTTTCGAGCGGGAGACCAATTGTGTTACCAAACACATTCTTCTTCAGGTGCATACCATCGATGGCATGACGGACCTCGAGGTCCGGCCAGTACGACAAGTACTTGTAGAAGACCGACATCTTCTTGAATGGCACACCTTCAATAGGTGCCTTATCTCTGTTCCTCTTCTTCCCTTGTTTTGTCATCTTCCCATAAGGCACTTGGATGGCCCTGACCATGTTCAAAATTTGGTGTCCATCTTTTTTTGCAGCCACAGATCCTATGTTGGCCTTGTCACTAAAATAGTTATAGAACTTTTTACTTGGAAATCTGTGCCCTTCCACCAAGAAGCGCCTATACCCAAGGTAACCTACCTTTCTAGAACCATCTAGGAAAGTCCATACGGTGTCACCAATGCAAACCGCGCATCCCGTCTTACCTTTCACCTGTCCCGACAACACAAACAACGCTTGATAATCGTTGATGGTGACAAAGATAATTGGTCTTAGAGTAAATTCCTTCCTTATGAAACTGTCCATGATTTTGATACCCTGCTTCCATAAAGTTTCCATCTCTTGCATCAAAGGCTCAAGGAAAACATCGATATCAATACCAGGAGCCTTTGGTCCTTGGATCATGGTGGATAGCAAAAGGTACTTTCTCTCTTGGCACAACCATGTTGGCAAGTTGTACATTGTCAAAATCACTGGCCATGTGCTATGAATGCTGGTCCTTTCACCGAACGGATTCATTCCGTCAGTACTTAGCCCAAATCGAATGTTTCTTGGTTCCTCTCCTAATTCTGGATACTTCTGATCGAGCTTCTTCCACTGCTTAGCATCAGATGGATGTCGAAGCTTCCCGTCACCCTTCTTGCGCTTATCTGAAGCCCACCATGTCATCGGTTCAGCGTCCTTCGGGTTTGAGAACAAACGCCTAAGGCGATCCGGAACAGGGAGGTACCACATGACCAAGGCAGGAATTTTGCCGGTTTTTTCAGAACCACCTATAGTCTTGTCTTCTTGCTCAGCAGCATCATTAATTGATGCACCCTTCCTGCTCCGTTTACTCCCGACAGTTATGCCATCTTCAGCACATGACCTGGTATTCTTTTTGTATCGACTAGCTGAACAAACAGGACATTTGTCCAAATCTTTGAAAGTATCCCCGCGGTACAAGATACAATGGTTTGGACATACATGAATTCTTTCGACGCCCATCGTGAAAGGACTCACAAGCTTCTTTGCTCGATATGTGTCGGTGGGCACTTTATTCGGTTTTGGAAGCAACCAACCCAACACACATAGCAGATCATTGAAACTCACATCGGACCAGCCGTGCTTGGCCTTCAGAATCAACATCTCAAGTACGAAATGAAGTACGGTCCAATGTTTTGGGCATCCCTTTGAACGCGGGTACACATTCTCCTCAGCTGCTTTCTTCACTATCTCGAACTTTTCTAACCCCTTTGCACTGCCAACCAATATTTCTTCCTTGGTGTTACGCAACAACTGGGTCAGGTAGTCACTGTCATTCAATTCGTCATCCTCGGTACTATCATAACCGTCATCATCATTGCCACCATCACCATCATCATCAAAACCAATATCATTAACACCATCAGAGCATTGACCATGATCACCATCATCATCGCCGCTACCCTCACCAGAAATATCATCAAACATGGCCCCAAAGTCACTATCATGCATGATTTCTTCGAGCGGATTCAGAGGAGGTGGTGCATTATTATTCCTTTTCTCACCATGAGATGTCCATATCATATAGTTTTCAACGAAACCATTCATCAGCACATGCGACCTTATCGAAATTGTTTCATTGATATTGAATACCCTTATGTTTTTGCATTTTTTGCATGGACAAACCACCACCTTTTTCTTCTCAACCGCAGCATTAATCTCCGCGGCCTTAATAAACTTGTTAAGTTCTTCACGAAAATGTTCGCTCGTTCTTCGGGCTTCGTACATCCATGTCCTGTCCATGTCTCTGGAAAGAATCAGAGGACACGAGAAAATTAAATCCAGATTTCATAAACATAAAAGTTCATTTGATAATAATAATCTTATTATCCCCGTACCTAATAATAAATATCTAAGTCAATATATAATCACACTTGTTGTATTTAATAAAAACATACGAAATATAGATTTTTGCAAATTCATGAAACATACCATTCTTGTGGCATTATAGAAAAAAAATCAAATTGTCTTCTCTCTCCTCATATGAACCTAGGAAAATTCATCCTTCATGTATGATGGCTAAACAAAAAGTTGAACTCAAATTGACTAGATAATCTTGCTCTCCTACCTAAATAGCACAATTTGACCCAAGAGTTTGAGCTAAATGAGGTCCAAAAGCTCTAATCCACACCTATGGAGTTTTCTAGACCTAAATGCATCTCTATTGAGCCAAAAAACAATGAATAAAGCTTCAAAGAGACAAAGAAATGAGAATAACTAACCTCCTTTAGGCTCCAAGTCCAAGGAAAAAATTTTGAAACTCTCCCCCCCTCCTTTTTGTATTTTGGCGATTTTCGGACAGCAGCCCGAGGTATACTGTTCGGGCGTTGTTGCTGTCGGGAGGAAGAAGACGGGCTCGAGATTCCTTTTGTCGATTTTTTTCGGGTGCGGGTGACCACTTGAACCGCTCCTGAAAATGGTTTGCAGGAGCGGTTGACGGCGCAAGCCGCACCTGAAAAACCTTTTCAGGTGCGGGTGACGCCGTCGTCCGCACCTGAAAATTGGTGGCATTTTCAGGTGCGGATGACCGCGTCACCCGCACCTGAAAATGCCCGTTTTCAGGTGTGGGCCACGCCGTCACCCGCACCTGAAAATGGTTCACCATTTTCAGGTGCGGGTGACGCCGTGGCCCGCACCTAAAAACGTGTTAATAGGTGCGGGTTCGGTTGCTATAGTGTCACGACCATTTGTTGGAGCGGACGGCAATTCGACCCGCTCTTAAAAAAAATTGGAGGCGCTCTTACAAATGTTTTTTGTAGTAGTGATCCTAGATAATTTTATAAACTCTCACCTCCCACAAGTCTCTCATATGTGATGTAAGTGGAGCTATAGGTGTGGCTAGTGAAGTTAGCACAAGTGTTGTCAAGCTAAGAGAATCCTCTAGTGGTTGTTCACCTTCCAAGCCAATGATCATGAGAATTAACCATAATGTAGGGGTGTCAAGGATGAGAAGATTTAGATTGGTGGACATGTGCAAAGGGAAAAAGAATAATGACTTCAAGGCACTAATGATGTCCTCGATGTCGGATTGCACATGGTATGGAATAAGATTCGTTCCTAACATTGTGGCATCATTCTTTGCACTTCATTTGGTCTTCGCTTGACTTGTCATCCCTTACTTCACCTTTCTTGCCTTGCCTTGGATTTCCCTTCTTTACTTTTCCTTCTTTTTCTTCTCTCTTTTTTTCTTTTTTTTCTTGTGTGCGCACTACACACATTTTTTCTCTTTTTTTTCTTTCTTTCCACCTCTTTACCTTCTTCTCCCATGCTTTTCACTCAACTTTCGAACATGATCACAATCTGAATTTTAAATATAAACATGCCTAAAGATTGAACGAATCTTTGAATATAGGTTGTGTTCAAGGAGTAGGATGATAAAAAGATGTATACAGGTTTGGGTAAGGAATCCGGCGATGTACGGGGCATTTCAATATGAAATTCCCGTTACCAAATACACGAAGAGGCTAGCAACAAAAGGTATATATCAAGGACATGACCATTACTTGGAATTAGGCCTCCCAAGAGAGTAGAATCCTAACTTAACTCATCATACTAATCAACACTTATGGTGGAGCTTATGTATGAATGTAAAGGCCTTGTATAGGATAGATATCACTCTCAACTTGGAGAAAGAACTTGCTAACCTTCATAGCAAGGTGTTTTTTTCTTAATTTTCAGAAATAAAATCTCCAAAGTTTAGCAATACTAAGAGCATGGACAAAGAAAAGTCCTAGATTAAATTTTGAGTGTGGGTACTTTACAAAGGTAGGTTTCCACTAAGCACCACGTAAACAATTAATCAAAAAGCTCATGCTCAAATAAGAAAGATAAATTAAAGAATAACAAGAAAAGAAACACGAGACTTTGCATAAGACACTTTTTATTTCTTTCTTTTCTTCTTTCTTTTTTTCTTTGACTCAACGCTAATTTAAGACTCCTTCAAGCTAAAAAGATAAAACAAAGACTCATAAACTCTCACACTTGACTCAAAAATTAAAAACTAGACTCTCACACCACTTTAAGCAAAAATTTAAAAGGAAGGTAGCTAGCTCCCCCCCCCCACGCTTAGATCTTACGACGTCCTCGTCGTAACTTTACAAAAGGCACAAGGGGAGAGAACTTTCTAACTACAACACCTAGTGGTACTTTCCGCACGAGTTGCACCACTCCTTCTTCTTGAAATTTTTATTCATCCCGAAGAGCTTCCTTATGTTGCATGGTGTTGATGGTGTGGAAACACTCATCAAGGGATGAGAAGAGCTCCGCAATGGCGTTGCGGCATGCCGCGCAACACACATTGTGCTCTTCCTCCGGATCATCACCTCCATGGTCTCCACCATCCGGATCATTACCGCCGCCTGGGTTGCCGCCTTCGCCTTGCCCTTCCGGATGCTCCTCCGGCTCCTCCTTGGGCTCCTCCTCCCAAATGTAGAGATCGTTGTCGTCTCTACCGCCAGCTGCCCACGAGCTAGGGCTTCGATCATCGGAGTAATCACTATCTCCATAGAAATCCGCTGGCTCGTGGGTCTTCTCCTTGTAGTCCTTCCTCTTCTTCCCAAGGAGCCTCTCTAAGTGGCGAACGGGAGAAGCGGGCTTCTCCTTCTTCTCCTCAACCCAGGGATTTAAGCTGGCGACGCGCCCTCTTGGACTACGCCCTCCGCATTGAATCCTCGCGGTTCTCTTCACTTGCCTTGGGTTTTGGCACCTTGCACCGGCGAAGCTCCTCCATCGCCGGGGTTGGAGAGGGGAGGCATACTTCTTCTTCCATAGTCGCCTTCACCTCCTCCTTGCCTTTGGTGCTGCTCGAGGATGCCATGGGTGCTTGGGTGCTTTCGTGGAGGTTGGAGATTGCAATTGAGATGCAAACCTCGAGCTCCCCAGACATCCTTAAATATCCCTGGAAAGATTCGGCCGAAACCCTCCCTTACCTATTTTTGTCGACCCCAAAAAGGGAAGACAGGAAAAGGAAATGCACCGAACCATGTCCCAGAGAAAAACGAGTGAAAACGAGCGAAGGGGGGTAGTGGGCCGGTTGGCATGGGCCGGCCGGCCTACCCCTGTTTTGGGCCCCTGCGGCCCAACTTTCGCGGCCCTCGGTGTTTCGTGAATACTAGCCTAGGTGGTGGTAGGGTCCAACTAAAAATTATGAAAAGGACTCGAAATAAATATGAAAACAAAAAACAAAAACATATTCACAGAAAATGTACCTCGTTTTACGTCTTAGGCTTGACGCTCAGGCTCGTCCTCCATATGATATATATCAATGTAGTCAATGGCACGATGTCTTGTTCAAGAAAAACCTTTAACCGTTGACCATTAACCAGATATTGATCTCCTTTCACGTCCATGATTGTGACCGCTCCATTTGGCGAGACCGAGTGAACGATATACGGTCCATCCCATTTGCTCTTCCACTTTCCTTTCCCGAATATTTTGAATCTTGAATTGTAGAGGAGAACCTTGTCACCTTCTTTGAATTCCTTTGCTCGAAGCCTTTTATCATACCACCTCTTCATTCTTTCCTTGTAGATGGTTGCACTCTCATAAGCTTTGAGCCTCGTCTCTTCTAATTCACTTATTTGAATTTTCCGTTTGATTCCCGCGGCATCAAGGTCAAGATTCATCTCTTTGATTGCCCAATACGCTTTATGTTCCAACTCCAAAGGTAGATGACACGATTTTCCATAGACAAATTGATATGGTGTCATACCTATGAGTGTCTTGTATGCCGTTCGATATGCCCACAATGCTCCAACTAATTTCTTTGACCAATCTTTACCTCCCTTTTCAACGGTCTTGTTAAGAATGCTCTTGAGCTGCCTATTTCAAGTTTCCGCTTGACCATTGGTTTGTGGGTGGTAAGCTGTGGCCACTCTATGCTCGATCCCCAACTTGGACAAGCATTTTCTGAAGCTATCCCCCGTGAAGTGTGTTCCACCATCACTTATCAATACTCGTGGGACTCCATAGCTTGGGAATATAGTATTTTTGATCATGGATATGGATTCTTCCGTTGAAGCTCTTCGACAAGGGATAGCCTCCACCCATTTGGATACATAATCAACCATAACCAAAATATGCTCATATCCATTTGAACTAGTGAAAGGTCCCATGAAGTCAATCCCCCATACGTCGAATAGATCAATTTGCAAGTTGTAATTCAAGGGCATAGCATTTCTTTGATTTATATTCCCCGTTCTTTGACATTCCGGACAAGAAGCAACATACCTTTTCGAATCTTCATGCATCTCCGGCCAATAAAATCCACTAGCCCATACCTTTGCTTGAGTCCTAAAATGTCCATAGTGTCCTCCATATTCGCCTAAGTGACACTTCCTCAATATTTTGCCTCTTTCATCTCTTGGTATACACCTTCGTAAGACTCCATCCGCTCCAAGTCTAAAGAGGTAAGGTGCATCCCAATAATATTTTCGGCTCTCGGCGATCACTCTCCTTTGAGCGTTCCTATCCAAATGATCAAGTGGCATTTTTCGTATGGCTCGAATAATGTTGATCATCCAAGTATCTTTGTCAAGGATGTGATAGAGATGATCATCTCTCATCTTATCTTCAATAGGCTCTTTATCATCCTCACGATTCATCCTTGATAAATGGTCAGCCACAACATTTTCCACCCCCTTCTTGTCTCTAATTTCCACATCAAATTCTTGCAAGAGAAGGATCCATCGAATCAACCTTGGTTTGGCATCTTTTTTAGACAAGAGATACTTGATCGCGGCATGATCGGTGTAGACAATCACCTTAGAATTCACAATATACGATCTGAATTTTTCAAAGGCAAACACTACGGCGAGCAATTCCTTCTCCGTTGTTGCATAATTTAGTTGAGCTCCATTGAGGGTTTTGCTAGCATAGTAATAGCATGTACCTTGCCTTCTTTTCTTTGTCCCAACACCGCTCCAACGACATAGTCACTAGCGTCGCACATTATCTCGAAAGGTTGATTCCAATCGGGTGGTTGGATGATGGGTGCGGTTACAAGAGCTCTCTTCAATGTCCGGAATGCCGCCAAGCACTTCTCATTGAAATTGAATGGCACATCTTTTTGGAGAAGATTAGTCAATGGCTTGGTAATTTTTGAGAAATCCTTGATGAACCTTCTATAGAATCTCGCATGGCCTAAGAAACTCCTCAAAGATTTGACATCCGTTGGGGGTGGAAGTTTTTCAACTATTTCAACCTTAGCTTTGTCCACCTCAATCCCTCTCTCGGATATCACATATCCCAATACTATACCTTGTTTCACCATGAAGTGACATTTCTCCCAATTTAGCACCAAATCAACCTCCGAACATTTAGTGAGAACTTTATCCAAGTTTGCCAAGCAATCCGCAAAAGATTTACCATAGACGGAGAAATCATCCATAAATACCTCAACAATTTCCTCGATGAACTCCGAAAATACCGCCATCATACATCGTTGAAAAGAGGCTGGAGCATTGCATAAACCGAAAGGCATTCTTCTATACGCAAATGTTCCATAAGGGCATGTGAATGTTGTCTTATGCTGATCATCCGGGTGAATAGGTATTTGCATGAACCCTGAGTACCCATCAAGAAAGCAAAAATATGCATGATTTGGTAACCTCTCAAGCATCTCGTCGATGAACGGTAGGGGGAAGTGATCCTTCTTCGTTGCTTTATTCAATTTCTGATAGTCAATACACATCCTCCATCTGGTCACGGTTCTTTGCGGTATTAATTCATTCTTCTCATTTTTCACCACAGTCAAACCTCCTTTCTTAGGCACACAATGTACGGGGCTCACCCATTCTCTATGCGGCACCGGGTAGATGATTCCGGCGTCCAACAACTTGATAACCTCCTTCTTCACCACCTCTCGCATGGCATGGGTTAGCCTCCTTTGATGATCCACTACGGGCTTGCATTGATCCTCCATAGGTATGCGGTGAGTGCAAAATGCTGGGCTGAGTCCTTTAATGTCATTGATTGAATATCCCATCACTTTCTTGTGCTTCTTCAATAAATTCAGCAACATATCATTCTCCTCGGGACTCAATTCATCACTCACAATCACGGGATAAGTCTTGTCCGGCCCCAAAAATTCATATTTCAATCCTTTGGGCAATGGCTTAAGATCCACCTCCGGTGCTTGTGGTTCCTCATGTATAATTTCTCCAAGATCTTCAAATTTATCCTCCTCTAAGCTTCCGTCTTGCGGTTCTAGTCCTTTGGTTGCTTCCGCTAACTCTTCATCTAGCTCATCATTAGATTGATTCTCCATAGCTCTTTGTAGCGGATCCCTGAAAGTTTCAACAAAACGAAGGCTCCCTACCTCTTCGTCATCAAGAGGTAGAGGTGAGGCAATCCTAGAAGCGGGAAGAAAATTGTATGTGTGATTATTTCCATCAAGATTAATAGTTACTTTTCCTTTTCCGGCATCTAAAACGGCATTAACCAACTTGAGAAAAGGTCTACCAAGAATTACATGATCATTCTTATCATAGTAGACATCAACAATAAAGAAATCGGTTGGAATGCATTTTTCGGAAATTAAAACTTCTAGGTCACGAGCAATTCCTAGGGGTTTAACAATTCTACCATCTCCCATAATTAATTTAGTAGAGGTTAGAACTAGGTCAATGGTATGGTCATGAATTGCATCAAAAATCTTAGAAGACAAGACACTTACTTGTGCTCCAATGTCGCGTAACGCCTTGCAATTAATGTTGTTGACCTTGAAATCTATACGCGGCGATGTCTTCTCTTCTTCATCGGATCCTATGGCAAAAATTTCAGCTAGGTGGGCAAATGGTGACGCCTCGGGCTTGATTCCCATGATTCTTTTAGCTTCGGCCACATGGCCCGGATCAACTTCTTCTTCACTAAAGAGTTTTTGAAGGACCTCCCCGGTTGTCTCTATGTTGTATGAATGTTCCACTTGTTTTTCCGGCGGGAAGTCTATCTCCAAAGCTTTTGCCATCCCTTTTTGATTAGGGAACGGTCTCCTCTTGTCAAAGATTTCTCCAAAATCAAGTGGGATCCAATCCATTTGCTCAAACTCCCTTAGTGGCTTCACGCTTGACATAGTTCTTTCATTTTCTTTGCTTGTCTCGGCGTGATCACTCTCCAGGATAGTTCTAGTTTCCTCATGTTTGGCTTCTTCAACCTTTTCAAGGATTGGTTCCTCTTTCTTCTCTTCCGGAGCCGTATTTCTGAAAATTGCAGCAAGGGGTGCCACACTTGTGTCGCATTCCGGTTTTCCCGAAAGTCGTATTTCCCAATCTCTTCGCATGGCTGCCGCTTTACTTATTTTTTTGTAGAAGTTGGGCAGCTTTCGTGAGTGTTTTCTCCATGAGATCCCCGCCTGCACACATTTGAACGTATTCCATGCAACTAGGGGTTAGGGGAAAAAAGAATTTATGCAATAGTACGTCACCCGGAAATCCGAGTCTTGGTCCTTGTTCAACTAGTTTGTTGAATCGGTTCCATGCTTGATCAATCCCCTCTTCTTCTCCTTGCTTGAAAGTCATCACTTGCATCCTTATATGTTGAACCTTGGTTATAGGGAAGAACTTGGCACAAAATTTCTTTACCAATTGATCCCAATTTCCCTCGGCTTCAAATGACGCAAATGAATACCACTTTGTTGCATCATCGGCAAGTGAGTAGGGAAAAAGATTCCATTTAAACCAAGTGTCGGGAAGTCCCTCTTGTCGCACTGTATTGCACAA
The DNA here is from genome assembly GCA_036936925.1 of Cenchrus fungigraminus. Taxonomy (NCBI): domain Eukaryota; kingdom Viridiplantae; phylum Streptophyta; class Magnoliopsida; order Poales; family Poaceae; genus Cenchrus; species Cenchrus fungigraminus. Next base: position 126,862,643 of record CM072779.1, read on the forward strand.
TGTCATGAAGTGCTGAATATGTCTATATGGATTGTCCGTCTCTATCCCTCGGAATGGATTAGTTGCTGTCATCTTGATGATTTGAACTCTAATTTCGTACCTTGTCACCTCGAGAATCGAATCCGACTCTTGTACCTTGATGTCCTCACATCGAGGGCTAGCATAGTCTCTTAGTGATTTTTCCGGTTCCTCCAAAGGATTTCCAACGAGCGCCATCTAGACAATCAAAAACAAAAACAAAAGATGTGTGCTTTTCTAGAACACAAAGGTTAGATGTTAGTAATCAACAAAATTAATGAGAGATTAAACGAAGTAAACTGGCTTGCTCCCCGGCAACGGCGCCAGAAAAAGGGGCTTGTTGACGGTTCAAAACCGCGTTCAACTTCACCGCAAGTCCACGGAGTGACTTGGTGCCTTTTTCACCAAGGGAGGGGACCCCCTAGGTTCTTGTCAATCCACGGACCAAGGGAATTACTTGCGTTTAACCTAACACTAACTTAGTTGATTAGGGACTTTAAGATGTAGAGATTAATCTATAAAGTAAAGACACACTAACCCTAGATTATGTTAAAGAGAAAGACAAAGGTGTTCACGAGGATGAAAGACGTATGCCCATGGAGTCTAGGTACTTGAGATGCAATCACCCAAAACATGGTAAAACTCCGATCCAATCTATCTAAGGATGTGAACAAAGAGTTAAGCGTTTCCCTTCCCTCGTACTAGTCACTACGCGAAGGTAATCGTCTCTAACCCTAATGAACACAGTATGTTGACGTGATCTATGGGAGCAACCCCGATGGCAATGGTAGCAAACCTTAAACATTAAGCATCATCAACATGAAGGTATGATAGACAAGGATCCAAACAAAGAGTGGGTGACTACATGTCAAGATCCATTACAACTCCATGGACAAACGATTACTTTACCCCATCAAGATGCTAGGCATGGCACCGTTGATCATGGTGGATGCCTCCGATGGAGTCCGTCTCTCGGTGTCCTTCAACTCCGGCGGCGCCGTGGCAAGGCCCCGGCGTCCTCCTTCCTCGTGGTGGCCTCCGTTGACCTAGGTGATGATCCTCCTCGATCTTCACCCTCTCGATCAACCCTCTCCTTTGTGTTTGATCTCTCGAGGCTTCTCTGGTCGTCTTTCGCGAATGGCTCCCCATCTCCAACAATTAGGGTGCCGCGAATATATCACCGAAGAAAGGCGGCGCCGAACCGAGGAAGAGAGGGGGTGGGTCGGCCGGCCTAGGCCGGCCGGCCTGGCCCATCCTCAGCCCAGTTCGGCCTCGTCTTTTGCCACGTGTTGTTTCTTGCACTTTGGGGTTTTTCCTCCTTCGGATAGGGGCTTTGGACGTCATTATCTCCGTGACCAAGTCAAGGGGTGTTTATGCATGATCTTCTGGTCTTTTCATCTTGGTCCTCAGAGATTCTTCTTCGAAGCTCATTGGTCCTTGCCACCTTTGGAGTCAAGTTCACGCACGATCGGAGCCTCTTGATCATCATGTAAATCGTCCTCCGAACCGTATGTATTTCTCCTCATTTAGTGCATGAATTCCTGCGTAAACATTAAACTCCAAAACACACATCCAACGATGAACTTGTTATATCATTAGTATGCCTAGTGGCGGGTTAGTTCCAAAATGAAATCCAAACTGTAACATAACAAGTGTTCTTGGTTGACGGAAATCGACCGCCAACAGGCGTTGATGTTGCTGCTGTTGTTGTTGCTGCTGCGGCCGATTCCTTCCTCCCTAGAATTGCCCTCTCGGCCTCATCCCCTGATTCTGATAGTGCTGAAACGCTTGCGGTGGGGGCTGCGTTTGATGCAATGGCGGCGGGTGGGGTGGATTCGGGAAGAAGCCGTATGCATGGTTTTTATGGCGTCGCCTAGGCGTCGCCTAGGCATCGACTAGTCGTCCGAGCGGTTTTTGAACCACGTCGTCCGGTCCGCCTGGACCCACTCGAGTATGTCGTCCCCTGAAGGGCAAAAGTCGTCGCCTAGTCGTCCGCGGACGCCGCGTGGGGAAAAAATCAGCCGCGCGCGCAGGGAAGAAGCGCGGGGGACGATGCGTGCGTGCGGGAAACGAGAGGAAGCGGCGCGTGCGCGGGAAATCGCCCGCCTATACCCCGCGGGAGGCCGCGCAGTGCGCCAATTGAGAGACCAGAGGGAAAGAGAGGTGAGAGAAGAGTAGAGAGCAGCGGCGGCACCTGAATCCCCGGCGGCGCGCCGCTCCATCCAACCGCTCCCACCCCTTCTGCTGCTCCACGCCCACGGCCTCCATCGATTCGTGTCGTCGATTTTCTCCTCCGACCTCCGCTTCATCGATTCGTGCCGCAGATTTGTTCCTCCGACTTGCGCTCCGTCAATTCGCGCCGCTGATTCACTCCCCCGACCTCTGCTTCGTCGATTTGTGCTGCCGACGTCATCTCCTCCTCCGTCTCCCTGCCTGCCCCGTCCTGCCCTCGCGGCTAGTCAGGTATGTGTGTGTCTTCCTCTCCCGCTCTCTCCTCTACTCCTATCGTTGGTGGTCTGTGGATGGTGGTTGTGGCCTTGTGCTCTGCTCTCTACTTCTTTAAGTCCGAGCATACTGTGTGAATGTGTGCTTGTCTACATGATACTCCAATATTTGCCTAACTTTGGTTAGTTTATTGATGTGTGCCTTTGTGATATGTGCCTCTGTTTTGATTATTGTTTCTGCCATGATGCTTTTACTATTTTATTCTCTGAAGTCTGAAGTATGTGGTCATATGAGAGATTAGATTACTGGAGAAGTGTACATAGATTAGCAGTGCCTCTGTGCCTGTGATATGTGCATGTGACCATGTGTGTTGTGTTTTGTTTATTGATCTGTGGATGCTAGCTGTCTAGCTCATATTTTAACAATGTTGCCTGTGCCTATTTTAACAATGTATGTGTATGGCGTCGCCTCGCCGCGCGCCATACTCGCCTAGGCGTCTGGAAGGTGGTGGGTCGCCACGCCTCGCCTTACCGCCATAAGAACCATGGCCGTATGGTTGCGGGAAGAACGGAGGCGGGGAGGGTAAGGATTTGCAGGGAATTGGTACCCGTCTCCCCATGGCTCCCAGTCCGCGCCCGGATTCCTTGGCCTTCTCCCACCTCGACCGCACCCCGCCATCAGATCTTGGATGAAACTCTTCTTCTCCCCTTTCCCCCACACCTTTTCTGCGAAGTTGAGATTCACAGGTTCCTTCATCCACACATCCCTCTCACCTACGCGGAAGCAATCCGCCGCGGTGAAAGTTAGCTTCTCCCACTTTTCTCTCTCGATCCAGACCAGATCGCCCCTCTCCTTCTCCCCTCTCAGAACCCTAGCTCTCGGGTGGGGAATTGGGTCAGGGTCAGGGACGAACCAAAGTTGCCCAAAAAATTCCAGGATTGCCCCTCCATCCTCCTCCGGATCTGGGTTGTGGTTCTCCGCTTCGCTCCCCTCGACCCGCTTCCCCCTCGAAACTACTTTCGCCATCTGTCTCCTCCTGGGGCCCCTGCTTTTGGGCGGATTTGGATTTGGTTTCTCCCGCGCGAAGCTCTGGGAGCCTCGACTCGGCGATCCCCCCCCCCTCCGAGGACTGGAGCACTTCTAGATCTCAGGCCATCCCCGTCGGAGATCCTCGCGTTCCGATAGAGGCCGCCGAGCCGCCGTCGGCGGTGGCATTGGGGTCGCCCTGTCACCTCTCATTCAGATAGTAATACAATGAGAAGAAAAGGTTACTCCTAAACAACGGCCAGGTAACCACTAACCACATCACATGGCTCTGCAAACTGAAACTACGACACCTACACTACACCCCTGCACCAAAAAATGGAGTACTAAGTAGTTGAGCTTATTATCAACATTTAGTTGCATTCTAATGGAAGTTGGTCATCATTCAGTTGGGATTAATCGGCGGTGGCCAGCACGAAGTAGAGGATGCGCCGCAAGAGGTCGTCGGGGAGCTCAGACAGGCGATCAGCGGCCATCGCCGGCGACTCTTGCGGCGGAGGCCTGCGTGATGCAAGGGTGATAAATCGCAGATGCACAGCGCACTGCTTCTTTCTATTTGGCAGACGGGCGTCATCGTGATCAATCGGGCATCTGGGCTGGGTTGAGGCCCACCAGCAATAATCGGGTTGCGGCTTGCATATTGCTGTTTCAAAATTGAAAACGAAAAAGTATGTTTTACCTCCCTATACACGAAAATCAGGTGAACTGCCTCCCTCAACTTTCAAAACCGTACAATTTACCTCCCTACCCTAGCTATGAGCGGTTTTCAAAGGTGGCTACTGCCAAAGAAGGACGGGGCCGAGAGCATCGGCGACTTCCACTCGATCAGCCTGATACACGCGATCGCCAAAATCATTACGAAAATTCTAGCACTACGACAGGCACCACTTACAGACAAACTGATTTCCAACTGCCAGAGCGCCTGCATAAAAAGAAGAAGTATCCACGACAACTTCTTATACGTCCGCAACCTCACGCGAAAGTTTCACAGAAACAAGACACCAGCACTGCTTCTCAAGCTGGACATCTCAAAGGCATTTGACTCGGTGCGTTGGGACTACTTGATTTCTCTTATGGAGCGCAGGGGCTTCCCGTCGAGATGGATAGGCTGGGTGGCGGCTCTACTGTCATCATCCACCTCGAGAGTGCTTTTAAACGGGGTCCCACTGCACCCGATCCAACACGGCAGAGGCCTGCGCCAGGGGGACCCCCTCTCCCCCTTGCTCTTCATCCTTGCCTTCGACCCGCTCAACCGCCTACTGCAGGTCGGTCGCAACGGACAGGGGGCTCCTCAGTCCCCTAAGTGGTCGGACAACAAGATTCAGAATTTCCATGTATGCAGATGATGTGGTCATATTCCTAAAGCCTTCAATTGATGATGTGAATAACCTTAGAGAGCTCTTGTCAAATTTTGGCTTGGTGACCGGACTGCAAACTAATCTTCAAAAGACAACAGTCTCTGCGATCAGTTGTGATGAGATCAGCCTGGACGATGTCCTCAGGGGCCTACCCATCACCCGAGCGCACTTCCTGATCAAATACTTAGGGCTACCACTTTCAACGAGGCATCTGCGTAAAGTGGACTTCCAACCTCAGATTGACAAGGCAGCGAGCAAGCTCTCAGCTTGGTATGGCCGCAACCTCACGCAAGCAGGTCGAGACTGCCTCACCAAATCGGTACTTTCCTCGCAACCGGTATACGTACTCACAGTGATAAAGCCCCCCAAAGAGGTACTGGATGACATCGACAAAATTCGAAGACACTTCCTTTGGGCGGGGGACAAAGCGCTCTCGGGGGCCAAATGCAAGGTTAACTGGATCAGAACAACCCTTCCTAAAGAGTACGGCGGCCTAGGAGTACTTGACCTCAACAAATTTGCCACGGCCCTCAGGCTTCGGTGGCTTTGGCATGAGTGGACATCCCCTGATAAGACTTGGGTCGGCACGCAGATGCCCTGCACAGAGAAAGATAGGCTCCTCTTTGCAGCTTGCACAACGATCACGTTAGGAGACAGACAAAAGACAACTTTTTGGAACTCGGCCTGGTTAACTGGACAGCGACCGAAAGACATGGCACCCCTACTGTTCACGAAGACGCGGCACAAAAAACGGACTGTAGCGGAAGCTTTGCAGGGCAACAATTGGATCAGAGATCTCAACCTCTGGGAGGGGTTCACCACAGCGCACCTTATACAACTCATTAACCTTTGGTTGCTTGTTTCACCAACACAGCTGCATGGGGAGCAAGAGGACATCATCTCCTGGAACCTAACGCCACATCACACCTACACTGCTGCATCGGCCTACAAGACCCAGTTCATTGGCTGCATTAGAACGCCAAAGCTAGCAACAATTTGGAAAACTTGGGCCCCCCTTAAAGGAAAATTCTTCGATCGGCTGATTTTTCAAAACAGGGTGTGGACTTACGACAGGCTGGCGCGTAGAAACTGGGACCACAGTCCAACCTGCCCACTCTGCTGAACGACTATGGAAACAGCACACCATCTCATCTCCTCCTGCCGCTACTCAAGGAGACTATGGACCTTAGTGGCATAGTGGGTGGGCTGCAGACACCTTCACCCGAACGAATGGGCGTTTAGCGACTCGGTCCTGCAATGGTGGACCAACATAACTAATGCACCTGACATACACCGACATGGCACGCGATCCCTAACTTTGCTTGTCTTGTGGGAGATATGGCTAGAGAGGAACGCCGGAGTTTTTAACCAAGTTGAGTCGTCCGTTCCGACAGTCTTCGCGAAAATCAAAAGTGAAACCTCTGCTTGGATCGCGGCAAGAGCGAAAGGGCTGGCGGCCCTGTCCGCGCATGTGTAATTAGTTGTAAACTTGTAAATTTTATAGTTTTTCTTTACCGGATCCCGGTTTTGTACCCTTCTTCTATAACAATGAAATAGACATGTTGTGCCCGTTCGTTAAAAAAAAGTTTTCAAAGGTGGTTGTGTCATTTTCAATTAAAAAAATCTTGTAAATACTTAATGAGATTATTAAACCACAAAAAATATCACTAGCAAATAAAAATATTCTTAAGCTTCTCAGTGCTTATTTATATTTCCGTAATTTTCTGCTTTGTTTCTAGATGAAGAAGCTGTTCCAGGGTTTCCTTTCACCAGCTGTTCCACAGATCGACAAAATTTCGCCAAAGCACCGTGAAAATTCAGTTTTCTTGAACCATAATTGCCACCAAAACACGCATTCATTCTTACACATAAGATGAAATGAGACTAGAATGGCACAGTTTAACAAAGTGCCGCATTCTCTAATGGCAAAATTGAAAATAATTCTCAGTGCTTATTTATATTTCTGTATTTTTCTGCTTTGTTTCTAGATGATGAAGCTATTCCAGGATTTCCTTTCACCCAATTCAATCGCCTCTGTAGATTTGGCACTCAATTCGTGACCTCTTCAAAAATTGACATCCGGAACACGAATTTCTTCGAAACAAGGGACTCTCCTCTGTTTCTCTCCTCAACCCATGGTGAAACGACGCTAGTGCCCTCTTCTTCCAAATTTCTCCTCTCCCGCGAGGCATTCCGGCGGCAGGGCCACGATGCGGCGGCTCGGTCGGCGGGCAGCAGAGACGATACCTCGGTGAGCGGCGGCACGATGTGCGCAGCCCGCCAGTAGGTCCTGCACCTCCCTTGCAACGTGTAGGCATCCAGTGTCGGCGTCCTGGTGAGGCGCAACGCGGAAGTGAATATTGCTCACAAATCCAATTGGCCATCTAGGAATTGAAATTGAAATTGCTCGGAAGAAATTGCTCATTCAGAGCTCAGAAATCCAATCCGAACCTCAGAAATCCTATCGATCTATTACTGCATGGTGCCCGTCCGGAGTTAGGCCTTGCGGGTCGCAAGGACGGCAGCGTCACATCTCCGCAGGCATCCCGTGTCGCGTGGCCTTGCGAGCAGCGGTGCACGGCGTGCCTTTCCAGTCCAGCGCGGCCGAGCTCACTGCGGCTGGAGCTCGTCGGAGCGGAGCTAGCCGCGGCTGAGCTCACTGGGGAGGAGAACCGAAGGAGGAAGAAGATAAGGGTAATATAGTCATTTCACCAGGGGTTTAGAAGAGAAACAGAGAGTCCCTTGTTTTAAAGAAATTCATGTTTCGAGTGTCAGTTTTTGAAGAGGTCACCAATTAGGTATCAAATCTAGAGACAATCGAATTGAGTGTCAAATTTCCAAATTTCTCTTCACCAGCTGTCCCACAGATCGACAAAATTTCGCCAAAGCACCGGAAAATTCAGTTTTCCTGAACCATAATTGCCACCGAAACACGCATTCATTCCACATACGATGAGATGAGACTAGAATGGCACAGTTTAACAAATTGCCCCATTCTCTAATGGCGTTGCAATACATTACAACAGATTTTTAAGTGTCCTTCAGTCTTGACGCCAACCTCCAAATTTGTGGGGCCGTGACTATTTGAATCTGTTCTCTAATGGCGTTGCAATACATTACAATTACAACAGATTTTTAAGTGTCCTTCAGTCTTGACACCAACCTCCAAATTTGTGGGGCCGTGACTATTTGAATCTGTCAGCAGGTGGTTCTGAAACTGATTCGCCAAACATTGGAACCCGCCCGAGATTTGCAATTGATCCTCTGCATTCACAAGTGCAGCACCAGTTGAAAGCAGTACAATCAAAGAAACGGTAACTGATCTCACATGACTGCACTTGCAAATATGTGAAATCAAGGGAAGAAAAAGGCAAAAAGCCATGCGATCAAACATTTGGTATCAATTTAATCTACTGGATATCAAGAGGTAATTCCTCTTTCCGGATGAACCAAGTGATGCATAGAGGGTCATTGTAATCCTTGATCAAGAATAAAACCATAAATTTGCACTGCATTGATTTTAATGATTTCCCTGCAAAGTGAAGACTAACAATGTGACTTCACACCTGAGAACATGAAAGACTTAGCCATCAGATGGTAACTGCTGCTCCTCCTCAAGCTCCATTTTACATATCAAGCATTCCCTCTCGAAGATGAGGAATTCCTGGCAAACATTGAAAATCAATTTCATGAATGTCATAAAAAAAACTAAGAACTTCATGGACAAACAAAATAAAGGTCACATAAGTAAACCTGCAACTGCTGCTGGCTGAACAAATGCATCATTCCAAATTCAGACGAACCAACTAACTCAATAAGTTTATCATAATCATCTAGAGAATCACCTGCTGCCGAAAGTGAAATACATGCCTGCAAAATGTGAGCAACCAAGATTAATGTATCTACTAATGAAAGCACAGCAGAAACCATTTTGTAATGAAATGCAGTAGCATGTCGAATTGATTTGCTAGGTCACCTGCATGGATCGTAGAATTGTTTCAGGTAGGCAGCATCTTCGACACAGCCCTCGAATTATGTAAGCAGCAGTGCTTTCTACAGAGCCATTCCCATCAGAGTACCAAGCATCCAGCCGTGAAATGGCCATTGAAACTCCAGGTTGGAATCGACTGAGTTCACCTGCCATAACTAATCATTTACAACCGTTGCGCAAAACATTTTGAATCACGGTCCCACTTTTAAAGAAAGATACCTTTAAAGCCAGCTGCCATGATTGCAGCAAGAAGACCTCCATCGTTGGCTTCATGAAGCCCATATCCATCACCTTCTGCTGCTAGGCAGCTTAGAGCAACGTCAATACAGCAAGGGTCTCTAGACGAGACCTGAATATCCACCTGGTCAATGGGTTATACTTTCAGAACAAAAATTACTGGAAGCTGAAAGTCAAAGTTGTCCTCAACAGTTCATATTGTGCACTATAGCTACTTAGATTCACGGACAAGCAACAAGCCCGGTTGCACTTATTTGTGCTGGAAGCACAAAATCTGGAGGAAAAGGACTTAACCTTCAACTTGCGATGCAGCACATCCTCTTCACTGGCAGTTGAATACAGTGCACTAGTCAAAGCTGTGCATGATGTTGCATCTGGTAACATGCATTCTCCAGAAGGTAGGCAGAGCATTGCAGATGCATGCAACTCAAGGAAAATAGGATCTGAGGATTCAAATGGACTGCTCTCGATAGCATCCAACCACGGTCTTTCATCCTCTGATTTCAACAGATAAAAACATCAAAAACAAGGAAAAAGTTAAATACTTACATATACTATCAGAAATTGCAGCACAGGAAACATATTTTCGTACTGATACACCATATAATACAACCATTTATGAACTTACTCTTTAATAACAAGAATGCCAACTCCAGTGTTTCTTTTGCTGCAGCAACAGCTTGATCATTTTCCTCTGCTGAAAGCATTTCAGGAGAAACAGCAGCATTCTGCATCTCAACTTTAAGCCAGTTCCGATAAGTCGCATCAAGGGAGTAATATTCATGCTGTTCAACCATACAAAAGCAAATATTTTGGTCAAGACTCACGTTATACATAGAAATAAAATGTCCGTCATAGAGATAAGATGCACATCAATATGTAAAAAGAATCGTACCCAATCTTCAAACTCCTGTAAGTTATCAGATACCTCCTGATCTTCCAGTGAAAATAAATTTTCCTTTTGCTTTAATGGTTCAGCCAGGATGGCAAGCAACTTGTGTGGCCCTGCTGGTAGTTCAGGGACTCTCCTCATTGATATCAAGGAAAACTCTCTGAATAGTGTGTTGCTGATCGATAAAGAAATCAAACATAAGTTCCATGGTAACAAAGTTTTAGAAAAGAAAATGAAACTATTCCACATAAACATCGGCAAAATGAACATAGTGATGCCATGAGAAAGAAAGAGAGAAGATTTCAAGTTTCTCTTGCACAAAAACGAATTTGGTTACCTATGCATCAATGCCCGAATCAGAAGCTTCCCAGTGATCATTTGAAAGTCTGGAATCGAGGGTGGTGGTGTGAAGCAAAGCCACTGAATAACCATTGCCTTTCGAAGTGACTGCAAGTGATGTTGATATGCAACATCAGAGAAATCCTCATCATATTTACTGGGTTTTGTTTGTCGCGATCTTGAAAGCACCCTGCATTGAACTTAAAATGTTGTTAGAACATATCTACAAAATGATCAAGAAACCTTGGTGAATTTCATTGCAACATACATCCCCAGGAACAACAAACCTCTCAATGATCTCTTCAAAACAAGCCTTGGATGCATCTCCAGATGAGAACGGCAGATACTCCACAGCAGAGAGGAAGAGTTTGTACATAGTATGCAAACTGTTGCCAGAATACAAAATGTTAGCTTTGTACAATGAATTCATTGAAAGTCGCTGAACTCTAATAAAAGTAACATGTCCATGATCGTCTGCCAACGAACAACCAACAATAATAATGATATACACTTATACTAAACTGCAGACAATTAGACAGACAAACATATGATAACAATACCTGCTATTTAACCTTAATTCCATCATTTCCACAAACAAATTAATGCAAAGGTCACGTTGAAGCTGAGAAGCGTATACTCCAACCAACTCCTCTTGGTCCGCTGAGAACAAATATCTCACATACCTGAAGTCATTGAATTTTTCCTGTTATGATGATAAACCAAACTTAAACAAGAAGGTGCACAAAACATCTGGATTACAGGAGAATGTAGGATTCAACAAAATAAATAAAAATGATAAGTTTAACATTAATATAAGACAACAGCAGAATAAGGAGTAGGCCCTTGATAGATCTGTAGAAAAATTCATGCTACTTATGCAACTGTCTTACGGAAATTATTATATTATACTATCATCAAGCACAACCGGCATTTGGAATCACCAAAAGAGGATATGAAGGACCAGCAATACTTGGGACCAAGAAAAGAAAAGAAGAGAAATAATTTTTTGTAGTTCTGCACTCGTAGTAAATTCACATTGCATCATTTGGTGCAGAGCTGGAGCCCATGAGATTCTGTCAAGGTCGCTTAACCTGGACTTAATCGAAATACCTAGTCGTTTTAATTTTCTGTGAGTGGCTTGCATGTAATTGCTTTAGATGTGTATATGAGTGGATGTGGGTTTGTTTTCCTTGAAGAGATCCTTGTGAGCCCTTCTTTGTATGTTATTCTCTTCTTAATGAAATGAAACACGGCTCAACTTTGCTTTCAAGGGGAAGAAAAGAAGTGAAAGAAAAATGGGGCTCACACCAAGATCAGTACTTCATCAATGATAATACTTACATGTTGATGATGAGGTCACCAACAGTAACCAGCTTTTCCTCCAACTCATCTTCCATTTCATCACTGATGAAAATGTATCTCAGTACAAGAACAACATGTGCCCCGAAACGTATCATCTCTGGGTCATCAAGGTGCCTAAATAAACAGAGGTTATTCAAAAGTGCTGCAATAAACAGATTAAGTATTTCAGGTCATCACATACGAAGTCCCAAAGACCCTACCTTGCAATATGTTGGTCCTCTTCGGCGGGGGACAACCATGACCATAGAAGGTCAAGAAGATGAGATATATTCCCGCTCATGAGATTCATCTGCAATTAGAAGCCTAGGGGGTTGAAGGTTCAATTGGATAATGGTTTATCAATTTTTAGAAGGCTTTCAGTGAAATATGGTTTCCTAAAGTTACTGAGATAGAAAAGAATTGCAACCTACAAATTTCAAAGAGGGAAAAGAGGCAACAAATACATTCAAATGCTCAGAACCACACATGTGGATATGTTTTAACGAGACCTATATAAATGTTGGTCAAAATGTGGCATCTTGTCAAAACAGCACATCATAATTAACCCAATTTCAATGATTTCATGTAGAACCCAATTTCAACGATTTCATGTAGAATATTTAATCTGGTTCGATTCAGTAAATCCAATAGGCAAGCTTATACAGAATGCATGACACATAAGAACACGGGTAGCTTCCATCTTTGGAAATAAATATTACCTCGATTTGTCGATGCTGCTCCCGGCATGCTCGAGATACAGTTTCATGAACAAGGTCACTGCATCACATGAGTGGAGCAATAATGTAAGTAGGTAAACACGGATGGTAAGTGCTAAATAATTTCAATACCTTGAGTGGAGTTTCTGCAGAAGCGCAGTTATATCACGAGGTAGTTGATCAAGAACATGGTACGGCCAACTTTCTGGACCAACAGAACTTTGGGCTCCATTCATATCATAATCGAGCTGTTTCTCATCTGGTCTACTGGGTTGGTACTGAGATAATTCTAGATCCACTTGAACATCCAGCCAGGATCTAGCCATTGCCCAACAAGCTGACTATGAATGAGAATGAAAAAGATGCATCACACACCAGTAGTCAAAGAAAAGGGTAACATTAAATCGAGAACATACCTCCCAGTCTGTACAGATTGGCAAGATACGCTTTAAGTTACTGCACTGTAAAGCATATACAGCCATCTCATAGCGGCCACCATCTTGTTCAGCAATTTTCTGAAATAGTACCATCAATGAGTGAGTGTACAAAAGCAGTAAAATTAAAGAATAAAGCAGAGCAGTTGTTTAACATCAACAGCACTACATAAAGAAAGAAGCATACTCTAGAACACAAGCAAAGTTCACCTCAGAAGCACAATATGACGCCCATTTCCAAAGACGCCATTGCCGCCCAATACCACTTTCACATTCAATGGCTTGTAGTGTTCTGGACTTTCCATTCTTGAGCAACGCGTCCAGGGAAGGAAACATATCTATGCCACCAAAAGGACAAAGTGTGGCAGCTCTCCATGCCTGAAAATATACTCAAGAGTCAAGGCATTTTCAATATAAGCAGAGATGGCACGTAACAAAAACAAAATAGTATACACTGACTGATCTACCTGGCCAGCAGAACGGCACAACTCAGATGCCTCTTCTAATCTTCCTGCTCTTAAAAGAGTCCAGATATCTTCTAGAAGCAATTCATCTTGCTTCTGCTCATAGACAAAGAAAAGGAAAAAATGTTATTACTAGAGCTGAGACGCTAAACAAGAATAATTTCAGAAAATAAGCAATATTTTTCTATATAGTGCTGTTAGGCCAATGTTTTTGCTTTAGTTCAGTGAATAAAGTTTAAAAAGATGATATCAACCTGGGATATCAAAGAAAGATTTTGCTAGTCAAACAAAGGATGGTTCCAGGAAGGTCAAATGAAACGAACCATAGTGCACATTTGCAACATTAGCATAAAAGATTATATGCAGCATGAAACATTGGCCCCTGCGAGAGGATCTTCACATTATATTTGGAATAGGTGGTAATATTCTACCTTGTCATCAGGGAGAAGTTGGGCTCCTTCACGAGTTGGAGCATCAAAATCCACATGCTTCACTATAGTAGAATCATTGTTGTTTCTTTTGAGGTACCTCTGTGTACGGTGCCAAACACCAGAACTTGGTAGATATGAACCAACATGAGACCCTCTCACCTACATGAGTGTATGACATCAATAAGCACAACCAATAACAATGTCATCTTAACAATTTGCTCCTGAATATAAAATGAGCAGCTAATGACTAATGCCAACAGGATAACCTCTAAATGGTAAATGATTAATTGATTAAGAAGGTCATGACTCATGAGTCAGCACAAATCATTATGAATAAGCCATGGATACATAATAGTTACATTGTACCTTGATATTTTAAATTCTAAAACTATATAAGACTCCATACGTGTAAATAGATATAGATTGCTACTCTCTTCACTCACTTCGCGTGAAAGTTTTAGGATTTATATTAGTGGAAGATTGATCTTGCTCCATTCAATGCCAATCATGTCATCATGTGTAATTACAGAATCCCACAAGGTATATCAAACAAAATGGGTGATGCTAAAGTAACTTTTTTCAACAAAAAAACAGGGCACTCTTACCTTTTTCTCCAAATCAAGAGCTTCAGAAGCAAGACCTTCAAGCCAAAGTACAATCCGCAGACACAGTTGTGCTGTAAGATCTGCTGCAACAAAGCGGCAAGCCTCCTGATGGGATGTAGTTGGTGACTGTTTGCAAATAAAGGCCAACAATTTAGATAAATATACACATCTGAGGACAAAAAAATGCAAAGAAAAAAGGACTTGAATCTATCAGTAGCTATAACTTATATGCATCTTACCACAAACAGCTCTCCTGAAAGCTCATCATTTCCTGTTATGAAGCAGATGAAATTTTCAAGAGGGTACAATAAAGTGGTTACTCAAAAATTATTCATTATAGTCCATGGTTCTCCAGATGAAACTGTTACCTTTGCCATAAAGGTACCAAAGAAGTGACCAGGAAGCAGCTTCATCAAGTAGAAGTTGTGCCTTTTGCTGCATAAGCTTATCTTCCACCACCCGAAGCTTTCCAGTAGAAGAAGATCTGAAATTTAAAAGAATTATATAGATATTACAAAGATAGTATCTAAGCTATACAGGCATCCAATCATCCCTTGACCTAGCAGCCTCATTCTTTAGTTGGAAAAGAAAAAATAGGAAAAGAGCTACAGTCAGTCAGTGACACACTATTCGACTTGGTTGTGAAGAAATGAACGGCAAATGTTTGCAGGGGAGGAGCATGGCACAAGCTTTGCTCAGAAGTAGGTGGTCAGCAATATTAGTATCTCTTGCCAACTCTTGATCAGAGATAAAAAAGCACCTGAAGCTGAAGCATCTCTAAGTAGCTTGCACAAAGAGAATGATGGACTTAAACTATATAGATCTTCATGTGATATGCTTACACATAAAGAGCCAACAGAAAAAAAAGGCTTTATATACATCATTGCCAGCAAGTTTTCTTCATGTTCCTAATTCACAATTGAGAAAGTTTGAACTGATTGACTGTTCGTTTGATAAATTTTCATGATGTGATCTGTAACTATAAAATTCAAAGAAACAAATGATCCTAGATCCTGTTTTCCTTGAATCTATTAAGTTTAGTTCATGAAAAAATATATATTAATCTCTTCTTAACAATAATGGGTTTAACTGGAAGAATACACGATTTCCTTTTGCAACCTAGGGGATCTGTTCACGTTAATTGTCAAGATTCAAAACTAAAGTACTTTAAGAAATGAGTAGTTTTAACCAATGTTGGAATGACAGGAACAACATTTAACTATGTAGCAGTGAAATTTAAGGCAAAGAGGCACTAAGAGTCTGGGAGGTAAAATACTTAAATCTAACAGCCGATATGATGTTTGCAGTGACAACCTGATCGACTCGGAAGCATTTCGACATGTCCTCTCAAACTGTAGAATTACATCTGGAAAGGGCATCAAACCTGCAACGAAAAAGAAAACACAATTAGTACTTCAAAATGAAATCAGCAATGAACTGGAAACTTAAAGGAAGTGAGGGGGGGGGGGGGGTCTTTTATGTCATATAAATCAAGATTCAAGAATATAGCTAAAACACACAAGTGTGCTAAATTCAGTTTGCTGGTCAGCGGAAAGGATGCAGGTCTCTAGTGGTTCTATTAATCATCAAACAACAGATAATTCCATAACATGTGCTACAATGCTCGAGACAAAAGGAGAACAATGACAAACAGAATTTAGCAACCACCCAGTAATAAACTACTATTTTGTGCTACTCGAAAATATGTGCAATCTATAGTCTACCTATTTAATTATTGGTCAAAGTCAAATGAAACAAGAAAAAAGAAACACTGGCATGCATCAGAAAGTATATCGGTTGACAACTGAAGTAAAACAGAGTATAAATAAATATTTTGAATTGAAATCATTATTTAACATGGGAGCCATCTGGGAAAAAGCCCATGCACAAAAGTAATAGCACATGCCATAGTAGCTGCTGCTACAAGAAGCTCACTAACCAAACCAGGTGTTCCACTAACCTTGAATCGCAGAATCAAGGAGAGATGCAAACATTGAAAAAGATGTTTCTCCTTCATGTTGCGTATACATATCGTCCTCCACCTTGACTTGTTTCAGTGTCTGCCTCACCGCTTGCCTCCCCGAACTGTAAGCTGCGTCCGAGGCAGAACCACCATCGAACGATGCCCTCCTTGTTGCCAAACTGAACATTCTCGATCCATCCAAGCCTTCAAAGTTGGAATAATCCTCAGCCTCCTGCTTGATGTCTTCAAGGAGCAAACCAGCATTAGGCCGCCTCGGGATGCTGCCTCCATCATATAACAGTCTTGCTTCAGAGGATTTGGAGAGTGAGCTCCCCAGCAGCGGCGAGACATTTGAAGAAGATAGCCTCTTCCTGTAAATTGCAAAGGAGAACAGCATGTTAACCTGGTGTAGCAACCAATCCAAGTTAAAGTACAATGTCATTGCAGATCTCACACTTAGGGCATTGTTACTCTCTCATGGCAATTTAGTTAAACTAAGTATTTCGACTATAGTGAAGGGAAAAATAGGAGCCAAAATAGGGCAGTGAACCTCCCAAGTAAAAGCCTTCTCTTGTACTAGAACATAATAAGTTTTTTTTTCTGAACTGGCAGTTCAAAGGAAAACCAGCTTCCACATTGTAAAATTATAAGCACAAAGGGTGGGTGGGTGATATTCGTGCTCTCCCAAATTACACAAACCAATGTAGTTCAAAAAATTACACGAACCCTAAGTTGAGCGCTTCCGTCACCAAGTAACTAGTGGGGTTGCCCCTGGGCGGCAATTTCTCTTCCTAGAAACCAAAAATGCTGAGCCTGGTATTGTTTTCACGAACCACAGCCAAAAGTCTTTCCAAAATGCAGCCGAGATGCCACGAAATAGACACTAAGCAGCGCGTGCCTCCACGCTGACATCACTAAACCAAGACGTTTTACCACAAGCGAAACCCTTTAACGCTCAAATTGGCCCGAACAATCCCCCGAGCACACCGCGACACCACCCGCACAGCAAATCAACCAACCTCCCCTCCTCCTCCCACCAATTTGAGGCTAACCATCGCCAACCGCAACTAACCCGAACCGAATCGCAGCATTAGGAACGCGAATGAAGCAGGGGGGAGATAGAAGGGGGGATAACCGCCTCACCTGTAGCGGCGGTACTCCTCCCGGCGGCCGGAGGACTCCGGGTCGAAGTAGCCCGGCAGCGGCGGCGGCCGCGACGAGGGCGGCGACGGCGAGGGGTCCACCTCCATGGCCGCGCGGGGCGGGCGGGCGGCCGAGCGGCGCTGGGGGGCGCGGCGGGTTATGCTAGGGTTTTGGACCGTCCCCCTCGCCGGAGTCAGTGTGGTCTGTGGTGTTGGTGTGGCTGCGCGCCGCGAGGGGGGAGCTCGAACGAATTCTTTTCCCAAAGGAAACGGAAAAAAAATAACTGCAGGGGAGTTTCCCCGTTTCGAACTGGGCTGGTTTTTCTGGGGCTTTCTGGGCTGCGCGTGTAGTAGGCCCAGGTTTTAGGGGCCTGATTTTTAATGTGCATTTATGGGCCAAGGAGTGAATTGCTGGACATTGTACATTGTGGTAATTGATTGATATCTTGTTGTGATTATCATGATGATTATTATATGGGCTCAGGAGTGAATTGTGGTACATCGTACATTGTAGTACTTATCGCTACTACATACATGTCACATTTCTTTTTTTCCAATCACAAAGTACTAACGCAGGTGCTCACATACACTTACGCACACTCGCTCTTACGAATACATGCATGCAATCTTATCTCTATAAGGACTTCTCGAGATTGACGAAATCATCACTCAAACATGCCACATTTCTTGAGACAGAGGGTTACACGTCATCGTGAGTCATACATACCCGAGCATGATGATCCCTATAGCTGGGTGTCTTGTACGTTTTTATTTGATCACGACCAAAACGCAACAAGAAGTTGGATATGCAGATGAAACTTTAAATCTTCAATGACGCTTACGTCAAGCACCAGGAAATGATTGGTGAGAACGAACCTCGTGCTTCCGATTCCGTTAGCATATCCATCTACATACACCGATCTATACGTCACGGTACATTCATCTGAGACAATTGACATGCGCAGCGTGTTTCTTTTTCTTTTTTTGGCGGGCGGACGTGTGCAGAGTTAGCCAGCTATGCAGAACGCCGTACCAGCGGCTACTGCAGCATGTAGCACATTGGGATGTGGTCGCCACTGGCCACACAAGATAAGCCCAGAGAGAGAGTGAGATCACGCCTTCGTTCATCTCCCTCCTGCATGGCATTGCATTGGTCTTGCAAGTATACCGATGCAGATGCAGAGAAGCTACCTGTCACACGCTGCAACTTGCCGCCAATGCATGCCGGCGGTATCAATAGTCCAATGATGAGGGGGAACTACGACCACATCACTGGTTGGCTAGTGGTACGGTAATTACCAGTACCAAGCTTTTTTTCTTTTTAGTCAGTCTCAGCGAGTTTTACTATTATTAAATAGAGATGTGTGCATCGTGCATTAATGAAGAGAGAGGTGAAATGAGTTTTATAAGAATGAAACTACTCTCTTCATATAGTTTGTAGATGTCGTTTAAGACATGATTGTGCATACCAAGATATGATTAATTAAGGGTTAGTTTTCTATGTTTACTCTTATTTAATAGCATGCGGTACACTGGACACTAATACAGTCGGTCCCTATTGGTTATTGTAACAGTTCTCAAGGCGGTTCAAGCTGTGGAGGCCCCTGCTCGAGTCCTTTTTTTCTGCATTCAGGGGGCAGTGGGAAGCGAGCAGTTTGCGCGCCTCGGCAGTCTACGAAGCAACAAGGGCAAATGAGTCCAAAAACCGCATGCAAGCGTCGGGCGACATCTATTGCCCAACTTGCTCTCTGACGCAGAACGACACTTAAAAGCTATACAGAGGGAGTATGTGTGCAAAGTGTGACAAAACCGTCCAAATTAATTTCGTCTTATTGCATAAACCATCTATTTTGGCTATTATGCAGTAGGAAGGACTTAGCTTGTCGATTCCGTTGAGTCAATAAGCCCAATCAATCATGAGTAAACTCGGAGCGCAACATTTGTACATCAAAACTCACTCGAATGCGAGTCCAGATATTACAATATCATACATTTATTACATCAAGTTCCATAAAGGTTATTTATTACAAAACCAAGTTCCATGCGGGAAAATAAATCGTTCAGAGTTTAAAAATACAGCTGAAATAAAAGACTAAACGTCGTAAGAGACATCATATAGGAGACCATCCATGATGTCACTAAGCACTGTCATCCTCTCACTCAACTTCCCAACCGGGTGGGAGCGAAAACAGAAACCCATCATCAACCACAACATTACCTGTAAACAACAACAACAACAACAATAACAACAACAACAATACTGAGTATACTAGACAAAGCAAGGCTTTTTGGCTAATGGTTTATTTTGATGAAAAGCAGCAAAGAGTAGGTCCTTACTTTCAAATTTTAGCTCAAATTCTAGTTGATTATCCATTTTTAAGTGAGCAACTACTGCAAGCAAAAGTTTTTTTAGAATTACACAGTACAACGCAGACGCTCACAACACGCACACACACTCACCCCTATGAACACACATACACAAGCCCTACCCCTATGAGCACCTACGAAGGACTGAGCATCGGCATATCTGGAGATTCCCGAAGTCACCACTGGCGCCTCGTCGTCGACGGGAACGTTGCTTACCACTTAATGCATAACGCAGAAAAATTCCGGAATAAATCCAGGAAAAGGTGCAAGCACCAGGATTGAACGCTAGTGGGTAGCGTCCCACTGGACCGTCCTACCATTGGACTACAAGCCCATTCGCTACTGCAAGCAAAAGTTGTGAAACACAATTAATCATACATCCATATTACTTCTCAATTCCATCATTAAAGAGGGAAATAGAGTGTATGGTTAAGCAGTCTCATATAGCTGCGAGAAATAGACGATCCGATCGATTTTATAACCTTGCAAGGTGAACCTAAGCACACATAGGAATACCCCAAGAATGATTACTAAAACCAAAGGGGAGTGAAGTATGCACCAACCAGACGGTTCCTATCCATCCTCGGTTCGGGATCAAAGTCCATAGTCTTTGGTACAAAGTTTGCCGGTCACGGTCTCACATACCGCCCAACCTCACTCTTGCACCACAATACTGTAGGTATGGGGAAAATTACTTTTCTCAAGATTAGTGGTAGTAAGTTCCCTTGCCACACCAATCAGGTACTAGACTAATCGCTCACATACCCGACACGTTCTTAGTACGTTGAAACACTTAACCAGTGACATCTACTGGCCGGAGCCGGTCCCATGCTCCAACCACTGAGTATATCAATTTAACCATTCTCATGATTCCAACATAAGAACCTATAGCTCGTGAGTGACGAACATCACTCGACTTTTACCGTATCCTTAAAGCATGGCGACTAGCGGCCTAACATACTAGTAAAAGAGCATAGGAACTTAGGATCATGCATCTATGGTTTTAAATCAACTCCTGAAACGCAAATGCACAAACATAGCATACATAGGTATACAAGTTAAAAACATTGGGTTATACTCCGGGGCTTGCCTTCACTAGCAAAGTCAGTGTGGAGATCCTCCGAACTTCGGTTTGGGTCTTGCTGCACTTCCACGGTGTTCACCTCTCCTTCAACTAGGCCTCCTTCAGGTTTCAGCACCAGCTCGTAGTTTTCGTCAGGAAGTTCTGCATGATATGCATATGCATAAACTTCAGTTATTCAAAATTAAGAAGGAAAAGCAATTCTGAATTTATGGATAAACATGGGGTGTAGTGATGGCCACATTCACCTTGATAAAGTTTTATTTAACTTTTCTTCACAAAAGAAAAGTGGATGTGTGTGAAACTGAGAGACATGGGTACCCATGGGTCCCCACCGACCAGGGTCTCAGCCGTCCCCGACAGGTGGGTCCAACCTACCAGACGACCCGCCGACCTGACATGCGGGCCCAAGGACGTAAAGATACTTAGTGTACAAGACAAGACAGTCCAGCTTGGATAAGCTTTCCCTATTGTAACCGACTAAGATATATGGAAACCAACTTGTAACCCAAGGTCGTCAGCCAATATAAGGCGGCCTAGGGTGCCCTCCTCGGGGGCAGATCTCTCTGGCATAATTCCACCACCAAACTGGACGTAGGGTTTTACTCTCCGGAGGCCCGAACCAGTATAAATCGCCGTGTTCCTCGTGTCTCGCCGAGATTTCCGTGTGCATCCCGTGCATATCCACCTACACTCTTAGATCCCGATCCTCTCCTTTAACCTGCAAACCTCTAGGGAAACCCCCTAGCGGATCTGTCCAGGTCTCACCCCCTGACAGTTGGCGCGCCAGGTAGGGGGGATCGGGAGCTCGCTGTGCAGCATGGTGGCCGGACCCAGCGTCATCTTCGGCGACGACACGGAGAACTCCCTCACGGCGCGCAGAAATTTTTTTGCGTCCACCCAACCGCCCGTATCTCGTGCTCCAATCGCGAGGTCGTCATGAGAAGTTCTTTGGAGACGAGATTCAATCTACTACGGGCGACCTCAGGGTGCGGTACCCTAGATGCAACATGCTGGCGGCGGTGTCAACACGTGAATTGCCCTTGGCCTTCACGCATGGGAGGCTCAGTTGCCCCTCGCACATCGGCACATATGCATCCAAGACGGATCAGCGTTCAACATCAACAATTCGCCGGCTTCTGGCTTCCCATCGAGCGTCGCCCAGCGTGACGTGTTGCCCGCGATGGCCACGCGTGCTGGCATGCAGCTCGAGCTCCGTGCCTACCTCGGACTCGCTGGCACGTTTGCAACGTAACCCCACGGGCTCTACGCCCGGGCGTACGATGCATCTACATGAAGAGCTGCTGCCGGCCAAGATCACATCTACGTCGTCTACATCATGCGTGCAAGCAGGACTCCATGTTCGTCACGTACGGAGTAGATGCGCATGAAAACAGGGATAATTTCTTTGTTATTATTTTTTCTCTCAAATCCGATCTCGAGTATTGTTTGATTCACTACTAGGGAAAGAGGCTTTCGTCCCAGGGCAAAAATGACATTAGTACCGGTTGTGTTTGCCCCCCGGTACTAATGTTGCAAGAACCGGTACTAATATGAACTAGGAAGAAAGAACCCCCGTCGCGGTCTCGTGAGGGCACATTAGTACCGGGTAGAAACTAGCCCCGGTACTAATGTGTCCGCATTAATACCGGGGCTAGTTCCCACCCGGTACTAATGTGACCTGGCCACATTAGTACCGGGTGGGAACTAGCCCCGGTATTAATGCGGACACATTAGTACCGGGGCTAGTTTCTACCCGGTACTAAAGGACTGCGCACTCCAACGCCGTCCGCGTCGCCGCTATCCTTTTATTTTTTCCCCTGCCGTCCACCCACTACCGCTCAGATCAGCTGCCTTATCTACTCGATCTCTCTAGCTCGTTCTCATCCCGTTCTTCTATCTCTTCTCCCCAATCTCTAACTTCCTCCTCTCTTCTCTTCTTCCAGGGACCAAATGTGGGCGGCCGGCGGGGAGGCAGACCGGGGACGCGCGGGCGCTCCGGCGAGGGCGCGCGCAGGCGCGGCTGCCTGCGGCGCGCGGCGCGGCGGCCTGCAACGCGCGGGCGCAGGGGCCTGCGGCCTGCGGCGCCCTGCGGCCTGTGGCGCACGGGCACGGGGGGCCTGCGGCCTGGCGCCCTGCGGCCTCGGCGCACGGGCGTGGGGGCCTGCGGCCTACGGCGCAGCGCCCTGGCCTCGGCGCACGGGCGCGGGGGCCTGCGGCCTGTGGCACGCGAGCGCGGGGGCCTGCGGCGCGGCGGCCAGCGGCCGGAGGGCGCGTGCTGTGTCGATCT
The DNA here is from genome assembly GCA_036936925.1 of Cenchrus fungigraminus. Lineage (NCBI taxonomy): Eukaryota > Viridiplantae > Streptophyta > Magnoliopsida > Poales > Poaceae > Cenchrus > Cenchrus fungigraminus. The sequence continues at coordinate 126,885,801 of CM072779.1, forward strand.
GTTGTTCTTCATCTATTTCTTGTGATGATTTCTGTTGCTCTTTGATCTAGATTTTTGTGATGAATGTGTCCTTGTGATGATTTTTGTGATGAATGTGTTCTTGTGATGAATGGATGTTGTAACATGTGTATGCGAATGATTCAATTGACGTTGTATGTTTGATCTAGATTTTTGTGATGAATGTGTCCTTGTGATTTATTGTTGAATCGATCTATATGTGTGATTGATTGAAGAACAGCAGTAGAAAATAAAGAAAAAGAGAAGAAAAAAAGGAAAAGGGAAAGAAAAGAAAAAAAGAAAAAAGGGGACGATAGACGGGGGACGGACGGGAGGAGGGGGTGACGGACGCAGACGGAACTAGGACATTAGTACCGGTTTTCCTACCCGGTACTAATGTGATTTAACATTAGTACCGGAAGAACAATACCGGTTTCAAAACCGGTACTAATGAGGGTTATAAACCGGTACAAATGTGCGTTTCTCTAGTAGTGATTGGCCGGAAGATTATCTTAATCTATTTTCTTTTCCTTGACGTGATGCATGCATCTACGTGATTTTTTCTTTTCCATGAGGCCAACGACGAATCGTACGTGGGCAGAAGATGCACGAAGGTATTGCTGCTCCTACGGCCGGTGTTACCAACCTCTACGGCGCCACCTCAAACATCGTATTCATCAACACCCTGCGACGTTGACCTCTTCAACGTCTCAATAGCTACGGCTTGCGTCATCGACTTTCACTCGACCTGCTACGTCATCACGCGCGTGCCGATGACCTCTTCGACGTCTTCACAGTTCGGCGCAGCTTCGGCTCTTCCGATCTTCAACGACTCATCGCCGACCTCTTCGGCGTCTCGAGCTCGCCACGTCGACCTCGGCCACGGCGACGCACAAGCTAAGTATTATTTTTTATTAAATATTTTACAGCTTCAATTTATTTCATCGACCTGTTTTATATGTTTTTCCTGCTTTATTTTCCCTCCCCCTTCGCTACGCTCGGGGGCTTGGTATAGCCGACCTCGATACGCTCGGGGGCTTGGCTTTGCCAATCTAAGGGTCGTCAGACCTGAGGGGTTTTGAATTTAACTTCTGTGCGTTCTCCCTTTAAATGCCTTTTGCTTGCTATGCGTATTCTTAAGTCGTGTGGTTGCGAGTGCTTGGGTCCAAGGCCCCCCTCCGCGCGCCGGCTGCACCTAAGCCTCCACGCTGAGCCGTGCAGTCGGTAAGTCATTCCTCCACTGAGTTGGGTTAGCGGAGGGGACACGTTTTGCAGCTTCATAGCTTTTTGAGTTTGCATAATTTGTGCCTGGCACGATAAGGGGAACGCTTTCTTAAACAAAATTGCAAGCATGTCTTAAGTTCAGGCTACATTTTCATTATATTTACGGATTGATACACCGACCTGGCGTTTATTTTGTTTCACAGGGCCAGCTCCTTGTCCAGCTTCCGGAGTACCTCTGACCTCTGGACGTGTCTCATGTTGCCTAAGCGGACCTCTCTGGCTCGCGGCAGGAGGCGACTCGGTGCTTCCATGACTCATCTAGCTTTCACACTCGGGGGCTCGTCGCCTTCTTCAAGGTCTTTGGACATCCTGGCGGCTCCGTCGTCGCCTTATTCAAGGTCTTTAGACCTCCCGGCGGCTCCGTCGTCGCCTTCTTCAAGGTCTTTGGACCTCCCGACGACTCTGTTGTTGCCTTCTTCAAGGTCTTCGGACCTCCCGGCGGCTCTGTCGTCGCCTTCTTCAAGGTCTTCGGACCTCTCGGCGGCTCCGTCATCGCCTTCTTCAAGGTCTTCGGACCTCCCGGCGGCTCTGTCGTCGCCTTCTTCAAGGTCTTCGGACCTCCCGGCGGCTCCATCGTCGCCTTCTTCAAGGTCTTTGGACCTCTCGGCGGCTCTGTCGTCGCCCACTTCAGGTCGCCAGACCTCCCGGCGTCTCCATCGTCGCGCACTTCAGGTCGCTTGACCTCCCAGCGTCTCTGTCGTCGCCCACTTCAGGTCGCTTGACCTCCCGGTGTCTCCGTCGTCGCCCACTTCAGGTCGCGTGACCTCCCGGCGTCTCCGTCGTCGCCCACTTCAGGTCGCCAGACCTCCCGGCGTCTCCGTCGTCGCCCACTTCAGGTCGCTTGACCTCCCGGTGTCTCCGTCGTCGCTCACTTCAGGTCGCCAGACCTCCCGGCGTCTCCGTCGTCACCCACTTCAGGTCGCCAGACCTCCCGGCGTCTTCGTCGTCGCCCACTTCAGGTCGCCAGACCTCCCGGCGTCTCCGCCGTCGCCCACTAGAGGTCGCTAGACCTCCCGGCGTCTCCGTCGTCGCCTACTTCAGGTCGCTTGACCTCCCGGCATCTCCGTCGTCGTCTACTTCAGGTCGCCAGACCTCCCGGCGTCTCCGTCGTCGCCCACTTGAGGTCGCCAGACCTCCCGGCGTCTCCGTCGTCGCCTACTTCAGGTCGCTTGACCTCCCGGCGTCTCCGTCGTCACCTACTTTAGGTCGCCAGACCTCCCGGTGTCTCCGTCGTCGCCCACTTCAGGTCGCCAGACCTCCCGGCGTCTCCGTCGTCGTCTACTTCAGGTCGCCAGACCTCCCGGCGTCTCTGTCGTTGCCCACTTGAGGTCGCCAGACCTCCCGGCGTCTTCGTCGTCGTCCACTTCAGGTCGCCAGACCTCCCGACGTCTCCGTCGTCCACTTCAGGTCGCCAGACCTCCCGGTGTCTCCATCGTTGACTACTCTAGGTCGCCAGATCTCGCTGCAGCTCTGACAGTCGGCGCGCCTTTCCCCTGCCTAACTACATCCTGGTGCTTTTGTCTCTTGCGAGTGGATTGTATGGCTCAATGGATAGAGCATCATGCTGACAACAGAAGGCCGTAGGTTCTCCTTTTTTCTTCTTCTTCGGAGCATCAAACCGGTCACTCTGGTCGCTTTACTGCTCGGGGGCTACTACACTAGTGCGTCTTGCGACGCCCTATCTCCTCAGCGTCGCATCGACCTACTGGGAGCCTGCTCCCACTACTTCTTTGCTCGACCTACCTACGGTGGGCATGGCGACCTTTCTGAAGGTCGCGGCGGTTACTTCGTTATACCTGATCCAGGTCAGGTCGGCGGCTCTTCAAGATCAACGCCTCATCTTCACTTCGACCTTCTGGCCCTTCATCCCAGGAGCTTGACGTTCAACTTCGTGCGCGCATCGGAGGAGTTCTTCTTTTTTGGATCCTCGTGCACCCTTCACGACCTCAACGGTGCCGCGCCTTCGCTTCGCTTCGACATGACCCTATCTCGGCCGCTACGCCTACACGTCGATCGGGGGCTTGAGAGACATGGGTACCAATGGGTCCCCACCGACCAGGGTCTCAGCCGTCCCCGACAGGTGGGTCCAACCTACCAGACGACCCGCCGACCTGACATGCGGGCCCAAGGACGTAAAGATACTTGGTGTACAAGACAAGACAGTCCAGCTTGGATAAGCTTTCCCTGTTGTAACCGACTAAGATAGATGGAAACCAACTTGTAGCCCAAGGTCGTCGGCCAATATAAGGCGGCCTAGGGTGCCCTCTCGGGGGCAGATCTCTCTGGCATAATTCCACCACCAAACTGGACGTATGGTTTTACTCTCCGGAGGCCCGAACCAGTATAAATCGCCGTGTTCCTCGTGTCTTGCCGAGATTTCCGTGTGCATCCCGTGCATAACCACCTGCGGTCTTAGATCCCGATCCTCTCCTTTAACCTGCAAACCTCTAGGGAAGCCCCCTAGCGGATCTGTCCAGGTCTCACCCCCTGACAGAAACTTTATTCTTGTTTGATGGTGATTGTGTACACATCTAAGATCATTAACATATTTTACTTCACCAAAGTAAGGGGTGCTGTTGAGGATGTATTTTGGTAAAGTTTACTCAATTAATTTAAGTTGCAACAAAGGTGCTCTTGGTTTTCTTTTCATTCCATTTAGAGAGCTTGATTTACTTCAAAATTAATTCTGGAAGATATATTCACATTCTGACTACAAGAAAAATCAGGCATGAACATGATATAACAACAAAGCTACTGCATAAATTTTAGATCATTTGGACAACTACAGTCATAAAAATTAACTGATGATTAAATCTAGCATGACAAGATTAATTTACCTAGAGAGATCTAGACATGCACTGAAGCTAAATTTTTGCATACATGAACATAAGAGTACAATTAGCTTATACATAATTTTTTAGATCAAGATCTTATGTATGACTAGCCATTTGAATTTATCTCAGTTTAAACACAATAAATAAACGACCATTGTAAACATGTCACGAGCAGTTCAACTATTTATTAGAGGTTCATAACCAAGATACAGACCTACTACAAGAAGATCAACCCTATTTTCCTAATAGATTATTCTAAACAATTCAAAGACAGAGATACTAACAACTATCAAAATAAACTTATACTATAGATTCACAAGAGATCTATGTGCCATTTTTCTACACAGGATCAAACATGGTCATACTAGCATCATATCAAAAACTCACATATATAACAACTCTACATTTCAAGTTATTTCAAATCTAGCCAAATTGATGATTTCAAAATAATTCAAAAACTGAGGAGTAAAAGCATATACATCCTTTCTATAAAGGATAGTCATGAGGACCGCATAACAATTTAGTTTACATTTTTATGATTTTCTGTGAGTTTTGGTGGATTTTACAAGTTTCAAACTTTTGAACCTAGATCTACATAATCTTTTTATAGAAAGGCCCCTGGAATCTTACACAAAGGACCCTAGAAAGAACTCGATCTCTACAGATCTGCCCCTGGCGGTGCAGGGGAGCTCACCGCTAGCAAGACGGTGGCCGGGCTCGGTTGGGATAGGGGCTAGGGCCTCCTAGGAACTCACCACGACTCGATTGGCGGTGGTGGCCGCGTCGAAAGGAGCTCCGGTGATGGCCGGCGGCGAAGCGGAGGCGGAGCGGCCGCCTCGGCTTTAACTCTGGCGAGGGGACAGATCGGCGAGACAATGTGGGTTCTCTAGAAGCTTTAGTGGAGCAATGGGGATGTGCTTGAGTGTTTGATGGCCGGCGGTGAGGCGCGGAGGGTCGAGCTCCGCGGTGGCGCTCCAAGGGCGACGGCGGACGCGAGCTCGCGCACGGGGAAGAGCTGAGCCCTTTTATAGGTGAGTGCAGGAGTGAGAGGAGGTGACGATCCTTCATCATTAAGAAGGCCATGACTGCTGGACAGCTGCTATAGCCAGTTGTCTGCCGGTCCTTCACCTCGGCGCGTGGAGACGCAGCGCGTGGCGTCCAGGCGCCGGAGACATCAGCGTTAAATGGCGGGGAGAAGGAGGAGACATTGAGGCAACAGCGATGTCGGCTGGCGAGCATGCAACGTGACCACAAGGCCTTTCCCGTCTCTCACGTGTGACGGTGCTCGCCGAAACCTGTGATGGCGTTGGCTGAAAACGGTGGCGGATTCCGCCGGTGTAGACGGTAGCGCTAGTGGCGCGGCCACCTGGCCCGTGTGAGCTGGCCCGACACCCTCTAGCCAGGCAAAATCCGTTGGCGACGTGGCGGGGTGACTGACGACATCATGGCATATGGATGGAAGCGTGTTGACCAACACAGACGTCAGGGCAGGCAGTGGCGGCACTGTCAGTGTTTTAGACACCGAGCCTACTACGGGGTATCCGAAGTAGTAGATTGTGTGGTGGGGCTCACCGAGATCAGGAACATGATGGTGAGACACGGGGCACACAATTAGACAGGTTTGGGCCGCAATGTGCATAATACCCTACGTCTTGTATGCTGCGTGGCTGTGTATTGATTGCTGTTGACGGTGGAAATTCACCATTTCCAACCCTCAATATTCTCACATAAATGGAGGCATATGCATTATTTACTAGCATTTAGGTATGAATAATGTAGTTCCACTTGTCCTTGGAGATTATTTGTATGTAGGTGATTTACCCTTTAAAAGAGATGGAAACTCCACTTCTATGAAGCAACTATGCCAACTCAGCTGAGGAGGTGGCTGCCACCAAGGGAGACATGGCAAGACACATCATCGATCCAAGGGAGGCACTCACCGACGAATCAGAGGACGCCACATGGACTTCACATGGATCAAAGGGCCCACCTCGGATACCAAATCAAGCCATGCATCGGGGATGGATCATAGGGCCCACAGGGCAGCCACTCAGAGGAAGCACACTAGGTGGGGCCACCCTAAGGGGCCGGCCGATCCTAGGATCGGCCGAACCGCCTTAGTGGCGCCCCATCTGGTCCTTATACGTGGTGGTTGCTCATTGGTCACTTGCTTCACTCCTGGGTGTTTAGGGGCCGTTTGGGCGTCTGAGCAAGCCTTGTCCGTGCCTATAAATAGAAGAGGAGGGGCTCCCATTTCTCACACACCACTCTCTCATTCTCCTCTCACTTTTAGTTTCCAAGGCTAGGGGGTAGGCTAGAGTAGCTCTTCTTCAGGTTCCAAGTCCTCTTGGAAGTTTAGGTATGAGTTCTCTTTTATCTTTATTTCTTTGTATGACTTTGATCTACTTCAGTTATTCAGCTATTTCATATAAAGTCATGGTAGATGATATTCTTGATATGTTCTTGAGTTCATCCTCTGTTCATAATTTAGAGGCTCGTGTTCTTCGTGAACACTACCTTTTGATCCACTTGAAGGGTGATAAACTCCTTACTTATGTGTTTGTTCATAAGTTAGAGGCTCGTGTTCTTCACGAACACGACCCTTTGATCTTGTTGCTTAGACATAAGAGAGTTCATATCTGTTCATATGTCTAGCCTTAGTTTATCTTGTTAGATGGCATGAGAGTGTTGCATGGGGTCTGTGTTCAAGCTACGGTACTCGGTCTAGTTGACCAGTCTTCTGGTGGCTCTCACCCTAGGTCACAATAGCCCGAGCCGGGTGAAGTCTAGCAGCAACGTAGGCATGGTGCCTGGGTTGTCTGGCTATGATAGTTATGAGCATACCCCCCGTAACAAGAGGTCGGTCCTCAGGTGGTGACAGCCCTGTTGGATCCTAGGGCAACCTCCGCGCTGGGGTACCTGCTGTAGGAGTCTAAAGTCTAGTTTCGCAGAGTGCTGGTCGTCGCGGGCTAGCTCCCTGTTTGTACCTGGGTGCTGAACCATGTTTCCCTCATGCAATACTCATGCCTATCTCTTGTATCTTCTAGCTTTGTATGTTTAGTACATTAGAACCTAGAGCTAACTCGTATGTTCCCCCTAAGCCGTAGTGTGCTAGAGTAGAGGTAGATTTGAGGTGTGTGTGTCACACTACCCCTTTTATATCATTTATCTTACCCCTGCCTTTGAGTGTGTTGTTTCCCTATATCTATCTCTTGGTTTACATTCAGAGCAAAAGCATAAGTCTAAGATATCCGCCATTGCCTTCCTTGGATTCGATACCCTTGGAATTCTCTCCTTCCTTGGGGAAATGCTATAATGGTTTATCTGTGCGCTTGCGGATTCGTTCATGATCGTTTAGATTAAACCTATGGCAACTCTCAATGTTCACGCTAATCTGCGCCAGTTAGTTGTGACATTGGGAAATGCCAACAGACACTTCTAGCGCTGACGCTAAGGATGGATCCCAAATCTGTTCTTAAGTGATCGACGTTCAGAAGTGTCAACAATTGCGTATATTTTGAGAGGGGTCCCTACCTCGCCTTATATGCCACGGGAGGCAGGGTTACAAGTCGGATTGGTACAAGAGTACTATTCGAGTAGGACTAGGAGTAGTCTATACGAGTTATAGAAAGCTATCCTAATCTTAGTACAAGCCCTTGTCCGTCTTGTCTTGTCTTGTGGCCCATGGTAATCTTGCACCGTGGCCCACTAGTCGAGTAGTCCAGGTGTGCAGGCCTTATCTCCCGGGTATGGCCGCATGTGTGGTGGGCCCAGGGATGCCCGGTCGACAAGCCCCTGAGTACTTTGTAGTCGAGTGTGATGCATCCAAGTAGTCTTGAAGGTCTCCACGAGTAGTTCCCAAGCGTCCTCAAGTTCTGCAAGCTTCGATCTTCAATAGTACTTGAATCATCACGAGGCTGGAAGGTACTCCAGCTAACTCCACGAGTAGTCTTGAAGTCTTCTCGAGTTGTTCCCAAGCGTCCCCAAGTACTTCCCTTGAAGGTCTTCAATAATACCCGCTTCGTTCTTAAGATCTTTGCATCAAAGATCCATATGGAAATGAGATTACTAAAATCGCATTCCATATGGAATGTAGCCCCCGAGCCTTAGGTCGAATCTAGGATTCAAGCTGAGGGTCAATCTTCTAGCACTTGATCTTGCTCCGAAAAATCCGTAGAAAATCCGAAGAAATCATATGGGAATGTGATTACTAAAATCGCATCCCATATGGATGTAGCCCCCGAGCCTTAGTTCGAATTGAAAATTCAAGCTGAGGGTCAATCTGAAGTCTTCGTCAAATAATCCCGTAAAATCCTGAGAAAAATTGAAGGACACGTGGCACGGAGCCCCTGAGCCTTGAGTCGAGTACTTTCTCGAATTGAAGGATCCAATCAGACTATAGAAAGTGGCCTGAGTTCAGTGTCCTGTAGCTGAGTGAAAACCAATCCCATCGAGTAGTCGAGCCCCCGAGATGGAGTCGAGCAGGTCTTGGAAAAAAGTCCACTGACTTAGCCGAAAATTTTGCCCTGTGTGAAACTAATTTGTTGAATACGAAGGGTCACCAGGTTGAACCGTTAGGGTTTTGGATTATAAATACCAGAGGGGGTATCCCCTAGGGTTTCACTGCTTCCATTTGCCCTTAGATCCAGAAAGAAAAGCCTTAGCCACCGTAGCCGCCACAGAGTTTGAGCGTCTACGCCGCCAAGAGCCTCCACCTCCACCCCCTCGCAGCCCCCGAGCAGATGCGAAAAAAGACTCTTGTGACTGGAAGGATGAAGTCTGCGCCATCCAAGGGACAGATGGAGAAGAAGAAAACTAGCCGCAGCAAAAATCAATTGTCGGAGCCAAAATACAAGACGGTGGTGATTAACAAACTACCGAGCCAGGCCGCCTCTTGGAAGAAGTCCAAGATGAAGGAGGATGACATCAAGGCCCTTGAGGTTGCTAGCTTGCTGCGCGAGAAGGCAGTCACAGGCTAGAACTCCGCCGCTGGGGATGCGTGGCCCATGGAGAAGAATCCAGATGAAATCCCAATGTTTGGCCACTTCGTCGAGCGTGGGTTGACTCTGTCGGCCTCGGATTTCTTCAGAGGGTTCCTCGACTTCTTCAAGCTGGAGCACGTGCACTTGAATTCGAACAGCATCTTCCAAATCGCAGTGTACGTGCACTTCTGCGAAGCTTTTCTTGGAATCCGCCCACATTGGGCCTTGTTCAGGAAGATATTCCGACTGAAGCCACAGCCCAATGCCAACTTCCCAGTAGTAGTCGGTGGAGCTGGTCTTCAGATGCTCCAGAAGGCACAGGAGTTGTACTTCAAGTATGATCTGATAGACTCCAACCAAGATTGGAAAACCAAGTGGTTTTACATTGACAACGCTCCGCCTCAACTACCCAAGCCAAGTATGTTCGCACCAGTGTACAAGAGGCTCTGGAAAGACGAACCATCGATGCAAGAGTGCATCCAGATTCCTGAGCTGCTGGTGAAGATTGCCCAGAAGAAAGCACAAGGCTTGACAGCTGAGAGGGTAGCTTTCAGCTTCATGAAGCACCGAGTACAACCCTTGATGCAGAGGGAGCATCTAGGGTATGAGTACACGGGCCTTGGTGACGGTTCAAGGATGTCTGCAGAGGAGATCAGTGATGATCTCGTGATGGAGAGGTTGCAGAAGATCTTTAAGAACCTTCACGAGATACCAGCAGTTGTCCAGGAGTTCAGTGCTGATAATCCTTCGCGTCTGGTAAGTATTCGCAAACTAGCCCCCAAGTACTTGTTTGAAAGTAGTCGTGAACTTAGCTTATTTGCCTTGTTTTGCAGGAGGATGTTTTGAAGTTTGTCTCCATCCCTCCTCCTCGTCCCCGTGATCCGCTACAAGTGCTAGAGGAAGAGCCGTCACAAGTTGGGCTCAAGCCCCCGAGAGTAGTCGTTCTGCTCAAGGGGAAGATGAAGTACTAGTGGAGGATGCCTCCTCGAGTGATGATAACGAGCAGACACTTCAACAACATTTTGAAGTGAAAGCTCTCTACGGGTACTCTGGAGCGCCAAGCCCTAGTGGTATTTCTGCAGGATCATTGAAAAGACCAGCTACATCTCTTGCAGATGACGTGACGCAGCCGCCGCGGAAGAAGAGGACCACTGTGGGGAAACGCGCTGTGAAGAAAATCACAGCCTTGCCATCCATTACGGTTAGTTTTGAGAACTTAAGTAGCCAATATCTTGTTGGATACTTGTAACTTTTGTAATGGCTTGTAATTTTGACTTGTGCAGGTTATCGTGAATACTACTCATGTACCCGCGAGTAGCCCTGCAAGGTCGACAGAACCTGATATGGTTCAACATCATCCGTTGAGATGGTGATGCCTGAGCAACAAGAAGCCGCGATGCCGGGAAACGTGCCACCGGTAGAGAATGTCCCAGTGGAGCCGGCGGCGCCCACATTCTTTGATATGCTGGGACCAAAAACTGTGGTGCCTCGTGCTGCTCTGTAAGTACCAGAGTACTCGAGTACTTCTTGAAATTGTTAAATTTGAATATGCTGACCAACTTGTTGATGCAGAAAATCCACTGATATAAAGTGGGGAGCTTCAAGAAGTAGTCCTGTTGGGGGAAATCAGAACTCTCCAGCAGAACAAGAAGATGTGCTCCCAGAACCCCAAGTGGTAGCTGCTGAAGCCGATGCTGCACAGGCACTGCGCCTACTTTGGAGTGATGTAGTCAAGGCAGCAGTGAATGCAGCTTCCAAGCCAAGGGCTTAGCAACCAGAAGACATAGAGGCGATGGTGAATGAAGGCCTGGAGGTTGATCTAGAAGCTGGATTGCGCCATGAAGAAGTCTTAGTTGCTGAAGCCCCCGTGCATCAGACAAATGCACGGCTAGTGCTGGAAAACAGCCCAGAAGATCGCATAGTGCCACATGAGCCAAAAATTGAAGACCCGGCTCCTCTGCGTAGTGCTGCGATGTACTCGAAGGCGGGCACAAGTACTCAATCCAGAGCTAAAGGTTTAATGTCATATGATGACTCATGCCTGGATGAGGACAACCTGCAAGCGCACTCCGAGATGTTCTGCAGTGTAGAGAAGCTCTTTGCGGTAAGTTTGAGAATATAGTCCCTTGTAGAGTAGTTTAGACAAAGATAACTTGTCTTTGACCCTTGAGTTGTTTGCTTTTTCAGGAAGTTGTCAAGCAATCGAAATGGAAGACTCGTCTGCTTGAGCAATATGCGGCGGACATAGAAGAAGTCTCACAGCTCAGAGAAGAACTCAAGGAGCAAAAAGCATTGGCTCTGAGGCTGCAAGAAAAGCTTGATGGCAATGCCGCCGAGTACCACAATGAAGTCCAGAAGCTGACGGCATAGAAGGATGACGTTGTTGGGAAGAACAAGTCACTGCGCCAGAAGAATAAAGGTATTCCTCCTTTCTGAACTTATTTTCGAGTACTTATTTCTTGCAAACTGTATCCTTATAATTTGTCTTGGTCTATTGCAGAGTTGGCTGAAGAGGTTGAAAGGCACAAGAGGAAGTCTCTTGACTGGCAATTGGCCTTTAACCGTGAAGAAGCAACTCGCCTTTGAAGGACCGAATAGGCGACCAGAGAGGGGGGGAGGGAATGGGAGCCAATAAAAATTCTTCCCGAAGGTTGAACTCGGCCTATACCCCGATTGCCACTCCGAGTACTCGCACACACCAAAGAAGCTCTAGACAAGGCACACACAAGCCTACAAGTCCTAGAGACAAGCCTAGAAGCAAAGAGCGGAAGCACAAGACTAGAACCAAAGGACTTAACCAAGTCTGCGAGGCCCTGGGCGGACGGTCCGCACGAGTACGGCGGACGGTCCGTAGGACTGGCGGACAGTCCGTGAACCCTCGGCGGACGGCCTGAAAAAGGACCCTGAACCTCCAATAGTGCACCGAGGAAATTCGGACAGTCCGGGCAAGCACCGCGGACAGTCCGGCACCTCGCGGACGGTCCGGCCCCACCTGGCGGACGGTCTGGCTGAACTTGCTGAAAACCCCAGATAAACCACAAGCCACTCCAGACAAAATCCGAGCCACGCGGACAGTCCGTGAACCACACGCGGACAGTCTGCAAACTTCCCGCAACAAAACCCTAGCGACAAAACAGATCGAAACGCGAACGCGCACGAACACGGATGAACACGCGACGAACTGGTGTCACTGTCAGTGTTTTAGACCGGCAACCTACCAAGGGGAGTACCCGAGGTAGATGAATGTGGCCTCGCCGAGATCGGTAACTCGAAGGAGAGACACGTGGCACACAATTTAGACAGGTTCGGGCCGCGAGGTGCGTAATACCCTACGTCCTGTATGCTGCGTAGCTCTGGATTGATTGGGTGTGTTTACAAGATGATGCGGATGAAGAGATAGGGGTCCCTGCCTCGCCTTATATAGTCCGGGAGGCAGGGTTACAAGTCGGTTTGAGGGGAGAGTACTAGTCGGGTACGGCTAGGAGTTCTTTACATGGATCCAGACATGTGTAGCTTCCTATCCGAGTACTATCCCTCTGTAATCCTTGCGCCCCACGCCAGCAGGTGCCGTGTTGCCCAAGTTGAGTAGTCCCAGGGGCCCACCGAGTAGTCGGTCCGGGTACCCACCGGAGTAGTGGGCCCAGGGATGTCCATACGACAAGCCCCCGAGTACTTTGTAGTCGAGCAGGATGTCTTCGAGTAGTCTTGATGGCCTTGGCGAGTAGTCCTTGAGCGTCCCCGAGTTCCACAAGCCGAAAGTCCTCAAGAGTGCTTGAATCATCCCGAAGTTGGAAGGTACTCCAGCTGATCTTTGAGTAGTCTTGAAGTCTTCTCGAGTAGTCCCCAAGCGTCCCCGAGTGCTTCTCTCGAAGGTCTTCAATAATACTCGTGATGTCTTGATGAAGGAACCATATGGAAAATGCGATTCGGAGAATCGCATTCCATATGGAATGTAGCCCCCGAGCCTTAGGTCGAATCGCAGATTCAAGCTGAGGGTCAATCTGAAGTTCTGCCAATCTTATCCCGAAAAATCCGGAGAAAAAACCGAAGGACACGTGGCACGGAGCCCCCGAGCCTTGAGTCGAGTACTTCCTCTCGAATTAAAGGGTCATCTTGACTGTAGAATGTGTCCTGAGTGGGTCTTGTATCTGGTTGTGTCCCACGGAGGTCATCTGAAGTAGTCGAGCCCCCGAGATGGAGAGCCTCGAGTACTGGAAGTTGAAGAGTCACACTGCTGCCGCTAGGTCACCCGTCTGGCGCCGTATCTGCCCACTGAGAACCAAGCCGCCAGGGCCGGTTATAAATAACCGGTGAGTCCCTTAGGGTTTTCACTCCTAGCAGTTGCATTCCTCATATTAGATCTGAATCGCCGTCTCCTCTGCTCCTCTGCTGCCGCCGCCGCGCATAGACTTAGATCCATTTGCTCACGCCGCCGCAGTTCACCCGCCGCTGTAGCCCCTGAGCGAATGCGAGTGAAGACACCCGTCTCTTGGAGAATGAAGGGGTCTCTGGCGAAGGGCAAGAAGACCGGTGCGTCGAAGAAAAGGAGCCGCGATGAAGAGACCGGTGATGCCGGCCAGTCGTCGACGTCGCCACCTCCGTCCCCTCACCCCAATCCGGCGAAGGAGTGGAAGAAGGCGAAACTGAAGACCGAGGACCTCCTTGCCTTGGTCAACAGTGGGTTCCTTCGTGAGAAGGAGGTGGATCTATGGCGCACCACCACCGGCGATCCATACCCGATGGAGAAGAACCCGGACGAAATCCCAATGTTCGCCCGGTTCGTAGAGCGCGGATTGGTGCTCCCCGCCAGTGATTTCTTCAAGGGTCTGCTCAGGTACTACGGCATCGAGTACCTTAATCTCAACCCCAAGGTATCTTCCACGTCTCCATCTTTGTACACTTCTGCGAAGCCTTTGTGGGGATCAAGCCCCACTGGATCTTGTTTCGGAAGTTCTTCCGGTTGAAGCCGCAACCGAGCACCAACGATACACGAGTAGTCGGAGGTGCCGGTATCCAGATGCATGAAGACGCCGCCGACCAGTACCTGCCGTACAAGTTGATAGACTCCAACCAGGATTAGAAGGCTAAGTGGTTCTACATCAGCAACCACCATCCTGAGCTGCCGAAGTCGAGCGGGTGTCAACCGAAGCACAAGCAGTGGTGGAACACAGAGCCCACCATGCAAGAGGGTATTCAGCTACCCGAGTTGCTGAAGAAGATCAAGGCCTTGCGAGAAGCCGGGCTGAGGGCCGAACACGTGGCCTTCAGCTTCATGAAGAGGAGGGTGCAGCCACTGATGGCACGAGACACCCTCGGGTACCAGTACACCGGCGACAAGGATACGTCCCGGTTGCCTGGCTTCGAACACGAGGACCACGTCATCATCGAGAGGCTGGGCAAGATCTTCAAGGACATGCCCCCGTATACACCGTGCCCGGTGCCAGAGTACTCTGCGGCACGGCCGCCAAATCAGGTCAGTAGTCGTGACATAAGCCCCGAGTACTGATTTGTTTGAAGTAGTCGTACTCATATGTGCTATAAATAGGAGGGGAGGGGCTCCATTTTGGAACACACTCTTCTCCTCCTCCTCTTCATTTTGGCTTGGAGCCTCTCTCTTTAGGAGAGGAGAGCTCTTTTGTATAGGATTAGTGCTAGGAAGTGAGGTGGGAGGCTTGAGGCCATCTCATGTTCATGACATCTTCCTCAAGAACGATCCTCAGCGGTGCCTTTGTTCTTCAACTAGACTAAAGTGAGTATTTCGACATTTCCTATTTAGACTAAAGTCGTATGCATGCTTAGTTGCTTTGTTCTTGTGTTCTTCGTTTGTTCTTGGTTTAGAGGCTTGTGTTCTTCGAACACAACCCTTTTGATCCAATAGACTTAGATCATAAGTTTGCATCTAGTTTGCCAGCTTGTCTATTAGAGTAAAGTGAAGCTCCTGCATGTCTCTAGTTAGATCAAAGTGCATTCGTGATCTTGCAAGAGTGATAGAGCATACCTTGAGCTAGTGCCAGTATCTCCCTCGCAGATTCGTAGGAATAGTGAGTGGTGTAGACGAGGTGTCTGGACCATAAGCTACCCTTCGAAGGCCACGTACGATCGTAGCGTAGAGGTAGGCCGCAGTGGTGATAGCCTGTTGGACCCTTTGTCAACCCTCTTACATCGCGTACCGAGTTGGGCTCGAGCCAGCACAAAGGCCTTGTGCTTGGTGCCCGAAGTGAGTGTTATATCTGAGAGAACGTAACTAGACTCTGCGCTCGGTCCGAGCAGATCCTTTCTACCTATCCTATCCATCAGAGTTGTGTCCTTGGATCATCTATACTAGAGTAGGAGATAGTACACACCGTTCCTTGGATTCGATACCCTTGGAATACTCTCCTTCCTTGGGGAAGTGCTACAGCGGTATTTCCGTGTGCTTGCGGTATACCCGGTTGTTCTTATACGCTCCCTCTAGGTGCACAACTAGTGGTGACGTTAAGAAATGCCAACAAGCATTTCTGGTGCCGTTGCCGGGGAACGGTTGCTGTATCTATCTTCGAACCTATTGGTCCTCGTATTTATCTTTTTTGTTTTCTTCTACCTTCACCCCCGTTACCCATCGAGTTATCCTTTTTGATTCTTTTCTTCTACCTTTACCCCCGCTACCCTTTGAGATGCCTTCCTTTCAAAGCTTCTCTACCTCAAGGGGTGAGTTTGAAGAGCCGTCATCATCTTCATCATCTGGCTATGAACTCCCCCCTGGCTTTTTAGCCATGGTTCAAGATCGACCATTCTTTGGAGCAATCAATGAAGACCCCTACCTCCATTTGGAGGAATTTGAGGAACTATGTTCTAGTCTGGCTATGCCAGGTATGACATAGGACACCGTGAGGTGGAAGTTGTTTCCTTTCTACCTCATAGGAGAGGCGGAACAATGGTATGCCCGCACTATAGAAAGTGTGAACGGTGATTGGGGAGAACTCCGAGATAACTTTTGCCACTCGTTCTCTCTCATGGAAAGGACGGAGCAATGGTACACTCGTGCAGCTTCTCTTCCAATAAGTATCCTCGATTTCGAGAAATTAGAGGAGGAGTCCCTAGGAGTGGCATGGTCTAGGTTCCTACACCTTTTGGTGTCGACACCTGGTCCGTCTTTACCCATCAATGTGTCATTATACATCTTTTGTGTGGGTCTAGACATGGATTCTGCCCTCGATCTAGACGTTATTGCTGGAGGTTTGTTTGTGGAAAAAACTCTAACGGAAGGAAGAGAGATCCTAGATTCCCTCTTAGAAAACTTTTCTGTCCCTATTGATCACAACGAACCCAACCAAGAATCCGAGTTGAGCCATGAGAGCCCCTCAACATCCAAGTCTGAATCTTCATCTTCCGAATCCCAAGACTTGTCTGTTGAGCCCTCTCATGAACCCCGAACACCAAAGGAAGAAGAAATTCAACCTTCGGTGTTCACTTGCAAATTTGAGGATGACCCATCTAGAAATCCTTCAGACACCTCGAATTCTGTTGATGCCTAATCAGGGAAGGAACCTTATTCTGTCCACACCAATCATTATAGAAATCTTTCGACAGAACCTTCCCTTAGGCCTGCGATGCCACCTCTACCTCCTGATCCTCCTGACGAAGCATATCCTGAGGAGGCCATGAGGGAGGAATGGTCAGAGGGAGTGACACGATTTTCCGAGGCAACTTGGAATAGCTCACCTTCTCTGGTTGTCCCTTGCTCTATCAGAGGCACGGTCGTAGAGGCCCATTGTAACCCCCTCATGGAGGTTAACTTTTTGCCATGGCACTTAGCAGAAAATCTTTTGGGCAGTCCCGCTAGCACCATCCGACATGCTCCTCAAGACTTGTCCCTTTGGACACGTTCTTGAATGTCGGGGGATTGCAAGTGTCGTGCCGCTTATCATAGACGGGACCAAGGCTAGCTTAGACTTTCACCTCTTAGATGTCCCTGATCTCGATCTCCTCCTAGGATCCCCTTTCGAGCAGCTCTTCGATACATCTTTAGGGAGCCTAGATGATAAGCTTAGGGGAGCCGCTTCTGCCACTGCTAACCCTTGTCAGGGACATCCTATGGCGAAGCCTCTTCTCGAACAAAACCCGCTCGAGGAGATGACGCATACATCTCCGTTCGCATCATCTGAGCTTGTTCTCATTAAGGTTGTAGAATGTTCTACTCCTCATGAGTACGACTCGGAAGACTCTCTTCACCTTTGTGAAGGCGAACGACCGTCACCACTCTCGACCGAGTTTCAGCCTTTTCCCGCTGGCCCGCATCATGTTGCTTTCGATCATGATCGAGAGTCAACATCGAGCTTCCACGATGACTCTCTTGAGATGGAGAATTCATGGGCCATGGAACCTTTTGAGGCACTGACTTTGGAGTCCGGAGGAAAGGATTCCATGCACGAGCATGGTAGTCTCATCCTTGGTCTATCATACAGGCCATGCTCGCATCATGTTCCTCTAGAGTCAGACATGCTTAGTGCGCTGAGCACGCATGAGGGCTGCAATCACCTTATGGTTCTCTTTTGTAGAAAGTTCAGAAGGTTGGTTGTAGATGTATATGTTTACCATAAGGATATCAGATTTCGTACATGCACTGTGGCACTAACCTTGCAGCTAAAGCTTCACTGATACATCAAGAATTGGTGGTGAGACGGGAATGACACCACCAACGATAGTTGCAAGATGAAGTTCCCATGGTCGAGCTTATGACCTTAATTAAACAAAGCACTCCCAGGAGATAGCCTGGATTAGCATAGGTTTTATTTCCCTTTTCGAATAAAAGCAAGAACATGTTTTTAGGATAAGTTGTCCTTCGGGTATTTTTGGTCACTAACCTTTCAGGTGGAGATCGAGAAGAAAGATGGACAAGTGATGCCTACGAACATGTGAGCTACATCAGCTGCAACACCTAGATACGCTTTGGTGAGGGAACATTTACAAAAGGAAGTCTGATCACCACACACTTGAGTTTTGTTGCCTAGCAATGCAAACTTCAAGTGTGGGGGAGGTATGTGGGCGTCCTGAGTAAAGTTCGTCCTCTACCAAATCTTATCCTGGTGTGGTGATGATGTCAGCTCTTGCATCTTGCCCACTAGTTAGGTAAGTCCTGCTTTTGACATTAAACAAAGCCCTTCCGGGAGGTTCCCGAGGTTCACCGTCTTATGCTCATGCTTATGTCCCTTGTTGATGATAGCTTGATTATGCTTTCGTGCCTCCTTTATCTTTGTTCATATGCTCTGGTTTGAATGTTTGAGTATACACACATCCATAGACTGTTTTAGATTAAGCATGGTGCTTAGGTTAAAATTGTCTTCTTCAATCAAAACAAGACATGGTGTCGAGTTTTGATTGATGAACCTTAGAGTTATATTTTCATAGATCTTGGTTGCATATATGCTGACTAACCCCTGCAGAGAATTGTCAAATTTGAATGGGTAAGTCATCGAGCTAATTTCAAACGGGAGGGTAAGTTGAGGTGTTAGATTCATGTTGCACAACATCCATAGGTGGTATATATGACCTCTCAAAGGTCCAAGGTAAGTATATTCCCCTTTGTGTATGAAGTGTAATATTGGTCTAACCCTTTCAAGCAAATGACATGGTGACAATAAAAACAACAAAAAGTTTTGAATTTGAATAAAGGCTCTATGGTTCTCGAACCAGTAGAGTCCCTCTTTTGTTTCCACTTTTTGTTTGAAGAACAGCACCAGGATCAACCACCAGTGTGGGGGAGTTCTCTCGAGCTCATCATCAACATATCCACTCGAGAACTCCCACACGGGCACTGCACAACATCGACTACGCCTTCATGACAAGAGCAAGGTAAACTAGAGTGAGTCGGCTGCCTTATGGTCAGCCGAATCACCACTGGTCTTCCTTGATCTCTTATCCTTCATAAGCGATGGTAAGTGCACCCTCTACCTCACTCTCCTTTATCCATGAGTTTGAATGAATTTCAATTCATACCCTTTACATCAAACTCAGCAATCTGTGCTATGCTTGCTCTACATGATTCCTGTGGTTGGCTTGCATATGTTTTATTCCTTACCTATCATCTTGATGCTTGTGAACAAATATCATTAGGGAACTCATGCTTGTCTAAGTAGTTGACGTTTGTGATATGGTTTGATGATATGATCTTCGCTCTTTATGTTCGAGTGCTTGGGAATTTTATTTGAAAATCATGAAAACCTTTGCAAAGCTCCTCTTTGATATGCCACCGTCCCACTAGAGCCATATGATATTCATAGTTGAAAACCTTCTACTCATATGCTGCTTGTTATTGCATTGAGCTTTGTCAAATGCTGTGACCCTTGTGAGAATTCTTTTCATTACTTTCATGACCAAGATTCATGTGCACACCACCATATTCCCTTTGCTATGCTTCTACACTGGAAGTTAGCATTGTATCATTCATCCATTACATAAAAATAAAAGCTCCATATGTGGTGTGACTTCTCTCTCCAAAAGTAATCTTCGAAAAGAGACATGGGCTATGAAAAAAAAGAGAAAAGAAAAAAAAGAGATGCATGCTCAAAGCATGACGAAAGAGAAAAGAAAGAAGAAAGAATAGCCCATGTCCAAAATAAAGGGGAAATAAGAGAGAGATGGTCATACAAAAAGGAGTTCCATATCTTAGATGGTAATAACTAGTGTCCATTCTGGAGCTAGTGTCCACCTTACCATCTACCAACATTCATCATATATGTATGGTAATATCTAGCACCCATTCCGGGCCTAGTGTCCACCTTACCATACCCACCATTTCCATAAAAGTGCACATCTTGATCTGATTGTATGAATTGTTTTCCTCTGTGGATCCAGTTTTTGACTTTGCAATATATGTGATGCAACTATGCCTTATCCTTTATCCTACCCTGAGCTCCACATACAACCATCATTAGAAGTAGGGTGAAGAAAGGAAATCTAATGCCTTGCTGAGGACATATACACATTGAGCGATCTGAGAGAATCAAATGAGGAGCTAAGCAAGGTTTGTTTTTGAAAATCTATTGCAAAAACCCCAAGTTACTTAACATGATGAGCAGGAGTGACTTGATTCATGACCGTTCCATCCCTCAACTGCCCAAGATCGCATGATAGACACATCAGAGTTCACAAGTGCAAGGTATGGTTTAGAATATCTCTTATGCTCGTTTCATACCTTTGGATATCATATCTCACTTTGATCTTGTTCTTCCCTTCACTCGGGACGAGCAAAGGTCGAGTGTGGGGGTATTTGTTGACGGCTGATTTTCACTCACTTCTTACCCGTCAAACATATACCTTTTGGCATGGAAAATGATCATCAACACTAGAATAGGGCTTAAACTAATCATTTCCACAAGTGTTGGTGATTATGCAAATACAGGTGAATAACACTAGAAAGAGGAGTAAAAGCACAAGTCTTTGATCCAAGCACTTCAAGTCCAGCCAATGAGGGGATGCCACCTAAGATTCCCCTGGATCACTGACGTCATCAATCCAAGAGAAGCAAGCCCGATGAATCACGAAGCGCCACATGGACATCACATGGATTCAAGGGCCCACTTATCCCCCAAAACCGTCAGCAAACTTGGCATGCACGGAGGACAGGCATAAGGGCCCACCAGTCAGCCACCACGAGGAAGCACAGGGTGCCACGTGGCCCCCTGGCTTCGGCCGAACCCTAGATCGGTCGAACCGACCTTGGTTCGGCTGATCTAGGCCCTCCATGTGTCATCTCCTGATTGGCTCCTGGTTGCAGTTCCGGGCATTTAGGGGCACTTGGAGCCCCAAAGCAAGCCTCTCCCTCCTCTATAAATAGGAGGGGAGGGGCTCCATTTTGGAACACACTCTTCTCCTCCTCCTCTTCATTTTGGCTTGGAGCCTCTCTCTTTAGGAAAGGAGAGCTCTTTTGTATAGGATTAGTGCTAGGAAGTGAGGTGGGAGGCTTGACGCCATGTCATGTTCATGACATCTTCCTCAAGAACGATCCTCAGCGGTGCCTTTGTTCTTCAACTAGACTAAAGTGAGTATTTCGATATTTCCTATTTAGACTAAAGTCGTATGCATGCTTAGTTGCTTTGTTCTTTTGTTCTTCGTTTGTTCTTGGTTTAGAGGCTTGTGTTCTTCGAACACAACCCTTTCGATCCAATAGACTTAGATCATAAGTTTGCATCTAGTTTGCCAACTTGTCTATTAGAGTAAAGTGAAGCTCCTGCATGTCTCTAGTTAGATCAAAGTGCATTCGTGATCTTGCATGAGTGATAGAGCATACCTTGAGCTAGTGTCAGTATCTCCCTCGCGGATTCGTAGGAATAGTGAGTGGTGTAGATGAGGTGTCTGGACCATAAGCTACCCTTCGAAGGCCATGTACGATCGTAGCGTAGAGGTAGGCCGCAGTGGTGACAGCCTGTTGGACCCTTTGTCAACCGTCTTACGTCGCGTACCGAGTTGGGCTCGAGCCAGGACAAAGGCCTTGTGCTTGGTGCCCGAAGTGAGTGTTATATCTGAGAGAATGTAACTAGACTCTGCGCTCGGTCCGAGCAGATCCTTTCTACCTGTCCTATCCATCAGAGTTGTGTCCTTGGATCATCTATACTAGAGTAGGAGATAGTACACACCGTTCCTTGAATTCGATACCCTTGGAATACTCTTCTTCCTTGGGGAAGTGCTACAGCGGTATTTCCGTGCGCTTGCGGTATACCCGGTTGTTCTTATACGCTCCCTCTAGGTGCGCAACTAGTGGTGACGTTAAGAAACGCCAACACTCCGATCGTGCTTCCCAAACTCGTAACGGTCACGAGAAGGAGCACGTCGAGCCAACTCACCACGCCCAAACCCAACACGCCTATCTTTCTAAGGAAACACACCTCCACGAGTGGGAACTGTACGCACAAACACCTCACCCCTAGGTAGAGGCCCTCTACGAGGCTCAGGCACACCACGAGAAAGGTGGTACCTGTCCTTGTTTGCCATCTCCGTAGCAATCCTCTCATCTCTCTTCCTCCTGAAACAGAACTCATCCTTATGCCCATCCCTCCCACAATACTGACAATGGAAGTAGATCGGCTGTGGCTTAGGCTGTGGCTTCTCTACAGGCTTCTCAACAGCCTTCTCTCCTGACTTCCCCTCAAAGACATTCCCCAAGTTGCTCACAAACTTGATGGGTTTCTGGTAGTTTTCTGTTTTGGGGGGAATACTGGTGGGTCTGGAGTTGTATCAAGCTTGTTTCTGAGGTGGTTTGGCTTGGGTGCATATTTGTTCATGGGTATGGTGTGTGGTGGAGTAGGAATCTCTCCAACTTTCTCTTCTCCCTCACCACTCTTCTCACCACACTTGTCAGCCCCCAACGCCTGACCATCAAACCTCTTAAACTGAGCCAACATCAAACTCAATTGCGGCTCATGCCCAGACAACCACCCCATCATTTTTCTCAATTCATCATTCTCATCCTGTAGACGATCAACATAGTGTGCAAGTTCCATGTTTTTCAAAGCATGCAATTCACAGGTAGAGCATGATGTAGGAAGAGGAGCTTTCAATGCCGCCTCAAGAGAAATTATTCTAGCGTGAGATTCATCTAACCTAGCATGCAACACAGGACATGAAGTGCAAGCACCTAACAAGGCAGGTCTAGATTTCAATTCATCACACTCAACCCTAATCACATCTAGTTCCTCAAGAGTAGAGGCATGCTTCTCCTTGAGAGCGGACCAGAAAAACATTGTAATCACTACAATCGACCTCATCAGACATAACAGGAGCAGATTTCAAAGACCCTATCTCATTTCTAGCATCAACAAGCAAGGACTCAAGCTCAACTATCTTGTCCTTAGCATCACCCAACAAAGACCTAAATTCTCTCTTCTCCTTGTTGGTCTTCCTAAGCACATCATCACGGTTATCAAGCAACTTATTGAGCCTAGCATTCTCCTCTAGCAAGAAGTTGGGATCATGTCATACCTCTTCCTCGCTACTCGAGTCGAAAGAAGCATCGCTTGATGTGGAGTTGATGTCACTCGCTCCGGCAACCATCGCTCGAGCCATCTTCTTCTAGTACCCACTACTCTTCGTGGGCCTTCTCTCGCCCTTGTCCTTGCGCTTGTCCTTGTAGTCGTTCCGGGAGCGGTGCTTGTTGTAGTCGTGCTTGGGCTTGCCCTTGTAGTCATTCTTGATCTCCATGGCTTCAGGGCATTCGGCGATGAAGTGCCCGTGCTTCCTGCACCGATAGCACATCCCCGAGCTCCGCCTTGCATTCTTGCGGTTCTCGTACATCCACCCAAACCTTTTGCTCAACAAGGCGACGATGAGGACATCCCAGGGCACGATTTGGCCAGGTGCACGATAGTGTAGGCGGCAGTCGTGGAGCACGATTTGGCCAAGCGCACGACAGTGTAGGCGGCAGTCGTGTCCAACGGGAGTACGGATTAGCCAGGCGGACGATAGTGTAGGCGCACGATAGTGTAGGCGGCCCATGGGCCAGGCACACGATAGTGTAGGCGCACAATAGTGTAGGCGGTGAAGCCGTGCGCGTCTGAATTATCCCACCTTGCTTAGCTTGGGAGGAGGAAGCCACCTTAAAGGGGAGAGCCACCCTTCCCCTAACGGACTAGTCTTTTGGGGCGATTAGGCCTTTCCTTGAGAGGTGCGTCGAAGGACGGTGCTGGTTTGCAGCAAAATTCGGGCGCTGAGGCCAAACTGCGTAATCGGTGCATCGGGATTACCATAAATCCAATCCCACCTGGGCCGGACATATCATTTGGTATTAGAGCTGGGCCCATGTTAAGAAGGGGAGAATGATGAGGACATCCCAGGGCACGATTTGGCCAGGCGCACGACAGTGTAGGCGGCAGTCGTGGAGCACGATTTGGCCAGGTGCACGACAGTGTAGGCGGCAGTCGTGTCCAACGGGAGTACGGATTAGCCAGGCGCACGACAGTGTAGGTGCACGACAGTGTAGGCGGCCCATGGGCCAGGTGCACAATAGTGTAGGCGGCGAAGCCGTGCGCATCCGAATTATCCCACCTTGCTTAGCTTGGGAGGAGGAAGCCACCTTAAAGGGGAGAGCCACCCTTCCCCTAACGAACTAGTCTTTTGGGGCGATTGGGCCTTTCCTTGAGAGGTGCGTCGAAGGACGGTGCTGGTTTGCAGCGAAATTCGGGGGCCGAGGCCAAACTGCGTAATCGGTGCATCGGGCTTACCATAAATCCAATCCCACCTGGGCCGGACATATCAGGCGAGATCATCTTCGCTCAGCACCTCAAAGTCCTCATCTGGCAAAGACACACGACAAGACAAAGAGAAACCAACAGAGTTAGCATTAGTCCTTGATCCTGAGACAAGAGCCAAACTATGAGGATCAGTGGGGCTCTCGCTCTTGGCTCTCAAACCACGATCAACCTCTGAAGACCTGAGCTTGGAGAACAGCTCATCAAGCGACAATGTGTCATACATGCTCGACTCCTCAATGGCCTCGACCTTGGCACTCCACACAGACCTATCCAGGGCATGCAAAAGCTTGATAGCTTGATCATGATCCGTGTAGGGGAGCACTATCACATTAGCCCCCATGTTGTTGACTATGCTAGTGAAGCGCTGAAACATAGCATCAGTCAACTTGCCGGGGAGATGAGTGAAGTTCTCGTACTCTCTCCGGTAAGTGGAAAACAAACGGGCTTGCACTTGGGCATTGCCAACATGAGCATTTCTCAACTTGAGCCAAATCTTTCCGGCCACATTCTCTCCATACACTCGCTCAAACTCCGAGGCACAGAGAGCACAGAACAAGTAATCAACAGCCTTGCTGTTGGCCTCACACATGTCCCGCGATCCTGGAAGTAGAAAACTGTCTGGGATGACATAATGAGGATTCTGAGTGACCTCCCAGATCAGAGTTCCCTTCCCTCGCAAAAACACGCCCATGCGCCTATCCCACATCGGGTAATTCTTGCCATCAAAGTGCGGAGGACCTGACCCCTTGCCACAATCGCCCATCTTTGGATCTTAGATTGGTTAGAATCAAGAAGATCCGTAACCGGCTCTGAAACCAATTGAAGGACCGAATAGGCGACTAGAGAGGAGGGGGGGAGTGAATGGGAGCCAATAAAAATTCTTCCCGAAGGTCGAACTCGGCCTATACCCCGATTGCCACTCCGAGTACTCGCACACACCAAAGAAGCTCTAGACAAGGCACACACAAGCCTACAAGTCCTAGAGACAAGCCTAGAAGCAAAGAGCGGAAGCACAAGACTAGAACCAAAGGACTTAACCAAGTCTGCGAGGCCCTGGGCGGACGGTCCGCACGAGTACGGCGGATGGTCCGCAGGACTAGCGGACAGTCCGTGAACCCTCGGCGAACGGTCCGAAAAAGGACCCCGAACCTCCAGTACTGCACCGAGGAAATTCGGACAGTCCGGGCAAGCACCGCGGACAGTCCGGCACCTTGCGGACGGTCCAGCCCCACCTGGCGGACAGTCCGGCCGAACTCGCTGAAAACCCAAGACAAACCACGAGCCACCCAGACAAAATCTGAGCCACGCGGACAGTCTGTGAACCACATGCGGACAGTCCACAAACTTCCTGCAACAAAACCCTAGCGACAAAACAGATCGAAACGCGAACACGCACGAACACGGATGAACACGCGACAAACTGGTGTCACGCAGACAGTCCGCACGCCACTCGCGGACAGTCCGCTAGGTGCGGACAGAGCAGAAAAAGCCCGACGCCGTGAGGTCAACTCTCCAAATTCATCACCGGATCTCCCAAACAGCTAGAGCTCTTGAGACAAGACTTTGAGGAGATGTGAAGCAACACTAGATGAAGCTATGCCGCAAAAATCTCGACCTCTAACTCCCTAAATCACTAGGAATCACGGATCACATGAACCACCACCAAGAACTCGGGCTCCGGCCAAAAACTCACGAATCGAAGGATTTTCCCGGCGTTTGAGGGGTCAAGATCACACACAAAGATGCGCAAGGCATCCACCCATGATCCCCTCAAAGAAATCCGAAGGAAAACACCCTCAAATCCCCGAATCGAGCGAAGAGCAAAACTCCCCAAAAATAGCCCCAAAAATGACACAAAAATCACAGGGGACTAGGAGATCACCGCAACGCCGAATCCTTCCATACATCCAGAGGTCAGAGTCTATACAAGAATCTAGCCTAAGGAATACAGAGGGAAAAGAAGCAGTCCAGAGCAATCTACCGGGGGAGGAAACCCTAGAGTCCCAGAGAGAGAAATGCCATCCACCTCTCCGCTATTTATACGAAGTCCACCAGAGGGAGGCAAATGACCACGCTGCCCCAACAACTTGAAATGAAGATACAACCCCTCAGGGGCATTTTGGTCAAGTCTTCATCGAGCGGACACGCTTCCACCGCGGCCTTGCTTAGCATCGACCCAAGCCCCACAATCACGCCACGTGCCCCCCGCCTTGAAGCTTCCCGAAGCTCCCGGATCACCGTCTCCGTCGCCTCGGGCCTTCGGACTTGGTTTTGTGGGCAAGATGTGCAAGGCATCCACCCATGATCCACCTGATGGTTTTGTGGGCAAACCACCAAACCCCGCGTGCAAGCTTCGGCTTCGATCCGCTACCTTGCACCGGCCCATGTGCACGACTTCAGCCCGCTAGTCTTGCACCGCATGGCTCGCACTTGACCCCATTGGCCACTCGGTCCATCGAACCAAGTCTACTTGCCTCTCCATCACCCGGAGGCCGCCACGACTATGGCCTTTCGCGCTTGTTCTTCACCTGCACCGACATGAATCAAGCCACAACCTGTATCTGCACACTTAGCCAAGCATCAGTCCACACAACATTGTCAATCACTCATCACTAAGGAGCGACCATCCACTGGTCCTCGGACACACCTGGTCCTCAGCCTTGACCTCGAGGCAGACTATAAGGTGCGGTGAAATGCAGATTTGTCTTGACGGTTGGAATGACCTGCTGACTTGTATGCAGTCGCTCAAGATCAAGATTGAAGAATCCGAGTGTCTACGTGCAGAGTTGAAGGTCTTGATGGAGGCAGCCAAGCCAGTAGCCAATATCTTTGAGCCCAGAGTAGCAGGAGTACAGCCTCGTCCACTTGTGGAAAGGTTGAAGGACACGCCAAAGAAGATATTGGAGTACGCTCAGTGACTAGCTTGCACAATTCCCAATCAAGTGCTGAGCTTCAACAAGTCTTTCTACGCAGACGCGGATCTGACGGTCATCATGGGCGGAAGATCTGGAGATTGTACCGACGACAGGCTGAACGAGTTGATGCAGCAGACATCTCCTATCGCGGAAGCCGTCTCCAAGTTCAAATCTGCGCTATATGAACCTGTAGGATATAAACACTATGGAAAAAACAAGTGTAATTCCAAAGAAGTGTTTATGTAATATAATTGAAAACTTGTGTACTCGAGTTCAAGATCAATGAGTGTTTGGCTGCAAAAAGAGATACGGTACTCGAGTAGAAGCTCAAGTCTAGGTGTGTTCCAAAGAACGTTAGCTTAATCACAACAAATAGAAACCCTCAGCTGTAACAGCGTAAAAAAAGGCTTTGTTGTGAAATAAGCAAAGACACAATAACAAGTCGATATATAGAATAACCACTTTATTAATGTCTTGATAAATGTATACATTGTATTGAGTTTACAATGTCTGGATACTCTATTGAGTAATAGTGCCTTAAGTACCTCTAAGGCTATGAGCCTAGTGAGAGAGTACTCACAAGAATGTTCCGAAGAATGAGTAAGACCGTAGGAGACAGTATGATGAGCTCATCCTTGCTGTAGCAGTAACTTGTGTGAGAGTTCCACTGAGACCCTACTATGAAAGGTGTTACTCTAGGCCGCAACCTCTTATTAAAAATAGAACAAGGACAACATGTGCCACTTATTGCTCTATACGACACGGAGTCGTCTGGAGAGGGTTGTCATGACCCCCTATGAGTTATCGCATAATGAGACTGCCTGGAGAGGATTATCGTGATCCCCTACGAGTAGTCGCAGCCGAAGCTGCCTGGAGAGGATTGTCGTGATCCCCTACGAGTAGTCGCAGCCGAAACTGCCTGGAGAGGATTGTCATGATCCCCTACGAGTTGTTGCAGCCGTAGCCGCCTGGAGAGGGTTGTCGTGACCCCCTACGGGTAGAAGTGACAAAGCTGGTCGATGTTCCAAGAGTTGTCAACTTCTTCGCCATCAAGTGTTTGAAGACGATATGAGCCAGGGCCGGTAACCTTCGTAATAGAGAAAGGACCTTCCCATGGCGAGTTGAGTTTATGTAGTCCTGTTGTGTTCTGGATATGACGAATTACTAAGTCACCAACGTTGAAGCGGTCATGATAGCGGCGAATCTTCTCAAGATATCAGGCTGATTGAACAAGTGCGTTGCAGCAAACTTCTTTGAGACTATCAACATTTGTCTGTCTTGTTTCTTCAGCTACGCCTTCTTCGTACTGGTCAACCACCGAAGATCGCCACATGACATCAGCAGGCAAGACGGCTTCAGAGCCGTAGACCAGGAAATAGGGTGATTTCCCTGTGGGAGCAGTAGGCTGAATATGTAGCCCCCAGAGTGCATTGGGTAGTTCCTTGATCCACTTGCCGCCCTTGGTGTTTGCAGCATCATACAATCGCTTTTTGAGAGCATCGAGTACCATCCTATTGGCGCGTTCCACTTGGCCATTAGCGCGTGGATGAGCGATAGAGACATATCGGACGTCAATTCCACTGTTCTCACAGTACTCCCAAAACTGGTGATTGTTGGAATTCGAACCCAGGTCTGTGATATTGCGATTGGGGAACCCATAGCGATGCATGATTTCATCCAAGAAGTCGAGGACTCTATCAGCCTTGGGGCAGGTAAAAGGCTTGACCTCAATTCATATGGTAAACTTGTCGATAGCCACCAGAACTCTGTTGAATCCCCTTGGCGCATTTGGGAGAGAACCAATCATGTCTAGCCCCCAGCAAGCGAAAGGCCAAGTTGGTGGTATCGTGATGAGTTTGTAGGCTGGAACGTGTTGTTACTTGGTGAAGAATTGGCATCCATGGCATTTTCTGACTAGTTCTTCTGCATCAGCAAGAGCTGTAGGCCAGTAGAAAGCACGTCTGAAAACTTCTCCCACCAGGGTGCGGGAAGAAGCATAATTTCCACAGATTCCTTTGTGTGTCTCCTCCAAGATTTCCTTGCCTTCTTCGCGAGAAACACACTTCATGAGTACATCAGAACTTGCACCTCGCTTGTACAGATGATCCCCGACTAGAACATAAGCTTTGACGCTGCGTGAAATGCGCTCGGCTTCTTACTTGTCCTCAGGAATCAGCTGATTTTTGATGTAGTCGATGAAAGGAGTTCTCCAATCCACATCAATCATAAGCACTTCACGATCAGGCGGAACTGAGGTAGTCGTGGGTGCAGATGATTGCTCTGGAATCAATGGTTTGTGGAGTTCAAGGACGAAGATTCCTGCTGGTACTTGAGCTCGTGTAGATCCCAGCTTCAATAAGACGTCCGCAGCAACATTGTTGTCACGAACAACGTGATGGAACTCGAGACCGTGAAATTTGTTCTCAAGTTTGCGTACCTCTTGACAGTATGCATCCATGTTCTCAGCATTACGATCCCAGGAATCGTTGACTTGATTGATGACCACCAAAGAATCACCGTAAACAAGTAGTCGTGTGATGCCAAGAGAAACTGCAAGGCGAAGACCATGCAGTAGAGCTTCATATTCAGCTTCATTGTTTGAGACCTTCCAAAAGATCTGCAAAACATATTTGAGTTGCTCGCCCTTGGGGGAGATTAGAAGTACTCCAGCACCGGCACCTTCCAGCTTGAGGGAACCATCAAAGTACATGACCCAATATTCTGGACGCTCGATAGGAGTTGAAACTTGATTCTCCCGCCACTCAGCCATGAAATCAACCAAGGCCTGAGACTTGATAGCAGTGCGAGACTTGAACTCGAGCGATAGACCACCTAGCTCTACCGCCCATTTAGAAATCCTTCCTGTGGAATCCCGGTTGTGCAAAATCTCGCCAAGTGGGTAGCTAGCGACCACAGAAATCTTGTATTCGTCGAAGTAGTGGCAGAGCTTCCGTGAACTATTCAGGACCGCATAGAGTAGCTTCTGAACCAGAGGGTAGCGAGCTTTGGATTCTGAGAGTACTTCACTGACGAAGTAAACCGGCCTCTGGACAGGGTAGCCATGGCCTTCCTCCTGCCGCTCAATGACAATAGCAGTGCTGACAACATTAGTAGTCGCAATAATGTAGAGCAAGAGCTCTTCATTTGGCAGCGGAGCTGTGAGCACTGGAGGCTTGGATAAGAACTCCTTGAGCTGAGAAAGAGCTTGATCAGCTTCAGTTGTCCACACAAACTTCTCTTGCCGCTTGAGTAACCTGAAAAAGGGTAGACCCCGTTCACGAAGTCGTGAGATGAAGCGGTTGAGTGCTGCCATACATCCAGTAAGCTTCTGGACATCTTTGATACTAGTCGGAGCTTGCATGTTGGAGATGGTAGTGATCTTCTCGGGGTTTGCTTCGATGCCACGATGGCTGATGATGAACCCGAGTAGTTTTCCCGATGATACGCCGAAGACGCACTTGTTGGGGTTGAGCTTCCATTGGTACTCCTGTAGCGAAGTGAAAGTTACCTCAAGATCCACGATAAACACGTCTGGATCCCTAGTCTTTACAATGACATCATCCAAGTATGCTTCCACGTTCTTGTGAAGTTGCTTCTTGAAGCACGCTTGGATAGCTCTTTGATAAGTAGCACCAGCATTTTTCAACCCGAAGGACATTGTTGTGTAACAATAAGCACCAAATGGGGTGATGAACACGATCTTCTCTTGATCAGATTCCTTGATTGCAATTTGATGATAGCCCGAGTAGCAGTCAAGGAAACAAAGTAGAGCACAGCCCGCCGTGGAGTCAATGACTTGATCAATCCGTGGCAACCCGAAAGGATCCTTGGGGCAATACTTGTTGAGATCCATGTAGTCGAGACACATCCTCCAATCATTAGAGTTCTTCTTTCTGACAAGCACAGGGTCAGCAAGCCACTGTGGGTGAAAAACTTCCCGGATGAAGCCAGCCGCGAGTAGTTTGGTGAGCTCTTTCTTAATAGCAGCCCGACAGTCATTAGCAAAGTGACGGAGATGTTGTCTCTTGGGGGTAGCATTAGGATCGACGTTAAGTGAGTGCTCAATCAACCTCCTGGGCACACCTGGCATGTCGAATGGTTTCCATGCAAAGATATCACGGTTAGCCCGAAGGAAGTTGACGAGCGCGTCTTCCTATTTAGGATCAAGCTGTGCACTGATCATGGTCGTCTTGCTGCTGTCGCCAGTACCGAGATCAATGGCTTTGAGCAGGACGTCACTAGTCGGTGCAGGCTTGTTGTTGATATCCGTCTTCTCAGGAACCTCCAGCTCGCTCGGAGCAAGCTTTTTAGCTGCAGTGAAGACTTCCATCATAGTGTTGGGGACTTGTGTTGTGGAGGCAAGTTCCATGGCTTCAGTGTTGCAGTCGTAAGAATGCTTCAAATCCCCACGCAGTGAGAGTACTCCTTTGGGGCTCAGCATCTTGAGTACAAGGTACACATAATATGGAATAACCACAAAATTCGCCTGACCAGGTCTGCCAAGGATGGCGTGATAAGAAGTCTCGAAGTCAGCGACCTCGAACTTGATGTACTCGGTGCGGTAGTGAGCCTTAGTCCCAAAGGTAACGGGTAGTACAACTGAACCCAAAGGAACCGTTGCATTGCCCGGGATAATACCATAGAACGACGAGTTGGTCTTGGTAAGCATGTTGGTGATATCTAGGCCCATCTTCTTCAAGGTCTTGGCAAACAGGACATTGAGACCGCTGCCACTATTAATAAGAACCTTAGTAAGCCTGGAGCCTGCCACCACTGGATCCAGAACGAGAGGATATCGTCCTGCCTCAGAGAGACTAGTCTACTAATCCGCCCTTGAGAAGGTGATGGGGGTTTCAGACCACTTTAGAAAAGTTGGAGCTGCTGGTTCAATGGACATAATCTCTCTGAGAGCAAGTTTCTGCATGCGCTTGGTTGGAATCCCACCAAAGATGAGATTGACAGTATTGGATGGGTCTTGAAACCCAATGTCTTTGCCTATGTTAGCCTTCTTCCCCTTGTTCTTGCGAAACCTTGGGTTGGGTGCACTGGTTCGGGTGTATTCTTCAGTGCACGGCGAAGTTGGTAACACTGCTCTGTAGTGTGATCGCCCTCTGGGTGCCATGGGCATTTCTGCTTGGTCAATGTTACCTAGTGAGAATCATCTTCAGGCTTGGCGGTGGTTTCCATAGCTGCAACAGTATTGTCGGGCTTGTGCTTGCGATTAGGATTACTCGAGTAGTTATTACCCGCGCGATTGCCCTACTGTTGCTTGCCACTATTGTTTCCACCAGCATTATTGTTGTTGCTGTTGTTCTAGTTGTTGCGAAGATGCTTGAACCGATTCCGAGCCTTGTCTTCCTCGTCCGCCCAGTGAGTGATCATCTCCTTGAGCTTGGTGATGTTGGCTGGGTGAGCGCGACCGAAGTCTTGGAAAAGCCTGTCATCATAGAAACCATCCTGGAAGGTGTCTATGACTTCTTTCTCGGTAACATCAACAACAATGGCTCTTTTTTCAAAGAAGGGGTGCATGTACTCGCGAAGAGTCTCGCCTTGTTTTTGCTTGATCAACGCAAGGTCCATCCGAGTACCATGACGGCCCAAAGAACCCCGAAGTTGCTGGTGAAGCGTTGCTTAAGTTGTCCCCAATTGTTGATGGAGCCTCGCTTGAGAGATTCAAACCATGTGAGGGGTTCTTGCTCCAGACAAAAAGGGAAATAGATACATTTAGTATCGTCATTGCCCCCGGCATTAGTGATAGACAGAGCATAACAGCGCAACCACTGCCTTGGATCTTGCTTGCCATCGTATTTAGAGATGCCATAGGGCTTGAATTTCTCCGGAGGAAACATAGCTGGAAGTCGAGCAGAGAAAGCAGGAAAGGAATCAGAGTCAACATCCTTTTGCTTCTCACGCTCAGCACGCTTGGTGTTGATTGTTGTGCGAGCATCATAGAGAGAGTCTCCCGACTTGCTATTGACACTGCCATCACCGCCTTTGTCTTTGTTGCTAGCTTCCGGACATGTGCGATTAGGAGTGTGAGTGTTGCGATGAGCACCCCCACTGCTGCCATGGTGACTAGGAGTACTGGTGCCTTGACGTAGCATAGTGTAGGCTAGTTCAGCCAGCTTCGCGACTTCTGCAGCCGCCCTGTCACGAGGCATAGAACGACCAAGCAAGTTGATCGCGTTGATAGCTTCCTCTGGAGTGCGATATTGTCTAGTAGCAACCGCATCCAGAGCCTCTTGTAAATTACGAGTAGGTAGAGCTTCCACGAGTTCACGACGAAGGGTTGCACGATCAGTGTTGTGTTGACAACGTGCAGTCTTGGCCTCCGCAATTTCATCAGCAGGAGCATTGACAGAGAGTTCATCATCAGATACATCATCCGGAAAGTGATAATTGGCACGATGCCCTTGCGGAGTATCGACGACGAAACCTTCTCGATAAGATGAGTGAGTACCCGTACTCTCAATGAGCTCAGTATCAGTATCATAGTCAACAAGCTTGGCGCCTTCCTGGAAAGGTAAGTTGTTGAGACAGGCGATAAAGTGCTCCTGACCATCCAAGGTGAGGTCAGCAGGCACATGCTCAGGCGAGTAGACGAATCTACCCTCAGGTGTCGATGTGATCACCATTCCTTGAGCAGGGCCAGATAGTTGTTGTGCTTCAGTAGAATCCAAACCGTAGTCGAACTCGAACTCAGATGAATTCGAATCGAAGTAGTCGAGGTTGACTTCCGAATCTGAAGAGTACTCGAGCACAGTCTTCGAGCCAGAGCACATGAGGAGTTCCAACACGGCTTGGTAAGCAGCGCTGACATGGCGATGGCCAAAGATGGGTGGTGTTGGAAGACAATCCAGGTTGAGCGCAGGCTGTGCAGCGAAGGAAGGTGACTTAGGCTGAATTGTGGGCGAAGTCGAGTTGTACTCGGACTCCAACTCGAGCTCTCTGACTGGGTCAGAAAGTGAAATTTCACCAAAATTTTCGACGAGTTCTTCCATCAAAGCTTGCGTAAGCGTCGATGACTTGGGCTTTGCCTCTAGAGTTGATGCTAAGAAACGGAGGAACGATCCAGCGCTGTCAGCAACACAAACCCAGGATCCAAAAATGAAGGTGTCGCCTTGCTGGAAAGCAATGATTGGCTTGATGATGACAAGAGCCATCGAGTTCGCCAGTGGATCAGGGACGAGATCCCCTACCTGGCACGCCAGCTGTCAGTGTTTTAGACACCGAGCCTACTACGGGGTATTCGAAGGGGCTCGCCGAGATCAGGAACATGATGGTGAGACATGAGGTACACAATTAGACAGGTTCGGGCCGCAATGTGTGTAATACTCTACGTCCTGTATGCTGTGTGGCTCTGTATTGATTGCGTATATTTTGAGACGGGTCCCTGCCTCACCTTATATGCCACAGGAGGCAGGGTTACAAGTAGGATTGGTACAAGAGTACTATTCGAGTAGGACTAGGAGTAGCCTATACGAGTTATAGAAAGCTATCCTAATCTTAGTACAAGCCCTTGTCCGTCTTGTCTTGCCTTGTGGCCCACGGTAATCTTGCACCGTGGCCCACTAGTCGAGTAGTCCAGGTGTGCAGGCCTTATCTCCCGGGTATGGCCTACATGTGTGGTGGGCCTAGGGATGCCCGGTCGACAGGCACGCGAGAGTGTGCGTTCTGGGCGCCACTGTAACGCCCCGGGTTTTCAAAAGCGGAAAACCCGTCATTCTGTCTCATGATAGTCCCTGGATCAGACGCTATCACGCATAGGCATTCATCACAGATAGATATCACAGTCATACATCAAAATAAAGCATCAGAGTACAAATATAATCTTATTATTACATGTCCTGAATAATCGGAGTACATCAATACATGCCTCTTGGCGGAATAACATGAATAAGAGCCTACGCAGCGGTAGCTAGCTTCCAGAAGGTGTCTCCATCTTTATTCTTCTCCCACAGGCATCCTTGAGCGAAGCGACGTGCCCCTCAGTCGTACCATCCGTCGGCGTTGTTGTCGTAGTCTGACTCGTACCCAGCAAGCTCAGGGGCTATCCCCAAGGATCGGGATAGGTCCACGTCACCAACCGTATGCAAGCTTTAAGTGGCCTACTTCTAAAGGTAAAGAGAGGATCAAGGTAGAGGCTGGGTTTCCTAAGCAGCAGCAGCATCAATATAAATAGAATAGTATCTCCAATTCCCACCAATTCCCATATCTCTCATCCGCAAATGGTTACACCTGGTCACCCAGATCACCGTCACCATCACCTATCTCCATCTAGGGTCAGTGCGAGAACTCCCACTCCTCGCACCTCAATGGTTGCACCTGGATCCGCGAGGTAGAGGGAGCAACTCTCCTCTCCCTGAATACAACCACGGCTCACCATACACTCTCATCCTATAAGGGGGAGGTAGAAATCCCAAAATGTAAGAGTCGGAGTAAACAACGGGCATGTCCATAACCGAGGACGTGGCTATACGTATAGATCTAAGCTCTGCAGAGCGTGTACACCAGTACCCAACTCGGAATAGCACTCGGACAGTGTACGGCCTACCGAGCCTACCCAACCGAACGAACACCTAGGAGTTACGATTCCATCCTGCATCCGGGTCTCGCTGCGGTCCTTCGCAAAGGACCACCCAGAACTGTGAACATGCCCACGTGTGGCCGCACGGGGAGCGCCCAATAGGGAAGGGACCTCACCCTAACCCTCTCACTGATACCCTCTATCCTACTGGCACGTATGGCATCGCACTTGCTAGGGTCGAAACGGCCCTATCCCCACTCTCGATGAGGTGGTGTGTACGAAAGTCCCGTGTAACAAAGCGACCCACTCGGTTTCAGACCGGGGCGAGCTCCTATCCTCCAAGTCATCACAAAATCCCTACACCTGTGCTCCTAAAATAGTGTACCCACCATAGGTACCAAACTGGGCATCGCCCGAGAAGACGATCCCTGGCCCCTGATCCTGGATCGGGTTGTCTTGAGCTCACCCCCGCCAAAATATCCCAAAACACCTTCTCCTTCCGGTTTTTCCCCACACACGCCAAGAAACTACCACAATAATCCCAACACATGCATAGCAAGCTCAGCGTATCATCACGCGTAATTAAAGTAGTAGTAGTAGGTCAAGCAAGGACAAGTATGTAAAAGAGGCTATGCACGGGTTCATCATATCCATCACTATGTAGTAAATAAAGCACTAGCAGTTCTAATAGCCATGCCTAATGGGCATTCAAAGAAGGTCGGGCGTGAACCTAGGTGCGAGTAGTCGTCGTAGCCGAGGTCGTCGTCGTAGTCCTGGTTCAGCTCTCCGGCTCCGGCGGCTCCTAGAATCGTACTTAAATAAATAAACACAGATGCTAATTGCAATAAATCCAAGACAAGGAGCGAATAAGACCCAAAAAGAGGCAAACTCTAGCCTAGCGCAGAGTTTGGATTTTTAGAAGATTTCCAGAAAAGGTTTCGTATTTTTCGGAGTTAAAACAGATTTATTATGAATTTTCAAAGAGAAAAATAGATTTCTGAAATTAAAATACGCATATACAATATTGCATACTTTAGGCTAGCTCCTAACTAACTCTAGCAGACTATAAAAGGGCTCTAAGTCGGCTACTGGCTAGCTCCTAGAGCTGACGCAGCTGCCAGCTAGGCGGCCTATAGCCAGCGCTGTCAGGGGGTGAGACCTAGACAGATCCGCTAGGGGGTTGCCCTAGTGGTTTGCAGGTTAATGGAGGATCGGGACCTAAGAGCGTAAGTGGTTATGCACGTGGTGCACACGGAGCTCGGCGAGTATGGTGGCGAAGAACAGGGAGACAAGGGTTTATACTGGTTCAGGCCTCCAGAGAGTAAAACCCTACGTCCAGTTGTGGTGGATTATGCGAGGATGAAGATGAGTTGTCCCTGTGCATGGAGCCCTAGGCCGCCTTATATGGGGGGACGGGCTAGGGTTTGCATGCGCAGGTTGGTGGACCCGTGTCGGGGTCGGTTACAACTGTGGGAAGATTATCTCCCGGATTACAAGGAGTATCCCGTGATACTCGGAGCTATAGGCGGCGGCGCGCCAGGTCGTCGTGTCCTTGTCTTGCACGCAAAGGCTTCGCGGGTCTTCCGGGAGCTTGACCAGGTCGCTGGGCCCACTTGTAAGGTCGGCGAGTCTTCTGGAAGGTCGGGCTCACTTGTCAGGGGCCTCTGGGACCCTGGCCGGTGGGGACCCATGGGTACCCATGTCTCTCAAGCCCCGATCGACGTGTAGGCATAGCGGTCGAGGTGGGGTCGTGTCGAGGAGTAGCAGGGCACGGCACCATCGAGGTCGTGAAGGGTGCATGGGGATCAAAAAGAAAAGAAACCCCTCCGATGCGCGCACGAAGTTGAGTGTCGAGCTTCTGGGTCGAAGGACCATGAGGTCGAAGTGAAGACGAGGTGTAGATCTTGCAGAACCGCCGACCTGACCTGAGTCAGGAATGTTGGAGTAGCAGCCACGACCTTCAGAAAGGTCACCAAGCCTACCAGGGGTAGGTCAAGCAGAGATACGATGGAAGCAGGCTTCCATTAGGTCGAGGCGACCTGAAGAAAATAGTGCGTCGAAGACGCACTAGTGTAGTAGCCCCCGAGCAATAAAGCGACCAGGATGGCCGGTTTGATGCTCCAAAAGAAGAAGAGAAAAAGAATCCGAACCTACGACCTTCCGTTGGGGAAACTGATGCTCTTGTAGGGTCGATGCTAGAGGACAAGAGCTCCAGAATCTTGCAGAAGGCAGCAGGCGATAGGTTTGTCACAACCAGAGCCACGGGTGCACTGTACGGTCATGGGCCGGCATACTCATGAAGCACGAGTCGCTGTCACCCGAAAAAGACAAAGCTGCCTCAGTGTGCAGTCAGGTAGGGGTCAGGCGCGCTGATGCCTGTCGCAGGCAAACCGTAACCTCGTGCTCCACGAGGGTACAGTGCCGTCGAGGATAAGGACGCCACGCAGGGTGGCCTTGCAAGTAGGACTAGATGCAAATGCCTGCTGGTATAAATAGGTGCCCAAGGCTTGAAGCAAACCGCACCAATCTTCAGAGGGGATCGATGATGACCCAGTGTAGTAATATTGCCACGCCGTGGGCTTGTGTTCGCCCACCAGAGTGTAGAAGTGATGTAGTTCATGCTTGGAGCTAGAAGAATGCTTGCGAGGCTCGAAGAACTCTATCGGCCTCTTCTCCCAGCCTCACCGAGCAGCCCAGAAGGAGTATGAAGCAGCAGCTGCATCGTCGGCCCTGACACTTTCAGGCCAGATGTGATGCTGGTGAGCACCGCGCTCCACCTGGCGAGGTTGGTGTTAAAGCTCGGACCTTCTGCAATCTTGCCGCGAAGCTCAGACTTGATGTTGGGTGCTGCAGGAGACCGGTTGGCGCGTGAGTAGAGGTGGCTGTGTGGCAGCTGCCTCTACAGTGGCTGTAGAGGTCGTCGAGTAGGCCCTGAAGCCAGAAGAAAGCTTGCGACAAGTCTTATTAGTGCAGACTTAGTCGTAAGCACTTTGAAAGGTAATTCAGGACCTTTAAGATATTTGTATCTTGTAATTTGGCCAAGGGCCAAACTCCTTGTAGCTTATGAAGCTGTAAATATAGTTTTGCATGAGCAGTGTCATGGCTTTAGTAGTTTATAAGGGCGCCCGGGCTGCAATGGTACGGATACCAAAGTCCCAGCGGGGCTGTAATAGCACGCCCACCTGCGGGAGGCCTTTCGTAGAAAGCCCGTGTCGACCTGGGTCGGCACGGCCGTTGTGCGGTGGCACAACGCAGGTAGTCAACCTGGGAAACCTTGGTCTGTACGACCTAGGAGGCAGCGGGGCCTTAGCGACCTCGGGGAGGTGCAACTTGACCAAGAGGTCACCAACGGGCAGTGGAGCCATTAAGCGCGGGGCCGTTGGTATAGCCATGAAGGTGATGTAACAGGCAGCAGGACCTTAGTGACCTCGGGGAGGCGCTACTTGACCCGGAGGTCGCCAACGGGCAGTGGAGCCCAAGGGTACGAACCCGAATCGTGAAAGCTGAGGCGACTTACCAAGCGGTAGTACCTATCGACCTTATGAAGGTGCTGTCATGGACCCGGAGGTCGTCAGAGGCCAAGAGACCTTAAGGAAAATTGTGGGGAGGGGGCTTGAAGTAAGGCATAGCGAGTCCATGGACACCGGGCCGTTGGGCGCAAAACCAACAGGCATGGATTCCCACACGGCTCGAGCCGTTACTGCTTATAGCTGTTAGGTCGAAATAGCCGTTAGGCGATGTATCCATTGGGTCGCCGGTGATGTCACCGAATTCAAGGGGGCGTTTGGAGCACCGCGGCCCACCGCACTGACGCGGCCCAGTTATAAAAGGCCGAGTGAGGGGTCGAGGACCCCACTCGCTTCCATTCCCCACAAGAGCTAGGGTTCCCAATCCGCCGCCAGAAGCTTTAGCACGTAGATTCGCCGGCGCCGTCGTGCTTAGATCCGCCGCGCCCAACACCACCGTATGCGCCAAAAGACCCTGGTGGTATTTAGAGCTAGATCCACCGGCTTCGAGGAAGAGGAAATGGCCCCAGAGGTTGCGCCGGCCCCGGAGAAGGTGTGGGAGCACTCGACGGTGACGGAGGTGCAGCTCAAGGAGCTGGTAGAGCGTGGGCTACTAAAGCCTAGGGAGCAGGTGGGGTGGAGGCCCGCCGTAGGCGAAGCGTTCCCCTCCGAGGGAACCGGGGAGACCGTCGCCTTCGTCGCGCACGTCGAGCGCGGCTTTGGAGTCCCGGCGGGCGACTTCTTCCGCGAGCTTCTCTACTTTTACCGCATCGACCTGGCGCATCTCGTCCCCAACGCCATCACCACGGTATCCTCGTTCATCCACCTGTGCGAGGTGTACCTGGGGATACCACCACATTTCGACTTGTGGCGGTATTTCTTCGAGGTGAAGAAGACGGGGAAGAACGGCGTCGTCGGCGCCGTCGGCTTCATGCTACGCCATCACATGAAGACGATGTACATCGACATGGAGCTGACGAACAACACCCCGGGCTGGCGACGGGGTTGGTTCTACATCGACAATCCCAAGCCGGCGCTGCCGAGTAGGTCGGGGCTTGCGCCGGTCCCAGTGCCTGAGTGGACCAACCAGCTAACATCGCGGGAGATGGACGCCATTAAGCCGCTGCTGGACGACCTCAAGCAACAGAAGGAGGAAGGGGTGACCGGCGGAGCGGTGGCCATTAGCTTCAGCCGGAGGCTGCTGCAGCCGATCCAAGATCGGGTGCACCCTGCCTACGAGTATTGGGGGCAAACCGACCCGACTCGCGTACAGCAACGAAAGGTCTCCAAGCAGGAGATGGTGGTGTGGGTGAGGGAGGTCTTCAACGGGGTGATCCAGAACCAGACATGCCCCAAGGCATTCTCCCTCACACGGCCCGCAGACGTGGTATGCCGCTGATCGACCTTAATTTCTTTGTTGTTGTTGTATTCTTCTTGAGCTGAAATGAAGGCCGACTGGTGTCTTAGGGTCGTGAAGGTCTGTTCTGGTGTCCAGCTCCCCTCGCGGATGAGGGGGAGCGCAGTTTCAAGGTCCGGGCGGTGGAGGACGTGAGGGCTCCACCGCCGGAGTTGTTGGAGAACTACCTCTCCGACTCATCGGTGGGGGGTAGTGATGACGAGGATCCGCCCGTGGCGAGCTCCGCGCCGACGACTCGTCGTACGCGGCAGGCCACCGCGAAGATTCTGGCACACAAGGGCGTCAAGATCATCTCCGCCACCATTGAGGCGGGGAAGAAGAAGAGGAAGAGGAAGGTCGTCACCGCGTCGTCGGAGACGACAACAACTGACACCGAGGTCGTCTTCGAGGAGCGTGATGATGCGGGGTCGCGCGACATCGCCGCAGGGTCGCGCGACGCGGCGGCCGTAGGAGAAAGCAAT
Organism: Cenchrus fungigraminus; assembly: GCA_036936925.1. NCBI lineage: Eukaryota > Viridiplantae > Streptophyta > Magnoliopsida > Poales > Poaceae > Cenchrus > Cenchrus fungigraminus. The sequence goes on from CM072779.1 coordinate 126,926,948, forward strand.
GCCCCGCCCGCGGCTACCGGCGAACAGCAGCAGAAGGCGAGCGCGAAGGGCGTGAGTGACCAAGGGTCGCAAAAGAAGCCGAGACGGGAGCCGCCCAGGCCAATGTCGATGAAGCTGAAGACTGGCAGCAGGTATGTTGCCAAGCTTGATTTATGCTGTTCTTCATCTGTGCAGTTCTGTCCAGCATGCCGGTGCTAACGAATATATGTACCTTGGGCAGGGGGACTCCTGCTGTTTCTGGCAGCAGCAAGAACGCCTCAGGCCAAGAGGCGTTTGGCTAGAAGGTCGAGAAGTTGCCGGTGGGGGAGTCGCCAGCGACCTTAGGCGGGGACTTCACCAGTAAGGCCCCTGAGATCGTGGAGACAACACCGTCGGCACCGGCTAAGGTCGCTACTGAGGTCGAGGAGTAGGAGGAGGGCCCGCGCCAGCAGGACCTGCCGGAGTCGAGTCTGTTGGGCACGCAGCAAGCGGAAGCCGGAGGTGCAAGCGGGGAAGCCGACGAGCAACCCTGCTTCTATGAAGGTACTCTGTGGGAGGACGACGTCTGGGCTGACACCAAGGATCTTGAAGACTTCAAAGCGGCGCAGGTGACCATTGGCAGGACGCTAGCGGTAAGTTTGCATTACCTTTGGAGCTGCCTCTTTGGTTCGCACCGACACGATGTTTTTAACAATCTCGATGAGTGGTTGCAGACTCTTGTTGAGCCCACGCAGAAAAGGGCGACCCTGTTGAAGGAGGGCGCCAGTCTTCACGCGGAGCTGACAACGGCCCGGGAGGCTGTACTTCAGGCCAAGGTAGAGGCCGCGAAGGAAGTAAGGAGCCTCAAGGACGAGGCAATCTCGAAGGATCAGGCCATCGAGGCCTTGAAGCGGGAGCTTGAAGCTGCAAAGCTGAAGGCGAAGGAGGCGGAGGACGAACTGAAGGTCGCCACTGCAGGTACGTCGTAGGACACCCTTGTGTTGTTGTGTAAGCACGTCGTGCTGACCCGCTCTTGACCTCGGTACGTACAGAGGCCAAGAAGAGGGAGACTGCCTTGAAGAAGGACCTCAAGGAGTCGAAGGAGCAGGTGAAGATCCTCAAGGAGAAGCACAAGGAGGTCGTCGCCAGTGAGTCTTACTTCACCCGTAAAGCTGCTTATGAATTTGGGGCGCGCAGGGATCCAGAGATCGACCTTGGCCGGGCGATGCAGACCCTTATTGATCATCAAGAGATGACTGCAGATATGGAGAAGGAGCTGGACGACCTCAAGGAGGCCGCCGAGTACCTCGTGGACGTGTACGCCCCTAAGGTCGAGGGCGAACCACAAGGGCTCGTCGAGTGGCTGGATGGCGCGGTAGGTCACATAAAGACCTTGCTGATGGACGGTGGCAAGCTTGCCGCCGCTACCGCGCTGGCCGTGGTGAAGCACCACGAGCCGTCGTTCAACCTCGAGGAGGTCAAGGAGGAGATCGACTTGGCGTAGGCGGTGGACAGCGAAGATATTCAGGCCGCCGCGGAGGAAGTTATGAAGAAGTTAGACCTGCAGGGGTAGCTCAGTAGTGATAAACAGTTAGTAACAATGACGGGTCGCGGACCCTTTTGATGTAATATAAACATTTGCATGAATCAAAAAGGCATGTTGAGTTAGATTTTTGTGGTCCCTTATTTTACTTTGTATACTCGTTATAAGAACGCGAAGGTAATGAAGTTGCAAGACCCCTTTTCCTCTGCTTACCCAACTCAAAGGAGGAACGGCTTACCGACCACACGGCTCGACGTTGGAGGCTTAGGTGTGGCGGGTGCGCAGAGGGGGTCAGGGACCCAAGGTCAAGCAACCCCGCGACCTAGGAATGCTTATAAATTGTATAAGAAGCTGTGATAAGGGAACACTGGTGGATTGAAAGTTAAAGAACCCCAGGTCGAGCGACCCTTATGTTGGCAGAGCCAAGCCCCCGAGCGTGAAGGGCCGAGCTTAAAGCCAAGCCCCCGAGCGTGAGGAGTCTGGTTTGAAACCAAGCCCCTGAGCGTGTCGAAGGGGAGGGGTAAACAGAAAACAAACAAGTTGAAAGAGAAATCTTTTTTTATATATTGAATTACAAGGGGTAGAATACATAGCTTTATTGTGATACAATGCTCCTAAGGATAGAAGCGACGTAAGTGCTCGATGTTCCAGAGGTTAGGAACACCCTGGCCATCGGCCCATTGGAGGTGATAGGTCGTCGGTCCAATGACCTCCTTAACTATGAAGGGCCTTCCAAAGGTGCAGAGAGCTTGTGCATGTCCTTGGTGTTCTGGATCCGCCGCAGGACTAGGTCGCCAACGTTGAAGGAACGCTCCCGCACGTTGCGGTCATGGTAGCGACATAGCTGCTGCTCGTGGCGAGTGTGGTGCATGAGCGCGGCCACACGGTGTTCCTCGACGCTGTCGAGGTCGAGGTGGCGTGTTTGCTCTACTTCTCCTTCATCGAAGTGCTGGATGCGAGGAGCACCGAAGGCCACATCGGTGGGGAGGATAGCCTCTGATCCATAGACCAGGAAGAAGGGTGAGTACCCTGTAGCCGAGCTGACCTGTGTCCTGAGACCCCAGAGAACGTGAGGGAGCTCTGAGAGCCACCTCGTGGCGTAGGGCACTGAGCCGTCGAAGATACGATCTTTTATGGCCTGTAGGACCATGCCGTTGGCCCTCTCGACTTGGTCGTTGCACCGCGGGTGTGCCACCGAGGAGTAGTACACATCGATCAGGCTGTCCTGACAGAAGTCCCAGAATTCGGCCCCTGTGAAGGCCGTGCCAAGGTCGGTGACGATCCTATTTGGCACCCCGAAGCGATGGGTGATCTCCTCGATGAATTTGGCCGCTTCTTTCGACGTGACGCTGGATACGGGACAGACCTCGATCCACTTGGTGAACTTATCCACCGCCATGAGTATGTGCTTGTAGCCACCAGGGGCGGTCTTGAAAGGTCCCATAGAGTCGAGACCCCAAACTGCGAAGGGCCACGACGGAGGGATGGTCCTGAGGGCCTGAGCCGGGAGGTGCTGCTGCTTAGCGAAGAACTGGCACCCCTTGCAGCGACGTACAAGTTCTTGGGCGTCAGCCAAGGTCGTGGGCTAGTAGAACCCAGACCTGAAGACCTTGCCCACCAGGTTGGCGGAGGCGGCATGGTTGCCGCACTCACCGCCGTGGATCTCATCCAAGAGCCTGAGGCCCTCAGATCGTAGGATGCACTTCATCAGTACTCCAGTAGAGGCGGACCTCCGATAGAGTTCCTGATCGATGACGACGTAGTTGGCACTACACCTCGTGATCTTTTCTTGCTCTGCCTTGTCCTCAGGTACTCGATGCTCGAGGAGGAAGGCGATGAAATCGAGGCACCAGTCATCTTCTGCGTCGACCATGAGGATCTCGCGTCCTGCGGGTGAGATAACCTCGTCATCGGGCGACTCTGAGTCGGGGATGAGCTTGATGGATGGTTTGCGCAAATCCTGGACGAACACACCGGCCGGGACCAGTGCGCGCTTGGAGCCAAGCTTGGAAAGAACATCGGCCGCGACGTTGTTGTTGCGGCAGACGTGGTGGAACTCGAGCCCCTCGAAGTGGCGCTCGAGCTTGCGCACCTCAGCACAGTAGGCATCCATGGTATCCTTCCTGGCTTCGGAGTCTTTGCTGACTTGGTCGATGATGACCTTAGAATCACCGTAGGCGAATAGGCGCTTGATCCCAAGGGAGACGGCGATGCGGAGCCCGTGGATGAGGGCCTCATACTCGGCGCCGTTGTTGGACGCCTTGTAGTGGATCTGCAGGACGTACTTGAGGTAGTCGCCCTTAGGGGAGATGAATAGAACTCTCGCGCCGGCTCCTTCGAGGTTCAGGGAACCATCGAAGTACATCTTCCAATGCTCAGGTCGCTCCGGCGGCGGAGGCTGCTGGATCTCTGTCCACTCAGAGATGAAGTCTGCGATGACTTGGGACTTGATGGCCTGCCTGGGGCAGAACTCCAGGTCGAACTCGCCTAGTTCGATGGACCACTTGACGACGCGCCCAGAGGTGTCACGACTCTGTAGGATCTCGCCGAGGGGAAAGGCCGAGACGACCTTGATCTTGTGGGCTTGGAAGTAGTGCCGGAGCTTCTGCGAAGTCATGAGTAGCGCATAAAGCATCTTCTGGGGCTGGCTGTACCTGGTTTTGCTGTCAGACAGGACCTCGCTGACGTAGTAGATAGGTCGCTGGACAGGGTAAGGTCGCCCCTCTTCAGGTCGCTCAGCCACCAGGACTGCGCTGACCACTAGGGTGGTAGCCGAGATGTAGAGCAGTAAGGGCTCCTTAGGTGCCGGGAGGACCATCACCGGGGGCGTCGTGAGGAAGGTCTTGAGTTGCTCAAGAGCTTGGTCCTCCTCCTCGGTACAGACGAACTTGTCCGCCTTCTTTAGCAGCTTGAAGAAGGGCAGGCCTTTCTCTCCAAGCTTGCTAATGAATCGGCCTAAGGCCGCCATCATGCCTGTGAGCTTCATGACGTCCTTCTTGCCAGTAGGTCGCTTCATCTTGAGGATGGCATCCACCTTGTGGGGTTGGCTTCGATGCCCCGGTTGCTGACCATGAAGCCCAGGAGCTTGGCGGATGGGACACCGAAGACGCACTTCTCTGGGTTGAGCTTCCAGCGATAAGTGCAGAGGTTGGCGAAGGTCTCCGCGAGGTCAGCTATGAGCTGTTCCTCATGGGTGGTCTTGACGACCACATCGTCGACGTAGGCTTCTACGTTCTTGTTGATCTAGCTGACCAGACACTTCTGTATTGCCTTCTGGTAGGTCGCGCCAGCGTTTTTGAGGCCGAAGGTCATGGCCGTATAGCAATAGATGCCATGGGGCATTATGAACACCGTCTTGTCTTGGTCGGAGACCTTCAGGGCTATCTGGTGATACCCTGAGTAGCAGTCGAGGAAGGAGAGGAGGACGCTCCCAGTCGTGGAGTCCACGACCTGGTCGATTCGCGGAAGAGGGAAGGGGTGTTTAGGGCAGTGCCTATTGAGATCGGTGTAATCGATACACATTCTCCATTGACCGGTTTTCTTTGGTACAAGAACCGGGTTGGTGAGCCACACCAGGTTTTTACACTCTCGGATAAATCCGGCAGCTAGGAGCTTTATTAGCTCTACCCTAATGACGTCCTTGCGATCTTTCGCAAAGCGGCAAAGCTTTTGCTTGACAGGCTTGGCCGTCTTGCTAACATCCAAGGCGTGCTCAGCCAGCTCCCTAGGAACACCTGGCATATCCGATGGACTCCATGTGAATATGTCGGCGTTATCCCGGAGGAAGCTGGTGAGCGTGAGTTCCTATTTGGGGTCAAGCCCGTCGCCGATCACCATCGTCTTCTCTGGGTCGGCAAGGCCGAGGCAGACCTTCTTCGTCGAGGGAGCCGCGTCCAGGGCGGTCTCGGTGCGCTTCTATTCTGGGACAGATTGGTCGACAGGGTCGGCCTTCTTGGCTTCAGCCACCAAGACCGCAGAGGCCTCGGCGGCGGCGGAGGTCGCGGCGAGGTCGAGGGCCTCCGTGTTGCACCTGAAGGAGATGATGAGATCCCCTTTGATAGAGAGGACCCCATGTGGAGCCGGCATCTTCAACACCAAGTAGGTGTAGTGCGGGATGGCCATGAATCTGGCCAGCATTGGGCGACCTAGGATCGCGTGGTAGGAGGACTTGAAGTTGGCGACCTCGAAGTTGAGGTACTCCGTGCGGAAGTTCGCCTCCGTACCGAAAGTGACCGGGAGGGAGACTCGACCCAGGGGTAGGGCCGCCTTCCCGGGGACGATGCCGTAGAAAGGCTCGTCGCACTCCGTCATCTTGTTGAAGTCGAAGCCCATTTTCTTGAGGGTGTCGACGAAGATAATGTTGAGGCCACTGCCTCCGTCAACCAGGGTCTGGGAGAGCAGGGCTCCATCCACTGTAGGCTCGACGACGAGCGGGTAGGACTCGGGGTCTAGGATATGAACCCAGTGATCAGCTCTAGAGAACGTGATCGACTGCTCAGACCATCGTAGGGGCACGATTGGCTGAGTGTGGACGAGGTGGACGTCGCGTTTGTCCTTCTGGTAGCGCCTCCTACTGGTGCTAGACTTGATTCCACCGACGATCATGTTGATCGCGCGGGTGGCGGCCTGGAAAGGCCCGTTGGGGTTGCCCGAAGCCAGCGGAGGGGGCAGGTTCGCCTCATCGCGGGGAGCCGCTGGGGCGGTGTCGTTGCGAGGTGGCTCGCGGCGATCGTCGTACCGCTCGTCGTGGCGGTCATCGCGATGGTCTCACCGGTCGTCACGGCAGTAGTTGTTGTTGTAGGGGCGGTTGTCACGTCGCTCGCAGTCGTTCCTAGGTCGCTTGGGGTCCACGGAGGAACTGAAGGCCCTCTTGAACTGAGAGTAGTCACGGAGGGTGTGGGTGGCCCCCTCATGGAACCCGCAGATGCTGTCGAGCGCCAGGTCGAACTCCACCTGGTTGAAGGACGAGCCTCGCCGCCCATCGACCTACAGGACCTCGGAAGGTCGCTTGCGGAGCTTTTCCGCCGTGGTACCAGATGTACCGGCGTTACCAGCGTCGAACTGGTTTTGGAGGGCGTCTTTCGTGTCCATCAGCTTGTTGACGATGACCATCAACTCCTTGACATTGGTGGCGCCGGACTCGTGGATCTTCTCGAAGATCTTTGGATCTTTGATGCCCTTTTTGTAGCTGTCGACGATCTGGTCGTCCCAGACACCGACGCACTCATTCTGATTCTCGAAGAATCGGTTGTTGTAGTCGCGGAGCCGCTCCTTGGGCTTCTACATGACCCGCCCTAGGCTGAAGGCGTTCCCAGGGTGATCGTAGGTCGCCTGGAAGTTTGATGTGAAGGCCTGGGGCAGATCGGCCCAGGTCTTGATGCTGCCGGGCTCAAGGTTGTTGAGCCACAGCGAAGGGGACTTACCCATGACCAACGGGAAGTAGGCCGTCATGTGGTCGAAGTCACCATCGGTCTCCTTAACGGCGACGTAGTAGGTCGACAACTAGATGCTGGGGTCGGAGCGCCCATCATGTGGCTTGATGTTGGGCTTGAAGTTATCGGGGTACTCCACCCTCTTGAAGCGGGCATCCAGCGCTGGGAAGGCGTTGAGCGCAAGGTCTTCGCTGGTGCCTCTTGCCGTAACGGTGCCTCGTGGCGCAGAGCTGCGCTCCGGGACGACAACCTGGGAACGTGGCTGCCTGTCCCGGTCGACCCGGACGACAGCGGGATCGCCGTGATCAGCGTAGTACTTGGCACGTCGCTGGTTCTCGATCTCGTGCTGATCGCGGAGCTCGCGCTCCATGATGCGATGGACGCCACCAGGGGCGTCGTACTCGCGGTCGTAGTCCAGGCGGCGGTGGAGCTCGCGCTCCTCTCGCTCCCGGTGGCGTTGGTCGACGACGGTGCGGGCGTCACGTGCGCGCCTGTTGGCATCGAGGTTGACGCGAAGGTCACGGGCAGCAGCGGGCTGCACAGGGTTGTGCTGAGCGACCTCCTCCTGGACGGGGGAGAGGTGGCTACGCGCAGGTCGATAGGATCGACTGCGCGAGTGATGAGTTGAGGACGACGCGGCAGACCTAGAGGCCGCACTCTTTTCCTCCACTAGGGCGTTGGCGACCCGGAGGTACGCGAGAGCCTGCTCAGCTTCCGGCGATTGGACTTGCTGGAGCCGAGTAATGGCCGCACCCTGGTTGGCCTGGGGGCTGTTAAAGGTCGCGATCCCGGCTTCCTCGAACTCCAGGCATAGAAAGCGAGCGCAGGGCAAGGCACGCCATTGCTCTTCCGCACGTCACTCAGCGCGGCGGGCGTTTGCTTGGATGCGGGCCGCCTCTTTAGAGTTGGTCGCACCCAGGCGTGGTGACTCGTTCTTCGAGATCACCATCACCTGACGGAAGATGACTTCTGGGTCGTTCGGGGTGGTACGAACCCGGACCTTCTGGAACTTGCCGCAGTCCAGAGACTGGGTTGTTCACTTAGCTCGGCGGGGGAGCTCGTTGTCGATCTTCTTCCGCAGGCGGCACCCACGGAGGGTGTGCTTTGCACCCTTGTGGTAGGTGCAGGGCACGTCGAGGGGGTCACGCCGGGCGTGAGGCGCAGGCCTTGGGTTGCGCGAAGGTCACCGCCCAGATTGGATCTGAGGAGGCGTGGAGAGTTGGCTCAGGCAAAGGCCGGGCGCAGACTTCAGGCCGAAGGGGAAGGTGTCGTGGCGCAGCGCTGTCTGCACCGAGCGTTGAGCTCGTTCGCAGATCTCCAGGGTTTCCCTCATCGAGCCGATGATGTTGTCCATCCCCTGGATGAGGTCACAGGGTTTGGGCGGGTGGGTCTCCGACACTAGATCAGGAACTCGGACGGCGGCAGGCACCGTGACGACCTTCTCAGAGGTCGCTGGAGCAGTCAAAGCTGTCGGAGCAGGTGAGGTTGCCGTGAAAGATCCGAAGCAGATCTCCACGGGGTCGGCGATGAAGGCCGCCATGCTCGCCGGGACGACGACACCAGATTGGGCCACCATGCTGCACAGTGAGTTCCCGATCGCCCCTACCTGGCGCGCCAACTGTCAGGGGGTGAGACCTGGACAGATCCGCTAGGGGGTTGCCCTAGTGGTTTGCAGGTTAATGGAGGATCGGGACCTAAGAGCGTAAGTGGTTATGCACGTGGTGCACACGGAGCTCGGCGAGTATGGCGGCGAAGAACAGGGAGACAAGGGTTTATACTGGTTCAGGCCTCCGGAGAGTAAAACACTACGTCCAGTTGAGGTGGATTATGCGAGGATGAAGATGAGTTGTCCCTGTGCATGGAGCCCTAGGCCGCCTTATATGGGGGGACGGGCTAGGGTTTGCATGCGCAGGTCGGTTGACCCGTGTCGGGGTCGGTTACAACTGTGGGAAGATTATCTCCCGGATTACAAGGAGTATCCCATGATACTCGGAGCTATAGGCGGTGGCACGCCAAGTCGTCGTGTCCTTGTATTGCACGCCAAGGCTTCGCGGGTCTTCCGGGAGCTTGACCAGGTCGCTGGGCCCACTTGTAAGGTCGGCGAGTCTTCTGGAAGGTCGGGCCCACTTGTCAGGGGCCTCTGGGACCCTGGCCGGTGGGGACCCATGGGTACCTATGTCTCTCAAGCGCCAGTTGACGCGGCCGGCTGACGCGGCGGGGCACATCGGATCCGCGCCGACGTTCCATGTGCTCGACGAAAAGCCCCTAAGGAGCAGCGGCGCGGGCAAGGGCTCACCGGTGGCGAGGCGTGCCCGGGCTGGTCAACAAGCTACAGGGAGATAACGAGGTGCACCAGGGGGTTAAGCTTGTGCAAAAAGGAACGGCCTTGGGCCGGGATAGGTGCGACGGCGGCGTGTCAAGGGATGGCGGCGGCGCGGTCGCGCGGGCGCGGAGCAGCGATCGCCGGCGTCAGCGTGCAGGTGTGCCACAATGCTAAGTGAGCACGTGCGTACATCAGGGGAGTGCAAACGAACCAAAAGCCGGGACTTTCACCCCCTTGCCTGTGTGCACAGCGCCGGCGCGGCCTTGGCGGAGCCCCTGGCCGGTGCAGCGACAGCGAGGTGTTGGCTCCCGCCACGGAGCAGCGGCGTGTGCGGGTGCGCGGTGCCCTTGGCGGCGAGGCGAGCATGAAGGCATGCAAAAAGAGGGTGGGGGTGTCTCCTACGTGTGCGTGTGCCGAGGTGCAGGCCGGCGGCGAAACACGCTGGCGCACGGCGAAGCGGCAAGGCGTGACGGCGAAGGGCGGCCACGAGTCAAGGGGATAAGTGGAGGCGTGCACGCGCGTGACGACGGCGGCAGCTCCTGCAAACGACAGGCACGACACGAAGGCCGGCATCGCAGGCGACGGCGTGGCGACGGTGGCACGGCGCGGACAGGCGCGGGACGCGTTCCCCCTCGGCATGAAGGCCGGGTTCACAACTGATGAGAGTGGGAGCGCGGCCTCACCTGGGTGACCACTGGTCGACGTGCAGGCGTTGGGGAAGGTGGCCGGAGCAGGGTTGTCGGCGGTGAGGAAGAAGGGCGGCGCGGAGTAGAGGAAGCAGAGGAAGCAGAGGAAGCAAGGCATCGCGGTCCTTGGCTTCCAGGAGCTCCACGGGCGGCCTCCGGTCTTCGCGGCGGTGCCGGCATGCTCACGGACGGGCCTCCGGGGCTCCTCCTCCTCTCCCCCTTCTCCGACGCAGCAGAGAGGTGAGGAATGGGGAAAATCCCCGGCGTCTAGGGTTGGGAGGTCCGGGGTGTTGCGGCGGCGACCTACTTATAGGGCAAGGCGCGGCGCAGACATGTGGACGGCTGGATGCTAATGAAGGGCGCGCGGGCACGTCGCGATGGCGGCCATTGGCGGCTCTCCGGTGCTTTGGCGTGGCGGCGTAAGCAAAAGGGGGGTAAAGGCGACGGGGTGACGAAGGCGCCCGGGCCCCACCTGCCTGCGTCACAGCGGCGGTAGGTGGTAGACGGGCTGCTTGGGCCGTGTGGAGCTGGGCCGCGGTGGAGAGTAAGGGCGTGGGTCAGACTGGAGGGAGAGAACAGGGGCCTCAAGCGAACTAAGGGTGTGATCTTGAGGCCCAAGCTGGTGGGCATCCTTTCCCTTTTTTTATTTAGCCTAACACTATATCTAAACTTCAATTCAAATTTGAATTTGGATTCAAATTTGAGTCACACTCAAATAACTCCAAATCAAAATCCAAATAAACTCCAAAGTTCTCACACTAGCATTTTATATTTCCTAGGAATTTTTATTTAGCTCAAAAATAAATCTAGGACTTTAGGAGAGAAATTAGAAGACATCCTTAATTAAATTAGCAAGCACTCATATAATTCACCAAAAAATTTTAAATCCTCATTTTTATAATAAACATTCCGTAATAAAAATTGTGGGATGTTACAGACTCCCCCCCTCAAAAGAATCTCGTCCTCGAGATTAAGAACTTACCTCCGTCTCGAAGAGGTGCGGGTACTTCTCCCTCATGACCGATTCTTTCTCCCACGTCGCTTCTCGCTCGGTGTGATTGCTCCAAAGCACCTTGCAGAAGCGAGTGGTGGTACTCCTTGTAGCTTTCTCGGCCCAATCCAGTATCTTTACCGGATACTCCAAGTACTCCAGGTTGTCTTGCAAATCGATAGCATCGGTGGAGACATGCTTGTCAAGCTTCGGGTCGAGGCACCTCCGGAGTTGCGAAATGTGAAACACTGGATGCACTCCGGCAAGTTCAGGCGGCAACTCCAGCCTATATGCAAGTTTCCCCACCTTTGCCACAATCTGGTAGGGTCCAACGAACCTCAGGGCTAGCTTCCCCTTCACATGGAACCTCTTCGTGCCTCTAAGCGGTGACACTCTCAGAAAGACGTAGTCACCAACTTCGAAGGAGACGTCCCTTCGCTTAGGATCAGCGTAGCTCTTCTGCCTGCTCTGAGCTATCTTCAGGTTCTCTCTAACCTTGGCCACATTCTCCTCAGCCTCAACAATGCAAGCAGGACCGAAGAAAGTCCTCTCCCCCACCTCAGACCACATCAACGGGGTCCTACACTTTCTGCCATACAGAGCTTCAAAGGGTGCCATTTGCAAACTTGCTTGAAAACTGTTGTTGTACGAGAACTCAGCATAGGGCAAACTCTTCTTCCAATCATTGATGTAAGTCAACACACAAGCTCTCAGAAGATCTTCGAGAACCTGATTCACCCGTTCTGTCTGTCCATCAGTCTGAGGGTGGAAAGTTGTACTGTAGTCCAAGTGTGTGCCCATCGAATCATGCAGACTCTTCCAGAACTGAGCAGTGAACTGAGCACCACGATCGGACATGATGCTACGGGGTGCTCCATGTAACCTCAGGATATGCTCTACGTAGAGATCTGCCAACTTACTCACACTAAATCTGTTCTTCACCGGTAGGAAGTGTGCCACCTTGGTCAAACGGTCCACAATCACCCAAATTGAGTCATTCCCCTTCTGAGTGCGGGGTAAACCCACCACGAAGTCCATGCTGATATCATCCCATTTCCACTGAGGTATCGCAAGTGGCTGTAGCAATCTGGCAGGTCTCTGATGTTCCGCCTTCACTCTCTGACATGTGTTACATCAGGCAACATACTCTGCGATGTCCTTCATATTCTCCCACCAGAATCGACACTTCAGGTCTTGGTACATCTTGGTGCAACCGGGGTGAATAGAATACCGAGAATCGTGAGCTTCCTTCAGAATCATCTTCCGGATATCCTCGCCACTAGGCACACATATGCGATCTTTCAACCACAACGCGCCTTGCTCATCAATGCGGTAGTCAGGGGCCTTGCCTCTCGTCAGAAGGTCTTTCACTTCTTCAATCTCAGGACACTTCTTCTGGGCTTGCCTGATTTGGTCTTCTAAACCGTACTTCACCCTCAACTCGTTGAGCTGACCCTTCTCGACGATGTCGAGCTTCAATCTCTCCATCTCCTTGTACAACTTCGGCTGTTCCTCCTGCACCCTCAGGTTGTTGCAATAGCTTCTTCAGCTCAAAGCATCGGCCACGACATTCGCTTTGCCGGCGTGGTAGTGAATGTCAAGGTCATAGTCCTTTATCAACTCTAGCCATCTTCGTTGCCTCAAGTTCAACTCTGACTGGGTGAAGATATACTTCAGACTCTTGTGATTCGTGTAGATATCACATTTGTTGCCCATCAAGTAGTGCCTCCATATCTTCAAAGCATGAACAACAGCTGCTAACTCAAGGTCATGTGTCGGGTAGTTCTCTTCATGCTTCCGAAGCTGCCTTGAAGCATAAGCAATCACCTTGCCTTCCTACATCAGCACACAACCAAGACCCTACCTCGAAGCATCACAGTACACCACAAAGTCCTTGTTGTCATCAGGAAGCTTCAACACAGGGGTTGTGGTGAGTCGGGTCTTGAGCTCTTGGAAGCTTGCTTCACACTTCTCTGACCACACGAAAGGCGTGTTGTTCTTCAGCAACTCAGTCATCGGCTTCGCAATCTTGGAGAAGTTCTTGATGAAACGGCGGTAGTACCCTGCCATCCCGAGAAAACTCCTGATCTCTATCACTATCTTGGGCGACTGCCACTTCGACACAGCTTCGATCTTCGAGGGATCAACTGCAACTCCCTCACCTGACAACACATGCCCAATGAATGCCACTTCCTCTAGCCAAAACTCGCACTTGCTGAACTTGGCATACAACTGATTCTGCCTATATTTCTCCAGCACTATCCTCAGATGCTCTTCATGTTCCTCAGCAGTTTCCGAGAAGACCAAGATGTCGTCAATGAAAACCACGACAAACTTGTCTAACTCATCCATGAACACCTTGTTCATCATGTTCATGAAGTAAGCAGGTGCGTTCGTAAGACTGAACGATACGACAATGAACTCATACTGCCCGTACTGGGTCACAAACGCTGTATTGTAGATGTCCTCAGGGCGAATCTTCATCTAATGATAGCCGGATCGAAGGTCAATCTTGCTGAAGTACTTGGCCTTCCTCAACTGATCAAGCAGGTCATCTATGCTTGGCAACGGGTACTTGTTCTTGATGGTTACCGCATTAAGAGCGCGGTAATCGACGCACAGCCGTTGTGACCCATCCTTCTTTGGTACAAACATCACCGATGAAGCCCAGGGTGATACACTTGGTCGGATGTACCCCTTCTGTCGGAGAGCTTCTAATTCCTCCTTCAGTGTTGCCAGCTCTAACTTGCCCATTCTGTAAGGACTCTGTGCCACGGGTGCTGTTCCTGGCACAAGGTTGATCACAAACTCCACATCGCGGTCTGGTGGTAACCCCGGCAGATCATCTGGAAAGACATCGGGGTACTCACAAACCACTGGAACATCAGCCACTATCTTCGTAGTGAGGTTGTACACAGCTGGTACTTCCCGAGACTTCAGCGGCTCAAATGTGATCTTCGTCCCCTTTGGGTGTATCAGGGTCACTTGTCGGGGTGACGAGGAGATAACCCCTTTGTGGGCGGTGATCCAATCCATGCCCAGAATAACATCAATCCCATTGGACTTCAGCACGATCAGATCTCCGAGGAACTTGTGACCCTTGATGAACATTTCCACCCCTTTGCATAGCAGGGTGCATCTGATATCTTCGAGCGGTGAGCTCGTCACAATAGGTTTCGGTCGGGGAGTCATGGGGAGAGACAGTTTGTTTACAAAGTTAGAGGACACATAAGAACTAGTTGCACCAGTATCAAAAAGAATCAAAGTTTTAGCACCACAAACTAAAAACTCACCAATCACGACGTCTGGAGCATCGGCAGCCTCCTCCTCAGTGAGGAGGTTAAGCCTTCCGCGGTCAGCGGTCGGTTGGGGAGCAACCTGAGGTGGCCTCCCTCCTGGAGCTAGTGCCCTGGCAGGTGTAGCATCGGTCTTCTTGCTGGGGCACTCGTACGACTTGTGGCCTTGCTTGCCACAGGCGTAGCACGTCGGGGTGAAACCTCCGGTGCCGGGTCTCGACGCGCCCTGCTACGGGTGGTTGTAGCCACCACCCTGCTGCTGGTAGTTGGAGCTCCTTCCTCCGGGGTATGGTGCACGGCTTCCTCCGAAGCCACGTCCGGGCTGGTTGTTCCCCGGGCGGTAGCTCCCTCTCAGCAGGTTGCTCTGCCCACTCCTCGGCCTCTGGAAGGATCGGTCGCCATGGTCCCGATCTCCCATCCTCTTCTTGCCCTTCATGCGCTCCTCATGCCCCCTCCTTTCTTCCTAGAGTGTGATAGCCCTGTTCACCAGGTGGCACAGAGACTTGTGCTCGCTGGCCTTCAAGCCCTAGCGGAGACCATGGTGGAGGCCTCGCAGAAACCAGAACTGTTTCTTGTCGTCGGTGTTGGTGTCATCAGGGGCATAGCACATCATCTTCATGAAGTGCCTCTCGTACTCCTCCACCCTCATCGCACCCTGAGTCATGGTGCGGAACTCCTGAGCCTTCTGAATCATGAGCTCCTTCGGCAGGTACTGCTCACAGAACACCTCACAGAACTCCAGCCAGGTGATGAAAGCTGGGTTCGGGTGACTCTCGGAGTAGTTGTCCCACCAAGACTTGGCAAGACCCTCGAGCTGGTGGACGGCGAGAGCCACACACTCCTCGTCGGTGTAGGCAATGAGGTCGAGCTTCGTCTCGATCACGCAGAGCCAGTCGTCAGCCTCGAGAGGATCATCCAAGTAACTGAAGGTAGGGGCCTTCAGACGGAGGCACCTCTCGATCTTCTTGGCGAAGTCCTCCTCCGGCGGGATGTTGCGGTTCCCACTGACTCGGTTCTCAATGGTGTCAGCCATCCTCTCCATCAGCTGTGTCTGCAGGGCCATCACCTCAACTAGGTTAGGCGGTGGCAGTGGCGGTGCCTCTCCACGGCCACAACCACGCCCACGACCCTGGGGACCTGGTCCCGGCTCAGGCTCTCCTTCGGCTTCTTCCTCTCCTCCTTCCGCATCAGCTTGACTGATGGACGGGGGCGGTGGTGGTGGCACCACAATGCCTCGGCCTCGTCCTCGAACAGGTGCGTGTCCACGACCACGAGCGCGTCCACGCCCACGTATGGGAGCACGGCCACATCCACGGCCACGGACAGGCGGGGCTTGCTCTTCCTCGGCATCAGCCTCCTCGAGGCGAGCCAACAGACGACCAGACCTCCTGATGGACATCTTACTGAAAACATGACCAAGGATAAAGGAAAGCTTTAGATACATCACTCACCAACAAATTGAGTCTGATATACAAGCATGAAAATATTTCTACTAATATAATTCCAACACTCAATAAGAAGAAGCGATAAGAACGATTAACTCCATTAAGACCAAACAATCAGCATCCATTATGAGTACATAAGTTCCCTCGAGGCTGACTCAAGCCTTGGAGATCACACACAGCAGCGATCTAATATAGCGTTACATGATCTCAAAAAGGGTGTGCACATCTAGGTGTGAAAAGACTCATAACTCCACATGCACCGGAACAGGCTCTCGGCTGCATGGATCAACTCATGGAAACTACCTATCTTACAACTCTACTCTTATTAGCATGATCATGCTCCAGCACGCTACTCGAAGCGGGCCTTCTTGTACCTCACGGGGCAACGGTCCTCCTCGGGGAAGTCTCTGTGGAACATCCGCGGCAACATGGCGTGAGCAGCCCTCACCTCCTGGGTCTCAACCGAAGCAGGCATGTCAGCCATCGGACACAGGTGAAGCTTGAGTACAGACGGGTGAAGCTTGAAAGTCTCCTTGCGGATCGCCCGCTGGTGCTCTGGAGGTAGCAGATCGTTAAGCTCCTGAAGCTCGTCCACTCGAAGAGAGTCAGCGTCCTCCCAAGTCCTCAGCATCCTCTTGCACTTGTCCAGCAGGAACACAGAAGTCCTGGTGAGTGCGGCGAGGTTGGCGGTGTTGGAGTACTGGTCCTGCACAAGCTCGGCCACCCTAGCCTTCTCACGAATGAGACTGCGTCCCTGCGTGGCGAATTGTGCATCCTTCTAGTCCAGCTTGGCGAAGAGACGGGTGAACCTGGCCTCCTGCTTGCGCAGATCCTCCTTAGCGTAGATCATCTCCTCTCGAGCGGTCACCCTCTCAGCCTCAGCTCGCACCACCATGGAGTTGGCGTGGCGTAGTCCACGCTCGAGCAGCTCGACTCGCTAGCGCAGGGTACCGTTCTCCACGATCAGACTCTGGCAGCGGGGCTGAAGCTCTCGTAACTCCAGGGTAGTGTACTCAAGTTTGCTAAAGAGTGCACTCGTCTGCTCGCTCAGTCGGCGGGCGTGAGTCTCGAGGTCGACGAGGTAGCTCCCTGTGGTGATGAGTGTGTCGTCGGACTCGCGCAGAGGACCCTACACAACCTCTGCCTCGTAGAGTGCGGTAGGGTCTGGTAGTCCATCCACGATCAGAGCCACTCTGTAGTAGTCCTGGGGGATCAGCCGCAGGTCTCCAGTCCTGTAGACATCTCGGTACCTAGCCAGCAGGTGGCGAAGTATGTGGCTGCAGGCGGTGTCCATAGCATTCTGACGTTGAGTCCTGTGCTGTGCTCGAGCATCCCGGGGAAGTCTGGATGCGTCGGGTGGGGTAGGATGGCCACCGTGCAAAGCACTAGTGGTCCTGACAGTGTGGGGACGTCCTCGACACGGTAGGTGACGTGCATAGGGGGAATCCCCAGCCTGAGGACGACCCGGTCCACCCAACTGGCAAGTCCCTCCATGTGCTCCGGGAGTAGCTCCACCTCCAGTCGAGCCATTTCCTGTGACACGGAAGAAATTTCTAGTTAGCGCAGGTGAGATAGAACTTTTCAAAGAAGGATAATTTTTTGTAATATATGTCAAGAATGGTATATAACAAAAGAGACCATTTAGAGTCCTAATCTCTATCGACCATTTCTAAGGGCACGTGCTACGGTCAAGTATGGCTCTGATACCATCTGTAACGCCTCGAGTTTTCAAAAGCGGAAAACCTGTCATTCTGTCTTATGATAGTCCCTGGATCAGACGCTATCACGCACAGGCATTCATCACAGATAGATATCACAGTCATACATCGAAATAAAGCATCAGAGTACGAATATAATCTTATTATTACATGTCCTGAATAATCGGAGTACATCAATGCACACCTCTTGGCGGAATAACATGAATAAGAGCCTACGCAGTGGTAGCTAGCTTTCCAGAAGGTGTCTCCGTCTTTATTCTTCTCCCACAGGCATCCTTGAGCGAAGCGACAAGCCCCTCAGTCGTACCATCCGTCGGCGTTGTTGTCGTAGTCTGACTCGTACCCTGCAAGCTCAGGGGCTATCCCCAAGGATCGGGATAGGTCCACATCACCAACCGTATGCAAGCTTTAAGTGGCCTACTTCTAAAGGTAAAGAGAGGATCAAGGTAGAGGCTGGGTTTCCTAAGCAGCAGCAGCATCAATATAAATAGAATAGTATCTCCAATTCCCACCAATTCCCATATCTCTCATCCGCAAACGGTTACACCTGGTCACCCAGATCACCGTCACCATCACCTATCTCCATCTAGGGTCGGTGCGAGAACTCCCACTCCTCGCACCTCAATGGTTGCACCCGGATCCGCGAGGCAGAGGGAGCAACTCTCCTCTCCCCGAATACAACCACGGCTCACCATACACTCTCATCCTATAAGGGGGAGGTAGAAATCCCAAAACGTAAGAGTCAGAGTAAACAACGGGCATGTCCATAACCGAGGACGCGGCTATACGTATAGATCTAAACTCTGCAGAGCGTGTACACCAGTACCCAACTCGGAATAGCACTCGGACGGCGTACGGCTGACCGAGCCGACCCAACCGAACAAACACCTAGGAGTTACGATTCCATCCTACACCCGGGTCTCGCTGCGGTCCTTCGCAAAGGACCACCCCAGAACTGTGAACATGCCCCCGTGTGGCCACACGGGGAGCGCCCAATAGGGAAGGGACCTCACCCTAACCCTCTCACTGATACCCTCTATCCTACTGGTAGATATGGCATCGCACTTGCTAGGGTCAAAACGGCCCTATCCCCACTCTCGGCGAGGTGGTGTGTATGAAAGTCCCGTGTAACAAAGCGACCCACTCGGTTTCAGACCGGGGTGAGCTCCTATCCTCCAAGTCATCACAAAATCCCCTACACCAGTGCTCCTAAAACAGTGTACCCGCCATAGGTACCAAACTGGGCATCACCCGAGAAGACGATCCCTGGACCCCGATCCCGGATCGGGTTGTCTTGAGCTCACCCCCGCCAAAATATCCCAAAACACCTTCTCCTGCCGGTTTTCCCCCACACACGCCAAGAAACTACCACAATAATCCCAACACATGCATAGCAAGCTCAGCGTATCATCACGCGTAATTAAAGTAGTAGTAGTAGGTCAATCAAGGACAAGTATGTAAAAGAGGCTATGCAAGGGCTCATCATGTACATCACTATGCAGTAAATAAAGCACTAGCAGTTCTAATAGCCATGCCTAATGGGCATTCAAAGAAGGTCAGGCGTGAACCTGGGTGCGAGTAGTCGTCGTAGCCGAGGTCGTCGTCGTAGTCCTAGTTCAGCTCTCCGGCTTCGGCGGCTCCTAGAATCGTACTTCAAGAAATAAACACAGATGCTAATTGCAATAAATCCAAGACGAGGAGCAAATAAGACCCAAAAAGAGGCAAACTCTAGCCCAGCGTGGAGTTTGGATTTTTAGAAGATTTCCAGAAAAGGTTTAGTATTTTTTGGAGTTAAAACGGATTTATTATGAATTTTCAAAGAGAAAAATAGATTTCTGAAATTAAAATACGCATATACAATATTGCATACTTTAGGCTAGCTCCTAACTAACTCTAGCAGACTATAAAAGGGCTCTAAGTCGGTTGCTGGCTAGCTCCTAGAGCTGACGCAGCTGCCAGCTAGGCGGCCTATAGCCAGCGCCAGCTGACGCGGTCGGCTGACGCGGCGGGGCACACCGGATCCGCGCCGGCGTTCTAGGTGCTCGACGAAAAGCCCCTAAGGAGCAGCGGCGCGGGCAAGGGCTCGCCGGCGGCGAGGCGTGCCCGGGCTGGTCAACAAGTGACAGGGAGCTAACGAGGTGCACCAGGGGGTTAAGCTCGTGCAAAAAGGAACATCGTTCCAGGTGCTCGACGAAAAGCTCCTAAGGAGCAGCGGCGTGGCCAAGGGCTCGCCGCCGGCGAGATGTGCCCGGGCTGGTCAACAAGCGAAAGGGAGGTAACGAGGTGCACCAGGGGGTTAAGCTCGTGCAAAAAGGGTACAATGGGAGAGGACGAGTGCTTGCTGAAGGTATGGTGAAGGTGAGTAGCAAGGTGACCTTGAAGAGTGTGGCTTTGGTCAAGTCGCTTGGTTTTAACCTATTGTCAGTATCCTAGTTACTTGACGAGGGTTTTGAGGTTCATTTTAAGTTGGGTGCTTCTCATGTGCTTGATTTTTGAGGCGATCTTGTCTGTACGATCGTCCCCGAGGGTGAAATCTTTCGTGCCGATTTTTCCCAGTCTGTTGGTCCTTCTCGATGCTTTGTTGCTGGTGTTTCGGCTGAGCTTTGGAAGTGGCATAGGAGGCTAGGACACTTGGGCATTGAGTTCCTTTCCCACTTGAGTGGCCTAGACCTGGTCCGAGGATTGCCAAAGTTGAAATTCGAGAAGGATTTGGTTTGTGCTCCATGTCAGCATGGAAACATGGTTGCCGCTTCTCATGCCCCTTTGACTGCGGTCATGATCGAGCAACCTTGTGAGCTGTTGCACATGGATTTAGTTGGGCCAGCTCGTGTTCGCTCTGTGGGTGGGAAGTAGTATGTGTTAGTTGTGGTTGATGATTTCTCACGGTACTCTTGGGTTTTCTTTTTGGAGGATAAGAGCGAGACTTTTAGCTTTGTTCGAGACTTGATCTTGAGGTTGAAGAATGAGAGACATGTGGATGCCATTCGAGCTATACACAGTGACAATGGCACGGAATTCAGGACTCTCATTTTGATACCTTTTGCAGTGATTTTGGTCCCGACCATCAGTACTCTTCCCCATACGTCGCTTGCCAGAATGGCGTAGTGGAGAGGAAGAACCGGACCCTTTGTGAGATGGCCAGGACGATGCTTGATGAGCATAGAACTCCTAGGCATTTCTGGGCTGAGGCGGTCAATACCGCTTGCTATGTGTCGAATCGCATTTTCCTTCATGCTTTGAAGATGAGGACATCTTATGAGCTGATGCATGGGAGGAAACCCAAGGTGAGTCATTTTAGAGCTTTCGGTTGCAAGTTCTTTATTCTGAAGAAGGGCAAGCTAGATAAGTTTGAGGCTAGGTGTTCGGATGGTATTTTTCTCAGCTATGCTATTCACTCTAGAGCATATCGTGTGCTCAATCTTCACACTAAACAAATCTTGGTGACTTGCGAGGTAACCTTCGAGGAGACACAGCCATGTAGCTCTTCTGTCTTTGAGTGTGCAGGTGACGATGAAGTTGGTGAGAAGATCTTCGATGATGAGAAGGATGGAGATGAAGAAGAAGATGATGGTGGTGGTGATGCTCCCGCGACTGATCGTGTACATGCTACTTCCACTACGACGATGACGATCGAGGATGGTTCGTCCCATACGCCTACGACGACTGAGGCTGTTCGAGTGGAGGCTACTGCTGAGGGGGAGGTTGTGTCCAGGCGAGAGGCTCCCCGGCGTGTACAGGTGGATCACCCACCATCGACGATCATCGGTGACCTTCATGAGCGCACTACACGGTCGAGGTCACAAAAATACTTCTCACTTTGCTCACTCTGCATTTGTTGCCTCGTTTGAGCTCAAAGATATTCGACACGCACTTTCTGATGCAAACTGGGTGAATTCCATGCATGAGGAGTTGGAGAATCTTGAGAGAAACCAAGTTTGGGTGTTAGTTGATCCACCGCCAAATTGCCATCCTATAGGTACCAAGTGGGTGTGGAAGAACAAGGAAGGTGAGAATGGGATGGTTTTGAGGAATAAGTCGAGGTTGGTGGCTCGGGGATTCAACCAGAAAGAGGGTATAGATCATGAGGAGACATTTGCTCCTGTGACCCGACTGGAGGCAATTAGGATGCTTCTAGCCTTTGCCTGTGGCTAAAGGGTTCAAGTTGTTCCAGATGGATGTGAAGAGTGCTTTCTTGAATAGGGTGATAGAGGAAGAAGTGTATGTGAGGCAACCCCTAGGATTTGAGAGTGAGAAATACCCACACCGTGTGTACAAACTCCAGAGAGCGCTATATGGGTTGAAACAGGCACCGAGGGCTTGGTATGGTAGGTTGAGAGGCTTTTTGCTGAGTAAGGGGTTTGTGATGGGCACAGTTGATAAGACCCTGTTTCTCCTTAAGCATGGAAATGACATGTTGATTGTTCAGATTTACGTGGATGACATCATCTTTGGTGGCTCCTCTCATGACCTTGTTGCCAGATTTGCAGATGACAAAAGCAGGGAATTTGAGATGTCTATGATGGGCAAGCTGCAGTTTTTCCTAGGGCTCCAAATCAAGCAAGTCAAGGACGGGATCTTTGTACACCAGGCGAAGTACACCAAGGACATAGTGAAGAAAATTGGCATGAACGACTCCAAGCCGCTAACTACACCGATGAGTACCACTACGGCTTTGGATACAGATGAAGATGGCGAACCCGTGGACCAGAAGGAGTACAGGAGCATGATCGGCTCCCTCCTCTACTTGACGGCGACGAGGCCGGACATAAAGTTCAGTGTGTGTCTATGTGCTTGTTTTCAGGCTTCACCGAGGACTTCACATCGGCAGGCCGTCAAGAGAATTTTCAAGTACTTGAACTGCACTCCTGAGTTTGGTCTTTGGTATTCTGCCTCCTCGACACTCACACATCACGGATACTCCAATGCTGATTTTGCTGGGTGTCGTTTGGATTGCAAGTCTACCTCAGGTTGTTGCCAGTTTCTTGGTTCTTCTTTGGTCTCTTGGTCGTCTCGCAAGCAATCCAGTGTAACCCAGTCCACTACAGAGGCTGAATATGTTGCTGCAGCTAGTTGTTGTTCCCAGCTCCTATGGATGACCTACACTATGAGCGATTTTGGTGAGGAGTGCTCCCAGGTTTCACTCTTTTGTGACAACACCAATGCCATAAGTGTAGCAAAAAACCCAGTCCTTCACTCTAAGACTAAACACATCGAAGTGAGATACCATTTTCTGAGGGACAATGTTGAGAAAGGGAACATTTCCTTGTCCTATGTTCCTACCCAAGATCAGCTAGCCGACATATTCACTAAACCACTTGACCAAGTTACCTTCACACGCTTGCGAGGTGAACTTGGAGTGTGTTTCCCTTTTTAGCTGGATCTTGGAGCTTCTCATGTATATATGTGATATATGTATCATTTGTTGCATTTCATGGATGCATTTTCATTTTGTACCAAAACATGGTAGGATAGCCATTTTTGTATCATATTTGTTAGGATGAGCTTCTCTTATATACTTTGATCACTATGATGTGCTATATGTGAGATATGTGTATACTTTGGGAATGGTGATGTGAATGCTATGCTCTTGATAGTATTGTCATATATTCATGATGAGATAGCTTTCTTTTTATGAAAATGCTAAAATGCTTAACTCGTGAGTAGATTCTTTTTCATGCTCTCTTTATGCTAAAATGCCTATATTATGCTTAGCTTGTGCTTGAGAATCATGATCTTTTCACTTGGGGTCAAAGACCCATTTGTCATTGTGAATGTTTAGCCCATATGTTCACTTGTGGAGGAGCATAAGTTTCTTCTTGCCGCAAAGGCATTTCATGTACCATGCTTAAATTTGAAAATGAATTTGGTCTATGAAATGTCTATGCTTGAAAAATATGCTCATAATCATGTCTTTATGCTTTGATGTATATATCTTGGGTGCTAAACTGTTGCATGATGTCTACCATGAGAAGTCCCAATTAGAAGTAGACACATGGCTCGGTGGCTTTGACATGACATATAGTAGCTTATGGGTGTTCGCTATGATCTCGTGATGAGAACTTGTGATCTTGTATGAGCATTGTGTGATCTAGTTCATTTTTGCTCAAATTGACCATGGATAGGGCTTTACTCATGAGATGAATTTCTTTTTGTGAAAATTGCTTAAAATGCTTTTGGCCATGTCACATGTATCTATGTCTCTACTTTCTTGATGCAATGCGCTAACTACACCATGTCTACTTTGCTTGCTCTATGTCTCATTTGTAGTATTTTGTTGTGCTCTTTGTATATCTGAGAAGCTTGGTAGCTTTTATATGCTTTGACATGCATTTGTGCACCTTCATGGTAGCTTGATTCATGCATTGTCAACAAGAGGGAGAATATGTGGAGAATTTGGGAGTTTTTGCATGTTGGGAGAAATTTGTTGAAGAAATGCATTTGCTCAGGGGGAGTTTCCATATGTGCATGGGGAGCTCCTTTGGTTTGCCTGAGTTTTGAGTTTGTGTCGTGCTCTTTGTGGTGAGCTTGTTTGTCTCAGTTGTGTTGAGCCGTTGCCCTTGCCTTAGGGGGCGAGACTTGGTCTGGCGAGTGATCTTGTTTTTCGCTTGTTCTTTGGCTTTGGATGACTTGTTGGAGGGTTGTTGTTCGTGGTTGTTTTTCTTTTCCTTTTTTTCTCTGAGTTGGTTACTATGGGTGTTGTCAATGCACTCATCAAGGGGGAGATTGAGGACCAGGTGTGTCCGAAGACCAGTGGAGGGTCGCTCCTTAGTGATGAGTGATTGTCAACATTGTGTGGACTGATTCTTAGCTCAGTATTGCAGGTGCAGGTTGCGGCTTGACTCGTGCTGGTGCAGGTGAAGAACAAGCGCGAAAGGCCTATACCGTGGTGGCCTCCGGGTGATGGAGAGGCAAGTAGACTTGGTTCGATGGACCCGGTGGCCGATGGGGTCAAGTGCGAGCCGCATGGTGCAAGAAGAGCGAGTTGAAGTCGTGGACATGGGCCGGTGCAAGGTAGCGGTTCAAAGTCGAAGCTTGCACACGGGGTTTGGTGGTTTTCCCACAAAACCATCGGTGGACGGTTTCTTGGTCTGGGCCTCAAAACCAAGGCTGAAGGCCCAACGTGACGGAGATGGTGATCCGGGAGCGTTGGGAAGCTTCGAGGCGGGGGGCACGTGGTGTGATCACGGGGCTTGCATCGAGGCTAAGCGAGTCCGCGGTGGAAGCGTGTTCGCTCGATGAGAATATGCTTGACTTGGACCAAAATGCCCCTGAGGGGTGTGTATCTTACATTTATGCACTAGGGGTAGTAGGGTCATTTGCCACCTCTAGGAGACTAAGTATAAATAGAAGGTAGAGGGGGTGGCTAGGGTTAATCACTCCAAACGGCTTATTTTCCCAGTATTTACTTAGGCTAGATTCTTGTATAGACTCTGACCTCTGGATGTATGGAATCTTCGGCGTTGGGATTCCTTCCCTCTCTCGGCTCTTTGTGATTTTCGTGTCATTTTTAGACCTATTTTTTTGGTGTTTTTGTTCTTCGCTTGATTCGTCGATTTGAGGGCGTTTTTCCTCGGATTTCTTTGAGGGGATCATGGGTGAATGTCTTGTGCAGCTCTGGGTATGATCTTGACCCCTCAAACACCGGGAAAACCCTTCGATTTGCGAGTTCTTGGTGGAACCCGACTTCATGGAGGTGTTTTCGTAGGATCTCGATTCCTCTCGTTTTATTTGGTTTAAGGCCAAGATTTCGTAGGGATAGCATCTCCTAGAGATGCTTCATCTTCCCCTATGTTTTGTTCGCAATCCATTGGTTGATTCGAGAGATCGGGTGAAGGGAAGGAGGTGTTGACTTTGGGTGGCTCGTGCTCGAGCTGTTCTGTCCGCGCCTGGCGGACAGTCTGCGTGGCCCTTGCGGACAGTCCGCAAGCGGCTGACAGCTCTGCTGTTCATCATGTTCTTCGCGAGTTCTTGCGTGCCCGTGTTTTGATCCGTTGGTTCAGGAGTTTTTTATGGCAAGAAGTTTGCGGACAATCCATACTTGAGTGCCGGACGGTCCATGACGAGGCGGACGGTCCGCGAGTGGCAATCTGGGCATAGGCTGAGTTCATCCTTCGGGAAGAATTTTTATCGGCTCCCATTCACTCCCCCCCTCTCTGGCCGCCTAATCGGTCCTTCACCTTTAGTCTCCTATTAACATTTAAAGTGTTACATTGCCACTTGTTTCTTTTTTTTAAAATACCTAAATAACACACTCTTTGAAAACAACTCAAAAATTAGTTACCTTAAATACCACCAATACATTTTTCACATATAGAAGACAACATATAAGTTGAAGTATAGGAGTTTCAAATTTTTTTCCCGAATAAATTTGCTATTTTCTATCATTTATATGAATTTCTACGTGCTTACCAAAAGTATTTCCAAGTTGAATTATGTATACCTCCAATAAGACTTAAAATAATTCACAAAAACCATATTTAGTCTTCTATATTCCATTATAGGCTATGTTTTGGAAACTAATAACAAATTCAGTTTGAGTTATAAGGAACATTCAAACTTTTACCTCAAAAGTCCAACATAATAATTACAATAATATCTAAATTTAGTCAGAAAATTCTACAAATTGGCATAGCTGCATGTTTTTGGTCTACAATCTTGCCATAGAAAATTTAATGATTTGAAGAAAGTAGGACTATACACTGTTCATAAAAGGATACATCCTTCTTATAGTTTCCTAAAACTCAAAGTCAAACTTTGAGATTTGAATACCTAATAACATTTTTGGACTCGTTTGCATCTAAATTTTGGACAAAACCTTATGTTGACCATAACATTAGGAATTATAAAGTTAAATTAGTAATTTTTATGCAAAACCATGTATTTATATTCTCTACATAAATGGATGGAAACAAGCCATATGAATAAGTTTAAAGGAACAATACTCAAAATACAAAAAACACAATAAAATGAAAGAACATGATTTTAGAAAAATTTGGGAAAAAGAAACACCAAATTTGGAGTTCATATGGCCGCTGCCGACACCGCCGCCCGTTTCGCCGGGGCGCGAGTATTGGTCCGCAACACTGCCACGCACTAGAGGGTGGAGGCGGTAGTTGCCTCCCGCATCACTTTGTCGGCAGACTCCTCCGGCACCACCCCGCCGCCCACGTCTCCAGCCGCACGAGCTAGGCAGGCGCCGGCGCCGCGAACTACCTAAAGGACGAGATGCCTAAAGGACGGGAATGGCCCCAAGGATTGGGGAAAAGGGAAAAAGGAAGGGGATGACACGTGGGACCCATGAGGTAGTGAGTGAAGAGTAGAGATGTAGGTCGTCATATTTGTGGGTATATTAGTGCACATGAGAAAAATCTCCCAGTGACCCTCCACAGCCGTCACATAAAAATAGCACAGGTCGTCATAAAAATGCTACGTCAACCAGCTCCTAGCGACATACATTTTGTGACGACATTTGGTACCTTTATGTGACCAAAAAAGTGGAGTCATCACAAATAATACTGGCGGTCCTGATTTTATGACGGTCTAGACTTTTGCGTCATGTTATGACACATTATATGACAAAATTTTGCCTCGTCATGAGGGTTATCGTCATGGAAAGTTGGTTTTCTTGTACTGTTGGTTTTTACGGAGTGGTGCCTCGCACAACGTGAA
The DNA here is from genome assembly GCA_036936925.1 of Cenchrus fungigraminus. Classification (NCBI taxonomy): domain Eukaryota; kingdom Viridiplantae; phylum Streptophyta; class Magnoliopsida; order Poales; family Poaceae; genus Cenchrus; species Cenchrus fungigraminus. The sequence continues at coordinate 126,954,009 of CM072779.1, forward strand.
CATAAGCAGAGAGTTAGCTAGATGTCGTTCTTTCAAAGCCAAGTATATGGTTTGCTTGTGATCGACCAGAAAGCTGGACTTTCCGCGCCCATGTTCGTTCGAATCCATAAGGGACAAAACATACAAGACGACATGCACACATGTGCAAAACTGAGGAACCAAAATGTACATGTAGCTATGTTTTCTTTCGTCGCTACTAGATCAACTTAATGCAGAAAGGCTAAGAAAGATACAGCTACACTAATCAGCAATTCTAGTTCCTACCTGTTGCCAGCCTTTCCGCTGTGTCTCACAGCCAGTATAGCACGTCACCTCGCGCAATGTGAACGTACACAGGGAGTCAGCTGGATGTTGTTCGTTCAAAGCCAAGTATGGTTCGCTTGTGATCGACCAGAAAGCCAAACTTCCCGCGCCCATGTCGTTTCAGACCCATAACGGACAAAACATATAAGACGACATGCACCTATGTGCAAATCTAAACACCATAATTTACAAGTATCGAGATATTTTTGTTGGCAGCTACTTAGATCAGCTCACAGAAAAAGCTAAAAAAGTAACCGCTACACTAGTCAACAATTCCAAGTTCCTACTCGCTGTCAACCTTTCCGCCGTGTCTTACGACAAGTATGGCATGAAATCTCGCACAACGTGAACGTACACAGGGACTTAGCTGGATGTCGTTTTTTCAAAGCCAAGTATGATTCATTTGTGATTGACCAGAAAGCCGAACTTTCCATGCCCACATTCGTTTCAAATCCATAAGGGACAAAATATACAAGACCTCATACACCCACGTGCAAACTGAAGCACCAAAATTTACTTGTTGCCAGCTATTTTCTTTGGTCGCTACTAGATCAGCTCACAAAAAAGCGAAAGAAAAAAACTGCTACAATAGTAGCCAATTTCAGTTCCTACCAGCTGCTAGCCTTTCCACTACGTCTTACAACCAGTATGGCACATCGCCTCACGCGCAATGTGAGAGCATGAGGGTACACCTCGATTTTCGGGAGCTGTCATTCCCCTCCACGCCAGGTAATAACCGTACGAAATGACCAACTTTACATAGCGGTGCCTCACACATGTGAACATACGCAGGGGATTCTGCTAAACGCCGTTCTTTCAAAGTCAAGTATGGTTCGCTTGTGATTGACCAGAAAATCGAACTTCCCACACCCACATTCGTTTTGAATCGACAAGAGACAAAACATACAAGACGACATGCACCCATGTGCAAACCGAAGCACCAAAATTTGCATGTACCAAGATATTTTATTTGGTCGCTACTGGATCAGCTCACTTAAAAAAAACTAAGAACGAAACCTCTACACACTAGACACCAATTCCAGTTCCTACTAGCTGTCAACCTTTACATCTTCTCTTAAGTATGGCGTGTCGCCTCGCGCAAACGTGAGCACGTGAACATGCACACCAGACTCCGGGATCTGTCATTCCCCTCCGCGCCAGGTAATAACAGTACGAACCTACGAGCTGAAACGGCCAACTTTCCGCACCCGTGTTATAGCTAGTTTGAATCCACCAAAAACAAACTACAGTATGACAACCATGCATCAAAAATTCAAAATGGAACCACGAGAAGGGAATACGCTGCGAGTTTAAAATAATTTCACCAGCCTAGTGAAAGATATTTCCTTCATTACCGCCGGTTGGGCACAAGCTGGCAGCGCCTTTTCGCCGCGGCTCCCTCTCCATGCGCCTTCAATTCCTCCACCCCATCCATGGCAGTCGAAGCTCGTGCCCGCTCTCCTCCTGTTGCGCTCCAGCTCAGCCGCCCACGCCGTCCAAAACCAAATCCCACCTGCCACCAAACCCGAGCGGAGCGCACAGCGTCAGTGACTAGCGGATAGGCACGCGCGCGCGTGGCGTGCCTTCTCCCTCCCGCCAGCTCGGAGAAACGGCTCTTCTGGGACCCACTCGTCTGCTTCTGGTGGAGGCGGAATGCGCCCCTTCCCCTGCTCCCACAGGCCACAGATGGCACGACAACTGACAGTGGGGTACACGTCATGACGAAGCCCGCACGTCAGTTGGGATTGGCATCCTCGTGACCCGGGCGCCGGAGGCAAATTACGGCTCTGCCACTGCCCCCCGTCGTATATATTATAAACCGCTCTGCCACTGCCCCCGTCGTATATATTATAAACCGCTCCCCTCCCTCTTAGGATATGGAATCAAAACATCCGAATTGTGTAATAGATTGATATTTTTAGATCACAATAAAATAAATTTGATGCTAATTTTTTATGCATTATAACCAGCTAATTACTGGAAAAAATAAAAAAAATTAGCTACAATTTTTTTATAGATTATTTGCTTTCGATAGAGAAAAAGGTGAAAAAACATCCGTATCCGAATCCGAATAGATATCCGAATTTCTTTTCATCATTTGATCAAAATATAGCGCACATTTGGGGTTTATTTTGTATGAATCTTAACAAGCACAATGCCAAAAATAAGAATATAAATTTTAGATATAAAATATTATACCTAATTTAGCTAAAATAAAAAAAGAACAGCTAAAAAATGATATCCGAATTGATATCCGGTTCCATCCCTACTCCCTCCCTGTGGGAGTGTGACAGTGTCGCTGTTCTCCTGTTCTATTGCGCTGCGCCTCGCCGCGTTCAAACACCGTCGGAGGTGGGGTGGTGAGGAGCGGAGCAGCGATGGGTTCCAGCAGGAGCGCGTGGTGGCGTGGCGCGGTGGGAGCGTGCACCGAGAGCCTCGGCTCCGACAGCGGCGACGTCGGCGGCGGCGACCTCGACGACCAGATCCTCCCCGCGGCCGTGGCCGAGGACGACGAAGGCGCAGACGCCGGCGGGGTGCGCGAGGAGGTGCCGCCGCCGGAGGAGGAGGAGAAGAGGGGGCGCCGGGGCGGCCTTCTGCTTCCCCCCGTCATGCCGCGGGCGTCCGAGGCGCTGGCCTTACGCGCGGAGCGTCGCGAGGGGCGGCTCATCCTCACCGAGGTGCGCGCCGCCGTGGCCCAGCGCCGGGCCGTGTTCCGCGCCTCCCGTGGCGGCGGCCGCCTCCAGCTCTGCTACTTCTCCACCAACGCCTCCGCCAACGCCGCTTACGCCCCGGACGGCGACGACGGTGGCGAGCCCGACGACAACAACCAGCAGCAGGAGGAGGCAGTCGCGCCGCACGGTGGGGAGCCGTGCCAGGTGGCAGCTGCCGGCGCCGCTGGCCCCCGCGTAGAGGTCGGCGCGGTGGTGGGGATCTGATCCGACACCGAGAGGCCGACGGAGCTAGCTGCATTGCATCCTCTCTCCCTTCTTTGTATGCTCTCGCTGAGCTCGCCATTGAGAGAGACTATAGAGATCGAGATGAGATCGAGTTCTTTTTCGTGTGAAATCGTTGTATAATTCCATCGTGTTAGTTCAACTTCAATCAATCAACCAGAGGCATTTCTCTGATCTTCATCTCATTTCCGTTATGAATCGATCCGCGGGTATATGATTCGATTTTGCGTGATATGCATGCTGAGTTCAAGATTCATGGAGGGATTAATCATTATTGATCTCTTATGGATAGGCGTGATAAGGATTAAGCTGTGTGCTTTGATTGTCTCGTTATCATACGCTAGTTGTGCCTTATCTGTTTTGCTAGCTACAAGCAAAACTGAAACACTAAGCAAAACGGAAATAACGTTAGAGCTGAAATACAAGCAAAACTGGAACAAAAAAAAAAGGAATTTTCTAACTAAAGGGAAATGAAACAGTAGTAAAGCATTTGTTTTAAAAAGGCAAATGGTAAATCCGTTGGCGTCTAATGTGTAAACATTTATCTTATCCATATGAACGAATGATGATGATGTTGTACATATACTCACTCCATCCCGGAATCTTCGTCGCTGGCCAACACGGAAATGAGAGAGCGGCACGAATTTCAAGCGACAATGAATTAGGGACAGAGGGAGTATGTCTATGCCCACGGTGAATCTAATCCTAGCTTGCTTTGAACTAGCTAGCTAGTCCTAGAGTTCTTTTGCAATATAGCTATCGTGCACACGTGTGCATACGGGCCAACTAAATTTTACAGCTGCCGATTTTAAAATATTAATATACAATATGACGATTAGCACGTGATTTACAGTTAATTATTCTGTCAACAACACATGATGTGCTGTTAGCTAAACGGACCGTGCTTTAGCCCACCATTATTCTTCAGAGATGTCCGCATGGCATGCATATATAGTTTTTCATGTGTTTGGGACATCAACTGCAAAGATGGCTAACAATTAATTTTAGTGAAAATTGGCATTTCATATGAAAACGTTGCACACTACAAAAGTATTTGCAAGATGAGTGTAACAACACCGACCTTTGTTTTTTCTTTGCAAAACACAGTACACACATACTCTTACATAATTTAAATATCTTTTTTTCCCATTATATTGATGGTCAAAGCTATATACATTTGATCGATATGAATCCTTGAGACGGATTTACATTTTGGATGGAACGATGTACTGCACATCAAGAAACCTAACAAACTAGATAGAAAACCTAGATGATGAGCCACATTGTTGTCATGCTATATTCACCAATTTAACTAAATGTTTTCTTTGGTCGCTACTAGATTAGCTCAAACAAAAAAGCTAAGAAAGAAATCACTACACTAATCACCAATTCCAGATCCTACCTGCTGTCAGCCTTTTCGTCGTGTCTCACAACCACTATGACACGTCGCCTCGTGCCAACGTGAGCGTGAAAATGTATGCCCCGAACTCCGGGAGCCGTCATTTCCCCTCTGCACGTACCGGTGCGAAACCTAGGAACAGAAAAGTCCAACTTTGTTCGAACTTTACGTATCCGTGTTCGCTCGAATCCATACATGAAAAAACATATATAAGACGAAACATCAAATTTTATATGTAGCCAAATGTTTTCTTTATTTGGTCCCTACTAGATCAACTCACCACAAAATGCTACTCCCTCTGTTCTTGTTTATTTGACGCTCAGTAGTTCAAAATTGAGTTAGCTAGCGTCAAATAAAAGAAAACAGAGGTAGTAAGAAACAGCTCACCGCAAACACCGTCTTACAATTACCGACTGCCCGACTGACCGACCGTTTCTCCACGTCTTACAACCGTATTGCTTTTATGCGGAAGTCTGGATACAGTTCTTTCCAAGGAAATAAAATCCAAAATTTACTTTTGCACACATGCTTTCTTTGGTCTCTACTAGCTGAGCTCACCACAAACTAAGAAAGAGCTAATGTGTGTGCTACATGCATGCTGCTAGTCATCAATTTCAATTCCTAGGGCCGGCCTTTTTGTGGTGTCACATGAGGTGCCCCACACGACATGAACGTATGCATGGCCGGATCTCGGTGCCGTTCTTACCAAAAGATAAGTAATAATTCAAACCTATTAGGGTGATATGACAATATCCCTATATTGTTTGCTTTGCATGCGGGTGATTGATTGAAAATGCAGACTTTTCCATTCATATTCATTCAAATTCACAAAGGATGAAATGTATAAGGTAACATGTATATCCACATGGAGCCAAATGGAAGGGGAAATACTGCAAATTAAAAAAATTGCTAGCATCATTAAATATGTTTTTCTTTATTCACTACTTCGTCACAAAATGCTAAGAAAGAGCTCACATTGTGCTAGATCGCTTCAATTCTAGTCGCCAAATTTGGATCCTACAAACAGTTTTTCACTGTGACGAACTTATACCTTTTTTTGGAGCACGGGTAGGATGTTGCCCCTCTTGGGCGACTCCGCGGGCGACTCCGAGGGCGACTGTGGCGGCCCCTCACCGCCGGTGAACCTCGGCTCCTCGCCTGCCCCCTCGCCGGCTCCAGCCTCTGATCCCCCCTGTCTCTGCTCCGTCCCCTGCTCCTGACGCCCCTGATGCTGCTCCCTCTCGTCGCCCGCGCGGCTGTGGGACGGGTCGCCGCCGGCCCCCGGCATCCAGACCGCAGCTACGGCCTCCTGCACCTCTTGTCGGGTTGCCCGACCCAGCCGTCTCCGGCTTCTCCGCCCCCCATGCGCCTTCTTGGCTGGCGGACTCTGCTTCAGGCCGCCCGGCTGTACGCCCCGGTCAAGCATTCCTCGACTTCTGCCTCGAGAACTTCTACTCGCCTGTGCTGGAGGCGTCCCCCTCGTCGGCGCACCTTTGGCTCGTCCCCTTCCCGCGCCTGAGCTCCTGCAACTCTTCCTGGATCTGCAATGCCGTTGGCTACTGGCTTGGGGTCTCGCCAGCGCCGGTCACCGCGGTCCGCTCTGAGAATAACTTCGTCTTTCGCCTCTCTCTCTCCTGGCCGGTGATTGCCTCCTTCATCCTCACCCTTGGGGACCTCCGCTTGGGCCACTTCAAGCTCTCCTTCTTCGCCGCTGCCGCCGCCCGGGGTTCGTTTCGAAATTCTGACGATTTCCCGCCGGTGGTGCTCTCCTGGGACCAGCCACCTCGGTTTGGGCCGCCGTCGCTGCTTTTCGGCAAGCGGTGCGACTCTGGCCCAGGCCCAGCTTCCGGAACCTTCGGCGACACTGTGGAGGAGCCGCCCGCCTCCCCCCGTCCTGGTGCAGTCGCACAAGGGTCTGGACCCTTCGAGGATGGCGTGGACGCGTCGGACGCTCGACCTGGTGCGGTCGCACCAGCTGCCGGTGCGGGAACCGGGGGTCACGTCGACATTATGGGCTTCTGCCCGCCTCAGGCTCCCGCGGTTCGTGGTCCTGGTCCTCATACGCCACCTCACTCGCCGCCTTCCGCTCAGCTGAATCCGCGTCATAGCTCATGGACTGCGTCCACGCTGACCAAGGGGATTCTCCCACTCCCAACGTGCGCCGCCCTCTTCCCGGCTCTCTCCTCAGGCACCGCCATCCCCTCCTCGGTGATTGCACCCAACTCCACTGCCTTCCCCAAATCATTTGCGGCTGCTGCTGCTTCGCCCGCCCGCCCGCAACCGCCACCGCGTCTCCACCTACCTCGCCGACCTTCGACTTTCTCCGCCGTGACGAGATGTTTCCGACAGGACGAGATGTTTCCTCCTGTCGTGACCCAGTGCGCTGCCGGCGCTGCTGGGTTTCGTGCCACCTCGAGCGAGACTGTTCCGCGCCGCCATCTTCTTCAAGGGCTACTAAGCTTCCAGCGGCGCGGATGGCCTCTTCCCTGCCTCCACCCCTCCCGGCGGCATTAGGGGAGGACATGATCAACGACCACGCACCACCCCCGGTAGGGGATGCACCGCTGCAGGATGCGCAACAGGGACCGCCGGCGAAGGAGCCGGCCGCTGACGCGCCGCCCGCCGTCGAGTACGCCACCGATGACGAGGCGCTCCCGGATGCGGAGGACCTGGCCGCTCCAGCACACCCAGACTATGTCGACTTCTTCTTCGACCTCGTGCGCCTGAACTACTACCGCCACCTTGCCTTCGCCACGATGGAGCCAGCTCAGCCTAGCGATGCTACCGCCATTCGCTAGGCTCTCATCTAGCGCGCTGGCAACCCGCGGGTCATGCTGGCATCCTCTTCCCGTGGCTCCTGCCTCGTCATCTTCGAGGATGTGCACGCGCGGGAGCATGCCATCCAGGCCGAGCCGTTCCTCGGACGCGAGCACACCGTCTTCCTACAGCGCCACGAGGGCGGTGATGGTGATGATGGGGGCCTGCCTCTTGGCCCGAGGCACATCATTGACGTTGGCCCTGGGCCCGCGGCGGGCATCCCCGCTGCCATGGCTGCTGGGGTGGACCCATAGGGGATCCTGCCGGGACCAGCTTTTGCGCACCAACCCCCTGTGGTGGCTCCCTCTGCTCCCATCATCGACGACATTCTTGCGCCCGCCCCCGCGGCGCTATGGAGATCCTGCCCCCACCTGCCGCCCCCATGGGCGGGGATGTCATGTCCACCAAGGACGTCCTCCCCATCCCGCTGGATGCCAGGCGCGGCACCGTCATGTCCCCCGTCGTCACCGGGACACCGCTCTGCTCCAAGCCTCTGAACGTCAACATCAAGCTCCGCCAAGGCTTCTTCCTCATCTCGGCCGCCGACAAAGAGGGGAACTCCCTCACCTTCCAGATCCCCCTGCAGCCTCGTCGCGACAACCTGCCCGAGGGCAAGGGCATGCTGGTCGACTTCTCTATGGCGTCCGCCGGCTTCCTCCACGAGGTGGCTCGCGTCGGGCCGATGAATCGGCTCATCCTCTCCCAGGATGTCTTCGTCCGTGCCCCCGCCCCCTTCGCTGCCTCCCAGACCACACTGATCCCGGCTGAACACCTCTACGTCATGGCTGGACAGGAGCTCCACACCCTGCTCGTGGTATGCACATCCCCGCCTCCTCTAACAACTCCTCCTGCTTCGAGTGCCTGGACAAGTCGTCTGCTCTGCCTTGCAATGTGCCTGCTCGAGGTGTCGCTGCTGACCTGCTGGATGACATGGATTTGGATGCACCACTGGATCTCCCAATGCCGGTGCCGCCTGTTCTGCTTGCTGATCTGGGTGATGAGGTCTCCTCCGATCTATCAGATCCACCGGAGGCACCTACTGCTCCTTCTGTTCCTCCGCTGGTGCCCACCCCAGTGAGGCCACCCGCTGAGGAGGATCAGCTACTGCCAACACACCACTCCTTTCTCAAGGTGTCGCCCCTTCCGGCTGCAGCACCAGAGCTTGATCCGCTTTGCCATGAGACTATTGTGGACTTGGCTGCTCCAGTTGCTCCTACTGTTCCTGCTACTGCTGATCATCACCGCAGTGGCCGTCTCCTGGAGAAAGAGAAGGAGGAGCAAGGGGCACACCTTACTCAGGCTGACCGTTGTTGGGGCTCTCTACCGCCGGTAGTAAATTTGTATCGGATCGTGTGTCAGACGCGGATGGATGGCACGAGAGACACAAGGGTTTTATACTGGTTCGGGCCTCCGAAGAGTAATACCCTACGTCCAGTTTCGAGTACTCGTGTTCCTATGCCAAGGATGTCTGTACTAGGGGTTACAAACTTGTGGGATCGGTCAGCCCCTCAAACAGTTGCACTCCTCCCCCTTTTATAGATACAAGGGTGAAGGGCAAAGAGGGAAAACGAAAATATGCTACAGTGCTACGGTAGTGGAGGGTCTTTTCTGACGTCGACGTCCATCAGGAGGCATTGAAGGGCGCCGAGCCGTAGTGGTGTTGAAGACTGCCGCGTGTGCGAGCGGCACTGTATATTCCGGGTACTTGGCGCCTCCTCCGAGTAGCTCCCTTGGTGACTCAACCCCCTTGAGTTTTGTTTAGGCCTGCCACGTTATGGCCTAAGTGTGGGTAGGCACCGCCTGTAGACGGTAATCGAGTGTCTGCTCTGACGGAGCAACATGCAACAGGGCTTGGATGGGACGACTTGTTGGAGGCCGTGAGGGTGCACTGTGTTACATTACAGCCCCTGTAAGAGTAGGCCGCCTTCTCATCCCACCAGCTGTGGTCTTTGCATGGTGTGGAAAACTGGTGCCACGTGTGTCGTCGTGGGGAAGCTAGAGGGTTGGGGGCGGCACCATGTTCGTTTGGGCCCCTGTTCCGCGCTCTGACCTCTAAGTGTGGGCCCCGCCCTAGTCAGAGACGGAAGCTACTCGTGCGAACGAGTAGTCAGAGTCGAGGCAGAGCGTACTCATGCGAGGCGGAGCGCACTCGTACGGGACGGAGCGCACTCGTACGGGATGGAGCTAGCGTGCTCGTGCGAGGCGGAGGGTACTCAGAGGTGGGGAAGTCTTGTCAGTGAGGGTCTTGACGAAGATCTGCATCCCTCCCTGTCCTGGATCTTAGCCTTGACGTTGTCAAAGGTGTCAGAAGATTCCATCTCAAGGGTGATTATCTTCTGGCTTAGGGGGCCATAATTCAGGCCCTCGTCAACCGTGCAGTCTGCATCAAGAAGAAGAAGCTTGGGGAGCTCTCTGTGCCTGTCCCCGGCAGCTCATCCACCTCCAGTGGTGGTTCCTCCTTGGCGGTCGTGGTGTCTATCGCGGACTCTCCTACGGTGGCTGGGCTGGTGCCACCGGCCTGGCACCTTCAAGACCTCAAGCTGCTGGGGGAATGCTGTGATGTTGATGCTGCCGCAATGCACGACATGGATTCCACTTTTCCGGTGGTGGTAGATCCAGTGGATTGATGCATCACGCGACGCCATGCTTGACGTCTCTGCCTCTACACTGCTTAACTTGCTCCTGCAGCATGTCTTTTGTTAACAGAACTTGCCTGTTCATCCTGATGTTTTCCCCTTCCTGCGTTACTCGGTCTGTAATCCGTTGCTGCAGAACCTTGTGCTACTTTTGGGGGCTAATGGTGTGTTCGTTTATGCTTTACTTCTATGTTGTTTTGTTTATGTGTCCTTGCTACGTGAACTACTGGTTTACCCATGGCTAGGTCTCCTTACAAAGCTCTTTCCACCATCTCGTGGAATGTCCGCGGCCTAAATGACTCTGAAAAATGTGCTTCTGTTAAGCTTGCTTCCCCCTCACCGCCTCATGCGCTCATCGCACTCCAGGAAACCAAGCTACTTGATGTTTCCTCTTTCAAAGCTTCTTCCTTCCTCCCCAGCTACCACTCCTCCTCCTTCTCTTTCAAGCCCTCTGTTGGTGCATCCGGGGGGATTCTTTTAGCTTGGAACTCTGTCGATTTCTCGCTAGTTGAGAGCGCCCTGGGGGACTTTCATCTCACTGTCAAACTGGCTTCTCTCTCCTCGGCTGCCCCTCTAGCCGTCATGGTGGTTTATGGACCCTGTGATGACTCTTTGAAGCCGGTATTTCTTCAGCACATTGATGAGGTTGCTCAGTCAGTTTCCTCACCTTGGGTTCTCCTTGGAGACTTTAACTTGACAAGGTTTCCGTCAGATAAATCCAATGCGCATTTTGACACCCACTTGGCAGCTTTGTTCAATGAGGCTATCAGCTCTTGGGGGGTTCAGGAGATTGTGTTCACCAACAAGAAGTTTACTTGGTCCAATATGTAGCCGGTGCCCATCCTTGTCAAGTTGGACAGATTCTTTGTGAATAATTTGTGGTGCCAAGCTTTCCTAGAGACTGCTTCTACCTGTCTAACGGCCCCTGTCTCCGATCACTCACCGATCCTGCTAACTGCTTTGACTTCTGTACCAAAGTCACAACTCTTCAGGTTCAACAATCACTAGGTGCAGCATAAACAGTTTGCTGCAGTTGTTTCTTCTGCTTGGAACAGTGTCAGCCACTCTCACCCGCAAATGCAACCTACTACCAAACTGTGCCTCTGCCTCAAGCACTCCAGAGCCGATATCAAGGGTTGGGCTGCCTCCTTGCGCCCCCTGATCAGATCCTCACCAATTGCAATCTGGTGATTCAGATGATGGACTCCATTGAGGAGATCAGGTGCCTTACACATGCTGAGTTTGTGCTTCGTCGCCTGGTCCAGGAATCTGCTATGCGACAGGGTGCTATGCTAGCGGCTTATTGGCGTGAACGTTCAAAGGTGAAGCGCTGCCACTTGGGGGTTGAGAACACTGCTTACCATCACATGTGTGCTACTGTGCATCGTCGTAACAACAAGATTAGCTCCTTCTCCTTGGATGGAAAAGTGGTCTCCTCTCACCAAGGCAAAGCAACCCTCCTGCATCAGTTCTACCGCGACCTCTTGGGCTCGGCAATACCCGCGCAGGTGCTGCAATCCTTGTTCTCTCTATGCGACAGTACTCGTAGGGTGTTGGAAATTCCGAGATTCCCAGACAATAAAGCGAAAGTTGTACTGCCAAAAGGTGCCCTATCTCTGAAAAAAGGTGATCCCTTTACATAGAGGCATGGGGGCTCCTTTTATAGTGCCCGAGGGCCACCTTTACATTCCAAATCTACCCCTTACAATGTTATTCATAAAGGGAAATGCTAAGGGTACATTTGTCCGCGGCAATCACGGAGATCTCTTCTAAATTACAAACTTGCCCTGGCGTATTCTAGCTTCTTTCTTCTTGCGTAGTCAAGCTTCCTACGTCTCTTTGTTCCTTCTCAGGTACGCCATTGACCCAGTCAGCTTCGGCTTTCCTGAGTATCTTCATGAGCTTCGGGAATCACCAATCACCACCTTCGGAAAGAAACCCTGCTCTCTCATGGCAATCTATTGCTCCTTCCTGATTCCTTCGGAGTAGAGAAGTTTTCCCGGAACTCCCTGTTTCCTGAACATCACTCAAAGTATACAAGAACAAGAGGAATCCTAGTTTCTTAGGAATTTCGAGGGTCAGAATCATGTTTATACATAAAAGTTCATCTTATCAGATTACTTTATTTGTAGATAACCTTTCTCTAATCATGAAAAACAGCGGCCCTTGTTATATTCAGAGATTTGTGATTACTTCGGAACTTTCTGTTTGCTGATTTTTCTGATGACGCGTGTCTTCTCGGAAATCTCTAAAGGTGGCAGTTTTTAGCTGATCCCCAACAGTAGCCCCTCGGGGAAGCGGGTTGACTCCGACGACTCGTTTCCACGTGAAAATTCTGAGGATTAGGTAAAAACATCACCCTCAGGCATCAGAGGGGACACGCATCATCGTTTTATGGGGTGTTGTTTCATTCCCCGAGGCACCTTCTCGATGCCTCCCTCTGTTCCTATAAATAGAGGGGTCGTGGTAACTTTCGCTTTCACCGTTTCCTAGCTTTTGAATCTTTTCGGAAGTTTCTCAAACTCTTGAAGATTTCCTGGTTTTTTGCTTCCTGGTTTCCTCTGCTTCTCCGAAGGTAACGATATTGTCTTTTGTTTCTTTTGTTTAGTTTCTTAGCGATATGATTGGTTTTTTGATTTTGTAGTTCTGTGTTTTTCTGTTTTTTCGGTTTTTAGGTGGCTCGTACCAAAAGCACTGCTAGGCCAATGATGGAGGAGGAAATTGCTCAGGCTGCTGCCGCTCTGGGTTCTGACATTTCGCAGTCTTCCGAAACACCTTCTTCAAGTGGTGCCCCTTTATTCCAAAGTCCTGAAGATACCACTATTGAGGAAGGAGAGGTGAATTCGGGCGAAGATTCTGGGACTGAGGAGGATATTTCTCAGGTTGAAGTTGATATGGAGGAACTGATGCCCCCGAATGTGGCGTACCCTCCTACATTCGTTTTTGGGAAATCTCTAGTGACTCCCGCCTTGATCAACAATTTTGAAGAAGCAAACTTCTTCCCATCTCGCTGTGGTCGCGCACCGACAAATGAAGAGATCCCTCAGCCGCAACCTGATGAAGTTGTGGTTTTCAGGGACTTTTTTACCGCCGGTCTTAGGTTTCCGTGCGACGAGCGTCTTCCGTCGATCTTGGATCGATTTCAAGTAAAGATGCATCAGCTCACACCAAACTCCTTTCTGGAACTTTTGAAATTTTTCTGGATTCAGAAAACTTTCGAGGGTCATATAAGTGCCGATGTCTTTGCACGGCTCTTCGAACTTCATATTCAGTGGAAGATTATCAAGCTTGATGATGATAACTTCTACGAGGCTCATTACGGATGTAGCACTTTCAATACTCGCAGAAAGAATGCAAGTCAGAAGATCGAGAGGATTCAACTTGCTCCTTGCAGTAATGATAAATAGGCTGATGACTAGCAAAGATTATGGTTTTATGTGAAGGTTGATATGTCTAAGGAGATGGGTCTTGCTGGTCCTTTGAACCCTTTCTATACACCTATCAGATCAATGACCGCGGTGTCGACAGCTTCCTTCAACCGGAAATCCCAAGATTTCAAAAAGGGTGAAGATATGTTCTTCTTCGCTTGCACCATCCTTGGTGGGTGAGACGTGAATGAAGAATACGTCGCTGCTAGCGTATGGCCGTTGTCTTTTGGGTCGAAACCTAAGAAAATCGTATACCTTTCGGTGGATTGGGCGTCGTGCAAGGTTCCCTTTCCAAGGTTTGATCTTCGCCTTCCCGAGGGTCAAACTTTGGAAGATTTTATTTATCTTGTGGAAGAGCTGGTTGTTGATATGGTTGGAAAATGCTATTTGACTGAGTACAAGCAATTTAAGAATATCGTGAAGCATAAGCGACGGGTGAACCGTGTTTTCTCAGAACTTGGCACGGAGCCAGCTTTGCGCCCGAGGCCTCCTGGTCCTAAGAAGTTGATGCAGGCACCAGGCGTTACCGGGTTAGTTGCCATTGGTGCTCCCGCGAAGCCTCGGAAGAGGAAGAGTTCCAAGGCTTTGGCAATTTCTGAGAAGGCATCTGACAAATCTTCTGGATCGAACAAATTTTCTGGGAAAACCAGATCCTTGGAAATGTCGAAGAAGAGAAAACTGACTTCCGAGAGTTCCTCCTCGCCTTCTCAGATTTCCGTGGCTGAGAAGACTGCCGTGGCTGGTTTGGCAGATCTGAAGAAGAAGAGAGGTAGTGTGAAAGTGATTTCTTCCAAGCCTCGCATTCGCATTGCGTCTGCTTTGTCAGATGATGAGGAAGATGACAGCCGAAACTCAGGTGACTCCTTGTTCTGTTGTGAGGTTGTTCCAAGCCGTGTCGTGTGTTCTCCTTCTTCGGAGAATACTTTTGTTGATATTGAATCTCTTTCAGATAAGGAGCCTGCTGTTGCTGAGAGGATTGATGCATCCAAGACTTCCGAAGTTTCCACATCTTTGGAAAAAGGGATTGTGCTCTTGGAGGATAAGACGGATGATGGTGATGCTTCTCTTAAATTCATGGTTGATCTTGAAAAAACCGTGCAGCGTGGTCCTCCTTCTCACTTTCCACTTCTTATTCAAGGTCGGCAAGATGTTCCTGAGGGCGAAGGTGTCCTTGCTGAAACCTACGGATATAATCAAACTTTTGGGACAAGCCTGAAGGGTAAGTTGTTGTTTGTTGGTGGTGCTGGGATTGGGCGGGATGATGATCCTTATAGCTTTAATATGCTATGGCATGCTCCAGGATCGCTTGCTGCCTTCGCAAGCTCATCCGGAGGCGAGGCTTTGAAAAAACTCTCGTTCTCTAGTCCGGATTTAGAGAAAATTTCGGATTCTCAGATGGATACTGTACAGGACGATGCTCATGCAATGGTGAAGTCTATGCATCAAGATGTGGGAAATTATTTTGATCCTGCAGGTGCATGAGCTTCGGCTTCTACTTGCTTTCTTTTTTATTTTGGTCTCTGCTATTACTGACTAAACCTTTTGCTGTTTGTAGTTTTTGAAGATACTTTGCATAAGTTTCTTGCGAGGGATCTGTCAATGATCAGCACTACTCTTGGCTTGAAATCTGTAATTACCGGGAAAATTGCCTCCGAGAAAACTCGCAAAGACGCGAATTATGCTGTGGAATTACAAGGCAAAATTCTGAATCTTGAGCGAGATTTATCTTCCTTGAAGAAAGTTTCTCAGGAACTTGAGATTTTGAACAAGTCCTTGACAGAGATGGTAGATGTTGCTAAGGAGGGAAAGAAGCATGCCGTTGATGCTTACAAGGGTCTGGAAGTTGAGCACACGAAGCTTTAGCAGTCTCAGGCTGACAATTTAAAAATTCTTGAAGAACTGCGCGTGGCTGTCGAACATGACGCGAATCAAATTTCAGATCTTAAAGTTAAGAACGCTGAAGCCATGAAGCAAAATGCTGATCTTGCGAAGGCTAACGTGGAGAAGGATTTGAGAATTCTTTCTTTGGAAAAAGATCTTGCTGAAAAAATTAAGCTTATGAAAGATGGAGAGAAGAAGATAAAGAATAATTTTGAATTTTTGTTTGAAAAGTATAGTGAAGCTCTTGGAGAATATGGAGCTAGGCCAAGCCCTTTTCCCAACGCAGAGGATCCGCAGGTGATTATTGGCTGGCTTATAGAGGAGTTTGAAAATCTTCCCGAACTGATCGGCTCTGCCAGCGATTTTGCTGCTGCATTCTGTTCTGAGAGTCTTCTGAAACTCTTGGAGATTAAGGTTGCGCATATCTTGGAAAGTTTTGTTCTTCTGGTCATGAATTTTCTTTAGCGTCAAGTGTATCGATGATTCGTGCAAACGAAGACGTGAAGACCATTAAGAAGAACTTTGTTAGGAAGTTTTGGATGGCTGGTGGCAAAGAGTTCGCTAAGGAGATAGCTCGTGCAAAGCTTGCTAAGGTAACTTCTCTTTTTGCCAACTTCGCGTGTTGCTTAGCTCTTTTTCTTTATTCATGCCATGTTTTGTTTAAAGTTTCTCTCTCCTTTTCTAGATTTTGGAAGATGAAGCGCAGGAGGAACTGTGAATGGCGTTGGAGATGGATCCCGAAGGTGATGCTGAGAAGGTTGACGAGGAGGGGGCGGTAGATGAAGGCGTTGCTGATCCTGATGTAACACCGGCCGGTGAAGAGCAGGTTTAGGATTGAGATGTGTTTTAGAACTGTCTTTAATCATATGTGGTGTATGTAAAAAACTTGTGACACATTATTCCTGCGCAGGTCCTTGAAGAGGGGCCTGCGCAGGATGTTACCCCAATCCGTATTTATCATGAACGGGTCATGGCCAGTGGTGCTTCCTGGCGTTTGTATAGAGAAGCTTATCCTGAAAACTCTTTCAGAGATTTTTGGGTCTTTTGTTGCGAATACTTTTCGATGCACAGCTTCCCTTTGGGTTGGTTCTTTTCTTCACGAGATGACTTCGCTATCTCGAGGCTGGAAGAAGATGTTGTATACTCCGTGAAGACGGAGCCCCCTAGCCCCTTAGCCGCAGATGATGATTTTGCGTATGTTTGTGATATTGCTGAACAGCGAGGCTCGAAGCTCGGTCATGTGCTTGAACTTCCCTTGTAATTTTTCTTGATTTTTGTACAAACTTGAAGCAATGAAATGCTGTCCCTCGCGATGTGAAAAAGCAACTTGAGAAAAAGTTTTTGCAAAAAACGTCACCCTCCCTATCTTGCATTTTGTAGCGCGAGGGTGCATCATTTCATTGGAAGATAATGAATTTTGGTAGTTGCTTCAGAGATTTCAGCAAACTTTCTGAAAAAATGGGTTGATAAGTCGATAAAACTTGCACGGAGTTTTATGGACTTAAGTCTTTTTGATTGAAATCCATGTTGATATGGCAACTCTTGGTTGCCTTCAACGCGTGCTACGAAGTTTGTTTCTGTAGCGAGAAGCTCTTTACAAGTCTAACTTGCTCAGGAGCATGCTGTAATGAATATTTGTGAAAGGTGGAATATAGTCCATATCCTTTCAGTAAAAACTAGAAGTGATAATCTGTAAAAGGGTTGCATCATTTTGTTGTATTGAGTCTTTGTGATTCTCGCGGTTAATCACAATTTTTGGGATATGGTTGCAACCTTCTATTGCCCTCGGCCCTTGTGATTTTCGTGGTTAATCACACTTTTTCGAATATGGTCGCAACCTTCTGTTGCTCTCGGCCCTTGTGATTTTTGTGGTTAATCACACTTTTTGGAATATGGCCGCAACCTTCCGTTGCCCTCGACCCTCGTGATTTTCGTGGTTAATCACACTTTTTGGAATATGGCCGCAACCTTCCGTTGCCCTCGGCCCTTGTTTGCTTTGCTTTTGCGAGAATGATGACAGAAAAAAGAATGACGAGAATCGAGAAAAATATGTAGGGGAAACTTCTCTTTCATTGATGACAAAAAGAAAATTTACACGAGACCCGCCTCATTAAAAACCTTGCCTCCATGATGGAGTTCCCCTTGCAAGGAAAAGAGTACGGTCCCTTTAGGTAAATTAAAAATGCAGGAAAAAGTAAAATTCTTTTTTTCTCTCGACGCTGTTTATAGATCCACAGGCCGAGGATTTTTACATTTTTTTCTTAATTAACTTAAGAACTAACTAAACTTCTAGCTCTATTTTTTCTTAAGGATAGTACCTTTTTAGGCTGTCCACATTCCATGAATGTGGTAGCTCCATTCCCAGCTCATCAGTTAGGCAGAAAGAACCTGGCCTATTGCTCTCTTTCACTATGTAAGGCCTTCCCACGTTTCTTGTAACTTTCCCGGATTCTCCCAATCCTTCTTTCTTTTGATAACCAGGTCCCCAATTTTGATCTCCTTACTTATGATTTTTCTTGTCTTTCCACTTTCTGGTTTCCTGCTGGTATTTTTCCAAGTTCTGAGCGGCTTCAAGAATATCAATTTCAATCATATCTTTCTCTAATTTTTCAATTTCCTCAGAATCTTCAGTTTTCCTAGTGGCTCTCAGACTTCCATTCTTGATTTCTTCTGGTGTCATTGCTTCAGTTCCATATAACAAGCGAAAAGGTGAGAACCCCGTGGCTCTTGAAGTGGTTGTGTTGTGAGACCAGATGACCCTTGGTAATTCATCTACCCATTTGCCCTTCTTTTGATTAAACAAGCACTTCTTGACACCTGTGAATATGATTCCATTTGCTCTTTCCACTGCTCCGTTTGATTCAGAGTGATAGACTGATGAAAACTTGACGTGAGTGCCTATAGTTCTACAAAACTCCTTGAAGATGTGGCAGTCAAATTGCTTCCCATTGTCTACGGTGAGTTCTCTTGGAACTCCAAATCTGCAGATTATGTTTTGCCAGAAGAATTTCTGTACGGTTGCAGTTGTGATGCTTGCTAATGGTTTTGCCTCGATCCATTTGGTGAAGTAGTCTACTGCTACTGCTGCAAATCTGCAGTTTCCTTGGGCCGTGGGTAATGGTCCTACTAGATCCATTCCCCATCTTTGTAATGGACACAATGGTGAAATGAGTTGAATTGGGAGCGAAGGTGTTTTCTGCTGTTTAGAGGTCTTTTGACATGCTTCGCATTCTTGAACGAGCTTTTGGCATCCACAATCATGGATGGCCAGAAGAATCCTTGCTTTATTGCTTTTCCTGCAAGTGCCCTTATGCCAATATGGGCTCCGCAAAATCCACTGTGAATTTCTGCCAGAAGTTCCTTCCCTTTTTCGGAAGTGATGCATCTTAGCCATGGTTCGGAAATCCCTGATTTGTACAGCTCTCCGTCTACTATAGCGTAGCCCCTTGCCCTTTGCTTGAGTCTATTCAGTTCAATTTCATCAGTGGGTTCATAATGATTTCTTAGGAATGCCATGATCTTTGCTCTCCAATCGAATGGCTCTATGATATTCACCATTCTCTCTTCTTGCTCTTTTACTGAAGGGGAAGTGATAATCTCGAAGAAAACATCCGGAGGTAGAGGCTGGTTCTGAGCTGCTGCTTTTGCTAGCTTGTCTGCCTCGTCGTTTTCAACCCTTGGGATGTGTTGCACAGTGTATCCCTTGAAATATTTCTCCATTTCTCTAACTTTCTTCAGGTACTTTATGAGTTCCGGATTTCTTGCATCACTCTCTTTCTCGACATGTTCTTGAATGACTTTTGAATCCGTTCTAATGATGAATGTCTGCTGACCCAGAGCTTTCATTTTTTCTGAGTGCTAGTAACAGGGCTTCATACTCTGTGGTGTTGTTGGTGGAGACGTCTTCATCTGGGAAATCTAGCCTTGCTGCGTATCTTATTTTGATACCCTAGGGTGATGTAACTATTGCTGAAATTCCCATGCCTTTTCCGCACCATGCCCCATCACAATAGATTGTCCATGGCACTTGTTCGCAGTTGTTGCTTTCCATTATTGGTGAAGTCCAGTCCACAACAAAGTCAGCTAGGACTTGAGATTTTATTGCATTCCTTCTTCCAAAATCCACTACATATCCGGACAACTCCGCAACCCATTTTGCAATTCTCCCGGTTGCATCTTTGTTTGTGAAAAGATCGTTTAGCAGCTGGTTCGTGATAACACGAATTTGGTGCCCTTCGAAGTAGTGCCTGAGTTTTCTTGCTGCCATGACAACTGCATAGGCAATTTTCTCTAGTTCTGAGTAGAACAATTTTGATCCCGAGAGAGCTTCGGAGGCGAAGTAGACTGGTACTTGCCTCAGTTTCCCGTTTTCTTCTTTCTCCTGAACAAGGACAGCACTCAGAGCTGAATTGGAAGCTGCAAGGTATAATAGGAGAGGTGATTTTGGCTCTGGCGGGCATAGTTTTGTCATGTTTGCCAGATATTCCTTGAGATCCTTGAATGCTTGACTCTGAGCTTCGCTCCATTGGAAGTTTTTGGAACTTCGAAGAAGTTGGAAAAATGGCAAACTTCTCTCTGCTGCCCTGGGAATGAACCTGTTTAATGCTGCCACTCTTCCTGTCAACTTTTGTATATCTTTGACCGAGGCTGGTTCTTGCATTTCTATGATTGCTTTGATTTTGTCAGGATTGGCTTCGATGCCTTTTGTAGATACTAGGCATCCTAATACCTTTCCCTTCTGAATGCCAAACACACATTTCTCTGGGTTCAATTTGAGATTTGCTGCCCTTAGATTTGCGAAAGTTTCTGCTAGATCTCTGATGTGATCACATCATCTAATGCTTTTAACGATAATGTCATCGACATATGCTAAGATGTTTCTCCGAAGCTGATAATGTAGTACAATTGCTATCATTCTTGAGAATGTGGATCCTGCGTTTTTCAGCCCCTCTGGCATTCTCACGAAACAGTATGTTCCGAACGGAGTTATGAAGCTAGTTTTCTCCTCATCTTCCTTTCTCACCCTGACTTGGTGATATCCAGAAAACATATCCAGGAGTGACAACATTTCACTGTTTGTAGTGTCATCCACTACTCTGTCTACCCTTTCTAGTGGGTAGTCATCTTTCTTGCATGCCTTGTTTAAATCTGTGAAATATACGGACATTCTCCATCTTCCATTCTTCTTCTTGACTGGCACTGTGTTGGCCAGCCAAACTGGATAGATTACTTCTCGGATAACTTTGGCATCTTGCAGCCTTTGAGCCTCTGCCTCAACAGCTTTTACTTTTTCTTCAGACATTTTCCTGAGTTTCTGTTCCTTTGGATGGATTTTGTCATCTGTGTCAAGTTTATGCTCAATGATATCGTGATTAACACCCTGTAAATCCTTTGCTGACCAGGCGAAGACATCCTTGTTTTGATTCAAGAAACAAATCAACCCTTCTTCTTCTTGAGCACTTAGATTTGCCCCAATTGTTACTGCTCTGTCTGGCATGCCATCCAAGAATACTTCCTTTGTTTCCACGTCTACACTTATTTCAATTTTCTCCTTGTCTCTTTTGGCTTCGGTGTAGGGTTGTTCCTTTTCTTCCTCATTTTCCAGATGATGTACATTCTTTTGTCCAGGAGTGTTTCCTCCTTCGATTCTTCTTGCCTCATTTTGGTCACCGAAAACTGTGATTATACCATGAGGAGCTGGGATTTTCATGCATAGAAAAAGTTGTCTGAACACAGCATCGAACTTATTGATGAATCCTCTCCCGAAGATAGCCTTATACAGATAGTACATGTCAACAACGTCGAACATGATGTGCTCTGTTCTTGCATTATCCAAGTTCCCGAAAGATATTGGTAATGAGATCTTTCTGTTGGACCTGATTGGTTTCCCTCCAAAACCAACAAGTGGTTTTTCTGGTGGTGCTAACATGTGAGGAGCTAGGCCCATTCATTGAAAAGTACTGGTGAAAATGATGTCCGCTGAACTTCCGTTATCTATCAGGACATTTCCTATGATCCATCCGGCAACATTGACCTTGACGACCATCGCATCGTTGTGGGAAGTTGATTTTAACTTATAATCTTCCTCGGTAAAAGTTATTAGAACTTTTGCCCATTCTGGCCTTGCTGCTGGACCATCATCAAAGATTACATTGATTTGCCTGTAATAGTCATTTCTTTGTCTCTTGGTTTCAAATTCCATGGATGATCCTCCGGTTATTGGCATTATCATCCCGAAGGAGGGCAAAGCTCTTGAATTATTTTGGGATTTGCTTGGCTCGATTTTTGGGGTTTGGGCTGGTGGTGGTGGTAGAGCTTCTTTCACTTGAAGTGGTTGAGCTTGCTCAATAACTTGTATAGCTTGAGTTTGTGGAAAGACTTGTTGCGAAGCTTGGTTTGGGGGAATTTGGGATTGGTGAAAGAATTGTTGCGAGGGTTGTGGTTGTGAAAACTGAGTTTGTGGATAAAATTGTGGTGAAGGTTGCCAAGTTGTCTGATGTGGTTGGATGAAAGGTTGGGTTTGAGGAAAAGATTGGTGTTGCCAGAAGGTGTGCTGCACTGGTTTGGGTTGCGTGGCTGTTATTTGAGCTACGCGCTGTTGGTCTTGAATTCTTTAGAAATTCTTTTTGGTTTCTGGGCATGCCTCGGTGCTGTGACCCCTGCCATGGTATATGCACTAGAAGTTTGGATCTTTGTTGTCATGATTTTGTAGCTTCGGAGGTGCTCTACCTCGTCCTCTTCCTCTTCCTCTTGCGGAATGACCACCTCGCATAGTGTTTTGGTTGTGATAATCCTGAGTTTGAGTCGGATTGTTTGATGCATTGCCTTGAACATTCATGATGGGTTGGTGTCCCGTCCAGTTGTTGCCTTTCTGGGATTGTCTTTGCTGATATCTTTCTGCCACTCTTCTTCTGTGGTCTTCATTGGATTTACAATATTTTTCCAGTTCTTCAAACAACTCATCCGTGGATTTAGGATCCAATCTGGAGAAATGACCAGTTGTTTGCCCCGGAGTCAAACCACTTATGAGATCAGAAATTGTTGCCTTATCATCAGCATCTGGAGTTTGAGACTTCAATTGCATGAACCTTCTTACGAACTCAGCGAGTAGTTCCTTGTCTCTTTGTTTGCACTGGTACAGATCTGTTGTCTTTGTGGTAGTGTGATGAAAAGCTTGGAACACTTGGAGAAATTTGGCTTTTAGGTCCAGCCAGCTGTACACCGAGTGGGGTGGTAAGAGCGAGTACCAATTGAGTACCGGGCCTTCGCATGCGATGATGAAAGATTTTGCCAGAGCGACGTCATCTCCTCCTGCCGAAGCTACTGCAGCTTCATAACTCATAAGGAATTGTCTGGAATTTGGAAGTGAGACTGGCTTGTACTTGGATGGCCATGGAGCTGTTCGGAGACCCACGAAAAGCGGGGAGTTTAAATCGTTAAATTGGGCAATTCCATTGTTTGCTGGTTCAGGGATTTCTGTGCAGATAAGATTTTCTTTGATCGAATGGTTCTTGGTTGCGGAGTTTGGATCTGGTGTGAATCGCTTGAAAGAATTGTTCTCTATCCTGGCCATGTCATCGAGCTCTTTCTGTAGCTGCATTATCTCTTTTTTCGCTTGTTCTAGTTTCTGAAGTTTGTCAGTGGCTTGCTTCTTTGCTTTGAGCTGTGTAGCTAGCTTTTCTTTCTGCCTTTTCAAAGTTTGGACTTGTTTTAATGCGGCCTCTAGCTCTTCATCTGGTACTTCGTTTTCATTGTGCTCATCGCTGGCTTCCGGTATTTCTTCTGGTTCCTTGCCTTTCTCATTTCTGTTACTTTGTAAGTCTTGGACTTGTTCTGGGTCTTGAGTGGTGTTGGCCTTAGGGTGAAGGACAAGGCCTTGCTCTGTGTTTTCTTGGTTATTTTCGCTCTCAGGATCTTGTGTGGTGGGTTTCTTGATTTTCTTCAGTGGTGCCATCGTGGGTTTCTAACGGCTAAGAACACGGTGGGCGCTAATGTTGGAAATTTCGAGATTCCCAAACAATAAAGCGAAAGTTGTACTGCCAAAAGGTGTCCTATCTCTAAAAAAAGGTGATCCCTTTACACGGAGGCATGGGGGCTCCTTTTATAGTGCCCGAGGGTCACTTTTACATTCCAAATCTACCCCTTACAATGTTATTCATAAAGGGAAATGCTAAGGGTACATTTGTCCGCAGCAATCACAGAGATCTCTTCTAAATTACAAACTTGCCCTAGCGTATTCTAGCTTCTTTCTTCTTGCGTAGTCAAGCTTCCTACGTCTCTTTGTTCCTTCTCAGGTACACCATTGACCCAGTCAGCTTCAGCTTTCCTGAGTATCTTCATGAGCTTCGGGAATCACCAATCACCACCTTCGGAAAGAAACCCTGCTCTCTCAAGGCAATCTGTTGCTCCTTCCTGATTCCTTCGGAGTAGAGAAGTTTTCCCGGAACTCCCTGTTTCCTGAACATCACTCAAAGTATACAAGAACAATAGGAATCCTGGTTTCTTAGGAATTCCGAGGGTCAGAATCATGTTTATACATAAAAGTTCATCTTATCAGATTACTTTATTTGTAGAAAACCTTTTCTAATCGTGAAAAACAGCAGCCCTTGTTATATTCAGAGATCTATGATTACTTCGGAACTTTCTGTTTGCTGATTTTTCTGATGATGCGTGTCTTCTCGAAAATCTCTGAAGGTGGCGGTTTTTAGCTGATCCCCAACATCTGGACAATGCTCAAGCTCAGCGCCTGATACGCCCTTTCTCTTTGGATGAACTCCGAGCAGTGATCTTTGATATGAGAACTGACAGTGCCCCTGGACCGGATGGTTTTGGACCGGCCTTCTACAGAGTGAACTGGGATCTTGTCAAGCATGATCTACTCAACTTTCTCCATGATTTCCATGCAGGTAGTGCTGATCTTCGCAGGATTAATCTGGCCTACATTGTGCTCCTTCCCAAGAAACCCGAGGCGGCTCATCCCAAGGACTACAGACCCATCTCCTTGCAAAACTGCTCCATCAAGATCAGCACCAAAGATATGACCTCCCACCCGCAAGAGTTCATCCACCTGCTTGTGCATGCTGACCAAACGGGTTTTATCAAAGGACGGTGCATTGCTGAGAACTTCACCTATGCTACTAAGATAGTGCAATGTTGTCGCAAGCGTAAGGCTCCGGTAGTCATTCTCAAGCTTGACTTCAAGAAAGCTTTTGATTCGGTAAGCTGGCAGGTACTCGACCTCATCCTTCAAGCAAAAGGGTTTCCCCTCCTCTGGCGTCAATGGGTATCTGCTATCAACAACTCTGGCCAGACCGCTGTATTACTAAATGGTGTGCCGGGTACCTGGATTCATTGCAAGCAAGGGCTCTGTCAGGGGGACCCTCTATCCCCTTACCACTTCATTCTGGTGGCTGATGTCCTGCAACAGATGGTTCTTCGAGCCTCCAGGGAGGGAATCCTCAAGCACCCTCTAGCCTTGGATATGCCTTGCCCTGTGCTACAATATGCCGATGACACACTATTGATCATTCAAGCGGATGTGGATCAACTCACTTCTCTTAAGCATATACTGGAAGACTTCTCCTCATTCTCGGGTCTGCAGATCAACTTTGACAAGAGCACTTTGGTACCAATGAATGTGGATCAGGAACACGCCTCTCAGTTGGCTTCGGTCTTTGGCTGCCCAGTCGCTTCTTTTCTCCAATCCTACCTTAGGTTGCCGCTGTCCCCCGACAAACTCAGGCCTTCACACTTCCAACCAGTGGTGGATCGATTTGCTGCTTCCATCGCTGGCTGGCGAGGTAAGCTCCTCAACACCAGCGACAGAGCTACTCTCCTCACTTCGGTGCTCACAAGCCTACCTGCCTACCCGATGCTTTCCTTGCTGCTGCCACCGGGCACCATCCACTCCATGGAACAAAAGTGTCGAGCCTTTCTCTGGATTGGGGACAAGGCTTGCAAAGGGGGTCAGGGCAAGGTGGCCTATGACGTCGTCTGTCTCCGCAAAGATCAGGGAGGATTGGGGGTGCGGGACCTCACAAGACAAAATGCGTGCCTCCTCTCCAAGTTGGCCTTCAACATCCTGATGCTGCCAACTACACCATGGCAGGTTTGGTTTCACCGCAACTATGGCAACAATAGCTCTCTTGATCTTGGAGACTCACACTACCTACACACGCCAACCTGGAAAGCCCTCCTGGCCATCATCTCTGATCTCCGGCAACACACTTCTGTCCTACTGGGCTGCGGGAACTTCACCTCCTTTTTGTTGGATCACTGGATTGGGTCAGCACCTCTTGCGCACACTATGCCAGCTCTCTTCTCCCACACTCGCCGGCCGAATATCTCCGTTCTACGGGCAGCTGCTGATGGACTCTGGGACCTACAACTCACGCCAAGGCTTACTTCCTCTGCACAGCAAGAACTCTCCACGCTCTTGACCGCTTTGCAACAGGTGCAACTGTCGGTGTTTTAGACCGGCAACCTACCAAGGGGAGTACCCGAGGTAGATGAATGTGGCCTCACCGAGATCGGTAACTCGAAGGAGAGACACGTGGCACACAATTTAGACAGGTTCGGGCCGCGAGGTGCGTAATACCCTACGTCCTGTATGCTGCGTAGCTCTGAATTGATTGGGTGTGTTTACAAGATGATGCGGATGAAGAGATAGGGGTCCCTGCCTCGCCTTATATAGTCCGGGAGGCAGGGTTACAAGTCGGTTTGAGGGGAGAGTACTAGTTGGGTACGGCTAGGAGTTCTTTACATGGATCTGGACATGTGTAGCTTCCTATCCGAGTACTATCCCTCTGTAACCCTTGCGCCCCACGCCAGCAGGTGCCATGTTGCCCAAGTTGAGTAGTCCCAGGGGCCCACCGAGTAGTCGGTCCTGGTACCCACCGGAGTAGTGGGCCCAGGGATGTCTATACGACAAGCCCCCGAGTACTTTGTAGTCGAGCAGGATGTCTTCGAGTAGTCTTGATGGCCTTGGTGAGTAGTCCTTGAGCGTCCCCGAGTTCCACAAGCCGAAAGTCCTCAAGAGTGCTTGAATCATCCCGAGGCTGGAAGGTACTCCAGCTGATCTTTGAGTAGTCTTGAAGTCTTCTCAAGTAGTCCCCAAGCGTCCCCGAGTGCTTCTCTCGAAGGTCTTCAATAATACTCGTGATGTCTTGATGAAGGAACCATATGGAAAATGCGATTCGGAGAATCGCATTCCATATGGAATGTAGCCCCCGAGCCTTAGGTCGAATCGCAGATTCAAGCTGAGGGTCAATCTGAAGTTCTGCCAATCTTATCCCAAAAAATCCGGAGAAAAAACCGAAGGACACGTGGCACGGAGCCCCCGAGCCTTGAGTCGAGTACTTCCTCTCGAATTAAAGGGTCATCTTGACTGTAGAATGTGTCCTGAGTGGGTCTTGTATCTGGTTGTGTCCCACGGAGGTCATCTGAAGTAGTCGAGCCCCCGAGATGGAGAGCCTCGAGTACTGGAAGTTGAAGAGTCACACTGCTGCCGCTAGGTCACCCGTCTGGCACCGTATCTGCCCGCTGAGAACCGAGCCGCCAGGGCCGGTTATAAATAACCGGTGAGTCCCTTAGGGTTTTCACTCCTAGCAGTTGCATTCCTCATATTAGATCTGAATCGCCGTCTCCTTTGCTCCTCTGCTGCCGCCGCCGCCGCGCATAGACTTAGATTCATTTGCTCGCGCCCCCACAGTTCACCCACCGCTGTAGCCCCCGAGCGAATGCGAGTGAAGACACCCGTCTCTTGGAGAATGAAGGGGTCTCCGGTGAAGGGCAAGAAGACCGGTGCGTCGAAGAAAAGGAGCCGCGATGAAGAGACCGGTGATGCCGGCCAGTCGTCGACGTCGCCACCTCCATCCCCTCGCCCCAATTCGGCGAAGGAGTGGAAGAAGGCGAAACTAAAGACCGAGGACCTCCTCGCCTTGGTCAACAGTGGGTTCCTTCGTGAGAAGGAGGTGGATCTATGGCGCACCGCCATCGGCGATCCATACCCGATGGAGAAGAACCCGGACGAAATCCCAATGTTCGCCCGGTTCATAGAGCGCGGATTGGCGCTCCCCGCCAGTGATTTCTTCAAGGGTCTGCTCAGGTACTACGGCATCGAGTACCTTAATCTCAACCCCAATGGTATCTTCCACGTCTCCATCTTTGTACACTTCTGTGAAGCCTTTGTGGGGATCAAGCCCCACTGGATCTTGTTTCGTAAGTTCTTCTGGTTGAAGCCGCAATCGAGCACCAACGATACACGAGTAGTCGGAGGTGCCGGTATCCAGATGCGTGAAGACGCCGCCGACCAGTACCTGCCGTACAAGTTGATAGACTCCAACCAGGACTGGAAGGCTAAGTGGTTCTACATCAGCAACCACCATCCTGAGCTGCCGAAGCCGAGCAGGTGTCAACCGAAGCACAAGCCGTGGTGGAACACAGAGCCCACCATGCAAGAGGGTATTCAGCTACCCGAGTTGCTGAAGAAGATCAAGGCCTTGCGAGAAGCCGGGCTGAGGGCCGAACACGTGGCCTTCAGCTTCATGAAGAGGAGGGTGTAGCCACAGATGGCACGAGACACCCTCGGGTACCAGTACACCGGCGACAAGGATACCTCCCGGTTGCCTGGCTTCGAACACGATGACCACGTCATCGTCGAGAGGCTGGGCAAGATCTTCAAGGACATGCCCCCGTATACACCGTGCCCGGTGCCAGAGTACTCTGCGGCACGGCCGCCAAATCAGGTCAGTAGTCGTGACATAAGCCCCCGAGTACTGATTTGCTTGAAGTAGTCGTACTCATATGTGCTACATGTTGTAGGATGACGTGGCGAAATACATCTCAGTCCCGACTTCTCCTCCGCGACATGTGGAGCAACCGGAGGAGAAGGGCAAGAAGAAGGAACGCCGCGTGGTCGGTGAAGGCGAAGACGCCGTTGTCATCGAGTCCGGCTCTGATGACGATGAAGATGAAGAAACACTGCAGCAAAGGTTCCAGCTGCGCTCCAGGTTCAGCCGAGCTGGGATGCCAGACGTCCCAGTCATCGAGAAGCCATCCAGCCTCGAGGCTAGTTTGCCGGTGCTGCCGAGGAGGCCTCGCAACGTGGCGCGGAAACGCGCCGTCAAGAAGCTGAAGATCTCCGAGACGACCAGCCAAGAAGTAAACACCGCGACTAGAGTAGTCGAGCACAGCTGATAAGTAGTCGTGTGCTAATGAGTTGTCTTGTAATGTTGCAGGATATCCCCTCCCCGAACCCCGTAGACCAGGGCGACGAGGGGGTCCTGGACACCGTGGGGGCGGCGGCTGAGAGGAGTATCAGCCCGCCTCCGTTAACCGAAGAAGTCGTGCCAGCAGCGGCACGGCAGGAGACCGGTGCTGCGGAGCCGCAGCCGTCGGTTGAAGAAGGACGAAACCCTCCGCCTGCTGCAGCTGTGGAGCAACCGACGGAGGCGTCTGTTGAGGCCGGAGCTGCCGCCGAGGCTGGCATAGTTGATATTGCCAGTATACTAGGTGCTCCGACCGTAACCGTGGTACGGTCAACACTGTAAGTTCTTATGAACTTTCAAGTAGTCGTATAGCCAGCAGACTTGCATTGCTGACTAGACTACGTCATGATGCAAGAAATCCACGGACCTGTTGTGGGACGGTGAGGAGACCAGCACTCCAGCCGACGGAGAGGGCCGCTCGGCGGAGGAGCGCGAACCCACGCCGCTGCCACAGACTGAAGTCGCGGTGGAGTCGTCGTTGGAGGAAGCCACCTTGGTTGAAGGTATGTGTCCTGTCACCACTGATAGTCATTATGCATAGTAGTCGTAGCCGCTGAGATTGACTGCGTGTACTCATTGTACTAGGAGCACAAGCTGAGGGAGCCTCGATTCCTGAAGCCGTGGCCATGGAGACAGCTACTGTGGAGTCGGAGCCCACAGGACCGATGGCTGGGACGGCGGAAGAAACAGCCCCCGAGTTGGAGACTGCGGTGGCCCCCGAGTCGGGTACGGAAGTGCAGGACGATCCGCTCCACGGGACGAGCACGGACGTAGTCGTCCGCTCGCCCATCATAGAGGAAGCTGCGCCGATCCGTTCGGCGGCTATGGCAGAGGAGGCATCTTCGAGCTGCGGGGGTCTTGAGCTGCTGGAAGACAATCTTGTCGATCCGGCCGTTGTCGCTCTAAACATGTAGTCATGGCGGCGTACCCAGCAGTGGGTCAAGGTACGTTGCAGGTACCTCGGGTAGTCTTGTACAAAGTACCCGTTTGACTGTTCTGTCTGCACAGGATATTATTGAAAGATCCCGTGAGAAGTCCGAGCTGCTGAAGGAGTACGGCGACACAGTCCTTCGTGCCGAAGCCCTGGAGAAGGAGCTCGACAAGTCGAAGAAACATTCTGCGCTGCTCCAATCCAAGCTTGACGGTGCCTTCGCCCAATATCATAACGAAGTGCAAGAGATGCAGGCGAAGAGGGACGACTTGATTCGGAAAGACAAGTCGCTGCGCCAGAAGAATAAAGGTATGCTTCCCGCCAAAGCCTTTGAGTACTTATTAGGGTGCCTTGGTGTAATCTGGCAATGTGATGAGTTGTCTGCAGAGCTTGAGGAAAGGGTCGACCAGCTGAAGGCGTCGGAGACGGACTTGAAGAACATCGTGTACCGTGAGACCGACAAAAGAGAGGTACTTGAGTATGAGTATGCTCAGTTGCGCCATGAGTGTATCAAGCACATGGAGCTTCGTGAAGCCTCAGACCGTGACCTTGTCAATTGCTATAAATCTCTGCAGAAGCTCAATGAAGATTGCGAGAAGCTGCGGGGCCAGCTGAAAGAACTTGAGGAAGCTGCGCTACCCATTGCAAGGCTGCTGGTGCCACACCCGGGCGGGCCGAAGATTGCTCCACTGGTGGACCGGTTGAAGGAAGCCCCCGGGCGTCTGGCGACGTATGTCAAGCACTTGGAGAAGTCGATCCCGAACCAAGTCTTGGCATACATGAAGTCATATTTCCCCAAGGCTCCAGTGGAGGTAGTCGCCGGTGGACTTGCAGCAAACTGTACTAACGATCAGTACAAGAACCTCCTGGAGGAGATGGCGCCCATTGCTGAACAAGTGGCGGAAAAGCTCAACCTTCAGTAGGAGTACCTGTAGGAGTAGCTTAAGGTAGTTGATGGAAAACAAACAGAGTTGTTAGTAACTTGTTTGGATTATCAATGAAAGTTGTCCACGATATATCTGTGAAATAAGTACTCGTAGCCGCCACTTGCAACGAAGTGTGCGGAGTACCAAACCGTGGTGGAACTTGTGAGTAGTAGTACTCAGTAGGAAATGCCTGATTGGAAGGCACAGTAAATAAGTTGAATGAAAATCAAACTTTATTACTGATGAATAAGTACACCTGAATGGTCAGAGCCATTTACAAGTGTAGTCACCAGGACCCGGAGGCCGCCTACGGCTAAGTGGCGCTAGGACCCTTAGGCCGCTTACAGCTAGAGATCCGTTAGTAGTCGTATAGACTGGATCTAAAGTACATGGTCTTACAGACCGCCGCTAGAGTCCTCAGTGCTCTAAGCAGCCCAAGATCCGTTAGTAGCCGTTGACGCTGGATCTTGGAGAAGAGTAGTCCGGAGACTAGTGCCAGGACCGGAAGGCCGCTTACAGTGAGGAGTCCGTGAGTAGTCGTGTAGACCTGGACCCGTAGAGTAGTCGAGCGACTACGCGTAGAAGCGACACAGCTGGTCAACGTTCCACGAGTTGTTGATATCGTCGCCTTCAGGTGTTTGGAGGCGGTAGGAACCTGGTCCGGTCACCTTAGAGATTGAAAAGGGACCTTCCCATGGTGAGCTGAGCTTGTGTAGTCCGTCCGTGTTCTGGATACGACGGAGGACTAGATCGTCGACGTTGAAGGAGTGTTCCTTGATGTTGCGATCGTGGTAGCGTCGGATACCTTCGAGGTACCTTGCTGATTGGACGAGGGCGGCGCAACGGGCTTCTTCGAGACCGTCGATGTCAACCCATATGCTGTCTTCTGAGATGCCTTCGTCGTATTGTTCTACTGCCGGGGATTCCCACATCACGTCGGCAGGTAGAATAGCTTCGGAGCCGTAGACCAGGAAGTAGGGCGACTGCCCCGTCGGCTTGGTAGGCTGAGTACGAAGCCCCCAGAGTACGTTGGGTAGTTCCTTGATCCACTTGCCTCCTTTTGTGTTAGCTGCGTCGTGTAATCGCTTCTTGAGGGCGTCGAGTACCATCCCGTTGGCGCGCTCAACTTGACCGTTGGCGCGGGGGTGGGCGACTGAGACGTACCGGACGTCAATCTCGCTGTTCTCGCAGTATTCCCAGAACTGATGGTTGTTGAAGTTGGAACCCAAGTCTGTGATGATGCGATGGGGCAGCCCGTAGCGATGCATGAGTTCATCCAAGAAGTCGAGTACTCTGTCGGCCTTTGGGCAGGTGACCGGCTTGACTTCGATCCACTTGGTGAACTTGTCGATGGCCACCAAGACTCTGTTGAATCCTCCTGGCGCAGTTGGCAGAGGCCCAATCATGTCGAGCCCCCAGCAGGCAAAGGGCCAGGTTGGTGGTATGGTGACTAGCTTGTAGGCCGGGACGTGTTACTGCTTGGCGAAGAATTGAAATCCTTGGCACTTTCTGACGAGTTCTTCAGCGTCGGCCAGAGCTGTTGGCCAGTAGAAAGCTCGTCGGAAAGCCTTGCTCACCAGCGTTCGAGAAGACGCGTGGTTGCCGCAGACGCCTTTGTGGATCTCCTCCAAGATATCCTTGCCTTCTTCTCGAGGTATGCACTTCATGAGTACTCCAGAAGTGGCACCTCGCCTGTAGAGCTTGTCTCCGACTAGCACATAGGCCTTTGCTCAGCGGACGAGTTGTTCGGCCAAGTTCTTGTTGGATGAGACCTTCTACTCGCGGATGTAGTCGATGAAGGGTTGTCTCCAGTCCACGTCAATCATCATGACCTCCTGGCCAGACTGTAGTGGCGCAGGGTCAGTGGCCGTTGGCGCTGACTCCGGGATGGATGGCGCGTGAAGCTCGTGGACGAAGACTCCAGCAGGAACTTGCGCGCGAGTAGAACCAAGCTTCGACAGGACGTTAGCGGCAACATTATTGTCGCGGACGACGTGGTGGAACTCGAGACCGTAGAACTTGTTCTCGAGCTTGCGGACTTCCAGACAGTAGGCATCCATGTTCTCCTTGTTGCGGTCCCAAGACTTGTTGACTTGGTTGATGACCACTGCGGAGTCACCGTAGACTAGTAGCCGCTTGATGCCCAAAGAGAGTGCGAGGCGGAGCCCGTGAAGTAGGGCTTCGTACTCGGCTTCGTTGTTTGAGACCTTCCAGAAGATCTGCAGGACGTACTTGAGTTGTTCGCCCTTTGGAGAGATCAGTAGTACTCCTGCACCTGCGCCTTCGAGCTTGAGTGATCCGTCGAAGTACATCACCCAGTGTTCTGGCCGCTCAGTTGGAGTTGGTAGCTGATTCTCCCGCCACTCTACCATGAACTCGACTAGTGCCTGGGACTTGATAGCAGTACGTGGCTTGAAGTCGATGTTGAGGGCGCCGAGTTCGACCGCCCACTTGGAGATTCTTCCAGTAGCATCCTGGTTGCGGAGTATGTCACCGAGCGGGTAGTCGGTGATAACAACGATTGAGTACTCCTGGAAGTAGTGTCGTAGCCTCCGCGAGGTGATGAGCACTGCGTAGAGTAGCTTCTGGACCGGCTGGTACAGTGCCTTGGACTCTGACAGAACCTCGCTGACGAAGTAGACTGGTCGCTGGACTGGGTAGGCGTGGCCTTCTTCCTGCCGCTCGTCGATGATGGCAGTCCTGACCACATGAGTAGTCGCAGCGAGGTAGAGCAGTAGCTGCTCTTTTTTGCGAGGAGCCGTGAGGACCGGTGGCTTGGACAGGAAGTCTTTGAGCTGCGCCAGAGCTTGATCAGCCTCCGCGGTCCACGCGAACTTCTCTTGATGCTTGAGTAATTTGAAGAAGGGTAGTCCCCGTTCTCCAAGCTTCGAGATAAATCTGTTCAGGGCCTCCATGCACCCGGTCAGCTTCTGGACATCCTTGATGCAGGTTGGAGCTTTCATGTTGGTGATGGCGGAGATCTTCTCGGGGTTGGCTTTGATGCCACGATGGCTAATGATGAAGCCGAGTAGTTTCCCAGATGGTACGCCGAAGACGCACTTGTTGGGATTAAGCTTCCATTGGTACTCTCGCAGGGATGCGAAAGTCTCTTCAAGATCGGCGATAAGCGTATCAGAGTTTCTGGTCTTGACGACCACGTCATCCACGTAGGCTTCGACGTTCTTGTTGAGCTTCTTCTTGAAGCAGGCCTGGATAGCTCGTTGGTAGGTGGCGCCGGCGTTCTTCAACCCGAACGACATTGTCGTGTAGCAATAGGCGCCGAACGGGGTGATGAACGCGGTCTTCTCCTGGTCTTCTTCCTTGATAGCGATCTGGTGGTACCCGGAGTAGCAATCGAGGAAGAAGAGCAGGTCGCAGCCCGCCGTGGAGTCGATGACTTGATCAATCCGCGACAACCCGAAGGGGTCTTTGGGGCAATGCTTGTTGAGGTCGGTGTAGTCGACGCACATCCTCCACTCGTTGGTGTTCTTCTTGCGGACGAGGACGGGGTTGGCGAGCCACTCATGATGGAAGACTTCACGGATGAAGCCCGCCGCGAGTAGTTTGGCGAGTTCCTTCTTGATGGCATCCCGTCGGTCGTCGGCGAAATGGCGAAGGTGTTGTCGTTTGGGGGTAGCTTTAGGATCAACGTTGAGTGAGTGCTCGATCAGCCTCCTGGGCACCCCTGGCATGTCCGCTGGCTTCCATGCGAAGATGTCTCGGTTAGCCCGGAGAAAGCTGACCTGCGCGTCTTCCTATTTCGGGTCAAGACCCGCCCCAATCGTGGTAGTCTTGCTGCTGTCGCCCGTCCCAAGGTCGATGGCCTTCACTTGGACTTCCTCTGATGGCTGAGGCTTGTTTACGGTGTCGGTCTTCTTGGGAATCTCGAGTTCGATTGGGGCGAGCTTCTTGGACGCAGCAAAGATCTCCATCATTGCATTGGGTACTTGGTTGGTCGCTGCGAGTTCCACGGCTTCGGTGTCGCAGTCGAACGAAATCTTCAAGTCCCCTTGCAGTGTGAGTACTCCAGCAAGACTTGGCATCTTGAGTACCAAGTAGGTGTAGTATGGTACCGCCATGAACTTGGCGATAGCTGGTCTGCCGAGGATGGCATGGTAAGAGGTTTCGAAGTCCGCAACCTCGAACTTGATGTACTCGGTGCGGTAGTTCTCCCTTGTCTCCCCGAAGGTAACTGGCAGGACCACTGAGCCCAGTGGAATAGCCGCCTTACCGGGGACAATGCCGTAGAAGGGTGACGCGCTCTTGGTGAGCATGTCGGTGATGTCGAGCTTCATCTTCTTCAAGGTCTTGGTGAAGAGGACGTTGAGTCCACTCCCGCCGTCGATGAGGACCTTGTTGACTCTGGAGCCAGCGACTACAGGTTTCAGGACGAGTGGGAAACGTCCTAGTTCGGAGAAGCTTGTCCATTGATCCGCGCGGGAGAAGGTGATGGGTACCTCCGACCACCTCAGAGGTGTCGGCACCGCTGGTTCGATGTTCAAGACTTCCCGTCGGGTGGCCTTCTGAGACCGTCTGGTGGGTAGTCCACCGAAGAGGACATTCACCGTCTTGTCAGGTTCCTGGAAGTCACTGTTGCCCTCGTCAACTTTTTTCTTGCCCTTCTTGTCGTGAGGAGGCCGTGGGTCGGGAGTATCCTTGAGTGCTCACCGGAGCTGATAGCACTGTTCGGTGGTGTGATTAACATCCAGATGCCACGGGCACTTCTCTTTGAGCAAGTCTCTGAAGCCGCCTGAGGTCTTTTTCGAGTTGTCCTTTGCAGGGCGCTGTATAGCCGCGACTGTGTTGTCTGGCTTGCGCTTGCGGTTGGAGCTCGAGTAGTTGTTGTTGTGGCGACCCCCTTGATCTTTGTTGTTGTTGTTGCCGCCCGTTTTGCTCTTGTTCTTGCCGCGAATGGAGTCATACTTGGCGTTCGCCTTGTCCTCTTCGTCAGCCCATGACGTGATCATGTCTTTGAGCTTGGTGATGGAGCTCGGGCGGCGGCGACCAAAGTCTTCGAAGGTGCGACGGTGGTAGAGTCTGTCTTGGAAGAGGTCGATGACTTCTTTGTCGGTGACGTCGACTACGGTCGCGCGCTTGTCGAAGAAGCGCCGCATGTACTGGCGAAGCGTCTCGCCTTGTTCCTGCTTGACCATCGCCAGGTCCATGCGAGTACCCGAGCGCCCCATGGCGCCCGCGAAGTTGCTGGTGAACTGAGCCTTGAGCTGGTCCCACTGGTCGATCGAGTTCTTTTCAAGTGACTCGAGCCATGTGAGTGGAGCCTGATCCAGACAGAAGGGGAAGAAGAGGCACTTCGCGTCGTTGTTGCCACCAGCATTTTCGATGGCCAAGGCGTAGCACCTGAGCCACTGAACTGGATCTTGCTTCGCATCATACTTGGAGATCCCGAGAGGTTTGAATTTCTCGGGAAGAAGCAGGTTGCGAAGTCTTGCAGAGTAGGCGGGGAAGCCGTCACTGTCGCTTGCTTCAGTGGCCTTCTTGCGGCGGATCTCGTCGATCTTGTGGCGGGCGTCGTAGCCGCCACGTGCGTTGCCGGTGGCGTGGCTAGTCGCGTGGCCTCGGCCGCCGCAATCGCCGCCGCCACCAGCTCTTCTGCCGGCGTCATGGGATGAGCTCCCGCCGCTGCTGCCACCACTGCCTCCGCCGCCGCGACTACCACCGGTGCCACCCTGGCTGATGCCACCCTGTGAGGGTCCTCCACCCAAGGCCCTAGAGCGGTTGGGATTTGGCTGGTGTTCACCACGGACACGGTTGCGTCCGCCGTCTGTCGGGCTGCGGCTTGTGGCTTCATTGTTTCTGGCGTCGTGAGTTCTGACGGGGGGTA
This sequence comes from Cenchrus fungigraminus, assembly GCA_036936925.1. Taxonomy (NCBI): domain Eukaryota; kingdom Viridiplantae; phylum Streptophyta; class Magnoliopsida; order Poales; family Poaceae; genus Cenchrus; species Cenchrus fungigraminus. The sequence continues at coordinate 126,990,394 of CM072779.1, forward strand.
CTTGAGTAACCCTGTTGTCGACCCGCATGAAGTAGGCGTCTTCAGCGAGTTTGGTGATGACTTCGCCCGCGTGGATCCCCTGGGCCTGCCGTGCTATCGTGGTGATAGACATGAGGCACTGCTCAGGAGTAGAGTGTACCCGGTTGGCAACTTGCTCCAGGGCCTCATTGAGGTTCCGGATAGGGAGAGTTTCCCGGAGACGTCTGCGTCGATCGTTTCGCTTCCTGTTGCGGTCACACCGAGCGTTCTTGTCTTCGGTGGTCTCATTTGGAGGTGCGTTGGCAGACAACTCATCTTCTGAGATGTCGTCAAGGTACCGGTCGGGTCGATTCTCAGAAGCCCCGACATCTGTGGCCGTCATGAAGACTTCACGGTCGGGGGTGCAGAGACTTGAGTCAGTAGTCGCCACCTCGGTGGGGGTGTGCTCGTCGTTTAGAGCCAGCGGGGTCCCCTCCTGGAAGGGGAGTGAATCGAGGTAGGCGACGCAGCGTGAGTTGTCGTCCGTCAGGTCTGCAGGCTTGCGGTCGGGCCAGTAGACGAATCTGCCGACGGGAGTGGATGTAATGACCAGGCCAGAGGCAGGACCTGACAGCGGTTCCTCAGTCATGTTGAGCTCGGACTCGGACTCGATTGGGTCCGATCCGAAGTCGAACTCGTAGGAAGAGTCCGAGTAGTAGCCGGCTCCGGTGTTGGAGTCCGAGGAGTACTCGGAGGCGATCTCCTTGCCGGCCCAGCGTGTAGCGAGAGCTTCCGCATGGGCCCTGCTAGCATTGCAGAGACCGTATGGGAAGTGCTCGTGGAGAGGGGTCGCTTCACACGATGGCTCAGGAGCCGGCTCGCATGAGGCGATCCAGGGCGACGTCGAGTTCGAGTTGGAGGCGGATCCGAGCTCGAAATCGGCGACTTGGTTGTAGAGCGAAATTTTGCCAAATTTTTCGACGAGTGGGCCCGTGGCGACTTCAGGAAGCGTCACGAGCCCGGTCTCTGGGTCCGGGGTCATGGTGAGGTAGCGCTGGAACGATCCAGCGCCGTCAACGGTGCAGACCCAGGAGCCGAAGACGAAGGTGTCGCCGCGGTTGAAGGTGACGGTTGGCTTGATGACGATTGAAGCCGTCGAGTTCGCCATGTGATCTTCGGCGAGATCCCCTACCTGGCACGCCAGCTGTCGGTGTTTTAGACCGGCAACCTACCAAGGGGAGTACCCGAGGTAGATGAATGTGGCCTCGCCGAGATCGGTAACTCGAAGGAGAGACACGTGGCACACAATTTAGACAGGTTCGGACCGCGAGGTGCGTAATACCCTACGTCCTGTATGCTGCGTAGCTCTGGATTGATTAGGTGTGTTTACAAGATGATGCGGATGAAGAGATAGGGGTCCCTGCCTCGCCTTATATAGTCCGGGAGGCAGGGTTACAAGTCGGTTTGAGGGGAGAGTACTAGTCAGGTACAGCTAGGAGTTCTTTACATGGATCCGGACATGTGTAGCTTCCTATCCGAGTACTATCCCTCTGTAACCCTTGCGCCCCACGCCAGCAGGTGCCGTGTTGCCCAAGTTAAGTAGTCCCAGGGGCCCACCGAGTAGTCGGTCCTGGTACCCACCGGAGTAGTGGGCCCAGGGATGTCTATACGACAGCAACTTCAACCAGACGTGCCTGATCGTCGCCTAATGCGTCAGCGCCTTCAAGGATTCTCCACCAGGCTTCTCTACCGGGCAATGTCTCCAGTGCTGCCAACAGACACCTTCCTCCACCTCATTTGGCACAACTTCGCCCCACCACAGGTCAAGCACTTCCTCTGGCTCATCCATCGACAACGCCTCCCGACCGCAACACTTCTCCACCACCGACACATCATCGACTCGGAGGTTTGTTCGCTTTGTGGCATCATGGAGGACATCCAACACCTCTTCCTTGCTTGCGCCCGAGCTGCTGCCATCTGGAGCATCCTTGGAGCTAGGGACGCCATCAACTTCCCTGTGCAGCACCTCTGACGCCACCAGCTTGTCGCACATCTGGATTATCCGCACAAATCCTCCATCCTCGCTGCCATTATGTGGAACATTTGGAAGGCACGGAATGCTTCTGTCTTCGATCGCGCCGAAGCCACACCATCGCGGGTACTCAGCTGTGCGGCTGCTGATCTCCACCTTTGGTCCTTCCGGGCCAAGTCTACGTCTGACCGTGCTCTGCTGCGTTTATGGGATGATAAGTTAGCTCATGTAATAGGCTAATCCTTGGTTTATGTCTCTAGTTCTCTCCTTTCCCAAATCCTTGTATGCCCTTGCAACTGCATACCCTGGTTTAATACAATGTTCAGGTCGGCGCTTCGTCTGCCATAGTTTTCCTAAAAAAACAGTTTTTCACTGTGGCCTACAATCTTGTTGGTTTTTATGGAGCTGTACTCACACAACGTGGATGTACGCAGGGTCTGGATGTCATTCTTTCAAAGCCGAACTTCCCGCGCCCATGTTCGTTTGAATCCATAACGGACAAAACATACAAGACGACATGTATCCACGTGCAAATCGAATCACCAAATGTAGCCAGATGCTTTCTTTGGTCGCTACTGAATCAGCTCACCGCAAAAGGACTAAGAAAGAAACAGCTATACTACTCACTAATTTCAGTTGCTACTCGCTGCTAGCCTTTCAATCATGTCTCATGACCAGTATGGCACGTCACTTTCTCACAACGTGAGCGTACGCCTCAGACTCTAAAAACTGGCATTCCGGTCCACGCCAGGTAATAACATTTTTGGCGTTTATGAAACGGTGGCTCGCACAACGTGAAGGTACGTGGGAACTTCTCTTTATATAGTTGTTGTGCTAACCAATCAAACTGTGTGAGATTGCTCTCTACGAAGGACTTGCAACCGTATTTGATAAGACTAGATAGAGAAAACTATACCTCAGTTAATCACTTCTTGGTAGGCTAAACATTATTATAAATGAATTTGGCTTCACGCGGGGCCCACTCGTCAACTTCTATCGGAGACGGGAGGGCACAGCTGGCGCACTGGTTTCGCACTTTCGCGGTTTCGCCCCCGCACGGCCGCCGGAGGTAACTACGTGCCACTGGCGCCCGCCGTATATAAACCGCTCTCCGCCTCTCCCTTGCTCCTCCTCGGGTGGTGTCGCTGCTGTTCTATTGCGCTACGCCTCGCCGTTCACACTGCCGCGCGGGGGTGGGGGTGAGGAGCGGAGGACCCGATGCACCGGCCAACGGCGTTGGGAGGCTCTGGCGGGAGCGCGTGGTGGCGCGGCGCGGTGGGCGCGTGCACCGAGAGCCTCGGCTCCGACAGCGGCGACGTCGGCGGCGGCGACATGGACGAGCAGCTGCTCGCCGCTGGTGCCGGCGGGGTGCGGGAGGAGGTGCCGGTGCCGCCGCTGCCGCCGGAGGAGGAGAAGAGCCGGCGCCGGGGCGGCCTGCTGCATCCCCCCGTCATGCCGCGGGCGTCGGAGGCGCTGGTCATGCGCGCGGAGCGCAGCGGCGGGCGGCTCATCCTCACCGAGGTGCGCGCCGCCGAGCGCCAGCGCCGCGGCGTGTTCCGCGCCTCCCGCGACGGCGGCCGCCTCCAGCTCTGCTTCTTCGCCACCAACGCCTCTGCCGCTTACGCCCCGGACGACGACGGCGGCGAGCCCGACAACCAGCAGCAGGCGGCGGGAAACGACAACGAGGCCGGCGCCGGCGGGGCGGTGGTCGCCGCGCCGCACGGCGGGGAGTCATGCCAGGTGGCGGCCGCCGGCGCCGCTGGCCCCCGCGTCGAGGTCGGCGCGGTGGTGGGGATCTGATCCGACGCCGCCTAGGCCGCCGCCGGAGCTACCTGCATTGCATCCTCTATTCCTCTCTCTTCTTTGTAAGCTCGCTCACCATTGAGAGAGACGACAGAGATCGAGTTCTTTTTCGTGTGAAATCGATGTATAATTCCATCGTGGTAGTTCAATTTCAATCAACCAACCAACCAGAGGCATTTCTCTGATCTCCCCCCACCCACCCACCACCATTCCATTTCATCTCATTTCCGTTATGAATCGCGAGTATTTGGCTCGATTTTGCGTGATGCTAGCTGCTGCATGCGTTCAAGATTCATGGAGGGATGGATTAATCATTGATCTCTCTTATGGGTAGGCGTGATAAGGATTAAGCTGTGTGCTTTGATTGTCTCGTGATCATACGCTAGCTGTACCTCATCTGTTTTGCTACAACCAAAAACTGAAATAACGTTATAGAACTGAAATACAAGCAAAACTGAAAGGAAAAAAACTGGAATTATCTAAATAAAGGAAAATGAAAACAGTGTAGCAATAAGCATTTGTTTTAAGAATGGTAAATCAGTTGGCGTCGTCTAATGTAAGCATTTTATCTTATCCATATACATGAACAGATGAACGAATTCGAATGACGAGTTGTGTATGCCATGTCCATGGACAAGCATTAATCCTAGCTTGCTTTGAACTATGAAGCTAGCTAGTCGTAGAGTTCTTTGGCAATAGGTATCGTGCACGTGTGCATATGGGCCGACGCCGATTTAAACGATTAATATAATATGAGGATTAGCACACATGCTCTTATTTACAGTTTATTACTCTGTCAGCGATACGTGATGTGCTCGTCGAAAACCGGTTAACGTGATTTAGCCCACAATTATTCTCTCGGAGATGCCCGCATGGATATGGTGTTTTGCATGTGTTTGGGACATCAACAACCAGCAAAAGATGGAATTCTAGTGGAAACTGGAATTTCATATGAAAACATTGCGCACTACAAGAGTATTTAATTTCAAGATGAGTGTAATAGCAACACCGACCTTTCTTTTTTTTCTTTGCAAAACATACATAGTACAGACGCATACGGATATTTTTTTTCCACTGATGGTCAAAGATATATACATTCGATCGATGTGAATCCTATGAAACCGATTTTACATTTTGGACGAAATGAAGTACTGCGCATCAAGCAACTCTAACGAACTAGATGGAAAACAGGTTATATTCTGCTACCCATGCAACGAACTGAATTAAGTCCGGTCATACACTCCATCATTGCATAACCGAATACCGATTTCACAAAAGAATATGAGTTTTGCAACCGAATTGAATTAAGTATGGTCAGTGACAGATTTAGGATTCAGATGTACGAGGAGGGGGGCTGAACACCTTCTTCTACCTCTAGACACTAGAAAAACTTCATTTATAGCAGAAAATTTTAAAAAAGATTGAAGAAGAGCTCCATTGTTGTGGAAGCAGTAGGGAGGCTGGAGCCCCCTCCGCCCCTCTCGCTGCCTCTATCCTTATGGTCATACACTCCATCATCCCACCCATGTAAAATGAATCCGTTAAAGAAATATCTCCAATACAAAACTTCTGGTGACATAAAGAAGTTACGTGGCTGGACTGTGTCATTTTGCGATGACATAAGATCCATCCTTCAACAACTAACACAGCTCCATATTCGATTTTTTTTCCCTTCACAACGAGCACATTTTTCATTAAGAGACAGAACTGAAAACTGAAATCGGCTTAACACAGACACAGGTGGTGGTATTTTTGCAACAAGAAAAACTAGATGTGGGTGTTCGCAACAAAAAAAAGAATCTCAAAAGCAAAATGGCACGAATGGGAACTTTTAAAAAAAACAAATCTTTTTTTGGAAAAAATTTAGAAAATTTTAGGGTGCTTGTAATTAATATGAGCCATCCATCCAGTGAAATCTAACGATGGTAGTACTCGGTAGTACTAGGTAGTACCAATGGGGTAGTACTCGGTAGTACCATTTTGGTGGATTCGGTACTAGGTACTACATGGTACTACCCGGTACTACTTAATTAAATTAACTGGTGAAAAAATATTAGCACAAGGTACTACCTGGTACTACCCGGTACTAGTGTACTACCCAAGTATCGGAACAAAGCTCAAAAAATTTATGGATAACTCACACGACCTTGGAAGAATTTACCATGCACCTTTCCAATCATGAGCATATAAAATATACACGTTTTTTCCGTCTTCTAGAAAGAATTTGTTCGCACCCAAAATTGGCAGGACTGAGTCGACCGGTCAGACCTGTGGGCCCCACCGGTCAGACCGGTGTGGTCAAAGTTCACGAAATCCTATTTGGACTTCACCATTGGATAGGTCTCGTCGAGTAGATCAAAATCTATATGTGGAACGTCCAAATCGGAGTCCGGATGAGGGAGATATGACTTCTCCAAGATCTACACGCCGCGTGCACCGGTCTGACCGACCGGTGCCCTTCACCGGTCAGACCGGTGCCTCCCCGATTCCGAGCCAAATTGAGGAGTCCTGATAGATTAGGCTTGTAAAAGGATTTTCTTGAGGGGCAAGACCTCCCCACCCTATAAATATAAAGGGCCACGGCCGATTGAGGTTCATCATCCAATCGATCAAATCTATTTATCTTTATTTGTCTCGTATTTACTTTTATCTCCAAACCCTAGCTTTTCCAATCTCATCTGCTGTTCTTCCTTCGTCTCCGCGACGTCTGAAGGCGTTCTAGGTGGCCTTGCCGACCCTAGAGCAACCCTACGTGCGTCTCCCTGACGGGATCCTGCCCGGGCGACGTTCGGAGGTCTTTTGCCGGTTTACCCCGGCAAAGGTCTGACCGGTGACCCTCACCGGTCTGACCGGTGCGCAAAGGTCTGACCGGTGACTCACACCGGTCTGACCGGTGCTGCGTATTGTTGGCCGCAAATCTGCGCCAACAAATTGGCGACTCCGCTGGGGAAGCGAAGATCTGGCTATCCTAACCGATCTATCCAACTCCGGCGACATGTCTCGGTGTGAGCTAGATAAAAACAACATCGTCGACTTCACGGATGAAGAGCTCTCACCAGAAGATCGTCAAGCTATGGAGGACTTCATGAAGCAAAAGGCCGAACGAGATCGCCAAGAATTAGAAGAGCTCATGAAGAAGAAGGCTGAAGAGGATCGGCTTCACTACTTGTCGCACTTCAAGAAGACTCGCGAAGGCAAGGTGAAGAAGATCAAGGACATCACCTTCGACACTCCACCACCTGAGGTACCACCCAATGTGAGCACATCGTTATCTTCATCCTCTTTTGTTACCGTCAATGATCTCACTATTGTGATGGATAGCTTTCGTTTATCTATGATTGAAAATATGCAAAACATGGTAGATAAGAGTCTCGGTAAACAGGTAGAGGGTGATGATAATATTGCATCTGGTTCTAAAACTGTGGCACCTCAGACCCCACCTATTAATTCATCGGCTGCACGAACAATTAATCCTCAGTATGGTATGCCGTTGAATTATTTTGCGGGACAATCACCACCGCCGCCGTTTGGTCAGAACAGACCGGTCAGACCGATGGGTCCGACCAGTCATACCAGTGCTGGCGTTGTGGTACCTTTTCCCTCGTCTCCGGAACCTATAGTTACTATTCCTCCCGTTCAGGCCGCTTCTGGCAGATCTGGTGGGAATACTTCAGTAGCGCAAGGTATTCCAATTATGGTTCCGTTTGAGACAGGCATTGGGTATGGTTATGCACCTAATCCCCAAGATAATAGCCGTTTGCAACACCACACTTCTGGCTCATACATACAGCCGAATGTGGGGCAATCGAATGCTTCCACCACGCTAATGCCAACCACCATCCAGGAAGTCATCGATAGGTTTAATGCTAATCTTGCTAAACAAATAAAAGATGACTATGGGATAGAAGTGAAAAATAAAAATCTTTCATATAGAAAACCGTATCCTTCTAGTTTTGATTCGGTTCCCTATCCTATTGGTTGGCGTTGTCCTGAATTTGTAAAGTTTAATGGGGATGATAGCAAAACTACGTGGGAGCATGTTAGTCAATATCTTGCTCAACTAGGAGAAGCTAGTGCCATAGAGGAAATAAGAGTGCGTTTATTTTCTTTATCTTTAACTGGCAATGCTTTTTCATGGTTTGCTTCATTACCTGTTAACTCTATTCGCACTTGGGAACAATTAGAACAAAAATTTCATGACCACTTTTATAGTGGAGATAATGAGTTAAGGTTAAGCCATTTAACATCGGTTAAGCAAAAGCATGATGAACCTGTTACTAGTTACATTAGGAGGTTTAGAGAAACCAAAAACCGTTGTTATAATCTTGTTATTTCCGAAAGGGATCTTGCTGAATTAGCTTTTAATGGTTTGCGATCCCATATTAAAGAAAAATTAGAAGGTCATGAATTTATTGATGTTGCCCAAGTCTTAGTAAGAGCTTTAGCTCATGAAAGCCGAAGCAAAGATACTCGGCTCAAATCTGATCGTCCTAATATACATATGCTAGATTATGAAACATCGGACGATGAGAGTAAAGAAGTGTGTGCTGCTGAATTTACTTGGTTACCTAATGATAAGGCAAACACTTGTGCTTCTCTTAAGCCGGCTCATAAGAGTCGGGATGAGATGAAATTTACTTTTGATGTGGCTAAGTGTGATAAGATATTTGATGAGTTATTTAAATCAGGTAAAATTAAAATGTCTCACACTATACCACCTATTGATCAATTAAAAAGACGTGCTTATTGTAAATTTCATAATTCTTTTTCTCATGCTACCAATGATTGCAATACTTTTCGTCGGCAAATACAATCGGCCATTAATGAAGGTCGTTTGAAATTCCATGAGATGCAAGTCGACGAAAATCCTTTCCCTAACAGTGCCTTTGTTAATACTCTTGAGTTATCAAATCCTAAGGTGCTTATTCAGCCGAATCAAGCCGAAAACGCTAAAGGGAAGAATGTGATCATTGGAGAGCAAAGACACGACGAGAGGCAGCCTCTGGAGGTGATCCCCAAGGTTTCAGCGACTTCAACGCTTGGGGGGCAAGACAAGATCAAGACAACCGGTACTGCGTCGACCGGTCTGACCGGTTCCCAGACCGGTCTGACCGGTTCCCAGACCGGTCTGACCGGTGCATCAGACCGGTCTGACCGGCGCCTCCAGAAAGGTTCAAGATGCTCCAGGCCTAAGAAAAAAGCAAGGCCGAGTTTTAATGAGCTCCTGGCCAAATATAAGAGGGAAGGAGCTACTAAGGATCGAAGTAATCAGCCAAACGGTGCTAAGGGCGTGAAAGCACCACCAAGACATAAAAGTATTCATCACCAACGAGGTAACTTTTCACAATATCCTTTTGTTGGATCTGTTATGCCATCGTCTTGGTATTATCCTTGCTATTATTCACCTACTGATTATAGTAGTATGTACATGAATTCCTATATGATTCAATATCCTGTTGCATGCTCAAATTATAATGCATTACAAAGACCGATTGTTTGCAATAGCAATCTGGTCAAAAATAATGTGTGTACAACTATTAAGCAAGGTGAGAATAGCAACAAGCAAAATGCTAAGGAGATGCAGCCGAGGTGGTGTCCCTCAGGCTTGTCTCATACTCAAAAAAGGAGGTTGCAAAGACTACGCAAGCGAGGAGCAATGGAGCAGCAGATTGAAGAGAAGCCAGCCAAGTCGACACGGACCCGGAAGGAGTGGAGACCAAAGCAGGCGACATCCTCGACTTGAGTAAATTATGTGTACGGTCGTTGTTTTGTTAAACATCGTCCTAAGTGTTTTTTAGTTTAGAAAGATATTTTTTGGCACGTATCCTTTGCCAAAAAACAGGGGGGCATATGTTCGCACCCAAAATTGGCAGGACTGAGTCGACCGGTCAGACCTGTGGGCCCCACCGGTCAGACCGGTGGGGTCAAAGTTCACGAAATCCTATTTGGACTTCACCATTGGATAGGTCTCGTCGAGTAGATCAAAATCCATATGTGGAATGTCCAAATCGGAGTCCGGATGAGGGAGATATGACTTCTCCAAGATCTACACGTCGGGTGCACCGGTCTGACCGGTTCCCTTCACCGGTCAGACCGGTGCCTCCCCGATTCCGAGCCAAATTGAGGAGTCCTGATAGATTAGGCTTGTAAAAGGATTTCCTTGCGGGGCAAGACCTCCCCACCCTATAAATATAAAGGGCCACGGCCGATTGAGGTTCATCATCCAATCGATCAAATCTATTTACCTTTATTTGTCTCGTATTTACTTTTATCTCCAAACCCTAGCTTTTTCAATCTCATCTGCTGTTCTTCCTTCGTCTCCGCGACGTCTGAAGGCGTTCTAGGTGACCTTGCCGACCCTAGAGCAACCCTACGTGCGTCTCCCTGACGGGATCCTACCCGGGCGACGTTCGGAGGTCTTTTGCCGGTTTACCCCGGCAAAGGTCTGACCGGTGACCCTCACCAGTCTGACCGGTGCGCAAAGGTCTGACCGGTGACTCACACCTGTCTGACCGGTGCTGCGTATTATTGGCCGCAAATCTGCGCCAACAGAATTGGGATCTGGAAAGGCTGTCGTCTCCCTCTTCTTATTGAAGGCTACATGGATTGCAAGGCTTCCTACGTAGTATAGCTACTAGCATATCTGAATGGCAGTTTTGGCTTTTCTGCGACAGCGACGGCGGCGTTGCAGACGGCTTGGAGTTGGAGCAGCCTGCATCCCAAACAGAACCGTTGGTTTTGGGCGGCGATGGCGACGGCCTACGACTCCGATCCCCTCAGTTCCTTCCGTTTCTGCCTCGCTATCGTCTCCCTCTCCAACGGATTCGACAGCGATGGCTCCACTGCAGGATGCTGACTAATAGCATTTCTCGCATGCAAGTTTGTCTTGGAAAATCGTTTGTTCTTAACTTATTCAAAATTTGCGTTTTGAATAGGTTGTACAGTGTGATAGATAGATTAAGCTACAGTAACAGGCTGGCCTTTTCACAATTTCCATACTTGGCCTAACCAACCTTAGGTAGGTACTGCAGCCTGAAGGAGAGAGCTCACTAGCAGCAATTTGCCATACTTGGCCCACTGGGCCACAGGCACAGAATAAGCTAATGCACTGAAATCCAACTTTTCACTCAAAAAACAAAACAAAACTGAAAGAACATTATTCAGTTCTTACACAAACTTCACAGTTTCACATTTACGTCAATAAAACCAATAATATTTATCCACATTACATAATAAACATCAGGCTCGGTTGCATTGTCCGTGCCAATCTTGCTATACAAATACATGGCACTATGACCACACAAGCTTCTCTACCCACTCTCGCTGTATTCCAGGGTTTTCTGTGACGAGATTTCCTACACTTACAGCCAACATAAAACGAACATGACAATATTACAGAACACTAACATCATCCTCTCTGCTGTCAATGTGCATTATTTCCTACTCTGTCAGCTATTCACAGTTTTTTCAAATAATTGCTGCCACGATCAAATGACGCCCAATCCAACATTGCCATCGTTTGGCTCTAGGTTGTCACTAGTACATGTCAGTTGTCATTTGTAACTCCATTTTTCCGTCTCACTGGAAGGAAGACAACATGAATTAGTTCAACAGAAATTTCCCTTAAGGAGATAAAATAGGTTTGACCAAAATGCTTTAACTTCAAACACTATTGTGCAACAAAATGTACTGATGATTAATTGCAGGTGTATTTCCTCCTAGGAAAATAAAATAGTTCTCACTGGAGTAGCCCACAAAAATGCTAAGTGACTTAGAATAGCAAAATTGGTTATTACGTTGTACCAGATTTGGCTATGTGATCTTTCAGTTCACCATCAAAATTGAGGAATAAGTTGTTTCTATGAGAGAATCACCTCATCAGTGAGGAGAACACTATCCAAAACAGCAAATCCTGCAGCAACGCCACCTTCGTTTGATGAAGAAACTTTGGTGCGCATTAAGTAACCGCACTGATTATTCAGGATGACCTTGTCTTTGTTCCTGAGATCGATCATCAAAATTGGAGTGTCAGAATTAGAATGTATCATATCATTTCATTAGCCAAAAGAAAGGGCAGCATGACACATTCACAGGGCACAAATGTTTGAAATTTTCAATGGTTTAACTACCGCAAGTAAGCTCCATATATCCCTAGCTCAGAGATTGTAAGGTCCTCAAAGCAATCACCACCCCTAACTAAAGGAGTAAGAGAAGCTTTTGGAAAAATCCTCTGCATCAGGATGTATGCTGCAAGTGACTCCCCCTGTTCCCTCTTGAGTTTTATCAGAGTGTCTTGCAAATCATGACCATATATGTTGTTTCCTGAAAGAAACAATCAGCAATTCAGGATCCTCAGGAGAATTACGACAGCATGGTGCTTCAAGTGTAAAGAAAAGATACCTCCTCCTTCTCGCTGAGGCTTCAAGACAAACAGGTCAGGATTCTCTATTGCTGAATTCACAATCTCTTCATTGTCCAAGCTCCACAAACCTGCAAAACTTTTACGTAGTTTGGCGATGTCCTCCTTGTTGTTAAGAAACCTACACATAGGTCAGATAAAGGTTAAGATTCTGCTGATGCTCTAATTCGGATCAAGAATAATGAAATTCCAGTCAGTTAACGCATTTGAAGTATAGTCTAGACTCTGAGTACTAATGTACTATAAGCTAGAACGTTTGGTCATGTACGGGTGTTCTGATTGTTCATTGATCTACAATGTTGTAATTTGTTTTCTCGAAAAGCTATGTAGTTGTGCATCAACAGAATATAGAAATAAAAACTATTGTAATTGTGCATCAGCAGAATGCCAAAATACATATACCAGATAATCACCCATTTGTACTGAGAAAACTCAATCACCTTTCAAGAACATTTGGCTTTGCTAGTTCTTGCTGGATCTTTTTTGTTCCTACTAAATGGTAAGATATTGAAGGGCACTTTACTGCAGATGATTGTTCCATCAGAAGCCTCGCTTTCCACTCCTGGAATATGACAGGGTTATGTCAAGGTGGAAAAGCAGTGCATTGCCATAACAAAACCAACTAGTATGCATCCTCAACCCATGCAACAAAATCATTTGAGTAAGAATTGCTTCACAACAGAGACTGAAACTCATGCACAAAAGAAGTCGCTTTTTCATCAAGGAAAATGAAGTTAAGCAGCATTGGACCAAAACATATGATTTTTTTTAACAATTACATTACAAAAAAAATGTTCACTGAAATTTTGGAATTCACTTCTATAGAAAAAGATTTGAATTAATGAATATTATATCACATACCGCTTCCGAAGGGTAATCAGTTGGCGCATACCCGGCTCTGAAATACACAACAGCAACTGTCCGACCATCTCTGCAATTCATAAATTTACATTCTAAGTACTAATAGCAATAATAAGCCTTTCTTCATCTCTGTACTCTGTATAAGATACTTACATCACAAGTGTTCCATCTGTAAGCACCTGTCCTTCAGCCTCTACTTGTGCCAACGTTTTCCTTATAGTTGTCACACCATATGTGATAGCTAGTTAAGGAAACCCCATTTTCATTCTGTCAGATACTATTACTACCAGATAAAAATTAAAAATGAAACCCATTAATGGTTACCTGAATTTATATCAGGCCACCAATATGTTGAAAGAATAATAGATTGTACAATCAAGAAATCAACATTTTATTAATTTGTCATGGACACAAGCCACCAAACCACAGACAGGGAAAGAGTGTCAGGAATATAATCTTGAGGCAGCAGCAACTAATTAAGTTTTTTTAACCCAGAACGCTGACAACAGGAGTGAAAAGAAACCGAACATAAAAAGGATATGATTCCTTCAAATGATTGACAAGCCAGTATTGGTCGTACATATTTCTTTCTTCAGGTTGAACAACCATCAGAACAACAGCACTGATGACCAAGAGAAGACAAAAACAATGTTAATTGATGCTTGCATTTTCTAGAGAATCTGAATAATGAGTATAACTCATTAAGAACATGTTAACCTGTCATTTTTAAACTCAGCCCATGACTTGCCCAACGCTTCAGCAAATTGAGTGGCAGCCCAATTTCGTGGAATCTTTTTAGAATCTAGGCCTAAAACTTTTCCATGCTGATTGAGTAAAGTCCTGTAGTTATCAAAATAACATAACTTATCAGATCAAGAATATAGGACTAAAACTTTTCCATGCTGATTGAGTAAACTAAGAATGTGTTGCTGCCTAATTTCATTTGCGCTCTCATAGGACATGAAACATTAAGTCATCAAGTATGACACTTGACTCTTTAAAGTGGGACATCATTGAAGAAAATGAATTTGAAACTCTAAAAATGAACACACACTGTTTACACTTGTATAAGCATAAGCTGAGGCTTTCAAAATCTGGAATTTGAATGTAGCTAATGTTTAGCATGTTGGATGACTAAGACAGGTATTTGTCCCAAGCTCAAGAGAGAACCTATACGGTCAGAATGTTTTCCATCTACAATTGGATATTGAACATACCTCAACATTCATCATATCGGTTATAGATTAAAGATATTATCAGAAAATAAAACCTTGTAGGCGCAAACGGCAGGATAACTCTACCAAGAGAGAGCAAGGATTGCACAATAACCTGACCTGTGAAGTTCACTGACAAGGGAGCCAAGGCCAGGAAAAGACGATGAAATAGTGTTGAGCTCTATTTGAAACAGTGAATTGGTTTCAGAATCCAGCATATAATCAGATCGGTGCAATCCTAAGCGGATATCCTAAAACGTGTTAAGCACATGTCAGTAGCTAGCTTAAAAAAAGAAGCGAAAAATTGAAAGATGCATATCGGAAACTTGGGAGGCAGAAAATGACAGGGAACATTTGCTTACCTCTTTCTTATTTATTACCATCATCTTCTCATGAATTTCTAGCAATCTCGCGGTGAATTCATCAACCTGCTTCGTCCTGAAATTAGAAAGTGATATGCTGCTGTTAATCTGAAACACGACATAGCTGGACAAACAAAAAAAATGGGCTGGCAATTTAATAAAAACCTGACTATGAGAGAATTGCATTCTTTTACAAAATGGAAGGCGACAGCCTTGGCGTAAAATGAAACCAGTTACTTTGTACAAGCTGAAAACAAACATATACATGGGTGCCGAAATAACTTAGTATATAATTCAAAACTTGCCTAGACAGAGCAGCTTGCAAGAACTCCCCATCCAAGCTGACACGATCGACGAGCTCATTGAAGATAGGAGCCAGCTCGCACGCTTGCTTCCAGAAGGACGTCGGGAGACGCGCTGGAAGCAGAGAGAACGGGGCATGAACCAGGCCGACCCCAGGCACCGTTCCTGATCTCTGCAAGCGGCGAAAAAGAAGCGTTGGCGCCAGCTGATCCGGAGAGAACGAAACCCCGCAAAGAGCAACCTTTGGAGCGGGGGGAGGAAGCAAAGGGAGGGAGGGAGGGTGGCGGCGTGCAAAGTACCGGGTCGGCGCGGTCCCCGACGACGAGCCCGTGGACGGCGCACCAGACGGCGGCGTCCTCCACCATCTCGGCCAGCAGCACGCCAGCACCGCCTGCTGCTGCCCCCGCCCCGCCGCCGCCGCCCCGCGCTCCGCCTCCGCCGGCTCCACGCCCGGGGCCGCCTCGGCGCTCATGGCGGCTAGCGCCACCCGACGCTGCTGACGACGGGGCGCCGGCGGCAGCGCGAACGACGCCCGGACCGGGAGGCGGCCGCCGTGGAGGGGGCGGGCCTGGATGTGGTGGTGGTGGGAGACGCAGGAGGAGGACATGGCGCGGGAGATCGAAGCGTGGGTCGGGGCGCCAGCCGGGTTCCGTCGTTCTTAGTCCGAGCTGGTGGGATTGGAGGAGGATGGATGGAATGGAAATCAGGAAATGGTGGGACGGAACGGAATTGGATTCCTACGAAGCGGCGAGGTCAGAGTTTTTTTTTTTTTGAGCGGAAGGAAGATGTATTAAACTTCAGCACAGTACACCGGCCCTTTACAAACAAGAATCCAGAGAGAAGAAAAATTACAAAAGAGTCTGAGACTCCTGTTCATCTTCCTCAAACTCGGCAGGCTCCCGTTTGTCATCGTCGGTCGATCCGCTTCCCAGTCGTCGGAGGACGCCAGAGCGAAGCTCCACAAGGTGGAGGCTGCAAAGGAGGGCTTTTCCGTCTCGTCGGGGCGCCGAGGCGTCCAGGTGCTTCCTCCCTTTGGTCTCCAGAATGGACTCTTCCGTCGCCTGTTTTTTTTTTCTTCGAGGATAACGAAGAAGATTTCTATGGACCTCACAGCTGATCCCGACCTTCCCTCTGGTTTTCTTTCGCTGTGACAATTATGTTTCCTTCATTTTCGTCCATGGGAATCTCGTTTGTTGGTTGCTCTAGTCAATGTGTCCAGAAGCTAAATCAATGTAAATTGCTCGCGTTTGGTTGGAATCGCTTGAGATGGCATGGATTAGCGGGATAAAAATGTTTGGTTTACTAGGACGCCTAGGCGATATGGTTAGTTGGTTACTTTTAGATCTTTTTTTTTTGGGCAAAGTTACTTTTAGATCGGTTCGGGATGAATTTACCATCCCACTCATCTTCGTTCCTCCTCCGTGATGTTCATCGTTGATTCGAGGATCCACTAATCCATGTTGCTGAGCGAGCTACACTTTACCATGTTTGCTGCCCCCCCCCCCCTCTCTATTTTCCATTTGATAAATTAAGAAACCTTTTCTTCTCAAAAAAAGACATAACATCACATCAGAGAATTCTCAAGAGTATTCTGTACATCAATACCAGTCACAAACTTTTTCGAATTGATGGCGACCAACGTCCTCCTTTTTCTGTTTTATATACGCCAACCACATCTCGGGTTGAGGATAGTGACAACGACTCGAGTTGCACGAGAGGTCGTGGTTACATTGCCATAGGATGAGCTTGGAGTGGGCCCAAGCACCGTAGCCATGTCAGACGTATTGAAATTTGCCAAGTGGCTGGACGTAACTGGGCCTTGATTCGTCGGCGTGCCTCGTCACGAATTTATTATTTGTTGGCCGTAATACCTGGGCCTTGGACGGCTCCGTATCGTCGGACTCCCGGTCGGGTCCATAAAGCGAAAGCAGGCCAGGTTCCCTCCCTGTGCTCGCTAGGGTCTAGTAGAGCGTGTTTGGGAAGGTGGTTGTGGCCAGCCCGGCCCTACGTCCAGGCTGTGGCCAGCCAGAGGCCGGTTAAAACGGGCCACCCGTCCTTGTTTGGGTGCCTGGCTCAGCCTAGCCCGGCGGCATGGAGCTAGTGTTTGGGCAGCAGCCGGGAGCCGGGCTGATAGCCCAACTGCCACCAACCGCTCACACGAGGTGGTGTTTAGGCAGCAGTTGGGAGCCGGGTTGGTAGCCCAACTGCTACCAACCGCTTGCACGAGGTGGTGTTTGGCACCAGGCCCGGACGCCGAACTGCTAGCTCTCACAGACAGAACAGCACATACACATGATCAAAACATCTTTGACATACAAATTTTCATATTTGAATTCATCATCACAATTACAACATGACAAGTTCATAGGAGTATGATAAAGAATAAAGTCACACATTTGACTCCAACAAAGGTAATTATAATCAAATGAAACTAGGTAATTAAAAATGCAAGGTTTGCCTCAGATGAATGTTTGTGTTCATAGCAACTGGTGGTAGCAATAATGGGTTCATGGCAAGCATGAAAACATAAAACACACCCAGCCCAGGCTTGAAAACATGAGCATGGATGAGTTTCACGTTTTGATGAGAGACATGAGAAGCATAACCATAAGCATAATGAAGATCATATCATCATAGGCAAAGTGGAAAAACAACAAGAACAAAAGAGACACAAATATGATTAGAGGTGGCCTCATATAAATTTGCCCATCATTTGAACTTCAACTTGGAGTATAAGGAAACATGTGTAGTAAAAAAACATAAGGAAACATGTCTAGGAAAAAGAAGGACATGAAAGTCATGAAAGTATGGGACACGTCCATCCCAGCCTTGACAACAATGCCCGGGAATGGACGTGTCTCATGGTTTAATGACATACATGTGTATCATCAGAACCAAAAGGGCAAAAAAACAGCAAGCATCAACACAACATATTTATAAACACTGCTCCAGTCCCTCACAAGTTGAAGTTCATCAATTTTTTTCTAGTATACTCTGAGCAAGCATGTGTATCATCATAGGCACAATGGCAAATAAACAACAAGCATCAACAGAACAGATTTATAAACATGTGTATCATCATAGGCACAATGGCAAATAAACAGCAAGCATGAACATAATAGATTTATAAACATGTGTATCATCATAGGCACAATAGCAAATAAACAGCAAGCATCAACAGAACAGATTTATAAACATGTGTATCATCATAGGCAAAAGGGCAAATAAACAGCAAACATCAGCAGAAATAAGATCAACACATGAAAACATGAAATCATAGCCAACAGAGGCTACAAAGTGTTACAATACCAAGTTCCAGCCCAAGAGTCTAGAGCTCAAATGTTGTCCATCCAAGTACCAAATCCTATTAGTTAGCCACCCTCTCAGAAAAAAAAACCCTAAGGCAGCAGCAAGTTAGGCAACCTACCTGCACAAAATCCTATAGTGTAGTGTGTCAACTGTAGTCAAAAGTAGAGAGAGTGGAGGAGGGAGGTGGAGGAGCTATACATCTCAACAGTCAACCCCCTCTCATCTCAAGCAGCCCAGCAAAGGCCAAGACCTACACAAAGTAGTTCTTAGCTAGGAAGGTCCTAAGCCAGATTGCCCTATGGGTGTCAGTCATGCCAACAAAGCCCCTGTCCTGGGCTTTGTTGTCCAGCAGATAGGTGTAGGCTACTATGAGGGCCTCTTTAGTGAACCCAGTGGATAGCCCTGGCTGGCTTCAACAGAGATCTGCTAACTCAAAAATATTTGCACGGCTGCTTGATTAAACAAGCCTCCCAGTGCAGTAGACTACATCATCGACCAATGAAACATCATCTAACATCGAAACATCATCTAACATCGAAACATCATCCGCAAAGAACAAATCAAGAAACGCAAGACCGAATAGTCAACCCTAGCAAATACGCAGTGAGGAGAGGAGACAGGTTGGGGATCGATTTCACCTTGGCGGAAAGGGGAGAAGCACCGATGAATAAGAAGCAGGTCGGGAAGAAGAGGAAGAAGATCCGCACCGCACACCACAGCACGAACCCTAGTTCAGATCCCGAACCGAGGAAGAAGATGCTCGGCCCCCGGAGTCCCGGCGAGGAAGGAGAGGCGACGGCGGCGTCTCGAGATAGATCTGCGACCGAGGAATGGAGAGGAAGCCCGCCGGAGATCCAATTCGCCTCGACGCACACCACCGCACGAAACCCTAACCGGTCTCTCACGGGAGTGGAGCAAAGGAGGAGGAGCGGGAGGAAGGAGACGGCGGGAGGAGGAGGACAAGCTTTATAGGCCATGGATTTCGGGAGGACGGAGGGCGGGAGGAGTTTCACCATTCCCGTGCGAGCCCGCCAGAGCCACCCACCGCCGAGCGAAATCGCCCGCGTGCGGCCAAGCTCTGCAGCTACGCTGAAATCTGGCGTACCAGTGGAGCCGGGCGGAAGGGATCTTTTTGGCTCGTGCAAACCGGGCTGACGGAGCCGAAAAGGCACCCGAACACGAGATTGCGCTCCCGGGGGTGCAGCCGAGCCGCAGGGCCACCCTACCAAACACGCTCGTAGTTAGTCTTCGCGGTGCGATCCGCGATTGGGGCCACCGACTCCGGCGCCGTCCTCGCCGGCGGCGGCGACAGGCTGAGCAGGCTCGGCAACACCGTGCTGGGCCACGTGCTGTCGTTCCTGCTGGTGGACGAGGCGGAGTGCGCGGCCGCGCTCTCGCGTTAGTGGCGCGACATGTTGGCGCACGTGCACACCGTCGCCTTCGAGGAGCCGGAGCCGCCCATCCCGCACTACGACGGCGAGTACAGTCCCGGGTACTCTCGCCCCATCAACGTCAACACCGGCGTCCCGACCCCGCCCGTCGTCAACACCGTCAGCGCCGCCCTCTTCAGCCGCCTCTTCCGCGCCGGCGCAGGTGGCGCCGCACTGCTCTGCGCGATCCGCGTGGCGTTCGACAAGTTCGGCGGCCTCAACGCCGGCCTCGTCGACATGTGGCTCTCCTACGCCATGCGGCAGGCCGGCGAAAAGCTCCACCTCGATGTGTGCCTCCGCCGTGAGGCCATATGCCGTCGCGGCTACTCGCTTCGCCGCAGCGCCGCCGCCGACGCCGACAAGGAGGACGGCGGTGCAGCCCGCGTCAGAGATGGAGGGGATTACATACGACAACCGCAACGAACTCGAAAACTACGGCAGAGATAAGGAGGAGTTGGGCAGTGACGACGACGGCGAAGACGAACTGACGAAGACGTCGCCACCGCACCACCGGAGAGCGAGCCGACTGACGACGATGATGGCGAGGAGGAGCCCCCTCCGCCGGGCACGAACGAGTACGTCACGCCATGGAGCCTCTTCTCATGCGCCGCGCTGCGCACCCTCCGCATCGGGCCCTGCCGGCTCGACCTGCCGGTGGCCATCTCCCTGCCCTCGCTGGACACGCTGCACCTGACCCGCGTCACCAGTCGGAAAGGAGCTGTGCAGTGGCTGGTCTCCGCGTGCCCGCGCCTCGCTGACCTGACGCTAGAGTCGTGCGAGAAGCTCGTCGTTCTCGCCGTCCACGGCACGCGCCTCCACAGGCTGGCCGTGCGGTGCTGCCACGACCTGGCCGCCGTCGCCACTGACTCGTCAGAGCTCCGAGCCTTCGAGTACCGAGGCGCCATCCCCGCGCCCTCGCTTCTCGACCTATGGGGCGGCGCAGGAAGGGTCTCGTCGTGCGCGCTCGACTTCTGCGGCGCCAAGGCCACAGACCCAGCGAAGCTCGCCAGGCTCGGGGAGTTCCTCCGGCTCACCGGCTGTTCGCCGGCGTGAAGCGCCTGCACCTCACGTCCGCGCGCCTCGGCGGTGCGCTGCCGTTCCCGACGTTCTCGAAACTCCGCCACCTCGAGCTGTCGGGGATGCTGTCAGAGGACGACGACACCGCCACCGTGGTCGCGGTGACCACGATCCTGAAGCGGACGCCGAGTGTGGAGACGCTGACGCTGTTCTTCCTGCCAGGCCCTGACGACCTAGAGGACAGTGATTATTACGTCCTCGACGAGGAGGAGCTCCTGGATGGGCACAAGCTCAAGTACGACCAGCACGCGCCGCTTGCCGTGCTGGAGGTCGAGATCCCCTGCCTGACGGAGAGGACCAAGGAGATCAACTTGGTGCACTACGAGGAGAACTTGGCACAGAGGTGAGGACCAGGTGTGTCCGAGGACCAGTGGAGGGTCGCTCCTTAGTGATGAGTGATTGACAATGTTGTGTGGACTGATGCTTGGCTAAGTGTGCAGGTACAGGTTGCGGCTTGACTCGTGTTGGTGCAGGTGAAGAACAAGCGCGAAAGGCCTTAGCCGTGGCGGCCTCCGGGTGATGGAGAGGCAAGTAGGCTTGGTTCGATGGACCCGGTGGCCGATGGGGTCAAGTGCGAGCCGTGCGGTGCAAGACTGGCGGGCTGAAGTCATGAACATGGGCCGGTGCAAGGTAGCGGATCGAGCCCGAAGCTTGCACGCGGGGTTTATTGGTTTGCCCACAAAACCATCGGTGGACGGTTTCTTGGTTTGGGTAGCAAAACCAAGCCCGGAGGCCCGAGGCGACGGAGACGGTGATCCGGGAGCTTCGGGAAGCTTCGAGGCGGGGGGCACGTGGCATGATCGTGGGGTTTGCGTCGATGTGAAGCAAAGCTGTGGTGGAAGCGTGTCCGTCTGATGAAGACTTGACCAAAATGCCCCTGAGGGGTTGTATCTTCATTTCAAGTTGTAGGGGTAGCGTTGTCATTTACCTCCCTCCGATGGACTTTGTATAAATAGCGGAGAGGTGGATGGCATCTCTCTCTCTTGGACTCTAGGTTTTCCTCCCCCGGTAGATTGCTCTGAACTGCTTCTTTTCCCTCTGTATTCCTTAGGCTAGATTCGTGTATAGATTCTGACCTCTGTATGTGTGGAAGCATTCGGCGTTGCGGTGATCTCCTAGTCCTTTGTGATTTTCGTGTCATTTTCAGCGCTATTTTTGAGGAGTTTTGTTCTTCGCTCGATTCGGGGATTTAGGGTGTTTTCCTTCGGATTTCTTTGAGGGGATCATGGGTGGATGCCTTGCGCATCTTTGTGTGTGATCTTGACCCCTCAAACGCCGGGGAAAGTCTTCGATTCGTGAGTTCTTGGCCGGAGTTCGAGTTCTTGGTGGTAGTTCGTGTGATCCGCGATTCCCGGCGATTTAGTGGCTTAGAGGTTGAGATTTTTGGGGCATAGCTTCCTCTTGTGTTGCTTATCATCTCCCCTAAATCTTGTCTCAAGAGCTTTTGCCGTTTGGGAGATCCGGTGATGGATTTGGAGAGTTGACCCTGCGGGTCGGGCTATTTTCAATTCTGTTCGCAACACGCGGACAGTCCGCGGCACCTTGGCGGACAGTCTGCGGGCTGCTGAACAGTGCGCGTGTTCTTCGTGTTCTTGCGCGTCTTCGTTTCGATCTGTTTCAGCCCTAGGGTTTTGATGCGAGAGGTTTGGCGGACAGTCCGCGAGTCCTTCACGGACAGTCCGCGTGGCCGAGATTTTGTCCAGGGTGGAGCTGAGTTTGTCTGGGGTTTCCAGCGAGGTTGGCGGACAGTCCGCCTAGGCCTCACGGACGGTCCGTGACACTGGCGGACAGTATGCTTGGTCCCGTCGGACAGTCCGAATTTTCCAGTGCATCTCTGGTGGTTCTGTTGCGTTTTTCGGACAGTCCGAGCAGCACCTGCGGACAGTCCGCCGTACCCTAGCGGACGGTCCGCCTATACTGCACGGACAGTCCGCGCTTGGCGTTTCTAGATTTGGCCAAGTGCTTTGATTCTTGTCTTGTGCTTCCGCGGTTTGCTTCAAGGCTTGTCTCTTGATCTTGTGAGCTTGTGTGTGCCTTGTTTAGTGATTCTTTGGTGTGTGCGAGTACTCGGAGTGGCAATCGGGGTATAGGCTGAGTTCGACCTTCGGGAAGAATTTTTATCGGCTCGCATTCACTCCCCCCCTCTCTGGTCGCCTATTCGGCCCTTCAAGAGGACGCTCGCCAAGTTGTTGCTCCGCAACGCCCGACGAGGTGTGCGGCGAGTTCGCGGAGGGCCCACTGTGGATCCAGACCAGGCTGATGGAGGAGATCAAGGGGTGGTGTCACACCGAGTATTATAAGCCAAAACCGGATGCTTAAATTACATGTGCGCCAGGATCAAGTTACACACACGTAATGACTCAGTGAATACCAAATACAGTGCCAAAATGTAAAAGAGAGTATTATAACCATTACATGACTGAATGTCTCATAAACATATCATCAGAGCAAACAACTAACAGCGGATCTTCAGACGAAAACTCCACAGGCAGCTGACTGGTGGCACGTACGCCTAGTACTTCTCATCAATCTTCATGGTCTGAGCAGCAATCCGGGTTGTGTAGTTGCAATAATAAAAACAAGCGTGAGCACATGCCGTACTCAGCAAGGGGAGAATATCATAGTAAACATGCAAGGCTGTATAAGTGGATGGCCAAAGGGGTTCAAGCACTTTAGCATTTTAGTTCGTCAAATTTTATTAGCACCTGGTTACTAATAAAGTATAAGTGTATACCATCCCTCAATTAATGAAGAGCATCATCAATATAAAGTACATTCAACAAATTAATTTCAACTTCCATAATTTAATCATGTGAGGGTCCAGGCCGCTCTTGACCGTGAGCACGGCTAATCTATTAGTTTTACACTCTGCAGAGGTTGTACACTTTCACCACAAGTCGCGTAAAAGTTCTAGGAACTTTAAACCCAACCACGCGATGCTGATCAAGCATCATACCACACTGCCGAGGTGTGATTGCATAGGGACGCTACGAGGCCTTTACAAAGATTCCCAAATGCGAAGCAACCCGTGAAGGTTCCGAGTCGTTGCAGAGTATAAAGTCCCCTAGTAGGTACCGTGTCTTAGCAAAGCCCAACTCCCTACTAGAGCGAGTCTATACCCCACTGGCGCTCCGCCTTGCCCTTATCAGGTAAGGTCACCCCAACATCAAGGTTTCTAATTATTCAGCCAAGCCAGAGCCATATAGCCTTGTGGTTGCACTGTTGTCCTGGGTGGTCGCGCCATGTTCCAATTAATAAATATGGTCTTTCAATTAAATTATCATAAAGGAACATAGAGTGTAAAAGTAATATCCATGTTGCTCATCACCATCCTAGTTGAGCAAACTAAGAAAATTCTACCATCAAAATTAATTAAGCAACCCGGTTACAAGGCAATGGTCAAAAGATTCTAGTCATCATCCTTAATAGGAACCCATCAAAATTAATGCAAAGCAATAAAATAAATACAATGATTAAATGCATGTTTAAATAGGACAAAGCGGGAATGATCAAGGACACTTGCCTTCTACAAGATCCGGAAACTGCTCAGAGTCTTCAAAGTCTTCTCCTTCTGAACATCCCACGATCGGTTCGTTCTCTGCGCATCACACATTCACATGCAAAGGAGCAATACAATAAAATAAGAAACAATTCACCAATCATTGTAAACAGGAACAAAAGCTGTGTAAACTAATCTACTCGTCGATACGAACCCGTGGATATAAAGAACGCTGAAAACGGAGTTAAAACGCAAAAGATATGAGCTATACAAGGTTCAGGGGCTTATTTGCGAGAAAACTAAACTTGTAGGGGTTTATCTGCAAGAAACTAGGGCCTAAAACATAATTATGCGTAAAAACCTAAGGTCTAAGGTGTAAAACTATAGGGCCGGATCTCAGGCACAAAACCTAGAAAAGATAGGGGCTAAAACGAAGAAAATAGGACTAACTTGTAAGGGTTTTAAAACGGTGGAAGGACCTACTCGTAAAACAGGAAAACTTGGAGGACTCTTTAGCAAAAGTGATGGGTGCGGCGGGTTTGACCCTGTTGACCGGTACGCCGGTGGGGTTTGACTGATCTGAGCCGCAGATCACAGGGCGGACGGCTGCGGGCGGCTACTGCGCGCGACGGCGAGCGAATGGCGGCGCGCGGCAGCGATCCCGCCGGCGCAAACGCGATCTAGCGTTTCCGGCCACTAAAAGCGACGGAAGAAGGCCCTGGAGCGAGCTGGAGTGACGGCGAACACGTCCAGGAGGCTGGGGAAAATGGAGAAACGACGACTGGACGCACGGCTCGTCATGGCGGACGGCGGCACTCAACATGATCCGGCGAGCTCATGCGGGCACTGCAGGGCATGAGGACGCAAACAAATGGCACTGGCGGCCTTCTTACCCCCGTGCGAAGCGCCGGAGCTACCCAGGCTCGACGGAGAGGCGGCACGGACGGGGATCGACGGCGGCGGCCTCGCCTAGGGTTTGGAAGCGCGGCGGCGGCTCCGGTGCTTGCGGTTTGGGGCAAGAGCTAGGACGGAAAGACGGCGCAGGGTTTATAAGGGCGCGGAGGTGGTCTCGACGTGCGGCCCAAGGCTGAGATGGGGCACAGGCGCGGTACGGAGGCGGCGCGGTCGGACTTGAGTCCGGGTTGAGCTCGGGGAAGGAGATGACGGCTGGGCCCCACGCGTCGGTGAGAGAAGAGAGGAGGGAGGCTGCTGGGTTGGAACTGGGCCGAGAGATGTGCTGGGCTGAGAGACGAGGGGCGACGAGTGAACTACACGGAGAAAACAGGGGGCGGCACAGGACTTCCGACTACTGGGCCTCAAGCGAATCCGGGCCGAAAGAAGGAAAAGGATAGGAGGGAAAAAGAAAAGCTTTTGGTATTTTGCAAAGAGATCAAACACTTGAATTCAAATTCAAATTTTGAATTCCAGCAATCAAAAATGATGCATCAGCATGAATGCCACAATAAACTCCTATAATTCATTAATTAAATTTTGAAAAACATTTAAATGTCTAGTAATCACATTAAACCTTAGAAAATCCTTAAATCCTTAACAAGCTCAAAATAAATTCTATAAATTCTAATAAATTTTAGTAAATTGCAAAATAGTAAATTTAGGGTGTTACAGGTGGGTGGTGAACAAGTCTGTCAACATGATATTCTTCTAGGGAGATCATCGTGCCATTGTAAAAAAAAAAGAGGTTGTCCAATTTTCTGCAAAATTTAGGTTGCTTAATTTTGTTCGCGATTTCGCGACAATGTGGACGTTTCATGTCATCAAATTTGAATATGTTTTGGCACGAGATCCATGCCTTTTGTGATTGATAAACATATATTATCAATTGTACCTCAGTACCGTACTTAAAAGTTAAGGATTTGAGGATGTCAAAAATTTTTAAACAGAATTTATCACATTTCCACCATAGATTCACATTTCCAATATCGACTCAATACTACTAGGACCAATATCGCCAAAAGTTCAGGACTTGAGGCAGGGATCAGGAACCATATATAAGACAACAATGAAGCAAGTTCGCCAGGAAAAACATACAAACAATGAGTTGAATCATGTCCTTTCTGTCAATGCTTTCTGTAATTGTATAAATGTTACACCAAACATACAAACAATGAGTTGAATCAAGTGGTAAATGGTAGATCTTGCTACTGCATTTCATTTTCGAGGAATTGAATAATTATGTTTCTTTATCGACATCAGCAAATCACCTAAGAATTCAACCATTAGTTTTTTGTTGTGTTGAGACGTAGTGGCATTATTTATTTACTAGCAATTATGCTCGTACGTTGCAATAGGAGAAAATATTACTCGTCTCACCGTAATTCACCTGGATCATGCCATCACCCCGCAGCTTCCCGAACTCACACTACAAGGGAATGAGGCTTTCGTCCAAGGCCAAATTTAACATTAGTACCAGTTTTTTTGCCCACCGGTACTAATGTCAAACAGAACCGGTACTAATGTCCCATGCCAAAAAGGAGGCCCTCGGAGCCATCCCGTGACAAACATTAGTTTCGGCCCGTATTCAACACCGGTACTAATGTCACACATTAGTATCGGTGCTAAATACGGGTCGGTACTAATGTGAGCGCCGGACATTAGTACTGGCCCGTATTACGAGCCGGTACTAATGTAGCCACATTAGTACCGGCTCGTACGAGCCAGTTCTAATGTCCAACGGCTATATCTTAGATTCTTCCTCCTCGAGCCCGAGCCCCCCCTTCACTTCTTCACTTCGAGCTCCTCCTTCTCCATGGCGCCCTAGAGGAGCTTTTGCCGGATTTGCGACCATTTCTCGACGATTTCACTCATTGAAGTGGTCTAGAGGTTAGTTACTTCATCCTCCCTTGATTCATGCTTATTTTGTTAAGTTTCATTGGTTGAAATAGGAGTATTTTAGCACTTTAAAATGAACTAAGAATGGGAATTTGTTTCTATTTATTATATTTTGTCTATGTTCTAATATAATTGATTGAAATGGATGTGCCGTGTTAGTTGGATGAGATGTTGTATATGATGATACAAATTAATTTTTTTCATTATTTTTTATATAAATAAATATATTGAATGCTTTAGATGTACTTACTAAGAGAAATGACTAGAATATTAATACTGGAATTAGAGAAATAATTTATTAGTCAAAAAATAGTTTGCTTATTATAAAAATAATTTAATTTGAAATATAGTTTTCTCATTATAAAAAATGTTTTCTCATTAGAAAAATGTTTTCCTCCTAAGAAAAACATTTTCTTAGGAAAAAAATAGTTTCTTTATTAGAAAAAAATTCTTCATTACCATCAAAATGGTTTTTTCTCATTAGAAAATTAGGAAAAAGTTTATACTTGATGTGGAATATGGATTTAAGTAGTTTGAATTTGTGTAACATAGTCTTCCTTTCATTTAAACACTAGTACCGAGTCAAAAATAGTTTCCTCATTACAATAGTAATTTCTTAGTTAGAAAAATAGTTTCCTCAATAGAAAATAGTTTTCTTCATTAGAAAAATTGTTTGCTCATTAGAAAAATAGTAAAAAGTTTATATTTCATGTGAAATATGGATTTGAACAGATTAAATTTATGTAACATAATCTTGCCTTCATTTAAACACTAGTACGTACCTCATTAGAAAAATGGTTTCCTCATTACAATAATAATTTCTTAGTTAGAAAAAGAGTCTCCTCATTAGAAAAATAGTTTTCTTCATTAGAAAAATTGTTTGCTCATTAGAAAATTAGTAAAAAGTTTATATTTCATGTGGAATATGGATTTGAACAGATTGAATTTATGTAACATAATATTGCTTTCATTTAAACACTAGTACATACTCATTAGAAAAATGGTTTCCTCATTACAATAGTAATTTCTTAGTTAGAAAAAGAGTCTCCTCATCAGAAAAATAGTTTTCTTCATTAGAAAAATTGTTTGCTCATTAGAAAATTAGTAAAAAGTTTAAATTTCATGTGGAATATGAATTTAAACACTATGAATTAGTGCAACATAATCTTGAATTTGTTACATGATAATAATATAAAAAATTTTGTTCGGTTATAATTTATTTGTAGATGGACTGGCAATGGATGTACAACGACAAGAGAATATCCAATATATACATTAATGGGCTTCGTGGATTTCTAGGAGTAGCAGAATCCAACAAGCCCCCGTCTAGTTTCATTATTTGTCCATGCAGAAAGTGCAGGAATTTGAAGGATTTCTCAACGTTAAAGACTCTTCACGATCACCTATACAAATGGGGATTCATGCCAAACTATTTTGTTTGGACAAAGCTTGGGGAGAGAGGGGTTATAATGGAAGATGACGAAGAAGAAGACGACAATATTCCTGATTGGACTCAAGAAGGTGCCTTTGCAATGGGAGATGATCCAATGGGTGAGGATGATGTTGCAATGGGAGAGCCTGAACAAGGAGAAGATGAGCCGCTCGATGATCTAGGTCAGGTGTTGCGAGAGTATAAGGAAGATTGTAAAAATGTGAAGGAGGCAAAAAAGTTTGAGCGTATGTTAGAAGATAACAAGAAACCATTGTACCCAGATTGCAACGAGGGGCACAAGAAGTTGGGTAGCACATTGGAAATGCTGCAATGGAAGGCTAAACATGGAGTTTCTGACAAGGGCTTCGATGAGTTAATGATGATCGTAAAGGACATGCTTCCAGAGGGGAACGAATTGCCGGAGTCAACATACGAAGCTAAAAAGGTTGTTTGTCCTCTGGGTTTGGAGGTTCAAAAGATACATGCGTGCCCTAATGACTGTATCCTTTACCGAGGTGAAGAATATGAGAAATTGGAGGCTTGTCCTGTGTGCGGAGTGCAGCATTATAAGATCCCACGAGATGACCCTTACGATGTTGAGAAGAAGAAGAAGAAGGAGAAGGAGAAGAAGGAGAAGGAGAAGAAGAAGAAGGAGAAGAAGAAGAAGAAGAAAATTCCTTCTAAGGTAATGTGGTACTTTCCAGTGATACCATGGGTGAAGCGTTTATTCAGGTGTAAGGCTAATGCAAAGTTGATGCGTTGGCACAAAGAAGATCATAAAGCAGATGACAAGATCAAACATCCCGCTGATGGGTCACAGTGGAGACTAATTGATAGAGAATTCCCCGAGTTTGCACAACACGCAAGGAACATTTGGTTTGGTTTAAGTACGGATGGATTCAATCCATTCGGTGAGTTCAGTAGTGGTCATAGCACTTGGCCTGTGACCTTAGCATATTCAACCTTCCGCCATGGCTGTGCATGAAAAAAAGTTCATCATGATGCCAATAATCATCCAAGGCCCAAAGCAGCCAGGAAATGACATCGATGTTTATCTGAGACCGTTGGTTGAGGATCTTAAAATGTTATGGAAGAAAGAAGGTGTACCTGTGTGGGATGAGGACAAACAAGAGACTTCAATCTACGAGCATTGCTGTTTGTCACCATCAATGATTGGCTGGCACTTGGTAATGTATCAGGACAAACAAACAAGGGATACCGAGCATGCATGTACTGTTTAGATGATACTTGCAGTGTGTATCTAAAACACAGTAAAAATATTGTGTATTTGGGCCATTGTCGATTTCTTCCTCCTAAGCACCCGTTAAGAGAAGAAGGAAAAAACATTTTGAAGGTGTTGGAGAAAAATGTAAGAAGCCAGTGCACCATGATGGTAAACTTGTATTTTCTATGGTGAAAGATTTGAAGGTAGTGTTTGGGAAGGCTTCTGGTGCCAAATCTGTTCCAAATGACAAGGATGGATGTGCACCCATGTGGAAGAAGAAGTCGATATTTTGGGAGCTTCCTTATTGGGAAATTCTTGAGGTTCGCAATGCAATTGATGTGATGCATGTGATGAAGAATTTTTGCGTGAACTTTCTTGGCCAACTAGGTGTATACAGAAAACCAAAAGATATAGTTGAAGCTCGTCAGGATCTTAAATTTATGAAACAACGAAAAAGGCTGCATCCCGAAAAGAGAGATAAGGGAAATTGGTTGGCCCCTGCTAGTTACACCCTCAGCAAGGAAGAAAAGAAGATGATGTTTGATTGTTTGAACAGTATCAAGGTCCCGATAGGCTACTCCTCAAATATACAACGAATAATAAATTACAAAGAGAAAAAATTCATAAATCTGAAGGCTCATGACTGCCACATGTTGATGACACAATTGCTGCCTGTTGCACTTAGGGGTATTCTACCAGAGAATATGAGATTGGCAGTCGTCAAGGTTTGTTCATTCCTCAACCAGATCTCTTAGAAGGCAATCCATCCAAAGAATCTAGTGCAGTTGCAGAAAGATGTCATGCCATGCCTCATCAGCTTTGAGATGATCTTTCCACCCTCTTTCTTTACTATCATGACCCACCTTCTAGTGCATCTAGTTGAAGAGATTGTTATCCTCGGGCCTGTGTATTTACACAACATGTTCCCTTTTGAGCGGTTGATGTCTAGTTACAAGAAGTATGTCCATAATCGTGCTCGTCCCGAAGGAAGCATCGCAAAGGGATATGCTACAGAGGAGGTGATTGAGTTTTGTGTCGACTTTATTGATGAGCTTGCTCTGATTGGACTCCCTGTATCACGCCATGAGAGGAGACTCAGGGGAAAGGGCACACTAGGAAAGAAATCTCGGATGGATATGGATGAAACGTTATTTCGTACAACACATTCCACTGTCCTGCAACAATCATCCCTAGTTCCTCCATACAGGGAGGAGCACAAGTCCATTGTACGGGCCTCAAACAAAGAGAAGTCAGAGGCCTGGATTACACGTCATCACAATGTAATTTTGCATCATGGTTGCGGAGAAAACTTATGGGTGATAACAGTATTGGAGGGCAACTGCAATGGTTGGCTAGAAGTCCATCTATCTCAGTA
The DNA here is from genome assembly GCA_036936925.1 of Cenchrus fungigraminus. Classification (NCBI taxonomy): domain Eukaryota; kingdom Viridiplantae; phylum Streptophyta; class Magnoliopsida; order Poales; family Poaceae; genus Cenchrus; species Cenchrus fungigraminus. Next base: position 127,021,543 of record CM072779.1, read on the forward strand.
CTTAGGTTCCAAGGATACAAGATAAACAGATACACATTCTACACGAGAGCCCAAGACCAAAAGAGCACAAACCAAAACAATGGTGTCCGTATAGATGCAACAGACAACGAAGGAAAAGTACAAACATACTATGGTGTCATTGAAGAGATATGGGAATTGGCCTACGAACCTTTAAAAATCCCTCTTTTTAAGTGTCAGTGGGTTAAAAACCTTGCAGGAGGTATAACGATAGACAAATTTGGGATGACAATAGTGGATCTCAACAAGATTGGATGCAGAGACGAACCGTTCGTCCTAGCGAATGATGTGACTCAAGTTTTCTATGTGAAAGACATGTCAATCAAACCACCAATAATAAAGAATGGTGATGATAAGGGTGTTGTTAATAATGAGCCAAAACGTCACATAGTTCTACCGGGAAAAATAAAAATTGTTGGAGTTGAGGACAAGACTGACATTTCAGAAGATTATGATCAATTCGATGGTCTTCCTCCATTTTCAGTAAAGATTGACCCAAGCATCCTGTTAGCCGAAGAGGACACTCCATACCTACGTCGTGATCACAACCAAGGGACATTCGTGAAGAGGAAGATTGTTAATGTTGCATTAGATGATGATGTATAATAAGTTATATTAATTTGTGCTCATGTACCAAAGTATTGTAATATTTTAATGAACTAGTATTTTGCTACGTTATTAACAAAACTTTCAATTATTTCAATTTTTTTAGCATTACCAGATATTAAATAAAAAATTTACGTAAAAACATACATGAGCAAGACTAAATCATGATTACTATATTAATTACACTGGATGTTCTATTTAAGGAAGATTTTGCATGAAAAAAATAAATATATTTTCGTTTGTTAAAGTCAAGAACAAAAAAGACAATTTAGAAGATATTACTAGCCTAATGATAAAAAAATTTAATTTTGATTGTTCATTTAGGATATCATAGTATCTATGTAAAGAAAATTTACTAAACTTGCTCTGCTATTTGATGCGTTATATATGATTTACCACAAACAAACTATCAATATAGAAAATAAAAATGAAAAATAAAAGGAAAACAGTAGGCAACAAAAGGCACATTAGTACCGGTGCTCATCTAGGCCCGGTACTAATGTCCATATTAGTACCGGGGCTAGTTGAGCACCGGTACTAATGTGGGGAGGTATAAAGCCGCGGCCCTCCCCCAACACTTAGCAGTTCTCCGATCGCCTCCCTTTCTTCCCCAACGACGCCGCGCCGCCTCCCTGTGCTTCTTTCCCACATCCGAGCCGCCGCCGTCGCGCCGTCGTCGCCGAGGCCACCAACCGTCCCCGCCACCGCCGTCGTGCCGTCGTCCCCGGCGCCCCGTCCCCGCCACCGCTGTCGCGTCATCGTCCCCAGCCGGCCCCACGGTCGTCGCGTGCCGTCATTCCTCGGCCAGTGCCGCCGCGCCGCGCGCCACCGCCGTCGCGCCGTTCGTCCCCGGCGCCCCGTCCCCGCCACTGTCGTCGCGCTATCGTCCCCACCGCTGCGCGCCGTCGTCCCCGGCCCTCCCCACCGCGCCACGCGCCGTTCCCCTAAGCCGGCCGCCGCGCGCCACGTCCCCACCCGCGCCGTCGATGCCGTCCCCGCCGCCGTCGACGCCGTCGTCTCCACTCGCGCCGCTGTCCCCACCCGCGCGTCGTTGTCGATTGATCCCTCGCCGCGCCGCCCGTGTATATGCCCACCGCGTCGTCCCCTGTTTTGGGGGCTGACGTCAACCCGGTGGTGGCTGACGTCAGCCCCCATTTTTTATTTAGAATTATAATTATATTTAGATATTATTAGATTAATTATTAGATTTAGATTAATAAATAGATTTAGATTTCAATTAATAAATAGATTTAGATTTAGATTAATAAATATATTTAGATTTAGATTTATTATTAGATTTAGATTTATTATTAGATTTCTAACTAGATTTAGATTTATAATTAGATTTAGAATTGAATTTAGATTTATAAATAGATTTAGATTTATAATTAGATTTATATGTGGATGTAAATGTTATGCATATGTGGATGTAAATGTTATTTATATTTGAATTGCACACGTTCGACTCAACTCGCTCTCGACTCTCACTCCATGCTCCCGACGCTCCCGCTGTTGGCGTTTCTTAGCCTCACCGCTAGGCGCCGTAATAGCGTGAGCGTGTAAGAGACTCTCGGGTACACTGACGAGTGCGAACGAATCTGCAAGCGCACGGATACACCATTGCAGCACTTCTCCCTCGGAGAATGAGTATTCCCGTCGGGTTTCGTTCCTAGGACGGAAGAGTAACCAGAGAGGGTCTATCCAAGGACACGAGCTACTACTGAGATAGGTAGGGATATGAGAAGCACTTTCTTAAGAAACTTAACTCTCAAGATGGATCTGTCCGCTATTAGTCCTCTCCGTGGAGCGCCAGCCCATCCTAACTTTTTAGGGAGAGGCCAATGTACTGGCAACGGGGCCCAACTCGGTACGCATGCGCGAAGGGTTTCAAAGGGTCCAACAGGCTGTCACCACTGCGGTCTACCTCTATCGTTACACAAACACACTTGGTCTTCGTAGGATAACTAGAGTTCAGGCACCACGTCTGCACTCCCAATAACTACTATAGCGCGGTTACGTCTGTCGACCCGCTAACAACACTATAGCAACCCGTATAAATACAAAACCATGAACTAGAGGGAGAACGATCAAATCATACTAGTCATCAAGTTACGGAGAAGCAAGAAAGGTTTGGATGCAAATGAGATACAACAAACTTACTCAGCTAAACAGGATCAGAGCATGCAAACAGATACTTGAACTAAGGAACTAGCTCTAAAGGATCGAAGCTTTGTGTTACGAAGAACACAAGCTTCTAACTTATGAACGAGCTAAGAACACAAGAACATATCATTCATGCATGATGTCCACCATAGTCTAAATAAGAAATGCTAAAATACTCACTTTGGTCTAAATGAAGAACAAGCATCCACGAGGACATCAACTCACTCCTCACCCCTACTCTATCTCTCAACTAATCCTAGTCTAGATCTCTTCTCAACCCCATTCTACCACATAGAGGTGAGAATCACCTCACATGGGCAGAATTAGAGAGAGGGAGAGAGAGAGCTACACAAGAGAGAAGTGGCACTTGAGAGCTTGGAGGTGTGTGTGAAATAAGACCCCTCCCCCTCTATTTATAGGCAAGGGAGTGGCTTGCTCTGAGGCTCCAAATGCTCCAAAATACCCCGGGATGCAGCCAAGAGCCAATGGGAGAGAGCCACGTGGAGGGCCAGGATGAACCGACCCTAGGTCGGTTCGGCCGAACCTAGGGTCGGCCGGCCCCCTCGGGTGGCTCCCTAGCCCGTGCTTCCTCTGGCTCACTTCCATGTGGGCCCTGATGCCCATCCTTCGTGCATGGCACGTGTCCTTGCGGTTTGGTTAGCAAAGTGGGCCCATGGATCCATGTGATGCTGACGTGGCAGCGTGTGATTCGTCGAGAGCTCTTCACATGCATTGGTGACATCATGGATCCAGGAGAATCCATGTGGCAGCCCCTCATTGGCCAGCACTTGAGTGCCTTGGATTGAATTGGAGTGAATGTGCATAGATTCTTCTCATTTCCTATGCTAAATACCTGCATTCGAATAAACATCGACACTAGTGGAAAGTATTAGTTTAAGCTCCTATTCTAGTGTGGATGTGCATTTAATGCTTCAATTTGCAGGAGTTGACAGCCATAAAAATGGTACTTAACAGCCGTCAACAACACCCCCACACTTGACCTTTGCTCGTCCCGAGTGAAGGGAAAACAAAGCCAAGTGGGTCATGAAAACCAAAGAGTAAGACAAACATAAGAGATATTCCAAGTCATACCTTGCTCCTGTGAACCTCTATGGATTGGCTATCATGTCTCCTTGGGTGATTGAAGAGTAGAACAGTTGTGAATCAAGTCACTTATGCACCTGAAGATAAACACCTTGGGGTTTTGCAAAGTTTTTCATAAACAAATCTCTTGGCAGCTTCCTCATTTGATTCTCTCGGATCACTCAATGTGTATAAGTCCTCACCAAGGCATTAGATTTCCTTTCTTCACCCTACTTCTAAATGATGGCTATATGTGGAGCTCAGGGTAGGATAAAAGATAAAGCATACTTGCATCACATGTATTGCAAAGTCAAAGACTGGATCCACAGAGAAAATCGAATCATACAATCAGATCAAGATGTGCACGTGTATGGATATATGAGTATGGTAAGGTGGATACTAGGCCCGAAATGGGTGCTAGATATTACCGTACTTATATGATGAAAGCTGAGGTGATGGTAAGGTGGACACTAGCCCCGGAATGGACACTAGTTATTACCATCTAAGTTATGGAACTCCTTTTTGCATGACTATCTCTCTCCTTTTTCTCCTTTATTTTGGACATGGGCTATTCTTTCTTTCTCTCTTTTTTTTCATCATGCTTTGAGCATGTGTCTCTTTTTTTTCATAGCCCATGTCTCTTTTTGAAGGATACTTTTTGGAGGGAGAGGTCACACCACATATGGAGTTTTATTTTCACGGAATGGATGAATGATACAATGTTAACTTCCAGTGTAGAAGCATAGCAAGGGGAAAATGGTGGTGCGCACATGAATCTTGATCATGAAAGTAATGAAAAGAATCCTCACAAGGGTCACAAAATTTGACAAAGCTCAAAGTAATAACAAGCAGCATATGAGTGTAAGGTTTTCAACTATGAACATCATATGGCTTTGGTAGGATGGTGACATATCAAAGAAGAGCTTTTCCAAGAGTTTTTGTGTTTTCAAAACTAAATAACCCAAGAGAGTTTAGTCATCAGAGCAATAGATCGTATCATCCAGCCATATCATACTCGTCAATTACTTAGGTGAACATGCTTGTCCTAAAGACGGTTATGGTTCAGAAGCATCAAGATAAATAATGAGGAATAAAACATATGTGAGTCAACTCAGGCATTAGGCAAGCTGGGTGATCTTTAGCATCAACATTCGAGTTTTAATTTAGATGAGATAGACAGTTATGGTTTATAAAACTCAGAAATGAGAGAGTGAGTTGTCGAGATGCAAACCGGCGCTATGCATAGAGGTTGAACCGTGAGAGGCTCTCCACAGGAGCGAGCTCGTGCGGGTCCCGTTCAGGTTCTCTGTAGATGATTGATCGTCTAGCGCGGAGTGCTCATAGTGGGTACGTGCGAAAACGTCGTGCCTGCATTGGGAGAGTTGTGGCTCTCCCCCACACTGTCTCGAACCTAGATGTCCTTCTAAAACAAACGACCAAAGTGATAACACAAATGCGGCTTGACCGGGTTACATGACGGGCTAGCCACTTTATTCAAATTCAAATGTTTTGAAATAAAATGATTAGGCGCTTACACACATGAAAGGAAATAAATAAATGAAGGGAAATAAATGAATAAATAAAGGGAAATAAACCTAGACCTAGACTAGCGCCTAATGAACTAAAGCTAAGGCTAATCCCCACTACTCGGCATCATAAAGAGTTGCGTGCCTTGTAGCCGAGAAAAGCCGCCTCATTTTTGCGCAGAGGCCCCGACGAAGGTCACGCACATCATCCCTTAGCTCAGCCGGGTCCATCTTCTACTCTGAGAAGGCAGCCCTCAGATTCTCGTTGCTGGCTTCCAATTCCTTCATTAGTGGGGTCAGCTTGGCCACTGAGGAGAGCTTAGAGAGTTGCTCGGCCACCCGAGTCTTCTCCCTAGAACTCCTAGTGTAGGACGACGGTGGTAGTCCGTCGTCCAGGCCAAGGTCCTCATCCTCTTCAGGTAGGACAGGAGCTGGGCGTGCTTCAGGAGCCTTCTCCTTAGGCGGTGCCGGCTTTATGGTAACCGGCGGCTGTGGCGACTGAGTGGACTGTGCTGTGCTCGTCTGCCCCCCAGCTAGCGACAATTCAGCTGCGCTAGGCGGAGCGAACGACAAACCCTTGGGGCGAAGCTGAGTCGTGGTTGGCCTGCCATATGGGCTGGTTGCCCGTCCCTTGTGCCTCTTCCCAGGCGAGGCAGAGCGCCTGCACGGGGCGTGCCTGGAATCCTCCCGCCTGGCAGGATGGTGGCGAGCAGAGGAACCTCTAGGACGCCAGCCACCATTGCAAGGTTTGCTACAGGGGCGACAGCGATGGAGGGGTTGCCTCCCGCCCCGAGACCGGTGGATGAGGTGGAGCCATCAAAGGGAACGACGCTCTTTCCGGCCATAAGTCCGGCGATGAGTTGAGGGAAGTGAGGTGGAGGAGATGGAATCTGCGCGGCACGAAACTCGTCGTGCGGCAGGGAGAAGGTTTCTGGAGGAGGAAGAGATGCACACGCGAAAGAAGAAGGGAGGCGGCAGCACCAGGGCTTCGGCCGAACTAGGGTTCGGCCGACCCTAGGTGGGCCCCTCTGGTCCTCCCTCTTCGCATGTGGGCTCAAGCAGGCTTCAAGGCCACAAGCCCAGGTGGATGCGTCGAGATGGAAAGGTTGGCTTAGGCTAAAGCTAGGATAAGGTTGGGGTTGAATAATCAACCTCTACTTTATAATAACTTTGGCTAGGCCACTAGTATAACCATAGATAATCTAGGGGAACTCACCTTGACAACATACCTGTTCCATCAAAAGTGTAGAAGCCTCTGATGGGGATCATGAAGTGTTCACCATGTCGCAACGATGGTGTTGTCTTCCTGTGGTCCTCTGCCTTATTCCTTTCTATCTTGATGATTTCTTTTCTCCTGCATGGTTAATGCTCACAAGATACCTGAAGGATAATTCTTAGGGAAGCAAAATGAGACCCAAGAAAATTCAAAGCGCGAGCATCTCATGATCTCCTGCCTCAACTCATGGCCATCTCCCTTGCAGATAGTGTGATGTGATGATAAGCTTGATCTGCAAGGTTAGTGCATATGCAAACACGAGCCCAAGGATATATCAAAGCTGAAAGCATGCATGATCATCCCAGGGAGCCAAGGCATCTCTGGAGTGGTCACGGGACTCGAGAGCTATAGCACTAGGTTAGCGGAATTCGGAGATAAAAAGATCGAGCATTGAGGCTAGTGCTCCCTCAACAGGAACTGATCTCCGAGTGAACTCAAGCTCAGAAAGACACTCGGCCTCCAAAGAGGGTAGAGCATAAACTCCAACGGCCGGTGTCCAATCAAGAACCAAAGTTCGGGTGAAGAATGAGATTTAACTCGCTCTTGCCTTAGGCAGAGGGTCCGATGTCCCCATCAGAATGATGAAACATCCTGAGGTCTGGCCTAAGCTTCCAATGGGAGGCTATGGGTAGGTTGGAAAGTGCAACTCCCATTGGGTATCGATCAAGTCAAGCATAAGGTATGAAGTTAAACTCCTTTTGACTGATCGGCATCGATCGATGGGCTTAAGATATGAAGTGAATGCACTCCATTCGATCGGTAAATGATCGTGCTCCTTCGGTCTAATGAATGAATCCAATGGATTATAAAGCAGAGACCAATGTCTTGGTTTATACGAAACTTCAGTGCAAGGCACTTCAGCTCAAACCTCAACGTAGGAACACGATAAACCTCTCATACCCTCCTTCGGAGACAGTAGTAGGGATCGAGCAAGTCATCCTGACCAGGAATGATCGTTCTTTCCAAACCACTCTCTCAATCCTCCCTCGAGACAAAGTCTCAGGGAGAAGGTCTAAGAAGATGCACAAGAGGGGAGCCCAAGGGTAGATATCGTGCTACGAAATCTTTCCCTTAGACTCCTGCTATTCAGGAATGACACCTTCAGCCAGAGCTCAGAAAAAGAGTGGATATGAAATCTCGGGCTCGGCTGACGATAGATCTAGGTGGCTCAACATTTTCTCTGGTGGGTACCTCATTGACCAGGATGCAAGGGGAGCTGAAATCCCAGAGATTCTCCGCGATCTCTTTTCCCTCGACAACGTCCAAGTGCACAAAGGATCCTCCGGAGAGAGCATTAAGCCTCATGGCATCATCCTTCCGCAATCCAAACCAGAAGTGCTGGAGCAGCATCCAATCAGGAATGTGTAGGACTAGGCAATCTTCCACTGCAGAGGCGAAACGATGCCATGCCATTCCTAGTGATTCCTCCTCACATTGCTTGAAACTGAGAATCTTGATTCTTAACGAGATGACACGTCGTATCGGGAAGAATTGGGAGAAGAAAGCTGCCCTCAGACTTGCCTAAGTAAGGTAATCTCTACCAAAACAACGGTGCCAATCTCGTGCTTTCCCAGAGAGGGATAGCGGGAAAAACTCTCCTTTCCGAGCGTCCGGTGATTCTCTGGTTTTACCCTGAGTTTCAATCAGATGCTCGTAGTCTCTGACATGATCAAAGGGGTTCTCATGACTTAACCCTGACAAGGATAGGTCCTGAATTAGCTTCATGAGAGAGGGGTGAAGCCGGTAGCCAGATGTAAGAATGGGTCTTGACAAAGATGGCTCTGAGGGTTCACTCCTCTAAGGTGGTAGGTGTTTACAAGGATAACCTTCCATGGATAGTAGGGGTAAAGGTAGAAGTAAAGAAAACGAAAAGGATATCTCAATGGGTAATGGGGGTGAAGGTAGAAGAAAAAGGAAAAAGATAAATACAAGGATAGACAGGCTCGAAGGTTAACAACAGCCGTCCCCGGCAACGGCGTCAGAAATGCTTGTTGGTGTTTCTTAACCTCACCTCTAGGCACCGTAATAGCGTGAGTGTTGTTGACACTGTTTTTTAACACATGTCAAAGAATAGCCGAAGAGACATCGGGAAGACTTCAAAGCCGACGAAGAAAGGAAAGAAGCAACCAGCCGATCTAGGATCGGCCGATTGGTGAAAGAGAAACGTGGCAGAAGAAGGATGCGCCAGAGGAAAGAAGACGGAGGCGGGTCAACAATCAAATTGACATCGGGTCAAAATCAGTTTAGAGAGTCCGATTCCTTTTGAGAATCGTTAAGTTTTTGGTAGTTTTATTTCTTTAGATTCAAGTAAACTTTGTCGTCATCGACTAGGAGTCAGGTTGTCCTCAGGACATAAATAGCGACCCTGCGTGGTCAGAGAAGATTGTACACACCAATATCAACAAAACCTTTACTTATTCAAGTTGGTGACTTCGCCACCCCTTTTTTTACTTCTTCTTATTTTCTTGTTTCTTCAAATGCCGTTCTTCTAGCTCATCGGGCTGCATCAATCGACCTCCGGCAAGCTTATAAGTACCGTTTTATTGAATAACAACTGGGCTTTAACCTCCGGGCGCATCGTTGTGGTTTCGTCTAAGTTTTATTCACAACTTATCGATATCAGCTAGGTTTGCAAGTCTTGTTTATTTAGCTTTTATCACCAATTTATCCAGCTCATAATCTCATCGTATCGGCTATCGTCGCTCTTGCATCGTTTCACTACGATCTAGCCAATTCAGATCAGGTTTCGAGTGTTGACTCGTAGTGCTTAGTTTGCTCTGCTTTTGCTCGCACTTTACCTACGTCATCAGATCGGCTGATCTAGCCGTTTTGGTTATACTTGCACTTCGGCTGCTTCAGCTAGCCGATTCGCTCTACAGTTGTATCGGCCAATCGGGTTGTTACTTGTTGAAGACCCACATCGGTTCTCTAGCCAATCTAACCCACATCTAACGTTTCCTATCTTTCCGTGCAGATCAACAGGTCAGGTCAGCTCGCACGCCTTGTTACATCCCGGGGATCCGTTACGTGTTGTCGTTGAAGAACTTAATTCTGTTTTTTGCGTCAACACATCTTGGCACGCCCGGTGGGACACAAAGAACTACTTCACGATATCAGGACCAAAACTTCCTAAAGAAGCTGGTGCAGACAAGACCCAAGCTATCATGTTAGATCAACTTCGTGAAGAAGACAAAGCTGAGTTCAATGAGCGCATGGCAGAATATGGTCAGCTATTGATAGGTAGTTTCGGCTTAACCAAGCAAGGAGCTATCAAGAAAGCTCCTCTTCCAAGCCCTCATGAGTTGATAATACAAGCCGACCTTGGGAAACTACAAGACATGATGACAAAGGCCGTGCACCAATCGTTTATTGATCGGTCTTCTGTTTTCAATAGCACAGTGCAAAATTCTGTAAAAGAAGTGCTCAGAGATGAACTCGCAAGCGGATACAACGGAGGAGTATATTATCAACCTGGTACAACAATTCCAACTTTTGCTGACATGAGATTTAGTCACGGAAAATCGGCTGGTCAGCCGGGACAATCTACTTCAGATGGTGTTCCTTATGCGGCACCTGTTCTATCAGCAACCACGACTGGAACTGATGATCCTTCAGGTTCTCCAAGATGCACACCTGTTATCCCTGATGCACCAACGACTCATTCAGAGAAAGACACAAATGGGAAGGGGGTTGCAACTGAAGCAACTCAACAAGCGGGAGAAACCTCTACTGGCCCGTATGCAGCAAAGTTTGGAGAGTTAATTGGAACTGCAGTACAACATGACAAAGGAATCATATTTTCTTTCATTGAACCAAAGACTCTCAAAGCGCAGCATTATGATATTCAGCCGTTACATATGCACATGGTCAAGCCTATTCAATCGGTTCAAGAGAATTCTAGCATGCAGAAAACTCTAACACAAGTAACTACTAGTGGGGCAGCGACTAGTCAACCTATCATAAGTCATCCATTGACACCAGAGCAGATGAGCCCAGCTGATCAAGCTTATGCAGTTAGAACCTATGCTGCGAATTTGCAGGAGTAGTACAACAATGCCATGTATCAGGCAGCGTTATGGGATCAAATGGCTCAACCTGGGAATTCGACATATCAGTTGCCAGAACAGCATATACAAAGTACTCTAAACAGGCAACATACGCAGCAAGGAACTCAGCATAGGACGCATCATTCAGGTGGGATTCCTCAATATACGGCTTTTCAGACACCTTTGGCGTCGCAGCCAATTATGCATGAATAGCCAGGAACGATTGGAATCATGCAGAATCGGCCAAGTCCTTCGGCAGGTAATCAGCTGATTGATCAGAATAAGAAATTCATGGCTGAGATTACAGATTTGATACAAAAGCAGTTTGGGTTGAAGCCAAAGCAGCAAACCAACATGTATCGGACACCATACCCTGCTTATTTCGATCATATTCCCTTCCCTCAGAGATATAGAGTGCCTGACTTCACCAAGTTTACTGGTCAAGGTGACACCTCCACCATCGAGCATATCAGCCGATTCATTATTCAGTGTGGGGATGCGGGGTCAAATGAGGCATTAAGAGTTCGGTTGTTCTCATCCTCTCTGTCGGGACCAGCCTTCGCTTGGTTTACATCACTACCGGTCGATTCTATTCAAAGTTGGGAAGATCTTGAGAAGAAGTTCCATGGTTATTTCTTCTCTGGAATACATGAAATGAAGATTACTGATCTGACTAACTTGAAGCAAAGGAATGACGAATCGATGGAAAATTTCGTTCAAAGATTCAGAGAGATGAGGAACAAGTGCTTCAGCCTATCTTTGACTGATAAACAACTGGCAGAATTGGCTTTTCAAGGACTCTTGCCTTCAATCAAAGAGAAGTATGCTTCACAAGAGTTTGAGAATATAAGCCAGTTGGTGCACCGATTAAGCCATGAAAGTTCTTCTCAACCTTATGAACCTCGAAGGAGTTATCAAAAGAAGATCTCTTATGTAGAGAATTCCGATTCAGAAAAAGAGGCTGAGGTTGATCTAGCTGAATGGGTGCCAAATAGGAAGCCAATTGCGTGTCCCTTCGGCAAAAAGGAACCTGAGAAATTCGGTTTTGATATAACTAAAGCCGATAAGATATTTGATCTCCTTCTTTAGCAGGGCTAGATTAAACTCTCTCAGAATCACTCTATTCCAAGTGCTGAAGAGCTTAAGAAGATCAAGTACTGCAAGTGGCATAATGCTACGTCCCATAACACTGACGAATGCAAGGTGTTTCGTCAACAGATTCAAAATGCAATAGATCAAGGGAAGCTTAAATTTGAGACACCTTCCAAGTCCGGAAAGCCGATGGAGATTGATCAACATCCTTTCCCTACTAATGTAGTGGAATCAACTTCACAAACAAAGGTGTTGGCATCTGAATCGGCTCAGAATAAAAAGGCCATTGGTCCCAAGGCTCAGATAACAACAGAAGAAGCGAAAGGTAAAGGACTGATTGAGGAAAATAATCCAAGAGCGCCCAGCAAAGTTACTCAATCCCAGTTTCTTCTGAACAAGTATCAACACCATCAACAAAGGATCAAAGAAGGAGAAGAATGGGTGAGGCGCAATTCAAATCACTAGAGGTGCCCGTTTTTCAGATATTGTTGGGAAGAAGGGATTAAGCTTCCAACAATGGATAATTATCCAGAGTGCAATAGTTTTTATTCTGAAGGACAATCTTCCAAAAGGGCCTGCTTCGACGATAGAGGAAATAGGCCAGCAATGCACAACAACCGAGAACTTCATGACCAATGGATCCCAGTGCATGATCGGCTGGGGGGCAGGATCAACATGTATGATCGGCTAGGAGGCAAAGTCAGAGAGAATTAGACAGACTCTGATTGGCTAGAAGAGGTGGCTAACAGTAGGATTCCTGATGAAGACGTATTGGCAAGGAATCCAAAAAGGCGTAACGTTACATATGAGGACAGAAGCCAACACATAGTTCATCAACCTAAATGGTGCCCAGAAGGTTTAACCAAGTCACAAAAGAGGAGAATCCAGTGCTTGCGACAATTGGAATAGCAAGAAGAGATTGAGAAGGAAGCACTTGATAAAAAGAAGGTCTGATCCCAAGTCTGGCGACCTAAACCCAAATTTGATAACAAGGGAGAAGGTCAACCAGTAGTAGATATTAACATGGTTTTCATGCTACCCAAGGAGTTTATGACTCTTGAAGACAACGCAGATGAAGATTCAGATGAGGAGTTAGGATCGGCTCAGTTAACTTTGGATCCAATGATGGCCAGTTTTGAGAAACCAGATGAGGAAAAGCGTCAACATATGAAAGCTTTGTTTCTCATAGGGCTTGTCAATGGGAAGCTAGTCACAAGGCTCCTGGTAGATGGTGGTGCATCGGTCAATCTTATGCCCTACTCAATGCTTCAAAGATTTGGGAAAAGTGAACAAGACTTAACCAAGACCGACATCATGCTACTCGATTTCGAGGGAAATTCATCGTCTGCAATGGGTGCTATATGTGTGGATCTAACAATCGGCAGCAAGACCTTTCCAACTACCTTTTTCGTTATCAAGGGGAAGGGATCATACAATTTACTACTTGGAAGAGATTGGATTCACGCCAACTGTTGCATTCCGTCTACCATGCATCAATGCGTGATCCGATGGATTGGAGACTCAGTGGAAGTAGCCAATGCCGATTCTTCCTTCCATATTGCAGCGACCGATACACAATGGAATTTTGATAAAGTCATCTACATATCAGGGAAAGAGTGAGAGACAGATTTCCTCAAGATGTCTGACTTCGAGCTTCAGCCGATCCAGATGATCGGTTCCTTAATATAAAAGGAATAAAAAGCTACATCGGCCGATTGAGAGAGCTGGACCTCAACAAGACTAGGCCGATGCTAGTCAAGATCAAGACAAGGTTTTTAATTTTGGATTAATTACTTAGCCGATTACTACTTCTAGCTATTTAGCCGATTTAGATTTCAGGAGATAGCCGATACTGAGTTATCACATTTAGTGGAAAAAATTGTAAAAATAAAAGGAGTGTTCAAACATTTATAGCTGATACATAATTCGGATAATGGCTGATGTGACAATCGCCCTTATCTATACCAATATATTATTTACGGTGATGTCGTTCACCCCCCTCCCTTAATCCGTCGGCCCTTCGTCGGCCCCATCCTCGCCGCCGCTTTGCCTCGCCTTCGATCGGCTGCACCACCCCTCCCTCTCCTCCAGGCCTCCAGTGCGCCCGCCGTTGCTCCTTCTCCTCTCTTCTCCCCGCCACGCAGGGTGTCTACTGGGCTACCCGAGGTCAACGCCGGCGGCAGCGTGGCCGATTTGGGCGTGCTCAACCGCCGGCTCTGCGAGCAGCAAAAGCAGGCTGTCCCGTCGCGCCGCTGTCCAGGTGGCCCACCGGCCCGGGCGCCGTCGGAGAACGCGTCGGACTCCTCAAATCCAGATCCGTCGATACCTCTCATCCCTCATCACGCCGCCGGCAACGCCCCGCTCGCCAGGCACGTCATCCTGTTCCATCGCTCGGCGGCTGACACCTCCCCCCGTCGCCCTTTTCCTGCTGCCGTTGCGGCCAGGAGGAGGATGCGGAATCAGAGGTACGATTTGGATGTTTGTCTCTCCACATCTTCACCACCGCGGCCATGTCGTCGTCCGCGTCTTCACCCTCGCCCCGCGGACGGAGGAAGCCTAACTGCCTCACCGCAGAGCAGAGACCCAACCTGCGGACCGTCCGCGCCGGCTATTCAAGTGAACCAAAGACCGTGCGTAGGCTCTGATCCCCTGGCCTGAGGTGAGGTCCCAAACTAAAATGTGTCACTCCTTGGAAGGGATTTTTGGATTTAAATTCATGGGCTAGGGTCAATTATGCGGGTACGATGTTCGTTCAGTCCAGCATCAACGTTGGTGCTTTCATGGGCTAGGGTCAATAATGTGTACTGTTGTTCATATTCATCTTTTGAACTACAAGATTCTCATTTGTTGTGCATGTGGATGGTAATAATAGTCAGGTCTAAATTATTACTTTGTGTTAAAACATATTGCTCCACTTGGAACTGATAACTGATTAGATCTCAATACAGTTGGTATTTTAGTATACCTCTATTTAGATTATCAATACTAAAAATTGATCTGTAGATCTATAATTAAAAGACCAGACAACCATTTCTTAGGCTAGCACATAAAGCAACAATGAACACATGAAATGGGATATATTTAACAGCACCACTCATCCTGTATTCGAATAGCCCTGTCCAGTTGCTATTTAAGCATGTGATTTTAACTTTTTTGAATAATTATGTTTTGTAATATCCCCCTTCTGCATTCTGCACAAGTTCATGAGTGAGGCGAGGTTGCTGCTATGTGGATGTTCTTTGTTGAAGTAGCTGTGTTGTGATAATATGGAACATTATGCAGAGTTTATTTTTTTGAAGTATATCTATATATAAGAACCGAATATGTAGAATGTTAGCTCACAAAATAATTTCTGTATGGAAAATCATTGCATTCAGCAGATCTGAGCTAGCTTGGACATTCTGGGGTGTTGCCGTGGAAAATTCTTAGGAAGAGGGGTGGTGGAAAATTTTAGAGCTTATCGTTTGGACATTCTGGGAAAAGCACGAAGCTTTGGTAACTTTCATTCTTTTTTTTTCTTTCGACATGAACACCTCACAATTTGAACTTGCTCAGTACGTATGTGACCAGTGGACCTTGTTCTTTTTGGTTGATCCCTCTGATGTGATCAGAAGTAATCTTGAGAAGCATAGAGGCATTCATAGTCATATTATGTCTTCAGAAAAAATCAATGTGAATATTTGGTAATGTTCCGGTCTCTAAGGACTTACTGTAAGGACATGTGCCATTTTACTGTAAAGAATATTTGGCAGCAGTATACCTTAAAGTTGGATGGCCTTAACATTTCTTTTCTTTTTCATGAATCTCTGGTGTTTTTCCTTCAAGAGATCATTAATCAGATGTCGAATTTATTGTAGTTAGCTACCACAAGGTCTCTAATCAGCTTGCTATGCCTACACTGTAGTATTATCCCTCTTAATTTGTTCATTCATTAGTTCAGTGCTCTCAATTGCCCCCTCTTTGTATATGACTCTGAATTTCTTACTGTATTAATGAGATGTAGTGCATGTGCCCTATAATTTATTCTTACATTTGCCTTTTAAGTTTGGGGGCAGGGCGTGCAGGTGACAGGTTGGAGGAAGGTTAAGTGCCGCACATGACTGCGAAATCTCAGCGCTCTCCCCCCATGACTCACCTTCATATCGTAGCACCATCATCACAAAATAGCCGCCCACTGAGGATGTAGCTGATAAGCCTACACAATTGTTATTTAATTTAATGCAACAGGTAATTTATTTGTGAAAAAATAAACTATTTTCTAAGATAATATTCAGAAAGAATTCTACCGAATAAAAAAAAGGACTGATGTTAGTCTGGCAACTGAGGTACTGCCTAGGAATAATGTTTGCTAATCTATTGGCTTTTTTTTGTAGAATTAGGAATAGTGCTTCTTATAATTGTATTTTGCGTCACCAGTGAGTCATGATGATGTTGGTTATGCCTATTTTTGTGAGATTCAACATTGTGTGCTTTGAAGTTCAGCTTCATGGATATCTCTGGAAATTAAAGTGAAGACAATATTCCCTATCTGTTATAAACTGATAGCAACAATTTATGGTGGTGGTTGTTGATGTGGTTGAAGCCTTGAAGGTACTGCAAACTCAGAATTGTTTGACGTTTTAAACATACAATTCACTGTGAAATCAAATGTTGCTCTGAACCTTTGTAGCTAATTACCTTATTCTCAGGTTGTGCATGATTCTTTTACTGCCAATTTGTTAAGGTTGTCGATTCCTGACTTCGGAATAGTAACTTTAACACTTGTGTTGCAGTTCATTCATTAATCGTCTGTGTCTTTCTTCTGCAGATATGCCTGAGTTTTCTGGTGTCTGGCTATTTGACCTGTAAGTTAAACCTCCTTTTCTCAAGATTTATTCTCTTAAGCTATTGTTTCTGGTACATGAGCATCAAGACCCGATCAGCATGGGTTTCATCTGTGTGTTCATCTCCAGCTCCATGGATGACCAAAGTTCTGAAAGTTTGAATGCAACAGGAAGGCATCGCTATGCTATCACTACTCCAGGTTTATCCATGGGGCATCTTTTGAGTTCAGTGCTGAGGTTTAGACACTGAAGTAGAGATTTGTATCTAAAAATAATTTATGATGTTGGAACCATGACTAGGTAAAGCATGGCATCTGGAGTGACTACTCACGAAAATAGGCAGCATTGCTGCACAGTGCAATTTAGTTGCAAGGTAGTATTGTTTGTAATATTAACAACTGAAGTTTACAAACAGTGGTGCAAACATATATTCAAACTGAACACTTGCTCGCACTTATTTCTTTTATCAACACAGTATGGATATAAGTTTCAATATTAATAGTTTTTTTATATATAATAGTATAATGGATTTTTTATCAAATATTTAGTTGGTCGTTGTGTATCTTGTATCAAAATAATATCAGTTTTTTATGCCCGTAGCAACGCACGGGCATATAGCTACACAGACAAAAAATATGAGTATATATATATATATATATATATATATTTATTTATTTATTTATTTCTCTCATATTTCAGTACATCGAGTTTACATCTTCATGGAAGAGCAATGGAGTACAAAATTTAGAAGATAATTATCCTATCTCTCACATGATGAGGATATTGAATCGATGAACACCAGAGAGAGATGGGGTACTGCGAAGAGGAAACGAAAGACTAAGATCTTCGCCAGATTCTGTGATATTCCGCCGAGAACTCCACGAGTTGATGACCAAGGTGGTCGTCCCCTCGGCGCACTCTTCCTCTGATACAGGTGCAGCAGGACATTCTACCTTGCTCCTTCCCTGCAGCCGTTGAACCCAAGCTTTTCACAAGGATTCTTCTAGCTGTTATACCTCCTGGCTTCGCAAGAGGAGTTGAAGAAGGCGAGGTGACACTGCACTACTTCACAAGAATTCTCCTAGCCATGGCGAGGAAGGAAGAGGAGAAAGAAAAAATCAAAGAGCAGAAGCCTACGCCCTATCAGATCTAGTCTATGCATCATGATGGAAAGATGTGAAGAACCGATGTACATACGGATGCTATTTATAGCCCAAATCAGAGGAAATGGAGGCTGGAGAAGATAAGAAGGAATCGAAAAGATGCCGAATCCGGTCAAAATGGGAACAGTTTCTCCGTGAATGGCTCAGTTTCCAGGGGTTGGCATTGATCTCAGTGATACGTTTCCCCAAAAAAGGGAGGGGCACTCAAAGTCTGTTGAAGGAAAAACTCTGAACTCTAGAAGAGGAAAAGACAAAAAAGAGTATCCCTCAATGTTGCTGGAAACATCAACAAGCTTACTGGCAACGTCATGAAGCAAAACTATTTCAAGAGTACGTCTGTTACAGTAAACAAAGCTCTAAGTCTCCTTGTAAACACTCCAAGAGGAAGATGCCTCCCATCCCTAAAGACAACAGGCCGATCCAAGACTTTCGGCTAAAAGAAGAAATGAGTCTATGAAGAGGAAGCCGGCGAAGAACCATTGGGTGATGAGCCGAGTTTTATAGAAAAGATACATGGAAAAGACGGTTCAGAGTCACATGCTGGCATTAAAAATTAGTGGCATTCAAGGATAAGTGGGAAGCATTCATCTGCCACGATTCAGAAAAGTCATGAGATGGACAGTAAATATTATCAGAAGAGCGATGGTTATCCAGGCATCTGAACGCAATAACTAATTACATCGGCTAAGTAGGCCGATCACATTACATCAAAATTTCTGCAAATTTTTGACTTTGAACTTCGCTTCTGCATTTACACTGGAGTTCATTGATAGCACCATGAGCGTTGATGATCGTCAGAATCCCTTCTACATCCTCGTGATTGGAAGACTAGAGAAAGTAATCAGAATCAAAGGTTGATTCACAAGAAAAGAGAGACAGATGCCTGATTGATAATTTGGCTTCTGAAAAGCCAACATTGACTCCGAGACATGGCTAGCACCAACAAATTGAGGTTGGGGGTTCTATACGTCGACAAACTGCAGATCATATACCAAGGATGATTACCCTTCAACAACACTGAAAGTAAGTGCAACCTTCATAGTATCATCCAGATGGAGAGCTCTGATTAACAGGAGTTCATCAAAGGACAGTAATGGATACTGCTTCCTGAAAATATTTGCAAGAAGAGATGCCTCCCATGACTAATGAGAATTGATATGTTGAGGATAGCAATGAGAAAAGCTCATGAGAGAGTCTATGGACGAAGGGGTGAGTTTATAAAGGAAGAAGCAAGACAGAATCACATGGTCAAATCAGGCATCAATAAGGCAAGATCCAAAACATTCAAAACAAGAGAAGAAAAATAGTAAAGAATTTCTGGTAATCCCCACGTGCAAGAAGGAAATATAGAAAGAGAGAATTTCAGAGCAAAAGATATTTACTCTGAAACTTGGGGGCATGTGTTGACACCGTTTTTAACACGTGTCAAAGAATAGCTGAAGAGACGTCGGGAAGACTTCAAAGCCGACGAAGAAAGGAAAGAAGCAACCAGCCGATCTAGGATCGGCCGATTGGTGAAAGAGAAATGTGGCAGAAGAAGGATGTGCCAGAGGAAAGAAGACGGAGGCGGGTCAACAATCAAATTGACATCGGGTCAAAATCAGTTTAGAGAGTCCGATTCCTTTTGAGAATCGTTAAGTTTTTGGTAGTTTTATTTCTTTAGATTCAAGTAAACTTTGTCATCATTGACTAGGAGTTAGGTTGTCCTCAGGACATAAATAGCAGCCCTGCGTGGTCAGAGAAGATTGTACACACCAATATCAACAAAACCTTTACATATTCAAGTCGGCGACTTCGCCACCCCTTTTTACTTCTTCTTATTTTCTTGTTTCTTCAAACGCCATTCTTCTAGCTCTTCGGGCTGCATCGATCGACCTCCGACAAGCTTGTAAGTACCGTTTTATCGAATAACAACTGGGCTTTAACCTCCAGGCGCATCGCTATGGTTTCGTCTAAGTTTTATTCACAACTTATCAATATCAGCTAGGTTTGCAAGTCATTTCTTGTTTATTTAGCTTTTATCACCAATTTATCCAGCTCGTAATCTCATCATATCGGCTATCGTCGCTCTTGCATCGTTTCACTACGATCTAGCCGATTCAGATCAGGTTTCGAGGGTTGTCTCGTAGTGCCTAGTTTGCTCTGCTTTTGCTCGCGCTTTGCCTACGTCATCAAATCGGCTGATCTAGCCATTTTGGTTATACTTGCACTTCAGCTGCTTCAGCTAGCCGATTCGCTCTACAGTTGTATCGGCCGATCGGGCTGTTACTTGTTGAAGACCCACATCGGTTCTCTAGCCGATCTAACCCGCATCTAGTGTTTCTTGTCTTTACGTGTCGATCAACAGGTCAGGTCGGCTGGTAGGCCTTGTTACATCCCGGGGATCCGTTACGTGTTGCCGTTGAAGAACTTAATTCCGTTTTTTGTGTCAACAAGCGTGTAAGAGACTCCTGATTACATTGACGAGTGCGAACGAATCCGCAAGCGCACAGATACACTGTTGTAGCACTTCTCCCTCGGAGAATGAGTATTCCCGTCGGGTTTCGTTCCTAGGACGGAAGAGTAACCAGAGGGGGTCTATCCAAGGACACGAGCTACTACTGAGATAGGTAGGGATATGAGAAGCACTTTCTTAAGGAACTTAACTCTCAAGATGGATATGTCCGCTATTAGTCCTCTCCTTGGAGTGCCAGCCCATCCTAACTTTTTAGGGAGAGGCCAATGTACTGGCAACGGGGCTCAGCTCGGTACGCAGGTGCGGAGGGTTTCAAAGGGTCCAACAGGCTGTCACCACTGTGGCCTACCTCTATCGTTACGCTAATGCACTTGGTCTTCGTAGGATAACCAGAGTCCAGACACCACGTCTGCACTCCCGATAACTACTATAGCGCGGTTACATCTGTCGACCCGCTAACAACACTATAGCAACCCGTATAAATACAGAACCACGAACTAGAGAGAGAATGGATCAAATCATACTAGTCATCAAGTTACGGAGCAGCAAGAAAGGTTTGGGTGCAAACGAGATACAACAAACTTACTCAGCTAAACATGATCAGAGCATGCAAACATATACTTGAACTAAGGAACTAGCTCTAAAGGATCGACGCCTTGTGTTACGAAGAACACAAGTCTCTAACTTATGAACGAGCATAGAACACAAGAACATATCATTCATGCATGATGTCCACCATAGTCTAAATAAGAAATGTTGAAATACTCACTTTGGTAAATGAAGAACAAGCATCCACGAGGGCATCAACTCACTCCTCACCCCTACTATATCTCTCAACTAATCCTAGTCTAGATCTCTTCCCAACCCCATTCTACCACATAGAGGTGAGAATCACCTCACATGGGCAGAATTAGAGAGAGGGAGAGAAAGCTACACAAGAGAGAAGTGGAACTTGAGAGCTTGGAGGTGTGTGTGAAATGAGTCCCCTCCCCCTCTATTTATAGGCAAGGGAGTGGCTTGCTTCGAGGCTCCAAATGCTCTAAACACCCCGAGATGCAACCAAGAGCCAATGGGAGAGAGCCACGTGGAGGGCCAGGATGAACCGACCCTAGGTCGGTTCGGCCGAACCTTGGGTCCGCCGGCCTCCGCGGGTGGCTCTCTAGCCCGTGCTTCTTCTGGCTCACTTCCATGTGGGCCCTGATGCCCATCCTCCGTGCATGGCACATTTCCTGGTGGTTTGGTTAGCAAAGTGGGCACATGGATCCATGTGATGCTGATGTGGCAGCGTGTGATTCATCGAGAGCTCTTCACATGGATTGGTGACATCATGGATCCAAGAGAATCTATGTGGCAGCCCCTCATTGGCCAGCACTTGAGTGCCTTGGATTGGAGTGGAGTGAATGTGCATGGATTCTTCTCATTTCCTATGCTAAATACCTGCATTCGAATAGACATCGACACTGGTGGAAAGTATTAGTTTAAGCTCCTATTCTAGTGTCGATGTGCATTTCATGCTTCAATTTGCAGGAGTTGACGGCCATAAAAATGGTACTTAACAGCCGTCAACAACCGCCACGCTCCCGACGCACCCACCATGCTCCCGACTTCCCCGCCATGCTCCCGACCCCCCCTGCCACGCTCCCGACTCCCCTGTCATGCTCCCGACTCCCCGCCATGCTCCCGACTCCCCCGCCACGCTCCCGACTCCCCGACCATGCTCCCGACCCCCCCCACGCTCCCGACTCCGCCGCCATGCTCCTGACCCCCCCGTCACGCTCCCGACCCCCCGCCATGCTCCCAACTCCCCTGCCACATGCTCTTCCACGACTCATGACTCTATTTAGAATTAAATTTTTAATAGTCTCATCATTGGAATAGTTTGTCCTCATATTAATTTTTTGTCACATTATTTTAGTTACAATGGTGCGAACAGAAGAGGACCGAGAAGCGGAGCAAATGATCATGGATATTGAGAGAGTAGAGCTCAGCCCCGCTCATAAGAACAAGTGGGATGATGACTGGCTGAATTACTGGTTTTATGTGAAGGTCGACATGCCTCGCGGCTTCGATGGCGTTGCTTACTACCCATTCAGTATTACAAGTATGACCCCTCTGAGTTATATAACAGGCCCTGACTTCGCAAAGACTAGAGGCTTTAAGGATTGCGAAAAAGCCTTTCTTTTGGCTTCGCAATTTCTCGCAGGGCGAGATGCTGCAGAAGAGTTTCTTGCCGCCAATATTTGGCCTCTTTCTTCTGGTTGGAGTCCTAAAGAGGTTAAGTGGCTTACTGTTGATTGGTTTTCGAAGGCCATCCCGTTTCCGCGTTTCGGGTTAAAAATGCCTGAAGGGAAGAATGCCCACGAGTTCGTGGGTGAAGTTGAACGCCGTGTGGTGGACCTGCTTGGACCTTATACTGAGGCGGAGTACCAAGCTTCGTGAAAGCTGCCTACTGGAGGCCGCCACGTGAATCGTATCTTTTCCGAGCTTGGTATTGAAGTGGAGGATCGCGCGAAGCCCAAGGCTTCGTCTAAGCGCGCCCGTGACTCGACCCTGATTGCGCCTGACCCAGCTGACGCAAAGAAGAAGAAAAAATCAGGGACTTCACCGAATGCGTCTGGTGAAACTGCTACTGCTGACCAACGACAGCCTTCAGCCCCGCTTTCTTCTTCAAAGACAAGCCAGCTTGAGCGTGCTAAGAAGAAACAAGCTGTGGTGCAGGAGAAAGGTTCTTCCGCTGAGAAGTTGTCGAAGCCCGGGCTTCATCATAAGAAGGCTGGCTCAAAGCCTAGGCAGCAGTGCCGTATTGTGAATATCCTTGGTTCTTCTGATAACTTGGAATTTCTCGACTCGGGGGCTGAAGATACTGGGAACAAGGAATGCGGAGCCGCCCCTGAGCCTGAGGTGGAGAAAGCTGTTGTGCCTAGCCCGAAGGAGGTTGTCACAGATCTTCTAGCCCCGGGGAATTCTGATGGTAAGGACCCGATTAATGAGGGTGTGAAACATCTCGGAGCCGAGAACACACAGGACAAAGGAAAAAGCCCTGCTCGTCTCAGTGAACATCCTGAAGCTTCGGAAGATACTAAAGCATCGCCCGAGTTTATGCAATCTCTGGCAGAGACTGTGAGCTCGTCTGGCCTCGTGGAAGGACATACCCTGGAGATGGTGCTCGCGGAAAAAGGCTCATACGACCCTTCAACATATTCTTACAACAAGGCCATCGGTACGAGGGGTTTACAAACTTTATTGTCTGTTCGTTTGCCATTTCTTAAAGAGCGTGGAGTTATAGAGTCTCATGTGCTCTGGGAGCTGAGGGATTCTGGTTGGCTTGCAGGAGCGTTGTCTACACCCGTTCTGCAGGAAGAAGGCGGTGCCCCAGATGGTCAAGCTCTGGAAGAAGGGGAAATTCCCGGGGTCCCGGGTTCCTCTTTGATTGTGAGACAGGCAGGCACCAGCACCTGTTCTGAACCTTCGGTGCCTTTTGATCCCAAAGGTTATTTTTTGGACCTTGTTAACTTTCTTGGTTTTTGCTGGTTTTAATGCTTTTTTGCTAGGTTTGATCATGCTGCGTGTGCTTTTTTGTTTTCCAGTTTATGAAAAATCCGTTAAGGATATGGAAGCCGGGCACTTGGCCGGTCTATCAGCTGAGCTTTGTTATAAAGCAATGATCTCAAGTCAGAAACTTCTTGAAAAATATCACTCTCAAGAGAAGAAATTTCTAGCCTCCGAAGCCGAGAATATCAAGCTGAGCCGTGAAGTCTTCAGACTAAAAGAGGACCAGAGATCTCTGGTAAAGATTTGCAAGCTGCAGGACGAAAGCATTAAGATCTTGAAAGATAACGTCAAGACCTACCAAACTGGGGCGGAAAAATTGAACGAGGATGCTGAGAAACGCGACCGTCTGGTTGAGGAGTTTAAAAAGATAGCCGAAGATGACGGCCGGACTATTGAAACCTTGCAAAAGGAGAAAAAGGCCCAGCAAACTGAAATTGAAGAACTTAAGAAGGAGGCTGAGGGTCGTGATAATTTTATAAAGGCGGCTGGAGATGTTTTGAAAGAGAACTTCAAGGGTTTGCATGAAAAGTATGTTCGCGCCCTCGGGGAGTTTGGTGCAGAGCCCCTGCCCTTCCCTGGTGATGAAGATGCCAAGGCTATCTTTGAATGGATGGGACAGGAGTTCGATCATCTCCCAGGCGTGATGACTGGTGCTAGCGATTATGCGGCTTCGATGTGCGTGGAGACCTTGCTCGGTCTTCTCGAAAAGGTTGGATGTTCAGATTTTCTATCCTTGGGAGCCAGGAACTATAAGTTCCCGACCACGGAGGAACTTGAGTGCGAGGTCGCTTCGAAGAATGTTCAAGTGATCAAGAAAATTTTCTTGACCTTGTTCTGGGAAGCTTCTGGGCAAGATCATGCCAAGGCTGTTGCGCGTCGTCTTCTCGCGGAGGTAAATGTTTATGTTATCAATTTTTTACTTGAACTTCTGCCTTTCTTTTTTGGATTGCTTATTTTTATGCTTTGTAGGCTAAGGAAAAGGAGGCATTAGGATCTGATCTGAGCGATGGTGACAGCGAGGGTGATGGAAGCCCTGCGAGCGCGGCCCCGGGAGGTTCGACCTCTGGTGTTAATAAAGATGCAGCCGATGACGATGCTGAGGACAACGATGCCGAAGCCTGAGAACTTGCTTGAACGATCATTTTGCTGTGACGCCCTGCGTGGCGATTTGAGCTTTTGGGGTGTGGAAAACTTATGTTTAAGTATGAAAACTTGTAATTAACACTATTGGCCTTGTTTCCATTTTCTATCTCGCTCATAGGCTTTTCATTTGCTGCTAGCCTTGTTTGAAGAAAACGTCACCTTCTTTTGGAATAGTTTTCTTTTGTAGTTGACTTCGTGCGAGGATGTCAATTTTCGACGTTTCTTAGCTTCGGAAAAAAGAGCGAAAAACCAACTTTGTTTTTGAAGAAAACGTCACCCCCCTTTTTTGGTCTTTTTCCCGAAGCCCCTAGCTAGAAAGATACCCGTGAAGCTCTTTAACTTTCTCTTAGGTAGGTTGTTCTTTTTTAATGATAGCTCAAAGTCTGGCGAAGCTTGTTCAGAGCTTCGCAGACTTTCTTTCCGACGGTCGAATATCAGCAATCTTGTTGCTTTTTCGACTGAAATTTTGTATCTTTTGTTTTCAAGAAACGTTCTTGAAAAAGACAAGGCTGATCTGCAACTTTCTCTGCGGCTAGCATTTTCTTAGTATAATCGGTCCTTTCGAAGAGGTCAGAATCTTGCGAAGCTTGCTCCGAGCTTCGCAGTTTTTCTTACTTGTAAACGAACAACAGCGATCTTATTTCTTTTTTGAACACAAGATTGCTTTCGAATTTTTAGCACTTCCCGCAACTTAGCTTGTTGCCTGTGGGATTGCTTGGTACTTAGGCATGATTGCTAAGATTTTTATGAGACAACGTGTGTAAGCTTGTTGCTTTTTCGTTGCTCTTTGGGCAGAAACCCCCTTTGCGAAAAGTAAATGACTGGAAATAAATTGCTGAAAGTAGATAATAAAGGAATTTAAGGAGAAAGTAATCTCATTAAGATTGAAATTTGAAACACGGATCCGCCTCAATAAAAACCTTGCCTCCTGATTTGGGGCCCCCCTTTTGCAAGGAAAAGAGTACGGATCTCAAAAATATAAAGTGCTGAAGAAATGTAAAAAGAAAAGAGAAGAACCATAAGATAACTAAGCTCCGGCTCCGTTTATAAGTTTACGAAGCTAGAACTTTTACACTGACTTGTTCTTACAGGTAGTATTTGAGGAGGCTGTCCGCGTTCCAAGTGTGCGGCAATGCGTTGCCCAATTGGTCTGCCAAGTGAAAAGATCCTGGCCTAACACTCTTTGTTACGATGAATGGTCCTTCCCAAGGTTCTTGTAGCTTCCCTGGGTTGTCAAATTTTTTCTTTTTCTTGATGACCAAGTCCCCCACCTGTATTTCTTTCCTCACGACCTTCTTGTCCCTCCACTTCTTGGTTTCTTGTTGATATTTTTCTAAGTTGTCCGCAGCCTGGAGTATGTCTACTTTGATCAAATCTTTCTCGGCTTCTTCGAAGCCCACATCTTGTGCTTTCAATACTCGCAAGCTTTGGTTCTTTATCTCTTCTAGTGTCATGGCTTCGGAGCCGAACATCAACTTGAAAGGCGAGAAACCTGTAGTCCTTGAGACACTGGTGTTGTGAGACCAAGTAACCTTCGGCAACTCATCCACCCATTTTCCCTTTCTCTGGTTGAACAAACACTTCTTTATGCTAGAGAATATTTGGCCGTTTGCTCTCTCTACAGCTCCGTTTAATTGTGGATGGTACACAAAAGCAAATTTTAACTTGGTTCCCATGGTGAGGCAGAATTCCCTGAAGTCGTTGCAATCAAATTGCTTTCCATTGTCCATAGTTAGCTCCCTGGGAACCCCGAATCTGCAGATTATCCTTTGCCAAAAGAATTTTTGGATATTGCGAGACGTGATGCTAGCCAGCGGCTTGGCTTCGACCCATTTGGTGAAGTAATCTATGGCGACAGCTGCGAATCTACAGTTTCCTTGCGCTACTGGTAAAGGTCCCACTACATCCATCCCCCATCTTTGCAGTGGCCAAGAAGGCAGTATTAGCTGTGTAGGCATTGATGGGCTTCGCTGGTTGTTTGCATTCTTCTGGCAGGCTTCGCACGTTCTTACCAGGTGATGGGCATCGTCAATGATGGATGGCCAGTAGAAACCTTGCCTTAGTGTTTTCTGAGCCAAAGCTCTGGAACCTATGCGGGCTCCGCAAAAACCCGAATGAATTTCTTTCAATAGCTCTTTTCCTGCATCGAAGCTGATGCATCTAAGTGTTGGAGCTGATATGCCAGATTTGTACAATTCTCCGTCAATTATCTCGTGGCCTCGGGCCCTTTGTCTCATGCGGTTCAAGGAGACTTCCTCGGTAGGTTCATAGTGACCCCTTAGGAAGGCCAAGATCGGAGCTCTCCAGTCATACTTCTCTATGACATTGATTGTTTTGGCCTTGGGCTCTTTTACAGCAGGTGTGGTGAGGACCTCATAGAAAACATATGGAGGTAAAGCTTGATTTTGTGCAGCGGCTTTTGCTAATGCGTCCGCTTCATTGTTTGAGTTTCTTGGGATGTGCTCTACTGTGAATCCCTTGAAGTGCTTTTCCATAGATCTTACTACCGCGAGATATTTGACTAGCTCTGGCTCTCTGGCTTCGCTATCTTTTTCTACATGCCCCTGAATGACTTTGGAGTCTAATCTCACAATAAAACTTTGTTGGCCTAAAGCTTTCATTTTCCTTAGTGTAAGGAACAGAGCTTCGTATTCAGTTGTGTTGTTGGTTGCTCTCTCACTATCTGGGAAGTCTAATCTAACTGCAAATCGCATTTTGATCCCAGTTGGAGAGGTTATGATTGCCGAAGCCCCCGCTCCTTTGTGACAATAAGCCCCGTCGCAGTATGCAATCCATGGCTCATCGATGTCTGCGGAGCTCGAACTGACTGGAGAAGTCCAATCTACAACAAAATCTGCCAAGACTTGAGATTTGATGGCGCTTCTTCTTTCGAAGTCAACTACATGTTCTGACAATTCAAGAGCCCATTTGGATATTCTCCCCGAAGCTTCTCTGTTGTTGAATAGCTCGTGCAGAGGTTGATCTGTTACAACTATAATTCTGTGGGACTCAAAATAATGCCTGAGCTTCCGCGCTGCCATAACAACTGCATATGCGATTTTTTCAAGTTCTGAGTAGAACACCTTTGATCCCGTGAGTGTTTCGGATACAAAGTAGACTGGGACCTGAGTTGGCTTCCCTTCCATCTCCTTTTCTTGTATCAATGCTGCGCAGACAGCAGTTCGCGAAGCCGAGATGTAGAGTAGTAAGGTGGAGCCGGGCTCCGGTGGGCACAACTTGGTTAGCTTGGTGAGATAAACCTTGAGCTCCGCAAATGCTTTGCTCTGATCTGGTCCCCATTCGAACTTCTTGTTGTTTATGAGAACTTGGAAGAAATGGAGGCTTCGCTCCGCAGCCTTGGACACAAATCTGTTTAACGCTGCAATTCTCCCGGTGAGCTTCTGCACATCTTTTAGAGACCTGGGCTCCTCCATTTTTATTATTGCCTGGATTTTATCAGGATTAGCCTGTATCCCCTTGGTTTCCACTAGGCATCCTAGTACTTTTCCACGGCGAACTCCGAATACACATTTTCAGGGTTCAATCGCAGGTTTGCGGCTCTCATGTTTGCGAAGGTTTCCGCGAGGTCAAAGATGTGATCACCACGCTTGTCACTTTTGACGACAATGTCATCGACGTATGCCAGTAGATTTATGCGTAATTGGTCGGGAAACACCGAAGCTGTCATTCTTGTGAATGTTGGTCCTGCGTTCTTGAGCCCCTCGGGCATTCGCAAGAAGCAAAAGATGCCGAAGGGGGGTAATGAAGCTAGTTTTGTCCTCATCTTCTTTTCTAATTCTTACTTGATGGTAACCTGAAAACATGTCAAGTAACGACAACATCTCGCTGTTTGTCGCGTCATCCACAATTTTGTCTACCCTTTCTAGCGGGTAATCATCTTTTGGGCAAGCTTTGTTCAAGTCTGTGAAGTCGATACACATTCTCCACTTCCCGTTTTCTTCTTTACAGGGACTGTGTTTGCGAGCCATGTCGAGTATTTGGCTTCGCGGATTACGTTGGCATCTAACAGCCTTTGCACTTCGGCTTTCACGGCTTCGGCTTTTTCGTCAGACATTTTTCGGAGCTTTTGCTTTTTGGGCCTGATGTTCTTGTCCATCTCCAGCCTGTGCTCGATGATGTCCCGATCGACTCCTTTTAGGTCTTGGGCTGACCATGCGAACACATCTTGGTTTTTGGCCAGAAATGTTAGCAACTCTCGTTCTTCGTCTATGCTTAACTCGGCTCCAATTGTTACAGTTCTATCTGGGACGTGTGCGTGCAGCGGGATCCTTTTTGTTTCGCCATCGGTGCTGATGTTAACTTTCTCCTTGTCTCTCTTGGGCTCCGTGAACTTTTTGTTTCTATCTTTCTCTGCGGCCTCGTCAGCTTCAGCTTGAGTGAGATGGTGGATGCTTCTTTGACCTGGTGATATGCCTTTTTCAATGTCTCTTGCTGTCTGTTGATCCCCAAACACTGTGATAACCCCTTTGAGCGCTGGGATTTTCATGCACAAAAATAGTTGCCGAACTGCAGCATCAAACTTGTTGATGAAGCCCCTGCCTAGAATGGCCAAGTAAGGATAATGCATTTCTACTACATCGAAGGTGATCAACTCCGTTCTAGGGTTGTCAAGGTTTCCGAAGGAAACGGGCAATGTGATCTTTCCTAGTGCTGTGACGGGCTTCCCCCTGAAGCCCAGAAGCGGAACATCTGCCTCTTGAAGCAAGTGTGGGTCTATCTTCATTTCCTTGAAAGTTTTGGCGAACAGAATGTCCGCGGAGCTGCAATTGTCTATCAGAACATCCCCAATTTCCCAGCCTGCGATAATTGTCTTGATGACCATGGCGTCATTGTGTGCAGATGTTTTCAGTTTGAAATCTTCCTCTGTGAAGATAATGGGCACATGCGCCCAGGGCGGCTTTACCGGAGGTCAGTCTTGGGTTATGGTGTGTACCTCTCTGAAATAATTCCTTCTCATTCTTTTGTTTTCGAACTTGTGGGATGACCCCCCCACTATTGGGAACACGTGATGATAAGTGTTTTCCTAGTTTTGGGCTTCGGTTTGGGAGATAGCCATGATAGAGCCAAAGGTTGGTAAGGCTTTGGGATCGTTTCTTGGGTTTGGCGGCTCCGCTTTTGGAATTACGTTTGGCATGCCAGGTGGCGGAGGTGGGATTTGTTGCATTAGCTGCGTGTTTTGCTGGTTTTGCGACTGGTATTGTTGTGGTGCTGGTGCTTGCCATGTTGGTTGCGGCTGGCTATATGCGCTGGTTTGGAAGTAGTTATGGTTTGCTTGGTTATAGGAATGGAGTGGAGGTGCGGTGGGATATGTGTTTTGGTGGAAAGGTGGCTGAGGCCAAGTGTGATTGACAGGTTTAGGTGGCGGTGGTTGGTGCTGGGTTTGGGCGGCCCTTTTTTCTTCGGCCATTCTTTCCAAAGTTCTCTTGGTTTCGGGACAGTTGTCTGTGGAATGGTGAGGTTGTTTTCCGTGGAATGAGTAGTAAAATAAGCGCGGGCGAGAGTTTTGGTTTTGAGGGGACGGTCCGCTGCCCCTGCCTCTTCCTCTTTGGTTATAACCTCCACGGTTTGACGTTTGTGGAGCCTGGTGCGGAGGCTGGGTTTGTGGTGGGTTTGGGTTTTGGTTTTGGCTTTGGGTGTGAGGCGCAGCCTCGATTGGGAGTACTTGGTTTGGTGGGTAAGGAGCTCTATTGTTCTGTATACTTTGGTTGGAGGGGACCCATTCATGTTCTCTCTGCGCTTGCCTTAGACGATTTCTCTCGGCCACTCTTCTCCTGTGGTCTTCGTCCGATCTGCAATACTCTTCGAGCTCCGCCATGAGTGCTTGCATTGTTTTTGGTTTTTTCCTCGAGGGATGTGATGCTGTTTGCCCTGGGTTTAGCCCCTTGATACAGGCGGCTATGGCAACCTTCTCTGATACGTCCAGAGTTTGGGACTTCAGTTGTAGGAATCTTCTTGCATAGTTTGCTAAAGGCTCTTTTTCTTTTTGGATGCAATAGAACAGGTCCCCCTCATCGGTAGTTGCGGCTTGGAAGCCTTGAAAATTTTGGATGAGCTTTGTCTTCAGATCAACCCAGCTGTATACTGAGTGTGGTGGCAGCAGTGAATACCAATTCAACGCTGCGCCTTCGCACGCTATGATGAACGATTTGGCCAAAACAACTTCGTCACCTCCAGCCGAAGCTACGGTGGCTTCATAACTCATTATGAACTGCCTTGGGTTCGTTAACCCGTTGTATTTTGGCAGGAAGATTGTTTTGTAGGAAAAGGGCCATGGCGCTGTTTGCAAACCGATGGATAAGGGAGAGGTAGCGTCGACGGTCATGAACATTCTTGCGGTGGTGTGGGTTGGGAAGTTGAATACAATATTTTCATTTTGAGGGGTTGGGCCTTCCTCGTAGTTTCGGGTGGGACTTGGCGGTGTGTGCCGGTGGGATTGCAGCTCATCCAATTCTTGTTGCATCCGAGCCAACTGCAGCTTCGCGGCCTTAATCTTTTTGATTTTTTCTTCAGCTTGTTTCTGAGCTTCGAGCTCCATGGCTACCCTCTCTTTTTCTTTTTTCATGGATCCGATTTGTTTTAATACTGAGTCAAGCTCCCTCTCAGCTGCGCCTTCTTTATCGTTCGTGAGGCTGGTTTCTGGGTCTGAGTCTTGCGTGGCCTTTCCTGCCGCCTTTCTTTTTTCATTGCGGGTTCGGGCGAGGTCCTCGTTCTCCGGCCTGGGCTCCGGAGCGACTATGATTCTTTTTTCCTTGGCAGCCACCCTGGGCTCTTCTTGGTCAGCAATTTTCTTCTTTGGTGGTGCCATTGTGGGTTCCTTGGTGGCTAAGAACACGGTGGGCGCCTTTGTTGGGGACACAAAACCCCCAAACAGAGAAATGGAAATCCGATGAACAATTAACTATTAATATGTTCTATTCAAGAGCCTTAAATGATCAACTTTCCTCAATACATTACACGCTCAGCTTTCCAAAAAGTCGACCCCTTTACAATGAGGAGGGGGCCTCCTTTTATAGTGCCAAAAGATCAAATTTACATTCCAAGTATGCCCTCGAAACCCTAACACTTAACAAGAAACATTCGAGGGCAAACTTGGTTTTTTATACATGTTGCGGAATTGACGCTGTAGTTTGCGGAGCGCAGATCACGCCGGAGACAGCGGAGCGGGAAATACGGCGTGCAGACCGGAGGTAGTTCCGTGTTGGACTAGCTTTTGACCGAGTCTTCATCCTCAAATCTTTGAGAAGCCCCGGGCTTCGCCATCTTGCTCCTCTCGATGCCTCCTTCCTGCTGCAGCCCAGGGCTTCGAGGCATCCCAGACGGGGGACGGGGAACTGGATCGGCTTCCAAACCGGAGCTGGGACCTTCGTCATTTGTCGCCCTTGATTGGGAGCTCCGGGTTGTTTCTTGCAGCGATACATCTCAAAATAGTGTTAAGTCTCGTTATTAACTGATGGATGATAAGGGTGCCGGAGCCCGGACTCCATAGCTGTTCCTGAAAGAAACTTATCAAGATCGCATGCTTGTGGGGTAAAACAACTTGCCCGGGGCCTAATTTCCTTCTCCTGCCGAACGTGCTCTCGGTTGCGAAATGACCCTCAACTTCTTTTTTAAAGAAAATGCTAGCGAAGCCCGCGACTTTTGTTTCCCCTACATAAGATCCGAAGCCCAAAAGTTATTTTAGCTCGCGCAAACCCCCGGTGCCCATAGGTGAGGTTTTCTACAGCCCTAACAGATCCTCTAATGATAAATCAACTCAATGTCAGAAAATGGGAGCTAGCCACATTGGATTATATATATATTTGTTTCTAGAAAAACACCATGACAAGGGTATCATACTTTTGCCATACAACTTTGGGTGAGCAATGTGTATCTCATCTATTTTATCTTTTCAAATGACATTGCATATATATTTCAAAAAACTAATACTTCTACACGTATGCATAGCTTCCACTGGATTCTTTTTGCTTTCTGTACGTCTCTAAGCAAGGTATTCATCTTCGAATCTTTGAGGGCAACTTCAGATAAAAGCGCATACCAAGATGTCGTAGATATGATCAAACTTGCATGGGCTCGCCTCTGTGTAGAGCACCCGGGAAAATTCAAAGAGAACCTTTATTTCCGCTATGATTTCCCTGCATGTGTATTCTGCTTGTCCGCATATCTCATGTCTTACAATATAATTAAACATATTTCATAACTTTATTTTCGCACATGTGCAGTGCTTGACACAACCTTCAGGTACCAATCTGTGCGGATACTATGTATGCGAGTTCCTGCATATCTTTTCAAGCGTCGCAGAAGGTACCGACCTTGAAGACAGGGTGCGTCCACTAAACTAAACAACACATGCATGTAGTTCTTATTTGTTCATGCTCTTTTTTGTACTAGTTCTTATTCTTTGTTCATATTCTTTTGTAGATTGACTACATCCAGGAGGGGCTCCTCGAGTCAGAAAAAATCCGGTTAGTTCAAGAAAAACTATGCAGATTTCTTCTAGATGAGGTGATTATGCTAGCTGGAGAATTATGTGCAGGCTTATCATCTGTTATTGTAACGGGTAAGTCCACGGAATAAGCATCAGAGAAGTCGACGACAAAAGCAACTGGGAAGTCGACGGAAGAAGCAGGGTCGACTAAGCAGGGGAAGAGAGGAAAAAGCTCTGCAAAGGACCAATCGTCAGGGAGCAAAAAAAACTAATGTTAAACCCTGCTGACCTTTGATGCAATGTATTATATACACTAATATATATTTTTGGTATTTCTGTATGCACAATATTATATATGTTCTTACATTGGATCAACTACCGGATTTGAGATAATACATGCATACGAATATATGTATTAGTATAATATTAGATATTATACTAATACATATATACGTATGCATGTATAGTATTATCTCAAATATTTTATATGGCACACGAATTTATATTATAGCGTATTAGGCATTAGGATTAGTATACGTAAATCAATCATATACGATAGAATTAATAAACCAGAAAACGATAAAGAAAAAAATAGTACCGGTTGGCATTTAGAGCCGGTACTAATGTGCACCATGCCACGTCGCTGGGGACGGGGCACATTAGTACCGGCTCTCAATGCCAACCGGTACTAATGTCCCCATTAGTACGGTTTCCAAAACCGGTACTAATGTGACTTCACATTAGTACCGATTGAACAATACCGGTTTGGAAACCGGTACTAATGGGGGGTTGTGGCCTGGTACAAAAGCCCCTTTGCCTAGCAGTGTCATCATCGTCCCTGTCATGCCCACACCACCGTAATCCCACCCACCGTCTTCTGCGCCTACCAAACCTCGTCGTCGTCTGCTCGATCTCACCGTCCTTGGTTGCCTCATCATTCTCATAGTGCACGTGCCACCCTCATCTTGCCATCTATCATTTGCGCCTAATTAGTCCTGCCATCGTCCGTACCGATTGTGCCATCTTCCCCACCTCCCCGACCTCATCGTTGTGCCGCAGCTTATGCCACCCTACCCTCGCCCTGACCGTGTCGTCACCCCACCGCCCCTAACTCCCGACCCCACCATCATTCACAACCTCGTCACCTTAGTGGCCTATGACACATCAGACGTTAATGTCCAACTGATTAGGGATAGCAATTCTACCCGCGGGGCGCGGATATCCGACCTGATGGGTAAGGGTATGGGTAGCAGTTCTTGTCCGCGGGCACGCCACGAGTAGAAAACCTTGCCCGCGGGCGCTGCTTGTTACTCGCGTATCATCACAACACCTATCAACATAAGTCCAACATGAACATTTGGCCCAAACAAAAAAACAACCCTAGGGGCATCTATAGGATCGCACCGTCCTAGACTCCCAAAGTCTCAAGCCCCAGCGCACCCCGCGGTAGCCCTGCCTTATCCATCCGTCCGCGGCCGCCCAACTCTCATTTTTCTTCACTACCGGAATCAGAGCCTCTGTCGTGAGCTCCTGGCTTTGCCGAGAGCCAAGACCCAGGCTCACGGTAGAGGTCCACTTTGCCGAGAGCAGTAGGGCCCGCTCTCGGTAGAGAAAAAGCCCACGGCGTAGAGGGCCTTTGCCGAGAGCATGAGTCACTACCTCTCGGCAGAGAAAAAGCCCACGGCGCAGAAGCTCTTTGCCGAGAGCCAGAGGGCCCAGGCTCTCGGCAAAGTGTGCAGCAGACGATGCATGGGCGACGCCATCACGGCCGTGCCCCGGCCGTTAGCTTCGTCGAGAGCCGTCGCCCCTTGGCTCTCGGCAAAGACGGGACCCACGGCACCTACCATCTTTGCCTAGAGCCTCAGCTCTTTGCCGAGAGCATCATAACCACTCACGGCAAAATGTTCAAGAAAACTTCACATTTTCGGCTTCAAACTTTTTCCTTGCTCAACATACACTCATATAGAGTACATGTTCAAAATTGGCACCATTTTGACTCTGTTTGCTATATTTAACAATTTTACTTCATTCTAAGTAATTTTTTCGTATACGTCCGATATGAACTGCAAGTGCATGAAATCATAAAGAAAATTTGTTGAAAAAATGATATTCATGTTCATGAGACATCTCTAACACTATGTACATGAAATGAAGCTAAATTTCCGGCATTTGGTTCTCTAATCATGATGAAGATCGTGTGGTAGAAAGGTTTAAAAATTGTATAAATTTCAAATGAACTTTGAAAATCACGAGTTTCATTGAGTGGTCATGATATCATATGTAGAGATTGTGATAAATCATAGAGAGTTTTTTGAACAATTTGACACATACGCTCTTTAGAAACCGGAACATCTCACAAGAAGTTTTAGAGAATTTGAACTAATGTCACTAGATTTGGTCTCTTAGAGAAATTTAATTTCGAGTTTGACTACAAATACTTTTTTATAAGCAATACACAACATATCTAGTGTCATGTTAAGTTTTCAAGAATTTTCAAATTTGGTTGCTATTTTTAAATAAAATTTGGTGAAAATAATTGTTGCCGAGTGTCCGGCTCTCGGCAAAGAGCGCCTCTGTGCCGAGAGCCGCGACCCTGGGCTCTCGACAAAGACGCGTGGGGCCCGCTGCGTGTGTAACACACGTCAGGCGCGTGGGGCCCGCCTGGATTTTTTGGCGAGAGCTGGACCCTCGGCTCTCGGC
Organism: Cenchrus fungigraminus; assembly: GCA_036936925.1. NCBI lineage: Eukaryota > Viridiplantae > Streptophyta > Magnoliopsida > Poales > Poaceae > Cenchrus > Cenchrus fungigraminus. The sequence continues at coordinate 127,057,635 of CM072779.1, forward strand.
GAAGGGTGTACCGAGAGCCTCAGATCTGGCTCTCGGCAAAGAGGCCAGGCAGGGCCCACTGTCGGCCACACACACAACACACTCACGCACGTCAGGTGCGTGGGGCCCGCTGGCTTCTTTGCCGAGAGCCTTGGATCTGGCTCTCGGCAAAGAGGCCCCACTGTCGGCCACACACACAACACACTCACGCACGTTTGTGCGTGGGGTCCACCTGGCTTCTTTACCAAGAGCCTTGGATCTCTCGATAAAGTAGCCAGGCCGGGCCCACTGTCGGCCACACACACAACACACTCACACAGCCACAACACCCAAACACACAACACACACACACGCCAACACACCCACGTCGCCGCCACACACGTACCGCGCCGCCGTCGTCCTACATCGTCGCCGTCGTCCTCCGCCGCCGTCGTCGTCCTCCCCCGCCCCGGCCGCTTCATCCCGCCGGCCCGACCGCTTCCTCCCCCTGCCGCGGCCGGTGTCGTGGCCTGCCCCGGCCGGCCGCGGCCCCCCCCGCCGGCCCGGCCGCTTCCTCCCCCTGCCGCGGCCGGCGTCCTCCCCCACCCCGGCCGCTTCCTCCCCCGGCGCCGCCCTCGGCATCCCCCAGCCCCTGCCGACTGTGCCTCCCCCGCCCCGGCCAGCCACTGCCCCCACCACCAGCGGGGTTGAGGCCGGCGGCGACCGCACGCTGCCCCCACTGCCTGCGGGGGTGAGGTCCCCTCCGGCGCCAGGGGAGAGGACGCCCGGGCCGCTGCCCCCTACCGGCTGCCGGTGTACAGGTATGTCTTTTTTTAGTTAGCAATTTTAGAAAATAGATTGGATTTGAAAAAAACAGCAATTCTGTAGTAGAACTTAGCAGAAAACAATTATATATAGCACTTAGTAAAACAATGCTCTAGTAGAACAATTAGTAAATAGCAATTTGTAGAACAATGCTCTAGTAGATTGCAATTTTAGAAAGCATGCCCGTCCATTGTAGTTATGAATTTTACATATAGAAATGTATGTATAGAATTATGGATATAGAATTATAGATACATAATTTTAGATATAGAATTTTCACTTGTCATGTCTCTCAATTTGACTTGTCATACTTGTCAATTTGACCTCGTGTCGTGCGGTACCACATTTCATGTGTCCGGCCATCGAGCTGTGAGAAGAAATTTTGTGTGTGCGGCCCGACCTTCGTGTTGTGGCTTTTCTTGTAGGTTTTGAAAACCTCACCATGCAGGGGAGGTGCTGCCGAAATTTTTAATTGACACTACTATTATGTTCATTTTTCCAGGAGTTGAGCACCGACCTCCGGCATCGGGTTCCCGCTGCCTTCCTCCGCCAGGTGTCCGTAGCTGCAGCCGCCATCGTCTTCAAACCAGTAAGGTGAGGCAAATTTCATTCTCTGTCGTAGATCGCGAAACCTAGTTAGACGTCTCCCGTTTGGAAGAGATATGGTTCGAAATATGTAGAACTTTGCATATTTATGGCTGTATCTGTTTCGAATTGTCCACATTTTTTGGACAACCCGTGGATGCGTAGATTGGGTTAGTTTCTATGGTCTACTCCGATCCGAGATAGAGTTTCGGCAGCACCTCCCCGTTGTTCTCCGGATACACAATCTCCCTAACGGGACGTGTATTTGGAGAACAGCGGGGAGGTGCTGCCGAAATTCTGTCTCGGATCAGAGTAGACCATAGGAACTGACCCCATCTACGCATCCACGGGTGGGATTAGGACCTATATTTACCTATTAGAATGTGTAGACATCGTGTAGAGGATGCAATGTATTTTATATAACTCGCTGATATGATAGAGAATGGATGACCGTGAGTGGATGTACAAAGGATGGGCACCAAATGGTCATGTGACACAGGAATGGTTGACAACACTCAAGCTTTCATGGATGAAGCATTTAGAAAGGTTAAAGGGCCTAAAAATAGTAAAACCATTTGGTGTCCCTGCGCCAAGTGCGGAAACTCGCATCAAAGGAACAAGCAGGAAATGGCAGCTCATCTGCACAACAATGGTTTTATGAAAGACTATTCCAAGTGGACCTTCCATAGTGAAACCTGTCGTATGAGATCCGAGGCCGTGAGACAACGGATCGGAGAACTTGATGGTGATGCTGTAGTAGCAGACATGATAGATGACTTTCATGAAGCACATTTTCAAGGAGAACGTCCAGAGGAGGAGCCAGAGCCAAGTGCGACGGCGTATTATGACATGTTGGCTGCAGCACAAAAACCTCTTCACCAGCACACCAAAATATCTCAACTAGATGCCATCGGCTGCCTGATGGCCGTAAAGTCCCAGCATAACCTGAGTCGAGATTGCTTCGATACTTTGGTGATTGTTTTTGGTGACATGCTTCCCAAAGATCACCTTTTGCCGAAGAACTTGTACTATGCGCGAAAAGTCCTTAGTGCACTTAAGATGCCATATGAGCAGATACATGCCTGTCCGAAAGGATGTGTCTTATTCAGGAAAGAACATGAGAAAGCAACACACTGTCCAAAATGTAAAGCGTCTCGGTATGTTGAGGTAGACTCTGGTGAGGGTCGTCCAAAGATGCAGCTCACGATCCCAGTGAGTGTCCTGCGGTACCTCCCGCCCATACAGCGGATCCAACGGATTTACATGACCGAGGAATCTGCGAAGCAAATGACTTGGCACAAAACGGGCATCCGATACAATGATAACCTTACACATCCATCAGATGCTGAAGCATGGACCCATTTTGATGAGATCTATCGTGACAAAGCTGGTGAGGCTCGCAATGTATGTGTCGCGCTGGCGACAGATGGGTTCAATCCTTTTGGAATGATGGCTTCCCCGTACACTTGTTGGCCCGTGTTTGCTATCCCCCTTAATCTACGTCCCAGCAGTACATATTCGTGCTGTTGATAATTCCTGGATACCCGGGAGATAATATGATTGTGTACATGGAGCCTCTGATTGATGATTTACTCAGGGCTTGGAATGAAGGGGTGTGGACATACGACCGAGCTACGAAGACAAACTTCAGAATGCACGTGTGGTACATGTACTCCTTGCATGACATGCCGGCTTATGGGTTATTTTGCGGCTAGTGTGTCCACGGGAAGTTCCCTTGTCCAGTATGTAAGGCAGCTCTGATGTTCATTTGGTTGAAGAGGGGTGGCAAGTATTCTTTGGTTGAAGAGGAGTGGTTTGAGCCGGATTAGGAGGCAAAGCATCTCGAGCGCCGGCGGCAGCGTTTGAACATGGCAGGTCCAGCACAGCACCAAGGCCCCGTTAACCTTCGCGAGTATGGTTGTAGATGGGTACGTTAAGTTATTTCTTTATTCCAATTTTTTGTTATCTAACTCTCAATTAGTCTAACATCCACTCTGTTGTTTTCTTGCAGTCTCGGGCACATGAGAATCGGCCTTGCAGCGAGCTCCAGGCATATGGCATGCCACACAAGGGCAAGGCGACGTCCGACGTCACCTTCAACGTGGACGACCTGCCCGAGGCGTACAACAACCCGACAATCCAGCCCCGCATCACAAATTACGCCATGACGGCAAGGGAGGTTCGTGGGCCAGACTTCGATCCAGCGACAGAGCCTATTGTTGGAGAAAGCGTCGTCAGGAGTGGAGGCGGCAAGATGCATGGACGGTACTGGATTGGTGACAGTCTCCTAGTCCCGTCCTCTGTTCCGACGCTCTCGCAGGTTCGATCTCGAGATAGGGGCACGAGCTCAGCCCCGCCAATACAACGGCGGCCCACCATTACGGAGAGCTTGCACGAGCAGTTCCAGGTTATTTCTGTTCTCTGCGTCGTCCATTGACATTTTCATATGTTTGCTTTGTATTCTAATGTCTAGATCAAATATTGTAGGCCCAGCTTGCGGCAGAGAGGGCCCAGCGGGAGAGGCAGGTAGAAGAGGCGCAGAGGCGCAGAGGCGCACCGATGAGCAGATGCAAAGGATGCAAGAGGCCCACCAGAAGCAGATGGATAAGATACAAGAGGCCCACAATAAGCAGTATGCCTCCGTGCTTCAGTACATGCAGACTCTTGGTCACGCGGTGGCGCCACAGGTGCAACTCCCTCCACTACCGCAGGTGTACTTGCCTCCAGTCCCTCGACCGGCTACTATTTCTCCAGTGAGCTACTTTCGAACCCTCCTTTTTTGTTTCTCGTAGTGACCTACAATGACTTCATATAAATGCTCAAAACCTTACATTCATTTCTCATCGTGGTATACAACTTATAAATGTTAGCAAAACCTAGAATGACGTAGAATTCGAAAATGACTTGTATTATCATTTCTCACTTCAAATCCTACGCAGAATCTATCGACGGCATCAAATGATGCGCCTATGGGACACGAGTGGTCGCCGCCAGTTCAGCAGAGTCCTTGGGGCGGGATGCAGTGGGTGCCGCCTGGCCCTCAGCAGCCGTTTCACCCTCAACAGCCGCCTTACAGTTGGCCGGGGATGATGACACAGCCACAGACGTCTGGGTGGGGGTCGTGGCCACAACAGCTGCCGACGGGGGGGGGGTCAGGTTCCCAGTCGCTGCATGATGACGCGGCGAACAAGTGAGTTCGTGAACTACGCACCTTTTATTTGCATTTGGACATTTGTGAGTTGCTGGACCTTTGTGACTTCCACTTCGTGACTTGTACTTGCATTTGGACTCGTTATTTACATTTGTGGACTATGTGATGAATATTAGCTGTCTGTGATGATTATAATATGCCTGCGATGAATATTAGCTGCTTTTGATGATTATTATATATCTGTGATGATTTCTGTGATTTGTGGGTTGTTTTGAGGCTACTGCTAAATTTAAAAAAAATAGGCTTTGCCGAGAGCTAAATCCACTGCTCTCGGCAAAGGTGCATGACGTGGCTGCTACGGGCCGCGCTTTGCTGAGAGCAAATGACATGACTCTCGGCAAAGCCGCCTCCTTTGCCGAGAGCAGGAGCCACGTGGCTCTCGGCACAGCCGCCTGGCGTGGCCCCAGGCACAGCTCTCTGCCGAGAGCGGTGGGCCCCGGCTCTCGGCACAGGCGCGTGGCGTGGCCCCCATGCGCAGATCTCTGCCGAGAGCTGCGGGCCCCGGCTCTCGGCACAGGCGCGCCCTTTGCCGAGAGCCACCTGCACCGGCTCTCGGCAAAGTTCCTGGGCCCCACGCGTAACGGCGTGACCCGGGGGTTGCCTATGAGCGCCTCTGCCGAGGGCCAGGTGGGCCTCTCGGCACATATTTGCCGAGAGGGGGCCCGCTGGCTCTCGGCAAAGCCGCCTTTGCCGGCCCAGATGCGCCGTGAGGGCTTTGCCGAGAGCTTCCTCTCGGCAAAGCCTTCACCGAGAGGAAAGGGCACTTTGCCTAGAGGATTAGGGCTCTCGCCAAAGCCTCAGAATCCTGTAGTGCTTGTTGCTCGACTCGATCCCCGACGGCGCCCTCTCGATGTCCCGGCGTGTCCCGACGGCTTTCCAGCGCGCGGATCCCCGGTGACGCCGCGGCTCCTCATCGCTGTTGCTAGTCTGCTACCCGATGTCAGGGCACACAACACAGTGGCACGGGAGGAGGCGCATCTGCTCCAGCGTTGAGAGGGCCACGACCACAAGCCGACGCCGACGACGAATCTACGGCAGGCAGCAGCGGCTCGACCTCCGCCTCCGCAAGGCGCGGCGGCAGCCGACGGCTCTCCACGGTGGATTGGGAGGGCAACTCTTGCGGGTGACGGGTTGCCCGCATACCCGCGGATATTCGTCGAGGATGGGCACATGCAAAGATTTTTTTCCTGCGTGCAGGTTGGCGGGCGGGCAAAGACCGGGGGCGCGGGCACGCTGTCGGGCGGGCAAACACCATACCCGTACTTGCCCAACCCGCTCCCATCTACTGCTGATTGTGTACCACATTGTCAATACCATCTGCGTTGATTATGAAAATGGTGAAGGATTTTTTTTCAAAACAATGACGACGGTAAGAGACAATTCCACTTTATATTAGATATATAGATAGCACTTAGAAAATCAATATGTTTTTTTCCTTAACACATTTTCTTCTACTCAAATACTCATTATTATTTTTGTATTTAATCTCTAATCTAAGTCAGCAGTAACTACATTTCAACACATGGTCCTATCTACAAGCACCTGAGTATAGCGTACATGCATTAGTAGATGTGCGTCTATTTCTCGACGCAAGCAGAGCGAAGCGCGTCGTTAACCCCTACCAACTAATCAGTGTGTATTGTTTGAGTCATGTATCCCTTTTTCGTTGTACATTTTGAACTCCAACAATTATTTATTTCTTTCAAGTTGGTGAACGATGTATATCTAGCTACATTTTATATGCATACATTTTTTTTCAAACCAAGAATATGTTTATTTTAATGATGAATAGCTAGATATGGCAGGGTCCAACCAGTTAAAATAGGCATAATTTTTATTAAACACAAATTTAATATAGACTGATTATATGGATTCGAATGGAATTGAGTAGGGGTTTTGGGTCGATTCCCACCATTGCATAAATTTTTGTGGGGCTTTCTTTTTATTCTCTCACAGTTAAATCACAGAGCACTGCAAGCTAAAGTCACCAAAGAAATTGGACTAGTTTTGCTACCTTGGGGAATCGTTCTGCTTACCTACTCGCTGATAAAAAATCAAGAAATTGGTTCTTGCAGGGCAGTGAGCACGGGACTTAAATCCTCTTTTGTTCTATGGGGAAAAAAGTAGAAAAAGAAAAGCAAATTGTAATGCACCGATGATAGAAATCACACTATCCTGATGATACACAGATAAGCAACTGTCTGTTCAGATAATTAGAACGTTGTGTTCAGTATTGATTCGTCTCATTTACTGCCAAAAATCAGGACATCGTTAACAACAGAGATCAACCCAACACTCTTATAGCCAGCTAAACTGCTAAAGGGTCTAGTGTTTAGAGCACCTGAGTAGCACACTTAGGAGACACTGATTCGACTTCCTTTGTGAGTGAATTAAAAGATTTGGAACAATTATAAAAAATGTCTAGATAGGAGCTTCCCTGTTGACTTTGGTAAAAGGAAAACAGCCTTCTATAGTTATGAAAATAACTAAAACTAGTTAGGAAACTTCAAGCTCTGCGCTCATTGACAGCTTGCAACAAAAGTAAAGGATATGCAACTGAATATATGACTAATTTTTCTACTTAGAACTTTGATCTACCAGAACAAATATGCAAGTGTTGTGGTTGATCGAAGTCCCCTATCACAAGACATAAGTAGAAATACTTCATAACTGATTCCATAAAATGTCAAGTTTACGCATGAATTTTCGACGGAATAACTTAGTTAAACACTTGTGATGAGCAGAAAAAGTGCATAATCAAAATTTGAAGTTACCAAAAAAAAACAATGCTTAATATCAGGATATGCACATGACATAAAGCAGAAGAGAGGAGACAACAATACCTTTTGAGTACTATATATTTCTTCCTTTTCCCTTCTTATTTGGATAGAATGACTTGTACTCGTAATACGATGAAGTAGAAGATAATATTTGCTACTAGATTACTGTAGTAGTAACTTATACAGGAGGAAAATGAAAAGGCAATCAATATAATGCAATTTGGATATCTCATGGTTTTATGCAAGATTGCAATAGTCATATATGCTTTAGAAAAGCTTCAAACAAAATGTTAAACTTCTCATCCTTCATTGACGGCCAGAAATTATCAATTCTCACTTTTGATGTTTCCTAGAGTAGGAATCTCTAAAGGCTGTTGCACTTGGCGAGTTCTTCCTTTTGCATGAACTACGGATCCACCCTCTAATCATGTGGTTCATGTGCTCGCGCATCTTATGGTTCCCATCGTCGATAGAAATTTCCTCAAGGACGACCCCATTCTCCGCAAAGAACTTGGCAACCTGGACTCCAAAGCAGTTTGGCTCTCCCATCCAAAATTGCAAGCTCACTGTTCTCAAGGAACTCCGCAAGCATTCAAATGAATGATCGCTCAAGCCCGGGATATCCGAAACCTCATGATTCCCATCATCACCGGTCGATACAACCGTCTCTGGTCTTTTATGGTTCCTAAAGTGATCGATGGACTTGTTGAAATCTGATAGAGAATCTATCCTTGTTGGGTCGTTTATTCTCAATGCCTTGGTGTTCAACTTGAGACGGAGATCACGAAGCACCGGGCAGAGACGGAGCAAGTTTGCTATAAACATCGCCGATGACGTCTTAGTGGTAGGCTCACATTGTACTTCTATCTCAAGGCGCTCCAGATTATTGAGGAGCAATCCGTTGCTGAGGAGCTTGTCGTCGTCCTTGTCGAACACAGCGACATGACCGAGCTCGATGTCCAGCTTCAGCTTCAAGACCTTTGCGACATTGAAACTCTGAACGAACTCCCAGAAAGATTGCCGGACTTGCCAATCTGCGTAATCGGGCCGAACGAAGTGCAAATCTGCTCGAACGAGGTTGGTCGATTCCAATAGTTTTAGTGGGAGCTGTTTGTCAAGGTGGGCACGCCCCCTGGATCTCAAGTATTGCAGCCTTGGCACATCCAGCTCCAACCCTCCTTCCCTCCATGGACACGACATGCAAGCTTCGAACACGAGGTAGGTGACCGCAGGGCAATGTACGGCTCCAATGTCTTCGGTTACAGACTGGGAACGTCCAGGCGTCCTTGGGATGCAGTAGCGGCAATCGAGGAGGTGCAAGGTGGCGAGCTGCGGAGCAGCGCCGACGATCCGCCGCAGATCGGCGCGGGACGACACGCCGCACCGCCGCAGCTGCAGCTCGGCCAGCCGCGGGAACACGGCGCCAGGCAGCGGCGGCGTCAGGGTGGCGACGTTGGCGACGTGCAGCGTCCTGAGGTACCCGGATGGCAGGTCGCCGAAGCGGAGCTCGATCCGATTCGGATTGCCATAGGCGTCGTCGCGGCGGTAGCTGCGGAATTCGTCGTCGGCGATCTCGAAGCGGATCTCCTCCACGGCACCACTCGCGGCCGCCGGGCTGGAGAGCAACACGGCGGCCATGTCCTTGTGCCTCGGTTCGTCGCCGCCCTTGTAGGAATTGATGCGGCCATGGCACACGTCGTTCTCGTAGATGCGTTGGTCCACGTGCAAGGTGAGCCTCCTGACGGGGATCTCGGCGCCGGCAAGCACCGCCTCCGTGTGGTGGCGGGCGAATTTGGAGTAGGAGCGCGAGTTGAGGTTGACGGCGCCGGAGGTGCGCCACAGCGAGCGCCACCGCCGTGAGAGCACGGCCGTGGACGCGCCCTCCTCGGCCGGCGCGAAGTAGAGGATGTGCCGGAGCAGCTTGTCGGTGAGGCCGGACTGTCCGCCGCCGTCGGCCATTGATGTCGATGTTTCTGGCGCGCGTGATGATGAACGATGGCAGATCCGCAGATGGCAGTAGATGGAGGCGAGGCGCGATGTTGGCGGCGTCCGTCGCCTCTTCTAGGGCTCCGACGGGAAACACACGGAGGTGATTATATTGCACGCGAGATATAAGAGGACTTCTATATAGCTACCGTAACGTGGATAAGCATTGTAACTTCCAGCCCACCAAAAACCCACCTAAGATTTGCTAACTAATAGGTTTCAGCCAACCCACCTCATAACTATTTTAAAAAATGTTGAAACATTTTTCAAAAATGTTGAAACATTTTCAAAAATATTACAACATTTTTTCAACATTTTACGTTATTTTTTCATCAATATTTTTAGAATCAACATTTGTTGGACCAACATTTTCTTTTCTCTTTCTTCTCCGGTGGCTTCACCGGCGGCGGCGCGGTGCTCGTGCAGTGGGACGCAGGGGGCGGGCGGCGCCGCGGCGGTGTGCCCGGAGGCCACGCGCGGGCCGCGTCGGGAGCTTGCCGCGGCCATGGCGGGCCACGGCAGCTCGCCGGTGTCGCGGGCGAAGGTGGTCCGACGGCCGGCCGGCGAGAGGAGCTCGCCTCGGGTGGCGGTGGGCGCACAGGGTGGGCGCGCGGCTGCAGGGAGTGAGGAGCTAAGGTTTGATGATCCAATGGCTAGAAATGTTTGCACGAATTTCAGAAAAATGGAAGTTTAAAAGCATACTCCCTTCCGGAAGATATATAGGATTCCTCGAGATATAACGTGTTACGTGTGAGCTGTGGGCCGGTGGTCCTGCGGCTTGCAAATTGGTTGAGCAAGACCCAATATTAAATCTCCTCACACTCACCAAACAAACTTTTTGCCGAGTGTTTTTTCTAGCACTCGGCAAATAAATAATTTTTCTCTTTTCTATCTCTCAATTTTTTTCTACTCTTCACGTATAACAAATGGTACTCCATGTTAAAGTTTGGTAATTTTTTATCCTTTTGCTATACTTAAATATTTAATTGTATTTCAAGTAATTTTTTAAATTAAGTCAAATTTGAACTGCAAATTATTTAAATAATAAAAAAGGAGTAGAAACTGATATTCATACTATCCATCCTTGTTTGAGGCTTAACCTTTGAAATGAAAACGAATTTCGAACATCTTGTTAAGGAAACACGATCATGAACGTGTGACCGTATGTTGTTAAATTGTTTTAAAAACAAACAAAGTCTGAATATCATGAAATTTGTCATGATATGATGATATCATACGAGAAGGCTATGGTAAAAATTTGAGAAGATTTTGAACATTTTGTAACATACGATGTTCAAAAACTGAAGCATCTGAGAGAAAGAATCGTAACATTGAGAAGGATTTAATAAAATTTAAGTCAAAGTGATGATTGAATTGTGATTTGACTATAAAACTTTTTTATAAGCAACACAAAACTTAGATTGTTTCATGTGAAAATTTGGTATTTTTTTAAATCATTTGATAATTTTGCAATATTAAAAAGAAAAAAGAAAATTTTTGTAGAGTGTTTAACGTGACACTCGGCAAAGAAGCTCTTTGCCGAGTGTTTTTCTGGACACTCGGCAAATAGTGCATGTCATAAATCCTATGCCATCAAATAAAGCTCTCCCATTGGCCCCTTTCCTCCCCATGGATCAGATAAGACCCCCCCTTCTTCTTTTCCCCTCCACCCATCTCCCACTGTCTTTCCCCAATGACGGCCTCCAGCGACGGCGCGTGGCTCCAGCGATGGCGGAGGTGTGCCTTGAGCGCCGGCTGACAGAGGGTACCTGGAACGGCGGTGACCTATCCCCTCCCTCCCGCGGGTGGGTCCAGCAGCGGCGGCGGCAGCTCCCCTCCCTCCGGCGTTACGCGGCCTCGAGCTCCTCCCCTCCCTCCTCCGGCAGCGCATCTGTGCCCCTCCTCCTCTACGTTGCGTGGTGCTGTCACCGGTTTCTCTCTCTCTCCCTCCCTCTCTCTCGTGGTGGCAGCGAAGTGGTGACTGAAGAGCTGCATGGTGATGGTGTGGTGGGGAGCTCCGGGGGAGATGGCCTGGAGGCGGTCAACATGGCAGCCAGGCCTGGAGCTCCGACGGTTTTTGTTCTTTTATTTTTTCCCAAAACCATTTGCCAAGTGTCTAACTTCACACACGATGAACCTTTTTGCTGAGTGCACGACAAACAACACTCGACAAAGGGCTCTTGCTGAGTATCTCTATGCCGAGTGTGTTTTGATGAGTGTTTTCTTGCCTTCGCCGAGTGTTTTCGGCACTCAGCAACTTTGGGCTTTCCCGTAGTGTAGAGGCTAAAAAGGATGAAAATTGTGAACTGAGTGCTCAGCTAGTAAGGTTCTTTGTGGTGAAACCTATCCATCAATGTTCGAGTTCTCGGTTCAGTACTGATGCTCATATTTTCCTAGATTTATTCTAGGATTTTATCAGTGCTATTCTTTCAGTGGTAGGCGACGTGCCCATCGATAGTGAGGCGTCGGTGGTGGCTTCGTCAATCTCGAGGATTTACCAGCTCAGTCTTTCGAAGGTGCTCATAGAAATAGGGTTGTGTGCATATATGTGAGCATTTGCGTTTGTACTATGTGATTAAAAAATCATTTTTCAAAGAAATTGAAAAGAAATTATATCCATCTTTCCAGGTTGAACATTCAAATGTTTGAGATTAATGCAAGGGAAAAGCTAAGCAACACTCGAGTGTTTTGGAGCTCACCAGCACTCAAATTTTTCCTCCTCCTCATGAGCACATTCTTCTCCATCTCCGGCTAGCCGCCGGTGAGGTTAGGGCCGCCGGGTTAGGGTTTCGGGGTTAGGACCGCCGAGTTAGGGTTTCGGGGTTAGGTTCGGGGTTTCCGGGGGTGAGGGCTGCTGTCACTGCCGGCCATGGAGGGAGGTGGGTTGAGGGCGCCGAGGTGCGGTGGCGAAGGCGCCGCCGGCCGGGAGACGGAGGTCGGTGGTTGGGGCCAGGGTCGGGCGGGGGAACTCAACGACGATGGAGAAGATGACGACATCTCCGGCGGTGGCAGACCTCCATGGAAGGGTGGCGGTGCGAGGGGACGGCAGTAGGGGCTGCGGGAGGAGTGTCAGAGTTTGAGATCTGAGCAGTCCACATTTTAATCTTTTAGCCAATGCCGTAGCTAGTTTTGAAAAATAGGTCTACACCAATGTCACGACAGCAAGTATACCATTGACGAATCAAACCAGGTCAAATTGTGTGTGTGAGTGAGTGAGTGAGTGTGTGTGTGGAATACCACACACATCGACATAACATCAAATAGGTACACATTATGTTGTATGGAGGTAAAGTTTGGACCAAGTTAAGCACTACATCCAATTTCTCCTTAATTAGTAGAGTTAGACACGATATATAGCTTGTTGACATGAATGCATTATAGCTATGCTCAAGGATGAAGAGTCGATAGCAAGTATCCAAAAGTGTGTCTATACTGCAGATACACCACCGACATATTATCGTTTTAAACAATGCCACTGAGTAATAGTTGTTGTGTCTTAATATTCTAATATCTACCTCCATGCCAACGAAACATCCATCTATTCTCACTTCCATTCTAGTTCACCTTAATCATTTTGAGCTAATGCCCAAGTTTCGATAAGTAGGCCTACACCAATGTCACGACAACAAGTATATCATTGGAGAGTCAAACCAGGTCAAAGTGTGTGGGTATGTGTGGGGGACATATATACAAATAGACATAAAATCAAATACTCCCACCATCCCAAAAATATAAGGGCCTGGAAGTTCAAACTCAAGAAACAACAGTGGGAGGAAATGACCTCTATACCCCTCATTTTACACTATCTATCAACTCTCCATCTACTCACCAACCTCATTTAATTTTGTCCTATCCCTCCAGAATCTTATATTTTGGTACAAAATTTGAACCCTTCGAGACCTTATATTTTGGGATGGAGGGAGTAAGTACACTATTGTACAAAGGTCAAATCTCTACCAAGTTAAACACAAATTCCCATTTCTCCCAAATAGATTTTACACACGATATAGCTTGTTGGCATGTCTGACTTGTAGCTATGCTGAAGGATTAGGAGCAGATGACAAGTATCCAAGAGTGGGTCTACAATTCAGACACACACTGAGATATATCATGTGAACCTATTCCACCGAGTAATGGTGGTTGTGTCTTAATAATTTGATCTCTAGCTTCGTGGCAACGAAACATCCATTTGTTTTCACTTCCATTCTAGTTCACCTTAATCATTTTGAGCTAATTCCCTAGTTATTAGGACCAGACTGGACCAGCGGTTGGACCGGCAAAAGACTGAACTAGAGCCTCCGCCGATCCGGTTCGCTTAAAAGATCATCCATCCATACAATCGAACCGGAATAAACCAGCTGGACCGGGCGGTTTTTTCAGGAACCGGCGAATCGGGTTGTTCTGTGCGGACTGACCGGCTTTTGTTTGCTCGAGGTTCTGGAATTAGCTAACTCTTTCCCACATTAGCCCAACCAAAGGCCTAGCTCTCTCTGCTCCACTCATTTACTTGCAGAAGAATGCACGCATTCACTTGGCGGCGGCCGGTGGCGCATCCCGATTTCCAAGCAGGGCGGCGGGCTGCTGGCCTGCTGCTTGTGCCAGCGGGGAGCGGTGCGTGGTGGTGTAGGGCTGACTTTTGCTACTGGGAGGTAGCTCGTGTTTCCTCGATACCTAGTGCTAGCAGGCTGTCATTGGGAGTTCTATCAGATGCAACGAATGGCGCGACAGGCGGAGCATGCCCTGTGAGCTTCAGTGCCTTGGTTTCTTTCTTTTCTGGTAGCTATCTCGTGCTTGCTTAGCTCCCAGTCTCCTTTGAAAGACCGGATTGGGTGACCAGAGGGGGGGGGAGTGAATAAGAGCCAATAAAAATTCTTCTCGAAAGAGATAGCTCCTCTAGCGAGATGAACACAGCCGAAATCCCAAAGTCACTATTGGGTACCAAAAACCCCAAACAGAGATGGGATCGCACAATGGATGACTCGCAATTAACTCGTTCAAAACTAGTTGCGTTAAATAGTTAGCTTTCCTCAACACGTTACACACTCAACTTTCCAAAATGGCTGTCCCTTTACAGTGAGGAGAGGGCCTCCTTTTGTAGTGCCTAAAGACTAAATTTACATTCCAAGTATACCCCGAAACCCTAACATCTAACAAGAATATTCGGGGGCAAACTTGGTTTTTTACACTTGTTGCGGATTTGACGCCATGTTTTGCGGAGCGCAGATCTTGCCGGAGATCGCGGAGCGGAAGATGCGCCGCAAAGACCGGAGGGGGTTCCGTGCTGGAACAGCTTTTGACCGAGTCTTCAAGGTTGGATCCTGGCGGAGCCCCGATCTTCGCCAACTTGTTCTTCCCGATGCTTTATCCGCCGTGTAGTTTTGAGCTTCGGAGCTTGAAGGCGGAGAATGACGGGCCGGCCCGGGGCTTTGGCGGAGCCGCGACCCTCGCCTTCTTGATTCACTGTCAGGAGCTTCGGACCTATTCCTGCAACAACAAGCCTGGCGATGGTGTTAATCTTGTTACCTCCTGACACAAGATGGAGTTCCCGAAGCCCAAATTTCTTAGTTCTTCCTGAAAAAGAAATCATTGAGACTAGATGTTCTTTGAACAAATAATCACCTCGGTATCCTTGGCGGCGAGAGAAACATTCGGAGCACGGCTTCCTTTTCCCGCTAACTCCTGTGCTCCTAGGCGCGAGTTAGCCTTTGTTCTCAGAGAAAGGTCACGAAGCCTAGAGTTTTATGTTTAACTTGTCCAAAAAAGAAACCGAATCCCAACGATCAAGTTTACTTTGCCAAATCCCCGGTGCCCAGAGGTGAGGTTTTCTACTGCCCCAACAATAGCCCCTCGAGGAGGAGTGTTTGAACAACAAGATTAACCTTCTCCTCGACTTCGATCCGTGATTTGACGATGAAGAAAACGTCACCTTCGGCTCCAGAGAGTTGGCGGGCTTCATACCCCTGCGGCTTCGCGTGATTTCCTCCTAAAAACGACATAAAACCGCTCCTCCCGAGGTGTCCGTTCGTATTTCGAGACCGTTGCTCTTCTTCTCTCTCCTCAAGCTATATAAGGGGGGGTCGGGGTCCCCTGCTTTCTTACTTGCGCCGAAGCTAAGCCTCCGCTTTTGCTTACTTCTGCTGCTTTAGGATTCGCGCGATCTACGTGATCGCGTCTATGTTTTGGCATTTGTTTCTTTTGCGGAGCCCGACCCTTTTTCACTAGTCCTGGCCCGTACGAAACAAACCACACGGCCAATGACTGGTGAAGAAATTGCTGCTTCCGTCGCACCGGTCGAATCCCCAGAGGAGCCGGCGGGTGACATTGTTGATTACGAGCCGTCGCCATCGGCCAAGGATAAGGAAATCGCTCTTGGTGAAGATATTTCTGCAGTTGAGGCTTCACCATCGGACCTAATGACTGGGAGGGAATCTAAAACTCTGTCCTTTGTTATCGGGGCTTCGCTAGTTTCCGAAAATTTGATCAAATTTTATGAGGAAAAGGGATTTTTCCCTGAAGGTGTCACACGCCATCCAGAGTGTGAAACAACTCCGGAGCCCAAAGCTGGCGAAGCTGTGGTTTTTCGTGATTTCTTCAACACCGGCTTAAGGTTTCCTTGTTCTCGGCGCCTTCCTGAGATTCTTGATCGCTATAGCGTCAAATTGCACCAATTGACGCCAAATGCGTTCGTGCAATTGTCTAAGTTCTTTTTTGCCGTGCGTTCTTGCGACGGACGGGTGGACACCGAGGCTTTTGTTCGGTTCTACGAGCTCCACGTTCAAAAGCAAAACTTTCGGGTAGATGGTGATCCTGCTATTTACGAGAATCATTTTGGGTGTATCACTTTCACAACCTGGAGGAGGAATACAAAGAAGGATATAGAAAGAGTGGAGCTCAGCCCTGCTCACAAGAACAAATGGGATGATGACTGGTTGAATTACTGGTTCTATGTGAAAGTCAATATACCTCGCGGCTCCGATGGTGTTGCTTATTATCCTTTCAGCATTACAACAATGACTCCTTTGAGTTATATAACAGGCCCTGACTTTGCAAAGACGAGAGGTTTCAAGGACTGCGAGAAAGCCTTTCTTTTGGCTTCGCAATTTCTTCCTGGTTGCGATGTCGCTGAGGAGTTCGTTGCTACCAACATTTGGCCCCTCTCCGCTGGCTGGAACCCTAAGGAGGTTAAATGGCTTTCGGTTGATGGGTTTTCGAAGGCCATTCCTTTCCCTCGCTTCGGGTTGAAAATGCCTGAAGGAAAGAATGCTCATGAGTTTGTTGGCGAAGTGGAGCGTCGAGTGGTGGACTTGCTTGGTCCTTATACGGAGGCAGAGTATCAAGCTTCACGAAAGTTACCTACTGGGGGTCGTCGCGTCAACCGTATCTTCTCTGAGCTTGGTGTCGAAGTAGAAGATCGAACGAAGCCCAAGGCCTCTTCTAAGCGTGGCCGCGATTCATCTCAGGTTGCGTCTGACCATGCTGATGCACTGAAGAAGAAAAAGAAATCTGTTGCTTCTCCGGAGCCGTCTAGCGAAGCTGCCGCTGCTGACTCGCGGAAATTTGTGGCTCTGGCATCTTCTTCGAAGACGAGCCAACTTGAGCGTGCCAAGAAAAAACAGGTCGCGATACAAGAGGCCGACCCTTCTGCTGAGAAGGTGGCGAAGCCTGGTCTTCGTCGTAAAAAAGCTGGCACAAAACCGAGGCAGCCATGCCGCATAGTGGATATCCTTGGTTCTTCTGATACCTTGGAGTTCCTCGACTCGGGGACTGGGATGATGGAAAGAATGAACGCACAGCCGAGCCTGAAGTGGAAAAAACTGTCGTGCCTAGCCCCAAGGAAGTCGCTGCAGATCCTCCAGTCTCTGGGAATGTTGGTGGTTCGGACCCAGCTGGTGAGGGTGCCAAACTTCCCGGAGCCGAGAAAGTTCAAGATAAGGGGGAGAGCTCTTCACGCTTAGGCGACCATCCCGAGGCTTCGGATGATACCAAAGCGTCGCCTGATTTCATGCGGTCCTTGGCCGAGACCGTGAGCTCATCTGGTGCTGTGGAGGGGCACACTCTGGAGATGGTGCTTGCGGAGAAAAAGTCCTTCGGCCCCTCGACTTATTCTTACAACAAGGCTGTTGGTATGAGGGACTTACAAACTTTATTATCTACTCGTTTGCCGTTTTATAGAGAGAGTGGGGTAATTGAATCTCATGTGCTCTGGGAGCTAAGGGATTCTGCTCGACTTGCAGGCGCAACCGCTAAAGACGTTCCGCAGGTGGAAGGTGGTGCCCCTGATGGCCAGGTTCTGGAAGATGGGGAAATTCCCGGAGCTCCGGCTTCTTCTTTGATTGTGAGACAGCCAGGTACTAGTACCAGCGCCGGGCCTTCGGTGCCTTTTGATCCTCGAGGTTGGTTCTTAGCCTTTTGTTTTTTGTTCTAATTTTGTTGGTTATGTGTTGAAAATTGAAAACAGGCTGAAAGTGTTATAAATTTTTTGCAGTTTATGAGAAATCTATAGAGGACATGGAGGCTGGTAACTTGGCTGGTTTATCGGCGGAACTCTGTTATAAATCGATGATCTCCAGCCAAAGGTTGCTTGAAAAATATCGCGCTCAACAGAAAAAATTCTTGGCGTCCGAAGCCGCGAACGTTGATCTGAGCCGTGAGATCATCAGGCTGAAAGAAGAAAACGCGGCTCTGGCTAAGATTTGCAAGTTGCAAGAGGAGAATATTGAAATCTTGAAAGATAGCGTCAAGACCTATCAAGCTGCGACGGAAAAACTGAATGAAGATGCTGAGAAGCGTGACAGCCTGCTTGAGGAGTTCAAACAGATAGTCGAAGATGATGGTCATACTATTGATTCTTTAAAAAAGGAGAAGGAAGCACAAAAAATCGAAATTGAAGAACTTAAAAAATAAGTTCAAGGGCGTGACAACTTTATTAAAGCGGCTGAAGAAGTTTTGAAGAAGAATTTCAAAGTTTTGTATGAAAAGTACTCTCGTGCTCTGGGGGAGTTCGGTGCGGAGCCCCTACCCTTCCCTGGTGACAAAGATGCAAAGGCTATCTTTGAGTGGATGGAACAAGAGTTTGATCACCTTCCTGGCTTGATGATTGGTGCTAGTGATTAAGCAGCCTCAATGTGCATAGAAACCTTGCTTGGACTGCTCGAAAGAACTGGATGCTCGGATTTTTTGGCTCTGGGTGCCAGGAACTATAAATTCCCGACGGCAGAAGAACTCGAGTGCGAGGTCGCTTCGAAGAATGTTCAAGTGATCAAGAAACTTTTCTTGACTCTGTTCTGGGAGGCATCTGGGCAGGAACATGCCAAGGCCGTGGCGCGCTGGCTTTTGGCATAGGTAACAGATCATGTCGATAATTTTGTGGCTTATGTTCTTTTGCTCTTTCTTGGATTACTCATTTTTGTGTTTTGCAGGCTAAGGAAAAGGAGGCGTTGGGATCGGAGTCGAGCGAGGATGAAAGCGAAGGTGGCGGATCCCCAGCAAGCGCAGCCCTTGGAGGTTTGGGTTCTAGCGTCCAGAAAAGTGCGGAAGAGGAGGATGCTGACAACAAAGATGCCGAAGCCTGAAAATTTTTTGAACTGTTGCTTTTGTAACACCCTGCATGGCGAGTAAACTTGAGGGTGAATATACTTATGGTTGTTCATGAAAATTGTAATATGTCGTTGGCTTCGTAGCTTTTCTCCTTTGCTTGCTCGTTCTAATTTTTTGTTGGCTCTGTTTGAAGAGGACGTGACCTCCTTTCTGAGAATGGTTTCCTTTGTAGCCAACTCTTTGTGAGAAGGTTGGCTTTAACGTTTTTTAGCTTCGGGAAAAGAGCGAAAAACTAACTTTGTTTTTGAAGAAAATGTCACCCCCCTTTTTTGCTCTTTTTTACGAAGCTTACGACTTTTTGTAAAGATTGTCACATTTTTGTAGGGTGGGTATGCTTTCTGAAAACCTTGAAGTCTAGCGAAGCTTGCTCCGAGCTTCGTAGACTTTCTTTCTGATGGTCGAATATCAGCAATCTTGTTGCTTTTGACTGAAGGATTGCTTTTCGAATTTGCAACAAACTTAGAAATAAAACAATTGACCCCGCAACTTTTTGTGTTGCTGTATGGGATTCTGTTGGTACTTAGGCATGATGCTAAGATTTTTTGTGAGACAACGTTCATAAGCTTGTTGCTTTTCGTTGCTCTTTGGGCAGAAACCCCCTTTGCGGTAATTTAAATAACTGGAAATGAATTGCAGAAAAGTAAATAGTAGTAGACGAAGACATTTACGGGGGAAGTAACTTCATTAAAACTGAAATTGAGTACATGGATCCGCCTCGTTAAAAACCTTGCCTCCTGATTTGGAGCCCCCTTTAGCAAGGAAAAGAGTACGGACCTTAAAAACTGTAAAGTGCTAAAAAATGTAAATAAACATAAGATAACTGGGCTCCGGCCTCGTTTATAAGTTTACGAAGCTGGAGCTTTTACACTGTTTGTTTTCTAAGGGTAGTACTTGAGCAGACTGTCTGCGTTCCAGGTGTGTGGTAACGCGTTGCCCAACTGATCTGCTAAATAGAAGGATCCTGGTCTTAGAGTTTTTGTTACTATAAATAGGCCTTCCCATGGTTCCTGTAACTTTCTCGGATTATCGAAGTTCTTTTTCTTCTTGATGACCAAGTCCCCCACCTGTATTTCTTTTTTCACGACTTTCTTGTCTCTCCATTTCTTGGTTTCCTGCTAATATTTTTCTAAGTTTTCTGTTGCTTGGAGCACATCCACTTCGATCAAATCTTTTTCTGCTTCCTCAAAACCCGCTTCTTGTGTTTTTAGGACTCACAGGCTTTGGTTCTTGATTTCTTCTGGTGTCATGGCCTCGGAGCCAAATAGCAATTTGAAAGGTGAAAAGCATGAAACCTACTTCTATTTTCATAGCTTCGACCTTTTCGTCGGACATTTTGCGAAGCTTTTGCTTTTTGGGCCTGATGTTCTTATCCATCTCCAGCCTATGCTCGATGATGTCTCGGTCAACTCCTTTTAAGTCATGGGCTGACCATGTGAACACATCTTGATTTTTGGCTAGGAATGTTAACAATTTTCGTTCTTCTTCTAGCTTAGCTCAGCTCCGATTGTTACTACCCTGTCTGGGATGTGCGGGTCCAACTGAACTCTTTTGGTTTCTCCGTCAGCGCTGATGTTTACTTTCTCTTTGTCCCTCTTGGGCTCAACGAACTTTTTCTTCTTCTCTTTTTCCTTGGCTTCATCAGCCTCAGCTTGGGTGAGATGGTGGATGCTTCTTTGGCCTGGTGATATGCCTTTTTCAATGTCCCTTGCTGTCTGTTGGTCACCAAACACGGTGATGACCCCTTTAAGCGCTGGTATTTTCATGCACAAAAACAACTACCGGACCGCTGTATCGAACTTGTTGATGAAGCCCCTGCCTAGGATAGCCAAGTATGGATAATGCATTTCCACTACATCGAATGTGATCAATTGCGTTCTTGGGTTGTCAAGATTCCCAAAGGAGACAAGCAATGTGATCTTTCCTAGTGCTCTGACGGGCTTCCCCCCGAAGCCCAGGAGTGGAACATCTGCTTCTTGTAGCAAGTGCGGGTCTATCTTCATTTCTCTGAAGGTTTTCGCGAAAAGTATGTCCGCGGAGCTGCCGTTGTCTATCAGGACCTCCCCAATTTCCCAGCCTGCGATAATTGTCTTGATGACCATGGCATCGTTGTGTGCGACTGTTTTCAGTTTGAAATCTTCTTCTGTGAAGGTGATGGGTACATGTGCCCAGGGTGGCTTGACTGGGGGTCCATCTTGGACTATAGTATGTACTTCTCTGAAGTAGTTCCTTCTCATCCTCTTATTTTCGAATTCGAGGGATGACCCCTCCCCACAATTGGGAACATTTGGCGATAGAAGTTTTCCTTGTTTTGAGCTTCGGTTTGGGAGATGGCCATGATAGAGCCGAAGGTTGGTAGGGCTTTGGGATCATTTCTTGGGTTTGGCGGCTCCGCCTTTGGAATTACATTTGGCATACCGGGTGGTGGAGGTGGGATCTGTCGTATAGACATCCCTGGGCCCACTACTCCGGTGGGTACCAGGACCGACTACTCGGTGGGCCCCTGGGACTACTCAACTTGGGCAACACGGCACCTGCTGGCGTGGGGCGCAAGGGTTACAGAGGGATAGTACTCGGATAGGAAGCTACACATGTCCGGATCCATGTAAAGAACTCCTAGCCGTACCCGACTAGTACTCTCCCCTCAAACCGACTTGTAACCCTGCCTCCCGGACTATATAAGGCGAGGCAGGGACCCCTATCTCTTCATCCGCATCATCTTGTAAACACACCCAATCAATCCAGAGCTACACAGCATACAGGACGTAGGGTATTACGCACCTCGCGGCTCGAACCTGTCTAAATGGTGTGCCACGTGTCTCTCCTTCGAGTTACCGATCTCGGCGAGGCCACATTCATCTACCTCGGGTACTCCCCTTGGTAGGTTGCCAGTCTAAAACACCAACAGCTGGTGCGCCAGGTAGGGGATCTTGCCGAAGATCACTTGGCGAACTCGACGGCTTCAATCGTCATCAAGCCAACCGTCGCCTTCAACCGCGGTGACACCTTCGTCTTCGGCTCCTGAGTCTGCACCGCTGACAGCGCTGGATCGTTCCAGCGCTACCTCACCATGACCCCGGACCCAGAGACCAGGCTCGTGACGATTCTCGAAGTCGCCACGGGCCCACTCATCGAAAAATTCGACGAAATTTCGCTCTACAACCAAGTCGCCAATTTCGAGCTCGGATCCGCCTCCAACTCGAACTCGACGTCGCCCTGGATCGCCTCATGCGAGCCGGCTCCTGAGCCATCGTGTGAAGCGACCCCTCTCCACGAGCACTTCCCATACGGTCTCTGCAATGCTAGCAGGGCCCATGCGGAAGCTCTCGCTGCACGCCGGGCCGGCAAGGAGATCGCCTCGAGTACTCCTCGGACTCCAACACCGGAGCCGGCTACTACTCGGACTCTTACTACGAGTTCGACTTCGGATCGGACCCAATCGAGTCCGAGTCTGAACTCAACATGACTGAGGAACCGCTGTCAGGTCCTGCCTCTGGCCTGGTCATTACATCCACTCCCACCGACAGATTCGTCTACTGGCCCGACCGCAAGCCTGCAGACCTGACGGACGACAACTCACGCTGCGTCGCCTACCTCGATTCACTCCCCTTCCAGGAGGGGACCCCGCTGGCTCTAAACGACGAGCACACCCCCACCGAGGTGGCGACTACTGACTCAAGTCTCTGCACTCCCGACCGTGAAGTCTTCATGACGGCCATAGATGTCGGGACTTCTGAGAATCGACCCAACCGGTACCTTGACGACATCTCAGAAGATGAGTTGTCTGCCAACGCACCTCCAAACGAGACCACCGAAGACAAGAACGCTCGGCGTGACTGCAACAGGAAGCAAAACGATCGACGCAGACGTCTCTGGGAAATTCTCCCTATCCGGAACCTCAATGAGGCCCTGGAGCAAGTTGCCAACCAGGTACACTCTACTCCTGAGCAGTGCATCATGTCTATCACCACGATAGCACGGCAGGCCCAGGGGATCCGCGCGGGTGAAGTCATCGCCAAACTCGCTGAAGATGCCTACTTCATGCGGGTCGACAACAGGGTTACTCAAGTACCCCCCGTCAGAACTCACGACGCCAGAAACAACGAAGCCACTAGCCGCAGCCCGGCAGACGGCGGACGCAACCGTGTCCGTGGTGAACACCAGCCAAATCCCAACCACTCTAGGGCCTCGGGTGGAGGACCCTCAGAGGGTGGCATCAGCCAGGGTGGCACCGGTGGTAGTCGCGGCGGCGGCGGCGGTGGTGGCAGCAGCGGTGGGAGCTCATCCCATGACGCCGGCAGAAGAGCTGGTGGCGGTGGCGATCGCGGCGGCCGAGGCCACGCGACTAGCCACGCCACTGGCAACACACGTGGCGGCTACGACGCCCGCCACAAGATCGACGAGATCCGCCGCAAGAAGGCCACTGAAGCAAGCGACAGTGACGGCTTCCCCGCCTACTCTGCAAGACTTCGCAACCTGCTTCTTCTCGAGAAATTCAAACCTCTCGGGATCTCCAAGTATGATACGAAGCAAGATCCAGTTCAGTGGCTCAGGTGCTACGCCTTGGCAATCGAAAATGCTGGTGCCAACAACGACGCGAAGTGCCTCTTCTTCCCCTTCTGTCTGGATCAGGCTCCACCCACATGGCTCGAGTCACTTGAAAAGAACTCGATCGACTAGTGGGACCAGCTCAAGGCTCAGTTCACCAGCAACTTCATGGGCGCCATGGGGCGCTCGGGTACTCGCATGGACCTGGCGATGGTCAAGCAGGAACAAGGCGAGACACTTCGCCAGTACATGCGGCGCTTCTTCGACAAGCGCGCGACCGTAGTCGACGTCACCGACAAAGAAGTCATCGACCTCTTCCAAGACGGACTCTACCACCGTCGCACCTTCGAAGACTTCGGTCGCCGCCGCCCGAGCTCCATCACCAAGCTCAAAGACATGATCACGTCATGGGCCGATGAAGAGGACAAGGCGAACGCCAAGTATGACTCCATTCGCGGCAAGAACAAGAGCAACACGGGCGGCAACAACAACAACAAAGATCAAGGGGTCGCCACAACAACAACTACTCGAGCTCCAACCGCAAGTGCAAGCCATACAACACAATCACGACTATACAGCACCCTGCAAAGGACAACTCGAAAAAGACCTCTGGCGACTTCAGAGACTTGCTCAAAGAGAAGTGCCCGTGGCATCTGGATGGTAATCACACCACCGAACAGTGCTATCAGCTCCAGCAAGCACTCAAGGATACTCCCGACCCACGGCCTCCTCACGACAAGAAGGGCAAGAAGAAAGTCGACGAGGGCAACGGCGACTTCCAGGAACTTGACAAGACGGTGAATGTCCTCTTCGGTGGACTACCCACCAGACGGTCTCAGAAGGCCACCCGACGGGAAGTCTTGAACATCGAACCAGCAGTGCCGACACCTCTGAGGTGGTCAGAGGTACCCATCACCTTCTCCTGCGCGGATCAATGGACAAGCTTCTCCGAACCAGGACATTTCCCACTCGTCCTGAAACTTGTAGTCGCGAGCTCCAGACTCAACAAGGTCCTCATCGACGGCGGGAGCGGACTCAACGTCCTCTTCACCAAGACCTTGAAGAAGATGAAGCTTGACATCACCAACATGCTCACCAAGAGCGCGTCACCCTTCTATGGCATTGTCCCCGGTAACGCGGCTATTCCACTGGGCTCAGTGGTCCTACCAGTTACCTTCGGGGAGACAAGGGAGAACTACCGCACCGAGTACATCAAGTCCTGCCGGAGTACTCACACTGCAAGGGGACTTGAAGATTTCGTTCGACTGCGACAACGAAGCCGTGGAACTCGCAGCGACCAACCAAGTACCCAATGCAATGATGGAGATCTTTGATGCGTCCAAGATGCTCGCCCCAACCAAACTCGAGATTCCCGAGAAGACCGACACCGCAAACAAGCCTCAGCCATCAGAGGAAGTCCAAGTGAAGGCCATCGACCTTGGGACGGGTGACAGCAGCAAGACTACCACGATCGGGGCGGGTCTTGACCCGAAATAGGAAGACGCGCTCGTCAGCTTCCTCCGGGCTAACCGAGACATCTTCGCATGGAAGCCAGCGGACATGCCAGGGGTGCCCAGGAGGCTGATCGAGCACTCACTCAACGTTGATCCTAAAGCTACCCCCAAACGACAACACCTTCGCCATTTCGCCGACGACCGACGGGATGCCATCAAGAAGGAACTCGCCAAACTACTCGCGGCGGGCTTCATCCGTGAAGTCTTCCATCCTAAGTGGCTCGCCAACCCCGTCCTCGTCCGCAAGAAGAACACCAACGAGTGGAGGATGTGCGTCGACTACACCGACCTCAACAAGCATTGCCCCAAAGACCCCTTCGGGTTGCCGCGGATTGATCAAGTCATCGACTCCACGGCGGGCTGCGACCTGCTTTGCTTCCTCGACTGTTACTCCGGGTACCACCAGATCGCTATCAAGGAAGAAGACCAGGAGAAGACCGCGTTCATCACCCCGTTCGGCGCCTATTGCTACACGACAATGTCGTTTGGGTTGAAGAACGCCGGTGCCACCTACCAACGAGCTATCCAGGCCTGCTTCAAGAAGCAGCTCAACAAGAACGTCGAAGCCTACGTGGATGACGTGGTCGTCAAGACCAGAAACTCCGATACGCTTATCGCCGATCTTGAAGAGACTTTCACATCCCTGCGAGAGTACCAATGGAAGCTCAATCCCAACAAGTGCGTCTTCGGCGTACCATCTGGGAAACTACTCGGCTTCATCATTAGCCATCGTGGCATCGAAGCCAACCCTGAGAAGATCTCCGCCATCACCAACATGAAAGCTCCAACCTGCATCAAGGATGTCCAGATGCTGACCGGGTGCATGGCGGCCCTGAACAGATTTATCTCGAAGCTTGGAGAACGGGGACTACCCTTCTTCAAATTACTCAAGCATCAAGAGAAGTTCGCGTGGACCGCGGAGGCTGATCAAGCTCTGGCGCAGCTCAAAGACTTCCTGTCCAAGCCACCGGTCCTCACGGCTCCTCGCAAAAAAGAGCAGCTACTGCTCTACCTCACTGCGACTACTCATGTGGTCAGCACTGCCATCATCGTCGAGCGGCAGAAAGAAGGCCATGCCTACCCAGTCCAGCGACCAGTCTACTTCGTCAGTGAGGTTCTGTCAGAGTCCAAGGCACGGTACCAGCCGGTCCAGAAGGTACTCTACGCAGTGCTCATCACCTCGCGGAAGCTACGACACTACTTCCAGGAGTACTCAATTGTTGTTATCACCGACTACCCGCTCGGTGACATACTCCGCAACCAGGATGCTACTGGAGGAATCTCCAAGTGGGCGGTCAACGACCACTGACCCTGCGCCACTACAGTCTGGCCAAGAGGTCATGATGATTGACGTGGACTGGAGACAACCCTTCATCGACTACATCCGCGAGCAGAAGGTCTCATCCGACAAGAACTTGGCCGAACAACTCGTCCGCCGAGCAAAGGCCTACGTGCTAGTCGGAGACAAGCTCTACAGGCGAGGTGCCACTTCTGGAGTACTCATGAAGTGCATACCTCGAGAAGAAGGCAAGGATATCTTGGAGGAGATCCACAAAGGTGTCTGCGGCAACCACGCGTCTTCTCGAACGTTGGTGAGCAAGGCTTTCCGATGAGCTTTCTACTGGCCAACAGCTCTGGCTGACGCTGAAGAACTCGTCAGAAAGTGCCAAGGATGTCAATTCTTCGCCAAGCAGCAACACGTCCCGGCCTACAAGCTAGTCACCATACCACCAACCTGGCCCTTTGCCTGCTGGGGGCTCGACATGATTGGGCCTCTGCCAACTACGCCAGGAGGATTCAACAGAGTCTTGGTGGCCATCGACCAGTTCACCAAGTGGATCGAAGTCAAGCCGGTCACCTGCCCAAAGGCCGACAGAGCACTCGACTTCTTGGATGAACTCGTGCATCGCTACGGGCTGCCCCATCGCATCATCACAGACTTGGGTTCCAACTTCAACAACCATCAGTTCTGGGAATACTGCGAGAACAGCGGGATCGACGTCCGGTACGTCTCAGTCGCCCACCCCCGCGCCAACGGTCAAGTTGAGCGCACCAACGGGATGGTACTCGACGCCCTCAAGAAGTGATTGCACGATGCAGCTTACACAAAAGGAGGCAAGTGGATCAAGGAACTACCCAACGCACTCTGGGGGCTTCGTACTTACCCTACCAAGCCGACGGGGCAGTCGCCCTACTTCCTGGTCTACGGCTCCGAAGCTATTCTACCTGCTGACGTGATGTGGGAATCCCCGACAGTAGAACAATACGACGAAGGCATCTCAGAAGACAGCAAACGGGTTGACATCGACGGTCTCGAAGAAGCCCGCTGCGCCGCCCTCGTCCAATCAGCAAGGTACCTCAAGGGTATCCGACGCTACCACGATCGCAACGTCAAGGAACGCTCCTTCAACGTCGGCGATCTAGTCCTCCGTCGTATCCAAAACACGGACGGACTACACAAGCTCAGCTCACCATGGGAAGGTCCCTTTTCAATCTCTAAGGTGACCGGACCAGGTTCCTACCGCCTCCAAACACTTGAAGGCGACGACATCAACAACTCATGGAACGTCGACCAACTGTGTCGCTTCTACGCGTAGTCGCTCGACTACTCTATGGGTCCAGGTCTATACGACTACTCACAGACTCCTCGCTGTAAGCGGCCTTTCGGTCCTGGCACTAGTCTCCGGACTACTCTTCTCCAAGATCCAGCATCAACGGCTACTAACGGATCTTGGGCTGCTTAGAGCACTGAGGACTCTAGCGGCGGTCTGTAAGACCATGTACTTTAGATCCAGTCTATACGACTACTAACAGATCTCTAGCTGTAAGCGGCCTAAGGGTCCTAGCGCCACTTAGCCGTAGGCGGCCTCCGGGTCCTGGCGACTACACTTGTAAACGGCTCTGACCATTCAGGTGTACTTATTCATCAGTAATAAAGTTTGATTTTCATTCAACTTATTTACTGTGCCTTCCAATCAGGCATTTCCTACTGAGTACTACTACTCACAAGTTCCACCACGGTTTGGTACTCCGCACACTTCGTTGCAAGTGGCGGCTACGAGTACTTATTTCACAGATATATCGTGGTCAACTTTCATTGATAATCCAAACAAGTTACTAACAACTCTGTTTGTTTTACATCAACTACTCTAAGCTACTCCTACAGGTACTCCTACTGAAGGTTGAGCTTTTCCGCCACTTGTTCAGCAATGGGTGCCATCTCCTCCAGGAGGGTCTTGTACTGATCGTCAGTACAGTTTGCTGCAAGTCCACCGGCGACTACCTCCACTGGAGCCTTGGGGAAATATGACTTCATGTATGCCAAGACTTGGTTCGGGATCGACTTCGCCAAGTGCTTGACATACGTCACCAGACGCCCGGGGGCTTCCTTCAACCGGTCCACCAGTGGAGCAATCTTCGGCCCGCCCGGGTGTGGCACCAACAGCCTTGCAATGGGTAGCGCGGCTTCCTCAAGTTCTTTCAGCTGGCCCCGCAGCTTCTCGCAATCTTCATTGAGCTTCTGCAGAGATTTATAGCAATTGACAAGGTCACGGTCTGAGGCTTCATGAAGCTCCATGTGCTTGATACACTCATGGCGCAACTGAGCGTACTCATACTCAAGTACCTCTCTTTTGTCGGTCTCACGGTACACGATGTTCTTCAAGTCCGTCTCCGACGCCTTCAGCTGGTCGACCCTTTCCTCAAGCTCTGCAGACAACTCATCACATTGCCAGATTACACCAAGGCACCCTAATAAGTACTCAAAGGCTTTGGCGGGAAGCATACCTTTATTCTTCTGGCGCAGTGACTTGTTTTTCTGAATCAAGTCGTCCCTCTTCGCCTGCATCTCTTGCACTTCGTTATGATATTGGGCGAAGGCACCGTCAAGCTTGGATTGGAGCAGTGCAGAATGTTTCTTCGACTTGTCGAGCTCCTTCTCCAGGGCTTCGGCACGAAGGACTGTGTCACCGTACCCCTTCAGCAGCTCGGACTTCTCACGGGATCTTTCAATAATATCCTGTGCAGACAGAACAGTCAAACGGGTACTTTGTACAAGACTACCCGAGGTACTCGCAACGTACCTTGACCCACTGCTAGGTACGCCGCCATGACTCCATGTTCAGAGCGACAACGGCCGGATCGACAAGATTGTCTTCCAGCAGCTCAAGACCCCCGCAGCTCGAAGATGCCTCCTCTGCCATAGCCGCCGAACGGATCGGCGCAGCTTCCTCTATGATGGGCGAGCGGACGACTACGTCCGTGCTCATCCCGTGGAGCGGATCGTCCTGCACTTCCGCACCCGACTCGGGGGCCACCGCAGTCTCCAACTCAGGGGCTGTTTCTTCTGCTGTCCCGGCCATCGGTCCTGTGGGCTCCGACTCCACAGTAGCCGTCTCCATGGCCACGGCTTCAGGAATCGAGGCTCCCTCAGCTTGTGCTCCTAGTACAATGAGTACACGCAGTCAATTTCAGCGGCTACGACTACTATGCATAATGACTATCAGTGGTGATAGGACACATACCTTCAACCAAGGTTGCTTCCTCCAACGACGACTCCACCGCGACTTCAGTCTGTGGCGGCGGCGTGGGTTCGCGCTCCTCCGCCGAGCGGCCCTCTCCGTCAGCTGGAGTGCTGGTCTCCTCACCGTCCCACGACAGGTCCGTGGATTTCCTGCATCATGACGTAGTCAAGTCAGCAATGCAAGTCTGCCGACTATACGACTACTTGAAAGTTCATAAGAACTTACAGTGTTGACCGCACCACGGTTACGGTCGGAGTACCTTGTATACTGGCAATATCAACTATGCCAGCCTCGGCGGCAGCTCCGGCCTCAATAGACGCCTCCGCCGGTTGCTCCACAGCTGCAGCAGGTGGAGGGTTTCATCCTTCTTCAACCGACGGCTGCGGCTCCGCAGCACCGGTCTCCTACCGTGCTGCTGCTGGCACGACTTCTTCGGTTAACGGAGGCGGGCTGATACTCCTCTCAGCCGCCGCCCCCACGGTGTCCAGGACCCCCTTGTCGCCCTAGTCTACGGGGTCCGGGGAGGGGATATCCTACAACATTACAAGACAACTCATCAGCACACGACTACTTATCAGCTGTGCTCGACTACTCTAGTCGCGGTGTTTACTTCTTGGCTGGTCGTCTCGGAGATCTTCAGCTTCTTGACGGCGCGTTTCCGCACCACGTTGCGAGGCCTCCTCGGCAGCATCGGCAAACTAGCCTCGAGGCTGGATGGCTTCTTGATGACTGGGATGTCTGGCATCCTAGCTCGGCTGAACCTGGAGCGCAGCTGGAACCTTTGCTGCAGTGTTTCTTCATCTTCATCGTCATCAGAGCCGGACTCGATGACAACGGCGTCTTCGCCTTCACCGACCACACGGCGTTCCTTCTTCTTGCCCTTCTCCTCCGGTTGCTCCACAAGTCGCGGAGGAGAAGTCGGGACTGAGATGTATTTTGCCACGTCATCCTACAACATGTAGCACATATGAGTACGACTACTTCAAGCAAATCAGTACTCGGGGGCTTATGTCACGACTACTGACCTGATTTGGCGGCCGTGCCGCAGAGTACTCTTGCACCGGGCACGGTGTATACGGGGCATGTCCTTGAAGATCTTGCCCAGCCTCTCGACGATGACGTGGTCCTCGTGTTCGAAGCCAGGCAATCGGGACGTATCCTTGTCACCGGTGTACTGGTACCCGAGGGTGTCTTGTGCCATCAGTGGCTGCACCCTCCTCTTCATGAAGCTGAAGGCCACGTGCTCGGCCCTCAGCCCGGCTTCTCGCAAGGCCTTGATCTTTTTCGGCAACTCGGGTAGCTGAATACCCTCTTGCATGGTGGGCTCTGTGTTCCACCACGGCTTGTGCTTCGGTTGACACCCGTTCGGCTTCGACAGCTCAGGATGGTGGTTGCTGATGTAGAACCACTTGGCCTTCCAGTCCTGGTTGGAGTCTATCAACTTGTACGGCAGGTACTGGTCGGCAGCGTCTTCACGCATCTGGATACCGGCACCTCCGACTACTCGTGTATCGTAGGTGCTCGGTTGCGGCTTCAACCGGAAGAACTTCCGAAACAAGATCCAGTGGGGCTTGATCCCCACAAAGGCTTCGCAGAAGTGTACAAAGATGGAGACGTGGAAGATACCATTGGGGTTGAGATTAAGGTACTCGATGCTGTAGTACCTGAGTAGACCCTTCAAGAAATCACTAGCGGGGAGCGCCAATCCGCGCTCTACGAACCGGGCGAACATTGGGATTTCGTCCGGGTTCTTCTCCATCGGGTATGGATCGCCGGTGGCGGTGCGCCATAGATCCATCTCCTTCTTACGAAGGAACCCACTGTTGACCAAGGCGAGGAGGTCCTCAGTCTTCAGTTTCGCCTTCTTCCATTCCTTCGCCGGATTGGGGCGAGGGGACGGAGGTGGCAACGTCGACGACTGGCCGGCATCACCGGTCTCTTCATCGCGGCTCCTTTTCTTCGACGCACCGGTCTTCTTGCCCTTCGCCGGAGACCCCTTCATTCTCCAAGAGACAGGTGTCTTCACTCGCATTCGCTCGAGGGCTACAGCGGCGGGTGAACTGCAGTGGCGCGAGCAAATGGATCTAAGTCTATGCACGGCGGCGGCGACAGTAGAGGAGCAGAGGAGACAGCGATTCAGATCTAATATGAGGAATGCAACTGCTAGGAGTGAAAACCCTAAGGGACTCACCGGTTATTTATAACCGGCCCTGGCGGCTCGGTTCTCAGCGGGCAGATACGGCGCCAGACGGGTGACCTAGTGGCAGCAGTGTGACTCTTCAACTTCCAGTACTCGAGGCTCTCCATCTCGGGGGCTCGACTACTTCAGATGACCTCCGTGGGACACAACCAGATACAAGACCCACTCAGGACACATTCTGCAGTCAAGATGACCCTTTAATTCAAGAGGAAGTACTCGACTCAAGGCTCGGGGGCTCCGTGCCACGTGTCCTTCGGTTTTTTCTCTGGATTTTTCGGGATAAGATTGGCAGAACTTCGGATTGACCCTCAGCTTGAATCTGCGATTTGACCTAAGGCTCGGGGGCTACATTCCATATGGAATGCGATTCTCCGAATCGCATTTTCCATATGGTTCCTTCATCAAGACATCACGAGTATTATTGAAGACCTTCGGGAGAAGCACTCGGGGACGCTTGGGGACTACTCGAGAAGACTTCAAGACTACTCAAAGATCAGCTGGAGTACCTTCCAGCCTCGGGATGATTCAAGCACTCTTGAGGACTTTCGGCTTGTGGAACTCGGGGACGCTCAAGGACTACTCGCCAAGGCCATCAAGACTACTCGAAGACATCCTGCTCGACTACAAAGTACTCGGGGGCTTGTCGTATAGACATCCCTGGGCCCACTACTCCGGTGGGTACCAGGACCGACTACTCGGTGGGCCCCTGGGACTACTCAACTTGGGCAACACGGCACCTGCTGGCGTGGGGCGCAAGGGTTACAGAGGGATAGTACTCGGATAGGAAGCTACACATGTCCGGATCCATGTAAAGAACTCCTAGCCGTACCTGACTAGTACTCTCCCCTCAAACCGACTTGTAACCCTGCCTCCCGGACTATATAAGGCGAGGCAGGGACCCCTATCTCTTCATCCGCATCATCTTGTAAACACACCCAATCAATCCAGAGCTACGCAGCATACAGGACGTAGGGTATTACGCACCTCGCGGCCCGAACCTGTCTAAATTGTGTGCCACGTGTCTCTCCTTCGAGTTACCTTTCTCGGCAAGGCCTCATTCATCTACCTCGGGTACTCCCCTTGGTAGGTTGCCGGTCTAAAACACCGACAGGATCTATTTCATTGGCTAAGCATTTTGTTGGTTTTGCGGCTGGTATTGTTGTGGTGTTGGTGCTTGCCATGTTGGCTGTGGTTGGCTGTATGTGCTGGTTTGGAAATAGCTTGGGTTTCCTTGGTTGTAGGGATGCAGTGGAGGTGCAGTGGGATATGGGTTTTGCTGGAAAGGTTGTTGAGGCCAGGTGTGATTGACAAGTTTAGGTGGCGGTGGTTGATGTTGGGTTTGGGCGGCCCTCTTTTCTTCGGCCATTCTTTCTAAAGTTCTTTTGGTTTCGGGACAGTTGTCTATGGAGTGATGAGGTTGTTTTCCGTGGAATGAGCAGTAGAACAAGCGTGGGCGAGAGTTTTGGTTTTGAGGGGACGGTTCGTTGCCCCTCCCTCTTCCTCTTTGGTTATGACCTCCGCGGTTTGAAGTTTGCAGAGCCCGCTGCGGAGCTTGGTTTTGTGGTGGGTTTGGGTTTTGGTTTTGGGTATCTGGCGCGGCTTCGATTGAGAGTACTTGGTTTGGTGGGTACGGAGCTCTATTGTTTTGTATACTTTGGTGAGAATGAACCCTTTCTTGCTCTCTTTGAGTTTGTCTTAGGCGATTTCTCTCGGCCACTCTTCTCCTATGATCTTCATCTGATCTACAATATTCTTCGAGCTCCGCCAAGAGTGCTTGCATTGTCTTTGGCTTTTTCCTTGAGAGGTGTGATGTTGTTTGCCCTGGAGTTAGCCCCTTGATACAGGCAGCTATGGCAACCCTTTCTGATACGTCTGGAGTTTGGGATTTCAGTTGGAGAAATCTTCTCACATAGTTCGCCAAAGGTTCCTTGTCCCTTTGGATGCAGTAGAACAAGTCCCCCTCATCTATGGTTGCGGCTTGAAAGCCTTGGAAGTTTTGGATAAGTTTGGTTTTCAGGTCGACCCAGCTGTATACTGAGTGTGGTGGTAGTAGCGAGTACCAGTTCAACGCTGCACCTTCGCATTCTATGATAAATGATTTGGCCAAAACAACTTCGTCGCCTCCGGCCGAAGCCACCGCAGCTTCGTAACTCATTATGAACTACCTTGGGTTTGTTAAACCGTTGTACTTTGGCAAGGAAATTGTTTTGTATGAGAAAGGCCATGGTGCTGTTTGCAGACCAATGGATAGAGGCGAGGTTGAATCGACAGTCATGAACATCCCTGCGGTGCTGTGGGTAGGGAAGTTGAACATTATATTTTCATTTTGTGGAGGTGGGCCTTCCTCGTGGTTTGGGGTGGGACTTGGCGGTGTGTGCCGGTGGGATTGCAACTCATCCAGTTTTTGGTGCGTTCGAGCCAACTATAGCTTCACAACCTTTATTTTCTTGAGTTTTTCATCAGCCTGTTTCTGAGCTTCGAGCTCCATGGCCACTCTCTCCTTTTCCCTCTTCATGGCTTCGATTTGCCTTAACACTGAGTCCAACTCCCTTTCGGCTGCACCTTCTTTATCATTTGTGAGGCTGGTTTCTGGGTCTGAGTCTTGTGTGGCCTTTCCTGCCACCTTTCTTTTTTTACTGCGGGTTTGCGCATAGTCTTCGTCCTCCGGCCTAGGCTCCGGGGCGAATATGATTCTTTTTTCCTGAGCTGCCACTTTGGGCTCCTCTTGGTCGACAGGCTTTTTCTTTGAAGGTGCCATCGTGGGTTCCTTGATGGCAAAGAACACGGTGGGCGCCTCTGTTGGGTACCAAAAACCCCAAACAGAGATGGGATCGCACAATGGATGATTCACAATTAACTCGTTCAAAACCAGTTGTGTTAAATAGTTAGCTTTCCTCAACACTGTACACGCTCAACTTTCCAAAATGGCTGTCCCTTTACAATGAGGAGAGGGCCTCCTTTTATAGTGCCTAAAGACTAAATTTACATTCCAAGTATACCCCGAAACCCTAACACCTAACAAGAATATTCGGGGGCAAACTTGGTTTTTTACACTTGTTGCGGATTTGACGCCATGTTTTGCGGAGCGCAGATCTTGCGAAAGATCGCGGAGCGGAAGATGCGCCGTAAAGACCGGAGGGGGTTCCGTGCTGGAACAGCTTTTGACCGAGTCTTCAAGGTTGGATCCTGGCGGAGCCCCGAGCTTCGCAAACTTTTTCTTCCCGACGCTTTATCCGCCGTGTCGTTTTGGGCTTCGGAGCCCGGAGGCGGAGAATGACGGGCCGGCCCGGGGCTTTGGCGGAGCCGCGACCCTCGCCTTGTTGATTCACCGTCAGGAGCTTCGGACCTATTCCTGCAACAACAAGCCTGGCGGTGGTGTTAATCTTGTTACCTCCTGACACGTGATGAAGTTGCCGGAGCCCAAATTTCTTAGTTCTTCCTGAAAAAGAAATCGTTGAGACTAGATGTTCTTTGAACAAATAATCACCCCGGTATCCTGGGCGGCTAGAGAAACATTCGGAGCCCGGCTTCCTTTTCCCGCTAACTCCTGTGCTCCTAGGCGCGAGTTAGCATTTGTTCTCAGAGAAAGGTCGCGAAGCCTAGAGTTTTATGTTTAACTTGCCCAAAAAAGAAACCGAAGCCCAACGATCTAGTTTACTTTGCTAAATCCCCGGTGCCCAGAGGTGAGGTTTTCTACTGCCCCAACAGTCACTTCCTCCATAAAATCGTCAAGTTTGCCAAGATAACGTAGCCACTAGAGTGCTACTGATCTTAGGAACAAACCACACTTCCAACCAAAGCTACCACACTCAAACTACAGCAGAAACTACACAAACCTACTCTGCCCAGCAGGGGCGGTCAGACCGCATGGAGAGGGCGGTTAGACCGCTTATGCCTGGGAAAAACACCTCGACCAAAAACACCACCAAACGAAGATCATGACTCCAAACTGGCCTAAGATTTCATCTGGACAATCCTCTGATCAAGGCGAACTTTCTCTCAAGAGAAAACCCCGGAAATCCAAACTTTCCTTGGCGAAATCCACAGGGCGGTTAGACCGCCTCCCCTTGGGCGGTTAGACCGCCTGGCCCCAGAAAACTCGAGCGCGGGTCAACCCTCAACTTCCCATCGATCGATCTCCCGATTCACCCCACAGATTGCAGTGAAACTTCGGGGATAGCTGGGTCACCTCCTGGATGACCTCTCCACCAAAGGATATCCACCGAAACGCTCTCAATCAAAGGGAATCACGAATTTTAGGCCTGTAGGTCATGAACTCGAGGAACTACGAAAACCAACAAAATCGAAGGCTTTCCCACGGGTTTGGAGGGGCAAGATCACCAAGAAAAGAGACACAAGGTCCTCATATGTGATGCCCACCAAGAATCCCGCAATGAAACACTTCCAACAACTCACCACAAATTTCCCAAGAAAAAGCTCCGAAAATCCACCAAAATAGCCACGAGAAAAACAAGCAAATCACAAAGAGGCACAAGGATGAACTCCAAACCTTCCATACATTCCCGTCAGAGGTTTAGATCTACACAGCCCACAGGGGGGTCAACCCCGGTGGTTTAGATTCGGATGGGGCGATTTGGAGCTAAGGACTTGATGGTTATGCGAGAGCACACGGAACACGGCGAGTTTATACTGGTTCAGGCCTCTGGAGAGTAAAACCCTACGTCCAGTTGTTGGTATCGATTGCTTGAGGATTGATTTGTGCGTACAATGGGGTACGCCCTGACCGCCTTATATTGGCCAGCGGACAAGGTCGGTCATCCAGAGTCCTGGTCGATTAAGACCAGGAGACCTAAGTCTAGTTGATTACAACTATTTCCATATTCCCCGGACTGCCTGTCGAATCCGCCATCATCTTGTCGTGCACTCCAAGTCTTGTAGTCGTTCCGGATAAGGTCTTCAGGAGGTTGTGTGGGCCACAGATCAGGTCTGTTGGGCCCACTACCAGGTCGGTAGGTCTTTTGGTGGGCCGGATGAAGGACCAGATTAGGCGACTAGAGAGGGAGGGGGGAGTGAATGGGAGCTGATAAAAATTCTTCTCGAGAGAGATGACTCCTCTAACGAGATGAACACGGCCTCGATCTTAAAATCACTTTCACCACTCTATCCGCACGTTTGCCAAGACCATGTAGCCACTGGAGTGCTACTGATCGTAGGAGCAAACCACACCTACAAGCTACACAACTACGCACACACCACAGCGGAAACCACACATGGGAAAACTTCCTGCCAGGGGCGGTCAGACCACATGGACAGGGCGGTCAGACCACCTCGGCCTTGAATTTTCCCAAAACCACATATCGAAGCTCACGACTCCAAATCGACCCAAGATTTCACCTGGAGACTCTTCTGATCAAGGCAACCAAGCTATCAGAGAAATCCCCCGGAAAATGAAAACTCTCCTCGCGAAATCTCTAGGGCGGTCAGACTGCGTGTCTTGGGTGGTTAGGCCGCTTCCCCTCCAGAAACCTAGCCGCGGGTCAACCCTCAACTTCCTTTCACCCGATCTCCCGATTCACTCCACGGATTGCAACAAAACTTCGGGGATAGCTGGGTCACCTCCTGGACGACCTCTCCACCAAGGGATATCTACCGAAACCCATCAAATCAAGAGGAATCGCGAATCGAAGGGCTCTATGTCATGAACTCGAGGAACTCTGAAAACCACCCAAATAGAAGGTCTTCCCGAGAGATTGTTGGGGCAAAATCACCAAGAAAAGAGGCACAAAGACCTCATGTGTGATACCCAACAAGAATCCCTCCAAGAAACCCCTTAAACAAGCCACCACGAAAATCCCCAAAAAGAGCCCCGAAAATCACCAAAAGGGAAAACACTGGGAGACAAAGAGAGACAAGATGAACCACGCCGAAGCTTTTATACATGCCATGAAAGGTTCATACAAGGTTTATCAAGCCGCCCGAACATCCATCCCTCTCTCAAGATCTCTCATGAAGCTCTCAAGCTAGCCTAGGGAAAACAAAAGAGGAAGAGCAAATGAACTAGAGTTCCAAGAGATGGCTGCCATCTCCCCTCAAGTGAGTTTATATGGAGGGCGCCGAATGACCAAACTACCCCTACTTACTTAACTTAAGATACAAGCCCACTAAGGGCATTTTGGGAACTTTGATCGATATCTCCATCGGATGGTGAAGGACCGAAAGGCGACTAGAGAGGGGGGAGTGAATAGGAGCCGGTTAAAAATTCTTCCAAAGAACCCGGCCTATGCCCTACTCAAAACCCGGTCACACACAAGTAATGAGTCGAATCAAACACCAATCGCCAAAGCA
Organism: Cenchrus fungigraminus; assembly: GCA_036936925.1. Taxonomy (NCBI): domain Eukaryota; kingdom Viridiplantae; phylum Streptophyta; class Magnoliopsida; order Poales; family Poaceae; genus Cenchrus; species Cenchrus fungigraminus. The sequence goes on from CM072779.1 coordinate 127,095,665, forward strand.
ACGAGGTTATGGATCAACCCCAAGACTTAGGAATGATTCCTTGAAGCACACGCGGAAGCACGAAAGAAGAAGCAAAGGAATCGAACACTTGAGCAAATCTGCCAGCCTAGGGCGGACCGTCCGCACGGAGCTCGAGGACTGTCCGTTCTGTCCAGGCGGACCGTCCGTGGGCCAAGCGCGGACTGTCCGAAAAAGCTAACAGGAACTCCAGAGACTCTTCGAGAAAATCAGACCGTCCGACCTGCAGCTGCGGACCGTCCGCGAGGAGACCGGACCGTCCGTCACAAGAGTACGGACCGTCCGAGCCACTCGCTGATAACCCCAAATGGAAAAACTAGCATGCGGACCGTCCGTGGCACTGCTGCGGACTGTCTGAAAACTTCCTCCAAAACAAACTCCAAAAACCAAGTGATCGAAACGACAAACGCGAAGAACGAACGAAGAACTCGACGAACTCGCGACGAACTGGGGCCAGGAGGACAGTCCGCAACAGCCACGCAGACCGTCCGTCCTTCACGGACAGAACAGAAAACAGCCCAAAAACGAAAGTCAACCTCCCCAATCCATCACCGGATCTCCCGAACGGCTAGAGCTCTTGAGACAAGATTTGGGGGAGATGATATGCATCACTAGGTGAAGCTATGCCTCGAAAATCTCGGCCTCTAATTCACTAAAACGTCGGGAATCGCGGATCACACGAACTCAACCAAGAACAAGGGCTCCAACCGGAAACGCTCGAATCAAAGAGGTTTCCCGGCGTTTGAGGGCACAAGATCAATCACAAAGGTGCACGAAGCATCCTTCCATGTTTCCCTCATAGAAATCTGGGGAGAAACACTCTCAAATCCGTGGAATCAAGCGAGGAACAAAGGGACCAAAAATAGCACCAAAAAGAGCCACGAAAATCACAACGCCGAATCTTCTATACATACCCGGAAAGGTTCACAAGGTCTAGCATGCCGCCCTAGCATCCATCCCTCTCAACAAATCTCACATGAAGCTCTTATGCTAGCCTAGAGAAAAGGAAGGGAAAAATAGAATGAAAATGAGAAACCGGTAGGGGAAATGAAACCCTAGAGTCGCGGAGCTAGAGCTCATCCACCAACACCCTTGGCTTATATATCGGGTCCCGCCGGTGTGGTAAATGACTCGACTACCCCTTACACTTCAACTAGCGATACAACCCACGTAGGGGCAATTAGGTAATCTTGTGGGTCTTGCCATCGGACGGCCACGCCTTCGCCGCACCCCGCGTCCTCTCGACGCAAGCTGTGCGATCCCGCCGCGTGTCCTCCGCCTCGAAGCTTCCCGACGCGCCCGGATCCCGTTTCTGTCGCGTTGGGCCTCCGGACTTGGTTTTGAGGCCCAAACCAAGAAACCGTCCACCGATGGTTTTGTGGGCAAACCACCAAACCCCGCACGCTCGGCCCGGCCTCCTGCCAAGCCTCTTGACTCGGCCGCCACCGTGCACCGGCTTGATCGTCCTCGACTTCGTCTTGCTCGTCTCGCCACCATGTGACCCGCACCTAGTCCCGCTGTCCACCGGGTCCCTCGAACTGAGCCTACTTGTCTCTCCATCTCCCGGAGGCCCGTCAAGGCCGAAGACCTTTCGCACCCGTTCTTCACCTGCAACAACACGAACTAGGCCGCAGCCTACACCTGCAACACTGAGCCAAGAGTCAGTCCGACACCCGTTGTCAATCACTCATCACTGAGGAGCGGCCATCCATCGACCCTCGGACGCTCCTGGTCCTCAATGTCCCCCTTGATGAGTGCATTGACAACACACAATGCGAATGAAATTCAGAGAGAGAAAAATAAGAAGAAAGAAAAACAAGGAAGCTCAACCACATGACCAAAACCAAAGAAAGGCAAAGAAAGGTCACTAGCCGAGCAAAGCATAAACTCAAGCACTCCACAATGAAAACCAACAAGAAAGCTCCCCCTGAACAAATGCAAGCTCCCCTTGAACATGTGGATGCAAAAACACTTCTTCTCCAAATGTTTGATGCATTTCTGAATTTTTCATCAACTCACCTCTTCTCCCCCTTGTTGACAATGTATGAATCAAGTGTGGCATGAAAATGCACAATGCATGTCAAAACATATAAACATCTACTCGAGCTTCTCAAATAGGCCAAAATTTAGTGTCAAAGGCTATAAATGAGACAAAGAGCACATAAATGGATCATAGCATAGTCAGAGCATTGCCACAAAGAATATATTGAAATGTAAGCATGTGACAAAGCAAATTTTCAGATTTAGGCATTATTATCAAAAGATGGCTCACCACAAATGCAAAAGCCTATCCATGCCATATTCTAGCCTAAGCATGCACTTCATCCAGAGATCATACAAGGATATCAAATTCTCAGCATAAGATCATTGCAAACGCCCATATAGCAAAACATGTCATGTCAAAGCTCATGAGCCATGTGTCCACTTCGGGGAGACTTCTCCACTGGTGAACATCATGCAACATGTTTGCACCCATATGTGACAGATAAAGCATTTTAAGCACATAACATGATGAATGGAGCATTTTTCATATATTTCAAGGCATTTTCACTTCATTTCAAGATTAATTCATTCCATGGTACATGAAGTGCCTTTGCGGCAAAAAGAAGCTTATGCTCCTCCATGGATGCAACATAGGCTAAACATTCACAATGATACCGGCCTTTGGCCCAAATGCAAGAAAAAGGCATCCAAGCATAATCTAAGCATGAGAAAACACATGTAGACCAAAAAGTGACATGGATACACTACTACACATGGGTGGAGCACATTTCATAGAATTTAGTCAAGATTAGCAATTTATTCCAAAAGGGGCTATCTCACAACACATATATCTCAAATATCCCAAGAGCATAGCCTCACATTACCATTTCTCCTCAAAAGTGACCAATATCTCATAAATAGCTTAAGATACTCAAACAGGGCATATAGGAGAAGCTCATCATCCTAAAATGCAATATGATACAAATGCAACATGATATGGAACAAAATGGCTATCCTACCAGGTTTTATACATCAAGCAAAGCATATATGTACATCAAAGTAAAGCATGGTATGATACAAATGATACAAAGACAAACTCCCCAAGAAACAACTAAAACGGGCAACAAACCCCGAGTTCCCCCCGCAAGCGCACAAAGGTAGCTTGGTCGAGAGGCTTTGTAAAGATGTCTGCTAGCTGATCTTGGGTAGGCACATGGCTCAGCACTATGGTTCCCTTCTCAACGTTGTCTCTCAGGAAATGATACCTCACCTCTATGTGTTTGGTTCGGGAATGAAGAACTGGATTTTTGGCTACGCTTATGGCACTGGTGCTATCACAAAGAAGTGGGATCTGGGTGCACTCCTCACCAAAGTCTCTCAAGGTATATGAAATCCAAAGCAGCTGGGAACAACAACTCGCGGCTGCAACATACTCTGCCTCGGTGGTAGACTGAGCTACACTCGACTGCTTGCGGGAAGACCAAGAAACCAACGAAGACCCCAAAAACTGACAAGTGACAGAAGTAGACTTCCTCTCGACTCGACAACCAGCGAAATCCGCATCCGAAAAACCATGAAGCGAAAGAGTCGAGGAGGACGAAAACCAAAGGCCAAGACCAGGGGCAGACTGCAAGTACCTGAAGATCCTCTTGACGGCCTGTCGATGCGATGTTCTCGGCGAAGCTTGAAAACGAGCGCACAGACACACGCTGAACTGTATGTCTGGCCTCGTCGCCGTCAGGTAGAGGAGGGAGCCGATCATGCTCCGGTACTCCCGCTGGTCCACTGGTTCCCCATCCTCGTCCGCGTCCAAAGTCACCGTACTCCCCATCGGTATCGACATGGGCTTCACATCATGCATCTTGAACTTCCTCAGCATGTCCTTCGTGTACTTGGTTTGATGCATGAACGTCCCATCGTTCACTTGCTTGATCTGCAGCCCGAGAAAGAACTACAACTCGCCCATCATGCTCATCTCGAATTCCCTGCTCATCTCATCAGCAAACTTGGCAACAAGGTTATGTGACGAGCCACCAAAGACAATATCATCCACGTAAATCTGTACAATCAACAAGTCATTCCCATGCTTGAGGAGAAACAAGGTCTTATCCACGGTACCCATCACGAACCCTCTGCTCAACAGAAAACCTCTCAATCTCCCATACCAAGCCCGGGGCGCCTGCTTCAACCCATACAGCGCCCTTTTCAACTTGTACACTCTATGTGGATGCTTCTCACTCTCAAACCCCGGTGGCTACTTCACATACACCTCCTCATCTATGACCCCATTAAGAAAGGCACTCTTCACATCCATCTGGAACAACTTGAACCCTTTAGCCACGACAAAGGCTAGAAGGATCCGAATTGCCTCAAGACGGGCCACAGGAGCAAAGGTCTCCTCATAATCGATCCCCTCCTTCTGACTGTACCCCTGAGCAACAAGTCGAGACTTGTTCCTCACAACCATCCCGTTCTCACCCTCTTTGTTCTTCCAAACCCACTTGGTTCCTATAGGATGGCAATTTGGAGGTGGTTCGACTAACTCCCACACTTGGTTTCTCTCAAAGTTTTCCAACTCCTCATGCATGGAATTCACCCAGTTTGCGTCAGATGAAGCATGTCCAATGTCCTTGGGCTCAAAGGTGGCAACAAAAGCAGCATGAGCGAAATGGGAGGAATTCCAGGACCTTGACCGTGTAGTGCGCTCGTCAATGTTCCTAATGATCTTTGACAGTGGATGTACTTCTTGAACTCACCAGGGAGCTTCTCGCCTCGAGACTGCCTCCCCCTCAATACCAGCTTCTCTCACTTGTTCTTCCTGTCGACGTGTCGTCGTCGATGAAGTAGACGGTCCACCATCTGCCGTGGACGTCGGGGAAGTAGCAGGTACACGCTCAGCTTCAATCACATGGTTCTCTCCATCATCATCTTCAGCTTCATCCTTGTCCTCTTCAAAGAGGGTCTCAGCCATCTCCTCATCACCTGCACACTCAAAACCAAGAGAGGTACATGGCATTGTCTCGTCGAAGGTAACCTCGCAAGTCTCCATGATTTTGTTAGTTTCAAGGTTAAGCACTCTATAGGCCCTAGAATGGTTAGCATATCCAAAGAAAATCCCATCACTAGACCTAGCCTCAAACTTATCGAGTTTTCCCTTCTTGAGAATAAAGCACTTGCAACCAAACACTCGAAAATGACTCACCTTGGGTGCTCGACCATGCATAAGCTCGTAACAAGTCTTCTTCTTGAAAGCTCGCAACAAAATCCTGTTAGAGACATGACACGCAGTATTGACTGCCTCAGCCCAAAACCTCCTAGGAGTCCTATGCTCATCGAGCATCGTCCTAGCCATCTCACAAAGAGTCCGATTTTTCCTTTCCACGACTCCATTTTGAGGGGGCACATAAGGGGTCGAATACTGATGTTCGAGACCAAGATCACTCCAAAAGACGTCAAAACGAGAGTTCCTGAACTCAGAGCCATTATCACTGCAGATAGCTCGAATGGCATTCCCATGCCTCTCGTTCTTCAACCTCACGATCAGATCTCGAACAAAACCAAAAGTCTCACTCTTATCCTCCAAGAAAAACACCCAGGCATAGCGAGAGTAATCGTCCACCACAACAAGGACATACCACTTCCCACCCACCGAGCGAACTCGAGTTGGCCCAACAAGGTCCATATGCAACAGCTCTGTCAGACGCTCGGTCATGACAGCGGTCAAGGGTGGATGGGGAGTGGCTACCATCTTGCCATGCCTACACGGAGCACAAACCAAATCCTTTTCAAACTTCAACCTCGGCAATCCTCGGACAAGGTCAAGACCACTCAAGCGGGAAACCAAATCAAAGCTCAAGTGGCCCAACCACCTAGGCCATTTCCACAAATCACAAGAAGGACCAGCCACCAAACAACGAGCAGGACCGAAAGAACGAGAGAAATCAGCCCTGAAAATCTGACCCTCGGGAATGATCATACAAACAAGATCACCTCGAGAATCCAACAACCGAGACTCACCAGACTTGAAACGAACCTCAAAACCCTCATCGAGCAACTGGGAAAACGAAAGCAATTTGAAGCCCAAAGACTTCACAAGAGCAACCCGCTTCAATGATACCTTATCACACACTTGCACCACACCCTCAGAAATCACCTTCCCTCGTCCGTTGTCCCCAAACGTGATGTAGATCTTCTCCTTCACAGGGGTGAGGCTGGAGAACTACCGCTTATCTCCGGTCATGTGTCGGGAACATCTGGAATCAATCAACCAAATGTTCTCCAAGCCTTCTGCCTGTAGTCAGAAACAAGAATGAGAATGAGCCAACGACTCGACACTGGGATTAGCACAAAGAAAGTTAAACCAGTGCCGAGCCATCTGCTCAAAAGAGGGGTTAGCAAACATCATCCTTTTGCCACCAAACTTCCCATGTCCCATAAGAGGAGTACGAACACCACGAGGGGGAAAATGTGGTCCGTAGTTCCTCTAGAACGCAAAGTTGTGATCATCTCCCTTGAACTCGTATCGAGGACGAGTAGGGGGACGTCCAGCAAAACCACCACGAGCCTGACCAAACCTCTCACCAACACGCACACCACCATCTCTCCGATCAAACCGCTCACCACCAGTTCTCTGTGGAAACCGATCACCTTGAGCTCCAACTCGACCAACACTCCTCACACTTCCCACACCCCATGGAAGTGGCACTCGAGGCTCAGGCACACCATGAGACTGGCGGTACCTGTCCTGGTTCGCTTGCTACCTAGTAAGCCTCTTGTCCCTCTTCTTCTTGTAGCAAAACTCTGCAAGGTGCCTCTCCTTGCCACAATACTCACACTTGAAGGGGATGGGTTTTGGCTTTGGTTCTGGCTTCTCACTGGACCTCAAACCCTTCTCACTCACAAACTTCACTGGTTTCTGGAAATCATTGGCTTTGGATGGAAATTTGGGTGGATCTTGGGTTGTGTCAAGTTTGTTGCAAAGGTGGTTTGGCTTAGGTGTAAAGGAGTTCTTGGGTGCTTTTGGGAGTGGAACTTGGATGTCTCCGATCATCTCAAACTCGGAAGTGGACTCAACACACTTCTCGTACACACTCTCCCCACTTTCTCTCCCACTTTCTCACCCAACTTCTCAAACCCCAAACCACGACCATCGGCTCTCTTGAACTCCTCAATCATGATACGCAATTGAGGTTCACGCCTGGACAACCAACCCAACACCTTCCTCAAATAATCATTCTCCTCATAGATGACATCCAAACGAGAAGTAAGCTCAACATTTCGCACACTAACATTATCACAGCTAGAACATGCATTCACAACAGGAGATTTCAAAGATGCTTCCAAAGCACTAATGGTAGAACGAGCATCAACAAGCTTAGCATGTAAAGTAGGACATGATTTACAAGCACCAAGCAAAGTGGGTCTAGCCTTAAGCTCATCATACTCGGTCCTAAGAGCATCTAGTTTCGCCATGGTGGAAGCATGTTTCTCATTAAGCACTTCGATCTCATTCAACCAAGCATCACATTCAGAGCATTCAACTTCATCCGAAACAGTAGGAGCAAGTTTCAAAGAGTCATTCTCAAGTTTCAAGTCAAGCAACTTAGACTCTAACTCTCCTACTTTCTCACTAGCATTCTCAAGTTGAGACCTAAGATCCTTCCTCATTTTCTTAGCCTCTCTAAGCACACTATCTCGGTTATCAAGCAACTCATTCAACTTAGAGATCTCAGCAAGCAAAGAGTCGGGGTCACGGTTTACCTCATCCTCGGAGTCGGAATCCGAGTCTTCCTTCTCGCTCTTCTTGCTACTTGAGCTATGTGCCATGCCACAAAAGCCCTCAAGTGCAACACAACTCAACCCATTGAAGTTCCAGCTCACATGTCGCTTGCCCTTGCGCCGCCCGGCGTCTTCATCTTCACTACTTGAACTTGATGGCGAGTCACTTGAACTTGTGTCGACGTCGCTTGCACCGGCCACCATGGCTCTTGCCTTGTCCTTCTTGTGGCCGCCACCCTTGCTCGACCTTCGCTTGTCCTTGTCCTTGCTCTTGGACTTGTAGTAGTGCTTGCTCTTCGATGAATGCTTGTCTTCACGCCTCGGATGCGCCTTGTACTCACTCATCTTGTGCTTGTTCTCCTCCGCCTCGGGACATTCTGCGATGAAGTGGCCGTGCTTGCCACACTTGTAGCAAGTACCCGAGCTTCGCCTTGTGTTCCTCCGGTTCTCATGCAACCGCTCGAACCTCCTTGATAGCAAGGCGAGGTCATCCTCACCCAACACATCGAACTCCTCATCTGGCATAGACATGAGAGAAGACAAGGAAAACTGTCGAAAGGAGGGGTTAGGGTTAGCCTTGGTCTTTGATCTGCCCATGAGAGCAAGACTATGTGAATCAGTCGTGCCCTCATGCTTGGATTGCAACCTCCTATCGACCTCGGACGACTTGAGCTTAGAAAAGAGATCATCCAACTCAATGGTCAAGTATTGCCCGGACTCCTTGATGGCCTCAACCTTAGCCGCCCAAACATCAAGATCCAAAATGTGTAAGAGTTTCAAAGCTTGATCATGCTCGGTGTAAGGAAAAACATCCACATTAGCCTTCATGTTGTTCACGATGGAGGTGAATCTCTGAAACATAGCATCGATATCCTCACCGGGGAGTTGAGTGAAGTTCTCATACTCCATCCGGTAAGTGACAAAGAGGCGAGCCTTCACATGGCTATCACCACCGTGAGCAACCAACAACTTCTCCCAAATTTTCCAAGCAAGACCCAAATCACGAACACGCTCAAACTCGGGATCGCACAAACTTCGGACCAAATGATCGACGGCTTTTGCATTCGCCTCATACTTGGTCTTTGCATTGGGGTCGGTCACCATAAGTGTATGGATATCCGGAGGAATCACATAAGTCTTGTCAACCATAACAAAATCCAACAACTTGCCACGAAGAAAAATCATCATACGAGCCGACCACTTGTGGTAACTCTTCCCATCGAAGTACGGAGGACCGCCCCGCTCTACGTACGCCATCTTTGGATTCTAGACTTACTAGAGTCACAAGAATCCGGCAACCGACTCTGATACCAATTGAAGGACCGAAAGGCGACTAGAGAGGGGGGGGAGTGAATAGGAGCCGGTTAAAAATTCTTCCAAAGAACCCGGCCTATGCCCTACTCAAAACCCGGTCACACACAAGCAATGAGTCGAATCAAACACCAATCGCCAAAGCAACGAGGTTATGGATCAACCCCGAGCCTTAGGAACGATTCCTTGAAGCACACGCGGAAGCACAAAAGAAGAAGCAAAGGAATCGAACACTTGAGCAAATCTGCCAGCCTAGGGCGGACCGTCCGCTTGGAGCTCGCGGACTGTCCGTTCTGTCCAGGCGGACCGTCCGTGGGCCAAGCGCGGACTGTCCGAAAAAGCTAACAGGAACTCCAGAGACTCTGCGAGAAAATCAGACCGTCCGACCTGCAGCTGCAGACCGTCCGTGAGGAGACCGGACCGTCCGTCACAAGAGTACGGACCGTCCGAGCCACTCGCTGAAAACCCCAAATGGAAAAACTAGCACGCGGACCGTCCGTGGCACTGCTGCAGACTGTCCGAAAACTTCCTCCAAAACAAACTCCAAAAACCAAGCGATCGAAACGACAAACGTGAAGAATGAACGAAGAACTCGACGAACTCGCGACGAACTGGGGCTGGGCGGACAGTCCACAACAGCCACGCGGACCGTCCGTCTTTCACGGACAGAACAGAAAACAGCCCGAAAACGAAAGTCAACCTCCCCAATCCATCACCGGATCTCCCGAACGGCTAGAGCTCTTGAGACAAGATTTGGGGGAGATGATATGCGTCACTAGGTGAAGCTATGCCCCGAAAATCTCGGCCTCTAATTCACTAAAACTTCGGGAATCGCGGATCACACGAACTCAACCAAGAACAAGGGCTCCAACCGGAAACGCTCGAATCAAAGAGGTTTCCCGGCGTTTGAGGGCACAAGATCAATCACAAAGGTGCACGAAGCATCCATCCATGTTTCCCTCAAAGAAATCTGGGGAGAAACACTCTCAAATCCGTGGAATCAAGCGAGGAACAAAGGGAACCAAAATAGCACCAAAAAGAGCCACGAAAATCACAACGCCGAATCTTCTATACATACCCGGAAAGGTTCACAAGGTCTAGCATGCCGCCCTAGCATCCATTCCTCTCAACAAATCTCACATGAAGCTCTCATGCTAGCCTAGAGAAAAGGAAGGGAAAAATAGAATGAAAATGAGAAACCGGTAGGGGAAATGAAACCCTAGAGTCGCGGAGCTAGAGCTCATCCACCAACACCTTTGGCTTATATATCGGGTCCCGCTGGTGTGGTAAATGACTCGACTACCCCTTACACTCCAACTGGCGATACAACCCACGTAGGGGAAATTAGGTAATCTTGTGGGTCTTGCCATCGGACGGCCACACCTTCGCCGCACCCCGCGTCCTCCCGACGCAAGCTGTGCGATCCCGCCGCGTGTTCGCCGCCTCGAAGCTTCCCGACGCGCCCGGATCCCGTTTCCGTCGCGTTGGGCCTCCGGACTTGGTTTTGAGGCCCAAACCAAGAAGTCCACCGATGGTTTTGTGGGCAAACCACCAAACCCCGCACGCTCACCCCGGCCTCCCGCCAAGCCTCTTGACTCGGCCGCCACCGTGCGCCGGCTCAATCGTCCTCGACTTCGTTTTGCTCGTCTCGCCACCATGTGACCCGCACCTAGTCCCGCTGTCCACCGGGTCCCTCGAACCGAGCCTACTTGTCTCTCCATCTCCCGGAGGCCCCTCAAGGCTGAAGACCTTTCGCACCCATTCTTCACCCGCAACAACACGAACTAGGCCGCAGCCTACACCTGCAACACTGAGCCAAGAGTCAGTCCGACACCTGTTGTCAATCACTCATCACTGAGGAGCGGCCATCCATCGACCCTCGGACGCTCCTGGTCCTCAGATGGACGCCCGTAGACCGCAAGCTGCTTGAACTCTACGCAAGCCTTGCGATCCCGCTGTGTGTCCTCCGCTTCGAAGCTTCTCGACGAGCTGCGTGCCACACGGTCAGACCGCCTTGCCCCGGTCACACCCCGGCCAGGCGGTCAGACCAGCCCAGGTAGGCCGGTTCACCCCATCGAGCTTCGGCCTTGGCTTTGTGGCTCAACCAAGTTACCCAGTGGTTTTGTAGCCAAACCACTGCAAACCCCGCGTGCAAGCTTCAATTGTTAGCTACTACCTTGCACCAACTCCATCCATCTTGACGTCGTCTTGCTCTTCTTACCAACGTACGACCCGCACTTGATCCCGTCAGCCACCGGGTACCTCGATCGAAGCCTACTTGTCTCTCAGCTCCTGGGAGATCACACAGACATAGACCTTTCGTACTTGATCTTCACCTGCACCACGCGAATCAAGCCGCAACCTGCACCTGCAATACTAGGCCAAGAGTCAGTCCACACAACGTTGTCAGTCACTCATCACCAAGGAGCGACCATCCACCGGTCCTCGGACCACACAGGTCCTCAATCTCCCCCTTGATGTGTGCATTGACAACACTCACACACATAGTAACCATCATAAGCAAAGAAAGAAAAAGAAACTAACAACAACCCATCAAGTGATCCAAAAACCAAACAACACCAACCCTGATCACTTGAAGCCAAAGTCTCGGTCCCCTAAGGCAAGAGTAACGACTCAACACAACCGAGACAAAATCCAAAGCTCACAAGGAGCAAACTACCAAAGCAAGAACTCAGGCGACATAAGGAGCTCCCCCTGAACACATGCTGGCTCCCCTTGAGCAAATGCACTCCCCCTGAACACATGCATGTAAATAACTAATGCAAATGCATGAAAAAGAGCAAACCTTGCTCTACACTGTCCCGGGCCGGTCAGACCGCCTAGCCAGGCCGGTCAAACCGCCTGGGCCGGTCACATTCCAGATAGGGCGGTCAGACCGCCCTATGTGACCACCCCCAAAAAGACTTGGTCCGAAAAAGCTCGAAACCAGCTGAAAACCTTCTAAACATGCTCAGATCCATTTTCCATGCACAAACTTCTCCCGCTTGTTAACAATGCATGAATCAAGGCATTTCTACGAAAAAAATCAACCTAGAGCTTCTCAAATAGACAAAGAGCACCATAAAATGCTACAAGTGAGCAAATGAGCAAGCAAGACATTCCAAAGCTGCGTATAAGCATAGCTGTTGACATTTCTTAACGCGATCACCTTAAGAACAGATTTAGAATCCATCCTTAGGGACCTCGCCAGAAATGCTTGTTAGCATTCCTTAACGTCACTACTAACGACGCCGAGTTAGCGTGAACATCAAGGCTTGTCAAAGGTAAATCTAAATGATCATGAATGAATCCGCAAGCGCACAGATAAACCATTGTAGCATTTCCCCAAGGAAGGAGAATATTCCAAGGGTATCGTATCCGTGGAAGGCAATGGCAGATATCATAGACTTATGCTTTTGCACTGAATGTAAAACAAGAGATAGATATAGGAAACAACAACTCAAAGGCAGGGGTAAGATAAAAATATGATAGGGTAGTGTGACACACACTCAGATCTACTGCTACTCTAGTACTCTACGGCATAGGGGGAACATACGAGTTTGCTCTAGGTTCTAATGTACTAAACATACAAAGCTAGAAGATACAAGAGGAGATAGGCAAGAAACATTGCATGAGAGGGTAAGGTTCAGCACCCAGGTACAAACAAGAAGCTAGCCCGCGATGACCAGCACTCTGCGAAACTAGACTTTAGACTCCTACAGCAATGCCCCAGCGCGGAGGGTTCCAAAGGGTCCAACAGCTGTCACCGCTGCGGCCTACCTCAATCGTTACGAGGGGGTATGCTCATAACTAACATAGCCACACAACCCAGGCACCATGCCTGTGTTGCTACTTGACTTCACCCGGCCTGGGCTATTGTGACCCAGGGTGAGAGCCACCAGAAGACTGGTCAACTTAGACAGAGTACCGTAGCTTGAACACAAACCTCATGCAACACTATCATGCCATCTAACAAGATCAACTAAGGCTAGACATACGAACGGATACAAACTCTCTTATGTCTAGTCAACAAGATCAAAGGGTCGTGTTCGTGAAGAACACGAGCCTCTAATTTATGAACAAACACATAAGGAATGAGTTTATCATCCTTCAAGTGGATCAAAAGGTAGTGTTCATGAAGAACACAAGCCTCTAAATGATGAACAAGAGAAGAACTCAAGAACATATCAAGCATATGATCTACCATGACTTTATATGAAATAGCTGAATAACTGAAGTAGATCAAAGTCATACAATGAAATAAAGATAAAAGAGAACTCATACCTAGACTCCAAAGAAGACTTGGAACCTGAAGAAGAGCTACTCTAGCCTACCCCCTAGCCTTGGACACTAAAAGTGAGAGGAGAATGAGAGAGTGGTGTGTGAGAAATGGGAGCCCCTCCCCTTCTATTTATAGGCAAGGAGGAAGCTTGCTTCGGGGCTCAAACTCCACCAAAACACCCGGGAGTGAGGCAATGGACCAATGAGGAGCAACCACGTGGAGGGACACGATGAAAGGAGGCAGAGGCAGTTCGGCCGATCCTAGGATCGGCCGGCCCCTCCGGCCCTCCTTTCGAGGTGTGTTTCCTCTGGGTGGCTGCCCTGTGGGCCCTCTGATCCATCCCCGGTGCATGGCTTGATTTGGTATCCGAGGTGGGCCCTTTGATCCATGTGAAGTCCATGTGTCACTCTCTGATTCGTCGGCAAGTGCCTCCCTTGGATCAGTGACGTGGATTGCCATGTGTTTCCTTGGTGGCAGCCACCTCCTCAGCTGAGTTGGCATGGTTCTTCCATAGAAGGTGGGTTTCCATCTCTTTTAATGGGTATTTCTCCTACATACAAATAATCTCCAAGGACAAGTGGAACTACATTATTCAAACCAAAATGCAAGTAAATAATGCATATGCCTCCATTTATGTGAGAATATTAATGGCTGAAAGTAGTACTTAACAGCCGTCAACAATAGCCATCATGATAGTAAAGCTATATGAGCAAATGAGCAAGCCATGATCAAGATACACAATTTTGTGAAAAAATTCCCTCTCATGAGCTGAAGACCAAAACATGAGAAAAGTCTACCAAAGTGAATTTAAATCACACAGACTTCATGCTAGGTCACATATCCTCAACACAAGATCATTACAAACACCCATAAGCATCTCATGTCATGTTAAAGCCACCGAGCCATGTGTCTACTTCTTAAAATGAGACTTCTCATGGTAGACATCATGCAACGGCTTAGCACCCAAATTATTGCAATTTTAAAGCATTTATGACATGAATCAAGTGAGAGCACAACTTCAAGCAAAGCATTTCATACCAATTTAATTTTTCACATTTAAGCATAAAATGGTACATGAAGTGCCTTTGCGGCAAAAAGAAGCTTATACTCCCCCACAAGGTAACACATGGGCTAAACATTCATAATGACAAATGGGTCTTTGACCCCAAGTGAAAAGCACATGATATCCAATCATGAATTAAGCATGACATAAACCACCAAAGCACACTAAGATCATGCAAGGCCTTAAACTCACAAGAGAGAGCATATCTAGCCTTTTTCGAAAAATAGCCACGTCAATTTGCAAATATAGCAAAACTATCAAGAGCATAGCTATCCATCATCAAGTCATATCAAACATGCTCAAAAGCTCACAACTAGCATATCATAGCAATCAATGTATATAGGAGAAGCTCATCCTACTATGATACAAATGCAAAAACAACCTAAGATACAAAGATGACTATACATCATGCTAGAAATGCAATGCCATGCAACAAAGTAAATATGATACATATGCACAAAGTGAGCTCCCAAAAACCAACTCAACACCAAAAGAGGAAAGGAGCAAGCAAAACTAGCAAGCTCCCCCTACACACATGCACAACAGTCAAAGAGCATACAAAGCTCACCCAAGATACATGTGATAGAGAAAAGAACAAGCAAGCTCACTAGCTCCCCCTAAACACATGCATTAGGATCAAAAAGCATACGAAGCTCATCCTAAAGACATGTGATAGAGCAAAGCCTCAAACTAAAAGGGCAACTCACAAAGGCCAAAAGGAACAACAAAATCAACCGACTTTTCACTTACTTGATGCTCTCCTACAATCAACACATGTCCAATGTCCCAACAAGTGATGTGCTCCAAAGACACCACTAGGATGAGGTTGGAGAATCACCCCCAAACTCCGGTCATGAGACAAACAACCAGAGTCGATCCGCGAAAAGTTCTCCAAGCCTCCCACCTACAAAACCAAAACCGAGAGCTAGAGCGAGCAAACATCTCAACACTGGGGTTAGCACAAAAAGAGTCAAACCAGTGTTGAGCCATTTGCTCAAAAGTGGGGTTAGCAACACTCATCCTATCACGTCCAAAGCTATGACCACCACGCTGAACCACCTCACGTCTCACAGGAGGAGACCGACCACCACGAAAGGGAAAGCGTGGCTCGTAGCCCCTCTGAAACCCAAAGCTGCGACGACCTCTCCCATCCTCATATCGATCACGAGGTGGAGAACGTCCAGCAAAAACACCACTAGCAGAAACGAACCCTCTGTTGCCTGTACCACGACCATAGGAGCCACCACGATCACGAAACCCAAATCGGCCATCTCTCTGGGCCGCACTGGTCTGACCGGTGACCCTGACCAGTCTTACTGGTGAACCCCAGCCAACAACTCTGTCCCGATTGGCAAAGCTCCTAGCACCCCGAGCTGGAACCGAGTGCATACGTGACTCAGGTACACCATGAGAAGGGTGATACATGTCCCGATTCGCCCACTCCTTAGCCATCCTCTCATCCTTCTTCCTCTTGTAACAAAACTCATCCTTATGACCACTTCTCCCACAATACCCACACTGAAACCTCACTAGTTTTGGGTTCTCTTGTGGCTTTGTTTCACTCGGCTTCTCACAAGGTTTCTTCTCTTTCTCAATTCGCTCACTCGGCTAGATTTTGTGTGGGATATGTTTGGTAGGTATCTCTTTCTCTTTCTCACCAGCACTCTCACCAAACCTCTCAAAACCCAGACCATGACCATCTACTCTCTTAAACTTAGCCACCAACATGCCCAGTTGAGGCTCCTGTGACCTCAACCAACCCAACAACTTACGCAACCCATCATTCTCATCCTGCAACTGTTGACGGCTAATAAGTACCACTTTCAGCCCTCAATATTCTCACATAAATGGAGGCAATTGCATTATTTACTTGCATTTTGGTTTGAATAATGTAGTTCCACTTGTCCTTGGAGATTATTTGTATGTAGGTGATTTACCCCTTAAAAGAGATGGAAACTCACCTCCTATGAAGAAACCATGCCAACTCAGCTGAGGAGGTGGCTGCCACCAAGGGAAATATGGCATTCCACGTCATCGATCCAGGGGAGGCACTCACCGACGAATCAGAGAGCGCCACATGGACTTCATGTAACATCCCAGAAATTTGAATGTTTTCCCATATGTGAATTTTCACAAAAATTTAAAACTTTTTGTTTGAACTTGAGTGCTACCAAATTTGATCCCAATTTTCTAGCCTCTCATCACGAATTCTATATAAAATAAAACCATATAAAAATTATCTTCAAATTAAGGTATAAATGTGATTTGGATTTTTTTGGATTTTATTTGGAGTTCAATTGTGTGGTGTTTGAATTTGAAGGTGATTCAAATTCAAACTTATATTCAAACTATATTTCAAAACCTATTTAAGCTCTAACAACTAACTCAGGCCACAACCCCATGGACAAAGTCCACTGAAAACCCCTCAACCCTTCAGCCTAGACCAAGAGACCTCTGGTCTTCAGCCGGACCAGCCCACACCGCGGCCCAAGACAGCCCAGCGTTTTCCCTCAACCTCTCCCTCTCTCTTCTTTCACTGCCAAGCCGGGGCCACGCGTCAGAGGTACCGCGCCCCCTTCTCCTACCTCATGTCCATACGCATCACACGCGCCGCACGTGCTGTGCGATGGGACAACCTCGCCGGCCACAGCCGCACTGGCACGCGCTTGCGCGACCTCGCGCGCGCACCCAGGACCCCACCTTCCCTCCTTTGCTTTCACACGAGCGCTCTCGGATGAACGCCACGTCAACCGTACCTTGCCGCTACTACATCCCGGCCGCACGCTCGCCGGTGCCGTGCCCAAGAGCCCCAGCTCCGAGCTATAAAGCCCGCGGCCGCCGCCCTGATCTCTCCAACCCTAGCCGCCGCGCCCGCCAACTCAATTGGGGTTTCCCCCATTCCCGGCCTTCCAATCCGCTGTCGTGCCTCTGTTTTCCCCTTTCTCCCATGTTTCCCCTGTGCCGCGTTGCCGAGAAAATAGAGGTGGAGAGGGGAGAAGAAGAAGAAGGACTGGCCACACCAGGAGGCGCCTGAGCTATCCTTGAACAAGCAGATGGCCGTTCGTGTCCAAGTGAAGCAGGAGCAGGAGCCTGGGAACTCCGACGCCAAGAGCACCGCGGTGCGCCTAGGATCTCGACGCCGACAGGGGAAGACGCCCTCACCATCGAGCTAAAGCCGCACATGATGTCCACGTCGCTGTCAAGGGGAGCCAAGGACATCTTCGCCACGTCGCCGAGAAGGGAGAAGCCACAGGAGGAAGACAGGAGACAAGGACGCCCTCGCTGACACCACGCCAAGCTTCGCCATGGACAACGCCGCTGCCGACGACGATAGCAAGCTGATCCTCGACACCAAGCCGGCCTGCTTCGTCTCATCGCCGCGCCGCCTTGCTTCCTGCCCCACCATGTCCTCTGACGAGCCCCTCGGTGAGCCAACCGACCGCGCCACCGCCTCGCCTTCTACCTGTTCGATGTTTTGCTAGCGCGTTTCATCGAGCTCTAAGTATCGAGGCCTCCGTTTGCTTGCTCGTATCGCCGTCCTCCCGAGCCGCGCCAGCCCTGTATCTCTGCCCGACCATCGCCTCATGGCCATCTGCAGGTACCGTCGCACGCCCTTGCTCCGCCACGTTTGCCTGCGCGCTGCCACAGCCTCGCCGCACTGCCGTTCTGTTGTGTGTCGCGCCGTTCGGGAACCCTGCGTCGAGCCAGCACTACTGCGGTGCTGCGCGTCTCCGCCTCATGCAGCGCCGCGCCACCCTGCTCACCGTCACGCTGCCTTGATCTGCCCCGCGCGCGCGCTCTTCTTTGCGCCGCATACCTGCCTCGCTCTGCTGCTGCAGCCCCGAGCCGCGCCACTTTGCCTCGCGCGCGCCGCCATGCTGCCCCGCACCGCGCTGCGCCGCATCGCCGTTTTGCATCTCGCCGCACCGCTTTACCTCACCGCACACCACGCTGTCGTGGTGCCCCGTACGCCGTCGCTCTGCCTGTGTTCACCGCCGCTCTGCCCATGTTCGCCGCCGCTCTGCTCGTGCTCACCGATGTGCCTAGGCCAGGCCTTCGTGCCGTGGAGACTCTGCCGCAGTTGAACGCGCGCCACCGCCGCCTTAGCCAAACCTCGCTGGCAGCCAACCTTGGCCGCGACGCCGCTCCCTTTTTGGCATTCTACCGAACACCTGAAGTGCAGCCCCTCTTTCCCCGGGTCCTGAGTGGTGCCACACGAAGTCCTGCGAAGTCACCAGCCACACCCGCCGCCGCCCGGATCCCGTACGGCCCTCCAATCCTAACTCAGCCACACGCCAGCTACGTATCCATGTGCCACATAAGATCCACCCCGGGATCCTGTGTGGCCACAGCCACCTAAGCTGCCACCTCACCCTATGGCTGGCTTAGAGCTGGCTACGTGGCAGCCACATGGGAAACTGAAGTCAGCCTACAGCCGGCTATGAGCTAACCTAAAGCTGCCAAGAGCTAACCTATAGTTAACATATAGTTAACCCTGTTGTAAATGCAGGAATTAATTTCAAAAATACTTTTTAATCTTTACAAATCCTTCAAAAATACTTTTAATCTTTAAAAATTCATAACTAATTATACGGAGCTCCGAAAATTATGAAACCAGTTGCGTTGGTTTCATAATTTCGAGACGCACGCTGCTACCCTATACTTTTTCAGATCTTACCCTTGAATTGAGCCTCTTTTGCCCGCGCTCTTGGTATAGAATTCGTGGCCGATGCCCGCCACAGCGCTATTGTGGGTCTGGGACGCCGGAGCTCCGCAACTAGCCACTGGCTTGCCACGGACAGGGATAACTCCCCCAAGATGCGTTCGCACTGTTTTCCTTGCTTGCACCGCTTCCACCGCCTTGTGCCGCAACCCGCATACCCGCTCTCTCTTTGCCTTGCATCGAGCCGTGTAGCACGCGACGTACCCAGCGTTAGTAACCCGGAAGGCCGCGTGTGATGGACGGTCGTGCCTTGAGCAGAGGCCTCTGCTTCAAAGCATGGCAGCCCCGTGTTGCAACCTAGTTACTACACCATGGATATCGTCGTATTGCTAGCACTTGCTCCACCGTGCTCCAGGGCACGCCTTACTACATCACCATCCTTTTGTCGACCACGAGTCAATCCTTTCCTTCTCTCGGTGCTGCCACCGCACACCTTGTTCTGATAATGCCTTGCCTAGCTCGTTTCTCCTTACTCGTCTCTCTTCATCCTCTGAGCTTCCGCTTCGTTGCACCTATCTGTTGCGCTAATACCTTGCAGGCGAAATCACCAAGGCCCTTAGCCTTTGATCGGCAACCCAACCTTGAACTAACCCTTCTCTCTAATTTGTTTTCTAGTATACAAAGCTAGTAGCTTAAAACTATTTTAATATAAAACTAATTACCTTGATTTCCTTAAATTAAACTAGTGCTGCTTGTAGCTAGTTTGGATTTATTTGGTTCTTTAATGCTTCTCTTTGGAGTTTATTTGCAAATAGATCCTTGTTATTTATTTATATTTCCGAATCTAGGATTTCCTGGAGCCGAGGAGACAAGCCAGAAGATCAAGTACGTCTACGGAAACTACGACAACTACTTACACGCAGGTGTTCATTCCCGACCTTCTTGAATGCCCATTAGGCATGGCTATTAGAATTGCTAGTGCTTTATTTATTGCATAATGATGGATGTGATGAACCCGTGCATAGCCTCTTTTACATACTTGTCCTTGATTGACCTACTACTACTACTTTACTTATGCGTGATGATACGCTGAGCTTGCTATGCATGTGTTGGGATACTGTGGTAGTTTCTTGGCGTGTGTGGGGAAAAACCGGCAGGAGAAGGTGTTTTGGGATATTTTGGCGAGGGTGAGCTCAAGACAACCCGATCCGAGATCGGGGGCCAGGGATCATCTTCTCGGACGTTGCCTAGTTTGGTGCCTATGGCGGGTACACTATTTTAGGAGCACAGGTGTTGGGGTTTTTGTGATGACTTGGAGGATAGGAGCTCGCCCCAGTCTGAAACCGAGTGGGTCGCCTGTTACATGGGACTTTCGTACACACCACCTCGCCGAGAGTGGGGATAGGGCCGTTCGACTCTAGCAAGTGCGATACCATACCTGCCAGTAGGATAGAGGGTATCAGTGAGAGGGTTAGGGTGAAGTCCCTTCCCTATTGGGCGCTCCCCGTGCGGCCACACGGGGGAATTTTCACAGTTCTGGGACGGACCTTTGCAAAGGACCGCAGCGAGACCCGAAAGTAGGATGGAATCGTAACTCCTAGGTGTTCGTTCGGTAGGGTGTGCTTGGGTGGCTGATCACCGCCAGGTGCCATTCCGAGTTGGGTACAGGTCTACACGCTCTGCAGAGTTTAGATCTATACGTATAGCCACGTCCTTGGTTATGGACATGCCCATTGTTTCTCCGACTCTTACGTTTTGGGATTTCTACCTCCCCCTTTATAGGATGAGAGTGTATGGTGAGCCGTGGTTGTACTCGGGGAGAGGAGAGTTGCTCCCTCTGCCTCGCGGATCCGAGTGCAATCATTGAGGTGCGAGGAGTGGGAGTTCTCACACCGACCCTAGATGGAGATAGTACTTTGTTACGGTGATCTGGGTGACCAGGTGTTACTGATCGTGGATGAGAGACTTGGGAATTGGTGAATCTATTCTTTATGAGATGCTGCTGCTGCTTAGGAAACCCCAGCTCTTACCTTGATACCTTTTTATACCATTAGAAGTAGGCCACTTAAAGCTTGCATACGGTTGGTGATGTGAACCTATCCCATTCCTTGGGGATAGTTTGTGAGTGTGCAGGATTTGGGCTTGGAGCGAAAGTCCATCTAAGAAGAGTCCATGGAGGAAGGGTTGCGTTGCTACGCTCAAGGATGCCTGTGGTGAAGATCGAGAATGAAGCCCTGAAGCCTTAGCTACCGCTACGTAGAGTTTCTTCTTGTCGTTTAGCCCAAGGGGCTTGTACTTAAATCGTATACCGATCTGTGTTCGGATGTAAATACTCTATTTAGTACTCTGATTTCGTTGTATGGAAATGATATTAATCTGTAATGAGTTCTGTACGTGATAGCTACTGATCCAGGGACTATCACAAGGGTACAGGGAGTCGGGTTTTCCTCACCGAAAACCCGGGTCGTTACAGGTGGTATCAGAGCCGTACTTGTTCGTAGGACGAGCCCTAGCAATGGCCGATAGTATAGGACAACCTAAACCTCCCTGATTGAGTATATACTCCTTGACTCTTATATAAACCCCTTGAATTCTACTATTACATCCTTGACTTCTCGCTAACTTACTAACAACCCTTCTTCGTGTTTGCTGACCTTTGGAGAACGACTGATGTTGCTTGATCAAGACCAAGCCGTACTACGGAAGGATGCCCCGTACAAGACAAAGGCAACTACTCTAGAGACAGTTACGGAGATTGGGGACATGGAAAGGATGAAGATAACTCTACAGGACTTACCTGGACTATCCCTGTCGAATCCTCAATATAAGCTTACCCCCGCACAAGCATCCTGAATTTGGAACTCAGATTGTCGAAGATGGAATAGACTGTCACATTGGTGCCAATTGAAGTCTGCATAACAGAGAAGCAACAAGAACAATAGGCACCCTTCCATCCCTGCTCAGGAAGAAGTTTGGATAACGCCACTTTGAAGATAACGAGGAGTTAAGATCCTAATTCCAAGTGCGCCAACATAAGGAACTGGTTATCTGCTTTATGGATTTGGCACACGTGAGCTTGGTTGCAGGAGTCGGAACCTCCTGAGATGCCCGTAGCTCGACATTTGGATAAGATCTCTCAACTTGGAGTTACCCCAAACAGTCGATTCGCTAAGGACGAAGATATTAGAACAAGCTGCTGGTATAAGAGGCAAGGAATGGATTGGACAGTTGAGTTCAGATTTCCCTACAAGAAAGCATCACATATGTGGAGTGAAGAGTTGCTAATTCACTATATGGAATTCTCCGAACGTGAAGTGTGGAACTTGGACGCCGGGATTGGAATCTCCCTAACTGACCAAAATTGATGTTGGATTAGAATGAACAGATGAGAAACACGGAGCACGGATGTAATGATAAACATAGAACATCCCCATTGGAAGGACAAAGCCACGAGAACCATGGACAAAGAAGAGTGGTCCAACTAAGATGAAGTGTCTGAATTGGAAGAATTGGACAAGAAGCAATGAACTAAAATGAAGAAGATTTTAGCTTCCTACCGCAAGACCCCCTGCGCTTCTTAGGCTACATATGGAACCTCCTCAGTCAGAGGGATAACATCGGTAATTGGACCCTAACCCGGAGGACCGTGAAGGTAGCAATTGCCGCAGGATACAACATCAGTACTACACGAGTCAAATGGATAACAACAAGTCACGTGACTCAAGGAGGAATATGGAGCACAAGTTACCGGTTCTCAATCAAGCCAGCATGGAGAAGAATTTCACCAGCTTGTTTCGGAAAGTTCAGCACCGAGACATCAGATGGATGTATCCTTTCGAGTGATGCAACACTAACCTTAGTGAAATCCCTCAAGTGCCCACGATATACTAGAATGTTTTCCCTGGTGTATTCTCAGAGGTATTAGGAGTCAGCCTCGAGATACACATTTGTTTGGTGCATTGCTTGAGTGATTGGATCTTTATGATCTTACGGTTGTTATACTTCTTCATGATTGTGTGAAATTGTACTGAGTGCTTTGCTTGCTAAATCTTTAGATGACTCCTTTAGAGGCCTTAGCTTCCCATCCTACAAGATCAAGAGCTTGAAGAATGAAGACCGACGCGTCGAGCATACGGCAAGACCAATCTTCAGAAGAAGAGAAGAACTTCTAGTAACTTCGACAAATTAAACCAAGGTTTCAGATGAGTTACCCGATGTTCATTGGAATCGAGTTCGCAAACCAGAAAATGAGTACCCGAGAATTTGAAAACCTCGGGAGCTCAGAAGAGTATGTACCTCCATGGAAGCATATATTGGTTAAGAGCAGTTGAGTACCCTATAATGTCAGCAATGCATTTTGGATGAGTTCGGTCGATCCCACTTTTGGAATAAGCAATCGACAAGGAAGCTCTACTGGACACCGTATATTGGACTAGTGGGAAGAAGAACTACCTCAGCAACTACTGGACACAGGTTATCTGTTCAACCTCTCAGTTGGAACCTACCTATTGGAGAATAAATAAGAAGAGTTTGCTAAGCATACCAGAGTAAGGTAAGTGTGATTTCCACGTGAAGATTCATCCCAAGAAATTGGAACCAAAATGACTAGCGTGAGATTTCGGATGGGAATAGTCACTCACATAATCAAGGGTGTTGCAGATAACCCCTCTTAACATGGACTATCATGAATGGGAAGTAACCATTCATAGTGTTTACGACCAAGAGCTAATTGGACATGTCTGATGTTGCTAGCCCTCTGGCAAGAATCGTCGGAGACGAGTTAAACCAACAGATGGATTACTATAAGAATGGCACCCAAAGAGTGATAGAGATTACTGGACACTCAGAGAAGTTCTGGACGATGAGAAATCGCCCTGGAATATGAGGACCTTTGATTAACCACACAAGACCCTATGACGGAATTCATGTTCTGCAATAGGGCCAACTATTTGGATATGCTTAAATAAATAAACTAAGATATTTCCTAAGTCACGGGATGACGGACTACGTAAAGGAAGATGTGCTCACCCAAGTGCAGCCAATCATCGAGAGTGCACGCTATAAGGGGAGCGAATGCACTAATGTTTTGGAGAGTCTAGGGTATCTACTTACGGAACAAGAGGTAATGTTTTATACCTTCAACATATCCGAGATGGATATGGCTTCAAGAAGATATCTTGGATAAACTAGGGAAACCTAGAGAATATATGAAACCATGGATGAAGAAAAGATACTTCTGAGACTCCACTTCTGCTTAGCGTACCTCTTATGGATAAGCCGTCAAATTTGGACCAAGATAGTAATATACCTATGGGTACGTTAAGAGTACAAGCTTCGGTATTTGACGACTAATTGGATAAGAGCTTGCCATTGGCAAACCATCTATGTACTGGCTGCGAGTTAGGCTCAGAGAAATCGTCGGAGTTGTAGGCCTCTGCTCGGCATAAAGTATACGACTCCCTCATGTGGAAAGAAGTGGGAGACTCGTGCCTAATTGGATTAAAGGTACATAACGAACACCATGAGAATATGACCTCGATCATATGGAATCATATTGGAATAAGCTTGGTTGATAATAAGAATGTGACCTCAAGTGGGAGGACTGGAATAGTATGAGACAGCCATGCTCTGACTTGTTCTAAGGTCACCAAACTTGTGTGGCACTGCTGGAAGAGATAGATTGAGGTAGAGGAAGCCCTAGCCTATACTTGGAACTCGTCATGAGCTGGGACAAGAGTATAGCTCCCGAGATACCCGGATCGTACATCGCAAGTGCTTATGGATGCTAACGCACGAGAACCTGCAGTAGCACTCGGCTTCGAAAGCCCTCATGGGAATAAGAGATGCGGAACCTAAGAAATTTTGTGTACAAAACTTTACGATGTCAAGGACATCAACAACTCGAAGACCTACCGGAGGGAAGACCCTCACCACCCCCGGTACAAGCTTAATCTCGAGGACGAGATTCTTTTGAGGGGGGAGTCTGTAACATCCCAGAAATTTGAATGTTTTCCCATATGTGAATTTTCGCAAAAATTTAAAACTTTTTGTTTGAACTTGTGTGCTACCAAATTTGATCCCAATTTGCTAGCCTCTCATCTCGAATTCTATATAAAATAAAACCATATAAAAATTATCTTCAAATTAAGGTATAAATGTGATTTGGATTTTCTTGGATTTTATATGGAGTTCAATTGTGTGGTGTTTGAATTTGAAGGTGATTCAAATTCAAACTTATATTCAAACTATATTTCAAAACCTATTTAAACTCTAACAACTAACTCAGGCCACAACCCCATGGACAAAGTCCACCAAAAACACCTCAACCCTTCAGCCCAGACCAAGAGACCTCAGGTCTTCAGACGGACCAGCCCACACCACGGCCCAAGACAGCCCAGCATTTTCCCTCAACCTCTCCCTCTCTCTTCTTTCATTGCCAAGCTGAGGCCACGCGACAGAGGTACCGCGCCCCCCCTTCTCCTACCTCGCGTCCGTACGCATCACGCGTGCCGCACGCGCTGTGCGATGGGACAACCTCGCCGGCCGCAGTCGCGCTGGCATGCGCTTGCGCGACCTTGCGCGCGCACCCAGGACCCCACCTTCCCTCCTTTGCTTTCACACGAGCGCTCTCGGATGAACGCCACGTCAACCGCGCCTTGCCGCTGCTACATCCCGACCGCACGCTCGCCGGTGCCGTGCCCAAGAGCCCTAGCTCCGAGCTATAAAGCCCGCGGCCGCCGCCCTGATCTCTCCAACCCTAGCCCCTGCGCCCGCCAACTCAATTGGGGTTTCCCCCATTCCCGGCCTTCCAATCCGCTGTAGTGCCTCTGTTTTCCCCTTTCTCCCCTGTTTCCTCTGTGCCACGTTGCCGAGAAAAGAGAGGTGGAGAGGGGAGAAGAAGAAGAAGGACCGGCCACACCAGGAGGCGCCTGAGCTGTCCTTGAACAAGCAGAAGGCCGTCCGTGTCCAAGTGAAGCAGGGGCAGGAGCCTGGGAACTCCGACGCCAAGAGCACCGCGGTGCGCCTAGGATCTCGACGCTGACGGGGGAAGGCGCCCTCGCCATCGAGCTAAAGCCGCACATGATGTCCACGTCGCTGTCAAGGGGAGCCGAGGACATCTTCGCCGCGTCGCCGAGAAGGGAGAAGCCGCAGGAGGAAGACAGGGGACAAGGACGCCCTCGCTGACACCGCGCCAAGCTTCTCCATGGACAACGCCGCTGCTGACGACGATAGCAAGCCGATCCTCGACACCAAGCCGGCCTGCTTCGTCTCATCGCCGCGCCGCCTTGCTTCCTGCCCTGCCATGTCCTCCGACGAGCCCCTCGGTGAGCCAACCGACCACGCCACTGCCTCGCCTTCTACCTGTTCGATGTTTTGCTAGCGCGTTTCGTCGAGCTCTCAGTATCGAGGCCTCCGTTTGCTTGCTCGTATCGCCGTTCTCCCGAGCCGCGTCGGCCCTATATCTCTGCCCGACCATCGCGTCGTGGCCATCTGCTGGTACCGCCGCACACCCTTGCTCCGCCGCGTTTGCCTGCGCGCTGCCACAGCCTCGCCGCACTGCCGTTCTGTTGTGTGCCGCGCCGTTCTGGAACCCTGAGTCGCGCCAGCACTACTGCGGTGCTACGCGTCTCTGCCTCAAGCAGCACCGCGCCACCCTTCTCACCACCACGCTGCCTTGATCTGCCCCGCGTGCGCGCTCTGCCTTGCGCCGCATACCCACCTCGCTCTGCTGCTGCAGCCCCATGCCGTGCCAGTTTGCCTCGCGCGCGCCGCCATGCTGCCCCGCGTCGCGCTGCGCCGCATCGCCGTTTTGCTTCTCGTCGTGCCGCTTTACCTCGCCGCACACTGCGCTGCCATGGTGTCCCGTTCGCCGCCGCTCTGCCCGTGTTCGCCGCCGCTCTGCCCGTGTTC
Organism: Cenchrus fungigraminus; assembly: GCA_036936925.1. Lineage (NCBI taxonomy): Eukaryota > Viridiplantae > Streptophyta > Magnoliopsida > Poales > Poaceae > Cenchrus > Cenchrus fungigraminus. The sequence continues at coordinate 127,122,674 of CM072779.1, forward strand.
GTCGTCGCTCTGCTCGTGCTCACCGATGTGCCTAGGCTAGGCCTTCGTGCCGTGGAGACTCTGCTGCAGGTGAACGCGCGCCACCGCCGCCTTAGCCAAACCTCACCGCCGGCCAACCTTGGCCACGACGCCACTCCCTTTTTAGCATTCTACCGAACACCTGAAGTGCAGCCCCTCTTTCCCCGGGTCCTGAGTGGTGCCACACGAAGTCCTGCGAAGTCACCAGCCACACCCGCCGCCACCGGATCCCGTGCGGCCCTCCAATCCTAACCCAGCCGCACGCCAGCTACGTATCCCTGTGTCGCAGAAGATCCACCCCGGGATCCTGTGTGGCCACAGCCACCTAAGCTGCCACCTCACCCTATGGCTGGCTTAAAGCTGGATATGTGGCAGCCACATGGGAAACTAAAGTCAGCCTACAGCCGGCTATGAGCTAACCTAAAGCCGCCAAGAGCTAACCTATAGTTAACATATAGTTAACCCTGTTGTAAATGCAGGAATTAATTTCAAAAATACTTTTTAACCTTTACAAATCCTTCAAAAATACTTTTAATCTTTAAAAATTCATAACTTGTGCTACCCTATCCTTTATCCTCTCCGAAAATTATGAAACCAGTTGCGTTGGTTTCATAATTTCAAGACGCACGCTGCTACCCTATCCTTTATCCGCTCTTACCCTTGAACCAAGCCTCTTTTGCCCGCGCACTTGATATAGAATTCGTGGCCGATGCCCGCCACTGCGCTATTGTGGGTCTGGGACGCCGGAGCTCCGCAACTAGCCACTGGCTTGCCACGGACAGGGATAACTCCCCCAAGATGCGTTCGCACTGTTTTCCTTGCTTGCACCGCTTCCACCGCCTTGTGCCGCAACCCGCATACCCGGTCTCTCTTTGCCTTGCATCGAGCCGTGTAGCATGCGACGTACCCAGCGTTAGTAACCCGGAAGGCCGCGTGTGATGGACGGTTGTGCCTTGAGCAGAGGCCTCTGCTTCAAAGCACGGCAACCCCGTGTTGCAACCTAGTTACTACACCATGGATATCGTCGTATTGCTAGCACTTGCTCCACTGTGCTCCCGAGCACGCCTTACTACATCACCATCCTTTTATCGACCACGAGTCGATGCTTTCCTTCTCTCGGTGCTGCCACCGCACACCTTGTTCTGATAATGCCTTGCCTAACTCGTTTCGCCTTACTCCTCTCTCTTCATCCTCTGAGCTTCCGCTCCATTGCACCTATCTGTTGCGCTAATACCTTGCAGGCGAAATCACCAAGGCCCTTAGCCTTTGATCGGCAACCCAACCTTGAACTAACCCTTCTCTCTCATTTGTTTTCTAGTATACAAAGCTAGTAGCTTAAAACTATTTTAATATAAAACTAATTACCTTGATTTCCTTAAATTAAACTTGTGCTACTTGTAGCTAGTTTGGATTTATTTGGTTCTTTAATGCTTCTCTTTGGAGTTTATTTGCAAATAGATCCTCATTATTTATTTATATTTCCGAATCTAGGATTTCCCAGAGTCGAGGAGACAAGCCAGAAGATCAAGTACGGCTACAGAAACTACGACAACTACTTACACGCAGGTGTTCATGCCCGACCTTCTTGAATGCCCATTAGGCATGGCTATTAGAACTGCTAGTGCTTTATTTATTGCATAGTGATGGATGTGATGAACCCGTGCATAGCCTCTTTTACATACTTGTCCTTGATTGACCTACTACTACTACTTTACTTATGCGTGATGATACGCTGAGCTTGCTATGCATGTGTTGGGATACTGTGGTAGTTTCTTGGCATGTGTGGGGAAAACCGGCAGGAGAAGGTGTTTTGGGATATTTTGGCGGGGGTGAGCTCAAGACAACCCGATCCGGGATCGGGGGCCAGGGATCGTCTTCTCGGACGTTGCCCAGTTTGGTGCCTATGGCGGGTACACTGTTTTAGGAGCACAGGTGTTGGGGTTTTTGTGATGACTTGGAGGATAGGAGCTCGCCCCGGTATGAAACCGAGTGGGTTGCCTGTTACACGGGACTTTCGTACACACCACCTCACCGAGAGTGGGGATAGGGCCGTTCGACTCTAGCAAGTGCGATACCATACCTGCCAGTAGGATAGAGGGTATCAGTGAGAGGGTTAGGGTGAAGTCCCTTCCCTATTGGGCGCTCCCCGTGCGGCCACACGGGGGCATTTTCACAGTTCTGGGGCGGACCTTTGCGAAGGACTGCAGCGAGACCCGGATGCAGGATGGAATCGTAACTCCTAGGTGTTCGTTCGGTAGGGTGGGCTTGGTTGGCTGATCACCGCCGGGTGCCATTCCGAGTTGGGTACAGGTGTACACGCTCTGCAGAGTTTAGATCTATACGTATAGCCGCGTCCTCGGTTATGGACATGCCCGTTGTTTCTCCGACTCTTATGTTTTGGGATTTCTACCTCCCCCTTTATAGGATGAGAGTGTATGGTGAGCCGTGGTTGTACTCGGGGAGAGGAGAGTTGCTCCCTCTGCCTCGCGGATCCGAGTGCAATCATTGAGGTGCGAGGAGTGGGAGTTCTCGCACCGACCCTAGATGGAGATAGGACTTGGTGACGGTGATCTGGGTGACCAGGTGTTACTTATCGTGGATGAGAGACTTGGGAATTGGTGGGAATTGGAGAATCTATTCTTTATGAGATGCTGCTGCTGCTTAGGAAACCCCAGCTCTTACCTTGATACCTTTTTATACCATTAGAAGTAGGCCACTTAAAGCTTGCATACGGTTGGTGACGTGAACCTATCCCATTCCTTGGGGATAGTTTGTGAGTGTGCAGGATTTGGGCTTGGAGCGAAAGTCCATCTAAGAAGAGTCCATGGAGGAAGGGTTGCGTTGCTACGCTCAAGGATGCCTGTGGTGAAGATCGAGAATGAAGCCCTGAAGCCTTAGCTACCGCTGCGTAGAGTTTCTTCTTGTCGTTTAGCCCAATGGGGCTTGTACTTAAATCGTATACCGATCTATGTTCGGATGTAAATACTCTGTTTAGTACTCTTATTTCATTGTATGGAAATGATATTAATCTGTAATGAGTTCTGTACGTGATAGCTACTGATCCAGGGACTATCACAAGGGTACAGGGAATCGGGTTTTCCTCACTGAATACCCAGGTCGTTACACTTCACATGGATCAAAGGGCCCACCTCGGATACCAAATCAAGCCATGCACCGGGGGAGGATCAGAGGGCCCACAAGGTAGCCAACCAGAGGAAGCACACCAGGTGGGGCCACCCTAGGGGGCCGGCCGACCCTAGGATCAGCCGAACCGACCTAGGGGGTGCCCATCTGCCCCCTCCATGTGGTGGTTGCTCATTGGTCACTTGCTGCATCTCCGGGTGTTTTGGAGCACTTTGAGCCTCCGAGCAAGCCTGGTCCTTGCCTATAAATAGAAGGGGAGGGGCTCCCATTTCCCACACACCAATCTCTCATTCTCCTCCCACTTTTAGTTTCCAAGGCTAGGGGGTAGGCTAGAGTAGCTCTTCTTCAGGTTCCAAATCATTCTTTGGAGTCTAGGTATGAGTTCTCTTTTATCTTTATTTCATTGTATGACTTTGATCTACTTCAGTTATTTAGCTATTTCACATAAAGTCATGGTAGATCATATGCTTAATATGTTCTTGAGTTCATCCTCTGTTCATCATTTAGAGGCTTGTGTTCTTCATGAACACTACCTTTTGATCCACTTGAAGGATGATAAACTCATTCCTTATGTGTTTGTTCATAAGTTAGAGGCTCGTGTTCTTCACGAACACGACCCTTTGATCTTATTGACTAGACATAAGAGAGTTCGTATCTGTTCGTATGTCTAGCCTTAGTTGATCTTGTTAGCTGGCATGAGAGTGTTGCATGAGGTTTGTGTTCAGGCTACGGTACTCGGTCTAAGTTGACCAGTCTTCTGGTGGCTCTCACCCTGGGTCACAATATCCCGGGCCGGGTGAAGTCTAGTAGCAACGTAGGCATGGTGCCTGGGTTGTTTGGCTACGTTAGTTATGAGCATACCCCCATAACGATAGAGGTAGGTCCGCAGTGGTGACAGCTGTTGGATCCTGTGCAACCCTCCGCGCTGGGGTACCTGCTGTAGGAGTCTAAAGTCTAGTTTTGCAGAGTGTTGGTCGTCGCGGGCTAGCTCCCCGTTTCTACCTGGGTACTGAACCTTACCCTCTCATGCAATACTCATGCCTATCTCCTGTATCTTCTAGCTTTATATGTTTAGTAAATTAGAACCTAGAGCTAACTCGTATGTTCCCCTAAGCCGTAGTGTACTAGAGTAGAGGTAGATTTGAGTGTGTGTGTCACACTACCCTTTATATCTTTTATCTTACCCCTGCCTTTGAGTTTGTTGTTTCCTATATCTATCTCTTAGTTTACATTGAGTGCAAAAGCATAAGTCTAAGATATCCACCATTGCCTTCCATGGATACGATACCCTTGGAATATTCTCCTTCCTTGGGGAAATGCTACAATGGTTTATCTGTGTGCTTGTGGATTCGTTCATGATCGTTTAGATTTACCTTTGGCAAGTCTTGACGTTCACGCTAACTCGGCGTCGTTAGTTGTGATGTTAAGAGGTGCCTACAAGGCGTTTCTTGGTGTTGTCACTAAGGATGGATTCCAGATCTGTTCTGAAAGTGATGACGCTACAAAACGCCAACAAGCATTTCTGGCGCTGTTGCCGGGGAAGGCACAGGATTATCATGACTATGCTTTGCATCTGTTTATAAACTATGAGTAGGTTAGGACAACTCTCAATGCAGGCTAACCTTGATTGTCTTCTTTTATCTTTGGATGATGAAGACAGGTAGTGTATGGCTGGTTTCGACTTAATGGAGAATTTTACCGAAGATCCCGAGTCACTTGTGAGGAGAGCTCGAATTCATTTCGACTCACCTCGTCGTACTCATCCGGAAGGCGATCCAGCTTCCTTTGTACGATCCACGTCAAACGCTATGGCCCAGAAGACACTTCGTGAGTACTCAGCTCCTTCTGCTGACCAGGTGCTGCAAGGCCCTGAGGTGGCAATGGGGACTGAAAATTTTGAGATCAAGACGGGTCTAATCACGATGGTACAGGCTAGCCCATTCTGTGGCAAGCCAAATGAGGATGCCAATGCTCATTTGCAGTAATTCCTAGAGCTGTGCAGCACTTTCATCATCAGGGGTGCAAATATGGATGCTGTCCGTCTACGGCTATTTCCATTCTCTCTCCTAGGGAAAGCCAAGCAATGGTTCTATGCGAATCGTGATGCTATCAACACTTGGAGTAAGTGTTCTGAGGCATTTCTCAAGAAGTTCTTCCCATTGGATAAAACCAATGCTCTTCGTGGGAGAATTTCTGGTTTTTAGCAAGCAACAAGTGAATCCATTCCAGAGGCTTGGGAAAGGCCTCAGGAGTATGTCCTGTCCTGTCCTCACCATGGGATGGAGGATTGGCTCATTCTTCAAAGCTTCTATAATGGGTTGACTCCGACAGCCCGAGGCCATATTGATGCTGCTGCTCAGGGAGCATTCTTCTCACTCACTGTTGATAATGCTAAATTACTCATTGAGAAGATGGTTTCCAACCAAGGGTGGAGTGATGAAAGGCTCCAACCACAACCGAGGGGTACTCATACTGTCAAGGAAGCAGACATAATTACTGCCAAGTTGGATATTCTTATGGAGAGATTGGATGACTACACCAGCGAGAAGGCTGCCATGGCCACCACTACTCTGCCTATGGATTCTCATATGACTTGTGAAGTCTGTGGCAACACTGGGCTCTCAGGAAATTACTGTCCGGAGACTCAGGAGGAAGTGATGTACATGAATGGCAACAACAATAGTTATCGTCCACCTCAACAAGGAGGCCTATCATGGAATCAACAACACCCTTATTTCAAGGAGGTAACCAAGGTAATTCTTACAATCCTAACCAACCTTCCTTGAGAGATCTCATTTTTGGGCAAGCTAAGATAAATGAAGGTGTTAACAAAAAGCTAGCTGCCCTTGATAAAACTTTGGAAAGTCTCAACGTTAAGCTTGATAGTTTTTCTTCTGCCGAGAAGAGTCAGCTGAGTTTCAACAAAATGTTAGAAATCTTGTTGGCTCAGCTGGCTGCTTTGGTTCCATCTCCTGATAACGGGAGGATCCCTGGGCAACCCGTATCCTCTTGTGAAAATGTTAGTGTAGTGTCAACCAGGTGGGGTAAGCCACCTAGGAAGACACATGCTTCTAACTATGCAGGAAAGCCCATACAACAAATTCTAGATCCATGGGAGGAATCAGCAGTTGTGCACAAGAAAGATCCAGGCTACCCGACTATTACTTGCACAATCTATTACAAGAAAATCAGGCATGCCCTTTGTGACCTTGGTGCAAGTGTTAATCTCATGTCTAAGGCCATGTTCGAGCAACTGGGATATCCAGCTCTCTCTCCAACAGCACGGACTATCCAACTCGCCGATTCAACGATACGATATCCAGAAGGAATTGTTGAGAGCATATTGGTTAAGGTCAAGAACTCTTACGTCTTCGCGGATTTCGTGGTCCTTGATATGGATGACGAGGGGGGAATGCAACTCATCCTTGGGCGACCATTTCTAAGTGATGTCTGAGCTAGAATCAATGTGGTGTCCGGAATAATCCGTTTCCGCATTGGGAAGAGGAACTTGAAGTTCAAGTTTCAGGACAAAGAAGAGCAATGCTATTTGGTGCAAGACAGTGTTGAGCAGCTTGGGGGAAGGACGGAGCCTTTACCCCCAAGGAAGAAATCTCTGTCAAAAAGGCAAAAGAAAATTCAGAAAGAATGGCGGAAGATTGAGATGGCACCACCCTCTACTTCTCAGGAGTGGGGTGCTGAGTGGAATTGATCGCTGAGAAGAGTCCAACTCGTCAGACTGAAAATGATGGGTCCTTTCAACCAAAAAGGTTAAAGCTGGTACTTATCTCATATTTCCCTTTCCAAAATTTTATTTCCAAAATTGCATATTTGATTTTCCAAAACCTTGCATCTGCATGCTAGATTTATCTAGCCCTTTTCCCTTTTCGAAATAAAATTTCTGAAAATCATTTCTGAGTTTGAAAACCTTAGAAATTTCATTTGGGCAATTTCTGGAGTGAACTTTGGCCGGTGCACCTGGGTATACCTTCTTATAGCCGTTGGTGGCAAGGCTGCCAAAGGGGGCCAGCCCCGGGCCCACAACTGGGCCGGCCGAACCAGGGTTCGGCCGAACCCTGGCAACGGTCATGTGGGCCCAGCTTTGGCCAACAGCTCCTAGTCGTTGTGCAACGGCTAGTCCGCGGTGTGCTGCCCCTTTGCTCTATAAATTGGACCCGAGAGGGGGTGCTCTTCACCCATTTCACTCACACTCCCCTCTCTACTCCTTGCTCTCTTGGTTTTCTTGGATTTCTTTCTCGAGATTGGATCATCAAGTGTTCTCTCTCTTGTGTTGCTGAAAGTATTGCCATTGGTGGAGCAAGCTCGGTAAGAACTTCATTCGATTTCACTAACCCATCACCGAGTTGCTCTTGTTGTCCCTTGTTGTTGTGCTAGCATGAATTGGGCGGCAAACACTCTCCGGAGGATGACACGCTCACGCTCCCGTTCACGGGAAAGCGCGAGTTCATCCACCCCCGTCGAGCCGACGCCGAGCCCATCGGTGATGGATTATGAAGAAGAGCAGGAGGAGCAAGCCGAGCCACAAGCCGCGGAGGAGGTCGTCGACGACACCCCCTACCTCAGCTTGTAGGGCGCTCGAGAGGAGCAAGCCTACGCTCTCCTAAAGGACCGAGTCTTCGCTCACACCCGAGACTTCGACCCGGCTCTCATGGATTAAACAGGTATGAATCTCGAGTTCACTTCCATTTGGCATGGTCTTGGTTGGGAGGAGTTTGCACCATTTACAGAGCTTGGCTCTCGGCCCCTCACCATCCAGTTCCTTTGCCCTCTTACCGAGATTCCGGATGGCATTCAGTTTCGTCTTTTTGGGACCGATTATCGTATTTCTTGGAAGGAACTTAGTCGTCTTCTTGATTTTAGTCCTTATTTTGCTGTTTCTCTGAAGAAGACTTGTGAGGGTTTTGTTCGAGACTCTTTCTGGGCGTACATCTCTGGTCTTGTTTACAGTGGCAAGTTTTTACCTCGGTGCAACGATATTGTGCATCCCACTCTCTGTCTGTGGCACAAGTGGCTCGTCATTACTCTCTTCCCACGAGAGGATGTTCGGCCCGTGCGCAGCGATGAGATGATGCTATTATACGCTGCTGTTAACCGGATCAAGGTCTCTCCCGTTTAAGCTATGATTCGGCAGTGGTTGATGAATTTCAAGATGATAGGTCCTATTGAGTGTACGTCTTTGGTGACTCGTATTGCTCTCAGACTCGGGGTTCTTAGCGGGAATTCCGTACCCTTCATCGGGACGCCCCGAGTTCTCATTGATGAGGCATACTTGATCAAAGGGCATATACTTAAGAAAGGCCCAGATGATTCTTTGACTTTCTTCTTTCTGGGTTATGCAAATCAAATCTCGTTACCTAACCCGGGGTTTGGATTGTATAACTCGGAGTCACTAACCATTCCCCTTGTTACACAAGAGGAAAGCCGTCGTGCTAGTGTTTCAGGCAGGTCCACCAGAAGCGCGGCAAAGAGAGCACACATGCAGCAGCAGCAGTCACAGCCACCACAGCCTCAGCCACAGCCACAGCCTGCTACGCCACTAGTGGCAGGAGGGGCCCCTGCGGGGTACATGTTCGGGGTCACCCCTGGATATGCACCTGGTTGGGACCAGCCCACCTACCACCCGAGAGCGAGTGGCATGGCTTGGGCGGGTGCGAGCAGTGCTCAGTGGGCTACACCCACTAGTTCCAGCTCCGGTGGTCTACCTCTGTCTTCGTCCTTTAGACGGCACTCCTCAGCCTCTGCACGCGATGCTCAGGTCGCGCAGCAGATGGGAGCGCTCACCGTCCAGGTCACGGGATTGGAGGAGACGCTGAACACCTACGTCGAGTCTACCTCAGCGTGGTAGCGTCAGGCTGGTGAAAGGATAGCAGCCATGCAGCAGGATCAGCAGCGATACATGGAGGCGCAGAGGGCTTACTACGCGAGTCAGGGATTCTTCTTCCCTCCTTCGTAGTGAGCCTGAAGCTAGCTTGGGGGATGACCCCCATCCTGAGGTAACTTGCATCTTCCTTTGTTTTCACAATATCTTATAAATGAAAACCCAAAAAAAAATCTACAAAAATAAAAAGACCAAAAATATTTATTTGCTTTCATCGTTATCATTTGCTTAGTTTGCTTTGATATGCATAGTAAGAATGCTTTGCCTCTATGGTTGAAATGATGAATACTTGCTCTGTTTATTCTCCTCGTATGTCTTTCTTACAACTTTGTATCCTACCTAAGTTTTGAGTTTGTTGGCTTGCATGTTCAAACCTTAGCTTGAAAACTGTGGGTAGCAAAAAGCATGATCCTTGCCTAAGTTGTTGTGATACATGATATGGTATAATAGAGTGCTATGATCTTGTGATTAGTGATGCTTGACATCCGGAGTTTTCTGTTTTGAAAAAATCAAAACATGATGAGTTCCTCAGTGATGAGAATTCCCCATACCAGGCCATATGTAGATCCTAGTTCTTAGCCTCCACATATGCAGCTTGTCCTCTCATTGAGCTTTGTCAAATTGTTGTGACCCTTGTTAGAACTCATACTCCCCTGATCAAGATCACGTACACGTTCATGCTAAATTTCTACACTGGGAGTTAGCCTTCATCATTTGCTCCATACTGCTTATGCATTCTTCCATAAAATAAAACTCTATGTATCTTTGTATCATTCATCCCTCTCCAAATATCTCCAATAGAGACAAAGGACTAGCTAAAAAAAAGGGAAAGAAAAGCATGCTCAAAAGCATGGCAAAAATAAAATAAAGAGAGCTAGCCCAAGTCTCGAAAAATTTCAAAAGGAGAAAAAGGGATTGATATGTGCAAGAGAAAGAGTTCCACCATATAGATGGTAATAACTAGTACCTACTCCAGGGCTAGTGTCCACCTTACCATCAATCCCTCATTCCCTCATATAAAGCATGGTAATATCTAGCACCCATTCCGGGCCTAGTATCCACCTTGCCATGGTCTCCTTTTATTGTGCTCAAAGACTAAATTTACATCCCAAATTTGCCCCACGTCATCAGCATCTCAAAAGAATATTCGGGGCAAACTTTTGTTTTTACACTTGATGCGGATTTAACGCCGTAGTTGGCGGAGCGCGAATCACGCCGGAGACAGCAGAGCGGAGGATGCGCCGCGAAAACCGGAGGTAGTTCCGTGTTGCAACAGCTTTTGACCGAGTCGTCGCAGTCAAATCTTCGAGGAGCCCCGGGCTTCACAATCTTGTTCCTCTCAACGCCGCCTCCGTCAGAGATTCCTGGGCTTCGGATCCTGACCCTGAGACTTGGAAACACTGGACCGGCGGGATTACTTCATCGGAGCTCCAGTCCTTGCCCTCTGCTTGCCTTGAGAAAAATACTTGGGGCTTCGGATTCTTTCCTACAAGAAAAGCTTGATATGGGTTACCCTTACGACCCCTGATACATGACGACCCTGTCGAAGCCTAGATTCCTTGGTCTTCCTGAAAGAAGAAAGTCCATTGAGATTAGATTCCTTGAACAAGTGAATTCTTCGGAGCCCCAGTAACAAAAAACATCCCGAAGCCCTGCACATTCTCTCTGTGGGGGAAACGATCTTCGTGCTAATCCTCGCGTTCTCTTGGTGGGGGTTAACTTTCTAGCCCGGAAGTTTTGCGAAGCCCAAAGCTTGTGTTGGAATTTTTCGAAAAGGGCCGAAGCCGAATGTTCTTCTCATTCTGGCAAACTCCCGGTGCCTAGAGGTGATGTTTTCTACCGCCCCAACAGTAGCCCCTTGAGGAGAAGTGCTAAGCAACAACATTACCCTTCTCCTCGATTTCGCTTCGTGACTTTAAGACGAAGAAAACGTCACCTTCGGCGACGGGGAGTTTGCGGGCTTCCTTGCCTTGGCTTCGCGTGTTTTACCCTTCAAACGACACAAATCACTCCTTCCCGAGGCGCCTGTTCGTATTTCGAGACCGTTACACTTCTTCTCTCTCCTGGGGCTATATAAAGGGGGGGTCGGGGTCCCCTGCTCTCTTACTCTCGCCGAAGCTTTAGCCCCTAGTTTGCTGTGCTTCAGCTGCTTTAGGATTCGTGCTTGTTACGGGATTTCGCCTAGTCACTACTTTTCGAGCTTGTTCCTTTGCGGAGCCTAAACTTTTCTATTGGTTCTAGCTCGTATAAAGCAAATTGCGCAGCCAATGACTGAGGAAGAGATAAATGCTTCCGTTGCTCCGGCCGAAGCCCTAGAAGAGCCAGCTAGAGATATTGTTGATTACGAGCTGTCGCCAAAGGCTAAGGACGCCTCTTTTGGTGACGATCTTTCGGCGGTGGAGGCTTCACCGTCGGATCTCATGGCCAGATGGGAGCCTAAGACTCCGTCCTTTGTTCTTGGAGCTTCGCTGGTTTCTGAGAACCTAATCAAGTATTATGAAGATAAAGGATTTTTCCCCGAAGGTGTTGCCCGTGCTCCGGAGGGGGAAACAACTCCGAAGCCCAAAACTGGCAAAGCCGTAGTGTTTCGCGATTTCTTCAACGCCGGCTTGAGATTTCCTTACTCCCGGTGTCTCCCTGAGATCCTCGACCGTTACAGTGTTAAACTACATCAGCTGACACCTAATGCGTTCGTTCAGCTGTCCAAATTTTTCTTTGCCGTGCGTTCTTGCGACGAGCGAGTTGATACCGAAGCTTTCATTCGGTTCTACGAGCTGCATGTTCAGAAGCAAAACTTCTGGTTGGATGGGGACCTTCACAACTCGGAGGAAAAACACCAAGAAAGATATCGAGAGAGTGGAGCTCAGCCCGGCTCATAAGAACAAGTGGGATGATGACTGGCTGTCTTACTGGTTTTACGTGAAGATAAACATGCCTCGCGGTTTGAGTTATGTCACGGGCCTGGACTTCGCGAAGACCAGAGGCTTCAAAGACTGTGAGAAAGCTTTCTACTTGGCTTCGCAGTTTATTCCCAGTCCTGATGTCGCGGAGGAATTTGTGGCCGCTGATATTTGGCCCCTCTCTGCAGGTTGGAACCCTCGGGAGGTCAAGTGGCTATCGGTTGATTGGTTTATAAAGGAAATTCCCTTTCCTCGTTTCGGGCTGAAGATGCCTGAGGGGAAAAATGCTCATGAGTTTGTGGGGGAAGTGGAGCGGCGCGTTGTGGATTTGCTTGTCCCCTACACGGAGGCAGAGTATCAGGCTTTGCAGAAGTTACCCACTGGAGGCCGCCGCGTTAACCGTATTTTTCCTAAACTAGGGATTGAAGTGAACGACCGTCTGAAGCCCAAGGCGTCGTCTAAATGTATTCGTGAGCACCCTCAAGCTGCGTCAGATCCGGCTGACGCTGCAAAGAAAAAGAAGAAATCTGCGACCTCTCCGGAGCCGGCTGGCGAAGCCGCTGTTGTTGACTCGCGGAAGACCGTAGCTCCAGCGTCTTCCTCGAAGACAAGTCAGCTTGAGCGTGCCAAGAAAAAGCAGGTTGCAATTCAAGATGGTAGCCCTGCTATTGAGAAGGCGTCGAAACCCGGCCTTCGTCGCAAGAAAGTTGGCTCCAAGCCGAGGCATCCATGCCGCATGGTGAATATTCTTAGCTCCTCTGATGCTTTGGAGTTCCTAGACTCAGGGACCGATGGTGACGGAGAAGACAAGGATCATTCGGCCGAACCTGAGGTTCAGAAGGTTGTTGTGTCTAGTCCAAAAGACACTGTTGCGGACCCCCTTGGCGCGGGAAATGCTGGTGGTTCGGACAAAGTCGAAGAAACTGTCAAACTACCCGGAGCCGAGAATGATCAGGATAAAGGTGGTGATCCTTCATGCTTAGGCGACCATCCTGAAGCTTCAGGTGATACAAAGGCGTCACCTGAGTTCATGCAGTCCCTAGCTGAAACTGTGAGCTCATCGGGTGCTGTGGAGGGTCACACCTTGAAGATGGTTTTGGCGGAGCGGAGCACCTTTTACCCTTCGACCTATTCCTATAACAAGGCTGTTGGTATGGAGGATTTACAAACTTTATTGTCTGTTCGCTTGCTGTTTTATAAGAAGAGTGGGGTAATAGAGTCTCATGTGCTCTGGGAGCTAAGGGATTCTACTCGGGTTGCAGGCGCGACAGCAGAGGATGCTCCGCAGGTTGAAGGCAGGGCTCCTGACGGCCAAGAGCTAGAAGATGGAGAAATCCCCGGAGCCCAGGCTTCTTCTATAATTGTGAAGTAGCCAAGGACTGGTACCAGTTCCGGGCCTTTGGTGCCCTTTGATTCTCAAGGTTTGCTCCTGCTCTTTGTTTTTATTCTTTGCCTTGTTATTACTTATGTGCTAACAGGGGTGAAATCTCTTGTATATTTTTTGTAGTTTATGAGAAATCTTTGGAAGATAAGGAGGCTGGTCACTTGGCTGGGCTATCAGCTGAGCTTTGTTAAAAGTTAATGATTTCTAGTAGGAAATTGGTTGAAAAGTATCGCTCTCAAGAGAAAAAGTTTTTGGCGTCCGAAGCTAAAAACGTTGAGCTGAGCCGCTGTTGACGGTAGATAACACGCCAAATTACGATCCGCAAGCGCAAGGGTCGGTTGTAGCTTTTCCCTTAGAGTATCCCCAAGGTTTATCAATCCGTGGAACAAGTGGATTGCTACGCTCAACTAAGCACTAAACTTGTTGATTCAAAGCTCTTTATCAAGTGATGATGTATATGTAAGAACTAATCTAATCTAGGTTTAAAGAGATTAACGTAAAGAGTAAAGGTATGGAGAGTTCAAAAATCTAGAAAGCTTGCCCAAGGGGGTCTAGGATCACTTAGAGATGTAACCACCTAGAAAGAACGAACCGATCTAATCTATAAGGTAAAGGTGCACCAAGTCCAACCTTTTCCCTTTCGCGTACTAGCCACTACACGAGGGTAATCTGTGATTGGACAACAAGAGCACAAAATGTTGATGTGATCTAGGTATGCAAAAACTAAGGGATGTGAACCAAGTTCGATATGCTTTCCCTCCCGCGTACTGTCACTACACGACGGTAATCAAATAAGGAACAAAAGGAACACGATATGTGAAGCTTCGAGCGATGCATACCCAAAGCAAGCCAGCCGGCAATTAAGGTTGAAGCACCATCAACATGAATATGATAGCAAAAAGATCCAAAACATAGGTTCGATGATTACAACTCAAGCTCTCCCTTCAACCCCAAGGACAAACAAGGATTTTACCCCATAATGTTACACATCGTAGCGCGAGACATGGTGTAGAATCCTCCGATGTAGATGAAGATCGACGAGGAAGATGCTCTCCGCCTTGCTTTCTCCCTTGAAGATCCAATCTCCTCCTTGCTCTTGATCGTGTGGCGGCGCCGGAGGGACCTTGCTAGGGTTTCCGGGCGTCCTCCTCTCTCCTCTATGTGGCTCTCTCCCTTGGTTGAATCTCTGAAAGTTTAGGCGGCTCTCCGGTGAATGGATCCCCCTCCTTGAGCGCCTAGGGGGTTGTATTTATGCTCTTGGAGAGCCTTGGGGCGTGCTCCGCCTTGCCTTGCACGAGATCTTCCTTGGGAGAGAAGCGAACTTGGTTTCCATAAAATCAGCCTCGTCCAGATTTTCCTGATTCACAGTCCTTCCTTCCCGGCACCATATCTCCCACGTCCGGACTCCAAATAATGCAAATTCGGTGTCTGGATTGTGTGTCACGAAATTATCTCCAACTTTAGTATTCACTACTTTCCTTGGAAACCAAGATAAGATCCCCAAATCGGCCTCGGAAGATAATCTGTCTCATTTCGGACTTGTCTACGCAGCTGACATTTCGGGGGTCATATCTCCTAGCTCCTTGATCCGAATTGGGCTTTCCATATGTTCAAATCGAAGCTCTCGATAAGGCCCACAACTTTGGTATTCAACGTTTTGCCATTAGAGTCCATTTGGGTCGCCGAATCTGCATTGGAAGATCATGCTGTTCTGGGCTGCGTGAATATCTCCCAAGTTGAGTTGATCTCGTGGGTAAATCTCCAAATCTCATGATGACCTTTAGAGCATTTGGAGTCATGTTCACTTTGAGTCTTGACTTGTGCCGGACTTCATTATCTTCACATAAGGTGCTTCATGAATTTTGCCCGGAAGTGTCCTTTAAGCGCTAAAATCCTGCGTAAACAACATACACCAAAAACACATGCTCATGTCGAACTTTTTACATCATTAGTATGCCTAGTGGCGAGTTAGTTCCAAATCAAAGCCGAAACCAAAGTGTAACAAGTTCCTTAGGGGTGTCATATTTGACCGCCAACAACTCCCCCACAATTAGATCTTGCTCGTCCTCGAGCAAGTTGCTTGCAAAAGTCATTCATCCATAGAGTTGAAATGTGCTTCGTCTCACCTTTCCTTACAAGTTAGTTAAACCTTCATCTTTAGTATAAGAAACATGAAAGCAATGATCATGACATAAATATGGGCATTTAGAAATATTGCCAATTCAAGGCTTACCTCACAAATCATTCTTTTTACTAGAGATCCTCAAATCCAACCATACTTACTTTCTTACTTCCATTGGAGGGTTTTCCACGAGTTTAAAATAAAATTCCTGCAATAAGTATTAGACAAAGTCTTTCTCCAAGTCCTCACATGTCGCTCATTTAAAGTGGCTATCCTAGATAGTTCATAAACTCTCACCTCCCACAAGTCTCTCATTTATAATGTAAGGTGGAGCTATGGGTATGGCTAGTGAAGTTAACACAAGTATTATCAAGCTAAGAAAATCCTCTAGTGGTCATTCACCTTCCGAGCCAATGATCATGAGAATTAAACCATAATGTAAGGGTATCAAGGATGAGAAGATTTAGAATGGTGGACATGTGCAAAGGGAAAAAGAATAATGACTTCAAGACACTAATGATTTCCTCGCTATCGGATTGCACATGGTTGGAATATTGAAGATTCGTTCTCAACATTGACGCATCCTTCCTTGCACTTCTCTTGATCTTCATTTGATTCATCATCCCTAAATATATCTTCCTTGCTTTGCCTTGAATTCCTCCTTTTTCTCCTTTCTTCCCCCTTTTTTATTTTCTTTCTTCTCTTCTTTTTTTATGCACACACACGCATGTTATTTTTTCTATTCTCTTTTCTTGACATCTTGATCTCTTTTCGAAGCCTTTCGCTCGTCTCTTTGACATGAATCACAATCTGAATTTTAAATAAATCCTTGCCTAAAAATGGAACGAATCTTAGGACATGGGTTGAGGAATAAGATGATAAAAAGATGTCTATGGTTTGGGTATGGAATCCGGCGATATACGGAACATTCAATGTGCCTGTTACCGAATGTATGACGAGGCTTGCAATAAAAGATATAATATCAAGGACATGATCATTGCTCGAAATTAGATCTCTGTTGACGGCTGTTAAGTGCCACTTTTATGCCGTCAACTCCTGCATAAAATGAATGAAAAGTGATCATCAACACTAGAATAGGGCTTTATACTGACAAGTTCCACAAGTGTTGGTGATTCTAGCTTTTGTTGCAGGATGCACCGGAATACGTGATAAATGATACAATTGAGAGCAAGTGATCCAATGGCTTATATAGGACATCATCCATAACAACCTCAAATGCCAATTTGGACTGCACCATTGCGACGGGCTCGTCGAGACGATCGAAATGGATATATCATATGTCTACTTCTGAGTCCGGATGAAAGAGATATGCACAAGACAAGATCACCATCTTGATATGTGGGCCCGGTGGGACCCACACCAGACCCCGTGGTGACGTGTTGCCACGTTGGATGCCATGTGTCCATGACACATCACCAATCCAAGGAAACACACCTTCAACCAATCAGGAGCCAGTACGCAGATTCAAGGGCCCACATCCCCACGGAAACGAGCTAAAAACACCGCATATACACCCATACACGCCTGAGGACCCACCTGGCAGTCACCTGGACGAAAGGCGGTGGAAATGAACCGACCTGGGGTTCGACCAAACCCCAGTTCGGCCGAAACCTTCGGAGCTTCCCTCGTCTCCAGCCGACGCGTGGCAACTCTCCATTGGTCCTCAAGGCATCCCAGGGTGTTTTGGAGTCATTTGGCACTCCGAGCAAGCCACCCCCTTGCCTATAAATAGAAGGGGAGTGGGTAGGAAATGAGAGACTCCACCCATCCAAGGCTCCTCTCCTAGCTAGTGCTTAGAGTATAGAGGGAGAGAGAGAGGCATGTGCCTCTACGATGTTGATGTTCTTCATTTAGACTAGAGTATTCTTGTATTTTTCTATTTAGACTAAAGTAGCATTCATGCATAGGTGATATGCTCTTGTGTTCTTCGTGTGTTCTTGATTTGGAGGCTTGTGTTCTTCGCGAACACAACCCTTTGATCTTGTGGCACAAGTTCATAGTTCTCATATCCGTTTGTATGTGTGTTCATCTATTAGAATATAGTGGATATTCCTGCATGTTCCATTTAGACCAAAGTGACATTCGTGATTCCTTCCTTCTAGCTTTATGCTTGGTTGCTTGAGTAGTCTTTTCCTTTGCTAGTGCATAGATCCTGGGTTTATGCGTTCGTCTGTTGCAAGTCGTTCGTATACATTGGAAGCATAGTACGGGGTTGAGTACACTCCTGTATGCCTTTAGTATAAGCTAGTAGTACCAATAGTGAGTGAGATCAGTTCTCTTCCGTGGTCATAGTTCTATAAGTACAGAGTGCCGTAGTCCGTTGGCTACGGCAGTAACCACAGCGTAGACGTTGTGTCACGCTACCAGTTATCATTCGTTCGGCTTATCCCAAGGTTAGGTAGAGGCAGTCTAGGTGGTGGTGACAACCCATCTGGCCCTCATTGATCCTCCGCAGCTGGATATAGTCAGAGCTCCATTTCACATAGATCCGCGTACCGGAGTCGCCTGTAAAGTCAGGGCTATCGGTACCCTAAGCCAAGTTCTATCTAGAGATCGACCTTTAATCTCATCTATAGTGCTATCTTTAGGAATCCTCTCTATCCTTGCCTCTTATCTGGGTGTGTCCTTGGACCGACTAGTACGAAGTTAGTGCACACACATTCCCTTGGATTCGATACCCTTGGAATACTCTGAGGTGAAAGCTACAATGGTATCCGTGCGCTTGCGGATTTATTTCGTGCGTCGCTAAAATACCCAACAAGCTTTCTGGCGCCGTTGCTGGGGAACGGTTGCTGTATCTATCTTCGTACCCAGTGGTCCTCGTATCTTTTTATCTTTCTTTATTTCTACCTTCACCCCCGTTATCATGGAGCAGCCCACCATTTTAAGCTTCTCCACTCCGAAAGGGAAATTCTTTGAGCCACCATCTTCTGAGCACCCGATTCTCACATCTGGCTATGAAATCCCTTCTGATTATATCACTACGGTTCAAAAACTTTCCTTCTCTGGGTTAAGTAGTGATAACCCATACAACCATCTGCGGGAGTTTGAGCAAGTGTGTTCATGCATCGCCATTGCAGGCATGTCACACGATACCCTTAAGTGGAAGTTGTTTCCCTTCTCTCTTGTAAAAGGGGCTAAACAATGGTACACGAAAACCGTGGGTAGCATGAACGGGAGTTGGGATGACCTTATAGACAAATTCTGTCTTAAGTTCTTCTCCATGACCCAGATGTATACTCTACGAAGGGCTATCGTATCCTTCCAACAGAATGAGAAGGAATCTTTAGGTGCGGCCTGGGCTAGATTTTCACTCCTGGTGAAACTAGGCCCTGTCCTATCGATACCCGATGTTGTGCTACTTCAGCACTTCTACATAGGTCTCGATCAGGACTCCACCCAATATCTCGACATCACCTCTGGGGGATCCATTTTTGAAAGGACTTTAGATGAAGCTATAGAAATCTTAGAGAGAATTTCTGAAAATGCCCCTTTCATAGCTAAGTCTGAACCCCTCCACAAAGAGTTCGTGTCGAGCCATGAGAGTCTCTCAACAGTTGAACCAGAACCAATGATTTCCACATCCCAAGATTCGTCTGTTGAGCTCTCTCCTGAACCAAGAACACTGGAGGAAGAAGCAATTCAACCTTTGGAGTTTGCATTCCGATTCGAGGATGACTCTTCAAGAAACCACAAAAACACCTCGAATCTCTCTAATGCCCAATTAGGGGAGGAAGTCTTTTCTGTCCATATCTTTCAAGCTAGAAATCTTTTGATAGAACCTTCCCCTAGGCCTACGATACCTCCTTTGCCTCCCAATCCTCCAAATGAAATATCTATCATGGAGGCTATGGAGAAGAAGTGGTCGACTGGAGTGGGACACTTTTCTGAAGCACTTTGGATTAGTTCACCCTCTATGATCATTCCTTCTTCCATAAAAGGGATTATCGTAGAAGCCCATCTTAACCCCGCTATGGAGGTTAACGTCATGTCATGGCACCTAGCGTACACTCTTTTGGGCGATGTTACGCTAAGACCATCTGACAAGCTCCTCAAGAGTTGTCCCTCTAGACACATTCTTGAGTGTCGGGGGGTTTCATGTGTTGTGCTGCTCTTAGTAGACAAGATCAATGTTAATCTAGACTTCTACATCTTTGATGTCCTCGATCTTGATCTCCTCCTAGGCTCCCCTGCAGAAAAACTTCTCGATGCATCTCGAGGGAGCCTAGATGAAAAGCTTAGGGAAGCCACTTCTGCCACCACTCCCTTGTTTTCGGAAAGTTCTATGGCAAATCCTCTTCCCAAGCAAGACTCGCTCGAGGAGACGATGCATGTATCTCCGTTCACATCGTCCGGGCCTCTTCTCGTTGAGGGTGTAGACTTCTCTACTCCTCAGGAGTACGACTCGGAAGAACCTCTTCACCTTTGTGAAGACGAACGATCATCATCACCCTCGACCGAGTTTGAGCCTCTTCCCACTAGCCCATACTATGTTTCTCTCGACCTTGATCGAGAATCAACATCGAGCTTCCACGATGTATCTCTTGAGATGAAGAAGAGATGAAGAAATCATGGGCCATGGAAATCTATGAGGCACCGACTCTGGGGTCTGAAGGAAAGGATTCCATTGACAAGCATGGTAGATTCACTCTTGATATACCTCAGGAACCATGCTTGCATCATCCTTCTCCAGAGTCAGCTATGCTCAGTGCACGGAGCACGCACGAGGACTACAACCACCTTATGGTCCTGTCCTGTAAAAAGTTTAGAAGGTTGGTTGTAGATGCATATGTTTACCATAAGCATTGAAGATTTTGTGTATGCACTGTGGCACTAACCTTGCAGCTGAAGCTTCCATGATACATTAAAAATTGGTGGTAAGGCGGGAATGACATCACCAATGATAGCTGCAAGAAGAAGTTCCCAGGGTCGAGCTTATGACCATAAACAAAGCACTACCAAGAGATAGCCTGGATTAGGTTTGTTTTATTTCCCTTTTCAAATAAAAAGCAAGAGCATGTTTTTAGTATAGGTTGTCCTTCGGGTATTTTTGGTCCTAACCCTTTCAGGTGAAGATTATAAAGAACGACGGACAGGTAGCACCTAAGAACATGTGAGCAGCATCACCTCAACACTTTGGTAAGTTTTTGGTGAGGGAACATTACAAAAGGAAGCTTGATCTCCACACACTTGAGTTTTGTTGCCTAGCAATGCAAACTTCAAGTGTGGGGGAGATATGTGAGTATCCTGAGTAAAGCTCCCCTCACACAAAATCTTATCCTGGTTTGGAGATGATGTTAGCTCTTGCATCTTGCCCAACTAGCTAGGTACGTCCTGCTTTTGACTTTAAACAAAGTCCTTTCAGGAGGTTGTCTGATGTTCACCATCTTATGCTCATGTTTATATCCCTTTGGAAATAGCTTGATCTTGCTTTCATGCTTCCTTTATCTATGTTTGTGATGCTATGGTTTGAGTGCATGTTTAGCTATGTGCATTCATAGGTTGTTTTAAATTAAGCATGGTGCTTCGGTTAAAACCATCTTCTTCAATCAAACAAGACATGGTGTCGAGCTTGATTGATGAACCTTATAGTTAATGCATGCATGGATATTGGTTGTATATGCAGAATAACCCTTGCAGGAATTTTGAATTCAAATGGGG
This sequence comes from Cenchrus fungigraminus, assembly GCA_036936925.1. Taxonomy (NCBI): domain Eukaryota; kingdom Viridiplantae; phylum Streptophyta; class Magnoliopsida; order Poales; family Poaceae; genus Cenchrus; species Cenchrus fungigraminus. Next base: position 127,143,820 of record CM072779.1, read on the forward strand.
TAAGTCATCGAGCTTGATTCAAATAGGAAGGTAAGCCAAGGCATCTCAGCCTTGTTTGAGGTATCTCATGGTGAATATGAAAAAACAAAAAAATATTTGAATTTGAATAAAGGCTCACTGGTTCTCGAACTAGAAGAGTCCATCTTTTGTTTTTCCTTTGTTTGAAGACAGCACCAGGTACATGAACAAGTGTTGGGGAGATCTCCCAAGCTTATCATCGACATACACACTTGAGATCTCCCACACAGGCGTTGCACAACATCGACTGCGCTTTCATGTCAAGGGACAAGGTAAACTAGAGTGAGCCGGCTGCCCCTATGGGTCAGCCGAATCACCACTGGTTCTCCTTAATCCCTATATCCTTTAGGAGTGATGGTATGTGCAACATTATCTCACTCTCTCCAATTTATGAGTTTGAATGAGTTTCAATTCTTATCTGCTAAATCAACTCATGGAATTGTGCTCGTTTTGCTCTACATGTTTCCTGTGGTTGGCTTGCATATGTTTTATTCCATACTTATTATCTTGATGCTTGTGAACAAATATCATTAGGGAACTCATGCTCATCTAAGTAGTTGATGCTTGTGATATGGTTTGATGATATGATCTTCTCTCTAAATGTTGGAGTGCTTGGGAATTTTATTTGAAAACTTGAAAACCTTTTGCAAAGCTCCTCTTTGATATGCCAAAGTCCTACCAAAGTCATATGATGAGTTATCTTGAAAACCTTAGACTCATATGCCACTTGTTATTGCATTGAGCTTTGTCAAATTGTTGTGACCCTTATGAGAATTCTTTTCATGCTTTCATAATCAAGGTTCATGTGCACTCCTTATCTCCTTGCTATGCTTCTACATTGGAAGTTCCAAAAAGAAGAGAAAAAAATGCCCAAGGCATGAAAAAAGAAGAGAAAAAAAAGAGATAACTCGTGTCCAAAAGAAAGAAGAAAAAGGAGAGAGATGGAACATGCAAAAAGGAGTTCCAAAATTTGATGGTAATAACTAGCACCCATTCCGGGCCTAGTGTCCACCTTACCATCACCACAATATTCATCATAAATATGGTAATATCTAGCACCCATTCCGGGCCTAGTATCCACCTTACCATATCCATCACATCCATACATGTGCACATCTTGATCTGATTGTATGACTTGATTTTCTCCTTGGATCCGGTTTTTGACTTTGCAATAGATGTGATGAAAGTATGCTTTATCTTTTATCCTACCCTGAGCTCCACATATAGCCATCATTAGAAGTAGGATGAAAGAAAGGCAATCCTAATGCCTTGGTGAGGTCATATACAAATTGAGCGATCTGAGAGAATCAAATGAGGAGCTAAGCAAGGTTTGTTTTTGAAAACTTATTGAAAAACCCCAAGTTACTTAACATGAAGAGCAGGAGTGATTTGATTCATGACCGTTCCATTCCTCAACTACCCAAGATGACATGATAGACACTTCACAGAGTTCACAAGTGCAAGGTATGGTTTGGAATATCTCTTATGCTCGTTTCATACCTTTGGATATCATGTCTCACCTTGATCAGTTCTCCTTTACTCGGGACGAGCAAAGGTCAAGTGTGGGGGTGTTGTTGACGGCTGTTAAGTGCCACTTTTATGCCGTCAACTCCTGCATAAAATGAATGAAAAGTGATCATCAACACTAGAATAGGGCTTTATACTGACAAGTTCCACAAGTGTTGGTGATTCTAGCTTTTGTTGCAGGATGCACCGGAATACGTGATAAATGATACAATTGAGAGCAAGTGATCCAATGGCTTATATAGGACATCATCCATAACAACCTCAAATGCCAATTTGGACTGCACCATTGCGACGGGCTCGTCGAGACGATCGAAATGGATATATCATATGTCTACTTCTGAGTCCGGATGAAATAGATATGCACAAGACAAGATCACCATCTTGATATGTGGGCCCGGTGGGACCCACACCAGACCACGTGGTGACGTGTTGCCACGTTGGATGCCATGTGTCCACGACACATCACCAATCCAAGGAAACACACCTTCAACCAATCAGGAGCCAGTACACGGATTTAAGGGCCCACATCCCCACGGAAACGAGCTAAAAACACCGCATACACACCCATACACGCCTGAGGACCCACCTGGCAGTCACCTGGACGAAAGGCGGTGGAAACGAACCGACCTGGGGTTCGGCCGAACCCCAGTTCGGCCGAAACCTTCGGAGCTTCCCTCGTCCCCAGCCGACGCGTGGCAACGCTCCATTGGTTCCTCAAGGCATCCCGGGGTGTTTTGGAGTCATTTGGCACTCCGAGCAAGCCACCCCCTTGCCTATAAATAGAAGGGGAGCGGGTAGGAAATGAGAGACTCCACCCATCCAAGGCTCCTCTCCTAGCTAGTGCTTAGAGTAGAGAGGGAGAGAGAGAGGCATGTGCCTCTACGATGTTGTTGTTCTTCATTTAGACTAAAGTGAGTATTCTTGTATTTTTCTATTTAGACTAAAGTAGCATTCATGCATAGGTGATATGTTCTTGTGTTCTTCGTGTGTTCTTGATTTAGAGGCTTGTGTTCTTCGCGAACACAACCCTTTGATCTTGTGGCACAAGTTCATAGTTCTCATATCCGTTTGTATGTGTGTTCGTCTATTAGAATATAGTGGATATTCCTGCATGTTCCATTTAGACCAAAGTGACATTCGTGATTCCTTCCTTCTAGCTTTATGCTTGGTTGCTTGAGTAGTCCTTTCCTCTGCTAGTGCGTAGATCCTGGGTTTATGCGTTCGTCTGTTGCAAGTCGTTCGTATACATTGGAAGCATAGTACGGGGTTGAGTACTCTCCTGTATGCCCTTAGTATAAGCTAGTAGTACCTATAGTGAGTGAGATCAGTTCTCTTCCGTGGTCGTGTTCTATAAGTACAGAGTGTCGTAGTCCGTTGGCTACGGCAGTAACCACAGCGTAGACGTTGTGTCACGCTACCAGTTATCATTCGTTCGGCTTATCCCAAGGTTAGGTAGAGGCAGTCCAGGTGGTGGTGACAGCCCATCTGGCCCTCATTGATCCTCCACAGTTGGATATAGTCAGAGCTCCGTTTCACATAGATCCGCGTACCGGAGTCGCCTATTAAGTCAGGGCTATCGGTACCCTAAGCCAAGTTCTATCTAGAGATCGACCTTTAATCTCATCTATAGTGCTATCTTTAGGAATCCTCTCTATCCTTGCCTCTTATCTGGGTGTGTCCTTGGACCGACTAGTACGAAGTTAGTGCACACACGTTCCCTTGGATTCGATACCCTTGGAATACTCTGAGGTGAAAGCTACAACCATATCCGTGCGCTTGCGGATTTATTTCGTGTGTCGCTAAAATACCCAACAATCTCCCAAGATAGAAAAGTCCTAACCCAATTCGTCATGCTAACAACACTTATGGTGGAGTATATATAATATAGGCCTTGTATAGGATATGCTTGTCTCTCGACTTGGAAAAAGAAGATGCTAACCTTTATTGCAAGGGTTTTTCATAAATTTTCAGAAATAAAAGCCTCCAATTTTAGTCTTAATCATAGCAAAGTCAAAGTGACGTTCTAGATTAAAGTAGAGTATGGGTACTTTATAGGCAAACTTCCACTAGGCACCATGGTAAACATTAATGCTCATTACTCATGCTCAAATAATAAAGGTAAAGAACATATCAACAAGTAGAGGAAAGGAAAAACTTGCACAAGCATGTTGTTTTTATTGACTCCACACTAATTTAAATCACACCATCGAACTAATTTTTTTTAAAGGAAACAACTCAACTAAAAAAACAAGGGATCACACCCACACTTAAAACATACGACGTCCTCGTCATAAAATAAATAAGGGGTAAAGGTGGGATGCTCATAAAAAATAAAAATTATTTACAAACTTACCTTGTTTTCATCACTAGTCTTGACGATCCGGGTCACCATCCAAGGTGTAGACGTCAATGTATTTAATGGGCACCATGTCAGGCTCTAGGAATACCTTGAGTCGCTGTCCATTCACAATATATTGATCTCCCTTAACGTCCATGATTGTTACCGCTCCCGATGGTGACACCGAGTGTACGACGTATGGTCCATCCCATTTGCTTTGCAATTTTCCTTTGCCGAAGACCTTGTATCGAGAATTGTATAGTAGGACCTTGTCTCCTTCCTTGAATTCCTTCTTATGCAATCTTTTGTCGTGCCATCTCTTCATCCTTTCTTTATAGATGCTAGCGCTGTGATATGCCTTCAATCTTAGCCCTTCAATTTCACTTATTTGAATCCTCCTCTTTATTCGTGCCGCATCAATATCAAGATTCATCTCCTTTATTGCCCAATAAGCTTTGTGCTCTAGTTCTACCAGCAAATGACATGTTTTTCCATAGATAAATTGATAAGGGGTCATACCTATCAGTGTTTTATGCGCAGTCCGGTATGCCCACAATGCTCCGTCTAGCTTCTTTGACCAATCTTTTCCTCCTTTAGTCACCGTCTTCTTGAGGATGTCTTTGAGTTGCTTGTTCGATGTTTCCACTTGGCCATTTGTTTGTGGATGATAGGCCGTGGAGACCCTATGCTCGATTCCCAACTTTGCCAAGCATCTTTTGAAATCCTTGCCAATAAAGTGTGACCCACCATCACTTATCAAAATTCTAGGAACACCATATCGAGGGAATATCACCGTCTTGATCATTTGAATAGCTTCTTCCGTAGATGCTTTCCGACACGGAATCGCTTCAACCCATTTTGATACATAATCAACTATGACCAAGATGTGTTCATATCCATGCGAGTTCACGAAAGGTCCCATAAAGTCGATACCCCAAACATCAAATAGATCAATTTGCAAATTATAATTCAGCAGTATTGCATTCCTTTGTGATATATTTCCACTTATTTGGCATTCCGGGCAAGTTGTAACAAACCTTTTTGCATCCTCGTGCATCTAAGGCCAATAGAATCCGCTTGCCCATACCTTTGCTTGCATTCTAAAGTGTCCATAATGTCCTCCATATTTCGATGAGTGGCATTTTCTTAGAATTTCTTCTCTTTCTTCTCGCGGTACGCATCTTCTTAGCACTCCATCATCTCCCAATCTATATAGGTATGGTGCATCCCAATAAAATTTTTTGCTCTCGGCAATAACCCTTCTTTTAACATTTTTATCCAAGTGATCTAATGGCATCTTCTGTAAGCACCTTATAATATCATTCATCCATCCTCTTCTATCAAGTACCTGATATAGATGGTCATCTCTCATTCTATCTTCAATTAGCTCCATCCCATCATCTCCATGATGCATCCTTGATAGGTGGTCGGCTACAACATTATCCGACCCTTTCTTGTCTCTAATTTCCATATCAAACTCTTGTAATAGTAGAATCCATCTAATCAATCGTGGCTTGGCATCTTTCTTGCACAAAAGGTACTTGATTGCAGCGTGGTCGGTGTACACGATCACCTTTGAGTTCACAATATAGGATTTGAAATTTTCAAATGCGAACACCACGGCGAGCAATTCCTTCTCCGTAGTTGCATAATTCACTTGAGCTTCATTAAGAGTTTTGTTTGCATAATAAATTGCGTGTACCTTCCCTTCCTTCCTTTGTCCAAGAATGGCTCCAACAGCATAATCACTTGCGTCACACATTATCTCAAATGGTAGATTCCAACTGGGTGGTTGCATAATGGGTGCGCTTATGAGAGATTGCTTCAACATCCGAAAGGCATGCAAGCATTCTTCATTAAAGTCGTATTCCACATCTTTTTGGAGAAGTCGTGTCAATGTCTTGGTGATCTTCGAGAAATCCTTTATAAATCTCCTATAAAATCCGGCATGCCCGAGAAAGCTTCTTAACAATTTTATATTCGTCGGGGGTGGCAACTTTTAAACCGTTTCAATCTTCGCCTTGTCCACCTCTATTCCTTTCTCGGAGATGACATGTCCCAAGACTATCCCTTGTTTCACCATAAAGTGACACTTCTCCCAATTAAGCACCAAGTCAATTTCTCCACACCTTTTAAGGACTTTTTCCAAATTTTCCAAGCAACTTTCAAAACACGTACCATGCACCGAGAAGTCATCCATGAATACCTCCATAATTTCTTCAATAAAATTTGAGAATATAGCCGTCATGCATCTTTGAAAGGTGGCATCCTTCTATATGCAAAAGTTCCATACGGACATGTGAAGGTTGTCTTGTGTTGATCATCCGGATGGATAGGAATTTGCATGAACCCCGAGTATCCATCAAGGAAACAAAAGTGGTAATGTTTGGCTAACCTTTGAAACATCTCATCGATAAATGGTAGCGGAAAATGATCCTTCCTTGTTGCCTTGTTCAACTTCCTATAGTCGATGCACATTCTCCATCCGGTCATGATCCGTTGTGGTATCAATTCTTCCTTCTCATTCTTCACAACCATTATTCCTCCCTTCTTTGGTACACAATGCACCAGGCTCACCCATTCACTATGTGGCACGGGGTATATTATTCCGGCATCCAACAATTTGATCACCTCCTTCTTCACCACCTCGCGCATGGAATGGCTCAACCTTCTTTGATGCTCAACAACGGGCTTGCATTGTTCTTCGAGTGGTATGCGGTGGGTGCAAAAGGCTGGACTAATACCTTTCAAGTCACTTATTGCATACCCAATCACCTTCTTATGTCTTCTCAATAAATTCAGAAACTTGCCCATCTCTTCCGGACTCAATTCATCGCTCACAATGACCGGGTAAGTCTTATCACCTTCCAAAAATTCATACTTTAATCCCTTGGGAAGTGGCTTTAACTCAATATCGGGTGCTTCGGGTTCTTGTTGTTGCAAATTTCCAATATCTTCAAAACTTCCTTCCTCCAAGCTTCCTTCTTGTGCTTTCAATTCCTCGGTTGCTTCCGCTAGTTCCTTGTCTTGATCATCATAAATAGCATCATTCTCCATTGCTCGTTGGAGAGGATCCCTGAAAGTATCAACAAAATGAAGGTCCTCTACCTCTTTGTTATCAAGAGGTAGAGGTAGAGCAATACGAGAAGCGGGTAGAAAATCATATGTGAGTTTAGTTCCATCTAGATCAATAGTAACTCTACCCTTTCCGGCATCAAGAACGGCATTGACCAACTTAAGAAAAGGCCTACCAAGAATTATATCATCATGTTCATCATAGTAAGCATCAATTATGAAAAAGTCGGTTGGAATAATTTTACCCGAGATAGCAACATCTAAATCTCTAAGCACACCCAAAGGTCTTGTTGTTCTACCATCTCCCATGATCAATTTTATTTGTGTTGGAGTTAGATTTGAAGTTTTACTAAAAAGCTCATAATAAATCTTAGAAGACATGACACTTACATGGGCTCCGATGTCGCATAAAGCTTTGCAAATTTTCTCCCCATTAATGGTGCAACTTATGTGAGGTGTTGGTAGAGAAGTACCTTCGACATGATCGGCTCCTATCACGTACACCTCGGCTAGGTGTGCATATGGTGAGGCCTCCGGCTTCACTCCCATAATCTTCTTTACTTCGGCAATGTGATCCGGATCTACCTCTTCTTCCTCATTGAAAAGTCTTTGAATAATTTCTCCGGCCGATTCTTTGTCTAGCTCGTACCCCGAGTGTCTCTCCTTTGGAAAGTTCAACTCTATGGCTCTCGCGGATTCTTTTTGGTTTGGGTATGGTCTCCTCTTGTTGTATATTTCTTCGAAGTCAATCGGGATCCAATCCATTTGTTCGAACTTCTTTAGCGGCTTTGCATTTGCTAAACTTCTTCCTTTTTCCTCTTCTAGCTTGCAAATTTTGTTGCCTTGGATTGGTCTTCCTCCATTGTGGGTTGCTCCTTCAATCCTTTCTTGTTTTGCTTCTTCCTTCACTTCCGGGGCTTCTTTTCTAGAAATTCCAGCAAGTACCTCCACACGCGTTTCTTGCTCAACACTTCCTGAAATATGTTCTCCCCAATCTCTTTGTTCGGCCACCCCTTTGCTTATTTTTTCTAGTAGTTTGGTGGCTTCCGTGAGTGTTTTCTCCATGATATTTCCACCTGCACACATTTGAACATACCGCATGCATTAGGGGTTAGAGAAAAATAGAAAGTATGCAAGAGTACATCACCGGAGAACCCAAGCTTTGGCCCTTGTTTGATTAATTCATTGAATCTTTTCCAAGCTTGATCTATTCCTTCCTCTTTTCCTTGCGCAAAATTTATCACTTGCCTCCTCACGTTTTGAACTTTGCTTATCATAAAGAATCTTTGAAAAAATTTCTTCACCAATCGAGTCCAATTTTCTTCCACCTCGAAGGATGCAAATGAGTGCCATCTTTTCGCTTCATCCGCAAGTGAGTATGGAAAAAGATTCCATTTGTACCAATCGGCCAGAACTCCTTCTTGGTGTACCATGTTGCATAGCCTCGTGAAACGCTCAATGTGCCCATATGGATTGTCCGTCTCTGCCCCTCTAAATGGGTTTGATGCTACCATCTTGATCATTCGAGGCTTGATCCTATACTCGATAGCCTTGGGTATCAAATCTGATTTTTGCACTTTAATATCCTCCAATCGCGGGATAGCATACTCCATTAGTGTTTTTTCTTCTTCCTCCATGGCGTGATTGACAAGAGCCATCTAGACAACGAAAACAAAACAAAAACAAAAGTTTTTCTAGACGAAAAGTTAGTGTTAGTGATCAACAAAATTAATACCAAGTTAAACGTAGCAAACTAGCTTGTTCCCCGGCAACGGCGCCAGAAAAGCTTGTTGACGGTAGATAACGCGCCAAATTACGATCTGCAAGTGCACGGGTCAGTTGTAGCTTTTCTCTTAGAGTATCCCCCAAGGTTTATCAATCCGTGGAACAAGTGGATTGCTATGCTCAACTAAGCACTAAACTTGTTGATTCAAAGATCTTTATCAAGTGATGATGTATATATAAGAACTAATCTAATCTAGGTTTAAAGATATTAACGTAAAGAGTAAAGGTACGGAGAGTTCAAGAATCTAGAAAGCTTGCCCAAGGGGGTCTAGGATCACATAGAGATGTAACCACCTAGCAAGAATGAACCGATCTAATCTAAAAGGTAAAGGTGCACCAAGTCGAACCTTTTCCCTCTCGCGTACTAGCCACTACACGAGGGTAATCTTTGATTGGACAACAAGAGCACAAAACATTGATGTGATCTACGTATGCAAAAACTAAGGGATGTGAACAAAGTTCGATATGCTTTCCCTCCCGCGTACTGTCACTACATGACGGTAATCAAATAAGGAACAAAAGGAACACGATATGTGAAGCTACGAGCGATGCATACCCCACTACGTGAAAAATAGACATTGGTAACAGGCGCGGATGGCCATTGGTAACAGGCAAAACGCCCGTTACCGATCAAGCGTTACAAATAAGCCAAGAAAGGTAACGGGCGGATGCCCGTTACTGATAATACGTAATTGTAACGGGCGTCTAACAAAGGCTGTTACCGAAACAAGTTACCGGTCACCTGAAATGTTTGTTTCTCTAGGCCCACATGGACCTTTGGTAACGGGCACAGAAACCTAGCCCGTTACATGAACTCACTATCGGAGACGTTTGCTGTGGACACGCGTCTGCACGTAAGGAGACGCATTTTTTGTACGCGCGTCTTCTCTGTCTGGACGACAAGAGACGCGTGCTCTGGACGCGCGTCTGGCCTGTCTCCACGAAAGGAGACGTGTGCTCTGGACGCGCGTCACATCTGTCTCGACGACAGGAGACGCATGCTCTGGAAGCGCGTCTCCTCTGTCTCGACGAAAGCATCAACTTGTAGGGCCCACCAGTCAGTATTAGTAACGGGCCTTTATGCGGCCCGTTACAGTGTTGTCATACTTGTAACAGGTGTTCCAAGTGAAGTCCGTTACTCACGGACCTGTTTTTGTAACGTGCCTTACTTAACGCCCGTGACCGATACGTAGGGCACCTACAGTAACCTGCCCGTTTTCTGGCTGCATCCCGGAACCAGCCAGGATTTGGCAGCCACCAGATCAGGGGCTGCATCCTGGAAACAGCCAGGATTTGGCAGCCACCACAGCAATGCTAGGAGACATCACAAACACATTCTCATCACATATATACACAAGCAAGATCACATATATATACACAATAATGCGAGATCACATCAAGTTCCTCATCAGATCGACATGCATGCTAAAGTTTCAAGTTTGTCATCGGTGCTTTGTTTGGATGGAATCCTGAGAAAACTGCCTAAACCAGGCAACATCTGACCCCAGCCAAGCAGGTTTCTCAGATAGTACTAAACTAGCCTGAATGAAGCAAGTTTCAAGTTTGTCAGGCAGTATAATGAACTCACGGTGCACCATTATAGAGGTTGCCGTTTCGGTCGAGGATCTCCTTAACAATGTACTCGCACAGCATCTCCCGGACCGGCTTTAGATCTTCTGTAGAAACATTAAGGGCAGGTTTGAAATCCTGCAAAATAAAATAATTATGTGAATACAAGTACAAATCAGTTTCTAAAATCAAATGGAGAATATATGAGCAGAGATAAGGGTGAGAGCATTATCTACTTACAGCAGCCTTCTTGATGTGAGGTATGTCTTCAAGTAGTTTGAACATATTGAATGCCACATGGAATCCATGCAAAAAGGACCCCGATGGCTGCTGAGCACACTGCGCATCGAGGTACCAAAATGACAAGTTAATGCAGTACCAAATTGGTATGAAGGGACCATAAAAAAACATCGGTCTTACAGTGGTATTTGGCTTGTGCTTGAATGTCTGATTGGATTTTAGCTTTGTCTTCTTTCCTTTCATCCCTTCGTCCTTTGGGCATATATCTTCAGAGGCCCTGCATGATCAGCAATACCGATTAAAAACACTAAGAGATTGAATTTTGTGACAAAACCTACAAGGTACGGACCAAGTCACAAGCGCTCGGAGGTCTTCGAACTTTCGCGGGGGATGATGTTTAGCAGAATCTAGATACCAAACCTCTTTGAACTCCATACAGATGATCAGTGTGACATAGTGGCCACCGGTGCCGAAGGCACCCACCCCGTAGTCATTCGTCATTGCATTTCTCAATGCTTTTATTACAAGGTTAGACTCCTTATGAATCTTTGTGATTGTGAGAACCTGTGGATCCAAAAACCCAACACTGATCTTCATCTCCGCAGCCTTGTCCTTCATTTTCCTACAAAAAATCCAAATGTTAGCATGCATGAACTTTGTGGTCAAAATTAAAGAAATATCTATTTTGGTTTTAAGGCACTTACAATGTCCACAACCTCAAGAAGGTCTCATCTAGAGCAACCAGGGTTATAAGGTCATACACGTGACTGAATGCAATGTTTAACATTAAATCACCAGCACCATGAAAGGAGTCTTCAGGCAACTTTGCTGGAAAACTAAGTTTATCCTTACTGTGTTCCATGGCGTAAGCATGCAACCTGACACAATTCGGTCCAGCAGCCTGTAAGTCTGCTTCTGACAACATAGGCACAGCAGGCTTGTATTTTGGATCCTGTTTTGTCCAAAAACAGTTAAGAAGCTCATCTCTAGGCAGAGGTTTCCTGGCCCCCTTCTTCTGCGGTGGCTGCTACTCAGGCGGAGATTGCCTGTCCTCCGCCTGTCGCTGCTGCTGCTGTTGCTACTGCTGCTTAGGTGGAGATTGCCTGGGTTCCTCCTGCTGTTGTCGAAGCTCCTGCTGCGTAGTTTTGCTGATCTGCTGCTGCTTCTTAGGCGGAGATTGCCTGTCCTCCTCTTGCTGTTGTCGATGCTCCTGCTGCGTAGTTTTGCTGATCTGCGGCTGCTGCTGCTGCTGCTGAGCTTTCTCTTGCTGACGCTGAGCTGTAGTACCTCCATCTGATGTTGTACGCCTGCTACCTGATGTGGGAGTAGGGTTGGTATTTCTCCTAATGGGTGGTACATTGATCCTGTTCTTTGACCATTGGATCCTTATACAGAGAGCCTCAGCTAGGGTTGTTACTTCATCCCCCCAATTGGTACAGGCAGAGGGTAGTGACCCGTATTGCCCCACACATAACTAGGTTGCACCACAGCATACCCATCCTGCACCGGTACTGTATGGAGAGTCTTTTGCAATGGAAAGACAGTGGCTAGTGCGAGCTCCACTTTATTCCCGGAGCCATCCAAAAGGCTGCACTTGGTTGGCTCTGTCAGCTTATCTATTATGTCCAGCATAGGTGATCGACTATCAATGTGCTGTTGACTACCTTCGTCCTCGCTGACATGCCAATGGTCTTCCTCTCTGCCACGTGCTTCTTCTTCCTCACTACCATGCACATCTTCTTCCTCGAGGCCATGCACATCTTCTTCCTCGAGGTCATGCACATCTTTTCCTCGCTGCTACTGACAGGTGGTGATTGGGGAGGATGAAGTACCTTTTTCCTTATATCAAAGCCTGATTCTTCTAGAATGGAGACAATTCTCGTGACTGCTTCAACAACTAGGTGTTCCATCTACGGTTCAGCCTTCTTGTTCCTCTTCTTCCTGTACATTCCAGCAAACTCTTCACCAAACCCTTTACCCCAGCCAAGTGAACTAGACACGCCTCGGACCCGACCTCGATGCTCTGGAGTCTCAAGTGCTGCGGTGAGGATATCATTCTCCCTAACCCCGAAAGAACCATCGCTAGCCTGAGATGCAAGTGTTTTCACCCTAGTTGCTACCCCCACCACCGCAGGGTTACTGAATGTTATGTCCCCGCTTCCTTCACTAGTGGTCTTCCTCTTCCCTACCCTTGCCCGCAGATAAGGCCTCGAACGTCCAGGAAATTGGTACCAAGGGTTATGTTTTCCTTCTTCAGCTAGCTTTGCATCCTCCTCCTCCCACTCTTTCCTTTTATGAACATAACCTTTTCTGCCCGTCCTGTGTGGCTTATCATGCAATGCTCTCTTTTCTTTCATCCCATGGCTCAATCGCTGAAATCTAGGAGAATTGGTTTCCTACACAAACATGGTCCAGTCTTCTGGCTGCAAAAAGGCATGCTTCACAAAGGGAGTCTCCTCTTGGCTCACAAATTTTTTTCTTAAATGGGTCTTGAACCGTCGTTGCAAGGTTCCAATCTCTGACATAGCTGCCTTAACTGCCTTCTTGCGAACAGATTCAGCCAGATTGGTTGGGTAATCTAGCTTTTCCTCTAAAACTGTGAACAACTCTTCCTTCTCAATTGGTGAGAGATCTTCAACTGCCCTATTGATTGACACCCTCTCTCGAGCAATGAGGCTACAGACCAATACAAATCTATCCCTCGCAGCATCTGGGGTAGGCCAATAATTGTTATCAAGTCCAGGTGCGGTCAACTTGTCTTCTGGCCATTTGGTTTGTGTCCTTGACCCGCAGTATCGAGTACTACTCGCAGCAGTATGTGCTGATTGACCCTGTGAAGAAGGATTACCATTGATAAGCTGTGAACCAGGTTCACCGTCGATGGGCTGTGATGGTGCACTAGAGGTAGAGGAGTTTGGTGTTGTGGGAGACTGCATAGAGGATATGTCAGGTCGTCAGTAGAGCAACATAAGCTAGACTGAAAACCTAAACAAAATAAGATAAATTCTTATTCTCTGACAGGCAAAATAGTTGATATTAGCATACAGGTTGGGGATAGGTGCTAACCATTTTGATAGGGTGAAGCAATATGCTTATATATCAAAGCAGAGACTAAATTCCTTCAACTGCTTCCTTGTCCAACTTCAGCAGCAATGAATTGTGTGTTCCATGTGTACATGCAACAAGAAAACAAAGCAATTAGAACTAAAGTATGCTAACAGGTCCAAAGCAAAACTGTCGATCTGGTACATTCGAAGCATAACATAATTTGAACAATTCATATAAGTTCATCTGTTAGCAACAATTTATTCAAACAGACTTGGAGGAACAAAATTCATCCGTCAAATCCATAGCCAATCAATTAAAAATAAACTATTAAGGCATGATGTACTAATGCAGGCAATTCCAGGAGAATAATCCTATGTGAACAACCGTAAAGTAGCATGTCTCCCTAATCCACCTTGACAGGAATAGCAGATTGGGTGGCCGAGCACAGAGAGGGCGTTGGGGGTTCAAGCAGCACTAACCTCTGTCGCGAATGAAGTAGTTACTCTCGTGGTGGTCGGAGAGGCTCCATCCGCGTCGCCTCGTTGCCTGAGGTGGCCAGCTTGTCGTCGTGGCTGGGGATGCCGGATCCGCGTCACCGTCTCTAGGTTGGCCGGGACGCCGTCCGCACGCCAGTAACCGCGTCCTCGTCACTATCGACACGGCTGGAGCCGCTTCGCCGACGTCACGCCGAGAACGGTGGGGCTGGAGAAGAGCAGGGCTGTGGCGGGGAGAGCGGCGGGCTAGGGCTGGAGAAGGAGCAGGGCGGCGGCGGGGAGAGTGCGGGCGTGGTGGATCTGTCTAAATTAGACTCCTGGATCTGTCTGAATTAGACTCCCGAGTATATGTCCCCTGCGCGCATGTTACTATGTTCACGGAAATTACTGGCGTGCCCTTGAACGCCTCTGTGGTGGAATTGGAATTCCATGGGCATTATAGTCAATATAGGTGGGAATTTTTGAACAGCGCGCGTAAGGTTTGCCTGCTGACGCTGACAATGGATAGTCATCACCGACTCTGGTTAGTAAACCCGCGTCGGCTTCGTCGGCAGGTATCTTCTTTATATAGGCTGCTGACACTGACGCGTGGGCCCGACACTATTTTTTAGAAATGAAACTCGCATCCATCAAATATTAGAGCCGGTAAAATAGCACCTAAAAATTCATTAAAAATAACATCTATTCATATTTGGACGTTTAGTATTTTAATAAAATATCAACAGTCACACTTGTGTACCCAACATTCTTATAATTCGAATATACATCTCATGCTTGTGATATAATAATTCTAATAACATCTTAGTTTGCTATAAAAATTCTACAAATTGATGTGGCAACATAAATTGGGTACCTAAACTTGTCATAAAAAATTCAAATGGTTTTGATAAAGGAAGAATATACTTGTGTACAAATGGCTACATCTCTCACATAGTTTCTTAGAATGTTGCTTGAACATTGAAGTTTTCCACACTTTGCAACATGTTCTATCTCGTACGCATTTGAAATTTTTACACAAGCTTGTGTTCACCTTAAGATTACGAAATGCAAAGTTTCATTACTAATGGTTGTGGAAAACAAATATTATTTCTATGTTGTACTTACAAAGAACAAGATAAAGGCATATAAACATTATTCACAAAACAGAATATACACTAAACAATGAAATTAATGAAAATATGGGGATTTTAGAAAAAAAATAGGAAAAAAATTATCAAATTTGGACTAAGTACGACGGAGAAATACATGTTACAAAATTTGACTGCAGATTAAAAGGAGAAATGAGAACTGTTCTTCATTCCAATAGAACAGAGGGGGTGGTTAACCCGCGTCTCATTTGCCCCTCCAATCCTCGTCTCCTACGCCCACCCAATAGAACAGAGGAGGAAGCAGACTAGCAGAGGCCACTGCCGCCGCCGCCACTGTGCCCGCTTTGACATCCAAGAGGGCACCCTAGGCCTCTAATGCGGCAAATGAGACCACCGCAACCTTCGATTTGACTCAGAAATGTGACAAATCAAATCTTGTGGATGCGACACAGAATATGTAATAATTTACATTCAAGATACATAATTTTTCACCCGCAAAAAAAAAGATACATAATTTTTATTGATGCTTCCGCCTACATCCCGATGTTCATCCTGCTGACGGTGTACTCCACTGCGACGCTGAATTCACGCATCCAGAGGTCGAACTCATGACGGATGCGACACTCGGCACTGTAGTAGTGGATGATTCCTGGGGTCTCCGGCCCGTAGCGCCTACATCCCGCTGCCCAAATGCAGACGTGGGGATTCTGGACGGGCAGCAACGGAATGTCATCGTCGCCGTCACGAAGCCAGTACCACCACGCAATGTTCTGGAGATCCCGGCGGACGAGGTAGCGCAACCAGTGCAGGTTGTGGTTCTTCCACCGCCCGTCAGGGGGCGACGGCCCGCCGCTGATTTCGTGGAGCAGTGCCATCGCTTCCGGGTCTGCAGGGTTGTGACGGTACTTCAGCATCGCTAAGAAGTACTTCGCATCGGCGTCTTTGGCAGCCGCCTTTCCGACGAGCTCCAGACCCTCATCGGGATTCCGCCGCCTCGAAGCATAATGCCTCCGGATGTTTGGCGAGGCGGAAGCACTCCTCCAACAAGGACCTGACGTAGCGATTCTTGCACTCTTGACAAAGCTCACGCAGCGACACCTGCAGGAGTACCTCATCCGAGTCGCAGATGCGTCGGAAGGTGCCGTAGACCCGATTACGAAGGATCAGGAAACGAATGACGGGCTCACCCTTGATGCAGCGGAGGATGATCTGGGTGACCAGTTCATTTGGCAGCAGCTCTATGAAGCACACCGCGGCCATGAATGAGAAGGGGAAGGAAATGGAAAGGCGACGGGATCTGGAAATTGAAATGCGACGGGGTTTGGAAATTGAAATGCGACGCGGCCATTTATGGAACTTGAAATGCGACGCGGTTTGGCTGCAGACGCGTGGGCCCGACAACTGCCCCTGCCCCTCCACCTTCCCGCGAAATTGAAATGCGACGCGTGTTTTTGGACGGTTTTGCTCCCAAAAAATGGTTCCCGAGGCATAGGGGGACGTGGGGCGTGGGGAGGAGAGGTGCCCTAACGGTTCACGTCTTGTCATCATAAATACCCGAGTGGTTGCTCCCTAATCATATCGTTTCTTTCGTTTCATCTTCTCCCCTCACCATCACCACCGGTACCACAAACTCCGGTCACCAAGAGATCACCAACAAGGAGCGAGAAGAGCATGGCGTCTAGTGACCCGTCGGCAAAGCGGGAACGAAGGGAGGATGACGACGACGACGAAAGCCGCCGTCGGAGGAAGTTGACCATCGAGAAGGGGAAGGAGCCGGCGGCGCCCAAGGAGAAGAAGGAGAAGAATTCGGAGGCCGCCGACATCAGCTTCGCCGTCGAACTGCTCCAGAGCGCGTTCATGAAGCTTCGAGATGTTGGCGCAGCGTTCAAGATCAAGGCGCCTGACGATTACAAGGATCGGAGCCTCAAGGGTCTCGCCTTCAGGATCCACGTGTTGGCTGAAAAGTTTGAGAAGCTCCCCGTGATCCAGCGGTCTCTCCTCGGCGATGACGACGGCTCCGACGGCAGTGACGACGGCGGGACTCCGACAGCGGCGAGCGACTAATTGATCCACTCCTGTACCATTAATAATGTGTTGTGATTATTGTGTGTTCGTCAGTTTGTTCTCGTCAGGTTGTTGGACTGCTTAGTTTGTCGATCATGAACTGCTTATAGTTTGTTTGTCGATCATGAACTGGTTAGTTTGGTTGTTGGATTTTGTATACATGTCGCATGAACTCGATCTAAGAGACGCGGGCAGATCCATCAGCATCGCCTACAGTATCTGTTCCTCCCGTGATGAACTCGATCTTGGAGACAATGGATAGTTATCGCCGACGTCGGTTAGTAAACTCGCGTCGCCTTCGTTGGCAGGTAGGTCCGGACTGCTGACACTGACGCGTGGGCCCGACACTATTTTTTAGAACTGAAACTCGCATTCATCAAATATTAGAACCGGTAAAACAGCGCCTAAAAATTCATTAAAAATAACATCAAACCATATTTGGGCATTTAGTATTTTAATAAAATATCAATAGTCACACTTGTATAACTAACATTCTTATAATTCGAATATACATCTCATGCTTGTGATATAATAATTCTAATAACATCTTAGTTTGCTCCAAAAATTCTACAAATTTACGTGGAAACATAATTTGGGTACCTAAACTTGTCATAAAAAATTCAAATGGTTTCGATAAAGGAAGAATATACTTGTGTACAAATGACTACATCTCTCACATAGTTTCCTAGAATGTTGCTTGAACATTGAAGTTTTCCACACTTTGCAACATGTTCGATCTCATACGCATTTGAAATTTTAACACAAGCATGTGTTCACCTTAAGATCACGAAATGTAAAGTTTCATTAATAATGGTTGTGGAAAACAAATATTATTTCTATGTTGGACTTACAAAGAACAAGATAAGGCATATAAACATTATTCACGAAACGGAATATACACTAAACAATGAAATTAATGAAAAGATGGGGATTTTAGAAAAAACTAGAAAAAAAATCATCAAATTTGGACTAAGCACGACAGAGAAATACATATTACAAAATTTGACTGCAGATTAAAAGGAGAAATGAGAACTATTCTTCGTTCCAATAGAACTGGGCCCCACCCAAATTAGAGACGCGGGATGGTTAATCCTCGTCTCATTTTCCCACACAAACTGTTCTTCATTCCAATAGAACAAAGGAGGAAGCAGAGGGCGCTGCAACCTTGGATTTGACTCAGAAATGTGAGAAATCAAATCTTGTCTATCAATAACCGATTGGACGATACTTTACACGATAGAAGAAGACATTACATTCATAACGAAGCCTACATTCATCACTATAGAAATACATGCAAAAGCCCCTCCGGCTCGGCGCCGTACCGCAGAATGCTTTGCCTGCGCAATGTTGAATGTAGCCTCGCGCCACCGCCGTTGGCAGCGTCGGCCGGCCGAGGCCACAGCGGAGGGCGACACTCCTAATTTGCCAAGCCAGATTGACCCCACGATGCCGAAAATGTAGGGATTGCACATTGCTGATCAAACGCGGACGCCACTGCCCTTGCTCCTTTCCCTCAACCTGTTTCATGTACGCAATTGCAGTGGCGTCGGCGTCGGCCCTGCTGTTGGTCTGTAGAGGAAGACGGCGGCCACATAGGCCGCCCCTTTGTGCCCGTCCTTGGCAGCGTGGTGGAGCTCATCGAGGGGAGGCTAAGGGTTGCGGTTCCTGCCGAAGATGTCGTCCATCCTGGTGAGGAAGCAGGCCACCGGGTTGCCGGCTACAGCCAGGCTACGAAGGAAGACGTCGTAGCCGACGGGGTCGTTGTTCTGCATCTGCTCGACTGGAACCCGATCTAGTGCCAGGCGCCTACCGACGTCTCTGTCGCGACAGGGACGGAGCATGTCCTTGCAGGTTGCCCGTAGGCTGCAGAGGTCCTCCATAGGCCGATTCGATGTCGCACCGACTCGGCCAATGATGATCGCTAGCACCTCGGCCGGGAGTTCCACGAGCGACTGCGGGTGCTCCCTCGATGCCATGATGTCACACCCTGAAATTCCCAATTTCAGGATGTGAATAGGAAGAATAATTAAAACAATAATTTTCTCACAATATTAAAATTTTCCCAACATTTATTTTCTTTACAGGAAATATAGTATAGGAAAAAGGCCTTGCTTGTTTTTCAGAATTAAATAAAATGTTTGTGTGGGTGTTGCATTCATGCTGATGCATCTTGGTGTTTCTGAGTGCAAAATGTTTTTAAAATGCGTTTAGATGCTGACTAAACCCTTCCGAGAATTTTCCGGATTTTTCTGGGATTTATTCTCATTTTCTCGGAGCATTTTTCTATTTATTAGAAGGCTCTAAAATCTTTTTCATGAGCTCCAAATATTTTATTTGGGTTGTTCGTATCTCAATCTATCTCTGGGAATTTTCCTGGAATTTTTGGGATTTTTAGAATATTTTTCGTGGCTTTTATGAATGATCTAGCTATTTCTAGATTATTCTTTTCACGAAAATAAATTCTGAAAATAAAAAAAATTCTTTTTCTTTTTCCTTAAACCTTCTTCTCTTTTGCCCACACAGCTTTTCAGCCCACAAGCCAAAGTCCATCAGCACCCCCTCTTCTCTTTTTCTTGGATCAGCCCAGAGTCGCGAAGTCCGTTACCGCCCCTTGAATTTCTTGACTCCGTCCACTTCAGCCCAGCTCACCAAGCAACGGCAGCCCGCGCTGGCCCGCTCCGTTCTCCCTCTCTCACGGTCACTGACCTGTGGACCCCGCCTGTCATCCCCAAATTTCAGCCGTGCCCAAGTTGGACACTGGAGTTCGCGGCCTCTCCGGCAGGGCGCCGCCGCCACTTCCGGTCTCGATGTTTGTGCCGTGTACGCCACGGACAACCCTGCGCCGCGCCCTTTAAAGCCCCAGCCCGGCCTCCGCGCATCCCCCGCCTGCCCCTGTCCTCGCGCTACATCGCGCCGCTGTCCGCCGGTTCGCCGAGTACCGCCGGCCGCTCAAGCCGTCCGCTTGAAGCCGAGCCAGAGCAGCCCATGGTCGCCAGGAGGTCCGCCACGTCGAGCTGCACCCCTTTGCCGTTTCCGCCGCATGCAGCCGTTCCTCGTCGCCGGTAGTCCACCGGAGCACTGTCGCCATCGGGACCGCCGCCGGCCACCCCTGTATCTCGCCGCCGGACCGTCTGCCGTCCTTCTCCGACGTCGGTGAGCACTTCCACGTGATCCCCATCATCCCCTCTCCCTTTTCCCCCGCCTAGCCGAGCCCATGGAAACCCTGGTCGCCGGCGCCGCCACCGGCCGGTGCTCCTCTGGCCGCCGTTCGCCCATGGACCAGAGGTGGAAGAAGGCTTGGTCGTTTTGCACTTGGCCCCCTGTGAATTCCTATAATTTTAAGATCTAATCTATGTGTCTTACTCCTTTTGCAGAAAACCCCCGAAACTAATAGATTCCCTAGATTCCATCCACCCTGGCACCTTTGCAAATAAGCCCCTGAGTTTATGTACATAATTATGTATATGCCCCTGGATTTTCACAGTTAAGCCCCTGGAAGTTTAAGATCTCTGCAGTTAGGTCCCTAATCCTGTTTTGCTCATAAAATCTCCGTTTTAGCTCCGTTTTCATCCGTTCAAGTTGCGTTAGGTTCATAATGAAGTAATGTACGTGTTAGTGGTAGTTTTCATCATGTTTGTTTTCTGAAAAAATAAATTTACCATTAATTTTGATTAATGCTTATTAACATATCTTTTCTAAATAAAAGCTATATAGATCTATACCCGTTTTTCATAATCAATATTAATTTGATTAATGCTTATTTCATGTGCTTTTATAAATAAAATCTAATTAGATCTTTACCTCGGTTTTTCATAAACCAAATGTTAATTTGCTTAATATTTAATTAACTTTTCTAATTAAAAGTTGATTAGGCTTTTTACACCGGCTTTTATAAAAAAATTAATTTGATTAAATACCAATGTCATGATGTTTTTAATAATAATATGATCTACTCGAATCATAAAGTTACGTTTACAGGATTCATATAGTTTAGCTTTTCTAAATTAAATGTTTAATTGGTATAATCTATATATGAATCTTTAAAAATAAAACTTGACTAGTTCTCTACACCGGGTTTATAAATAAAGTTTAATTTGCTTTAATTCCAACTTAGGGTATTTTCTTTATGAAATATCCTTTACATATCTTTTACTAATTAAAATAAACCTAGCTCATAGTTGTTTCCTCACATATGCAAATCAGTCGTTAGACGCTCTCTGTCAAGCTCTGTCTTAGTGTGTCTCTATCATAGAGATAATCTTCTTTCAAGCTCCAGATCTTTTGATCCTAGTTCTTGCTCTAGCCCAGTGCCCTTCATAAAGCTAACCAAGCCTTTCCTTATCTCAGCACGGTCTGTGTGCTTCAGTGATCCATAGCATCGAGCCTATCCTTTTAGCACGTTCTTTTAAAGCTTTTCTTTTGATTGGTGCATTGTTCTTAGCCTGCTTGTATGTTTGCTTTGTATGCTTGTGCCTGATGATTGATGCGAGTAGAATGAACGTGGTTTGAGAGCTTTGAAGAGCAAGAAGGTGAAGACATTCTGAGCAACATCTCTACTCTGGTTAAAGGCAAGTGTGTCCTTGTTCTTTTGTCCTAATAATTGTGTTTAATCACATTGCATATGCTTGCATTAATATTGATGGGTCCTATTAAGGTTTATCCTAGTCTTTATTACCTTTATTCCTTGTCAACCTGGGTTTTATCTTTCTGTTGGGTAGCACTGCTTAGTTGCTCTACTTTGGGTTATGGTGGTTCTAATGAACAACAATAGTGATGAACATGCTTTACTTTTATGTTATATACATCTCTGGTTAATACAAGATCACAATGCTTAATCGGAACATGGAGCGACCACCCAGGACAACAGTGCAACCACAAGGCTATATGGCTCTGGCTTGGCTAATTAATTAGGGACTCTAGTGTTGGGGTGACCTTACCGAAAGGGCAAGGGGGAGCGCCAGTGGGGTATAGACTCGCTCTAGTGGGGAGTGGGTTTGGCTAAGACACGGCGCCTACTAGGGGACTTTATACTCTGCAACGACTCGGAACCTTCGCGGGTTGCTTCACATTGGGGAATCTTTGTAAAGGCCTCGTAGCGTCCCTATGCAATCACACCTCGGCAGTGTGGTATGATGCCTGATCAGCATCGCGTGGTTGGGTTTAAAGTTCCTAGAACTTTTACGCGACTTGTGGTGAAAGTGTACAACCTCTGCAGAGTGTAAAACTAATCGATTAGCCGTTCTCACGGTCAAGAGCGGCCTGGACCCTCACATGATAATTGAACTTGAAGATGGACTTAAATCGTGGTTTATGGTTATGTTAGCCATATGCTTATGGCGTTTCTCTTTATGATAACTGTGGGTTGGTATATACTTGTACTTTATTAGTAAATAGGTGCTAATAAAATTTGACCAACTAAAAGTGCCTAATGCAGTCAACCTGTCAGCCTTTCCTTGATAAGCATTTGCATTCATACTTTCTCCACACTTGCTGAGTATGGCATGTACTCACTCTTGCTATAAACAATGTTGCTCAGAAAGAGGAAGCTGCTATGAAGTTGTTGTGAAGATGTTGCTGGTTTTAGACATACGCAACCCCCAGTCGATTGCCTGTGATGGTTGGAGCCTTCGTTTCCAGGATAAAGCGTAAATCTCTGATAATCTTCCTTTTTTTACGTGATACTGTTTCTGTATTCACTTATATGTCACTATATGTATGAAATTAGATCCTGGCATACATATAGTTATGCATCTGGTTTTCTTTGGAAAAATAGGTGTGACACATGAGTGCCGACGATGATCGCGGAGGAGGCACGACGAGGAGTGTATAGGCAGTTGTGGTTTTCTCGCGGGTAGATGAAGGGGATGTGGTGGTTTCGCGGTTATTTATTTTGGAGAGAAGATACAGGACACGCGTCTCCGATGAGTGGATACTACTAATTGCACATCTCGCTTATCGAGGAGTCAAACTCTTTGAAGTTTGACAAAATGTTAGACAAAATACTAATTGCACATCTCGCTTATAGGCATCTTAGGCAGTATCTTAGGCATCTTAGGCAGTATCTTAGGCATCATATATTACAGAAAGGAGATTCATTCAAATTCCACCGATACACATCCTATATACATTACAAAAGGATTCCATTTCCAGCAATAGACATCCCTGCATTTTACAAAAAGGATCGGATTCAGCAGAAATCAATCTTGCTTCTTTTTCTTCTTTGATTTTTGTATATGGATCTTTTCACGATGGTCGCTTCGCAAGTATGGTGTTTTGTTAGCTCCCAAGACTCGGGGCATGTATGAAGTGTGAAAGGATGGACTTTCGTCAAACTGGTTGTATTCCTCCTCCTTAACAATATTTTCAACCCCAACAATCCTTTTTTTTTCAGGCAAAACCACACTCCAGTTATTCTTTGCAAGGTCAGGTACATAGAACACTTGCTCAACATCCTTAGCGAAGACAAACGGTTCGGTTTTGTAACCAAAGACCCGGAGATCAACACTAACATAACCAAATTTGTCCTTGATCATAGCTCTCTTCGCATTGGTGACCCATCTACACCGAAACAAGGCTACCTTGAATCCTACATAATCAAGCTCCCAAATTTCCTCTATTTGACCATAATATGTGGCTGTGTTCTTCTTATTGTCGACGGCCCGTACACGCACACCACTATTTTGATAGACGCTCTTGGCATCCTGGGCCATGGTGTAGAACGTGTATCCATTGATATCCATTACTTGATATGTTGTAACAGTGAATAATGGCCTTGCTGCTAGTTTTCTTATATCGTCGGTTATAGCAGCGCTGCCACTCTGCTGGACATAATCTCGGAGCCAGCTGTTGAAGCATTGCATGTGCCTCTTTGCAACCCAATCCTCAGTACAGCCAGGGGTTTGTTCATGTAGTTGTTGCTTGTGCTCATTGCCAAATGGTGTAACCTCTACGCTCTGTTCTATCATGGTGAAATGAGCCTTCCTGAAGTCCTCTGGGTGCGGAGTGATTGACTTTTTCCCCAGGGTCCCAACACCTGAAAGCCTACCTTCATGCCGTGAACGAGGCACACCAATGGGGTTTTGGGGGTCCATATAACCCATGGCCCACTCCACTGCTTCAATGGTCTCATAGCCACGAACAATGGCTCCCTCGGGAAATGACCTGTTATGTACCAATAATTTGAGGAATCCAAAGTACCTCTCATATGGAAACATCTGATGAAGGTAAGATGGGCCAAGGTACCAGATCTCCCTCGCGAGGCGTGTTGTTAGATGCAGCATGAGATCAAAGAATGATGGTGGGAAGGTAGCTTCAAGCAGGCATAGGGTCTCGAAATGCCTCCTCTCTAAGGCTAATAGTTTTTCCTCATCAATCACCTTCTGTTTTATTTCATTGAAGAATAAACACAAGCTCATGACCACGTCGCGAACCAGTTCTGTCTTGATACCTCTTAGTGCAACAAGAAGAATAGATGTCATCAACACATGGCAATCATGAGATTTCATCAAGTTGAAATTCATTTTCATGTCCTTCACCGACACTAGCCTCTTGAAGTTCGATGAGTAGCCTGAAGGTACTTTCAAACCATGCAAAAACTCACAGAATTCTTTTCTCTCTGCCTTTGACAAGGTGGTTGCAGCAACGGGAAGGTCCATCCCTGTGTCTGTTTCCTCTGCATAGAGCTCCGGCCTAATGCCCATTTCTTTAAGATCATCCCTTCCATTTTTATGATCTTTTCCTTTCGACTTCTGTTGTAGCAATGTTCCCAAAGTAGCTTCACACACATTCTTCTTGACGTGCATGTTGTCAATCGAATGACGCACATCCAAAAGCGGCCAATACTCTAGCTCCCATAGAATTGATTTCTTGTTCCACATTCCTCGCCCATCTTCTTCTTCTTCACCATCTCGCTTCTTTCTTTTGTGAAGTTTCTTTTCAGACAATTTGGGTAACTCCTCGATAGTTTCTACATCCTTGACTTGCAAGTGGAGCAGATCTCCAGTCACATGCATTGGCGCCTGTCGATTCTCCTTTTCCCCATTAAACTGACGATCCATGTCTCGGTAGGCATGTTTCTTGCTAAGGAAACGACGGTGCCCCATAAATGAGAATTTCTTTGAATTTCTTAGCCACACTGCACAAGTTTCTTCCAAGTAGTGTGGGCAAGCTGCACATTTCCTTTTACTCTGGCCAGAAAGGTTGCGATGAGCCGGGTTGTCGTTGATGGTGGTGAACAACATGGCGTGCAATGTGAACTCCTCACGGCCGAACTCATCCCAAACCTCTTTCACACCAGGCTTCCAAAGTATCTTCAAGTCATCAACTAGTGGCCTCAAGTAGACATCAATACGGTCGCCAGGTTGCTTTGGCCCGGAGACCAATATTGTCAGCATCATGTATTTCCGTTTCTTGCATAGCCAGGGTGGAAGGTTGTACATTGACAGCACGACAGGCCAGGTGCTATGTGTTGAGCTCTGGTTACCGAATGGGTTCATACCATTTGTGCTCATAGCGAACCGAATGTTCCTGCTTTCACCGGCAAATTCCTTGAAGTGGGAATCAATGTTTTGCCATTGTTGGCCATCTGCGAGGTGCTTAATCTTTCCAACTTCCTTCATTCGTGTCTTATGCCAACACAAGAGTTGGGCCTCCTTTCGTGTGGCGAACCATCTTCTCAACCGAGGAATGATGCAAAAATACCATGCTACCCTCACAGGAGCCCCTTTAACCTTCTTCTTCTTCTTCTTGCCTGTGATCTCCACGGTCTCGTTCTCGTCATCATCAACATTGTTATCATCACCACCATCTTTTTTCCTCTTGTACCGATCGAACCCACACTTGGGGCACTTGTCAAGGTCTGCATAATCTCCACGGAACAATACACAACTGTTCTTGCAAGCATGAATTTTTTCAACCTCTATTCCCAGAGGACAAATTATCTTCTTTGCCTCATAGACAGACTCGGCTATTTGGTTTCCCTCGGGTAGCATGTCCTTAAGGAGATCCAATAGTTGTTTGAAACTTTTGTTGCTCCAACCATGATCTGCCTTAAGCTGCAGAAGTTTTAGATCACCAGAAAGGTGAGAGTACTTCTTGCAACCAGGATAGAGGGATTTCTTTGAATCTTCAACAAACTGCTTCAGCCTCGCTAATTCAGAAGCTGTATACACTCCTTGAAACTCAACATCCCGCAACATTTGATCAACATTGTGCACACGTTGCAACAACTCACCATCATTGAAGCCCGTAACTTCTTGATCAGTGATATCCTCAGGCCTCATCACAATTGGTGGGAATGGTTCATTTTCCTCATCAAAAACTCCACCTTCATCAGGCTCTTCATCATGGCATCCTGTAGCATGGTGTCGCGCTTCACCTTCATTTAGGCATCCTGTTTCGACTTCATTAAGCCCTTCCTCACCATGTTTATTCCAACACGTGTAATTTTCTTTGAAACCACGTGTGATCAAATGATGAAAAATGTTATCCCGTTGTCCGAACTTCTTCTCGTTGAGACAATCTTTACAGGGGCAAAGCATTGTCTGAACACCATGGTTTCTCATATCCGCCTCTGCTTGATCTAGAAAACCATTGACCCCCATTAAGAAACTGGCCCAATCTCGGGACTTACTACTGTACATCCAAGCCCGAGCAGCAGCAGCCATCTGCAATTTTCATACATCAAATGAGCATAATGCATCACCAAAACCGATGAGTAACAGGATTAGGACTGCGAAGTTCAATAAAAGGGGGCAATTTCCACCTTGACGAGGACTGTCTACGAGGCGAGCGCTTCCGAGGAGGAGGACGAGGCGTCGCGGTCGCGGCGACGGCGACAGCGCGGAGGATGGCGCCGAGCCTGAGGAGGAGGATAAGCTGCTGCTTTGGATGACGTACGGCGCGGAGGGATGCTGCGCCGCGGTCGACGTCTGCCGGCACCTTTCGCCGTCGCGCACGCGGCCGGCCGGCCTGCTGCAGCGCCGACTTTCTGAAGAGAGAGAGAGCATGCGCGTAGTGAGTGGGGCCTTCAGAGAGCGCGCGCGCAGCGAGTGGGGCCTTCAGAAAGCGCGCGAAAATGCTGCTGCAGCAACGGCGGGGAGGGAGCGAGTGGGGTCCTCAAAGGAGAGAGAGCGAGTGTAGTTGTCCGAGATAGCAGAGTGGTCGGAACGCAAAAACAACGACGCGTAATAACAACACGTGTCTCTATTGTGAGAAAACAAAGGAGATGCTAGCTCCAAACAAGCGTCGCCAATTGGGTCGTCATAAAATGAGATGCGTCCTAAAAACAACACGTCTCCAATAGGAAAGTCATCGGTAACAGACTTAAAGAGCCCGTTACCGATAGGTTTTACTTTCGTAACGGACGCATGTTAACGTCCGTTACAAAGAAAACATGTAATGGGCGTTTAAGAAGTCCGTTACCAGAAGTCCTCATTGGTAACGGGTGTTTTGGTGGCGAGGTCAGGGCGAGGTCGTGGTCGACCCTGCCACGCTTATGCGTAACGGGCGCCAAACAACAACCGTTACAGATGGGGTCCATGTAACGGGTGTTAAGGGCCCGTTACAAATGTTGCGTGACCTATTTGAGGTTTTCACGTAGTGCCCAAAGCAAGCCAGCCGGCAATTAAGATTGAAGCACCATCAACATGAATATGATAGCCAAAAGATCCAAAACATAGGTTCGGTGATTACAACTCAAGCTCTCCCTTCAACCCCAAGGACAAACAAGGATTTTACCCCATAATGTTATACATCGTAGCGCGAGACATGGTGTAGAATCCTCCGATGTAGATGAAGATCGACGAGGAAGATGCTCTCCGCCTTGCTTTCTCCCTTGAAGATCCAATCTCCTCCTTGCTCTTGATCTTGTGGCGGCGCCGGAGGGACGTTGCTAGGGTTTCCGGGCATCCTCCTCTCTCCTCTATGTGGCTCTCTCCCTTGGTTGAATCTCTGAAAGTTTAGGCGGCTCTCCGGTGAATGGATCCCCCTCCTTGGGCGCCTAGAGGGTTGTATTTATGCTCTTGGAGAGCCTTGGGGTGTGCTCCGCCTTACCTTGCACGAGATCTTCCTTGGGAGAGAAGCGAACTTGGTTTCCATAAAATCAGCCTCGTCCAGATTTTCCTGATTCGCAGCCCTTCCTTCCCGGCATCATATCTCCCACGTCCGGACTCCAAATAATGCAAATTCGGTGTCTAGATTGTGTGCCACGAAATTATGTACAACTTTGCTATTCATTACTTTCCATGGAAACCAAGATAAGATCCCCAAATCGGCCTCGGAAGATAATCTGTCTCATTTCGGACTTGTCTGCACAGCTGGCATTTCGGGGGCCATATCTCTTAGCTCCTTGATCCGAGTTGGGCTTTCCATATGTTCAAATCGAAGCTCTCGACAAGGCCCACAACTTTGGTATTCAATGTTTTGCCATTAGAGTCCGTTTGGGTCGCCGAATCTGCATTGGAAAATCATGCTCTTTTGGGTTGCGTGAATATCTCCCAAGTTGAGTTGATCTCGTGGGTAAATCTCCAAATCTCATGATGACCTTTAGAGCATTTGGAGTCATGTTCACTTTGAGTCTTGACTTGTGCCGGACTTCATTATCTTCTCATAAGGTGTTTCATGAACTTTGCCCGGAAGTGTCTTTTAAGCGCTAAAATCCTGCGTAAACAACATACTCCAAAAACACATGCTCGTGTCGAACTTGTTACATCATTAGTATGCCTAGTGGCGAGTTAGTTTCAAATCAAAGCCGAAACCAAAGTGTAACAAGTTCCTTAGGGGTGTCATATTTGACCGCCAACAACCACGAAATTATTAGACTAAGATGCGCCAGCTGCAAACGGAGAAGATTGCTATTTTGGAGGATAACGTCAAGATCTACAAGACTGCGGCAGAAAGTCTGACAAAAGACGCAGAGAAACGAGATGAAGTACTTGAAGAGTTGAAGAAGATAGTGGAGGATGACACCGTTGTCATTGATTCTCTAAAAAAAAGGAGAAGGAAGCGCAAAAATCTGATATTGAAGAACTTAAGAAGGAGGTTCAGGGTCAGAAGAACTTTATAGATGTAGCTGAGGGGGTTCTGAAAGAACGTTTCCGTGTTCTGTATGAAAAATACACTCTTGCTCTTGGGGAGTTTGGTGTGGAGCCCCTGCCTTTTCCTGGTGATAAGGACGCCAAGGCAATCTTTGAGTGGATGGAATAGGAGTTCGACCATCTCCCTAGTGTGATGACCGAAGCCAGCGATTACGTGGCTTCAATGTGCGTTGAAGTTCTACTTGAATTGCTAGAGAAGAGTAAATGCTCTCACTTTTCTGGACTTGGGTGCTAGAAACTATAAGTTCCCGAAGGTAGAAGAAATTGAATGCGAGATTCCTTCGAAGAACATTCAAATTGTTAAGAAAAACTTTCTAGCCTTATTCTGGGAAGTATCAGGGCAAGAGCATGCCAAGTTTGTTTACTTTTAAGACCACTCATTTTGTTGTTTTATAGGCTAAGGAAAAGGAGGCGCTAGGATCGGGCTCGTCCGAGGAAGAGAGCAAGGATGATGACTCCCCCAAAGTAGCCCCTGGTGAGACAAGCTCCGGCGCACAGAAGGATGGTGAAGCTTGAATGTTTTCTTTGCCTTACTTAAACTGCTGTGCTTGGAACGCCCTGTGCGGCGGGTATATTTGTGAGGAAACATTAAGCTGGTTCGAATATTGTAACATATTCGGCTTCGTTGCCTTTTGCTTTGTTCTGGGACTAGCTATCCTTTTTAGTTTTAATATAGTGGTGGTATGAGGCAGCCCTGTGTTTGAAGAAAAGTGTCACCCTCTTTTGTTGAAAGCTTTTTCTAAAAAGGACAATGTTTTGTAAGATTA
Source organism: Cenchrus fungigraminus (assembly GCA_036936925.1). Taxonomy (NCBI): domain Eukaryota; kingdom Viridiplantae; phylum Streptophyta; class Magnoliopsida; order Poales; family Poaceae; genus Cenchrus; species Cenchrus fungigraminus. The sequence continues at coordinate 127,173,928 of CM072779.1, forward strand.
TTATTTTTTCTTTTCCTTGTTTTTTGTTTACTATATCTTCTGGCTTCGAGAAGATAGCAAAAACCGATCTTGTTTTTGAAGAAAACGTCACCCCCCGTTTTTGCTTTTTCTTGAAGCTCATGATTTTTTATCGAGATCGCGACATCTTAGGATCGTTTCTTTCTCTTTAGAAACCCCGAAGTCTAGCGAAGCTTGTTCCGAGCTTCGCAGACTTTTTCTTTGATGGTCGGATATTAGCAATCTTGTTGCTTTTCGACCGAAAGATTGGTTCGAACTTGCGAAAATCTTAGAATTAATAAACGACTGATCCCGCAACTTAGTCTGTTGCTGTGTGGGATTTTTTGGTACTTAGGCATGAGTGCTAAGATTTTTACGAGACAACATGTATAAGCTTGTTGCTTTTCGTTGCTCATTAGGCAGAAACCCCCTTGCATAAAGTAAATGACTGGAAATAAATTGCCAAAAATAACGAATAGCAAGCCAAGGAATTTAAGGGGAATGTAATTTCATTGAAACTGAAATTGAGTACTTGGATCCGCCTCGTTAAAAACCTTGCCTCCTGATTTGTGAGTACTTGGATCCGCCTCGTTAAAAACCTTGCCTCCTGATTTGGAGTCCCCTTTAGCAAGGAAAAGAGTACGGTCCTTGGAAATGTAAAGTGCTGAAAATGTAAAAAAGCGTAAGTTAACTAAGCTTCGGCTCCGTTTATAAGTTCATGAAGCCAGAGTTTTACACTGCCTACTTCTACGGGTAGTACTTGAGAAGGCTGTCCGCGTTCCAAGTGTGTGGCAACGTGTTGCCCAACTGATCTGCCAAATAGAAAGATCCTGGTCTGAGGCTTTTTGTTACTATGAACGGGCCTTCCCAGGGCTCTTGCAACTTTCTCGGATTGTCGAAATTTTTCTTCTTCTTGATGACTAAGTCTCCCACCTGTATTTCCTTTCTCACAACTTTCTTGTCCCTCCATTTTTTGGTTTCTTGCTGATATTTTTCCAAGTTCTCAACAGCTTCAAGCACGTCCACCTCGATCAAATCTTTCTCTGCTTCCTCGAAGCCTGTGTCTTGTGCTTTTAGGACTCACAAGCTTTGGTTCTTGATTTCTTCCAGTGTCATGGCTTCGGAGCCAAATAGCAACTTGAAAGGTGAGAAATCTGTGGTCCTTGAGACGCTAGTGTTATGAGACCAGGATATCTTCGGCAACTCTTCTACCCATTTCCCCTTTCTCTGGTTGAACAAGCATTTCTTTATGGTAGAAAATATCTGGCCGTTTGCTCTTTCCACCGCCGCGTTTGACTGTGGATGATACACAGAGGCGAACTTTAACTTTGTTCCCATAGTTAGGCAAAATTTACTGAAATCATTGAAATCAAACTGCTTTCCGTTGTCCACAGTTAGTTCCCTAGGAACCCCAAATCTGCAGATTATACTCTGCCAAAAGAAGTTTTGGATGTTGCGAGACGTGATGCTTGCCAGCGGCTTCGTCTCGGCCCATTTGGTGAAGTAGTCTATGGCCACAGCTGCAAATCTACAGTTTCCTTGTGCTGCCGGGAGTGGTCCGACTAAGTCCATCCCCCGTCTTTGCAAAGGCTAGGAAGGTGGTATCAGTTGCGTGGGCATCAAAGGAATTCTCTAATTGCTGGAATTTTTCTGGCAAGCTTCGCATGTTTTACCAAGTGGTGAGCATCATCAATAATGGACGGCCAATAAAAACCTTGCCTTAGTGCTTTTTGAGCCAGAGCTCCGGAACCTATGCGAGCACCGCAAAAACCTGAGTGAATTTCTTTTAGCAATTCTTTTCCAGCATCGAAGCTAATGCATCTGAGGGTAGGAGCTGATATACCAGACTTGTATAGCTCTCCATCAATTATCTTGTAGCCTCGGGCTCTTTGCCTTATGCGGTTCAGGGAAACTTCCTCAGTGGGTTCATAGTGACCTCTTAAGAAAGCCAGGATCGGAGCCCTCCAATCATATTTCTCTATGACATTGATTGTTTTAACTTTGGGTTCTTTCACGGCAGGCGTGGTGAGGACCTCATAGAAAACATCCGGAGGTAAGGCTTGATTTTGTGCTGCGGGTTTTGCCAGCGCGTCGGCTTCGTTGTTCGAGTTCCTTGGGATATGCTCCACTGTGAATCCCTTGAAATGATTTTCCATGGACCTTACTGCGGCGAGATATTTGACCAGCTCCAGTTCTCTGGCTTCGCTATCTTTTTCTACGTGGCCCTGGATGACTTTGGAGTCCGATCTCACGATGAAACTCTGCTGGCCTAGTGCTTTATTTTTCTCAGGGTAAGGAACAATGCTTCGTACTCGGTTGTGTTGTTTGTTGCTCTCTCATTCTATTTTTCTCAGGGTAAGGAACAATGCTTCGTACTCGGTTGTGTTGTTTGTTGCTCTCTCATTCTCTGGGAAGTCCAGCCTGACTACGAATCGCATTTGGATCCCCGTTGGAGAGATGATAACTGCCGAAGCCCCGGCTCCTTTGTGGCAATACACCCCATCGCAGTATGCGATCCATGGTTGTTTAGTCTCTGCGGAGCTCAAGCTTGCTGGTGAAGTCCAATCCACCACAAAATCTGCTAGTACTTGAGATTTAATGGCACTTCTTCTTTCAAAGTCGACTACATGCTCTGATAGCTCAAGAGCCCATTTTGAAATTCTTCCCGAAGCTTCTCTGTTGTTGAAAAGCTCATGCAGAGGTTGATCTGTCACTACTATGATTCTGTGGGACTCAAAATAGTGCCTAAGTTTCCGCGCTGCCATGACCACTGCGTATGCAATTTTTTCAAGATCTGAGTAGAACACATTTGACCCTGTGAGTGTTTCAGAGAAAAAATATACTGGGACTTGGGTTAGCTTCCCTTCCACTTCTTTTTCTTGTATTAAGGTTGCGCACACGGCAGTTCTCGAGGCCGATATGTAAAGTAACAATGGGGAGCCGGGCTCCGGGGGGCATAGCTTGGTCAAGTTGGTGAGATAGATTTTGAGCTCCGCAAATGCTTTGCTCTGCTCAGGTCCCCACTCAAACTTCTTGTTGTTTCTGAGTACTTGGAAGAAGTGGAGGCTTCGCTCTGCGGCCTTGGACACAAATCTATTCAACGCAGCTATTCTTCCGGTTAGTTTCTGCACATCTTTTAGAGACTTGGGCCCCTCCATCTTATTGCTTGTATCTTTTCGGGGTTAGCTTGTATTCCCTTTGTTTCTACAAGGCATCCAAGTACTTTTCCCCGGTGTACTCCGAACACACATTTCTCAGGATTCAATCGTACGTTTGCGGCTCTCAGATTTGCAAAAGTTTTTGCAAGGTCAGAAATGTGATCGCTGCACTTGTTGCTTTTGACGACTATATCGTCCACATATGCCAACAAATTTCTGCGTTGTTTTTGGTGTTTCTTAACGTCACCACTAGTTGTACACCTAGAGGGAGCGTATAAGAACAACTGGGTATACCGCAAGCGCACGGAAATACCGCTGTAGCACTTCCCCAAAGAAGGAGAGTATTCCAAGGGTATCGAATCCAAGGAATGATGTGCACTATCTCCTACTCTAGTATAGATGATCCAAGGACACAACACTGTTTGATAGGATAGGGTGAAAGGATCTGCCTCGACCGAGCGCAGAGTCTAGTCACGGTCTCTCAGGTATAACACTCACTTTGGGCGCCAGCACATCCTAACTTTTTAGGAAGAGGCCAATGTACTGACAACGAGCTCAACTCGGTACGCAGGCGCGGAGGGTTGCAAAGGGTCCAACAGGCTGTCGCCACGCGGCCTACCTCTATCGTTACACAAACGTACGTGGTCTTCGAAGGATAACCTATGGTCCAGACACCACGTCTACACCACTGACTACTACTATAGCCGGACACCGTTGACGTCCCGATAGCCCGACTATAGCACTCCGTATAAATACGGAACTACGAATCCGCGAGGGAGATACTGGCACTAGCTCAAGGTATGCTCTATCACTCATGGAAGATCACGAATGCACTTTGATCTAACTAGAGACATGCAGGAGCATCAACTTTACTCTAATAGACAAGCTGGCAAACTAGATGCAAACTTATGATCTAAGTCTACTAGATCGAAAGGGTTGTGTTCGAACTCAGGTGCCCACTCGTCGAGGTGGGATTCCGGTGAATCCCCTGGAATGATTGCCTTAACCTCCTCAATTTGTGTAGAGTCATCAGGAGGATCAGTTCTCGTGTTTTTCGCTCTCGAGATTTCTACTGAGAAAACCTCCTTCCCAAGGCAAACATTAAGCTTACCTTGGGTAGGGGCCTCTAGGAGAAATTTCTCGAGGGGCAGTCCTATCATGAGGTCAAAGTTAAGGACGTCATAGGTGTGGAAGTCAAGAGCAAAGTCGGCCTCCTTATACATGACAAGGATAGCCTTCAAGATCCCTACTCCTTCTAGGATTTCTCCTTCAGGAGTCCTGATAGATGTCTGGGTAGGAGTCAGAGGTTCGTCTGCAAATTTCCTCAGAGCGTAAGTACTGGACATGATATTGACTCCCACCAGAGGGTTGTAGAGAACTTTCACTACCTTTCCATTCATGACACAAGGAAGGGTCGATCGAGGCAGATGGAGCTGGAAGGTACCGGCAGTTGATTCCGACTCTCTCAACCACTCTTGTGTCATGATGGCTGTTAACTCCCGAACGTTGTCCCTAAGGAATGCAATTTCCACAGGATCTGGGGGAGGCACGGGTGATGGTGGTTTTCTCTCGCAACAATAGTTTGAGGTGTTTCCATAATCGCCAATTATATCATCCTCAAACTTCATAAGGGGCTCCGGAGGTTGAATCGCCTCTACCTCTGGTGTGGCCTCCTAAACCGGGCTTATGGATTTGGATAATGAAGGTTCCGACTCAGATTCAGGAGTGGTCTCTTCTTTAGGTGCGCATTCCTCTTGAGGCTCTTCCGGCTCGGCTGTGAAGGAGTCATTAGCTGGTATAAGGTCAAGGATCTTTCTTCCCTCACTTGGAGTCTTATCCGGAAAGGAGCCTCCTGAGGCATCGTCGAGGTGCCCGGCGGACTTGACGTCCAATCCCGTATAAAAATGCTAATAGAGCACATGGTCGGGTATCGACAGCGTGGGACCCGAATTTACTAAACGTAAGAGTCTTTCACATGCCGCACCTAGGGTTTCCATATCATTTTGCTTAAATCCGAGCACATCCTTACGCAGGGTGATGAGACGAGCAGGTGGAAAAAACCGTCGGCAGAATTCACCGACAAGTTTCGTCTTGCTGCCGCCAACAGAGCCCGCACGATCATTGTCCCATTGCCTCGCGCTTCCCGTAAGGGAAAAAGGAAACAATTTCCAACGAATGGTATCGTGTGTCATGCCAGCAAAGGCGTAACATGAACACAACTGCTCAAATTCTTGCAAATGATCGTAGGGGTTTTGACGGTCCCCAGAAAAGGAATACGATTCCCCAATCAAAGAGATAAGATCGGTACTGAGTTGATAGCTAGGTGTGGTAATTGGGTGTTCTGATGGCGGAGGCTCTAACAACTCAGGTTTGGGGGCAGAAAGGTTTTGGATAGAAGTTTGCTCCATGGTAACTGGGGTAAAGGTAGAAGAAAACGAAAAAGGTAACTGCGAGGACCACTAGGTTCGAAGATAGATACAACCATCGTTCCCCGGCAACAGCGCCAGAAATGCTTGTTAGCGTTTCTTAACGTCACCACTAGTTGTACACCTAGAGGGAGCGTATAAGAACAACTGGGTATACCGCAAGTGCACGGAAATACCGCTTTAGCACTTCCCCAAGGAAAGAGAGTATTCCAAGGGTACCGAATCCAAGGAACGATGTGCACTATCTCCTACTCTAGTATAGATGATCCAAGGACACAACACTGATTGATAGAATAGGTAGAAAGGATCTGCCTTGACCGAGTGTAGAGTCTAGTCACGGTCTCTCAGGTATAACACTCACTTTGGGCGCTAGCACATCCTAACTTTTTAGGTAGAGGCCAATGTACTGACAACGAGCCCAACTCGGTACGCAAGTGCGGAGGGTTGCAAAGGGCCCAACAGGCTATCACCAGTGCGGCCTACCTCTATCGTTACGCGAACGTACGTGGTCTTCGATGGATAACCTATGGTCCAGAAACCACATCTACACCACTGACTACTACTATAGTCGGACACCGTTGACGTCCCGATAGCCCGACTATAGCACTCCGTATAAATACGAAACTACGAATCCGCGAGGGAGATACTAGCACTAGCTCAAGGTATGCTCTATCACTCATGCAAGATCACGAATGCACTTTGATCTAACTAGAGACATGCAGGATTGTCAACTTTACTCTAATAGACAAGCTGGCAAACTAGATGCAAACTTATGATCTAAGTCTACTAGATCGAAAGGGTTGTGTTCGAAGAACACAAGCCTCTAAACCAAGAACAAATGAAGAACACAAGAACAAAGCAACTAAGCATGCCTACGACTTTAGTCTAAATAGAAAATGTCGAAATACTCACTTTAGTCTAGATGAAGAACAGAGGCACCGCTGAGGATCGTTCTTGAGGAAGATGTCATGAACATGACATGTCCCCAAGCCTCCCACCTCACTTCCTAGCACTAATCCTATACAAAGAGCTCTCCTCTCCTAAAGGGAGAGGCTCTAAGGCCAAAATGAAGAGGAGGAGGAGAAATGTGTGTTCCAAAAGTGAGCCCCTCCCCTTCTATTTATAGGCAAGAGGGGACCTTGCTCCGGGGCTCAAAGTGCCCCAAAACGCCCGGGATCGAACCAGGGACCAATCAGGAGCTGCCACGTGGAGGGCCGGGATCAGCCGAACCAAAGTCGGTTCGGCCGATCCACGGTTCGGACGAAACCACGACGCCACGTGGCACCTTGTGCTTCTTCGTGGTGGCTGACTAGTGGGCCGTGAAGTCACTCCCCCGTGCATGGCAAGTTTCCCGACGGTTTTGGGGGATAAGTGGGCCCTTGAATCCATGTGATGTCCATGTGGCGCTTCGTGATTTGTCGGGCTTGCCTCTCTTGGATTGATGACGTCAATAATCCAGGGGAATCCTAGGTGGCATCCCCTCATTGGCTGGTCTTGAAGTACTTGGATCAAAGACTTGTGCTTTTACTCCTCTTTCTAGTGCTAATCACCTGTAATTGCGTAATCACCAACACTTGTGGAAATGGTTAGTTTGAGCCCTAATCTAGTGTTGATAATAATTTTCCATGCCAAAAGGTACATGTTTGACGGGTAAAAAGTGAGTGGATAACAGCCGTCAATAGCAGTTGTTCGGGAAACACCAAAGCTGTCATTCTGGTGAAGGTTGGTCCTGCATTCTTGAGCCCCTCGGGCATTCGTAAGAAACAAAAGATACCGAAGGGGGTAATGAAGCTGGTTTTCTCCTCATCTTCTTTTCTTATTCTGACTTGGTGATATCCCGAGAACATGTCGAGCAATGACAGCATCTCGCTGTTCGCTGCATCATCGACTATTTTGTCCACTCTTTCTAGTGGATAGTCGTCTTTTGGGCAGTCTTTGTTTAGGTCTGTGAAGTCTATACACATTCTCCTTTTTCCGTTTTTCTTTTTTACTGGGACTGTGTTCGCGAGCCAGGTTGAGTATTTGGCTTCGCGAATCACGTTGGCGTCCAGTAGCCTTTGTACCTCTGCTTTCATGGCTTCGACCTTTTCGTCGTACATTTTGCGAAGCTTTTGCTTTTTGGGCCTGATGTTCTTGTCCATTTCTAGCCTGTGCTCGATGATGTCTCGATCAAATCCTTTCAAGTCGTGGGCTGACCATGTGAACACATCTTGATTTTTGGCCAGGGATGTCAACAATTCTCGTTCTTCTTATAGGCTTAGCTCAGCTCTGATTGTTACTGCCCTGTCCGGCATGTGTGCATCTAACTGAATTCTTTTGGTCTCGCCGTCGGCACTGATGTTTACTTTTTCCTTGTCTCTTTTAGGCTCCGCGAACTTTTTCTTTTTTTCTTTTTCCTCAGCTTCGTCAGCTTCGGCTTGAGTGAGATGATGAATGCTTCTCTGTCCTGGCGCTATGCCCCTTTCAATGTCCCTAGCGGTCTACTAATCGCCAAATACGTTGATGACCCCTTTGAGTGCCGGTATTTTCATGCATAAGAACAATTGCCGAACTGCTGCGTCAAACTTGTTGATAAAGCCCCTGCCTAAGATGGCTAAGTAAGGGTAATGCATTTCCACTACATCAAATGTGATCAACTCAATTCTTGGGTTGTCAAGATTCCTGAAGGAAACAGGCAATGTGATTTTTCCTAGCGCTCTGACTGGTTTCCCCCTGAAGCCTAGAAGTGCTATATCTGATTCTTGCAACAGATGTGGCTCTATCTTCATTTCTCTGAAAGTTTTGGTGAAAAGAATGTCCGCGGAGCTGCCATTGTCGACTAGGACTTCTCCAATTTCCCATCCTGCGATGATCGTTTTGATGACCATGGCGTCATTGTGTGCGGCTGTTTTTAGAGTGAAGTCTTCTTCCGTGAAGGTGATGGGCACATGCGCCCATGGTGGCTTTACCGGAGGTCCGTCTTGGAATATGGTATGTACCTCTCTAAAATAGTTCCTCCTCATCTTCTTGTCTTCAAACTCGAGGGATGACCCTCCCGCGATTGGAAACATTTGGCGATAAGAACTCTCCTGATTCTGATCCTCAGTCTGAGAGATGGCCATGATTGAGCCAAATGTTGGCAGAGCTTTTGGATCATTTCTTGGATTGGCCGGCTCTGCTTTTGGAACTACGTTTGGCATACCGGGCGGTGGAGGTAGGATTTGTTGCATGGGTTGAACGTTTTGTTGATTCTGTGTCTGGTATTGATGTGGTGGTGGTGCTTGCCATGCTGGCTGTGGTTGATTGTATGTGCTGGTTTGGAAGAAGCTTGGGTTTCCTTGGTTGTAAGGATGCAGCGGAGGTGCGGTGGGATATGGGTTTTGCTGGAAGGGTTGCTGAGGCCAAGTGTGGTTGACAGGCTTAGGCGGTGTGGGTTGATGCTGGGTTTGAGCGGCCCTTTTTTCCTCAGCCGTTCTTTCCAAAGTTCTTTTGGTTTCGGGACAATTGTCTGTGGAGTGATGAGGTTGTTTTCCGTGGAATAAATAGTAAAACAAGCGAGGGCGGAAACCTTGGTTTTGAGGGGGTGGTCCGTTGCCCCTCCCTCTCCCTCTCTGATTATGGCCTCCTTGGTTCGGAGTTTGCGGAGCCCGCTGCGGAGCTTTGAAGGACCGAAAAGGCGACCAGAGAGGGGGGGAGTGAATGGGAGCCGATAAAAATTCTTCCCGAAGGTCGAACTCAGCCTATACCCTGATTGCCACTCCGAGTACTCGCACACACAAATGAAACTCTAGACAAGTCACAAACAAGCCCACAAGATCAAGAGACAAGCCTAGATGCAAAGAGCGGAAGCACAAGACAAGAAGCAAAGCACTTAGTCAAATCTGCGATGTCCAGGGCGGACCGTCCGCAAGCACCAGGCGGACCGTCCGCGGGACCCAGGCAGACCGTCCGCAAGCACAGGGCGGACCGTCCGAAAAAGCAGACCGAACCTCCAGTAGCGCACCGGGGAAAAACGGACTGTCCGGCGGTTCACTGCGGACCGTCTGACCGTCACGGACCGTCCGGGCCTTCCTCGCGGACAGTCCGCCAAACTAGTTGCCACCGAACCAAAGCAACTCAACGGATTGAAACTCGAGCGCTCAAGGACTCGCGAAGAACACGAAGAACACCAACACTGCCTGGGCCTCACGGACCGTCCGCACGGGCCTCGCCGACCGTCCACCATGCTCGAGTTCGGGAGTCAACTCCACCTTTCCATCACCGGATCTCCCAAACAGCTAGAGCTCTTGAGACAAGATTTTGGGGAGATGAGAAGCGTCACACAAGGAAGCTATGCCCCGAAAATCTCGACCTCTAACTCCCTAAATCACCGGGAATCGCGGATCACACGAACCACCACCATGAACTCGGGCACCAACAAAAAACGCACGAATTGAAGGTGTTTCCCGGTGTTTGAGGGGTCAAGATCACACACAAAGATGCGAAAGGCATCCACCCATGATCCCCTCAAAGAAATCCGAGAAGAAACGCCCTCAAATCCACGAATCGAGCGAAGAACGAAAACCCCAAAAAATAGCCCCGAAAATGACATGAAAATCACAAAGGACTAGGAGATCACCGGAACGCCGAATGCTTCCATACATCCGGAGGTCAGAGTCTATACAAGAATCTGGCCTAAGGAATACAGAGGAAAAAGAAGAAGTTCAGAGCAATCTACCAGAGGAGGAAGCCCTAGAGTCCAAGAGAGAGAGATGCCATCTACCTCTCCGCTATTTATACGAAGTCCATCGGATGGAGGTAAATGACCACGCCACCACTACAACTCAAATAGAAGATACAACCCCTCAGGGGTATTTTGGTCAAGTCTTCATCCGACGGACACGTTTCCACCGCGGCTTCGCTTCACATCGACACAAACCCTGCGATCGCGCCACGTGCCCCCCGCCTCAAAGCTTCCCGAAGCTCCCGGATCACCGTCTCCGTCGCCTCGGGCCTCCGGGCTTGGTTTTGAGGCCCAAACCAAGAAACCGTCCACCGATGGTTTTGTGGGCAAACCAACAAACCCCGCGTGCAAGCTTCGAGCTCCATCCGCTACCTTGCACCGACCCATGTTCACGACTTCAGCCCGCCAGTCTTGCACCGCACAGCTTGCACTTGATCCCATTAGCCACCGGGTCCATCGAACCAAGCCTACTTGCCTCTCCATCACCCGGAGGCCGCCACGGCTAAGACCTTTCGCGCTTGTTCTTCACCTGCACGGACACGAGTCAAGCCGCAATCTGTACCTGCACACTTAGCAAAGCATCAGTCCACACAACGTTGTCAATCACTCATCACTACGGAGCGACCCTCCACTGGTCCTCGGACACACCTGGTCCTCAATCTCCCCCTTGATGAGTGCATTGACAACACCCATAGTAACCATCAAAGAGAAAAAGAAAAGAAAACAACCACGAACACAAACCTCCAAAGCAAGTGATCCAAAGCCAAAGAACAAGCGAAAACACTATCACTCGCCAGACCAAGTCTCAGCCCCCTAAGACAAGGGCAATGGCTCGACACAGCTTAGACAAAACAAAGCTCAGAAGGAGCACACCACAAAGCACAATACTCAGGAAACCAAAGGAGCTCCCTATGCACATATGCAAACTTCCCCTGAGCAAATGCAATCTCTTCTTCTCAATTTTTCTCCTCACATTCAACATCTCACAAATGCATACCAATTTTCCACAAAATCTCCCAAAATGCATAAACTTCTTCCCTTATCATACACATTCTCCCTCTTGTTGACAATGCATGAATCAAGGTATATGACACTTCTTCCCCTTGTTTTCATGAAAAATGCATGTCAAAGCATATATATAATCTACCAAGCTTCTCAAATATACAAAGAGCACAACAAAATGCTACACATGAGACATAGAGCAAGCAAAGTAGACATGGTGTAGTTAGCACATTGCCATCAATAAGGTAGAGACATATAAGCATGTGACATGGCCAAAAGCAATTTTAAGCAATTCTCACAAAGAACCATTCGTCTCATGAGCTAGAACCCATCCATGGCAATTTGAGCACAAATACACTAGATCATACAAAGTTTATGCAAGATCACAAATTCTCATCACAAGGTCATTATAAACGCCCACAAGCTACTCAAGTCATGTTAAATCCACCGAGCCATGTGTCTACTTCTTAAAATGAGACTTCTCATGGTAGACAACATGCTACGGTTTAGCACCCAAGATATGAATATCAAAACATAAAACATGATTAGGAGCTCATTTTTCAAGCATAAAGCAATTCACACACCAATTTCATTTTCAAGTTTAAACATGGTACATGAAGTGCCTTTGCGGCAAAAAGAAGCTTATGCTCCTCCCCAAGCAAGCAAAAGGGCTAAACATTTACAATGACAAAAAGGTCTTTGACCCCAAGCAAAGAGAACATGATTCTCAAGCACAAACTAAGCATGATATAGGCATTTAAGCATAAATTTAAGCATAGACAAGCATCTACTCATGAGAGACACCAATTTAGCATTTTCACAAACATGAAGCTACCTCAACACAAATATATGGCAAAACCATCAAGAGCATAGCATTCACATCCACGATTTACCAAACATGCACATATCTCATACATAGCACATCAGTGACCAAAGTATATAAGAGAAGCTCATTCCTAGCACAAGTGATCCAAAGATGGCTATCCTACCAGGTTTTGTACAGAAGGTAAAATGCATGAATGAAATGCAACAAAATGAAACATATGACACATATATACATGAGAAGCTCCAAGACCCAGCTAGAAAGGAAAGCACACCCCAAGTTCACCCCGCAAGCGAGTGAAAGTAACTTGGTCAAGTGGTCTGGTGAAAATGTCGGCTAGCTGATCTTGGGTAGGGACATAGGACAAAGATATGTTTCCCTTCTCAACATTGTCCCTCAGAAAGTGGTACCTCACTTCTATGTGTTTCGTTTTGGAGTGGAGGACAGGGTTTTTTGCTACACTTATGGCACTGGTTCTGTCACAAAAGAGTGGAACCTGGGAGCAGTCATCACCAAAATCAGTCATGGTGTAGGTCATCCAAAGCAGCTGGGAACAACAACTAGTAGCAGCTACATACTCGGCCTCTGTAGTGGACTGGGCTACACTGGATTGCTTGCGAGATGACCAAGAGACCAAAGAAGAACCAAGGAACTGACAACAGCCAGAGGTAGACTTGCGGTCCAATCGACACCCAGCAAAATCAGCATCGGAGTACCCGTGAAGTCTGAGTGTCGAGGAGGTAGAATACCACAGACCAAACTCAGGAGTGTAGTTCAAGTACCTGAAAATCCGCTTGACGGCCTGCCGATGTGAAGTCCTCGGTGAAGCCTGAAAACGTGCGCACAGACACACACTGAACTGTATGTCCGGCCTCGTCGCCATCAAGTAGAGGAGGGAGCCGATCATGCTCCGGTACTCCTTCTGGTCCACGGGTTCGCCGTCCTCGTCTGCGTCCAAAGCCGTAGTGGTACTCATCGGTGTAGTCAGCGGCTTGGAGTCGTTCATGCCAAAATTCTTCACCATGTCCCTCGTGTACTTCGCCTGATGTACAGACGTCTCGTCCTTGCACTGCTTGATCTGGAGTCCTAAGAAAAAATGTAGCTTGCCCATCATGGACATGTCAAATTCCCTGCTCATGTCATCTGCAAATCTTGCAACAAGATCATGAGAAGAGCCACCAAAGATTATGTCATCCACGTATATCTGAACAATCAAAAGGTCATTCCCATGCTTAAGGAGAAACAGGGTCTTATCAACTGTGCCCATCACAAACCCCTTACTCAGCAAAAACCCTCTCAATCTGCCATACCAAGCTCTCGGTGCTTGTTTCAACCCATAGAGCGCTCTCTGGAGTTTATATACATGGTGTGGGTATTTTTCACTCTCAAACCCCGGGGGTTGCCTCACATACACTTCTTCCTCTATCACCCCATTCAAGAAAGCACTCTTGACATCCATTTGGTACAACTTGAACCCTTTAGCCACGACAAAGGCTAGAAATATCCTAATTGCCTCCAAACGGGCCACATGAGCAAATGTCTCCTCATAATCTATGCCCTCTTTCTGGTTGAACCCCTGAGCAACCAACCTCGACTTGTTTCTCACAACCATCCCATTCTCACCCTCTTTGTTCTTCCACGGCCACTTGGTACCTATGGGACGGCAATTTGGTGGTGGATGGACTAACACCCAGACTTGGTTTCTCTCAAAGTTCTCCAACTCCTCATGTATGGAATTCACCCAATTCTCGTCATACAAAGCGTGTCGAATATCTTTGGGCTCAAACGACGCGACAAAAGCAGAATGAGCGAAATGAGAAGTGTTCCTTGACCTCGACCGTGTGGTGCGTTCATGGAGGTCACCTATGATCGTCGTCGGTGAGTGATCAATCGGTACACGCCGGGGAGCCTCTCGCCTGGACACAACCTCCCTCTCAGCAGCAGCCTCCACTCGAACAGCCTCAGTCGTAGTGGGTGTAGGGGATGGTCCATCCTCGATCGTCGTCGTAGTAGTGGAAGTTGCGTGTACACGATCAGCCACGGGAGCACCACCATCATCATCATCGCCGTCTCCATCTCCATCCTTCTCATCCTCAAAGATCCTCGCTCCAATCTCCTCGTCACCTGCACACTCAAAAGTAGAAGAGCTACATGGTTGTGTCTCGTCGAAGGTAACCTCGCAAGTCTCCATGATTCGGTTAGTGTCAAGGTTGAGCACACGATATGCTCTATAATGAATTGCATAACCAAGGAAAATCCCATCCGAACATCTAGACTCAAACTTATCCAACTTGCCCTTCTTCAGAATGAAACACTTGCAACCAAAAGGTCTAAAGTGACTCACCTTGGGTTGTCGGCCATGCATCAACTCATAAGAGGTCTTCTTCTTAAAAGCACGAAGGAAGATGCGATTTGAGACATAGCAAGCGGTATTGACCGCCTCAGCCCAGAAACGCCTAGGAGTCCTATGCTCATCGAGCATCGTCCTGGCCATCTCACAAAGGGTCCGGTTCTTCCTCTCCACTACGCCATTCTGGCAAGCGACGTATGGAGAAGAGTACTGATGATCGAGACCAAGATCACTGCAAAAGGCATCAAAATGAGAGTTTTTAAACTCCGTCCCATTGTCACTGCGTATAGCTCGAATAGCATCACCATGTCTCTCATTCTTCAACCTCAAGATCAAGTCCCGAACAAAGCCAAAAGTCTCACTCTTATCCTCCAAAAAGAAAACCCAAGAGTACCTCGAAAAATCATCAACAACCACAAGAACATACCACTTCCCACCCGCAGAGCGAACACGAGCTGGCGCAACCAAATCCATGTGCAACAGCTCACAAGGTCGCTCGGTCATGACCGCAGTCAGAGGGGCGTGAGAAGCATCAACCATCTTTCCATGCCGACAAGAAGCACAAACCAAATCCTTCTTGAATTTCAACTTGGGCAATCCTCGGACAAGATCAAGACCACTCAAGCGGGAAAGCAACGCAAAGCTCAAGTGTCCCAACCTCCTGTGCCATTTCCAAAGCTCAGCCGAAATGCCAGCCACAAAGCATCGAGGAGGACCAACAGACTGGGAAAAATCAGCATGGAAGATTTGACCCTCGGGGACGATCGTACAGACAAGATCGCCTCGAGAATCAAGCACACGAGAAGCGCCCGACTTAAAACGAACCTCAAAACCTTCGTCGAGTAATTGAGATACTGACAACAGGTTAAAACCAACTGACTTGACCAGGGCCACACTTCTTAAGGTCACCTTGCTACTTACCTTCACCATACCTTCAGCAAGCACTCGTCCTCTCCCATTGTCCCTGAAAGTGATGTACTCCCTCGTACTTACCGGGGTGAGGCTGGAGAACCACCCACGATCTCCGGTCATGTGACGTGAACGACCGGAGTCGATCAACCAAAAGTCCTCCAAGCCTCCCACCTGAAATAAAAAATGAGAACGAGAATGAGCAAGCGACTCAACACTGGGGTTAGTACCAAAAGAGTCAAACCAGTGTTGAGCCATTTGCTCAAATGAAGGGTTAGCAAAATCCATCCTACCAAAACCTCTAGGCGGAGCCCTCTCACGCCTACCACCAAAGGACCTATCACATCTCACTGGAGGAGTACGCGCACAACGAGGGGGAAAACGTGGCCCATAGTCCATCTGAGACCCAAAGCTCCGATCGTGCCTCCCAAACTCGTAACGGTCACGAGAAGGATCACGCCGAGCCAACTCACCACGCCCAAACCCAACATGCCTATCTCTCTGAGGAAACACACCTCCACCTCCACCTCCACGAACTGTACGCACATACACCTCACCCCTAGGTATAGGCCCTCTACGAGGCTCAGGCACACCACGAGTAAGGTGGTACCTGTCCTTGTTTGCCATCTCCCTAGCAAACCTCTCATCTCTCTTCCTCCTGAAACAGAACTCATCCTTATGCCCATCCCTCCCACAACACTCACAATGGAAGCGAATCGGCTGTGGCTTAGGCGGTGGCTTTTCTGTGGGCTTCTCAACAGCTTTCTCTCCTGACTTCCCCTCAAAGACATTACCTAGGTTGCTCACAAACTTGATGGGTTTCTGGTAATTCTCTGTTTTCTGGGGCAACACTGGTGGGTCTGGAGTTGTATCAAGCTTGTTTCTCAGGTGGTTTGGCTTGGGTGCATATTTGTTCATGGGTATGGTGTGTGGTGGTGTAGGGATCTCTCCAACTTTCTCTTCTCCCTCACAACTCTTCTCACCACTCTTCTCACCACTCTTGCCAGCCCCCAACGCCTGACCATCAAACCGCTTGAACTCAGCCAACATCAAACTCAACTGTGGCTCATGCCCACTCAACCAACTCATCAATTTCCTAAGCTCATCATTTTCATCCTGCAAACGGTCAACATAGTGTGCAAGTTCCATGTTTTTCAAAGCATGCATTTCACAGGTAGAACATGATGTAGGAATGGGAGCCTTCAAAGCAGCCTCAAGAGAAACAATTCTAGTGTGAGATTCATGTAGCCTAGCATGCAACACAGGACATGAGGTACAAGCACCTAACAAAGCTGGCCTAGATTTCAATTCATCACACTCAATCCTAATCACATCTAGTTCCTCAAGGGTAGAGGCATGCTTCTCCTTAAGAGCAGTCAAATCAGCAAGAAAAACTGAGCAATCACCACAGTCAATTTCATCAGACACCACAGGAGCAGATTTCAAGGAGCCTATCTCATTTCTAGCATCCACAAGCAAGGATTCAAGCTCAGCTATCTTGTCCTTAGCATCACCCAACAGAGACCTAAATTCCCTCTTCTACTTGTTTGTCTTTCTAAGCACATCATCACGGTTGTCAAGCAACTCATTCAGCCTAGCGTTCTCCTCTAGCAAGAAGTTGGGATCCTGTCGTACGTCTTCTTCGGAATTGGAGTTCGAATCCGAGCTATGCCTCCCACCCTTCTTGGAGTGCGCCATGCCGCAAAATCCACCTTATGCGACGAAGCTCAGGCCGGTGAAGTTCTTGCCCGTGTGCCACTTGTCCTTGCGCCTTTCTTGGTCTTCCTCGCAGCTCGAGTCGGAAGAAGCATCGCTTGATGTCGAGTCGATGTCGCTCGCTCCGGCCACCATCGCTCGAGCGGTCTTCTTCTTATGGCCGCCACTCTTCTTGTGACTTCTCTCGCCCTTGTCCTTGTGCTTGTCCTTGTAGTCGTTCCGGGAGCGGTGCTTGTTGTAGTCGTGCTTGGGCTTGCCCTTGTAGTCGTTCTTGATCTCCATGGCTTTAGGGCATTCGGCGATGAAGTGCCTGTGCTTCCCGCACCGATAGCACATCCCCGAGCTCCGCCTTGCATTCTTGCGGTTCTTGTACATCCGCCCAAACCTCTTGCTCAACAAAGAGAGATCGTCCTCGCTCAGCACCTCAAAGTCCTCATCTGGTAAAGACACAAGACAAGACAAAGAGAAACCACCAGAGTTAGCGTTAGACCTTGATCCTGAGACAAGAGCCAAACTATGAGGATTAGTGGGGCTCTCGCTCTTGGCTCTCAAGCCACGATCAACCTCCGAAGACCTGAGCTTGGAGAACAGCTCATCCAGCGTCAGCGTATCATACATGCTCGACTCCTCAATGGCCTCGACCTTGGCACTCCACACAGACCTATCCAGGGCATGCAAAAGCTTGATAGCTTGATCATGATCCGTGTATGGGAGCACTGTCACATTGGTCCTCATGTTGTTGACTATGCTAGTGAAGCGCTGGAACATAGTATCGGTCGACTCACCGGGGAGATGAGTGAAGTTCTCGTACTCTCTCCAGTAAGTGGAAAACAAACGGGCTTACACTTGGGCATTGCCAACATGAGCATTTCTCAACCTGAGCCAAATCTTTCCGGCCACATTCTCTCCGTACACTCGCTCGAACTCCGAGGCACAGAGAGCACGGAATAAGTAATCAACGGCCTTACTGTTGGCCTCACACATGTCCCGCGATCCTGGAAGTAGAAAACTATCTGGGATGACATAATGAGGATTCTGAGTGACCTCCCAGATCAGAGTTCCGTTCCCTCGCAAAAATGCGCCTATGCGCCTCTCCCACATCGGGTAATTCTTGCTATCAAAGTGCGGAGGACCCGACCCCTTGCCATAATCGCCCATCTTTGGATCTTAGACGGGTTAGAATCAAGAAGATCCGTAACCGGCTATGATACCAATTAAAGGACCGAAAAGGCGACCAGAGAGGGGGGGAGTGAATGGGAGCCGATAAAAGGAAGCTCTAGACAAGTCACAAACAAGCCCACAAGATCAAGAGACAAGCCTAGAGGCAAAGAGCGGAAGCACAAGACAAGAAGCAAAGCACTTAGCCAAATCTGTGAAGTCCAGGGCGGATCGTCCGCAAGCACCAGGCGGACCATCCGTGGGACCCAGGCGGACCGTCCGCAAGCACAGGGCGGACCGTCCGAAAAAGCAGACCGAACCTCCAGTAGCGCACCGGGGAAAACAGACTGTCTGATGGTTCACTGCGGACCGTCCGACCATCACGGACCGTCCGGGCCTTCCTCGCGGACTGTCCGCCAAACTAGTTGCCACCGAACGAAAGCAACTCAACGGATCGAAACTCGAGCGCTCAAGAACTCACGAAGAACACGACAAACACGAACGCTGCCTGGGCCTCGCGGACCGTCCGCACGGGCCTCGCGGACCGTCCGCCAAGCACGAATAGAACAGAAAAATGCTCGAGCTCGGGAGTCAACTCCACCTTTCCATCACCAGATCTCCCAAACGGCTAGAGCTATTGAGACAAGATTTTGGGGAGATGAGAAGCGTCACACAAGGAAGCTATGCCCCAAAAATCTCGACCTCTAACTCCCTAAATCACCGGGAATCGTGGATCACACGAACCACCACCATGAACTCGGGCACCAACCAAAAACGCATGAATCGAAGGTGTTTCCCGGCGTTTGAGGGGTCAAGATCACACACAAAGATGCGCAAGGCATCCACCCATGATCCCCTCAAAGAAATTCGAGAAGAAACACCCTCAAATCCACGAATCGAGCGAATAATGAAAACCCTAAAAAATAGCCCCGAAAATGACATGAAAGTCACAAAGGACTAGGAGATCACCGGAACGCAGAATGCTTCCATACATCCAGAGGTCAGAGTCTATACAAGAATCTAGCCTAAGGAATACAGAGGGAAAAGAAGCAGTTCAGAGCAATCTACCAGGGGAGGAAGCCTTAGAGTCCAAGAGAGAGAGATGCCATCCACCTCTCCGCTATTTATACGAAGTCCATCGGAGGGAGGTAAATGACCACGCTACCCCTACAACTCAAATAGAAGATACAACCCCTCCGGGGCATTTTGGTCAAGTCTTCATCGGACGGACACGCTTCCACCGCGGCTTCGCTTCACATCGATGCAAACCCCGCGATCACAGCACGTGCCCCCCGCCTTGAAGCTTCCCGAAGCTCCCGGATCACCGTCTCCGTCGCCTCGGGCCTCCGGGCTTAGTTTTGAGGCCCAAACCAAGAAACCGTCCACCGATGGTTTTGTGGGCAAACCAACAATCCCCGCGTGCAAGCTTCGGGCTCCATCCGCTACCTTGCACCGGCCCATGTTCACGACTTCAGCCCGCTAGTCTTGCACCGCACGGCTCGCACTTGACCCCATCGGCCACCGGGTCCATCGAACCAAGCCTACTTGCCTCTCCATCACCCGGAGGCTGCCATGGCTAAGGCCTTTTGTGCTTGTTCTTCACCTGCACCGACACGAGTCAAGCCGCAATCTGTACCTGCACACTTAGCCAAGCATCAGTCCACACAACGTTGTCAATCACTCATCACTAAGGAGCGACCCTCCACTGGTCCTCGGACACACCTGGTCCTCAAGCTTGGTTTTGTGGTGGGTTTTGGTTTTGGTTTTGGGTTTGGGTATCTGGTGCGGCTTCGATTGGGAGTACTTGGTTTGGTGGGTATGGAGCTCTATTGTTTTGTACACTTTGGTGTGAAGGAACCCATTCTTGCTCTCTCTGGGTTTGCCTTAGGCGGTTTCTCTCGGCTACTCTTCTCATGTGATCTTCATCAAATCTGCAATACTCTTCGAGCTCCGCCAAGAGTGCTTGCATTGTCTTTGGCTTTTTCCTTGAGAGGTGTGATGCTGCTTGCCCTGGAGTTAGCCCCTTGATACAGGCAGCTATGGCAACCTTCTCCGATACATCTAGGGTTTGGATTTTGGCTGGAGAAATCTTATTACATAATTTGCCAAAGGTTTTTTTGTCCTTTTGGATGCAGTAGAACAAGTCTCCCTCATCTGTGGTTGCGGCTTGGAAGCCTTGGAAGTTTTGGATGAGTTTGGTTTTGAGGTCAACCCAACTGTAGACTGAGTGTGGGGGTAACAGCGAGTACTAGTTCGGAGCCACACCTTCGCACGCTATGATGAATGATTTAGCCAAAACGACTTCGTCACCGCCGGCTGAAGCCACAGCAGCTTCGTAACTCATGATGAACTGCCTTGGGTTTGTTAGTCCATTATACTTTGGCAGGGAAATTGTTTTGTAGGTGAAAGGCCATGGTGCTATTTGCAGGCCGATGGACAGTGGCGAGGTTGAGTCGACGGACATGAACATTCCAGCGGTGTTGTGGGTTGGGAAATTGAACATTGTGTTTTTGTTTTGCAGAGGTGGATCTTCCTCATGGTTTGGGGTGGGACTTGTCGGCGTGTGCTGGTGGGAATGCAACTCATCCAGCCTTCCTGCATCCGAGCCAACTCCAGCTTCGCAGCCTTTAACTTCTTGATCTTCTCATCAGCTTGCTTCTGGGCTTCGAGCTCTAGGGCTATTCTTTCTTTCTCTCGCTTCATGGCTTCGATTTGCCTTAAAACTGAGTCCAGCTCTCTTTTGGCTGCGCCCTCCTTGTCGTTCGTGAGACTGGTTTCTGGGTCGGAGTCTTGTGTGGCCTTCCCCGCCACTTTTATTTTTTCACTGCGAGTTCGTGCGAAGTCTTCGTCCTCCGGCCTGGGCTCCAGAGCGACTATGATCCTTTTTTCCTTAGCGGCCACTCTGGGCTCTTCTTGGTCAACTGGTTTTTTTCTTTGAGGGTGCCATCGTGGGTTCCTTAGTGGCTAAGAACACAGTGGGCGCCTCTGTTGGGTACGGAAAGATCCCAAACAGAGATAGGGTTACTTAATGAAGAACACACAATTAACTCGTTTGCAATCACGTAAATTAATTAGATGAATTTCCTCAGAACATTACACATTCAACTTTCCAAAATGGCAACCCTTTTACAATAGGGTGGGGGGTCTCCTTTTATAGTGCTCAAAGACTAAATTTACATCCCAATTTTGCCCCACATCCTCAGCATCTCAAAAGAATATTCGGGGGCAAACTTGGGTTTTTACACTCGATGCGGATTTAACGCCGTAGTTGGTCGAGCGCGAATCACGCCGGAGACAGCGGAGCGGAGGATGCGTCGCGAAAACCGGAGGCAGTTCCGTGTTGCAACAGCTTTTGACCGAGTCGTCGCAGCCAAATCTTCGAGGAGCCCCGGGCTTCGCAATCTTGTTCCTCTCAACGCCGCCTCCATCGGAGATTCCTGGGCTTCGGATCCTGACCCTGAGACCTGGAAACACTGGACCAGCAGGATTACTTCATTGGAGCTCCGGTCCTTGCCCTCTGCTTGCCTTGAGAAAAACCCTTGGGGCTTTAGATTCTTTCCTACAAGAAAAGCTTTATATGGGTTACCCTTATGACCCGTGATACGCGACGATCATGTCGAAGCCCAGATTCCTTGGTCTTCCTGAAAGAAGAAAGTCCATTGAGATTAGATTCCTTGAACAAGTGAATTCTTCGGAGCCCTAGTAACAAAAAACATCCCGAAGCCCTGCACATTCTCTCTGCGGAGGAAACGATCTTCGTGCTAATCCTCGCGTTCTCTTGGTGGGGGTTAACTTTCTAGCCCGGAAGTTTTGCGAAGCCCAAAGCTTGTGTTGGAATTTTTCGAAAAGGGCCGAAGCCGAATGTTCTTCACATTCTGTCAAACTCCCGGTGCCTAGAGGTGATGTTTTCTACCGCCCCAACAACCTATCCACCAAGGGATATATAGCGAAACCCATCCAATGAAGAGGAATCGTGAGTCGAAGGGCTCTATGTCATGAACTTGAGGAACTCCGAAAACCACCCAAATTGAAGGTCTTCCTGAGAGATTGTTGGGGGCAAAATCACTAAGAAAAAAGGCACAAAGATCTCATGTGTGATACCCAACAAGAATCCCTCCAAGAAACCCCTCAAACAAGCCACCACGAAAATCCCCAAAAACAGCTCCGAAAATCACCAAAAGGGAAAACGTCGAGAAACAAAGAGAGACAAGATGAACCACGCCAAAGCTTCTATACATGCCATGAAAGGTTCATACAAGGTCTAGCAAGCCGCCCGAACATCCATCCCTCTCTCAAGATCTCTCACGAAGCTCTCAAGCTAGCCTATGGAAACAAAAGAGGAAGAGCAAATGAACTAGAGTTCCAAGAGTTGGCTGCCATCTCCCCTCAAGTGAGTTTATATGGAGGGCACCGAATGACCAAACTACCCCTACTTACTTAACTTAAGATACAAGCCCACCAAGGGCATTTTGGGAACTTTGATCGATATCTCCATCGGACAGACGCCCGCAAACCGCAAGTCGCTTCAACTCTACACAAGCCTTGCGATCCTGCCACGTGTCCTCCGCTTCGAAACTTCTCGATGCGCTGTGTGCCACGCGGTCAGACCGCCCCTCCTGGGATGTCAGACCGCCTTGTCCCGGTCACACCCCGGCCAGGCGGTCAGACCGCCCTGACCGGGCGGTCAGACCAGCCCAGGCAGGCCGGTTCGCCCCGTCAAGTCTTCGGCCTTGGCTTTGTGGCTCAGCCAAGTAACCCAGTGGTTTTGTGGCCAAACCACTGCAAACCCTGCGTGCAAGCTTAATTTGTTAGCTACTACCTTGCACCGGCTCCATCCCTCTTGATGTCGTCTTGCTCTTCTTGCCAGTGCACGACCCGCACTTGATCCCATCGGCCACCGGGTACCTCGATCGAAGCCTACTTCTCTCCTCTCCTGGGAGATGACACAGACATAGACCTTTCGCACTTGATCTTCACCTGCACCATGCGAATCAAGCCGCAACCTGCACCTGCAATACTAGGCGAAGAGTCAGTCCACACAACGTTGTCAATCACTCATCACCAAGGAGCGACCATCCACCGGTCCTCGGACCACATAGGTCCTCACCGGACCCACTTGTTGGGGACGGCGGTGAGACTGGTCGGTGGGGACCCAGGGTGAAGGACCGATTAGGCGAACCAGAGAGGGGGGGAGTGAATGGGAGCCGATAAAAATTCTTCTCGAAGGAGATGGGAACTCTAACAAGACGAACACGGCTTCCAACTCACGTCTCCGACCCAACTACCCAAGTTGGTCAAGACCACGCAGCCACTGGAGTGCTACTGGTCCTAGGAACCAACACTCAACCTTCCTAGCCAAAACTCACCAAAATACACAGCGGAAACTTGCACGGCTTGCTGCCTGTGCTACACCGGTCAGACCGATGGCCTGCGCCGGTCAGACCGGTGACACCGGTCAGACCGGTGGACAGAGCCGGTCAGGCCGGTGGCTACAGCAGCCGCACAGCAAACGTTCCAGGAAGCCTCAGTGAATCCTCTAGGCCCTGGAACAAAGACCACCACGAAACACAACCTGTGAGGAAGAAGAACCCCTCACAAATCCTAGCAAAACAACTCCAAACACTCCAAGAACTGAACAGCAGGACCACAGGACAAAACCACACGGACAAGGCTGTTCCCCGAGACAAAAACCCACCAAGGGCTAGCACCGGTCAGACCGGTCAAGAGCACCGGTCAGACCGGTCGTGCCTGGGCAGCTCGGGATGAACAGCGCCCGCGAGTCAACTCCTCCAAATCCAACTCCCGATCTCCCGATTCGCTCCACGGTTTTGCACAAGACTTTGGGGATAGTAGGAACACCTCATGGGTACTCCATAGCCAAGATTTGGTCCACCAAAACTTGTCAAATCAAGAGGAATCGAGGAAATCCCACCAAGAACGCCTCTAACCCTAGAGCCACGAAAACCCCAAAATCGAGCCCCTTTGCTCACGGATTTGGAAGGGGAATCAAAGGGAAAAGAACCACGAAGGGTTCATGCATACATCCCCCACCAAATCCCAAAGAGAAAGGCCTCGAAATCGCTCCAAGAAAATCGCCAAGAAAAGGCTCCGAAAATCACCAAAAAGGAGAAACGGGAAAGACACATCCAAGCCTTGAGGAACCACGCCGAATCATCTATACATACCAAAGAGGTTCATACAAGGTCTAGCTTGCCGCCCGATCATCCTTCCCTCTCACAAGATCTCACCATGAAGCTCTCAAGCTAGTCCTACGAAAATCCTAAGAAAATAGGAAGGAAAATAGGAAAACCAAATGAGCTAGGGTTCCAAGAGATGGCTGCCATCCTCTCACCACTTGGGTTATATGGAGGCAACCGAAAGACTAAAATACCCTTACTAGCTAACTAGGGATACATGCCCCTCGAGGGCGAAATTGGAAGTCTTTGTCTTCGCACCATCGGACGGATGCCCAGCGACCGCAAACTTGCTTAGCCTCGACGCAAGCCTTGCGATCCCGACGCGTGTCCTCCGCTTCGAAGATTCCGGACTGCGTCGTCGCACATCGGTCAGACCGGTGCTCCTCACCGGTCAGACCGGTACCCACCGGTCAGACCGGTCTGGAGCTGCTGCACCTCCGTCTTCGGTTCTTCGGTCTTGGCTTTGTGGATCAACCAAGGAACCCAGTGGTTTTCTGGTGAACCACCGGAAACCCCGCGAACTCGGTGTAGCCTCCGCCAATCACCACTCATGACTCGGCTCCCACGTAGTCCCGGCTCGACCTTGGTTTTGAGGCTCAACCAAGAAACCGTCCATGACTTCATCTTGCCGTTCTTGCCACCATGCGGCCCGCACTTGACCCCGCTGGCCACCGGGTCCCTCGAACCAAGCCTACTTGTCTTCTCCACACCTGGAGGCCTCACCGGCAACGACCTTTCACGCTTGTTCTTCACCTGCACCTGCACCAGTCAAGCCGCAACCTGCACCTGCAATACTTAGCCAAGAATCAGTCCACACCACGTTGTCAATCACTCATCACACCAGGAAGCGACCATCCACCGGTCCTCGAACCACACCTGGCTCTCAATCTCCCCCTTGATGAGTGCATTGACAACACACACGTTTTGGTAACCAAGAGAAAAGGAAAAGAAAAGAAACGACTAAAAGAAACTCCAACAAGCGATCGAAAGCCAAAGAAAAGGCAAAGAGCAAGATCACTTGAAGAAGACAAGTCTCGGACCCCTTAGGTAAGGGCAACGGCTCGACACATCCGAGACAAAACATGCTCAAGCAAAGAGCACAAACCATCAAACCAAAGCTCGAAAACCACAAGGAGCTCCCCCTGCACACATGCAACTCCCCCTGGACAAATGCATGCGAACCACTTCACAAAACAGAGCAGCTGCAACAGCTCAGCTCTGACCGGTCAGACCGGTAGACACCACCGGTCAGACCGGTGGGCAACATGTGAACAGGACCAGCACTCTGACCGGTCAGACCGGTGACCTCAACCGGTCAGACCGGTGCACAACAGAGCCCAAAAATAGCTCGAAACCACCTGAAAACCTTCCAAATGCATTCAGTAGGCCAAAACATGCTCAAACTTCTCCCCCTTGTTGACAATGCATGAATCAAGCCAAAAATGCAAAAAATGCAACCTAGAGCTTCTCAAATAGACAAAATTCAACATAGGATGCTACACATGTCCAAACGAGCAAGTTAGATACTCTATAGCTTCGTAAAGACATAAACTTCATGATCACCAAGTTTCACAACCATTGGGCGAAGCTAAGATGGAATTTAGCAATTTTGCGAAAAAATACCCTCTCATGAGCAAAGTCCTAAACATGAGCAAAACATGTCAAAATGGCAAAGCCACACAAACTTCATGCTAGGACAACCATTCTAAGCATAAGACCATCATAAACACCCACAAGCACCTCATGTCATGTCAAAGCCACCGAGCCATGTGCCTACTTCTATATATGAGACTTCTCATTGGTAGGCATCATGCAACGATTTAGCACCCAAAGCAAATTTAAAATTAGCACATATGACATGGGAGCACATTTTTCAAGCAATTTACATTTCATTTTCAGATTTATAATTGGTACATGAAATGTCTTTGCGACAAAAAGGAACTTATGCCCCTCCACAAGATGAAGCATGGGGGCTAAACATTCATGATGGCAAATGAGCCTTTGGCCCCATATGATCAAAATAAGCTATCCAACCACAAATTAAGCATAGCCAAGCCACTAAAACATGTCAAGATCATGTAAAGGCATTTACTCACAAGAGAGCATATATATGAAATTTTTCAAAAACATAGCCATCAACCATGGATACAAACCAAGATTATCAAGAGCTAAGCCAAACTAACCATAGCTTACCAAATTAGCTCACAAAGACATATATGTCATTCCATGGTGAACAATGTGTATAGGAGAAGCCTTTCCTAAACAATGCATATGATACAAAATGCATGCAACCTAAGATACAAAGATGCCTATACATCATGCTACATATGCCATGCCAAATGCAAGAAATGCACAAAGGAAAGCTATACATATGCTACAAAGGAGCTCCCACACGCCAACTCAAGAAATCAAGCAAACACCAAGCTCCCCCCGCAAACGAGTGAAAGTTGCTTGATCTAGGGGTTTGGTGAAAATATCGGCTAGTTGTTCATGTGTGGGTACATGGATCAAAGCTATCTTCCCTTTCTCTACATTGTCTCTCAGAAAATGATACCTCACTTCTATGTGCTTGGTTTTGGAATGGAGCACTGGGTTCTTTGCAACGCTTATGGCACTGGTGCTATCACATTGAAGTGGGACATGGGTATACTCCTCACCAAAGTCACTCATGGTGTATGTGATCCAAAGGAGCTGAGAGCAACAACTAGCTGCGGCCACATACTCTGCCTCGGTAGTGGATTGAGCAACACTCGACTGTTTGCGGGAAGACCAAGATACCAAAGAAGAACCCAAGAACTGGCAAGTCCCAGAAGTGGACTTCCTATCCAACCGACACCCGGCAAAATCCGCGTCTGAAAATCCATGAAGCGCCAAAGAAGAAGACGCAGAGTACCAAAGGCCGAAGTCGGGAGTGTGTCGCAAATACCTGAAAATGCGCTTGACTGCTTGCCGATGCGAAGTCCTCGGAGAAGCTTGAAAACGAGCGCACAGACACACCGAGAATTGAATGTCCGGCCTCGTCGCCGTCAAGTAGAGGAGTGACCCGATCATGCTCCGGTACTCCTTCTGGTCCACGTGTTCACCTTCCTCGTCCGCATCAAGAACTGTAGTCGTACTCATAGGCGTCGCCATGGCCTTGGAGTCCTCCATCTTGAACTTCCTCACAATGTCCTTGGTGTACTTAGCTTGGTGCACAAATGTTCCTTCCTTTGATTGCTTGATTTGTAGCCCGAGGAAGAACTGCAACTCGCCCATCATGCTCATCTCAAATTCCCTGCTCATGTCTTCTGCAAACCTTGCAACAAGAGAGTTAGACGAGCCACCAAAGACAATATCATCCACGTATACCTGCACAATCAGGATATCTCTGTCCTGCCTGAGGAGAAACAAGGTCTGGTCGACCTTCCCCATCTCAAACCCTCTCTCAAACAGGAACCCCCTCAACCTACCATACCAAGCTCTAGGCGCCTGCTTCAACCCATACAGCGCCTTCCTCAACTTGTAGACCCGGTGAGGGTACTTCTCACTCTCAAACCCCGGTGGTTGCCTCACAAACACCTCTTCCTCCAATACACCGTTCAGAAAAGCACTCTTCACATCCATCTGGTACAACTTGAACCCTTTAGCCACGGAAAAGGCTAGAAGGATCCTGATCGCCTCCAAACGAGCTACAGGAGCGAAAGTCTCCTCGTAGTCGATCCCCTCTTTCTGACTGTACCCCTGAGCAACAAGTCTCGACTTGTTCCTCACCACTTCTCCTTTCTCTCCCTCTTTATTTTTCCACACCCATTTTGTCCCAATCGGCTTACACCCTGGGGGAGGGTCAACCAACACCCAAACTTGGTTCCTCTCAAAATTCTCCAACTCCTCATGCATCGAGTTAACCCAATTATGATCAGATAACGCATGTCCAATGTCTTTGGGCTCAAAAGTGGCAACAAAAGCAGCATGAGCGAAATGAGAATTGTTCCGAACCCTCGACCGTGTAGTACGTTCATTCATGTCGCCGATGATTCTCGAAGCTGGGTGATCCACTTGCACTCGTCGGGGAGGTTCTCGCCTTGATGCTACCTCCCCCTCAACAGCAGCTTCGCCTTGATCTGGGTTTGTCGTTGTAGGTGTGGGAGAGGGTCCATTCTCGATCGTCGTCGAAGTAGTAGGTACATGTTCAGCCGCGGGCATCACACCGCCATCTTCATCATCTCCATGTTCATGCTCCTCCTCCTGAAAGATCTCCTCGCCAAGTTCGTCGTCACCTGCACACTCAAAAACAAGCTGACTACGTGGCTGTGTCTCGTCGAAGGTTACCTCGCAAGTCTCCACGATTTGGTTAGTTTCAAGATTGAGCACACGAAATGCTCTAGAATGAGATGCATAACCAAAGAAAATACCATCGACAGACCTAGCCTCGAACTTGTCCAACTTCTTCCCTTTCTTCAGAATGAAGCATTTACAACCAAAGACATGGAAGTGACTCACCTTGGGTGTGCGACCGTGCATCAACTCGTAACAGGTTTTCTTCTTGTGAACCCTGAGGTAGATCCTGTTCGACACATGGCACGCGGTGTTGACCGCCTCAGCCCAGAACCTTCTCGGAGTCCTATGCTCGTCGAGCATCGTCCGAGCCATCTCGCACAAGGTCCTGTTTTTCCTTTCCACCACGCCATTCTGGGGAGGCGTATACGGACTCGAAAACTGATGTTCAAGACCCAAGTCATGGCAAAAGGTTTCGAAGCGAGAGTTTTTGAATTCCGAGCCATTGTCACTGCGGATCGCTCGTATGGCATCTCCGTGCCTCTCGTTTCTTAACCTCAAGACAAGATCTCGAACAAAACCAAACGTCTCCCCCTTCTCCTCAAGAAAGAACACCCACGCATACCGAGAGTAGTCGTCCACCACAACAAGGACATACCACTTCCCACCCGCAGATCGCACACGAGCTGGGCCAACAAGGTCCATATGGAGCAGCTCGCATGGACGCTCAGTCATCACATCGGTGAGAGGCGGGTGAGAAGAGGCTACCATCTTGGCATGCCTACACGGCGCACAAACCAACTCTTTCTCAAACCTCAATCGTGGCAATCCTCGGACCAAATTGAGTTTACTCAAGCGAGACAAAAGGTCAAAGCTCAAGTGACCCAACTTCCTATGCCACTTCCACAACTCACTCGAAGAACCAGCCAAGAAGCAACGCTCCACACCAGAAGACTGAGAAAAATCAGCTCGGAACACTTGACCCTCGGGAACGACCATGCAAACAAGATCCCCCCGAGAATCTAAAATCCGAGAACCACCAGGCCGAAACAACACCTCAAAACCCTCATCCAACAACTGGGACACAGAAAGCAAATTGTATCCAAGCGATTGAACAAGAGCAACACGCCTGAGAGTGATCTTGTCACTTACCTTAATCTCACCTTCTGACAGCACACGCCCTCGCCCATTGTCCCCAAAGGTGATGTACTTCTTTGTCACCACCGGGATGAGACTTGAGAACCACCCCTTGTCTCCGGTCATATGCCTCGAGCAACCGGAGTCAATCAACCAAATGTTCTTCAAGTCTCCCACCTGAAATTCAAAAGCGAGCACGTGAGTGAACAAACGACTCAGCACTGGGGTTAGTACCAAAAGAGTAAAACCAGTGCCGAGCCATTTGCTCCAAAGTGGGGTTAGCACAAACCAAATCATCACGCCTATCAAAGCTACCACCACGGTAACCACCACGAGGGAACCAACCCTCTCTAGCTGGAGGAGGACGAAAACCACGAAAGGGAAACCGTGGATCGTACCTCCGCTCCATCTCAAAGCTACGACTCTTCTCACCCTCGTATTGAGCACGAGGTGGAGAACGCCTAGCAAACTGACCACCTGCAAACTTTCCAGACCAACCACCAGAACCACGACCTCCAGAACCAAACCGAGCATCCTCACGAGCACGAAACCCGACTCGCTGTCTGCCCAGACCTGCACCGGTCTGACCGGTGTAGTACACCGGTCTGACCGGTGTGGCTCGGCCAGCAGCAACACCTGCAGCCTTCCGGTCTCCCCAAGCCGGAACCGTCCTCACAAACGCCTTGGCCCTGGGCATCTGCATACGAGGCTCAGGTACACCATTAGAGGGGTGGTACCTGTCCCTGTTAGCCCACTCTCTAGCCATTCTCTCCTCACGCTTCCTCTTGAAGCAAAACTCATCCTTGTGACCATCTCTCCCACAATACCCACAATGGAACTTTATGGGCTGTGGCTTAGGCTTAGGCTTGGGTTGGGGCTGCCCACTCGGCTTCTCACCCTTCTTCTCTCCTTCCTCACCTCCCTTTGGGCTCACAAACTTCACCGGTTTCTGAAAATCATTTGTTGGGTGAGGAAATATGGGTGGATCTGGAGTAGTGTCAAGTTTGTTTCTGAGATGGTTGGGCTTGGGCTCAAACTTGTTCTTGTGTCTGTTTGGTGGTGGGATAGGAATCTCTCCAACTCTCTCAACTCCCTCACCACAGTTCTCTCCAAGCTTGTCAGCCCCAAGTGCCCGACCATCATAGCGTTTGAAAGCCGCTATCATGATACCGAGCTGAGGCTCCTGACCCGACAACCAGCTCATACATTTTCTCAGCTCATCATTTTCATCCTGCAGGCGATCAACATAATGTGCAAGCTCCAAATTCTTAACCGCATGCAATTCACAAGTAGAGCAAGAAGTGGGAATAGGCTCTTTCAACTTAGCCTCAAGCGAAACAGTGTAAGCATGCATCTCATCAATCTTTCCATGCAAAACAGGGCAAGAAGTGCAAGCACCTAGCAAAGCAGGTCTAGACTTAAGCTCAGCCACTTCAACCCTAAGCATATCTAGTTCATCACAAGTAGAAGCATGCTTATCCTTAAGAGCAGTAAGATCAGCTAGGTACACAGAGCAATCACAGCAATCAATCTCATCAGAAACCACAGGAGAAGCCTTAAGCGAATCAATCTCAAGCTTAGCATCTAGGTTCTGGGTTTCTAGCTCAGCCACACGGTTCCTAGCATCTTCTAGTGAGGCCCTAAGCTCTTTCCTCATCTTCTTGGCCTCTCTAAGCATGTGATCGCGGTTATCAAGCAAGTCAACCAACTCATCATTCTCCTTGCGCAAAGAAGAGAGCTCGTCACATACCTCATCCTCGGAGTCAGAGTCCGAGTCACTCTGGTGGCTCTTCTTGCTGCCGGAGCTACGGGCCATGCCGCAGAAGCCATCTCTCGCGAAGCAGCTCAACCCGCTCAAGTTCCTGGATGACTTCTTGTTCTTGCGCCGATCACCTTCATCTTCACTGCTACTCGAGCTTGAGGAAGAGTAGGCGGAGCTGGAGTCGACGTCGCTCGCTCCGACCATTGCTCGGGCCTTCCTGCCGCGGCCATCCTTCTTCCTCGACCGTCGCTCGTCCTTGTGCTTGTTCTTGTGCTTGTGATCGCGCCTCGATCGGTACTTGCCATCCTTGCTCGATCGGTGCCTGTAGCCGTCCTTGTAGCCGTCCTTGTTCTCAATCTTCTCCGGGCAGTCGGCAACGAAGTGTCCTGGCTTGCCGCACTGAAAGCACGTCCGTGCTGTCCTCCTCGTGTTCACCCGGTTCTCGTGCAGCCTCTCGAACCGCCTGGTCAGCAACGCCAGCTCGTCCTCTCCAAGCACGTCGAATTCCTCATCTGGCAAAGACATCAAAGAAGACAGAGAGTACATCCTGGAGGATGCGTTAGCGTTAGACTTAGCTCCTTTGCCACTAACGAGAGCGAGACTATGAGAATCAGTCGGGCTCTCGATCTTGGCTGTCATACCACGGTCCAACTCAGCCGACTTGAGCTTCGAGAACAGCTCGTTCACCGTCAAGGTGTCATACTTCTCGGACTCAACAATAGCCTCAAACTTCCCGTCCCATACGGTACGATCCAACGAGTGCAAGAGCTTCACGGCTCTATCATGATCATTG
This sequence comes from Cenchrus fungigraminus, assembly GCA_036936925.1. Classification (NCBI taxonomy): domain Eukaryota; kingdom Viridiplantae; phylum Streptophyta; class Magnoliopsida; order Poales; family Poaceae; genus Cenchrus; species Cenchrus fungigraminus. The sequence goes on from CM072779.1 coordinate 127,206,312, forward strand.
TATGGGAGGACGTCCACATTGGCTCTCATGTTGTTCACAACGACCGTAAATCGCTGGAAAAGGGCATCGACGGACTCACCGGGGAGATGAGTGAAGTTCTCGTACTCTCTCCGGTAAGTCGCGTACATCCGAGCCTGAACCTGAGCATTCCCAGCATGAGCATCCTTCAACTGCTCCCAAATCCTACAAGCTAAGTCCTCTGTCTGAACCCGATCGAATTCAGGCTGACACAGAGCACGAAACAAGTAGTCGACAGCCTTGTTGTTGGCTTCGAACATATCCCTCGATCCTGGAGCAAGGAAGTTCATCGGATGAACATAAGCTGTGTTCACCGTGACATCCCAAAGGATCTGACCCTTTCCGCGGAGGAACGCCGCCATCCGCCTTTGCCACATCTGGTAGTTCTTCCCATCGAAGTGCGGAGGACCCGAACCCCGTTCCTGGTACGCCATCTTTGGATCTTAGACTGGTAAGAGTCAATAAAGACCCGAACCGGCTCTGATACCAATTGAAGGACCGATTAGGCGAACCAGAGAGGGGGGGAGTGAATGGGAGCCGATAAAAATTCTTCTCGAAGGAGATGGGAACTCTAACAAGACGAACACGGCTTCCAACTCACGTCTCCGACCCAACTACCCAAGTTGGTCAAGACCACGCAGCCACTGGAGTGCTACTGGTCCTAGGAACCAACACTCAACCTTCCTAGCCAAAACTCACCAAAATACACAGCGGAAACTTGCACGGCTTGCTGCCTGTGCTACACCGGTCAGACCGATGGCCTGCGCCGGTCAGACCGGTGACACCGGTCAGACCGGTGGACAGAGCCGGTCAGGCCGGTGGCTACAGCAGCCGCACAGCAAACGTTCCAGGAAGCCTCAGTGAATCCTCTAGGCCCTGGAACAAAGACCACCACGAAACACAACCTGTGAGGAAGAAGAACCCCTCACAAATCCTAGCAAAACAACTCCAAACACTCCAAGAACTGAACAGCAGGACCACAGGACAAAACCACACGGACAAGGCTGTTCCCCGAGACAAAAACCCACCAAGGGCTAGCACCGGTCAGACCGGTCAAGAGCACCGGTCAGACCGGTCGTGCCTGGGCAGCTCGGGATGAACAGCGCCCGCGAGTCAACTCCTCCAAATCCAACTCCCGATCTCCCGATTCGCTCCACGGTTTTGCACAAGACTTTGGGGATAGTAGGAACACCTCATGGGTACTCCATAGCCAAGATTTGGTCCACCAAAACTTGTCAAATCAAGAGGAATCGAGGAAATCCCACCAAGAACGCCTCTAACCCTAGAGCCACGAAAACCCCAAAATCGAGCCCCTTTGCTCACGGATTTGGAAGGGGAATCAAAGGGAAAAGAACCACGAAGGGTTCATGCATACATCCCCCACCAAATCCCAAAGAGAAAGGCCTCGAAATCGCTCCAAGAAAATCACCAAGAAAAGGCTCCGAAAATCACCAAAAAGGAGAAACGGGAAAGACACATCCAAGCCTTGAGGAACCACGCCGAATCATCTATACATACCAAAGAGGTTCATACAAGGTCTAGCTTGCCGCCCGATCATCCTTCCCTCTCACAAGATCTCACCATGAAGCTCTCAAGCTAGTCCTACGAAAATCCTAAGAAAATAGGAAGGAAAATAGGAAAACCAAATGAGCTAGGGTTCCAAGAGATGGCTGCCATCCTCTCACCACTTGGGTTATATGGAGGCAACCGAAAGACTAAAATACCCTTACTAGCTAACTAGGGATACATGCCCCTCGAGGGCGAAATTGGAAGTCTTTGTCTTCGCACCATCGGACGGATGCCCAGCGACCGCAAACTTGCTTAGCCTCGACGCAAGCCTTGCGATACCGACGCGTGTCCTCCGCTTCGAAGATTCCGGACTGCGTCGTCGCACACCGGTCAGACCGGTGCTCCTCACCGGTCAGACCGGTACCCACCAGTCAGACCGGTCAGACCCACCGGTCAGACCGGTCTGGAGCTGCTGCATCTCCGTCTTCGGTTCTTCGGTCTTGGCTTTGTGGATCAACCAAGGAACCCAGTGGTTTTCTGGTGAACCACCGGAAACCCCGCGAACTCGGTGTAGCCTCCGCCAATCACCACTCATGACTCGGCTCCCACGTAGTCCCGGCTCGACCTTGGTTTTGAGGCTCAACCAAGAAACCGTCCATGACTTCATCTTGCCGTTCTTGCCACCATGCGGCCCGCACTTGACCCCGCTGGCCACCGGGTCCCTCGAACCAAGCCTACTTGTCTTCTCCACACCTGGAGGCCTCACCGGCAACGACCTTTCACGCTTGTTCTTCACCTGCACCTGCACCAGTCAAGCCGCAACCTGCACCTGCAATACTTAGCCAAGAATCAGTCCACACCACGTTGTCAATCACTCATCACACCAGGAAGCGACCATCCACCGGTCCTCGAACCACACCTGGCTCTCACAGGGGTACCCATGTCCCACAAGCCCCCGAGCGATGTGTAGGCACGTCGAACTTGATGGAATCATGACGAAGTCGTGGAACCATCGACAGGTCGATAAGAGTGCACGTTGGTCCAAAAAAGAACAAGTCTTTAGTAGCCAACCAGTTTGTAGAATCCTGAGAGTAGCGAGGTCAAGTGACGACCTAAAGGAAGTGGACTTCCAATAGGTTGAAGCGACAATGAAAAAATAGAGGGCGTTTGAAAAACGCTCTCGTATAGTAGTCCCCGAGCATTGAAGTAGGTAGCAAGACTGCTTCGATGATCCAAAAATGGAGAACGAGAAGAAATCAACTCAAGAGCCGACTTGATGGGAAACAAGGTTTCCCAGAAGGTCGAAGCGACGAGGAAAATAAGAGGACTTTTGAAAAACGCTCTCTTAGAGTAGTCCCCGAGCATTGAAGCGGGCAGCATGGCCGGTTTGATGGTCCAAAAAGAAGAGGTAGTAGAAATCCGGGTCGTGGTCATGGATAATCAGTTGTAGAGACACCCAGATATCTTGCATAGCTGCAAAGAGTGTGGCAGATCCACTCGAGGCATGCCGACCTCAAGAAGGTGTCACGCTAATAGTGCCCAAGCACCCAGAGATGCCTGGCAGGGCCAGCTTGGCGTGCACCCCATAGAGAGGCCTTTATTCCTTAAAGCAGACGGCTCTAATGGTGTCCAGAATAGGCTGGCAGGGCTAGAAATGCACACCGACCTGTAGGAGATCATGCATCCAGGGTGCCCAAATAGGTTGGCGGGGCCTAAACAGTACCGAGGCCATGAAGGGCCAAGGAACTGAGGCACGCCGACCTCCAGGAAGGCCATTTTGGTGTTCAGATGTCCAGCATAGTAGCTAGTTATCTAGCAGAGCCAAGGTACCATGGTATTGTCGACCAAGGTAGCAGTTACACCGACCTTCAGGAGGCCTGTCGAAATCGTAGACTTGGTTGATCTGGACTCCAGGCGCCCAGACGAATCTGGCAGAGCAGCAAGGCATGCCTACGTCAGGAAGGTCTTCAATCGAACCTACGACCATTCCGCTCAGGAAACAGAAATATAGGCTGATTGGTATAAGGTCCATTTACTTGCAGAGCCGTAGCGGGTGCACCAGGACGCATAGCCATAGAGGGTGCAAATAAGACACAGCCATTGCGGGTGCAAATGTCGTCGGATGAAGTCATAGCAGGTCGTAGAATCTGAAAAGGTCATCAAACTAGCAGGTACAAGACCATATAGCAGTGGGGCCGTCTGACACGGAGTCAGGCTAGTTAATGGAGCGATCTTGTATATTCATGAAGGCAATAGTGTAAGGTAGCATAAGATCACTAGCCAACTTGCTCAGCACAACGTGACAAAAAATCGCATCCGACAAAAGTCTTGTCCAAGCGCAATAGATGAAGTCCGGCAAAGGCACACACTGTGCTGGTCACGGGCGACAAGGTTGGCAGGGAATCACATGCAAACAGTGCACTTTGCGTCAGGTGCAGGACACCCAGCCCTATCGTCATGTGTTAGAAGGAAACACCAACAGAGGCCTCACATGCGTACAGTGACTAGAGTCACATGCCAACAGTGTAGAGTTCGACTGAGTGCAGAACTCAGCTATAAATAGAGCTGTAGCCCAGGGGCAAATCAACCACCATGGAGGAGATCATGAAGTTCCATTGTAGAAAAAATATCATGCCTTGGGCATGCATCCGTCCACCAGAATGTAGAAGAGAGAAATTGTAGAAGCTTGGAGCTAGAAGAATACTTGCGAAGTGTCGAGTAATCCACCGATCTCTGCACCCGCATCCACCGAGGAATCCAGAAGGAAACCAGTGTTATACTCTAGGTTCTTGGCGAGTAATAGATAATCATTGAGGCTTGGTGGTGCGTAGAATTGGTGGCGAGTGTGCTAGGTCCCATAGTCTAGTACACACCCGCGGTGAAGAACGCATCTGCATGCAAAAGTCGGGGGCCCTAAGCGACTTGCTAGGAGAAGCGTCGGGCCACCGATCCCCATGAAGTCTCCACGAAGGTCTAGAAGCCAGAAGAAAACTTGCGATATGCTCTGCTATAGCAGAAAGCATGGCAAGATTCGCTTTAGGTAGGTCAGATCTTCAATCATGCCCATTATGGGGATGATCTAATTTGTATCCTGTAACTGGTCAAGGACCAGATTTATAACAACCATGTAGATATGGGGTTATGGATGTAAAGTTCACACTCTTCTGTCAAATCATGTGTAATAACATGCGTAGAGGAATTGAATCCCCTACGACCTGTTTGTGACACCTTCTGGGGGTCCACCGACCTCAAGAAGGTCGGGGACGCTATCAGGACGACCTGATAGCAAGTAGTATCCCACTGACCTCAAAAGAGGTCATGACGACCTAGAAGGCCACCAATGTAGATTGCCAAATAAATTTGCCAAATACTACGACCAATAAGCATTGAGCCGTTGGCGTAGCGATCCATTGAGAAATAGTCGTTGGAGAAGAAAATGATCTGTTGGCATAGAGCCGTTGGACTCGGTGACCCGTTAGCATAAAGTTGTTGGGTGCACCGGCCGAGAAACGGTCAGATGGACTGCGAGACCCATATATAGGTCATGGCGTGTGGGGGCACACCCCACTCGCACTCTTTCGCATCCGCACTGCTAGGGTTACGCATTCCGCCATGCCGCTCGATTCCTCCGCGCTGTTGTAGAGAATCCTTTGTGCCGCCCAGCCAGAGCCGGAGCTCAGCGCCACGCGCCACACCACCACCGACGCCGCTGAGAGTGACTCCGTACGTGTGCCGCCACATGCGTGCGAAGATCCTCTGCGTCTTTAGGACCAGATCACAAGGGTTCGCCGAAGAAGAAGAAGAAATGGCGTCGTGCCAGATCCCCGCGCTGGAGGAGCAGTGGGTCCCGTCGGAGATGACAGAGGCCAAGATCGAGGCACTGGTGGAGCGCGGGTTGCTGAGGCCCAAGGCAGAGGTGGAGTGGAAGGCGCCCACCGGCGAGGCGTTCCCCTTGGAGGACGTCACCAAGCAGGTCGTCTTCGCCTCCTTCTTCGAGCACGGCTTCAACATCCCCACGGGGGATTCTTCTGAGGTCTCCTGCACTACTACCTCTAGGAGCTGGTACATCTCGTCCCCAACTCCATTACAATGGTCTCTTCCTTCATTCACATGTGCGAGGCCTATTTAGGTATACCGCCACACTTTCATTTGTGGTGGTACTTCTTTCATGTGAAGAAGTCGGGCAAGTCACTAGTCGTAGGTAGTGCTAGTTTCTACCTTAGGACAGGTCGTAAGGTAGATTATATAGATATGGAGCTGCCAGACAACAACTCTGGGTGGAAGTCGATGTGGTTCTACATCACAAACCAGAAGTTGGAGCTCACGAAGTGATCGGGAGTTGGGTCAACCAAGGTCCCTGAGTGGGATCTGGCGTTGACGTCTCGTGAAGAATAAGAGATTGCACCGCTCCTTGCCAAGGTGGTCGGGTTCAAGGAGGCTGGTCTGACAAGAGGGGCGGTAGTGATTAGTTTTAGTCGTCACCTGATCCAGCCGATCATGGATCGGGTGCATCCGGCATACGAGTACTGGGGCCAGACAGGCCCAACTCGTGAGGCCATAAGGAAGGTCTCCAAGGAGGAGATGGTCGCCCTGGTGAAGGAGCTCTTTTGCAGACAGATCCGCAACAAGACCTGCCCGAAGGCACACTCATTGAAGCGCCCAGCTGATCTAGTAAGTCATCGATCTCAAAGTTGTCATTTTTGTCATGATTATTGGGAGGACGACCTCACTAATAAGTATTTTGCTGCTTTCTTGTGTGCAAGCACTCGCTGCAGACTTCAGGTGCCCTGCGCCGCTGCCTGACAGCCAGGAGGCGCAGAGGAAGATTAGGTCGCTGGAAGATGTCCAGCAACCACTAGCCTAGCTTGTCGACGAGTACCAGGCCGACTCATTAGTTGAGGCGGATAGGGATGACGTGCCGGAGGCCGCGCAGAGTGCCAGCAGGCAGACCCGCCGGACGTAGCAGACCACTCAGTCGAAGGCGGAGGCCGCCAAGACAGTGAAGCTGGAGAGAGCGAAGAAGAAGTGCAAGAGGGGCAAGAGCCCCACTCCGCCGTTGGAGCAGAAGAAGAGGGAGGAAGAGGTCACCGCAGGCGGCGAATCTGAAGAGGTTGACGAGGAGATTGAGATCAAGTATCTCAGCCCCGAGACCAAGCGGTGGAAGGAGGAAGTGATGAAGGTCACATAGGTCGACCTCCAGTAAATCAAGGAGAAGTATCATGCTGAAGCTGCGGTGCAGCCACAGGTACCCCCAAGACCATGCCCCAAGCCACTGAAGATACACCGCAAGTCGCTTGCCCAGTAAGTTGAATAGACAACCATCTTTCGTCTTTTGTCTTCACTTCAAATTTTTGAATGCTAACAAACTGATCTGTGTAGGTCGGCGACGTCATCGCCAAGCGCGTCACTATTGAAGGAGTCGACGCCAGAAGTTGAGGGTGGAACTCAAAGCTCCACCCCGCCAGTGACGACCCCAGAGGCCGTGCTGGACCCCAAGCCCGTCAATGTGCTGCCATCCCTAGCAGCTCACGATGTTGCAGCGGACCAACCACAGATTGACCTACCGCTACCGCGCCAAGAAACAACCACGCAGGGAGGACAGGGTCCAGCCACGCTTGGGGCTGAGTTTGAGATGTACCAGGCCAAGGAATTGGACTGGAATAGTACACCATTCGAGGATGACATCCTCGATGATCTGGAAGACACCAAGGTGATCCAGAGCTCCATCATCAGCCTGGGGCAGGCTTCCAGGTGAGAGATCGTTCTTGCTGTAGAGGACACAACTTGTTCGTCGATTGCTAGTGAACTAAAATTTTTGTTGTTGTTTATGTAGAATATGGCCGCCCGAGCCAAAGCTCGGGCTGACTTGTGCAGGGGTGCCACGACTGTAACGCTGGAGGCGCACCAGTTGGACCAGGAGCTCCAACGGGTGAAGCAAGAAGCCGCCCTTGAGAAGAAGAAGCTCGAGGACGAGAAGAAGAAGCTTGCTGACGAGCTGGCCAAGCAGAGGCGCCTGGCCGCCAACACTGACGACCTCTTGAAGAAAGTCAGTGCTGGTAAGACCACGTTCCGCCCATGTTATGATGTTTGTTTTATCTTATGATAATCACAATTTGACAATTGTTGATGCAACAGATTCTCGCACCACCAAGAAGAGGTTGAAGGAAGACCTCAAGGAGGCTAAGAAGGCCATTGCTACCCTCAAGGAGAACAAGGCACTAAACAACAGTGAGTACACTGTTTGCAAAAAGCTAGCTCATGAAAAGCAAATCAGAAGGGATCTGGAGATCGACCTTGTGGTTGCGATGCAATCGCTATATAATGATCAAGTGATCATTGTAGGTCACGAAGTGGAGATGACCGACCTCCGGAACGCTGCGGGATTCATCATGGACAAAGTCATCCTGCAGCCCACTGAAGGGGAGCCGATGTCGTTGCTGGAGCGGCTCGTGGCGGCTCCAGACAAGGTCGATGTGTTGCTGCAAGCTGCAAGCAGGGCAGCGGCTGTGGAGACACTTGTGCAGGTGAAGTCCCACTTCCCCCAGGTGGAAGTCAAGAAGATTGCTAAAGGTCCCAATGCTGACGTCGTCCTGCGATCGGTCGAGGCTGAAGTTGAAGGCGCTACCGACAAGGTCGTAGAGAGCCTTGCCTTCGAAGATGAGGAGTAGTAGACTTGTCTTGTACATAGGTTAGCTTTCGTGTGCCCTTGTTGGCTAGAGCACAACAATCTCTGTGCTTGTGTACAAACGATTTAAATGAATCCATCTTTATCATGCAAAGTCTTTTACTTATTCGAACTTGACGGCTCGGAAGCACATGTGTCAACTCACTAACCACTACTCATGAAGAGGACGGCTTATTGACCATATAGCTCAGCGGGGAGACTTACACATGATCAACGCGTGAGAGGAGTCAAGGACTCAGGTTTGGCAACCTCGCAATCAAGGTCGAATGAGCAAGAGACGAGCAATCCAAAGGTAGAAAAATAATCCTCAGGTCGAGCGACCCTTCAGTTGGCAAGGCCAAGCCCCCGAGCATGTCGAGGGGGAGGAGGACAAAAAACCCTCAGGTCTAACGACCCAGCAGTTGGCAAGGTCAAGCCCCCGAGCATGTCGAGGGGGGGACAACACAACATAGAGAGAGGGACACCAACTTCAAAGGTTGACAGAAATCTGTCTAAAAACTAATCTTTATTGAACTAAAATTAATAATAGAAAAGAGTACATATCTTAGTATTATACATATTCTACGTATAGAATCATCGTAGGTGCTCCACGTTCCAGGGGTTTGGAACCCCTTGACCGTCGCCCCACTGAAGATGATAGGTCGATGGGCTGACGACTTCTGTGACGATGAAGGGGCCTTCCCACAGGGTAGAAAGCTTGTGCATCCCATTGGTCTTCTCTATCCTTCGCAGCACCAGGTCGCTAATATCGAAGGAGCATTCCATGATGTTGCGATCATGATAGCGGCGTAGCTGCTGGTCGTGGCGCGCCTGCCGTATTACGACCGCCACTCTATTTTCTTCAAGGCTGTCGAAGTCGACTCGACACGTCTGCTCTGCTTTGCCTTCATTGTAGTGCTGGATGCGGGGTGCACCAAACACCATGTCGGTGGGGAGGACGGCCTCCGAGCCGTAGACTAAGAAGAAGGGTGAGAAATCCTTGACTGAGCTGACCTGAGTCCTGAGACCCCAGATCACATGTGGAAGTTCAGCTAGCCAACGGGTAGCGTAATTGGAGGCATCATCGAAGATGCAATCTTTCAAAGCTTGTAGAACCATGCCATTGGCACGCTCGACCTAACCGTTGCACCTAGGGTGGGCAACCGATGAGTAGTAGACATCAATCATGCTGTCCTGGCAAAAATCCCAGAACGCAGAGCCGGTGAAGGCTGTCCCAAGATCGGTGATGATCCTTTTGGGCACACCGAAGCGGGGTATGTGATCTCCTTGATGAATTTCGCCGCCTCCTCCGATGTGACCTTGGCAACAGGTCGAACCTCAATCCACTTGGTGAGTTTATCCACAGTGACAAGGATGTGCTTGTAGCCGCTAGGGGCGGTCTTGAATGGACCTATAGAGTCCAAACCCACATGGCAAAGGGCCATGATGGGGGAATCGTACGCATGACCTGAGCAGATAGGTGCTACTGTTTGGCAAAGAATTGGCATCCTTTGCACCTCTTGACGAGGTCTTTGGCATCGCTCATGGCCGTGGGCCAGTAGAAACCAGATCGGTACACCTTGCTGACCAGATTGGCAGAGGCTGCGTGACAGCCGCACTCGCCACTGTGAATCTCAGCCAAGAGCTGAACACCCTCTGATCCCAAGATGCACTTCATTAGCACGCCAGTAGAGGCTGCTTTGCGGTATAGCTCTTCTCCAATCATGACGTAGTTAGCACGACGCCGCGTAATCTTTTCTCGCTTTTCCTTATCATCTAGCACTAGCTGGTGGACCATGTAGTCTAAGAAAGGCTGGCACCAATTATCTTCTGCATCTGCCATGAGAACATCTCGAGGAGGTGCAGCACTAGGTCTTGCTATTCTAGAACCGGGTTGTTCGGGTCTAGGATCTTGATCGATGGCTTGCGCGGGTCTTGAACGAACACACTGGCCGGAACCAGTGCTCGCTTGGAGCCCAACTTAGAGAGGACATCAGCAGCGACATTATTGTCACGAGGAACATGGTGGAACTCTACTCCCTCAAAGTGGCCTTCTTGTTTTCGAATCTCAGCGCAGTAAGCATCCATTGTGTCTTTGACAGAATCCTAGTTTTTGTTGACTTGCTCGATGACGACCTTGGAGTCGCCATAAGCGATCACTCGCTTGATGCCTAGAGACACCGCGATACGGAGTCCATGGATGAGAGCTTCATACTCTGCTCCATTGCTGGAGGCCTTGTAGTGGATTTGAAGCACGTACTTGAGTTGGTCACCTTTTGGAGAGATGAGAAACATGCCAGCTCCAGCGCCCTCAAGGTTGAGTGCGCCATCGAAGTACATGATAGTTCAGGTCGTTCCGTAGACGGAAGGATCTGGATTTCAGTCCACTCTGACACAAAGTCAGCGAGTGTCTAAGACTTGATAGACTACCTGGAGCAAAATTCAAGGTCGAACTCACAGAGCTCGATAGACCACTTGACGATGCGGCCATTGGCATCTCGGTTGTGAAGAATCTCCCCTAGCGGGAAGGATGAAGGCACCTTGATGGAGTGAGCTTGAAAGTAGTGCCGAAGCTTCTGTGATATAATCAAAAGCTCATAAAGCAACTTCTGAGGCTGTGAATACCGTGTTTTAGCGTCATCCAGGACCTCACTCACATAGTACACTGGTCGTTGAACAGGATAGGCCTGCCCTTCTTCTTCTCGTTCTGCGACAAGGACGGTGCTGACAACATTAGTGGTGGCTGAGATGTAGAGAAGGAGTGTTTCCTTCGCTTTGGGGGGCGTCATGATCGGTGGGGAGGTGAGAGACTCCTTGAGTTTGTCGAAGGCTTGCTGAGCTTCGTCGTCCCACACGAACTTATCCGCCTTCTTCAATAATTTGAAGAAAGGCAGACCTTTTTCCTCGAGCTTGCTGATGAAATGACCTAGAGCCGCCGTCATGTCGGTGAGCTTCATGATGTCCTTCTTGCAAGATGGTTTGGCCATGTTGCGTATAGCGTCGATCTTCACAGGGTTGGCTTCAATGCCTAGGTGCCCGACCATGAAGCCCAGGAGCAATCCGGAGGGGACACCAAAGATGCACTTGGTCGGGTTGAGCTTCCATTGGTAGGCACGAAGGTTTGTGAAGGTCTGCTTGAGGTCGGTGATGAAGTTCTCCTCATTCTCGGTCTTAACGACCACATTGTCCACTTAGGCTTCCACGTTTTGATGGAGCTGAGACTCCAAACACTTTTGAATCACCTTCTGGTACGTGGCACCAGCGTTTTTCAGGCCAAAGGTCATGACCTTATAGCAGTAGATGTCGTTGGGTGTTATGAACGTCGTCTTGTGTAACACCCGATTTTATAAACACAATCAGGTGCCACTTTATGTATGCCAGGATCATATTTCATACATAAAGTACAACTTCATCAATGGTACATTTCCATATCACGTTTAATATTACAAAATGACCCGTGGGTCTAAAAGAAAAGTACAGCTAAAGCTTAATATCTTGTGCGGAAGCAGGCTCCATGACCACAGGCAATTGACCAGGAGATACGCACTCCTAGATCTTCATGGCCTCCATAACCTGAACAGCATTTACGGGGGAGAGAGAGAGACAGCAGGGGGTTGGAAGGGAAACGGTGAGTACATCGAAATGTTCTCTGCAAGTGTAGGAGGTAGAGCTATGAGGGCTTAGAACAAGAAAGGCTGACACAACTGGCTGCAAGCATTGATTTAGTTGGTCATCTTTTATTAAACAACCTATTTACTAAGGTGAGAGTCTTCCCAACCCAAACCCACCTTAAAGGTAAAACATCTATCATCTAAGGCCAAACAACCCATCCAAACCAACCATTCCACCCGCTAAACATGTGAGGGTCCAGGTTGCTCTTGACCGTGAGCACGGCTATCATGATAGTTTTACACTCTGCAGAGGTTGTACAACTTTACCCATGAGTCGCGTAAACGTTCACGGAACATTAAACCCAACCATGTTGTGCTTGCAGGGCACATTCACACTTCCTTAGGTGTGATAGCATAGGGACGCTACGAGGCCTTTACAAAGGATCTCCCAGTCGCAGGATCGCCATGCTACAGGTTTCATCCCAAGGAAAAACCCCCGAGAACCCCTCTTGCCCATGCGATACCTTCTCCCGCTCAACCGGAGGCTCCTACTGACTGGGAGTGCTCCTAATTAATGAGCCAAGACCAGAGCCATATAGTTCTCATGGTTGTACGATAAGTCCTGGGTGGTCACTCCACGCATCAACCTTAAGGTGGCTCGAGCAAGACAAGCATCAACCCAAAAACACCGTCCACCGGACAAGCATTTGCTCGAGCCCCTAGAATTCCATGTTTCTAAAAAGATCACCCACCCATGTGATTCAATAGTACATTAGTCAATATTAATAATTAAACCCAGCCCAGATGTTCAGCAACTAAGCATTTAACTACCCATAACCAAACTCTCTAAGGGCTTCAAGGAAAGTCATATCAAAATCTAGTAGAGACCCTACATAGGATTCCCATCAAATTGACTCGAAGCATGCATAAAGTATAAAGTAAAGTGTGGTATTAATGTAAATGCATGGGAAACAAGGAGTATGTATCAAGGACACTTGCCTTCTTCACGCTCTTGCTTGATCTTCACGTACACTTGATCTTGATCACGAACCGCTACTCGTAGCAACTACCGGAAATAGGCATAAATACAAAGTATAAGAAACAGTACACCAAACCGAGTCAAAACAGTATGAAAAGTATTTTAAAAGAACGGGCTCATCGCTACGATCGCGTGAGCGCAAGAATCACCTGAAACGGAGCTACGAGCAAAAAGTATTGATCGTTTTACTGAACCAGGGACTAAACTGTAAATCTAGTATTTCTGGAATTATTTTAATACTGGAAAAGGTGAATTATGACGTCATCAGAGGCATTTATGACGTCAGCAAGGATTTATGGAAAATCAAAATATATAAATTGAAATTTTGGTGAACTTTTCTGGTGATGACGTCAGCATGACGTCATCAAGGGTGTGGATGTGAAAAACTAATAGGGCAGGGGGTTACTGGTACGTTTTACAAGACTGAGAAAACAATGAAGGGATTTCAAGTTTTTTCAGGGGCTATATTGGAAAAGTGGCGCTGACTGGGTGGGGTTGCTGACTGAGCGACGCGTGGCGTGTGGTGATTGGTCGGGGCGGCTGGCGTGGCCAAGACGTGGCCGTGGACTAGCCGTGGTCCGCTGGTCTATGGGTCCACGGTGGACCGTTTACATACCCCGAAGGGGTACGCGATCTCGGCCGTCGGCGCGGGATCGTGTGGACAGGGAGGCACCGCCGGCTTTGGGTCGCCGGCGCCGCCGGGAACAGAGCGTCCGCGGTGGCGCTTCGCCGGAGTTGGACGGCGGCGACGCTGCGGTGCATCAGAGGCGACGGGAGATGGACGAGAAGAGAGAGGAGGGGACGGCGAGCTCACCAGAGGGTAAAGTGCGGGCGGGGGAGTAGCGCAGGTGGCGTGCGACGGTGAGGGGCGGAGGTGGTCGCGGCCGTGTGCGGAGGACGGCGCTGCGGGCACGGCTTGGAGCAGATGAGCGTCGAGGTTGTGTCTCCAGGTGCCTGCGATGCCAAGGAGGGGAAAAGGGGGATCAGGGGCATCCGCACGGGGGAAAGAGACGGCGGCGATGTGCTTACCCAGAGCTCGAAGTGGAGGCGGCTCCGGCGAGCAACAAGTGACAGAGGGCGGAGTGATGGTGGCGTGGAGAGCAAAGGGAGGAGAGAGGGATGCCGCACGGGTTTTTGTAGGGGCGGGGGCACTCGGGTGATGGGGGAAAATGGCCGGCGGGGTCAGCGGGTGAGCCGGCCATTGATGGCACTCACTTGCCACAGCGGGAGCAGGGGTAAGGGGAAAGGGGAGGGAGAGCGCGCGATGGGCGCGGTGATCCCGGAGGTGGGGCCGGGCGCACTCGGACGTGAGCGGGGCGGAAGGGATTTGAAATCCCGGCAGGATTTGTGCGAGCGCAGGGAAAGAAAAGAGAGGGGGAGTGGCGGGAGGTAGGGGGTGGTGCTGACTGGTGGGGCCCGCCTGGTGGTGAGAGAGGGAGAGGGGAGAAGGGAGGCGGCCGCTGGGCTGCTGTGTGGGCCGGCCCAAGTGCGTGAGGAGGCTGGGCCGCGGGTGTAAAGGAGAAAGGAGGAGGGGTTTGGGCTGAGGAGGAAGAGGAGATTCGGCCCATGTTGGAAAGGAGGGAGGTTTAGCATTTAAATAATTCCAGATTCAAACCCTATTTGAAATTTGAAATGCAAATTCATTTTTCATACAAGGAAAATTATGCAGGGCGGCATGTATGCATACAAACAAAAATATACCCTAAGGTTCATTTAATTTCTTTTAGAAATTAATTCTTGCTTACCAACATTTAGATTTACAAGCCAACTATTTCTAGCAAATTTGAAACTATTGCAAAAATTTAGATTTAGGGTGTTACATCTTGTCATGGTCGTCGGGATTCAGAGGTATCTGGTGATACCCCGAATAGCAGTCGAGGAAGCACAATAGGGTGCTGCCAGCCGTGGATTCCACGACTTAGTCAATGCGCGGAAGAGGGAAAGGATCCTTGGGGCAGTGCCTGTTGAGGTCGGTATAATCGATACACATTCTTAATCCACTAATCTTCTTAGGTACAAGCACCGGGTTGGCTAACCATACCGGGTGTTTACATTCACAAATGAATCCTGAAGCTAAGAGCTTGCACACTTCTACCCCTATGGCCTCCCTTTGATCCTTCGCAAAGCGACGAAGCTTCTGCTTGACAGGTCTTGCCGTCTTGCTTACATCTAGGGAGTGCTCAGCCAGATTCCTCGGGACACCAGGCATATCGGATGGACTCCATGCGAATATGTTTGCGTTGTCCTGGAGGAAACTGGTGAGCGCATATTCCTATTCCGGGTCCAGGTCGGCCCCGATGGAGACTTCCTTCGATACGTCGGGCAGGCCGAGGCAGACTTTCTTCACTGTGGGACTAGCGTCCAAGGCAGTTGGTGTGCGCTTTTGCTCGGGCACCGTGAGCGTGGTGACGTCGACCTTGGTGGCCTCGGCGACCATGATTGAAGCAGCAGCGGCATAGGCAGACGTCGAGGCGAGGTCGAGAGTCTCGTCCTCGCATCTATAGGAGACCATGATGTCCCCGTAGATGAAAAGGATTCCGTTAGGCGCCGACATCTTCATGATGAGGTACGTGTGATGCGGGATGGCCATGAACCGAGCCAGCATTAGATGACCTAGGATGGCATGGTAGGAGGAGCGGAAGTCCGCGACCTCGAATGTGAGCCACTCTGTGCGGTAGTTAGCTTCATTGCCGAAGGTGACCGGGAGGCAGACACGCCCCAGAGGGTATGCTGCCTTGCCAGGCACGACCCCGTAGAAGGGCTCATCGCAGGCTGTCATCTTGCTGAAATCGAACTTCATCTTCTTCAGCGTCTCGGTGAATATGATGTTGAGGCTACTGCCTCAATCGATGAGCGTCTTCGGGAGCACGGCTCCATCCACCATGGGATTGACGACCAGTAGGTAGGTCCCGGGGTCTGGTATACGCACCCAATGAACTTTCCTGGAGAAGGTTATGGGGAACTCTGACCACCTCAGAGGTTTCAGAGTCTCTGTGTTGACGAGCTCGATCTCCCTTGCTCCGGCGCATTGTTATCTGTGGCTTTGAGCAGCTCTGCGACCTCCAACGATGAAGTTGATCTCCCTATTGGCTGCTTGAAAGGCACCATTAGCATTACCACTCGGGGGTGGTGGAGGAGTCCTTTCCTTGCGCCGGTCACCGTCCCTGCGACGGTCGTTGGTGCGGTCATCTCTGCGGTCGTCGTGGCGATCGTCACGGCGGTCATCGCGGCCATCTCTGTCATCACAGCGATCATCGCGTTGATAAGGTCGCTTGTCTCGATCATCATGCCAATCAGGTCGGCGGTACCAGTTGTCGTAGCGTCAGTAGTTGTTGTAGCGGTTATCACCGCTTTTGGCCTTTTTCGCCTGCTTGGGCTCTTCTGGTACGCCGAGAGCATGCTTCAGCTCTACGCAATCGCACATAGAGTGCTTTGCTCCATTGTGGAACTGGTAGATGCCGTCAAGAGTCGATTAGAACTCGTCGTGCATGAAGCTGGAGTTGTTGGCCATTAGGACCTCGTTGGAGCGCTTGCGCGACTTTCCAGCACCATCAGAGGCTAAGGCCCTGGACGTGTCGTCGGTTCTGACACCTTTGCAGTCGTGGACCACTACATCTTGGGTATCCAGGAGCTTATCAATATACGCCATGAGGTCAGCGATTGTCTTGGCTCCGGCCTCGTGGATCTTCTCGAAGAGCTTGATGTTGGTGACTCCTTTCTTGTATGCATTGATAATGTCGTCGTCTTTAACGCCAGCGAGCTCGTTGCGATTCTCGAAGAACCGATTGGTGTAGTCCTGGAGGGTTTCACCAGTCTTCATGGTCACCCTTGCGAGGTGATGCGTGTTGCCGGGACGGTTGTAGGTCGCTTGGTAGTTCCTAGTGAACAACCGCGACAGACTTGCCCACGAGGAGATGGACTCTTCTGGTAGGTTATCAAGCCACAAGAGTGGTGCTCTGCCCATAGCTAGGTGGAAGTAGCCGGCCATGTGATCTTTGTTCCCTCCTGCTGCCTGAGCAGCTATGGAGTACATCTTGAGCCAGATATTTGGGTCGGAGCGACCGTCATATTTCTTGATGTTAGCCTTGAACTCCTTGGGATAGCGCATGGTCCGGAGATGTCGCGAGAAGGCTGTGAAGTTGTTGACATTGCTGGAGCCTGGTTGGTCGTTGTTGTTGGTACGAGGTTCCTCGGGGACGACGTACAGGTCATCAGGCGTGCCATTGACTTGGTTGTAGTTGGCAAGATATTGTAGCTCTGCATCATGCATCGCCCGGAGGTCGGATGCTTGGACTGGATTGTTGGCATTAAGAGGGTCCGGGACACCATTGATGCGATTGTAGTTTGCATGGCACTAGATCTCGTGCTCATCTCGGCGTGGCTGCTGCGGGTTGGCTACATGGGCTTGTGCGGCCTGGGGCGGCACGTTTCCTGCAGCTTGAGGTCTTGCACCGGTGTTGGGTTGCTGCACCACCTCATTCTCTCCACGGGCTGTTGAGGAGGTTGGCCAGCGTTGTTGTTGTTGTTTTGAGGTCGTACCGACCTGCTCCTTGAGTGCTGGGTCTATGCCGATCTACTGTAGCCTTGGCTCTGTTCCTCGACTTGGGCTGTGGCGACCCGAATCTTGGCGATAGCGCGCCGTATTTCAGGGGTATCGGCCATTAGCTGGATCTCTGCTAGGGCAGCCCCCAAGTTGGCTTGGGGGGAGTTGAACACTTCGTGGCCAGCTTCTTCAAAGTCCCTCCGGAGGTCGCGTGTGTTGACGGCTGTTAAGTACCACTTTCAGCCGTCAATATTCTCACATAAATGGAGGCATATGCATTATTTACTTGCATTTTGGTTTGAATAATGTAGTTCCACTTGTCCTTAGAGATTATTTGTATGTTGGTGAAATACCCATTAAAAGAGATGGAAACCCACCTTCTACAGCTGAGGAGGTGGCTGCCACCAAGGAAACACATGGCATTCCCCGTCACTGATCCAAGGTAGGCACTCACCGACGAATCAGAGAGAGACACATGGACTTCACATGGATCAAAGGGCCCACCTCGGATACCAAATCAAGCCATGCATCAGGGATGGATCAGAGGGCCCACAAGGCAGCCACCTAGAGGAAAACCACCCCGAGTGGGGGGCCTAGGGGGCCGGCCGATCCTAGGATCGGCCGAACCGCCTTTGGGCTTCCCCATCTCGCCCCTACATGTGGCAGCTGCACATTGGTCCATTGCCTCACTCCCGGGTGTTTTGAGGCCATTTGGTGCCGAGGCAAGCCTCCTCCTTGCCTATAAGTCGAAGGGGAGGGGCTCCCATTTCTCACACACCACTCTCTCATTCTCCTCTCACTTTTAGTCTCCAAGGCTAGGGGGTAGGCAAGAGTAGCTCTTCTTCAGGTTCCAAGTCTTCTTTGGAGTCTAGGTATGAGTTCTCTTTTATCTTTATTTCATTGTATGATTTTGATCTACTTCAGTTATTCAGCTATTTCATATAAAGTCATGGTAGATCATATGCTTCATATGTTCTTGAGTTCATCTCTTGTTCATCCTTTAGAGGCTTGTGTTCTTCGTGAACACTACCTTTTGATCCACTTGAAGGATGATAAACTCATTCCTTATGTGTTTGTTCATAAGTTAGAGGCTCCTGTTCTTCACAAATACGACCCCTTGATCTTGTTGACTAGACATAAGAGAGTTTGTATCCATTCGTATGTCTAGCCTTAGTTGATCTTGTTAGATGGCATGATAGTGTTGCATGAGGTTTGTGTTCAAGCTACGGTACTCAGTCTAAGTTGACCAGTCTTCTGGTGGCTCTCACCCTGGGTCACAATAGTTTGGGCCGGGTGAAGTCTAGCAGCAATGCAGGCATGGTGCCTGGGTTGTGTGGCTACGTTAGTTATGAGCATACCCCCCATAACGACTGAGGTAGGCCGCAGTGGTGACAGTTGTTGGACCCTTTGGAACCCTCCGCGCTGGGGTATTGCTGTAGGAGTCTAAAGTCTAGTTTCGCAGAGTGCTGGTCGTCGCGGGCTAGCTCCCCGTTTGTACCTGGGTGCTGAACCTTACCCTCTCATGCAATGTTTCATGCCTATCTCTTGTATCTTCTAGCTTTGTATGTTTAATACATTAGAACCTAGAGCTAACTCGTATATTCCCCCTATGCCATAGAGTATAGTAGAGGTAGATCTGAGTGTGTGTCACACTACCCTATCATATCTTTTATCTTACCCCTGCCTTTGAGTTGTTGTTTCCTATATCTATCCCTTGGTTTACATTCAGTACAAAAGCATAAGTCTATGATATCCGCCATTGCCTTCCACGGATACGATACCCTTGGAATATTATCCTTCCTTGGGGATATGCTACAATGGTTTATCTGTGCGCTTGCGGATTCGTTCATGATCGTTTAGATTTACCTTTGGCAAGTTTTGATGTTCACGCTAACTCGGCGTCGTTAGTAGTGACATTAAGGAATGCCAACACGCATTTCTAGCGAGGTCGCTAAGGATGGATTCCAAACCTGTTCTTAAAGTGATCACGTTAAGAAATGTCAACAGCGTGCGCGCATGCGACGTCGTGGTGGAGGCATCTGCTGTTGTTGTTGCTGCTACAGCATGACCAGATCCGTAGGGGGTGGGCCATTACTGTTGTTCTGGGCCACCATCAGCCGCAGCACCGACCTGATCCGCCGCATTGGCCTGATCAAGTTCCGCCAGCGGTGTTGAGCTCGACCATCGTTTTCAGCTTCGCGTTGTATGCGTTGAGCGTCAGTTTCACCAGCCAGAGCTGGTACATTCGCGGAGACCACAAGGATCTCGCGATCTAGGAAGCCGCGACGTGCCTAGACCTTATCGCCGTAGGTGTTGGGTGTGAGGATGACGTGGGTGACCTGGAACTCGCCACAGTTCGGAGACTGTGCGGGAAGTTGAGTTGGGTGACCTGGGATCGTTGCAGGAGGCGTGGGTCGTCGAAGCTTCTTCAAAGCATGACACTGATGGGCAGTGTGCTTGCCTTTCTTATGGATAGGGCAAGGATCATGTGGGAGGTCCCTGCGATGCCCACAGGCCGGAGCCTGGGAGTTGGTCGAGTCCGACGCAAATTGGATCTGGATCTGCTTCCTCGTGTGGTCGGAGACCGCACAGACTGTGTTCCGCTGGCCAAAGGTCATGCGGGTTGGAGTTGACTTCAGACTGCTAGAGCGCTTGACGCTTTCACAGATCTTGATCGTGTCCGCAAACATGGTTGCGACACGGTCGAACCCCGCGATGCGATCACGAGGTGTGGGTGGTGGGTTTCTGTCAGCGGATCAGATTCGACCTGCTGAACGGGTTTGACCGTGGTGTTGTCGAGGACGACTTGGCTGGCGGCTGCAGCGGCGGATCCCGACGGCATGGAGCCGAAGCTGATGTCGACGGGGTTTGCGAGGAAGTCTGCCATGCTGGCGGGGAAGATGACATCGTTGAATGAAGCCATCGAAGTCGCACGGAGAACTCTGCATCTGCCCCTACCTGGGGTGCCAATCGTTAGAGGTTTAGATCTGCATAGCCCACAGGGGGGTCTACCCCTGGTGGTTTAGATTCAGATGGGGGCGATCTGGAGGTAAGGACTTGATGGTTATGCGAGAGCACACGAAACACGGCGAGTTTATACTGGTTCAGGCCTCCGGAGAGTAAAACCCTACGTCCAGTTGTTGGTGTCGATTGCTTGAGGATTGATTGGTGCGTACAACGGGGGACGCCCTGCCCGCCTTATACTGGCCAGCGGACAAGGTCGGTTGCCCGGAGTCCTGGTCGGTTAAGACCAGGAGACCTAAGTCTAGTTGATTACAACAATTTCCATATTCCCCGGACTGCCTGTCGGATCCGCCGCCATCTTGTCGTGCACTCCAAGTCTTGTAGTCGTTCCAGATAAGGTCTTCAGGAGGTCGCGTGGGCCACAGATCATGTTTGTTGGGCCCACTACCAGGTCGGTATGTCTTCTAGTAGGCCGGACCCACTCGGGGACGGCCATGAGACTGGTCGGTGGGGACCCAGGGGTACCCATGTCCCACAATTCTGAGGAAAGATTCTTTACAAAGGGGCTATAGCACCTCCCTTCATCCTACCCTCTTTTAGGTTTGCAATGAGCTCTAGCTAGCCTATGAAAACAAAGAGAAGGGAAAACCAAAGGGGCAAATGAGCTAGGGTTCCAAGAGTTGGCTGCCTTCTCCCACCTCAAAGAGTTTATATGGGCGGCACTGAATGACCAAACTACCCCTAGTTACACAACACTAAGATACACGCCACCAAGGGCAAATTTGGAATTCTCGTCATTTCTCCCTCAGACGGATGCGCATCGACCGCAGCTCGCTTCAACTCCATGCAAGCCTTGCGATCATGCCGTGTATCCTCCACTTCGAAGCTTCCTGACGAACTGTGGCGCTCGCAGTTAGACCAGCCCAACCGGTCAGACCGCCCTGGCCAGGCGGTCAGATCATCCTATGCTAGAGGTCAAGTCCCATCACATCTTCATTCTTGGCTTTGTGGCTCAACCAAGTAACCTAGTGGTTTTTTGGCCAAACCACTGCAAACCCCGTGGACTTGGTGCAGCCTCCACGCCAATCCCACTCATGACTTGGCTGCCATGGTCGTCCTGGCTCGGTGTTGGTTTTGTGGCCGAACCAACAAACCTCGCGGGCAAGCTTCAGTTGTTACCTGCTACCTTGCACCAGATCCATGTTCCCGACCTCGTCTTGTTCTTCTTGCCAGCGTGCGGCCCGCAGTTGATCCCGTAGGCCACCGGGTCCCTCGAACGAAGCCTACTTGTATATCCACTCCTCAGAGGTGACACAGACATAGACCTTTCACGCTTGTTCTTCACCTGCACCACACGAATCAAGCCGCAACCTGCACCTGCTATACTAGGCCAAGAGTCAGTCCACACCACATTGTCAATCACTCATCAATAAGGAGCGACCATCCCTTGGTCCTCGGACCACACAGGTCCTCAATCTCCCTCTTGATGAGTGCATTGACAACACACATAGTAACCCATAATGAAAAAGGAATAAAAGAAAAGAAACGAATAAAGAAATCAATCAAGTGATCAAAAGCCAAACAAAGGTGAAAACTGGATCACCTGAAAGACAAAGTCTCGGTCCCCTAAGGCAAGGGCAACTGCTCAACACAACCGAGACAAAATCCAAAACTCACAAGGAGCAAACCACCAAAGCATAAACTCAGACGACACAAGGAGCTCCCCCTGAGCACATGCAGGCTCCCCCTGAGCAAATGCAACTCCCTCTGAACACGTGCATGCAAAGAACCACTTGCAAATGCATGACAAAGAGCAAAACTTGCTCTACACTGACCAGGCCGGTCAGACCGCCTCCCTAGGCCCATCAGACCGCCTGGCCGGTCACATTACAAGCAGGGGCGGTCAAATCGCCCAATGTGACCACCCTGACAAAACATGCTCTGAAATTTGCCGAAACAACCGAAAGACCTTCTAAACATGCCCAGATGCATTTTTTGTAACACCCCGGATTTTCGGTGAGGAAAACACGAGTCCCTGTACCTTTGCGATAGTCCCGGGATCAGTAGCTATCGCGTACAGATCTCATCACAGAAGGTAAATCACAACCATACATCGCATCACACAAATATTAGTACATAATTTATTACATGTCCACAATGGAGTACATCATTACAAGCCTCTTGGCTGAATCAGAGTGAAATTCTATGCAGCGGTAGCTAGCATCTCAGAAGGGTCTCCATCTTTTATTCTTCACGCCCACAGGCATCCTTGAGCGCAGCGACGCATCCCTCAGTCGTACCATCCGTCGGCGTTGTTGTCGTAGTCAGACTCGTACCCTGCACACCCAAAGTCTATCCCCAAGGAGTGGGATAGGTTCACGTCACCGACTGTATGCAGCTTTAAGTGACCTAACTTCTAAAGGGTAAGAAAAGAGACAAGGTAGGAGCTCAGGTTTCCTATGCAGCAGCAGCAAAGTATAAAAGAAATCATCTCCATATAAGTCCCAATCCATTCTCTCAAACACAGCTCGGAACCACCTGGTACCCCAGGGCCCCGTCTCCATAACCTATCTCCATCTAGGGTCGATGCGAGAACTTCCTCTCCTCGCACCTCAATGATTGCAATCGGATCAACGAGGTAGAGGGAGCCACTCTCCTCTAACTGACTGTAACCACGGCTCACCACACTCTCAACTACAGGGGGAGGTAGAAATCCCAAAACATGAGAACCAACAATCCACTGGGCTCGTCCATGACCGAGGACGCGGCTATACGTATAGATCTAAACTCTGCAGAGCGTGTACACCTGTACCCAACTCGGGATGGCACCCGGCGGTGATCAGCCAACCGAGCCCATCCTACCGTGCGAACTCTCGGTAGTTACGGTCCCATCCTGCATCCGGCCCTCAAAACGATCCCCCCTCGGAAGGGATTGCACCGGAACTGTGAAATGCTCCCGTGTGGCCACACGAGAGTCGCTCTGAGAGGGTGGTCTCACTCCCACCTCTCCCCCACTGATACCCCGCTATCCTGCTGGCAGGTATGGTTCCGCACTTGCCGAGCTCAACTCGGCCCTAACCCCACTCTCGGCGAGGTGGTGTGTACGAAAAGTCCCGTGAAGCGGTTGGCCCACTCGGTTTCAGACCGGGGCGAGCTCATGTCCTCCAAATGTTAGTAAAAACCCCAACACCTGTGCTCCGAAAACCGTACAAGCGGGAATGCACTGAGGAGTGCACCCTCATCCCCGATCCCAGATCGGTTGTTTTGAGCTCACCCCCGCCAAAGTACCCAAAACGCCTTCTCCTGCCGATTTTACCCCACGCACGCCAAGAACCACTATTCCCATCCCAACACATGCATCGCGCAGCTCAGCATATATACACGCTTATATACATATATAGTAGTAGGGCAATCAAGGACAGGGTAATAAAAGAAGGCAGTGCAAGGTTCATCCACATGCATTTAAAGTAAAGCGCTAGCATTCTACATAGCAATGTCTAATAGGTATTCAAAATCAGTCGGGCGTGAACACCTGCATGCGAGTAGTCGGCGGCGGCTTAGTCGTTGGTGTAGTCGATCTCCGAGCTTAGCTCCCCGGCTCCAGCTGCTCCTATTAACGCGTAAATAAAATAAAGACGGATCCTATTGCAATTAACTCCAACTGAACAACAAATAAAAGCCAAAAGAGAGCGAACACTAGCCTAACACGGAGTTTATAATTTTAGAAGAGTTTTGGAAAAGGTTTCTTAATTTTCGGAGTTGGAAAGGATTTTCTAGGATTTTCCAAAAGTAAAATACATTTCTGAAATTAAAATACGCATACACAATATCATTAACTATAAGCCATCTACAGGCTAGCTCGAGAGGGCTCTAAGCTGACTATAGGCTGGCTGCAGGCTAGCTCTTCATGTACACATGGCTGCCATGCAGGCGGCTTTAAGCCGGTCCAAGCTCAAGTGGCTGCCCACATGGCTGCTGGGGTGGCGGCCTCAAAAGATCCGACCAGGATCTGGTGTGGACAAGGGCTGTGTAGGCAGCGGTGTGGTGGAAAGACCATTGGCCGGGCGCACGAGATCCCTGGGATCGGCGATGGCCAGCGGCCGGTGTAGACATCGGTGTGGCAAGGAGCGGGTTGGCTCGGTGCATGGGATCCGGCGGATCCGGTGCGGGCAGGTCAGCGTGTAGGCGTGCATGTGCAGCTGACCCTCCTGGGATTTGGCATGGGCGCTAGGTGTTCGACGGTATGCTCCAGAGGAGCGGCGGGCGGAAAGGAGGCTCGCCGACGGCAAGGTTGGTCGGTGGCTCGACCACACGCGACACGGCGCGGCTCAGGTAAACCTAGGGATCCGTTTGTGCAAAGAAAAAGGGTGGCTTGGGCCGGGATCTCGGCCCGGCGACGTCGAGGCGGCGCTCGGTGCGGCGGACAGACCAGTGGTCCACGGTGGCGAGGCTGGTGTGCCGACGCCGGTGGGGTTGTGCGCGTCTGTGTGTGCGCGCAGACACGTGCTCGTGAACTAAGTGCCAGGGAGACGTGCAGCGGCCGCAAAGCGACGGCTTGGTGCGGCTGTGCGCGGGCGAGCGCCAGTGGTTCGGCCACGGCGGCGAGAGCAGAGCGAGGCGGCAAAGAGAAGGTCGGCGGCGCGGTTGCGTGCGGCGCCGGTGCCTCTCACTCGCGAGTGCGCGTGCACGCGTGCGTGCGTCCTCGCACGGGCTGGGCAGACAACACAGGGACTTGACCCCTCGAGTGTACGTGTGCGTGCGTGTGCATAACGCCAGCGGCGTAGCCATGGCGGCACGGAACCGACGGCGCGTGCACGGTGACGGAACAGAGAAAGGCGGACAGGATGCAGTGCGACGAAGTGGAGTGACATGGCGGCGAGTACTGGGGTGTCTGTGCTGACGTGCTCTCTCACTCACGTGCGTGCGTGCGGGCGCTGGGTCGGATAGGAAAACAGGGCCTTGGCCCGGCCGTGGGTGCACAACAGCGACGCGGTGTCACGGCGTGCTCGACGGCGAACAAAACCAGGGAAAAGACCAGGCGGTGGCGCACGTGTGGCGTTGAAGGCAGCGGCACCTGCAAAGACAGCCGGCATGGCTCGATGGCCAGCTCTCAGACGACGGCGGGTCTGCGCGGCGGCGCGGCGCGGGCAAGAAACGACAGCGGGCACACAAGGCCCGACGAGAGCTCACAAGGCTCCCGCGTCCTTGGCTCGAAGGCCGGACGCCACAACAAGAGGGGGGTTGGCGAGGCTCACCTCCGGTTCAAAGAAGCGGTGGCAAGACGGTGGCGAAAGAGGTGCGATGGAGCAGAGGAAGAAGACTGGGGCGGCTCGGCTTGATGCAGGGGAAGCAGAGCAGCACGACGCCATCTCCAGCAGGTCCGGCTCCTACTCCGCGGTGGCGACTTGACCACGGACGGCTCCGGCTCGGGCGTCGGCGTCCTTGGCTCGGGCTGCTCCGGCTTCGCAGCGGCCCACGCACGGGCGGACGGCGACGAGGACGTGCGGCTTCGGCCTCCTCCACGAACGGCACTCCCCCAGCGACTCCAGCTCCTCCCTTCTTCCTCCCCCTTCTCTCCCCCTCTTCTCTTCTGATTCTGGTGGTGGTGGTGGATTTGGGGGAAAGATTCCCCAAGGGCGGCGCGGATCAGGGAGAGGCCGGCGGTCGGCTTCTTATAGGGCGGCTACTAGGGTTTGGGGAAAACGGGCGGAGGGCTGGGATGCGGCATGGGGAAGACGCGGCATCCATCCGGCGCACCAGCGCGATAGGGGCGGCACCCATGGCTGGCGTTGGCGCCCCTTCCGCCCCCACGCTCGCGTCACGGTGGGGAAGAAGGAAAACAGGGGAGGCCGACTGTCTTGCGGGGCCCACTCAGCAGCGAGACAGGGGAGGTGTGGTTGGTGGTGGATAGGCCGGCGGGGTAGGTGCGCCGAAAGGCATGGTGGGCCGGGTGACTGAATGGCTGGGGCAAAAAGATAGAGGAGATCCGGCAGACCTTGTGAACTAGCCGAGGCCCAACAGAGGTTTATGGTTTTCCTATTATCCTATTACCTTAGCTCCTATTTGAACTATGATTCGAATTTGAATTAGAATTCAAATTCGAACCCCACTCAAACAAAATCCAAACAAAAACCAATAAACTCCAAAGTTTTTCACACTAGCACTTTATATTTCCTAAATTTTATTATTTTGCTTAAAATAAATCTAGGAAATCAGGGAAGGATCAAAGAAGACAACCTTATATTTTAATTATGCACTCAATTTCAGATCGAAATTTTGAAATCCACATTTTCGCATTGCTAACATTCTGGAGAAATTCCAGGATGTTACATTTTTCAAGCACAAACTTCTCCCCATTGTTGACAATGTATAAATCAAGGCATATTTCAGAAAAATTCAACATAGAGCTTCTCAAATAGACAATGAGCACCACAAAATGCTACTAGTGAGCAAATGAGCAAGCAAGACATTCCACAGTTCCGTAAAAGCATAGCCATCAAGATAGTAAAGCTATATAGGCATATGACAAAGGCATGATCAAATTAAGAAATTTTGCGAAAATTTCCCTCTCATGAGCAAAGACCTAAACATGAGCAAAACATGCCAAAGTGAATCTAAAACACACAAACTTCATGCTAGGTCACACATTCTCATCACAAGATCATTTTAAACACCCATAAGCATCTCATGTCGTGTTAAAGCCACCGAGCCATGTGTCTACTTCTTAAAATGAGACTTTCATGCTAGACATCATGCAACGGTTTAGCCCCCAAATTAAATCATTTAAAGCATTTATGACATGAATCAAATGAGAGCACAACTTCAAGCATAGACATTTCAAAGATACCAAATTCATTTTTTCAAATTTAAGCACAAATTGGTACATGAAGTGCCTTTGTGGCAAAAAGAAACTTATGCTCCCCCACAAGGTATCACATGGGCTATACATTCACAATGACAAATGGGTCTTTGACTCCAAGTGAAAAGAATAAGCTATCCAAGCACAAATTAAGCATGATCAAGACCACCAAAGCACACTAAGATCATGAAAGGCTTAAACTCACAAGAGAGAGCCTATACTAGTATTTTCCAAACATAGCCTTCTCAATATGCACATATAACAAAACTATCAAGAGCATAGCTATCCATCACCAAATCATATCAAACATGCTCAAAAGCTCACAATTAGCATATCATGATCATAAATGTATATAGGAGAAGCACATCCTACCACAATGCATTTGATACACATGCAAAACAACCTAAGATACAAAGTGCCTATACATCATGATACACATGCAATGCAATGCACAAAGTAAATATGATACATATGCTACAAAGGAGCTCCCACCACCAACTCAACAAAACAAACACACATCGAGCTCACCCCGCAAGCGGGTGAAAGTGGCTTGGTCAAGTGGTTTGGTAAAGATATCGGCTAGTTGGTTTTGGGTGGGTACATGGATCAAAGCAATCTTTACCTTCTCCACATTGTCTCTCAGGAAATGGTACCTCACCTCAATATGCTTGGTTTTAGAGTGGAGAATGGGGTTTTTGGCTACACTTATGGCACTGGTGCTATCACAAAAGAGTGGGACATGTGTACACTCCTCACCAAAGTCGCTCATAGTGTAGGTGATCCATCGGAGCTAGAAACAACAACTGGCTGCAGCTACATACTTGGCCTCTGTAGTGGACTGGACTACACTGGATTGCTTGCAGGATGACCAAGACACCAAAGAAGATCCAAGAAACTGACAAGTACCCGAGGTAGACTTACGATCCAAACGACACCCAGGGAAGTCAGCATCTGCACACCCGTGCTACTGATCCTAGGAACAAACCACACTTCCAACCAAAACTACCACACTCAAACCGCAACGGAAAGTACACAAACCTACTCTGCCCAGCAGGGGCGGTCAGACCGCATGGAGAGGGTGATTAGACAGCCTATGCCTGGGAAAAACACCTCAACCAAAAACAGCACCAAATGAAGCTCACGACTCCAAACTGACCCAAGATTTCACATGGAGACTCCTCTGATCAAGGCGAACTTGCTCTCAGAAGAAAATCCCGGAAAACCAAAGTTTCCTCGACGAAATCCCCAGGGCGGTTAGACCATATCTCCATTGGGTGGTTAGACCGCCTAGCCCCAGAAAACTCGAGCGCGGGTCAACCCTCAACTTCCAATCGATCGATCTTACGATTCACCCCACAGATTGCTGTGAAACTTCAGGGATAGCTGGGTCACGTCCTGGACGACCTCTCCACCAAAGGATATCCACTGAAACGCTCTCAATCAAAGGGAATCGTGAATCTTAGGCCTCTAGATCATGAACTCGAGGAACCACGAAAACCACCAAAATCGAAGGTTTTCCCACGAGTTTGGAGGGGTAAGATCACCAAGAAAAGAGACACAAGGTCCTCATACGTGACACCCACCAAGAATCCCGCAAAGAAACGCCTCCAACAACTCACCACAAATTTCCCAAGAAAAGGCTCCGAAAATCCACCAAAATAGCCACGGGAAAACAAGCAAATCACAAAGAGGCACAAGGATGAAGTCCAAACCTTCCATACATTCCGAAGAAAGATTCTTTACAAAGAGGCTAGCAACCTCCCTTCATCCTACCCTCTTCTAGTTTTGCAATGAGCTCTAGCTAGCCTATGAAAACAAAGAGAAGGGAAAACCAAAGGGGCAAATCAGCTAGGGTTCCAAGAGTTGGCTGCCATCTCCCACCTCAAAGAGTTTATATGGGTGGTGCCGAATGACCAAACTACCCCTAGTTACATAGCACTACGATACACACCACCAAAGTGTTGACAGCTGTTAAGTACTACTTTCAGCCATCAATATTCTCACATAAATGGAGGCATAAGCATTATTTACTTGCATTTTGGTTTGAATAATGTAGTTCCACTTGTCCTTGGAGATTATTTGTATGTAGGTGAAATAAGCATTAAAAGTGATGGAAACCCGCCTTCTATGGAAGAACCATGCAAACTCAGCTGAGGAGGTGGCTGCCACCAAGGAAACACATGGCAATCCATGTCACTGATCCAAGGGAGGCATTCACCGACGAATCAGAGAGCGACACATGGACTTCACATGGATCAAGGGGCCCACCTCGGATACTAAAACAAGCCATGCACTGGGGGAGGATCAGAGGGCCCACAGGGCAGCCACCTAGAGGAAAACCACCCCGAGTGGGGGCCTAGGGGGCCGGCCGATCCTTGGATCGGCCGAACTGCCTCTGGCTTGCCCCATCTCGTCCCTCCACGTGTCACTCGCTCATTGGTCCATTGCTTCACTCCCAAGTGTTTTGAGACCATTTGGTACCCGAGGCAAGCCTCCTCCTTGCCTATAAATAGAAGGGGAGGGGCACCTATTTCTCACACACCACTCTCTCATTCTCCTCTCACTTTTAGTCTCCAAGGCTAGGGGGTAGGCTAGAGTTGCTCTTATTCAGGTTCCAAGTCTACTTTGGAGTCTAGGTATGAGTTCTCTTTTATCTTTATTTGATTGTATGACTTTGATCTACTTCAGTTATTTAGCTATTTCATATAAAGTCATGGTAGATCATATGCTTGATATGTTCTTGAGTTCATCTCTTGTTCATCATTTAGAGGCTTGTGTTGTTCATGAACACTACCTTTTGATCCACTTAAAGGATGATAAACTCATTCCTTATGTATTTGTTCATAAGTTAGAGGCTCGTGTTCTTCACGAACACGACCCTTTGATCTTGTTGACTAGACATAAGAGAGTTCGTATACGTTCGTATGTCTAGCCTTAGTTGATCTTGTTAGATGGCATGATATTGTTGCATGAGGTTTGTGTTCAAGCTATGGTACTCGGTCTAAGTTGACCAGTCTTCTGGCGGCTCTCACCCTGAGTCACAATAGCCCGGGCCGGGTGTAGTCTAGCAGCAACGCAGGCATGGTGCCTAGGTTGTGTGGCTACGTTAGTTATGAGCATGCCCCCTGTAATGATTGAGGTAGGCCACAGTGGTGACAGCTGTTGGACCCTTTGGAACCCTCCGCGCTAGGTTATTGCTGTAGGAGTCTAAAGTATAGTTTCGCAGAGTGCTGGTCGTCGTGGGCTATCTCCCTGTTTGTACCTGGGTGCTGAACCTTACCCTCTCATGCAATGTTTCATGCCTATCTCTAGTATCTTCTAGCTTTGTACGTTTAGTACATTAGAACCTAGAGCTAACTCATATGTTCCCCCTAAGCAACAGAGTACTAGAGTAGAGGTAGATCTGAGTGTGTCATGCTACCCTATCATATCTTTTATCTTACCCCTGCCTTTGAGTTGTTGTTTCCCATATCTATCTCTTGGTTTACATTCAGTGCAAAAGCATATGTCTATGATATCCGCCATTGCCTTCCACGGATACGATAGCCTTGGAATATTCTCCTTCCTTGGGGAAATGCTACAATGGTTTATCTGTGCGCTTGCGGATTCGTTCATGATCGGTTAGATTTACCTTTGGCAAGTCTTGATGTTCACGCTAACCCGGCGTTGTTAGTAGTGACGTTAAGGAATGCCAACAAGCATTTCTAGAGTTGTCGCTAAAGATGCATTCAAATCTGTTCGTAAGTGATCGACGTTAAGAAATGTCAACAAGCATTTCTGGCGTCGTTGCCGGGGAAGGCACATGATTAACATGACTATGCTTTGCATCTGTTTATAAATCATGAGTAGATAGGACAACTCTCAATGCATGCTAACCTTGATTGTCTTCTTTTATCTTTGGATGATGAAGACATGTAGTGTATGACTGGTTTCGACTCACCAGAGAATTTTACCGAAGATCCCGAGTCACTAGTGAGGAAAGCTCAGACTCATTTCGACTCACCTCGTCGTACTCGTCCGGAAGGCGAACCAGCTTCCTTTGTACCATCCACGTCAAACGCTATGGCCCAGAAGACACTTCGTTAGTACTCGGCTCCTTTTGCTGACCAGGTGCTGCAAGGCCCTGACGTGGTAATGGGGACTGAAAATTTTGAGATCAAGATGGGTCTAATCACGATGGTACAAGCTAGCCCATTTTGTGGCAAGCCAAATGAGTATGCCAATGCCCATCTGCAGCAATTCCTAGAGCTATGCAGCACTTTCATCATTAGGGGCGCAAATATGGATGTTGTTCATCTACGACTGTTTCCATTCTCTCTCCTGGGGAAAGCTAAGCAATGGTTCTACGCGAATCGTGATGCCATTAATACTTGGGATAAGTGTTCAGAGACATTCCTCAAGAATTTCTTCCCATTTGGTAAAACAAATGCTCTTCGTGGGAGAATTTCTGGTTTTCAGCAAGCAGCAAGTGAATCTATTCTAGAGGATTGGGAAAGGCTTCAGGAGTACGTCCTGGCCTGGCCTCGCCATAGGATGGAGGATTGGCTTATTCTTCAAAGCTTTTATAATGAGTTGACTCCAACAGCCCGATGCCATATTGATGCTGTTGCTCAGGGAGCATTCATCTCACTCACTGTTGATAATGCTAAATTACTCATTGAGAAGATGGTATCCAACCAAGGGTGGAGTGACAAAAGACTCCAATCACGTTCGAGGGGTACTCATACTATCAAGGAAGCAGATATGATTACTTCCAAGCTGGATCTTCTTATGAAGAGACTGGATGATTATACCAGCGAGAAGGCTGCCATGGACACCACTACTCTGCCTATGGATTCTCATATGACTTGTGAAGTCTGTGGCAACACTGGGCACTCAAGAAATTATTGTCCAGAGACTCAGAAGGAAGTGATCTACATGAACGGCAACAACAATGGTTATCGTCCACCTCAACAAGGAGGCCAAACGTGGAATCAACAACGCCCTTATTATCAAGGAGGAAATCAAGGTAACACATACAACTCTAACCAACCCTCCTTGAGAGATCTTGTTTTCGGGCAGGCTAAGGTTAATGAAGGCGTTAACAAAAAGCTAGCTGCTCTTGATAATACCTTGGAAAGTCTCAATATTAAGCTTGATAGTTTTTCTTCTGCTCAGAAGAGTCAGCTAACTTTTAACAAAATGTTAGAAACTCAGTTAGCTCAGCAAGCTGCTTTGGTTCCATCTACTGATAACAGAAGGATCCCGGGGCAACCCGTGTCCTCTTGTGAAAATATTAGTGTAGTGTCGACTAGGTGGGGTAAGCCACCTAGGAAGACACATGCTGCTAACTATGCAGGAAAGCCCATACAACAAATTCTAGATCCATGGGAGGAATCAGTAGTTGTGCACAAGAAAGATCCTGGCTATCTAGCTATCACATGTGATGAGGACATTGCCATGCTGGATACGCGCACGTCACGTCCTTCCCCACGCTACAAGTCGTCTCCAACTCAGCTGCCACGTTCGGTTCGGATTCAGCCAACATCCCTGCACGGTTTCGGTGATATCTCTATCATCCGGCATCGAAATGAGGCATATAAGGATGCGTTGGAAAGGGGACGACGATGCCGTCATTTTGGTTCTAGTCCCAGCTCCATAAGGTTCGTGGATCATGCTGTGTGACCATGACAAGGTGCTGCGTCACCTTTTTGGGCCATTTGGGCCGTGTATCGTGTCGGGCCTTAAGCCCAGGTTGAGGACGCCCCCCCTGGTCGCCCCCTCAACCCTAGGTCACCCCTTAGGGGTTAAAACTCAGTAGCCGCCATCGTTTAGACTTGGGTTTTGTTTAATAGGTTTGTGATTTCCGTCGAGGATCAAACTTTCATCATAGCCACTGTACCGCCGAGGTCTTTTACTGTGATTCAGGGGCCCCGTTCTTGTTCGTCACCACTGTGTCGATTAGTCCTTTTGTGATCAGAACTTGAACCCCATACTCTTTCGCTTCAATCCATATTTGCAATTGTCAGATTGCGTGCTTTACTTTCTTGCTTGTGTCCTCGATTCGCTTGCAGGGAAAAGCCTTCGTGGCGAGGTCAATCAAGTTGTTCTTGGTTGATAAGCAACAGAGCAGTGGTGTAATGGTTGCGGGGTCTGAATAGTGTGTTGATTCGAAGCCAAGATCGTCAACGTCGAGTCTCCACCAATCGACTTATCCTCTACCTCTCGGAAGATCGGGCCATCGCCTATCATTTGGTATCAGATTCCTAGGTTTCCCGTGAGGTACTTTCGTGTTTCCCTTTAGATTCGTTTGTGTTCATCACCTATCGTCCACAAAAACCCCAAAAAGATTTACTTTTCCGCTATCCTACCGCCCTGTTTAGCCTTGCAATTTCGTTTTTAGATTGCTTTGTTGAGTTTGTGTCCGTGGTCGAGTCTTCTTGCTGGTTTAGGTTGTGTTCGCCGTCGTAGTTCAACGTGGCCGTCGCTGTTATTTTGTTTCCGCCACTAGCCCATCCACCATTAGCCATACAACAAGTCGAGCCACCACATTACTCGATTTGCCATCGCTAGCCGCCTTGTGTGAACTCTCACCGTGCAAGCCCTAGATAGGTTGCAAGTCGCTTTAATCGCTTTTGCATCGCATACTTGATCCTTGAATCATTATCTGGCGAATACCTATTGCTTTGCATCTACTACCAGGGAGGATCGTGCCCCTATGTTTGTTTGTGCTACCGCTAGGAGGACATTTTGCCCTAGCCGCCGCTGCTTTTCCTGACGAGTTGTGCCTTTCTGAAATCATAGGTTGAGATACCTTCCTTAAAACAGGCATAACTTTTCGCTCGGTGCTCCGTTTCTTCTCAAATTTTTACAGGAGCTTGGCAACAAAAAGTTGTACAGACATCTACCCACTTCGTCGGTCAGGCCATTCTCAAAAAATTCA
The DNA here is from genome assembly GCA_036936925.1 of Cenchrus fungigraminus. Taxonomy (NCBI): domain Eukaryota; kingdom Viridiplantae; phylum Streptophyta; class Magnoliopsida; order Poales; family Poaceae; genus Cenchrus; species Cenchrus fungigraminus. The sequence continues at coordinate 127,240,441 of CM072779.1, forward strand.
AAAAAAATCAAGAAAATAAATAAAAAAATTGTTTAAGTGTTTTGAGGGGTTTTCAGAGATCGTTTCTGATTTTCCCTAGGCCACATTACACCTCTGTTTCAGGTGAAATTTTGTGTGCTTCTATCTTTAGTGGCCTTTGTTCAGAGGTAAAAATTTCAGAAAACGTTGAGTTTGTTTGCTGGTACTCCTTTGGAAACGTGCTTTTGTGATTTCTACTAGTGCTGAAAAAACTGCTCTATTTACAGAACTGCCATTGTGCTGATTTTTCAGAGTTTTCTGTCCATCATTCCTTGTTACTTTTACCTTGTTGTGCTATGACTAGGACACGTCTTAGCCAGCAATTGTGACTTGTGCTTTGGACATTTATTGAACTTTGCTAATCTGCATCCGTTATTTGATAATCCTTGCTACCATATTGTGCCTACCCATAGCTCTACAGATACTTCTGTCAGCACAGTTTTGTCTTGCAACTTGTTACCCACGCTCAACAACTGATTGTGCTGCCCTGTTGGCTTTGGTAAGAACACTTGTAAGATGGTGGTAAGCCGCTTGAGATTTTGCATTCCACTCTCACCAACACCCACTAGTTGTTAGTTGATAGGGATAACCCTTTTTGTGTTGTCTTTTGCTGTCAACTAACCATGTCAGGTAAAGAGAAAGGAAAGGAGTCTCCCACAGACTTCAATGAGTGTGTATCCCAGGACGAGCTTACGCGGCTTGTTACTGAGTAGCGTACCTACATGCAAGGACAGTTTGATTTATTTGCTTTCATCAAGATTGCTTAGTTTGCTTTGATATGCATAGTAAGAATGCTTTGCCTCTATGGTTGAAATGATGAAAAGTTGCTCTGATTATTCTTCTCATATGTCTTGCTTACAACTTTGTATCCTACCTAAGTTTTGAGTTTGTTGGCTTGCATGTTCAAACCTTAGCTTGAAAACTGTGGGTAGCAAAAAGCATGATCATTGCCTAAGTTGTTGTGAGACATGATATGGTATAATAGAGTGCTATGATCTTGTACTTAGTGATGCTTGACATCCGGAGTTTTTCTTTTTGAAAAATCAAAACATGATGAGTTCCTCAATGATGAGCATTTCCTATCCAAGGCCATATGTAGATTCTAGCTCTTGTTAGCCTCCACATATGCAGCTTGTTCTCTCATTGAGCTTTGTCAAATTGTTGTGACCCTTGTTAGAACTCATACTCCCCTGATCAAGATCACGTACACGTTCATGCTAAACTTCTACACTGGAAGTTAGCATTCATCATTTGTTTCATTTGCTTACGCATTCTTCCATAAATAAAACTCTATGCATCTTTGTATCATTCATCCCTCTCCAAATATCTCCAATAGAGACAAAGGGCTAGCTGAAAAAAAAGAGAGAAAAGAAAAAAAGAAGAAAAAGCATGCTCAAAAGCATGGCAAAAATAAAATAAAGAGAGCTAGCCCAAGTCTCGAAAAATTCCTAAAGGAGAAAGGGATTGATATGTACAAGAGAAAGAGTTCCACCATATAGATGGTAATAACTAGTACCCACTCCGGGGCTAGTGTCCACCTTACCATCAATCCCTCATTTTTCATATAAAGCATGGTAATATCTAGTACCCATTTCCGGGCCTAGTATCCACCTTACCATGTTCATTACCATCACAAACATATGCACATCTTGATCAGGATGTATTTTTTTTCCAAGGATCCGGTTTTTGACTTAGCAAAATATGAGAGACAAGTATGCCACATTTCTTCCCTACCTACAGCTCCACATAAGCCTATTAGGAGTAGGATGTGAAGAAAGGCAACTTAATGCCTTGGTGAGGAACCATACACTTTGAGCGATTCGAGAGTATCATTTGAGGAACTCTGATTTTCTTTTTGAAAAAATTGCAAAACCTCCGGATTGATAGCTGATCAAGGTATGAGTGATTATGCATTTGCTATATAACTATTCTGTCTCTCAACCGCCTAAGGCAGGTGAAGCTATATGCCCTATGTCATCAAGCAAATGGTAAGAACATTGCCAACTTGTTCAACTCTTGGTAGAGTACTTTGCTGTATGTTTGCCATAAGTTAAGAACATGACATCGTAGCAACTCCTGAACAACCAACCTAAGTCCCTAATGTCTTGCTTCGAGACGAGCAAGAGGTTAGCTTGGGGGAGTTTGTTGACGACTGTTAAGTACTACTTTCAGCCATCAATATTCTCACATAAATGGAGGCATAAGCATTATTTACTTGCATTTTGGTTTGAATAATGTAGTTCCACTTGTCCTTGGAGATTATTTGTATGTAGGTGAAATAAGCAGAGATGGAAACCCACCTTCTATGGAAGACCATGCCAACTCAGCTGAGGAGGTGGCTGCCACCAAGGAAACACATGGCAATCCACGTCACTGATCCAAGGGAGGCATTCACTGACGAATCAGAGAGCGACACATGGACTTCACATGGATCAAGGGGCCCACCTAGGATACCAAAACAAGCCATGCACTGGGGGAGGATCAGAGGGCCCACAAGGCAGCCACCTAGAGGAAAACCACCCCAAGTGGGGGGCCTAGGGGGGCGGCCGATCCTTGGATTGGCCGAACTGCCTCTGGCTCGACCCATTTCATCCCTCCACATGTCACTCACTCATTGGTCCATTGCTTCACTCCCGGGTGTTTTGAGGCCATTTGGTGCCCGAGGTAGGCCTCCTCCTTGCCTATAAATAGAAGGGGAGGGGCTCCCATTTCTCACACACCACTCTCTCATTCTCCTCTCACTTTTAGTCTCTAAGGCTAGGGGGTAGGCTAGAGTAGCTCTTATTCAGGTTCCAAGTCTACTTTGGAGTCTAGGTATGAGTTCTCTTTTATCTTTATTTCATTGTATGACTTTGATCTACTTCAGTTATTCAGCTATTTTATATAAAGTCATGGTAGATCATATGCTTGATATGTTCTTGAGTTCATCTCTTGTTCATCATTTAGAGGCTTGTGTTCTTCATGAACACTACCTTTTGATCCACTTGAAGTATGATAAACTCATTCCTTATGTGTTTGTTCATAACTTAGAGGCTCGTGTTCTTCACAAACACGACCCTTTGATCTTGTTGACTAGACATAAGAGAGTTCGTATGCGTTCGTATGTCTAGCCTTAGTTGATCTTGTTAGATGGCATGATAGTGTTGCATGAGTTTTGTGTTCAAGCTATGGTACTCGGTCTAAGTTGACCAGTCTTCTGGTGGCTCGCACCCTGGGTCACAATAGCCCGGGCCGGGTGAAATCTAGCAGCAACGCACGCATAGTGCCTCGGTTGCGTGGCTAAGTTAGTTATGAGCATGCCCCCCGTAACGATTGAGGTAGGCCGCAGTGGTCACAACTATTGGACCCTTTGGAACCCTTCGCGCTGGGGTATTGTTGTAGGAGTGTAGCGAACATGGCCTCATGTGCCATTTGTTCAAGCTTAATTTTGGTGATTAATGACAACATGATCAATGGGACTAACCATATTTGTGAGCATGTCTTTGTAGACATTTCTAGGTCCCATGGATGCAAAAATACCATATGCCAAAATGAGAAGATGAACCGACGGTCAAAACCATGGTCAAACACCGTGGAAGAGAAAGAAAGAAAAGAGTAGCGTCAGATGAACCGACGGTACCCATGGAAGCGATGTCGGTGCAATCACCGGATGAAGTGGTACACTGCACGAAGACTCAAGTCAACATGTGATCCACTGGATCAACCAACGGCCCACATTTTAGTTGTGCCAGATGAACTAAGAAACCAAGCAAGCAGGAATCAACTGCACTGGATGAACCGATGGTGAAGCAATGGTTCATCCGGCGACTGTATGATTGCTAACAGAGAGGTCTAGACGTGAAGCTGTTTAGCACAGGATGAACCGACGGTCAAAAGGAGTCAAGCATCGGTTCATCCGGCGGGCTCGTTTTAGCTAACAGAGACGCCCAGAGAAGATTTCCTTCAGCACCGGATGAACTGAAGCACCGTCGGTTGAAGCGTCGGATGAATGACGTCAGCAGGACTCAATGGCTAAGTGCGGTGGAAGGCAACGATCAGTAGCACCGGATGAACCGACGCCAAGAAAAAGGACAGCGTCAGATCATCTGATGGTACCATTTCCAGGAGCTTTGGCCCAACGGCTAGTTTGATGCCTTGGCCTATTTATACCCCTTCCACCCCATCATTTGGAGCTGCTGGAGTGTGTGGAAGTGCAGAGGATTTCAAGACTCATAGAAGATCATATCCAAGCCATCCAAGTGCTAAATTGCTCATCTATAGTCTTGCACATGCTTTGTGTGTGTGCTTAGTGTTAGGTTTAGCTTAGAGCTAAGTGAGTGCAAGGTGTGCTTACCTTGTGAGGTGATTCTCGAGTGGATCAAGTTGTACGAGGTGTGCCGAAAGCCTTGGAGCCTAGGTGGCTCTCCGGCAAACGTCTTCGACCCTCTGGCTTGGTGTGGAGCGGCGAGGACACTTTGTGCGGGGGACGTGGAGACCCCCTTCCCTTGGTGGAGAAGCTCCTTAGTGGAGGCGGCATCAAGGTGACCAAGGGAGCTTGGCGAGTGCCTTCGTGGCGAGCCTTAGTGGCAAGTCAAGTGGTGCTCTTGGGAGAGACTTGGTGACCGGGAAGCAATACTCTTGTGTAGATTGCTTCAACAACGTGGACTAGGGGTGGCTTAGTGCCTACTGATACCACGGGATAAATCGTGTGTCAAGAGTTTGCTTCCTCTCATCCCCTTTACGTTTCCGCATTAAATTCTTGCAATCCTTGTTTGCCTTTACTTTCCTATAGTAGTATCTTGCTAGGATTGACTATAGGTTGCAAAACTTGTTTTGGGATGGGAGTTTCACACTAGAACAACCCTAGTTGCACATCTAAATAGTATGTTCTAGTTTATCTTTGATGCAAATAGTGTTAAGCCATAGGATAAGTTTTTAAGTTGCCTAATTCACCCCCTCCCCCTCTTAGGCTACGAGCATCCGATTCCTTACAAGTGGTATCAGAGCCGGGACTCACTTCCTTCACAAGGATATGCAAATTCGATTGGCAATTTGTGAAAACCGGCTCATTGGATCGGTTAGGCTTCACCGCGTAGTGAGTTGCTCTTTAGAGGATGAAAGGGGTGGATACCTTAGGTTTGGCTCCACATTTCGATGGCACGGGTTACTCTCGTTGGAAGGTCCTCATGGAAGCTTATTTACAAGCTAAGGATCTTAATGTTTGGAGGGTCACCGATGAGGGTGTTAGAAATGGTACTAGGAAGGAGAAACAATTTGATGTTATTGCAAAGAGTATCATTTTATCCTCTCTAGATGTAGGTGTTTTCAATAGAGTTTTTACTAGTAAAAATGCTCATGTGCTATGGAATACCATCAAGGAACAAAATGAGGGTTCAAAAGAAGTAGCTAATCAATGCTACGGTTGTCTCCTTGAGGAATTCAATAGCTTTAAGCAACTTGAGAATGAAAATGCCGAATCTATGTACTCACACCTAAATGTTCTTGTCAATGAGATTAATGCTTTAGGTGTGAAGGGCATCACGGACATGAACATGAACCGCAAGATCCTTCAAAGTCTTCGAAAGCCCGATTATGACTTGGTGAAAGTTATCATCTATGAGAAGAAGCTTGAAGAGTTGAAGCCTTCTCAAATCTTGAGCAAGATCATGGCACATGAATTTCAAGTCATGCCCAAGTCCAAGAAAGCTTCCAAGGATGAGTTCAAGACCAAGGAAGAACCAAAAGTTGAGCTCAAGCCAACACCCCAAGAGCCATCTTCTCCAACCGCAAGCCATGCTCTCTCAAGCCAACAATAGAAGAAGTTGAGAAGAATGGCGATTCATGGAAGCTCAAGTGAAGATGATGATGGTGATGATGAAGGATCCTCAAGTGATGAAGAGGTCGAGTCGATGGTTGCCATGTACAAGAAGAAGATCTTCAAGTATGTGAAGAAAGTCAACATGTACGGCTACAACATCCACTTGAGAGAAGGGCGTCATCATCAACATATCAAGTTCACCAAGATCAAGCGCAAGCCCAAGAAGAAGGTGGTCAAGGAAGGGAAGCCGAAGCAAGAAGCACTCACCGCCATTCGTGAGTGGATAAGTGGGGGAGAATCAAGTTCTTGTAGCTCAAGTGATGAATCAAGCAAGAACTTCACCACCTGCTTCATGCAAGGTCCCCTATCATCATCACACATGTGCCTTATGGCCCAAGGTATGAAAAGCAATGTGAGTGATGATGAATCTGACACCACCTTTATTGATGAACTTGTTGAGCTAGTCAATGAGCAAAAAGAAATCCTAGAGAAACAAGCTAATGAAATAAAAGAACATAGTGCTCTCAATGATCTTAGTGCTACCCTTGCTACAAATTATGAACATTTGTTGTGCAAATTCAAATTGCTTAGCGAGGAGTATGAAGAACTAAAATCTAAGGAAGAGAGCATTGAGACTAAAACCAATGATTTCTTTAAGCTCAATGAATCATCTATCCCTTGTGCAATTCCTATATCCAAGGTAGATGCTTCAACTTCTTGCATTGATTTATTTGATGAATCTTGCTCACCATCTTCCAATGATAATGTTAAGATTTTAAGCATGAAGAATGATGAGCTCAAGCAAGAAGTGAAATGGCTCCGAGAGAGATTGGTTAACTTGATGGGCAAGGGCAAGAAAAATGAGGAACAAGAAGATGCCTCTCAAGACATGAAGAGCAATGTCCAACCTTCTCAAGATAACCGTGATGACATGGTGAAGAAGCTTGAGAAGGGATCAACCGTGACTTGCTACAAGTGTCATGAAGAAGGGCACAAGTTCTACAAATGCCCTCAATTTGTCAAGAAGATGGACAAGGGTAAGAAGAAGAAGATGAACACCACCATCAAGAGCTCTCTCATCTACACCAAGCCCAACCGCAAGAACAAGACCAAGAGCAACTCCTATGTCATCAAGAAGAAGGCTAATGGCAAGGTGGTTGCACACAAGGTTGGGAAGATGAAGGAGTGGGGTTGGAACCTGTAACGCCCTGGGTTTTCAAAATCGGGAAACCCAGCATTCTGTCTCGTGATAGTCCCTGGATCAGACGCTATCACGCACAGGCATTCATCACAGATAAATAACACAGTCATACATCGAAATAAAGCATCAGAGTACGAATAATAATCTGATTATTACATGTCCTGATTATTCGGAGTACATCAATACTCGCCTCTTGGCGGAATAACAGAAATAAGAGCCTACGCAGCGGTAGCTAGTCTTCAAAAGGTGTCTCCATCTTCAGGCATCTCCCACAGGCATCCTTGAGCGAAGCGTCGTGCCCCCTCAGTCGTACCATCCGTCGGCATTGTTGTCGTAGTCGGACTCGTACCCTGCAAGCTCAGGGGCTATCCCCAAGGATCGGGATAGGTCCACGTCACCAACCGTATGCAAGCTTTAAGTGGCCTATTTCTAAGGGGAAAAGAGTATCTCAAGGTAGTAGCAGGGTTTCCTATGCCGCAGCAGCAAAAATAGAGTAATATCTCCATAAGTTCACCATATCCCATATCTCTCATCCACATACGGATACATCTGGTTACCCAGATCACCGTCACCATCACCTATCTCCATCTAGGGTCGGTGCGAGAACTCCCACTCCTCGCACCTCAATGGTTGCACCCGGATCCGCGAGGTAGAGGGAGCAACTCTCCTCTCCCCGAATACAACCACGGCTCACCAATCACGCTCATCCTATAAGGGGGAGGTAGAAATCCCAAAACGTAAGAGTCGGAGAAACAACGGGCATGTCCATAACCGGGGACGCGGCTATACGTATAGATCTAAACTCTGCAGAGCGTGTACACCAGTACCCAACTCGGAATAGTACCCGGACGGTGTACGGCCGACCGAGCCTATCCTACCGGGAGAACACCTAGGAGTTACGGTTCCATCCTGCATCCGGGTCTCGATGCGGTCCCCCGCAGAAGACCACCCCAGAACTGTGAAAATGCCCCCGTGTGGCCACACGGGAGTCGCACTGAGAGGGTGGACTCACTCCCACCTCTCCCCCACTGATACCCCGCTATCCTGCTGGCAGGTATGGTACCGCACTTGCTAGGGTCGAACGGCCCTATCCCCACTCTCGGCGAGGTGGTGTGTACGAAAGTCCCGTGTAACAGGCGACCCACTCGGTTTCAGACCGGGGCGAGCTCATATCCTCCAAGTCATCACAAAATCCCCAACACCTGTGCTCCTAAAACGGTGTACCCGCCATAGGTACCAACTCGGGCAACGTCCGAGAAGACGATCCCTGGCCCCCGATCCCAGATCAGGTTGTCTCGAGCTCACCCCCGCCAAAATATCCCAAAACGCCTTCTCCTGCCGGTTTTCCCAACACACGCCAAGAAACTACCACAATAATCCCAACACATGCACAGCAAGCTCAGCACATCATCTAGCTTAAGTAAACAGTAGTAGGTCAATCAAGGACAAGTATGTAAAAGAGGCTATGCATGGGTTCATCATATCCATCTCTATGCATTAAATAAAGCACTAGCAGTTCTAAAATAGCCATGCCTAATGGGCATTCAAAGATGGTCGGGCGTGAACCTGGGGTCGGGTAGTCCTCCGCGGTGAAGTCGTCGGCGTAGTCGTACTCCGGGATCAGCTCCCCGGCTCCAGCTGCTCCTAATATCGCGTAAAAGAAAATAAACAGCGGTCCTAATGCGATTAACTCCAAAATAACAGCAATTAAGAGCCAAAAGAGAGCAAACACTAGCCTAGCACGGAGTTTAAGATTTTAGAGAATTTCTGGAAAAGGTTTTGTATTTTTCGGAGCAAAAATGGATTTACTAGGATTTTCCAAAGATAAAATAGTTTTCTGGAAATAAAATACGCATACACAATAGCATTAACTTTAGGCTGTCTACTGGCTGGCTCTAAAGGGCTTAAAGCTAGCTGTTAGATGGCTGCAAGCCGGCTCTTGGCGCTGAGGTGGCTGCCAACGCAGCGGCTTTAAGCCAGCTGCAGCTCGCGTGGCTGCTGACGCGGCGGGTGACGTGGTGCGGCGCACCGGATCCGGGCGGATCCGCTGCGGCTCAGCTCGGCGCGGGCGTAGGTGCGGCTCGCGTGCGATTGGGCGGGCGCACGAGATCCGCGGGATCTACTGCGGCCAAGACGGCGTGAGGGCCAGCGTGTGCAAGAAAACCCTTATGGGTTTTGGGCAGGGCTGGCAGGTGTTCGAAGAAAAGCCTCAAAGGCTCGGCGGCCAGGAAAGGCCCCGCCGGCGACGAGGTGAGGCGACGGCCGGTCTTCACGGGACATGGCGCCCACGTGGGAACCCTAGGGTAGCGACTGGCTCAAAGAAAGGTGGCACCTTGGCTCGGTAGGGGCGTCCCTACGACGGAGTCGGTGGCGAAGCTCGGCGCGGCGGCGCGGACGCCGGCGCTCTGCTTGCCATGCGCGCGCTGCGGCTCGGCTCGGCGCGGGCGTAGGTGCGGCTCGCGTGTGATTGGGCGGGCGCACGAGATCCGCGGGATCTACTGCGGCCAAGACGGCGTGAGGGCCAGCGTGTGCAAGAAAACCCTTATGGGTTTTGGGCAGGGCTGGCAGGTGTTCGAAGAAAAGCCTCAAAGGCTCGGCGGCCAGGAAAGGCCCCGCCGGCGACGAGGTGAGGCGACGGCCGGTCTTCACGGGACATGGCGCCCACGTGGGAACCCTAGGGTAGCGACTGGCTCAAAGAAAGGTGGCACCTTGGCTCGGTAGGGGCGTCCCTACGACGGAGTCGGTGGCGAAGCTCGGCGCGGCGGCGTGGACGCCGGCGCTCTGCTTGCCATGCGCGTGAGCGTGGACGTGTGCACGGCTCGGCCTCGCAATGGTTCAACCGCGGGTAAAAGAACGCGGCGCGGCAGTTCGGCTGGGGTAGCCGGCGCCGGCGAGGTGGATCCCGAGCGCGTGCGTGCGCGTGCTCGAACGGACAAGGGGTAAAGCCCGGCGGCGAGCTCTGGTCCTGGGCGACCAGATGCTGGGCCGCGCGGCGCGTGAGCGTGCACGTGCGCGTGCGTGCTTGGTGACGGGTGAGTGCGCGTGCGTGCGCCCAGGGCGTGCACGGGACCAAGCCGAACGGCCTTGCTCGACGGCGACGCACGCGGGTGTGCGCGCACGGTCGGCATGCCGGCGCTCGCGACAAAACACGGGGATACACAGAACGGTAAAGCGGGATGCGCGCGCGTTGACGAAGGCTGCGGCACCTGCAAGAAAGGTTTCCCAGCCTGGCTCGATGGCCGGCATCACACAGCGCAAGCGCGGCGGCGCAACGGCGGCGACAAGGTGTGACCTTGGCTCGAAAGCCAGGCGCCACAGAGGAACGGGGGACGCGGTGCTCACCAACGGTCCAAGGGGACCCGGCGGTGAAGGCGTCGGTGAAGAGGTGCGCAACGCGGTGACGAGGAAGGCGGCGGCGCTGGTAGGGGAAGCAGAGAGGCGGCTCGGTGAAGAGGAAGTCGAGGAAGCAGGGGTGTCGCAGGTGTGCTCGGCTTCCGCGGGTCCGGCTCCTCCTCACGGGCGGCTCCGGCTTCGCGGCGGGCGGCGCTCCCCCGGGCGCCTCCGTTCTCCTTCTCCTCTTCCCCCCTCTCCTTCTCCTCCGGCGTGCGGTGGTGTGGACAGGGGATTGAATCCCCCGAGGCGGCTAGGGTTGGGAGAGCCCTGGAGGCTGCGGCGGCGGCTTCTTCTAGGCGAGGCGCGGCTCGGGGCACGTGGACGGCCAAGATGCAGCGGCGGCCCGCGGAGCGCGTCGCGACGGCGCCATGGCGGGGCTCCCCGGTGCTTTAGCGCGGGCGACGCCAGCGAAAGGGGAAAAGAAGGGGATGACGACGGCGACGTCATGGTGACGTCAGCGTGACGTCGTGCGGGCCCCACTGGTCAGCGACACCGCGCGGTATTGAACTGGCGGGCGGTTCGGCGGCGCGCTGGTTGGGCCGCGCCTGGGCCGAAAACGGGAGCAGGCCGGTTGGGTCGGCTGGCGGCCCAAGAAGGAAGGAAAAGGTTTTCCTATTAACCTTAGCCCTATTAAACATCTAATTCAAATTTGAATGCAAATTCAAATTTGAATCCACTCAAACAAATCCAAATAATCCCAAATGAAAATCCAACTTCTCACACTAGCATTTTTATAAATCCTAATATTATTGATTGGATTAAATTGAATCTAGGATTTTTGGGAAGGGAAAAAGGAAGCCATCCTTAATTAAATTGATAATCACCCAAATAAACCATCGAAAATTTTAAATCCTCATTTTCATTAATTAACATTCCTCAATAAATTTGAGGGATGTTACAGAACCAACCCATTTGGGTGCCCAAGGAAGTCATCACCAACATGAAGGGGCCTCAAATGGTTTGGGTTCCTAAGGCCACAAGAAGGCCACAAGGTCGGGGACTTGGGAGGCTTGGCACAAAGAAGAAGTGAAGATTCAAGTCTAAGAAGCCAAGCTTGCAAGATTGGACATGTGTTGCCCAAGCTCCCCGGTTAAGGTAATGGAAACTAGAACTCATCTCATGTATCATTGTAGCTCCATTGCCTTGTTTAGGTTGCTTTTGTTGCTATGCCTAGTTGTTTACATATGGTAGGTTGCTTATGTCATGTTCTAACCCATGAGCAACCTACATGGTTTGATTAGTGTGTAGGAAAGCTACATTTGTTTCTTTCATGATGCATGTTTTCATACATATCTCTTTGCATCATGAGCAAGCTATAGGGTTAGCTCCCCATTGTTGTAACAAACAATGTGCATACATTTGGTTGGTGATTCAAACACTAAATGCACACATTTAGGGGGAGCTCATCCTATGGTTTGTTTGTGGGACTAACATCATTTCAAGCTTATCTTGTGTAGTCCCTTGATGACGCGTTCCGGTGCGGTACTTCATTCTAAGAGAATGCTATTTCACTCTAAATGTGATATTACATCTCTAAGAGAGTGAATATAGCAATATGAGCTTCATGCTATTGAGTCATGTCCTTGCGAGCTTATGTCTCTATATAAGTTCAAAGGCAATGAACTCATACATTCCTAATCCTTGTGGTACCTCAAGTATCTTTGCAAGCTTCTTTCAAAGTGGTGTCATCTCCAAGTGATATCATTTTCAAGTGGCTTATCTCAATGTGGTGCCAATAAGGTAGAGAGGAACATCCCCCAGAGGTATGCAATGCTCAAAATCTACAAGTGGTAATGTTACAAGAACTCTCTGGTCTTATCTCTTGTCTTTTTAGCTACCTCCTTGCATGATATGCTCTAAGCTTCCTTGTCTTTCAAATATTTGTAGTTGTGCACTTGTTTTTCACACTATCTTTTTGTGCACACACTTAGGGGGAGCTTAGTTTATATCATGCTAGTCTCATGAGCTTGTGATCCACCTTAGTTATTCACACATGTGGTATCTTCATTGATATCATACATATGGATCATGGTTCATGCGGCTTTCTCCCTTGTATTTAACATTTCTCCTTGAGTTATGATTGCTAGGACTTGCTAAGTTTCCTTTGGAGACACTTTTGTTTTGGACACTTTTTGGAGATTTTATTCCAAAGGGGGAGAATTTGGAACCAAAGCAAGTCAAAGTTTCCAAAGGGGGAAGTAACAAGCTAGATGTGAAGAGAAGATCATGAAAGAGGGAGAACACATCTAGGGGGAGTTGGATGATGGTAAGCATCCAAGCAAGTGTAAGTGGTTAAATTTTGTCAATTTTTGCAAATTTAGCTTGCTTTGATTGTGTTGTCATAAATCACCAAAAAGGGGGGAGATTGTAGCGAACATGGCCTCATGTGCCATTTGTTCAAGCTTAATTTTGGTGATTAATGACAACATGATCAATGAGACTAACCATATTTGTGAGCATGTCTTTGTAGACATTTCTAGGTCCCATGGATGCAAAAATACCATATTCCAAAACGAGAAGATAGTATATTTCTCAAGGGTCCAAACCGTGGAAGAGAAAGAAAGAAAAGAGTAGCATCGGATGAACCGACGGTACCCATGGAAGCGACGTCGGTGCAATCACCGGATGAAGTGGTACACTGCACGAAGACTCAAGTCAACATGTGATCCACCGGATCAACCGACGGCCCACATTTTAGTTGCGTCGGATGAACTAAGAAACCAAGCAAGCAGGAATCAACTGCACCGGATGAACCGATGGTGAAGAAACGGTTCATCCGACGACTATATGATTGCTAACAGAGAGGTCTAGGTGTGAAGCTGTTCAGCACCGGATGAACCGACGGTCAAAAGGAGTCAAGCATCGGTTCATCCGGCGGGCTCGTTTTAGCTAACAGAGACGCTCGGAGAAGATTTCCTTCAGCACTGGATGAACTGACGCACCGTCGGTTGAAGCGTCGGATGAATGACGTCAGCAGGACTCAACGGCTAAGTGCGGTGGAAGGCAACGATCAGTAGCACCGGATGAACCGACGCCAAGAAAAAGGACAGTGTCAGATCATCTGATGGTACCATTTCTAGGAGCTTTGGCCCAATGGCTAGTTTGATGCCTTGGCCTATTTATACCCCTTCCATCCCATCATTTGGAGCTGCTGGAGTGTGTGGAAGTGCAGAGGATTTCAAGACTCATAGAAGATCATATCCAAGCCATCCAAGTGCTAAATTGCTCATCTATAGTCTTGCACATGCTTTGTGTGTGTGCTTAGTGTTAGGTTTAGCTTAGAGCTAAGTGAGTGCAAGGTGTGCCTACCTTGTGAGGTGATTCTCGAGTGGATCAAGTTGTACGAGGTGTGCCGGAAGCCTTGGAGCCTGGGTGGCTCTCCAGCAAGCGTCTTCGACGCTCCGGGTTGGTGTGGAGCGGCGAGGACACTTTGTGCGGGGGACGTGGAGACCCCCTTCCCTTGGTGGAGAAGCTCCTTAGTGGAGGCGGCATCAAGGTGACCAAGGGAGCTTGGCGAGTGCCTTCGTGGCGAGCCTTAGTGGCAAGTCAAGTGGTGCTCTTGGGAGAGACTTGGTGACCAGGAAGCAATACTCTTGTGTAGATTGCTTCAACAACGTGGACTAGGGGTGGCTTAGTGCCTACCGATATCATGGGATAAATCGTGTGTCAAGAGTTTGCTTCCTCTCATGCCCTTTACGTTTCCGCATTACATTCTTGCAATCCTTGTTTGCCTTTACTTTCCTAGAGTAGTATCTTGCTAGGATTGACTATAGGTTGCAAAACTTGTTTTGGGATGGGAGTTTCACACTAGAACAACCCTAGTTGCACATCTAGATAGTATGTTCTAGTTTATCTTTGATGCAAATAGTGTTAAGCCATATGATAAGTTTTTAAGTTGCCTAATTCAGCCCCTCCCCCTCTTAGGCTACGAGCATCCGATTCCTTACAAGGAGTCTAAAGTATAGTTTCGCAGTGTGCTGGTCGTCGTGGGCTATCTCCCCGTTTGTACCTGGGTGCTGAACCTTACCCTCTCATGCAATGTTTCATGCCTATCTCCTGTATCTTCTAGCTTTGTATGTTTAGTACATTAGAACCTAGAGCTAACTCGTATGTTCCCCCTAAGCCGTGGAGTACTAGAGTAGAGGTAGATCTGAGTGTGTGTCACGCTACCCTATCATATCTTTTATCTTACCCCTGCCTTTGAGTTGTTGTTTCCTATATCTATCTCTTGGTTTACATTCAGTGCAAAAGCATAAGTCTATGATATCCGCCACTGCCTTCCACGGATACGATACCCTTGGAATATTCTCCTTCCTTGGGGAAATGCAACAATGGTTTATTTGTGCGCTTGCAGATTAGTTCATGATCGTTTAGATTTACCTTTGGCAAGTCTAGATGTTCACGCTAACTCGGCATCGTTAGTAGTGACGTTAAGGAATTCCAACAAGCATTTCTAGCATTGTCGCTAAGGATGGATTCTAAATCTGTTCTTAATTGATCGACGTTAAGAAATGTCAACACCAGGGTAAATTTGGAATTCTCGTCATTTCTCCATCGGACGGATGCGCATCGACCGCAGCTCGCTTCAACTCCACGCAAGCCTTGCGATCATGCCATGTGTCCTCCACTTCGAAGCTTCCCGACGAACTGCTGAAGGACCGAATAGGCGACAAGAGAGGGGGGAGTGAATGGGAGCCGATAAAAATTCTTCTCCAAAGAGAGAACTCGGCCTGTACCCCGATTGCCACTCCGATCACTCGCACACACCAAAGAAGCTCCAGACTAGACACACATAAGCCTACAAGTCTTAGAGACAAGCCACGAATCAAAAAGCGGAAGGACTAGAAGAGAATCAAAGGACTTAGCCAAATCTGCGAGGTCCAGAGGCAGACTGTCCGAGCAGTACGGGCGGACCATCCGCAGGGAGGGGTAGACTATCCGCACGACCCACGCGGACTGTCCGAAATTGCAGATAGAACCACCAGAGATGCACCTTGAAAAATCGGATTGTCCGTGAGGGACCCGCAGACTGTCTGGCACGACACGGACCGTACGACACTCAAGTACGGACCGTCCGCAAACTCCTTGCCACCAAAAACTCCTGAACCAACGGATCAAAACACAGGCACGGAAGAACACGCGAAGAACATGAAGAACAGTCATGCTGCCAGCCACTCGCGGACTATCCGCCAGGCCCACACGGACTGTCCGCCAGGCGAGGACAGAGCTGCCCGAGCTCGAGCCGCCCAAAGTCAAACCTTCCTTCCCTTCACCCGATCTCCCGAATCAACCAATGGATTGCGACCAAAACATAGGGGAAGATGAAGCATTTCTAGGAGATGTTATTTCTATGAAATCTTGGCCTTAAACCCACTGAAACGAGAGGAATCTAGATCCTACAGAAACATCTCCATGAACTCGGGTTCCACCAAGAACTCGCAAATCGAAGGGTTTTCCCGGCGTTTGAGGGGTCAAGATCATACCTAAAGATGCACAAGACATCCACCCATGATCCACACAAAGAAATCTGAGGAGAAACACCCTCAAATCGACGAATCAAGCGAAGAACAAAAGCCCCCAAAAATAGCACCGAAAATGACACAAAAATCACAAGATGCTAAGAAGGAGATAGAATCACAACGCCGAATTCTTCCATACATCTAGAGGTCAGAGTCTATACAAGATCTAGCCTAAGGAAATATTGGGAAACGAAGCAGTTCAGAGCGATTCACCCTAGCCATCCTCCTCTACCTTCTATTTATACTTAGTCTCCTAGAGGTGGCAAATGACACAACTACCCCTAGTGCATAAATGTAAGATACACACCCCTTAGGGGCATTTTGGTCCAAGTCAAGCATATTCTCATCGAGCGGACGCGCTTCCACCGCGGACTTGCTTAGCCTCAACGCAAGTCCCGTGATCACGCCACGTGCCCCCCGCCTCGAAGCTTCCCGACGCTCCCGGATCACCGTCTCCATCACGTTGGGCCTTCGACCTTGGTTTTGAGGCCCAAACCAAGAAACCATCCACTGATGGTTTTGTGGGCAAACCACCAAACCCCGCGTGCAAGCTTCGGCCTCTAACCGCTACCTTGCACTGGCCCATGTCCATGACTTCAACTCGACCTTCTTGCACCATGCGGCTCACACTTGACCCCATCAGCCACCAGGTCCATCGAACCAAGCCTACTTGTCACGCATGAATTTAAAGGCAAACTCGAATGCATAATTATATGTGCACCAGGATCAAGTTTCACACATATAACGACTTAGTGTATACCAAAAGATAGTGTCACAACATAAAGAGAGTATTATGACATTATTACATACCGAAAGTCTCATAACGAACACAAAATCGAGTAGCTAGCAGCGGAACTGATGCCTCCACAGGTAGCTGACTAAAGACACGAACACCTAGAACTCGTCGAAGTCTCCGGGAAAGTCTTCAAATCTCTACCAGTCTGAGCAGCAATCCGAGTAGTGTAGTTGCAATAGTAAAGACAAGTGTGAGCACATGCCGTACTCAGTAAGTGGAAAAGGTATATAACATGAAAGGCTTTATGCTGGATGGCAGATGGGTGCAAGCAAATAAGCATTTTAGTTGGTCAAGTTTTATTAGCAACAAAATTACTAACAGGTATAAGTTTATACCAACCCACAATTAAAATAGAGATCATGAACATAAATAAAGAGAAAAACATCAAGTTATTGTAGTCTTTCATATATAATCATGTGAGGGTCCAGGGCACTCTTGACCGTGAGCACGGCTAGCCGGTTAGATTTACACTCTGCAGAGGTTGTCCACTTTACCCACAAGTCACATAAATGCTTAAAAGAACTTTAAACCCAACCACGCGTGCTGATCAGGCATCATACCACACTACCAAGTTGTGATCACATAGGGATGCTACAAGGCCTTTACAAAGTTTCCCCAGAAAGTTGCAACCCACAAGGTTACCATATCAGTTAGCAAGGTATAAAGTCCCCAAGCGGGTACCGTGTCTTAGCAAAGCCCAACTCCCCGCTAGAGCGAGTCCATACCCCACAGTACTGCCGCCCCTTGTCCTCATCAGGTAAGGCCACTTCTAACAAGAGTCCCTAATTAATTGGCCAAGACCAGAGCCATTTTGTTCTCATGGTTGTACTATTGTCCTGGGTGGTTCTCCATGTTCCAATTAACCATATGATCTTGTATTAATGAAGGTATGACATAAATAAATCAAGATTAATATTACTTCATTAATACCACCATAACCATGTAAAGCATAGCGAGAACTACCCAACATGAAAGTAAAACCCGATCGATCAAGGTATAGGTTAAAGCAATCTAGTTGAACCTTAATTGGGACCCATCTAGTTAATGCAAGCAAAAGTAAATACAATGAATTAAATGCATGTTATATAGGTAAACGGGAATGCATCAAGGTGGACTTGCCTTCAACCAAATCGTGCTGCTGCTCAGACACTTGAAAGTCTTGCTCTTCAAAATCCACGAACGAATCGCTCAGTACGCACCACATCAATAACATACAAGCAAACAATGGAATAAATTAAGAAACAGTCACCAAATAGTACAAACATAACAGAACTGAGATGAAAAATTATTCTACACTACGATACGATCGTTTGGACACCAAGAACGCTAAAAACGGAGCTATAACCAAGAAGTTATGTCTTAAACAAGGTACATGGACCTACCTGAGAGAGAACTAAGCTTTCAGGGGCCTAAACCAAAAGAAAAGGACTAAACTGTAAAGAACTTTGCACTACAGGAGGACTTATTTGTAAAATAGAGAAAGTCCAGGGCCTCTTAAGCAAAACAGACGTGACGCGGCTGGGTTGACCGGTGTTGACTCAGGTCAGATCTGATCTGATCCGTCGGATCTTGATCCGACGGCTGCTGGCATCCGTAGACGTGAGATGGCGGCGGCTGTGACGGCGAGCGGTAGCGCACGGCGAAAATCCGGCGAGCTTGCCCGATCTCGAGCTGGGGTGCTCAGTTTGCGACACGAGTTGGCCAGGGACGAAGCTGGTGAGGTGGCGAGTCAATCTAGAGGTTCGATACAGACGCTCGGGTGAAGACGGCGACACGAGGCTCGGCGAGGCGGACGATGGCGGGTATCCTACTCCGGCGAGTGTGTGCGGGCGAAGACAAGCACGAGGAAGCCCACAAGCGGCACCGGCAGACTCCTCACCTCCTTGCGGTTCTCCGGGGCAGCTTCTCGACTGCGGGAATGCAACGACGGTGGTGTGGCTAGGGTTTGGGCGGTGGCACATAGAGCTCGGGCTCTAGGGTTTCAGGGGCGCGGGGGAGACGCACGGGTGGCGGCGGCACCTTAAATAGGGTCAGGTGCCCAGCCTTGGTGTGTGGGCCAAGCCGGGACGCGGGGAGCGCGCGGGCGTGACTGGGACTCAGACACGAGTCTGGCTCGGTCGGGTACGGGAGGTAGGGGATGACAGCGCGGGCCCACATGTCGGCAGCTGCGGGTGAGAGGACGTGGTGCACGGGCCGGTGCTGGGCCGTTGTGGGACGAGGCGAAGGGAAAGAGCACCGATGGCTGCTGGGCTGAAAGGGTGACGCGCGCACAGAGTAGGGGAGTTCAGGGAGCGGCGCCAGACTTCTCACTGACGGGCCGTCTGGAGGAGCTGGGCTGCGACCGCTGCGGGTGCGAGCTGGGCTGCTGACTGTTGCGGGCCGAAAAGGAAGAAAGGAAAAGGGTGGGAAAAGAATTGATTTGGAATTTTGAAAGGAGATCAAACAAATTTGAATTCAAGGACACATTTGAATTCAAACACCCAAAAGAAATGCACCAGCATGAATGCAACAAACATCAAGCCTCTTACTTAATTTTAGAAAAACAAATAATGATTTTTCCCTATACTATATTCCCTATAAAGAAAATAAATGTTGGGAAAATTTTAAAATTAAGAGAAAATCATTGTTTAATTTTTCTTCCTATTCACATCCTGAAATTTAGAAATTTCAAGGTGTAACAAATCTACCCCCATTAAAAGGAATCTCGTCCTCGAGATTCAGATGGACTAAGAAAGATTGAGAATGCTAGGCTCCAAAGTCCAAGGAAAAAGATAAGGGGGTTGAGCTAATGAAGGTCATACCAAGCTGATTGGATACTCTCTGAGTGGTCTCAACATTCATGTGGTTCAGCTTCCCACGAATGTAGCTCTGCCGTCCCTTGGTGCTCTATGGGGTCTGGTTCCCATTCCTCATCTGCTGACTCTGCACTGGAGTATTCTGAGCGCTTCTCTGGGGGCAATTGTTGGCAAAGTGACCAGCCTCTCCACACTTAAAGCAAGTATTACAATGGGTGTGTGCACTAGGTCTCACTGGGGTTCCCGCTGGGGTGTTCTGACTAGGCTGCTGATCATTGGGACATGGGGTCTGTGGAGTGGACTGTTGTAACTGTTGAATGGGTTGCTTGAACGGTTGATTATTACGCTGCAACGGACTCTGCCTAGAATTACCATTCGGACCTCCAGAGCGGAATGGTGTTCCCTGCTGCGGGGTGAAGCGAGGACGAGAGATGCTCCCAGATTTCCCAAGAGTGATGGCCTTCCTCTTCAGATCTCCCAACTCTCTGCGCTTGGACTCCGAGCATATGGCTCTATCAATCAGCTCCTGGTGGGTCGGGAATGTGTGAGACATGAGCTGGTACTGAAGTGGTCTAGCTAACCCATCCATGAACAGCTCCTGCTTCTTCCTATCAGTAGCAGCATCATCAGGCGCATAGCGAGACAACTCAATGAACTGGTCCCTGTACTCTGTCACTGACATCCCTCCTTGCTTGAGAGCAAGGAACTCCTTCTTCAGCTTCATGACACCGGCAGGTATGTGATGGCTCCTAAAGTTGGTAGTGAACTCCTGCCAGGTGATAGCATCTGGGTTGGCATGAGCGGCGACAAAAGCATCCCACCATGCTGAAGCAGATCCCTGGAGTCACCCTGAAGCATACAGGACCTTCTCCCTATCATCACACTGAGCAATGGAGAGCATCTTCTCTACCGTCTTCAGCCAGTCTTCTGCTTCCAACGGATCGGCAACATGAGAGAAGCTTGGGGGCTGATGGCTCATAAATGTCTGATGCTTGTTTGGTGGCTGTTGCTGCTGTCCATGAGGCAGATTGTTGGCTCGAGCTTGCAGGTTCACCACTGTGTTGGACAGTTCCTGGAGAAGCTGAGTCTGGGCCTGCAGAAACTGCTGCATGGCTGGATCCATTTGCGGTGGTTGAGGTGCACTACTTGAACTATTGCTTCTCCTTTGACGGATCACTGGGGGCTGGTCAACTCCTGATCCTGACCTGGTTGTCACCATCTGAGTGTTAGGAATCACTGACTTAGATACTGGAACAAAGGGATAACTCTGAAGAACGAAGCAGCATGGATTTTCAGATTTAAGACAGATTCTGTTTGTTCCAAAAGATCGGATGTAAATCTTATTTCTGATATCCATAAATTATGAAATTTTAACCCGACTGGTATGATGAAATTACAGAACTACTCCAACTGGAATCACCTCATTCGAAGGTCTGTAGCTTCAGTTATGAAATAAACAAGACGTCTGTGTCAGATGAGTTTACAGATTCTGATAGCTCCAAAGTTTCATCATATCTCTCTGTATATAGATCCTAAATTTCTGAAGTGTTTACAGATAACCATTTATAAAATTTATGAGTTATCCCAATTGGATTTTCTGTATTCGGAGTTCTGTAGGCCGAGATAAAATTAGAACAGTACTGCTGACTCAGAGAACTGTGCGAACAGATTTGGAACTGCTAGATTGTATTAGGGATAGGAGCATAGGGGATAAAAGACTAAGACAAAGAAGAGATTGATTGAGACAGAGATAAATCCAACTAAACACTTTACTACTAACCAATGTCGTTGTTGTCATCACTCCACAACACATTGCACTCGTAACAAAAAATTCCAACTCAACTATTAACACAAGCACAAGCATCCAAACACACCACTAGACTAAGCACACTTATACGATCATTTCGAAACTAACCATTTTTTTAGGGAAACGGCAGGGGAGGCCCCTACCTATTTTTTATATATATAAAAGGGGGGGAATAATTACAGGCGAGAGTACATGAGCTTCCAAGCTCAAAAGGAAAAAAAAGCAAAAATTACAATAACTGACTCCTCATAAAAAGTTCAAGCTCCAACTTAACTCTCGGTTTAGCTTTAAGCAAGACGAGAGACATTTCTTCTACAAAGAAGACCTTCCAACGGGAAAGGGATAGATCCCCATTATCAAAGATGATACTATTACGATGACACCAAATGCACCAGCAGCCCACCATAATTATTTCTCTAAAAATTGTTCTGCCAAAGTCAGACCTAGCTTGAATGATCATGTCGAGATGTGGAAGTGAAAGATCCCAAAAAATCCCCAAAAATTGTTTCGAAACTAACCATTACAAAGATCTTAAACTTAAAGACTACTAGATCCTAAGGAAGATCTTTAGTGCGGGCGTCGGGGGAGTTGTAGCGGGGTCTCTCTGGTGCCGGAGAGTGGTGAGATTCTACCCCACCGTCTCGGATCACAGGGGGATCCTTCCCCATCACGGTAGCCTCTAGCAGACGCTTCTGTGCCTCCATTGTATAGATCTTTCATTGAGCTTTAGCAAGCATGTTGTTGGTGTCATCCAAAGCGGTGTTAATAGCAGCCAGCAATTCGCAGAGATTGTCCAAGGTGGGGTTGTGGCCAGAAGCTGATGCGATGTAGGTCTTGGCTTCTCCACTTTCTCGGTATGGAGTGTACAAACTGCGAATATGTGCCAACTCAGGACGCTTCTTGTGAGAGAGAACATAGAGTGCCCTTATAGCAGCTTCGGCAATCCCAGCTTCCATGGTGTCTGAGGACCAGGTGTGTCCGAGGACCAGTGGAGGGTCGCTCCTTAGTGATGAGTGATTGACAATGTTGTGTGGACTGATGCTTGGCTAAGTGTGTAGGTACAGGTTGCGGCTTGACTCGTGTCGGTGTAGGTGAAGAACAAGCGCGAAAGGCCTTAGCCGTGGCGGCCTCCGGGTGATGGAGAGGCAAGTAGGCTTGGTTCGATGGACCCGGTGGCCGATGGGGTCAAGTGCGAGCCGTGCGGTGCAAGACTGGCGGGCTGAAGTCGTGGACATGGGCTGGTGCAAGGTAGCGGATCGAGGCCGAAGCTTGCACACGGGGTTTGTTGGTTTGCCCACAAAACCATCAGGTGGACGGTTTCTTGGTTTCGGCCGCAAAACCAAGTCCGGAGGCCCGAGGCGACGGATACGATGATCCGGGAGCTTCGGGAAGCTTTGAGGCGGGGGGCACATGGCGTGATCACGGGGCTTGCGTCGATGCTAAGCAAGGCCGCGGTGGAAGCGTGTCCGCTCGATGAAGACTGGACCATATTGCCCCTGAGGGGTGTGTATCTTCATTTCAAGTTGTAGGGGTAGAGTGGTCATTTGCCTCCTCCGGTGGACTTCGTATAAATAGCGGAGAGGTGGATGGCATCTCTCTCTCTTGGACTCTAGGGTTTCCTCCCCCGGTAGATTGATCTGGACTACTACTTTTACTCTGTATTCTTTAGGCTAGATTCTTGTATAGACTCTGACCTCTGGATGTATGGAAGCATTCGGCGTTGCGGTGATCTCCTAGTCCTCTGTGATTTTTGTGTCCTTTTCCGGGCTATTTTTGGGGAGTTTCGTTCTTCGCTCGATTCGTGATTTTGAGGGCGTTTCTTCTCGGATTTCTTTGAGGGGATCAAGGGTGGATGCCTTGCGCATCTTTGTGTGTGATATTGACCCCTCAAATGCCGGGAAACACCTTCAATTCGTGTGTTTTTGGCCAGAGCCCGAGTTCTTGGTGGTGGTTCATGTGATCCACAATTCCTGGTGATTTAGGGAGTTAGAGGTCGAGATTCTTGGGGCATAGCTTCATCTAGTGACGCTTCACATCTCCCCAAAGTCTTGTCTCAAGAGCTCTAGCCGTTTGGGAGATCCGGTGATGGATTTGGAGGGTTGACTTCGCGGGGTCGTGCTGTTTCTGCTCTGCCCGCGTGTCGCGGACTGTCCGCTCGAGCGTCGCGGACTCTCCGCGTGGCGTGTGTTCTTCAGAGTTCGTCGCGTGTTCGTTCGCGTTCGCGTTTCGATCTGTTTCGGCGCTAGGGTTTTTGTTGCAGGGTGTTTTCGGACTGTCCGCGTGGGGTGTGCGGACTGTCCGCGTGGCTCGGATTTTGTCTGGGGTGGCTCGTGGTTTGTCTGGGGTTTCCAACGAGTCCAGCCGGACCATCCGCCAGGTGAGGACGGACTGTCCGTGAGGAGCCGGACCGTCCGCGGTGCTTGCCCAGACTGTCCGAATTTCCTCAGTGCAGCACTGGAGGTTCGAGGTCCTATTTCGGACTGTCCGTTGAGGCTTCACGGACTGTCTGCAAAGCTTGCGGACTGTCTGTCGTACTCGTCCGGACTGTCCGCCCAGGGTCTCGCAGATTTGGCTAAGTGCTTTGATTCTTGTCTTGTGCTTCCGCTCTGTGCTTCAAGGCTTATCTCTAGGACTTGTGGGCTTGTGTGTGCCTAGTCTAGAGCTTCTCTGGTGTGTGTGAGTACTCGGAGTGGCAATCGGGGTATAGGCTGAGTTCGACCTTCGGGAAGAATTTTTATTGGCTCCCATTCACTCCCCCCCCTCTCTGGTCGCCTATTCGGTCCTTCAATTGGTCTCAGAGCCAATTACGGATCTTCTTGGTTCTAACCAGTCTAAGATCCAAAGATGGGCGATTGTGGCAAGGGGTCGGGTCCTCCGCACTTTGATGGCAAGAATTACCCGATGTGGGAGAGGCGCATGGGCGCGTTTTTGCGTGGGAAGGGAACTCTGATCTGGGAGGTCACTCAGAATCCTCATTAAGTCATCCCAGACAGCTTTCTGCTCCCAGGATCGCGGGACATGTGTGAGGCCAACAGCAAGGCCATTGATTACTTGTTCCGTGCTCTCTGTGCCTCGGAGTTTGAGCGAGTGTACGGAGAGAATGTGGCCGGAAAGATTTGGCTCACGTTGAGAAATGCTCATGTTGGCAATGCCCAAGTGCAAGCTCGTTTGTTTTCCACTTACTAGAGAGAGTACGAGAACTTCACTCATCTACCCCGTGAGTCGACCGATGCTATGTTTCAGCACTTCACTAGCATAGTCAACAACATGAGGGCCAATTGTTCGCACCCAAATTTGGCACAAGGCCGATCAGGCTAGCGCCACCGGTCAGATCGGTGTACCCGGACGGTCTGACCGGTCAGGCCCTGTAGCCGATCCGGCAAAGGCCACACCGATCTGACCGGTGGGGCTGACCGGTCTGACCGGTGGACCCCGAGTCCGAGTAGAATTGAGGAGTTCTGGTTGTTTTCGAGTTGTAAAGGACTTCCTTGTGGGGCAAGACCTCCCCACCCTATAAATATAAAGGGCCATGGCCGGTTGAGGGCTTATCACCCAATCGATCATATCTTTTTACAACTTTTATCTCTCAAACCCTAGCTTTTCCAACCCCTTTGCTTTCCTTGTTTGTCTCGACTGCGATCAAGGACGTTCTGAGTGGCCTGCCGATCTTAGAGCAACCCTAGGCGCACCACCTCCGACGGGGTCCCTCCCGAGGCGGTGCTCGTAGGCATTCACCGGCGCCCCGACGCCCACCGGTCAGACCGGTGGACTTGACCGGTTAGACCGGTCAAGACAGGAGCTCCGGCGAGTTCAGTTTCTGCTGCAGTGCGATCTAGTGCTCCCGTGTTGTTGACCAGAAAAGCGTCAACAAATTGGCGACTCCGCTGGGGAAGAAGGATCAGGTTGCTAAAACCGTTCAATCTAACCTCAGCCAGATGGGTTCTCGTTGCGACCTCGACATGAACAACATCGTTACGGCTTCAATGGAGGATCTCCCTCCGGAGGAGCAACAGAAGTTCAAGGCGTTGCAAGAGTACTTTCAAGTCCAATTCGTCACAGGCGTCAAGAATGATCGTCACGGCAAGGTAGCAAGATTGAAAGAATTCGAGCTGCCGCCGATCAAGCTAAATGACAATATGGTTGAGGTAGTAACCAATGTAAGCAAACCACTCCCTACTTCATCTCCTCAGAAATCTACAACTGATAATGATGGTTTGGTTGCATCTTATATTGCTCGTTTAGAACGCTTAGAGGATCTTGAAAAAGAAAGGAGCATTGCTGGCTTTAATAATAATGAAACTAATAGCAGTGGTCCTAAGTTTAATACTAATAAAGGGATTCATCCTAGCTTAGCACCTTTGCCTGTTACTAATAACATGAATTATCAGTATGGCATGCCTCAAGATCCCATTGGTCAAACCCTGCCGTTTCAACCGTTCAGGCCAAATATGGCCGCACCGGTCGAACGGGTGCAGGGTACCAGTCAGACCGGTCAGACTAGTGCTCCAGATCTTGTGTATGAACAGCCTGAGCCGATTTCTGTCGTGCCAACTTTTAATCCTGGACCGTATTATGGCACGACTATTAATTCAATAGCTCAAAAGAATATAATTCCTGATGATGTTTTTGAGAGTTATAGGCTTGCTCATGCTAAGATGTCTCCCTATTTGAATAAAATGAACATGGTGAATCCAGTTCCACAACAGCCAAATAATCCTAATTGGGCGGAATTTAGCAAATTTAAGGAAGATTTGGCTAATGTGGTAAAAACTAAACTTGGTGTTGATATTGGTAATCCTAATTTGTATCAAAAACCATATGATCCCGAGTTTGATAATTTTCCTCTCCCACGTGGTTGGCGTATGCCTGACTTAATTAAATTTAGTGGTGATGATGATCGAACCACGTGGGAGCACACTAGTCAGTATATAGCTCAGCTAGGCGAAGCAGGTGCTTTTAATGCTTTGAAAGTACGTTTATTTTCTTTATCTTTGACTGGCACTGCTTTTGCTTGGTTTTCATCACTTGCTCCTGGTTCTACTATATCATGGGATATGTTAGAATGTAAGTTGCATGATCACTTCTATAGTGGGAGCATGCAATTGAAATTGACAGATTTAACATCGGTTAGACAAGGAAGGGATGAAAACATCTCTTCTTACATGAAAAGATTTAAAGAAACTAAGAACCATTGCTTTAATTTGTCAATTACTGATATGGATCTTGCTGATATTTGTTTAAAAGGTTTAAGATCTACTATTAGAGATAAAATAGAGGGTTCAGACTTTCTTTCGGTTGCACAAGTTCAAGTAAGGGCTTTAATTGTTGAAAACCGATTGAATAAAGAAAAAGATAATTTTAAATCACGTCATTCTAACGTGCATCACATTGACTATGATTCTGATAGTTCGAGCGACGGGGATAAAGAAATTTATGCTGTTGAATTTATTTGGCCCTCTAAAGAAAAATGCTATTCTTGCTCATCTCTTAAGCCGGCTAGTAAAGGTCGGCAAGAAGAAGTTAAATTTACTTTTGATGTTTCTAAATGTGATCATATATTTGATGAATTACATAAGTCTGGAAACATTAAATTGACTCATACTTTGCCTCCACTTGATGAATTAAAAAGGCGTGCATATTGCAAGTTTCATAATTCTTATTCTCATGCTACTAATGATTGCAATGTGTTCCGTCGACAGGTTCAATCGGCCATAAATGAAGGTCGTTTGACGTTTCATGAGATGCAAGTGGACAAGGCTCCTTTTCCTATCAACACTTTGGAATTATAGCAACCTAAGGTATTGGTTCGGCCGAGTCAAGCTGAAGCAACTAAAGGCAAAAATGTGGTGATCGGGGAAGCTAAGCCCGATTTGAGAGGAAAGGAGTTAGTTCGAGAAGTTGCTTATGAGAAGACTCCTGATGGCAAGGAAACTTTCAAGGTTACTGTTAGAGCCTCTGGACATGGGGGGCAAGGGTCGTCCACACCTACCGAGCAGTGACTGTCTGAGCCTGATCAGGCCAGACCGGTCAGACCGGTGGTGCTGACCGGTCAGACCGGTGCGCCCCAAAGCCGTCCGAGGATGATCAAACCAAGTTGTCCAGAGATTGGTAATTGGAAGCTTAATGTAGCAAAGAATCAGGGAAGTGGTCCTAAGCCAAAGGTCACCTTCGACATGCTATTTGACAAGTATTCCAAGCAAAAGGCTGTTACAAGTGATCGGCCATTAAAAAAAGGATGAGGTCACCTACAAATCAAGGAGGATCATCTTCACCTCCAAGAGCTGCTATAAGGTTTAAGGGTGAATCATCTCAGCCAAGGCAAAACTTTGCTCCATCTTGGGCGCCGTCAAGTTCACATCCACCGCGCCCAATTTATGATGATAATGAAGTCATGTGGGTGCCATATCAACAAGCGTTCCATCCTGGATGGGCAGAGCCAAGAAGACCAGCCATGGACAGGATTTCCAGACCGTTCCAGGACCGATTGACACCTCGTCATTCTGGTCAGGGGTATCAGACCCCACCGGTCAGACCGGTGCATTATATCGGTCCGACCGGTGCTCCGAGGAGGACTGTACCATCTCCTATGAAGCAAGTATACATGCCAAAACAGAAGGAGGAGGTGCAGAAGATGGATATCGACTCAGAGAGGACTATGAGCAGAGACATTATCCAAATTGGGTCGATGGATGTTCCTATTGAAAAAGGTGGCAAAAGATCGATTGTTCCAAACAATAAGGTTGTGACACCAATATTGGGAGCATCTGCTGCTGCAAATGACCTTGAGGCCAGCGGGAGTGGTTCTAACTCCAAATACTTCTTACCAAGGTGGTGTCCTCCCGGATTAACTCGCACACAAAGGAGGAAGCTTCAACGCCTGAGGTTCAGGGAAAACAAGGAGAAAGAGCTAGAAAAATAGAGGGACGAGACGTTCAACCAGTACAAGCCCATGGTAACACAAGTCAAAGAGTGGAGAATCAAGGCCAGCTCGTAGTCAGCACCGGTCAGGCCGGTGGAGCTGACGGTCAGACCGGTCACACCGGTCAGACCGGTGGAGGTCGACGGTCAGACCGATGACACAGAAGTGTCGCCCGATTTTTCTTCCTCGGCTTCTATGGTCTGTGATGACAAGTCTGCATCGGTTCCTACTCCAGAAGACGATGAAGAGCTTGTTGATTATAGTTCATCTCCTGAGCACGTGAATTTGGAAATCAATGTGGTGCATATGTCAATGGATGGTTATGTGCTTTCGGAGGAGGATATTGCTCATCTTGATTTCGGGCCAAAGGAAGCTATTTTCCATAAGCCTAAAACTAATGATAATCATCTTAAAGCTTTGTATATGAAAGGTCACATCAACGGGAAGCCTATCTCTCGCATGCTAGTGGATGGAGGAGCGATCGTCAACTTGATGCTGTATTCTTTGTTCAAGAAGTTGGGAGGTGTGGACGAAGAGTTGATCAAGACCAACATGACGATCAGTGGTGTATCGGGAGACAAGCCAATGGGTGCTAAAGGCGTTGTGTCAATGGAGCTCACCGTCAGAAGCAAGACATTGGCTACTGCTTTCTTCGTCGCTGAGACTCAAGGTAACTTTAGTTTGATCCTTGGTCGTGATTGGATTCATGCAAATCAATGTGTGCCTTCTACTTTGCATCAATTTTTAATCCAATGGGTAGGCGACGAGGTAGAGGTTGTTCATGGTGATACGTCGGCTTGTGTTGCAGTGGCTGATAGTACCTCTGTGAATGATCATGAAAATCTTAAATGCTTATCTAGTCTAGATTTATCTGGATTGGAACTTATTGCTTCTACCAAAGATGGTTTTGCTACTGCTGTTATGAAGCCGGTTGAAGATCAGGCTACATCACTTTTTGGGATTTGATGGATACAAATCTAGAGTGGTTACAGCGGAGGCGTGAACACTATCGGGCGCATAAGAATGATATGTGTGAGGCCATCGAAGATTTTGATGATTTGAGGAAGTTAGGACAAGGGTTTACGTCGGCTGATCCTCTAGAGGAGGTAGACATTGGTGATGGCACTGTACCTAGGCCGACATTTGTAAACAAAAATCTTGATCCTTTGTTTAAATCTGAATTAATAAAGTTATTAAAGGAGTATGTTGATTGCTTTGCATGGAGTTACAATGAAATGCCTGGTTTAAGTAGAGATTTAGTAGAGCATTGTTTACCTATTAAACCTGGTTTTAGGCCTTATAAACAACCACGTAGAAACTTTAATCCTGACATTTATGACCGAGTGAAAGAGGAAATCAATCGGTTGTTAGATGTTAAGTTTATTAGGCCTTGTCATTATGCTGATTGGATCTCTAATATTATGCCTGTTGAGAAAAAAGGAACAAAAAAGCTTTGTGTTTGCATTGACTTTAGAGATCTTAATAAAGCTACTCCTAAAGATGAATATCCTATGCCTATAGCCGGTTTTCTTGTTAATGCTGCATCCGGACATAGAATTCTTAGTTTTCTTGATGGTAATGCTGGTTACAATCAAATCTTTATGGCCGAAGAGGATATATCCAAAACGGCTTTCATATGTCCGGGTTTTGTTGGATTATTTGAGTGGGTGGTTATGACCTTTGGATTAAAAAATGCGGGAGCTACTTACCAAAGGGATATGAATTTAATCTTTCATGATTTACTTGGCATCATAGTAGAAGTTTATATCGATGATATTGTTGTCAAATCGTCTGGAGTAGATTCTCATTTAGCTGATTTAAGACTTGCATTTGAAAGAATGCGTCAATATAAATTGAAGATGAATCCACTCAAATGTGCTTTTGGTGTATCGGCTGGAAAGTTCTTGGGTTTCGTTGTACATAAAAAAGGTATAGAGATAGATCCTAAGAAGATTGAAGCTATTAAAAATGTAAAGGCTCCTGCTTGCAAGAAAGATTTTCAAAAGTTCTTGGGCAAGGTAAATTACTTGAGGAGGTTCATTTGTAACTTGTCTGGGAAGGTGAATGCTTTTACTCCTTTACTTCGGTTAAAAAGTGATGCTGATTTTACTTGGGGGGCAAAGCAACAAGAGGCATTTGATGAAATTAAGCATTATTTATCTTCGCCGCCCATCCTTCAAGCACCCAGAAGTGGTATTCCTTTTAAATTATACGTGGCCACTGAGAAAGATGTCATTGGAGGTGTTTTGACTCAAGAGACCGAAGGAAAGGAATATATTGTTGCCTATGAAAGTAGAAGCCTATTGGACGCCGAAACAAGGTACACTCCTATTGAAAAGTTGTGTTTATCACTATATCATACTTGTACCAAGTTGAGGCATTATTTGTTACCTAGCACTTGTACAGTAGCATGTCAAACCGACATTATTAAATATATGTTGCATAAACCAATTTTAAGTGGTAGAGTCGGCAAATAGGCTTATGCTTTAGTTGAATATGATTTACATTGTGAGCCGTTAAGTTCAATGAAAGGTCAAATTGTTGCCGACTTTATTGTTGGACATAGAGTGGATAAGCAACTTAATTTAAATGTCGGTTATGTTACTCTTACCCCATGGAAATTACATTTTGATGGATCGGTTTGCAAAGATGGTTGTGGTGTTGGAATTATCTTTATTTCACCAAGTGGGGCTGTTTTTGAAGCTCTTAACCAATTGGATCATAAGTGTACCAATAACCAAACTGAATATGAGGCTCTTCTATTTGGATTGGAGATTTTGCATAGCATGGGAGTGAAACATGTAGAAGCTTATGGTGATTCTTTATTAGTGGTACAGCAAGTTTCCAAGGTATGTCAATGTTTGAATGGTTTCTTGAATGCATATCTTGACAAATGCTTAGATATCATATCTTGTATGGATGAGTTTGTTATTTATCATGTACCATGAGAAGAGAATCTAAGGGCTAATGCTCTGGCTCAGCAGGCATCTGGTTATAATATTCAGAAAAGAAATTTTCAGGAACACAAACTGATGCTTATGGCCGAGTGTTTTGCTCTGGAGGCACCGGTCCAACCGGTACCTCTGACCGGTCTGACCGGTGACATCGGTTTGACCGATGAGACCGACCGGTCTGACCGGTCCCTTGGTCAGAGATCTTCTTCGGCTATTATTCATAATAAGGATGAAGTGGATGATTGGAGAAGGCCTCTGGTAAATTATTTGCAGGATCCTAACAGTTCAGTTGATAAAAAAGTTCGACGTTGGGCTCTTAAGTTTATTCTTGATGATGGTGAATTATATCGTCGGACAATGGATGATTTGCTTCTCAAATGCTTGGGTCCTGATCAAGCTAGATTGGCTATGGCAAAGGTTCATGAAGGGATTTGTGGTACTCATCAATCGGCTCCTAAGATGAAGTGGCTTCTTAAGCGAGCGTGCTTTTATTGGCCTACTATGATAGCTGATTGTTTTAGATACTACAAGGGATGTGAAGAGTGTCAGAAACATGGAGATGTTCAATTGGTACCTGCTGCGTTGATGCATCCAATCATTAAGCCTTGGCCTTTTAGAGGATGGGGTTTGGATTTTGTTGGTAAGATTCACCCTCCTTCGTCAAAGGGACATTGTTTTGTGATTGTAGCGACTGATTATTTTACCAAGTGGACTGAGGCGATTCCTTTGAAGAATATGACACATAGAGAGGTGATTGAGTTTATTACAGAGCATATTATACATAGATTTGGCATTCCACAGACTTTGACTACAGATCAAGGGACTTCGTTTGTTTCAAAAGAGGTTCGTGAGTTTGTTAATTCTTATGGTATTAAATTACTCAATTCATCTCCATACTATGCTCAAGCAAATGGTCAAGCCGAGTCTAGCAACAAAATTTTAATTAAGCTCATTAAGAAGAAGATAGAGGATAATCCTAGAAGATGGCATGAGGTATTATCTGAAGCTTTGTGGGCTCATCGTATTTCTAGACATGGTGCTACTAAAGTTACTCCTTATGAGCTTGTATATGGTCAAGAGGCCGTTTTGCCTGTTGAGGTGAATCTAGGCGCATATAGACTTGCAAAGCAAAATAATCTTGATGTTAGAACTTATGATGCTTTGATGATGGATAATATTGATGAAGTGACCGAGAAGCGCTTGGAAGCTTTAGAGGAGATTGAAAAAGACAAGAGGCGAGTTGCTAGAGCTTATAACAAAAAGGTAAAGGCCAAATCTTTTCAGGTAGGTGATCTAGTTTGGAAGACAATTTTGCCTATTGGGACTAAGAGCAATAAATTTGGTAAGTGGTCTCCAAGTTGGGAAGGTCCGTATAAGATTGTAGAAGTGTGTTCTGGAAATTCTTACATGGTGGAGACTTTGCAAGGACAGCAACTTCCGAGGGCTCTCAATGGGAGATACTTCAAGAAATTTTACCCAAGTGTTTGGCAAGATGCTTGATAGCGCTATGGCCGATTTATGCAAAAAATCACCCTTACGACAAAAAATGGCCGATGAAATCTGTCACATCGACCTTAGAAATATTTTTTAATACGCAAGCTTTACTAAAAAATAGGGGGCATATGTTCGCACCCAAATTTGGCACAAGGCCGATCAGGCTAGCACCACCGGTCAGACCGGTGTACCCGGACGGTCTATCTAGTTTATGAACAATGTATACTCCAATTTTAACAAAATCTTATGGAACTTTTTTGTCAAGCTTCTACATCCATAAAATGATTCTATGCCAATTTACATAATTTTTGGAGAAGTTTTAGGTATTATTATCATTATTGTATAACAAGGTGACTAGTAGAAGTTCAAGTTTTCCCTATAAGTCAATTGAATTTTCTGTCAATCTCCTAG
This sequence comes from Cenchrus fungigraminus, assembly GCA_036936925.1. NCBI lineage: Eukaryota > Viridiplantae > Streptophyta > Magnoliopsida > Poales > Poaceae > Cenchrus > Cenchrus fungigraminus. The sequence goes on from CM072779.1 coordinate 127,273,545, forward strand.
ATGTGGCCTAGAATGGACCATAAACACATAAATATAGTTTTTTTTGAGTTTTTGAATCTTATTAGAGGTACATATAGGTCAATTTGGAATTACTTTTGGTAAACATGCAGAAATCTATTTAAATGATAGAAAATAGCAACTATACTTGAAAATTCTTGAAACTCCTAGGTGACAACTTATATGTTGTAAGTCACATGTGAAAAATGTTTTGAGGGTATGGAAGATAATATTTGTTCAAGTTGTTTCACAAATGATGCATTAATTAGTTGAAAAATGCAAAAATAACAATTATGGACCAAAACCCCTACATATAGGCTGTTTTCTCAAAGGGCCTACACGGCCCAACAGGCCCAATCATCCCTGGCTGTCGATTTGCAATTGGATGGTGGATGTTGCGCCCACTCCGTATAAATACTCGATGCTTCCAGCACCTGCGAAACCCTAGCCATGTATCCCTCCTCCTCTTCCTCTTGCGCAGCTGCGGCGACTGACAACTGCTCTCCCTCTGCGATGCGGTGTTGCCTCTCCACTCCCCACGCTGTCGCCAGCTCCATGGCCGCAGACGCCACCACCTTGCTTCCTCCCTCTCGTTAGCACTCCTGGACTCACGCCAGAACATCCACGTCGTCATCGCCAAGGCGGCTGTCGTCTGCCGCCTCCCTCACTCTGCCGCCACCGACACCACCCCAGCCCTCGCAACTCCGGCAAAGCCGTGCCCTGCACTGCGGCTGACAGATCCGGCAGGGTAGAACCTGGGGTCTCGGCCTCTAGGGTGAAGGGCAAACTCCTCCTGTCCCCGACCGACGCCCTACCTTGCAGCGTTCGCCCCCGCCGCATGAAGCCACCAACAGGCTGAACCCTATCTCCCAGCTAAGTGCTCCCTCTCAAACCCCAAACTACTGCACTACTGATAGACACTACTTTGGGTGGTAAATAACAGATCAAGAGCTCCTTGATTTGATTTGTTTGCAATTCTGAATGTTGGATAGTGGTTCAAGTGATGGTCGCAAGATTGAGGAATTGTTTGCTGCCATAGTAGTCTTTGGCCTTTTCCACTTGTGGAGTGTTTGATGAAATGCCTGTTAGGACATTCATACGTTTATTTTAGATATGTTAATTCAGCAAATATTGAACCTCAACATCTCACTAGGAGACATTCCACTTGCGGATAGTGTTTGATGAATGTTTATAGATCCACATGTTGTCTCGGGTTAGCTTTTAGTTCTCTGTAGGAGACATTCCATACTACGCAGTTCACACGAATTGCATACTAAAAACCAGTGGCATTGACATGAATGCTCTGACTGCATGTTAGTGGTGGTGCTAGCCAAATGCTCTGGCTGCAGCAAGAATACTTTTCATTCATGTTTTCTTGACATTGCCTGTTGATTGATTGCTTGTGAGTGAATTGGTTGTTACTTCTGACTTATGAAAGATGACAACTGACCCTGATTGCTCTATTTGCTTCATATTTCTTATACTTTGCTCCTTGTTTGTACTTAGTAACATTACTCCTTTCATGCATCATAGTATTCAATTTACCTTCAATAATCTGTATACAAGGAGTTATAAGAGTTCAGCAATCTGTCATATCTCTTTAGTTTACTTGACTTGAGATAATGACTGAAGTTTAGATATAGCAGCAGTTGCCAGTCTCACTTTAGTTCTCTTGCGCTCATATACTGACAGAAAATGACCTCTGCCTTTTAATGATCTGAATCATATTGACCAGTAATTAGTAACATTGCTCCTTGTTTGTACTTAGTAACATTACTCCTTGCATGCATTATAGTATGAATTTTCATTGACATTAATCACCACCGCTTTACTAACAATGTATGTTAGTCTTGTAGCATGATCATCTTAATTGTAAATGTATTCTGATCTTTGTATACTAAAATTTAAATTGCTGCCAAGCTTTAACCTGCAGCCCACAGTTGACAGTTCTGTAGTACTTAATTATGCTACACAATTACTTGTTTGATATAGGTTGGTCACTGGGAGCATCAGTATGCATGACTGTCTATTTCAGTTTTTAATCTTTTGCAAATTACTCTGCATTTTGAGTAGAAGCTCAGGTAGCTTTTTGACATGCTTTCAGTTCAGTAGCTCAAAGTTCCTTTAGTATAAGCTTTGTAGCTTGCATCCTGATAAATGATGAATGTGAACCAGCGATTGAGTTGTCACATACAATTCACTTGTGCATAGCTCAGTTTCATTGTTGGATTTGCCTTCGCCCTCGTTTAAGTTTCAACCATGTTGCTTCAGCAGTTGAATTATTTCTTCACAATCTCAAGTACCATGAATCTGTGTATTGTGAATGCATGTGTGAACTCCATGTTTCTTATCTGATCACATTTAATTTACTTTCAGGCGAGCAAATTGGTAGCTATTGGGCACCTTGCTGGAAGCGTGGTGTAAATGTTAGTTTCTGCCATATATAAGAATGTCATTAGGTAGATCAGCTTACCAGAACAACACCATTTTGCTAGGTTCAATACTTATAATGTTGTGTTGAAGAACAAATTAAATATTGACCCTATGCATGTGAGCTGCGACTTCAATTTATAGTTCTTTATAGTTCAGAAATAAGAAGTTGCTATATAGGGCTATTTGCTCCTTTTACAATTGCTCCATATCCTTGCTACTTGCACAAATAAATGTTGGGATCTGTTTGTTAGTTACATGCATCTTCAGCTCTGAATATCTATCACTTGATATTATACTTCCCTCACCCACTATCATTTGACTGCATATCCATTTTCTTTTAGATTAATCTTTCTGTGCATCTAAAAAACATGGTGGTCCATTGATGTGAAACAGTTGTGACTGCATATCCATTTTGTTCAAATGAGCATGTTCTGTCATGTTTTAAAAAATGATGTTTCTAGTTTCATAAGTCTCCAATATCGCTTTGTATAATTATGTAGAACATTTGTTCTTGCTGCACCAACAAATGGATGACTTGTCACTGCAACTGTAGGAATCAGATCATAAAAGGATAAGGGACCAAGAGGAGATGAAGTAGTATGCTGAGTTCGACGCGAAATTGGAGCTTTTGCCATGGTGGCTTTTGATGCTGGATGAAAATATGTATGTGCCATGGACCTATATGTTGTGTCTGGTGCTGTAGTGATGGTGAATGTGCCATTGTGAATATGTTGTCATGCTAGATGAAAGCATGCATGTAATCTGGCCTGGAAATTGTATTTTATGGGCTGTAATTTGCTGAAATTTTGTGTATCATTGGTTGTAATGTATTATGGTAAGTGGGCTAAAAATTGGAAAACTTTGGTGGGCTGAACTTTTAGTATATTGCTGAATGAATTGAAAAACAAGTGAGCCACTGAAATAATTGGCCCAATTTAGGCCCATTTTGAATTGGGTACGTGGTGGTGATGCCATCATTGCCATGTCAGCAGCCTCGTCATCGTCCATGTAGCAGCCACGTCATCGATTGTGTAGGTGCCACGTCATCGTCTACGTCATCAGCCACGCAGATGCCATGTCAGCATCCATGTAGGTGCCATGCAGATGCCATGTCATTGTCCACATCATCAGCCACGTAGATGCCATATCAGCATCCACATAGGTGCCACATCACATCCATGTCAGCAACAATCATGACGATTTATTTCATCGCGGATAGTGGGCTAGGGGTTGAGCTGCATGGGCCTCGGGCTATTTCGTGACGATCCAGATACGTCACGAACTGCGATGTTTAGTAAGGAACGTCGGCAGATTTAATCAATGATGCTCATTCCACCAACGTCACGGACATTGATTTGCGACGAATTTTCAATGATCCGCGACGTAATGATTGTGTCACAGAATAAATATTTTCTTGTAGTGATGGGTGTGTGGGGGGCATACAAACAGCATCAAATCAAATAAGTACACATTTTGTTGTGCGGAGGTGAAGTCTCGACGAAGTTAAGTACACCTTCCCATTTTCCCTAGTAGAGTTACACACGATATAGCTCATTGGCATGTCTGAGTTGTAGCTATGCTCAAAGATTAGGAGCTGATGGCAACTATCCAAGAGTGATGCATCTAGAATTCAGACATGCCACCAAGATATATCATGGGAAACTGTGCCGCTGAGTAATGGTGGTTGTGTCTTAATAATCTGATCTCTACCTCTGTGGCATACAAACATACATAAAATAAATAAGTACACATTCTTTTGTACGGAGGGAAAGTCTCGACCAAGTTAAGCACAGCTTCCCATTTCCCCCTAGTAGAGTTACACTCGATATAGCTTATTGGCATGTTTGAGACGTAGCTATGCTCAAGGATGAAGAGTCGATGGCTAGTATCCAAGAGTGTGTCTATAGTTCAAACACACGCCACCGAGATGTATCATTGGAAACTGTGTTGTTGAGTAATGGTGGTTGTGTCATAGTAATCTGAACTCTATCTCCGTGGCAATGAAACATCCATCCATTCTCACTTCAATTCTAGTTCATAATTTTAATCTTTTTAGCCAATGCCCTAACTAGTTTTGAAAAGGACAAAGTCCATTTCTGACCATCAAACTCTTGCCTCAGTTTGATTTTGACCACCAAACTTCAAAACCAGGAATCTTTGACCACTAAACTCTACAAACCATGTATAATCAGCCACCCACCCCTGTTTTGACTAGTCTTAAGCGGTTTTGACTGCCACGTCAGATCCCTCTGCCACGTCACGTAGCTGACTAGGATGGGCCTGCCTGTCAGGTCCCATACCCTATCTGTGTCAGGCGGTCGGTCAACATCGCAGGCTCACACTCGTCCCCGTCCGCACCGCCCACCGCAGAGGTTGCCAGCGATGGCTAGGTTCCCGTGGCGCACCACCCGCACCTCCTCGCCTGGAAGCCGCGCGTGCCACCGCTTGCACCACCATCGCCGCGTGCGTCACCGCCTGCAGCGCCACCACCGCCTGGATTTCAATGTTTCTGCCTCAAATCAATTCCATTGGAACCCTAGACGGCGGCACAGCTAGATTCTGTCAACCGTGCAGCCGCATCCTCGCGGCAAGCGGAGGACGCAAGCACCTCACGTGAAGCACGGTTAGTTGTTTTGGTCTGTGTGATTTTGTCACTCGGTGCATGGCGATTTGAATTGTTTATTGGATTGGATTAGTTGGTGGGTGATTGTTTATGGGGCCAAGTTCATTGTTTATTGCTTGGATCTAGTGCAAATGGTCTTGATAGTGGTCGTTTAGTAGTATAAAGTAGGTTCTGACATAAACTAGGTTCTGAAAGTGATGTTTTTCATGCTTTTGTTTGTAGAAATGAAGGAAAAGATGGATGATATGGACGTTTTACAAGTGTGGTTTCATTTTAGTGGAGAGTTCCTAAGCTCTCGGAACAGTCTATTCTACTGTGGTGGAAAGCAAGCGATCTCATGCATAGATAGAGACAAAGTGTCTCTGCCTAAGATTTGGGGACACCTGAAGGATCATTGTTATAGTGTCGAAGATGGAGCTCTACTACATTGCTTCTATCCTAGCAAAGACCTGATCAATGGGCTGTGTGTACTAGTAGATGACACATTGTGCATTCAGATGGATGATACTATTGTGAATGGGGAGGTGGCAAAAATATATGTTGAGGCTCCAGAACCTGAAGCTGACAATGATGTTGGGCATGAATCACCGAGCAAAGTCACCGCATTAACTGAAATGAAGGAGGGCAGGGAGAGAGATATTCAGTTTGTTAGAGCATGGTGCAGTCCAAGCAAGGTGGTGAAGCAAAATGCAGTACTTGAGGCATCATCTCAGCCTTCAGTGGCACAAGCTGTAGGTATTCAAGGGACGGGTCATGAGAATCAATCAGAAGGGCTTCCACATGAAGATTCAAGTGGCAGTGATACTGATTATTTACCTGGTGATGAAGCATCATCCAGTGAGGATGAGGAAGCAATAGAAATTGTTACAAAGTTCAAACAATTCAAGACAAAGTGGAAGGCTGGTGATGCAGCAAATCTGGATGATATAGTATTGGAGATACCCAAACAAGTGTCAACTGTGTATGAGATAGAAGATGATGGTATTGCAACTTCATATGAGGACAGTTCTAGTGAAGAAGATTTAGTAGAAGAGCTAAGTGAAGGTGAGGTTGCCACTAAGACAAGTAATTATCTTAGGTACAATAAGAAGGATCCAAGTCCAAAATTTGAGATAGGCATGAAATTCAGTGGAAAGAGGCAGTTTGAGAAGGCAGTCACCAAGCATGGGTTAGTGGAGCGAAGGTTCATTAGGTTCATAAAGAATGAGGCAGACATAATTATTGCAAAGTGTGATTGGGCTACTTGTCAGTGGAGGTGCATGACTTTAGTTAGATCAAGGTGCTCCAGTTGGCATATAGCAAGTTTGAATGATGTGCATACTTGTCCACCAAGGAGGGACAATAGGTTGGTTACTGCTGCAAGGATTGCTGAGAAATATGAGAAGATGATCATAGCCAACCCAACTTGGAGCATAGAGGCAATGAAAACAAAAATATAGAAAGAAATGTTTGCTGATGTTAATGACTCAAAACTGAACAGAGCCAAGTCCATTGTCATGCAGAGGGCTTTAGAGCCACCAAAGGTGAGTACAAGCTGTTGTACAACTATCAACTTGAGTTATTGAGAAGTAATCCTGGAAGCACTGTGGTTGTTAGGAAAGATCTAGATTATGAAGATCATGTGTTTTAGAGGATGTACATCTATCTGGATGCTTTGAAGAAAGGATTCCTTGTAGAATCTAGGAAAGTGGTTGGGCTTGATGGTTGTTTTTTCAATGGAGCAATAAATGGAGAATTGTTGTGTGCAATTGGGAGGGATGCCAATAACCAGATGTATCATGTGGCTTGGGCAGTTGTAGAGAAAGAGACTAATAATAGGTGGGACTAGTTTTGTGATTTATTGTTTAGAGACCTTGGTGTCGGTGAAGGTGATGATTGGGTCTTCATATCTGACCAGCAAAAGGGCATTTTGACAGCAGTTCAGAAGTGGGCACCTAATGCTAAGCATAGGAATTGTGCTAGGCACATATATGCTAATTGGAGAAAGAAACACAAGAAGAAGGAATGACAGAAGAATTTTTGGGCATGTGCAAAGGCTCCTTGTGTTACTTTATTCAACCTAGCTAAGGCAAGATTGGCACAACATACACCTGCAGGGGCTAAGGCAATCATGAATACAAATCCTCATCACTGGAGTAGATCCTGGTTCAGGTTAGGTTCTAACTATGACTCAGTTGACAATAATATGTGTGAGACTTTCAATAAGTGGATAGTAGAAGCAAGATTCTTTCCCATAATAACCATGCTGGAGACAACCAGAAGGAAAGTGATGGTAAGGATTCAGAGCAACAGATCCAAGGCACTAAGTTGGCACACAGTCATATGCCCTAACATCTTGAAGAAATTAAATTCTTATATTAGCCTATATGGTGTTTGTCATGCCATATGCAACGGCCAAGATCAGTACGAAGTTCAACACTGGAACAACAAATTCAGTGGACCTTCATAGAAAGAGTGTACCTGTAGGTACTGGCAATTGTCAGGTTTGCCTTGTCCACATGCCATTTCTAGTATATTCTTCAAGACAAATAAACTACATGACTACATTGCTCAATGCTAAAAGGTGGAAGAATTCAACAAAACCTACAGTTATTGTTTGATGCATGTAGAAGGTATGCAGAGTTGGCCTCAATCAGATAGGCCACCCTTACAAGCTCCTGGTTGTGTCAGGATGCCAGGAAGGCCCAAGAAGGAGAGGCAAAGGGAGCCACATGATAAACCAAAACCTGCTAAAATTTCTAGAGTTGGCACCATCATCAGATGTAGGAAATGCAAGCAAATTGGCCACAATAGGCCCACTTGTGACAATAGGAATGGTCCATCTGCTACTAGTGATCGAGCAGCCAATGCACAAAGTAGTACTACTCTTGCAAACTTCTCAGGTCCCGCACAATAGCAACCAACACCCTTACTGATATCCACTCAGCAAAGCACTTTAGCAAGTGCTAGTAGGAAAAGGAAGATGACTACCAGTACAGGGACTGCATCAAAGAGCTTGGGCACTAATTCAGCGAAAAAATAGGCAAGTCCATACTAAAGGAAATTGATGGCATATATTGATGCATGTGTATTTGTTGTAGAATAAGGTATCTGAGACATTTGTTAGATCATCGGCTCAAGCTAGAGTCCATACATCATCAAGTGGGAATGTTCAATTGAATTTACAAGCATCTGTGCCAATGTCCCAAGCCAGTTCCAGTGTCACCATCAATATGACTTCTGGCAAGGCACAAGCAAAAGTTACTGAAGAAGAACCTCCAAGGAAGAAGCTTCAAGTCAGAATAGGACCAAAAGCTCCATTTTTACATGTGAAAGGTCCTGGAGAAGAAAACTGAAGACCAATTGCTATCTATGTGTCTATAATGCCAAATTGTTGGCTCCTTTTAGTTCTGCTATTGAACTACTTTAATTCTACAAGTTTGTAAACTTTTGGGAGTTTCCATATTACTGTTGCTTGGCATGTGAACTTCATTATCAACTATATGTCTAGTGAAATGTTGTTAGTTCAAGTGAAATGATTGTTGCTGTTGCACAGACACAAGTTTCAGGCTTTCAAAGTGTTCTTAAGTTTTCAGACTTTCGTAGTATCAGATACAGGCTGCAGGTAGCTGCTGCTGCTGCTGCTGTTCTATCTCAACTGGAATGACAAGCATTGATTTATTCTCAACTGGAATGACAAGCCTCGATTTATTCTCCTGATACAAAATCTTGTTCTTTGTTTGGATCTACTCATCGAGTCTTTTACAACGCAAACTCGACAGAAGCGAGCTGAGGTCAACACACAGAACACTGAACAGCAGACTACCACCAACCTCTACGTACAGCTACACACCACGGACCTGTTGCGCCTACTTGCCTTGGTGACGCGCGGTGGTGTCACAGCCGGCGGCAGGGTCCCTGTGGCCGACGGCGACCTTGGCCACCTCGATGGCCGGCGTGCCTGGCCTGGCCTTCTGGTACAGCACCAAGTAACTGATGATGCCTACGACGCCGAAGCCGATGAGCGCCATGGTCCCGGGACCATACGGTAGTCGGCTGCGCTGGTGCAGCACCTCCCCAAGGCCTCGGCCGGGCGGTGCAGATGGTGCGTGGCGGAGGAGGTGCGCGGGGAGGAGGTGTGCAGCAGGCGGCGGCCGCGGCGGGCGCTGCAGGTGGTGCGCAGTGAAGAAATCCGCGGTGGGCGCTGCAGGTGGTGTGTGACAGAGGAGGTGCGGGCGAGGAGGTGCACGGTGGGCGGCGGCCACGGCGCGCCGTGCGAATGGGGACGGGCGAGCCCGTCCTAGTCAGCTACGTGACGTGGCAAAGGGACATGACGTGGCAGTCAAAACCACTTAAGACCGGTCAAAAAGGGGTTTGTGGCTAATTATACATGGTTTGTAGAGTTTAGTGGTCAAAGATTTCTGATTTTGGAGTTCGGTGGTCAAAATTAAACCGAGGTAAGAGTTCGATGGTCAAAAATAGACTTTTTCCTTTTGAAAAATAGGTTTACACCAGCAGGGACGGATCCAGCGATGGGGCGGGTGGGGCTCGAGCCCTCCCGACCGCTGGAAATCTAATGGAGCCCCTCCTAAGCCTCCCCTACAAATTTGAGGAAGAACAATGAGGGAAGGAGAGGCTAGAGGAAGAAGGAGAAGAAAGCCCCACCGAAATTTATTCCTAGATCCGTCCCTGTACACCAGTGTCACGACAACAAGTATACCATTGAAGAATCAAACCAGGTCAAATTGTGTGTGTGTGCGCGCGTGCGCTCTCGTGCGTGTGTGTGAGTGACTGAGTGGGTGTGGGTGGCATACAAACAGACACACACAGACATAACATCAAATAGGTACACATTATGTTGTATGGAGGTAAAGTTTGGACCAAGGTAAGCACAACTTCCAATTTCTCCATAATTAGTAGAGGTAGACACGGTATATAGCTTGTTGGCATGTATTAATTGTAGCTATGCTCAAGGATGAAGAGCTGATAGCAAGTATCTTAAAGTGTGCCTATATCACAGATACACCACCGACATATTACGGTCTTAAACTATGCCACTGAGTAATGGTGGTTGTGTCGTAGACTGACTCCAGCAATCCTCTTCATCCCCATCTGCAAAAACCCGGTATGAGAGAAGGAGAAAGAAGGAAACTTCTCTCAAAAAAAGTGAGACTCCAGCAGTATGGTGCATCCCTCTCCTCAATCGATGAGGCAGTTGGCTCCTGCGACCGGCCAGAGAAATCGACGAGCGCCGCGCGGTGTCACGGCCTCCTCCTGCGCGACTGGATCTGCATTTCCCTCCCCGGAGGCCGCACCGAGCGCCGCCGCTGTCCTCTTCCTCCAGCTCGTGCTTGCAACTGCCAAATCCGGCGCCCACGCCGGCGACAGCGCCTTGGAGCCCTGGGCTCACCTCGAGCCAGCCCACTCGCCAAGGCTCGTTGTCCTCACAACGACGCTTGTGCCCTTCCGCTCCTGGCCCCATAGGCGCGGAAGAGGGAGAGGTACCTCGCTCTGCCACCGCTATGGAGGTGACTCGATATGGCGGCAAACGATGAGATCTGAAGTGAGGAGGAGGCCACGCTGCTCCCGGAGGCCTCCTCCAGCTGCGACTCGTGTAACACCCTAATTTGCAATTTGGCTAGGATTTCTAATTTTTATTAAAATTTGGTAGAATTAAATAGAGAGTGTGTACAATTATTTAAAAATAAATAATATCTTTTAAATAAATAAATGAATTATAGGTTATAAATATATGTCTGTTGCATTCATGTTGCAATGCACATTTTATTTGCGTGAAAAATGATTTTAAGTTTTCTAGCTCGAATAGATCCATTTATAGTTTAACCCTTGTCTCTCTCCAATCTTTTTGGACCTAAAACCCGATATCCACGCCGACCCATATCTCTTTATCTCTCTCTATCAAATCTAGCCTAATCTCCCACTCTAACCCATCCTAACCCAAAGGTCATCTCTTCTCTCTCTAAAAACTATGCCTAGTCTCTCTCTCTCACATCTTTCTTGGGCCCGAACTCTTGTCCAAATCCAGCCCGGCGCACACCCATCTCTCTCATTGACCCAAAGGATCTCTCTCTTTCCTTTTCTCTTTTGCTGCTGTCCAAATCTGGCCCAAACTCCACTCTTTCATGGGCTAAATTCATCTCAACCCAGCTCTTTCCCCTTCCTCTCCCGTCCAATTCTCTCTTTCTTTTTCCAACCTCTCCCGCCGGCCCATCTCTCCCCTCCACCTCTTTCAGCCCGCAACCGCCCCACTTCCTCCTCTCACCGGCCCACACAAGCTGCTGGCTCAGCTACAAACTGCAGCCCACAACACCTCCTCCCCTCCCTGTCTCGCTGACGCTCCGGCCCCACTCGTCATCCTCATCCCCCATCTTCCTTCTTTCCCCCTTCTCTGCTTCGCACGAGCACAGCAGGGCACCGGTCGGGATTCAAATCCAGCGCCACCTCCGGCCATCGTCCGTAGTCTCCGGCCGCGTGGCCCACCTCCAGCCTTGCCGGACCTTCTCGCCCCCCTCATGCAACCCCATCCCGGTGCAGCCCTGCCCTCGGATAGCAAGAACCACGTCGCCCGCGCCATTCACGGCCGCGATGCCCGCCACTCCAATCCCCGGTCCCCACTGCCCCTTCCTCCCTATAAAGCGTCCGCACCGAGCCCATCCCTCCCCTTTCGCCACCACATCCAATCCTGGCCACCGTCGTGCTCACGTCGCTGGTGAATCGCTGCTGCCGCCGCCGCGGTAAGGAACTCCGTCACCGTCGTCTTCCATCGCTCCTGCCCTCCCTCACCTGCTCCCTTCTCCTGTTGCCGCACAGGTACCCCAGGAGGACATCCCCGCCTCCAAAGGCACGAAGCCGAGGCCGCAACCCCCTCCCTTGCGACTGCCCGCGACCCCGTCCGCCTCCGGCAGCTGCACGCGATTTCTGCCGCCCCACCGCCATCAAAGAGCCCCCGGTGAGCTTCGTCGCGTCCTTCTCTTCATCCCAGTCCAAACCTCACGCAAATCCGTGCACCCTAGCACCCGGACCTGCCATCTCCGGCGAGCCGCCGCCGAGCGCTGTCGTCCCGTGCCCTCCTTCGGCGACCCAAACACCAGCCGCACGCCTGGCCGCCAGATCCCTCATGGACGGACGAGATCGCATACCTCTTTGGGGTGTGTAACCGGTCCACCGTGGACCAGTGGACCCAGTCCACTGCTCGGTTCACGTTCCACGTCAGCGCTATGTGGTGGTCCGAACCAATCAGCGCACGCCATGTGGCGTCCACTCAGCCGCGCCGCCCAATCAGCTATACTTTTGCACATGAACCCCTGGATAACAGAAATATCCTATCCTCCATATATGTGTCTTGGCAGCTTCGCACATAAACCCTCTGAAAGATCCCACCATCTGCAGTTAAGTCCACCCGAGCGCGTTTTGCTCATAAACCCTTGATCTTCCTTCTTTTCACAGCCAGAATTCTCTGAGTCTTTCGAATCTTCTATTATAGCCCCTGTAATCTATTGATAATCACATGGAGGTCCCTACAACCTTCTAAAGCTCATATCTTTCACGTTTTAGCTCTGTTTCGACTCGTTCGAGTTGTGTTAGGCTCATCTAGTCGTAGAGCACGTGTTAGTAGTGACGTTAACCATGTTTCTTGTTTTTGAAAACTAAAGTTAATATTAATTTGATTAATGTCCAACTAAATCTCTTTTGAATAAAATCAAATATAGGTTTAACCTTCGCCTTTTCCTTAATAAAAGTTAACTTGATTAATTCGAACATAAATATGTTTTTGTTATAACTTGTTTAGCTCAACCCGACACATCTTTTAACTCGTTAGTTGCTCTCACATAAAGTTTCTTTTATAAAGATAAATGTTAATTTGGTATAAACTCTAATAAACCTTTATAAATAAAATATGACTAGGATCAACTTGTGTTCTTGAATCAAATTTAATTTGAATTAATTCCAACAAAGGTTATTTCTTCAGAATATCCTCCATACATGTTTTGTATAAATAAAACAAATCAAGCATATAGTTCCTTCGTTCTTATAATATAATCTTTACCGATAGTTGTGCCCTTTCTACCCATAGCTCCGTTTAGTCGTCCCTTGCGCTCTAGAGTTTGTAGCTAGCTCATGTTAGCTAGTGGTGTGCCTTTTTTTTAAATGATTGTATTGTCTGTTGTATTGTTCTTAGTGGTAGCTTTGTGTTGTTTCAGCTGATTGTTGCGCGTGAAGGAACGCTTCTGAGCAATGGAACATCGGGAAACAGGCAAGTGTTCTTGACATCTTGCTATTTTGTACCTTTACTTTTATACACTATAATCACCTTTTATTTAAGCTTTCCTGCATTAGATGTCTAATTTTGATGGGAATCCTATTAAGGTTTGTTTACTAGAGTTTCATGATCATTCCTTGCTTGCCCTTAGTGGTTACCTACATGGGTAGAATATGCTTAGTTTGCTCAACATGGGTTGGTTTTAATCTTAACTTGATTAATGACTATGCAACTTGTTATGTGGGTTATGGTTAGCAACATGAACACCCTAGGCGACTCAGGAAAGTGGTTTGAATGATGGTTTGTGATTGCTTGATGTTGGCCTTGCCTGAGTCAACTTTATAAGGACCTGTCTATGGAGCGACCACCCAGGACTTACAGTACAACCACGAGAACAAATGGGCTATGGTCTTGGCCAAGTAAGTAGGGTAAACCAGCGGTCTGTGTTAAGCTGTCTGGGCTGGATGAGGGTGTAGTTCCCAAGAGTCCGGCAAGGAACCTTGGGTGTCGCTGACACTCCGTAACCTGGTTAATACGCACTGGTGAACCTATGTAAAGGCCTCGTAGCGTCCCTATGCTATCACACCTAAGGAAGTGTGAAAGTGCCTGATCCACACAGCATGGTTGGGTTTAACGTTCCTTTGAACGTTTACGCGACTCGTGGGTAAAGATGTACAACCTCTGCAGAGTGTTAAAAACTATTATAACAGTCATGCTCACGGTCAAGAGCAGCCTGGACCCTCACATGGTTAGTTGGTGGTTTGGGTGGATCACAGTGGTTTGGGAGCTGGTTTTGGTTCCATGATATTTTAACCCTAGGATCAGGACAGGTGGGTGCATGTGCCTTGAATGGTTTAGGAAGCTTTATACACAATAAATTCTAGGTTCTTAAATAAAACTTGACCAACTAAAACTTGAGCTTTGCAGCCCACCAAATAAAGCCTTCCTTGCTTTAAGCCTGCATGTTATGCATACTTTTCCCTCCACTTGCGGAGTACACGCCTCCAGGTGTACTCACCGTTTTCCCTTACAACCTCTGTTGTTCTCTCCCCACTACTGCTTAGATAGTAAGAAGCTAGAAGAGGAAGCTGGAGCATGAAGACCTTGAAGACCTAGAGTTCTAGGTTGGCGTGCCCCCAGTTAACATTCCTGTGGAAGATGGAGCCTACTCCACTGCGATAGAATAACGATGTGTAATCTTTCGTTTTTGACCTTCTGGTCTTTTGTAAAAGTTATTAAACGTTGTAATGATATATGTTGTAATAGTACACTGATGATGTCACTTTATGCATGAATTTGATCCTCGGTATGCATAAAGGGTGCATTCCGTTTGTCCTTTAAAACCAGGTGTTACAACTCGCCACTACGCCGCCACAACTGGGTGCCACCGCGCGGACCCTAGAGGTCGCGCTGCTTCTCCCTGGAGACCCTGCCGCCCCAGAGGCCGTACCACTCCCTGGAGATCCCACTGCCGCCGAGGTGGAGGAGGTCGTCGAGGTCGATGCAGGCGACATCGCGTTCCCTCGCTGAAGGAGAGCGAGGCACGAGGAGGAGCGAGTGGCTCAGGCATGATGACGGAAGGCCAAGGCGTCGGAGCAGGGGAGCCCGCCGCCGTCAACTTGGTGGAGCCTCTGCGTGCGTCCTGGAGGAGGGTCGTTGTCGCCGCGTGCACCCCGGAGTCCGCACCGTCATGTGCGCCTTGGAGGAGGGCCGCTGCCGCCCCGGAATCTGCCGCTCGAGGTTGGAGGAGGAGGGCGGGGTCCGGCCAGGTGAGTGGAGAGAAGGGAGCTCGAGGGAGCCCGTGCGCCCTGTGCCTCCTCCATCTTCCCGGTGTGCGGCAGCGGTGGGGAGGCCAAGCCTGGGGAGGGTAGCGGCGGCGGAGGAGGGGGAAAGAGGAGGGTGCCACAGAGAGAGAGTGTGTGGAACCGGGAGTGGCTGTTGGGTTGAGGCGAGGAGAGAGGTTCCCCGTGGGAGGGGAACGAAAACGCAGCAACCGCATAAAGAGGATGCAGTTGAGGGAACCGCTGGACACGCTACAGTGTCCATTTTTCTCTCATTTTGTGCAACAGAGTGGGAATAGGGTAACTGCTAGAGTCAGTCTTAATAATCTAATATCTACCTCCATGCCAACGAAACATCCATCTGTTCTCACTTCATTCTAGTTCACCTTAATCATTTTGAGCTAATGCCCAAGTTTTGATAAGTAGGTCTACACCAATGTCACGACAGCAAGTATATCATTAGAGAGTCAAAGAAGGTCAAAAGGTGTGGGTATGTGTGGGGGCATACAAACTGACATAAAATCAAATAAGTACATTGTTTTATAGAGGTCCGGTCTCGACCAAGTTAAACACAACTTCCCATTTCTCCGTAGTAGAGTTACACACAATATAGCTTGTTGGCATGTCTGAGTTGTAACTCAAGGATTAGGAGCACATGACAACCATCCAAGAGTGTGTCTACAATTCAGACACACCACCGAGATATATCATGTGAAACTGTGCCACCAAGTAATGGTAGTTGTGTCTTAATAATTTGATCTCTACCTCCATGGCAATGAAACATCCATTTGTTCTCACTTCCATTTAGTTCACCTTGATCATTTTGAGCTAATGCTCAAGTTTAGATAAGTAGGTCTACACTAATGTCATGATAGCAAGTACACCATTAGGTAATCAAACCAGGTCAAAGTGTGTGGGTGTGTGTGGGGGGCATACAAACAGCATCAAATCAAATAAATACACATTTTGTTGTACGAAGGTGAAGTCTCGACCAAGTTAAGCACAACTTCCAATTTCTCCCTAGTAGAGTTACACACGATATAGCTCATTGGCATGTCTGAGTTGTACTATGCTCAAGGATTAGGAGTTGATGGCAAGTATCCAAGAGTGCATCTACAATTCTGACACGCCACCGAGATATATCATGGGGAACTGTGCCACTGAGTAATGGTGGTTGTGTCTTAATAATCTGATCTCTACATCTGTGGCATACAAACATACATAAAATAAATAAGTACACATTATTTTGTACGGAGGGAAAGTCTCAAAGTTAAGCACAACTTCCCATTTCTCCCTAGTAGAATTACACTCGATATAGCTTGTTGGCATGTCTGAGACGTAGCTATGCTCAAGGATGAAGAGTCAATGGCTAGTATCCAAGAGTGTGTCTACAATTCAAACACACCACTTAGATATATCATTGGAAATTATGCCGCTAAGTAACGGTGGTTGTGTCATAATAATCTAAACTCTATCTTCTTAGCAATGAAACATCCATCCATTCTCACTTCAATTCTAATTCATAATTTTAATCTTTTTAGCCAATGCCCTAGCTAGTTTTGAAAAATAGTTTTACACTACGTGAAAACCTCAAATAGGTCACGCAGCATTTGTAACGGGCCCTTAACACCCATTACATGGACCCCATCTGTAACGGTTGTTGTTTGGCGCCCGTTACGCATAAGCGTGGCAGGCTCGACCCCGATGTGGCCAACACAGCGCCCGTTACCAATGACGACTTCCAGTAACAGGCTTCTTAAACGCCCGTTACAGTTATTCTTTGTAACAGACGTTAAAACGCGACCGTTACGATAGTTAAACGTATCCGTAACGGGCTCTTTAAGTCCGTTACCGATCACTGCCATATCGGTAACGTGCTTTTAAGTCCGTTACTGATGACAATTTGACGCCCGTTACTAGACTCGGAGCTCAATAATTGAAGTCCATTAGCACTGTCACTGCCGTCAAATATTTGACTATGTCATCATAGCAAATATTGGATATCACACAAACATATAATCATGTATCTTAAATAAGATGCAAAACCACAAGTACACATAGATAGTAGTCATAAGAGCATATTCTACATATTTAAGATGCATATATAGCTAGCATCACATGTTCACATATGACATGCATAATGTTCAGAACAAACAGATTCACATGATCACATCTGACGTGCATCAGCAGGGGCACTAGTTAGATGGCTTCTTTTGTGCTACAGCCTCAAGTTCAGCTATCTTTGCCTCTAGTTTTACAAGTTTTTTCTGCAGCTCAGCATTCTTCTTTGCAGCCTCGGCAAGTTCAATATCCTTCATCTTCTGTGCGCCTTTAAGCTTCTCCACCTCATATTCTAGTATTTTCTGACCATTTGCTAGGAGACTTATGTCGTCCACAGCCTTGTCATCCATCCTTCTATCCACCTTGTCGAGTACTTTCCAGATGCAGTCAAGATCCTCCCGAGTAACAACACATTTCTACAACAAAGGCAAATTGATGCAAGTTTCATAATTAGATTGCCAAGCTTAATATCATGAAAGATGTAACTGGTCAAACAAAAAAGTTGTTTATGTGTAACTGGGTTCAGAACATGCCTCAGCAAAGTGATCACTCCTTGCTTCCAGATTTTTATGTCATTCCGGGTGTAGTCAAGAGCTTCGTTGATCCTGTGGATTTCTTTCCAGATCATGTCAAGGTCCTCCCGAGTTACAGCAACTCCCTAAAACAAAGACACTGGATGTTCAGTTAATAAAAGTTGATGTAGCATGGAGATTTAGAAATTGAAGTAGTATATAGAATAAGTTCAACAATTTTGTGAGCAGAATATTATGAGTACCATGCATTAAATTTCAAGCATAACAAATTTTCTACTCGAAAGGTTAATAATTTTCCTCCCGAGTAACAACACATTTCTAAAACAAAGGCAAATTGAAGAAAGCTTCACAATTAGATTGCCATGTTTAATATCATAAAGTTGTAACCGGTCAAACAAGAAAGTTGTTTTGCTGTAACTAGGTTCAGAACTTGCTTGCTTCTCTTTACCAATGTCATCCTTCATTCTTTCCATCCTGTTTAGGAATGTGCAGATGTAGTCTAAGGTTTTCTTGAGCTTGTCGATTTCTGTCCAGATCCTGACAATGTCATGTGCTGGTACAACAACTTCCTAAAACAATGGAAAATTGATGCATTGGAACCATTGATCAGTGAAGGCACTGGATGTTCAGTTAATAAAAGTCGCTGAGCATGAAGATTCAGAAATTGAAGTAGTATACAGAATGAGTTAAACATTTTTGTGAGCAGCATATGATGAGTACCAGGAATTCAATTTCAGGCATAAATCTAACTTCAAGCATACCAAACTCGAGGAAGGCTCGGCCTCTGCCTGCCGGGCATCGCCGGAGTGCACCCCCTTGGCGCTTGCACGCGTGTACGGCCTCCTCCCCCTGGCCAACGAAGAACCGACCTCTTCGCTGCGGAACCTCACTCTCTTGGCGGGGGTGGTGGGCGGGGCCTTCTCCTCCTCGCCGCGGAACCTCACTCTCTTGGCGGGGGCGGCGGGCGGGGCCTTCTCCTCCTCACTGCAGAACCTCCCTCTTGAGTCGCGGGGGGGAACGACTGCTTTCCACCGGCCATCTCTGCGACGGAGGCGAGGAAGGAGAAGGGGATCGGAGAGAAGGTGACGGAGACGAGGAAGGCAGAAGGTTTGAGAAGGAAGTCAGAATGGTAGATCGAGTGGCAGGGGAGAGTGGCTTTTGGTCAAACATTGGGAACAAAGGATACGTGGATAAGCCAAACCTCGTCTGCAATGCACGGGGGCGGCGCGTGGGGCCGCTCCTCCTCGTCGGTTTGGAGGGGCAAATGTGACGTGGACTAACCATCCCGCGTAGTCTCCTTTGTATCTGTCTTGATTGACAGGTAGCCCGATCTCTCAGGGCTCCCATTTCGACACATACAGGCATAATCAACAAAAAATCTTTTGAGACAAAACAGACATAATATAGATAAAGATAACTTGTCCACATATATAGATAAAGATAACTTGTCCACAAAGATCCACACAGATATACATAATTATTACAAACAGTTAATAACTTGTCCATCTAGCTAGGCCTTAACTTGCCCGTCACATTTTTACAATGGTCATGCTATCTGACCATGCACATCAACAAAAGCATGCCCCCTTCAACATCAACAACAGCATGGTATCTTCAACTAAGGTTTGCTTTTTTTGTAGCCTCTTCAAATGCAACCAAGGTATCTTGAAACACATCGAGCGCATCTTCCATGGGCTGCAGATTTTGTTCAGCCACAAACTTGTACCGCCTCATGAATGCAGCCTTTGTGAGGAGGATGTGCATTTCTTCCTTAATATTATCAACCCCAGGTTTCACATATTCCCAGAAAGTGTCATGCCATTTTGATTCCTATGGAATGAAAAACATAGGAAAGTTGCTACATTGATCATTTGGATGAACCATAGGAATGAGAAGATTGAGATAGACAAAGGAACAAGCTAGCCATTTCATAGGAACAAGTTGCTGCATTGATCATGTTAGAAATCCTACAAAATCTCTATGGAACAAGTAGATCAAGCTCATCAAGCTCAAGCTACTCCATTTATAGAACAAGTAAAAGGCACTGTGATTCAGAGAAACTTGCCTCGCCATCATCGTGGTAGTTGCCAGCGTTGGATATGAGGTCCTCTACACCTTCGCCGCTCCCTCGACCCCTCGCCGTCGTTGCAAGACATTTGCCGTCGCAGACGTGAGGCAGGCGCCTTGCCCTCTTCGCTGCCCCCTCGCCGGCACGCACCTCCCTGCTGTTGCTTGGCCCCTCGTCGGAACCCGAGAGGATCCAGTCGATGACGCTCATCTCCGGCTTTGGGTTCACTACACCACCGCTTGGCCCCTCTCCGACGGTCATCGTCGGAGCCGTCTTCACCGTAATCTTGACGGCGCGCGCGCGGATCCAGTTGCGACACCGCATCGCGTTCGGCTTCTCCTCCTCGATACACAGTGCGCAGGGTCGTCCGCTGCTTGGCCCCTCGCCGGTGCTCATCATCGTGTCCCCGCCTCCACTCACCTCGCCGGCGCCGCCTCCGCTCACCTCCGCTAATCCCTAGTGAGAAATTAGGAAAGCGTCGTGTGTGCTGTGCTTATCCATTCGGGGTCTTATATTCATTTTCCAAAATGGAGAGTCATTGCCGACGTAGGTTCGAGAACCCACGTCACATTAGTTGTCACGTGGGGGCGGGCAGGCAACGGTTATCTTTTTTATATATGCTGCTGACGCTGACACGTGGGCTCGACACTATTTTTTTTGAAATGAAACTTGCTTCCCTCAAATATTAGAGCCCATAAAACAGCACCTATAAATTCATTAAAAATACGAACAATTAGTAGTTGGTCATTTAGTATTCGAATAAAATATCAGCAGGCACACTTGTGTAACCAAAATTATCAAAATTCGAATTTTTATCTCGTGTTTGGGATATAATATTTCTAATAACGTATTAGGTTCGTCTAAAAATTCTACAAATTCAGTTGGCAACATAATTTGGGTCCCTAAACTTGTCATAAAAATTTCAAGTGGTTTCTAAAAAGGAAGGTCATACTTGTGTACAAATGTGTACATCTCTCACATAGTTTCCTAGAATGTTACTTCGACACTGAAGTTTTCCACACTTTACTACATGTTCGAACTCATATAGATTTGAAAATTTAACACTACCTTGTGTCCACCTTAACAATACGAAATACAAAGTTTCATTAGTAATGGTTGTGTAAAACAAATATTATTTCTATGTTCTACTTATAAAGTACAAGATAAGGCATAAAAACATTACTAACGAAAAGGAAATATACACTAAACAATGAAATTAATGAAAAGATGGCGATTTTAGAAAAAATAAGAAAAAACAATTATCAAATTTGGATTACGTATGACCGAGAAATACGTGACAGAAAATTTGGTTCCAGATTAAAAGGAGAAAGGAGAACTGTTTCCTTTGTGGTCGGTTTCCAGCGAATAGAGGTATTAATAAATTAAAATAAGCAATATGAACAGTCTTTGCATTGGAACTTGAAAAGAGGTATTAAAATAAGGTATACGAACAGTCTTTGCGGGACGGAGAAAAAAGTCTTTTGTCAAATGCGACGCTGGTTACTAGACACGCGTCGGCACAGCGTACCGCGTTCCGAGGCGTAGTGGCATGTCGTTGTGGGAAAACTGGCTTCCTGACGGTTCCCCATCTTGTCATATAAATGCCCGGCCGGCCAAGAGCTTTCTTCCATAAGCTTCAAGCATGCCACCAAGAAAACCCCAGCACCACCGTCGTCTCCGGTCACCAAGAGCTTCTTCTTCCTCAAGCGCGCGCATGGCATCATCGTCGAGCGAGCCATCGAGGAAGCGGGGAAGGGAGAAGGACGACAATGACGAAAGCCACCGCCGTCATCTCATCCAGGAGGTGCCGGCGCCGCCGGCCGAGGAGGCACCGGCACCGCCGCCCATGCAGCCCTCCTCTCTGAGTTCACAACTAGTTTTGGACAACATTTGGTCTGTCCAACTCTTGGTCGAAGCTTTCAGGAAGCTTCAACAAGTGTGCATTACGCTCGGCGTGCCACGACCCAACGATCCACTGCAGAGGTCCGTGAAGGATTTCGCCTACAAGATCCGTTGGTTGGCTGCGGACCTTGTTGAGAGAGTCTTGGTCGACGGCGATGGCGACGACGACGGCGACGACGGCGGCGACGGCGACGGTGACAATGGCGGCTTCGACGGCGGTGATGAATGCGGCCTCGGCGGCTCCGACTCCGACTCCGACGGTGGGGCTCCTCCGGCGGCGGCGACAAGTCTTCCTACCTTAGCTTAATTAATTTGTTCCTCCTATGTGTGTTCGTCCTCCTCTGTTTGTTTGTGGAACTCTGCTTGTTCCTCCTGTGTGTTTGTTGAACTTGTGATGAACTACATCTAAGTGGCAGGGGAGAGGGGCTTTTGGTCAAACATTGGGAACTCTGCTTGTTTGTCATGAACATGTTCCTCTGTTAATATGTGTTCCTCCTGTGTGTTTGTTGAACTTGTGATGAACTACATCTAACAAAGGCAGAGTGGCAGCGGGGCAACAATGAATTGCAATGTTTGTTACTACTCTATTTGTTAGTGAAAAGATTCTGAGTTTCGAAATGCTGGTGCAGGCTGGTTAATTTCACACTGAAATGTCAACACAGATGAATTGATGAAATTTGTGATATGTGACACATTAAGATTCGTGACCCAATTGTCATTCCATTCCATTTTCTTCATTCATACATTTAAGTATGTCATCTGTGACAAATTTTTCATTCCTCATTCACACAGATGAAACAAATTAAAGCACCACTTTTCACATCCCCATTACTTCTTTGCAGCATACATCCCCAGTAAACATCCAAATACTACACAAACAGCACCCACAATAATCAAGTTCATCTTCCAGATCACATTGTCCATCTTCTCCTCCAGTGCTTTCTTCCTCTGCTTGTCGTCCGGTGCTTTCCTCTGATTGTCGCTCCCAAGTTGACAATCCACTGAATCAACTACTTCATCGATCACGTCTGCCCAGTTCGACGGTCGAAAAGATATGACGCCAGCATCCTTCAGCATCTGGAGATACTCCTTCTCGAAACGGTAATATCCACAAAGCTTGGGGAACTGTACAAATCAAAAGCACATAAGAACCCTAACTCAGATTTGGGAAATCACAGCTTAGACTACTCACCGCGTTCCTCGCACACTTGAAATAAAGACGACCCTGGTTTTCACCTTCCTTCTGCGTCCTCCCCTCCACCACCCGAGCCATACCACAGTCCGGGCAAGGGACCAGTGGGAAGCCGCTTAGCTCACCGACTGGATCCAAGCCGATGGAGTGAATGCGGCTGCCCCGGCCACCTTGAAACCTGCTCCTGCCACGTCCACCTCCAGACGAATCGGCGTAGTGCGACATGTGCGCGATGGTGGGGAAAGGAAGGGCGGGCGGCGGTGGAGCTCAGAGCGGGGAAGAAGAAGCAGGGAGCTCAGAGGTCAGAGCGTCGTGTGTGCTGCGCTTATCCCATTCAGGATGTTATATTCATTTCCAAAATCGAGAGTCATTTCCGACGCAGGTTCGAGACCCCGCGCCTCATTTGTTGTCAGGTGGGTTCGACCGGCCAGGCAACGTTATCTTTTTTATATAGGCTGCTGACGCTGACACGTGGGCCCGACAGTAATTTTTTTGAAATGAAACTTGCTTCCCTCAAATATTAGAGCCCATTAAACAGCACCTAAAAATTCATTAAAAATATGAACAATTCGTAGTTGATCATCTAGTATTCGAATAAAATATCAGCAGGCACACTTGTGTAACCAAAATTATCAAAATTCGATTTTTTATCTCATGATTGGGATATAATAATTGTAATAACGTCTTAAGTTGGTCTAAAAATTCTACAAATTGACTTGGCAACATAATTTGGGTCCGTAAACTCGTCATAAAAATTTCAAATGGTTTCTCAAAAGGAAGATCATACTTGTGTACAAATGTGTACATCTCTCACATGGTTTCCTAGAATGTTATACTTCAACACTGAAGTTTTCCATACTTCACAACATGTTCGAACTCATATACATTTGAAATTTTAACACAACCTTGTGTTCACCTTAACATTACGAAATACAAAGTTTCATTAGTAATGGTTGTGTAAAACATATATTATTTCTATGTTACTTGTAAGAAACAAGATAAAGGCGTATAAACAACATCTAGGAAATGGAGTTATATACGAAACAATGTCATAAATGAATAGAGCTTTATTTTAGAAAAAATCAGAAACAAATATCATCAAATTTGGATTACGAATGACGGAGAAATACGTGATTCAAATCTTTGATTGCAGATTAAACGGGGAAAATGATGCGAACCGTTCTTCATTCGAATAGAACTAGCCCCGGCCTGACGCGTTTTCCTAATAATATTGGGCCTTTCAGTATTAAGGCCCACACACACCCACTCGCGCTAGGGTTAGTAGTTAAAGACGCCTCCCTCACGCAGTCGCCTCCTCACTCTCCCCTCGCGCCGTCGTCTTTCTCCCCCTCGCATCGCTGCCGCTTCCTCCCATCGCCCCCTCCGCCGCCGCTTCCTCACCCTCGCCTTCCTCCCCTCACCCCCCCTCCCCCCCATGATGTGACGCACGCTACACACCTTCGCTGAGACGCGCGCCACACCACCCCTCACCTTCCAGCGACGACGACTAGGAGGAGGAGGAGGGATCCAGCGCACGAGGTCGACGCGAGGACGTGGCGACTAGAGATCCCTCCGCTCCGACAGTGACAAGGTGAACTGCATGCTAGAAATCCCTCCTACATCATTAAGATACATTCTTGACTATGCTCACCAGTAGCGTAGCCACATTGGGGCCAGCTGGGACAGCCGCCCCAGCTAATCTGCCCTAACTCGACTATGTTCCTTCTTCTCTGACGATATTTTTAAGCTTCGGTAGTATTTCTAGATGGCGCCATGACTCATAGGACCTTAGTACTTGCTAATTTGTGTCTTTGTTCTTCAAATTTAAGACTACATTTTGAAAATTTTTGCTAAAATTTGTGCAACTGCAGCATATAGATGTGTGAATTGGTGTGTGTTTCATTTTGGTTTGGTCCGTCATTAGGTGTCGCCCCAGCTAATTTTTTTTTCTGGCTCCGCCACTGATGCTCAGTTAGGGTTTCGAGTTTCAAAATGTATACTTAGCATTTTCCTTTCGACTCACTCCAAGTTGCTATTTGGTTTTGCTCTTGTTCCATATGTACATTTGGACATTCTCTCCAAGTTGAATAAGTACCTCATCAGCAACAGTGGCAGCGAGCATCTTCCTCTTTAAAATGGTAAGGTCGTATTGCTTGAACTAATTTTTTGGTTTCTGAATATTGCATTTATGTTAATGGTTTACCATAGAACCAATGAGATTATAGTGGGCTAAACTAGTTACTGTAATTATTTTCTCATTTGTATGGTCTTGTACACAGTTCTGTGGGTGTTGATTAGATAAATGCTTAGCAGTTATGCATGGTTAACTAAAAATGTGCTCTACTTGTCTCCTGTTGTAGCATGTCTCCTAGGAGAGGTAGCAGTATGGTCTGCTTTTTGTGCTATTCTTGGACACTGAGCTGACCTTTCTCATAATCCCTTGACAATTAATTCACAGGATAACTCTGTCGAGGACTGCCGACATGAGCAATTTGAAGAAGATGCATATAATGAAGAAGATGGATATGCCACTGCTAGTGAAGAACAAGAGCAGGTGGGTGGGGCTACGGGCCGAGCCAGAGTGCCAAGGACAGCGACAAAGTGGCCAAGAGACAAAATGGTAGTCACTGAGGTTGAGAGAGGGGGGATGCCAGTACCATTGACACAAAAGCGCAGGTTCAGGGCGCTTACAGGGCTCATCGCTAGACAAAAGATACCTTTGGATTTGCCAGAAATAAAAAAACTAAGCGATGAACAAAAGTGGTACTTGTTTGAAACCTATATGCAGAAACACTTGGAGTTCCAGGAAGACATGAAAGAGCAGGCATTCAAGCTTTTGTGGAAGATTGCAGCCAAGGCATGGAGACAATTCAGATTTCAGCTTAGGCGAGATTTTATCAGAAAAGGACTCGAGCTATTTGGAAAGCATGACTTTATCAAGCCGGAAGAGTGGACAGAGTTTGTGAAACAGCAGGAAACCGAGGAAGCCTCATCTCTTAGTTGCAAGTTCAAGTCACTTCGAAGCCTGAACACAAACGAGCACAGCATGGGTCCAGCTGGTTATTGTGGAAAACTACCACTGTGGGAGGAAGAGGACAGGAAATTACCTGCAGCTGGGATCGCCAACCCATATGATGCCATCACTGATGATCGTTCTAGGAATTGGATGCGAGCAAGGAGTAAGCTAGTGGTGACATACGGTGTTGCCAAGATAGTGATGAACAAAGTAGCAAATGAAAGTGTGGCTGCAGACATCATGGAAAAGAATGCACATGCAGAATCTTCAGGAATGACTTCATGACTGAGGGAGAATGATGTGCTAAGTCAGTGCTTGGGCCGCCCCGAACAACCAGATCGCGTGCGTGGTGTCTCCAGCTACCAGGGCTGGAAGTTTGCATGGCCTCAGCACGCTTCCATGTACAGGAAGAGGAAGAGGGCTAGTACTGACTCATCAGTTGATAAGCAATAGATGAAGGAAGAAATCAAGCAAGAACTCAAGGCTGAGATGGAGAAGGATATGCTTGACATGATGGCACGAGGGTACCAGGTGGTGTTTGCACCAGTGTCCAATCGCACAAGCCCTTCACCCGCTGGACTGAAGAGCAGATGTGCGTCCGCAGATAATGTAGGTTTGATCAACGGCACTATAGAGTTGTCGACAGAGGTACTGCACATTGGTTCCCCCACACAGGAAGACCTTATATGCACGTTGACTGAACCCACAGACTGTGGCCTACGGATCATATTTCACGGTGTTGAATGTGAAGCTGCAATTGGTGTGGTTCAACCAGAGCAGACTACGCTACACACAGTCCCGATTCATGAAGACTGTGCTGTGGTCGAAGTGCTGCATGTATATTCTCTCTTTAGGGATCACGTGCTGGAACACCCTCCTAATGACGAGGTGACGACACTTGGACAAGCTCTACACCAGAGGATACAGTGGAAGAGGTGTCACATTCACATCAAGGGAGCACCAATTGCAAAATCTTGCTCGCACACTATGGTACAGTTTCCTTCTGGTTCACAGAGTATAGGACAAAACCCAAACCTAGAAACGCAAACTACAGAACAAAATTCCCCACCTGGTAACCCACCTCCTTCTCCTCGTCCACACCCAGAAACGGAAATTACAGAACAGATTCATTCCCAACATGGTAACCCACCTCCTCCTCCTCCAGACCCCGAAACGCAAATTACATCCCCACCTTCTCATGAAAGAACAAAACCTCCATCCCCAAAAGAAAGTGCTCAAAACAATGATGCCAAAGCAGGAGCCCAGAGTCATGTGTTGGCTGATGCCGAGAAATCTGTCAACGACAGTTCGAAGAAAGCTGCAGGTACATTTGGGCCCAATATCTCTGCAATAGCTGCTGGTCAGACACCACCTGAGAAACCTTCTTCAGCCATCTCAAAGCAGCAGGAAAAGAAACTCGCTGAAAATAAAAGGTCTACCAGAAAGCGATCTGAGAAACATTCTTCAGCCATCTCAAAGCAGCAGCAGCAGAAAATTGCTGAAAATAAAAGGTCTCAGAAGCCTACCACAAAGCCTTCTTCAGCCATCTCAAAGCAGGAGGAAAAGAAGCCTGCCAGAAAGCCATCTGAGAGAAACGCTAAGAAGAAGGCGGCCAATAATGTTGCTATGACTCATATTAACCCAAACTACACATTTGGAGATGCAATGCTCAGTGCTAATGAACTCAACCATCCGGATACTGCTTGTTCTGTCACTAATCTCCACAATTTCTACATGGGACGTTGTAAGGACAATGATGAGTCTCTGATTCAGGGCATAATATGGCCCAAGCACGGCTGGTGGCCTGTGAGAGAAGATGAAAAATACGAGCTGTTGTCTGTGATCATCAGCGATTTGTACGATCTCTTCAACTTGGATGCTTTGGATATGGGACTTCTCCGCTGTTTCATCCTGTAAGTTGCTTGAAAATTTAATCTGCTTCTCACTAATCATTTTCTATCTAAATGTGCTTTCTGCCTCAGTTCATCTTTACTATGTATTTTGCCTCCTTACACTTTGTTTTTTCTTAATATTAGGAATATGGCTGTAGAAGTACGGCAGAAGAAGGAACCCGTTGCCTTCATTGATCCTGAATGCTTTAGCAAGTCAAATATAGAAAATAACAGGGATTTTTTTGTGTCCTATACGAAGCGTGCCTACCAGTCATATGCTAAAAAGAGAGTCATCATTTTCTGCTATAACAATGGGGAGCACTGGATTGCAGTGGCGATCTTTCCAAAGCAGAAGACGGTCTTGTATCTTGATTCATATTGGACGCTAGACACTGATTTCTCTGAGTTGGTACTTGCCATTAATGAGTAAGTTCTTTTTCTTTCTTAACCTACAAACTTCCTCAACAAACTCTGCGGAGTTCATTAATGGTGCCCTAACCATTGTTGCATGTTTTGTTGTAGGGCTTGGAATAGTTACTGTGATGTCAACAAGTTGCCCCGCTGCGCCTTGAACCATGAGAAGGCTTTTGATGTACGTATTACTTAGTATTTCCTGCCTGTGGAAGCTAGTACTAAAGCTTGAATTTATTTCTTCTCACCACTGTTTGTCTATGTATATTTATCGCAGTGCCACCAACAACCTTACAAATCCAGAGTCTGCGACTTCTATTGTGCCTATCACATGCTTACAGTGAAAAATAAATTCAAGGACCCTGAGGTACTTTCTTTGGATCTGCAATTGTAACACCTGCAACTAAGCACAGTTCTTGCTTATCAGCACTGCACATGTTTGGTAACCACCTGTGTGCTGACTGCTGACATTGTTATATTCAGGCATTTCACATACCTACTTGTTAGCTGCACCGAGAGACGCTGCGCCACATTAGGGAAAGAAGTGCCTCATTCCTCATGGACCAGGTGATCGCACCCTCAGGAAAATTTCACATTAATGATGCTACTCTGGCTCGCATTGTATTTGATACCAATCCTCATGGCCAGTGATGATATTGTTGTGAACCTTACTTAGCTTGTTAGAAGAGGATACTGAATGCCTGAATTTTGACAGATTATGCATGTGAATCTTGTGGATTTCTATTCAGTTTGTGAAGTTTTGTGAATGTGGATGCTGGACCTAATTTTTGTGAAAGTAGACAACGTGTCTCCTTCAGTCGAGACAGAGGAGACACAAGTTCACAGTACTCGTCTCCTTTGGTCGATTAGAGGAGACGCACGTACACAGTAGGCGTCTCCTTTGGTCCAGACAGAGGAGACGCATGTACACAGTACGCGTCTCCTTTGGTGGAGACAGAGGGACACGCGTACTGACAAGATGCGTCTCCTTTGGTCGAGATAGAGAGAGACGCAGGTTCACAGCAGGCGTCTCCTTTCGTCGAGACATAGGAGACGCGCTCTGAGGAGACGCGTCTCCTTTCGTCCAGATGGAGGAGACGCGCACTTACACGACACGTCTCCTTTCGTCAAGATAGAGGAGACGCGTCATTTTCCGCATCTTCGATGTCGAGTTCATGTAACGGGCTCGGTTTCTGCGGCCGTTACCAAAGGTCAATGTGGGCCCAGAGAAACAGACGTTTCAGGTGACCGGTAACTAGTTTCGGTAACGGTCTTTGTTAGACACCCGTTACTAATACGTGTTATGAGTAACGGGCTCAGTGTCTGCACCCGTTACCAAAGGCTCCGGTGGGCCCGGAGAAACAGCCATTTCAGGTGACCGGTAAGTAGTTGTGGTAACGGTCTTTGTTCGACGCTCGTTACAATTACGTGTCATCAGTAACGGGCATCGGCCCGTTACCTTTGTTGGCTTATTTGTAACGCTTGATCGGTAACGGGCGTTTTGCCCGTTACCAATGGCCATCTGCGCCCGTTACCAATGTCTATTTTTCACGTAGTGTTACATCAATGTCACGACAACAAGTATACCATTGAAGAATCAAACTAGGTCCAATTGTGTGTGTGTGTGTGCGTGCACACACGCGTGTGTGTGAGTGACTGTGTGAGTGTGTGTGTGGCAGACAAACAGACACACACATAAACATAACATCAAATAGGTACACATTATGTTGTACGAAGGTAAAGTTTGGACCAAGTTAAGCACAACTTCCAATTTCTCCTTAATTAGTAGAGTTAGACACGATATATAGCTTGTCGGCATGTGTACATTGTAGCTATGCTCAAGGATGAAGAGCCGATAGCAAGTACCCAAAAGTGTGCCTATATTGCAGATAGACCACCGACATATTATCATCTTGGAGATAGACCACCGACATATTATCATCTTGGGCGTTTCCTTGACTGGCAGAAGTGTGCCTATATTGCAGATAGACCACCGACATATTATTACCCAGGGACTTGCCGGACAGGATCGTCACCGACCTTGGCACAGCCTTCACAGGGGCTGACTTCTGAGACTTCTGCCAAGATAGCCTGATCGATGTATACTACTCCTCGGTAGCGCACCCGCGGTGCAACGCCCAGGTCGAGTGTGCCAACAGCATGGTACTGCAGGCCATCAAGGATCGCATCTTCAATGACGTGTCGCCCTACGCCACAAGGTGGCTAGCAGAGCTCCCTCACGTCATCTGGGGTCTCCGGACTCAGGTCAGCTCGGCCACAGGATACTCTCCATTCTTCCTGGTCTATGGGTCAGAGGCCATCCTCCCCACTGACGTCGCGTTCGGGGCCCCTCGCATCCAGCACTTCAACGAGGGTGAAGCGGAGCAAACGCGCAAGGTCGACCTTGACAGCCTCGAAGAACACCGGGTGGCTGCGCTCATGCGCCACACCCGCCACGAGCAGCAGCTACGTCGCTACCACGACCGCAATGTGCGGGAACATTCCTTCAACGTTGGCGACCTGGTCCTGCGGCGGATTCAGAACACCAAGGACATGCACAAGCTCTCGGCACCTTGGGAAGGCCCCTTCATAGTCAAGGAGGTCATTGGACCAGCGACCTATCGCCTCCAGCGGGCCGATGGCCAGGGCGTCCCGAACCCCTGGAACATCGAGCACTTACGTCACTTCTACCCTTAGGAGCCTTGTATCAAAATAAAAAGCTATGTACTCTATCCTCTTGTAATTCATAGTCAATAAATATAAGATTCCCCTTCAACAGTCTTCCTGTCGACCTACATTTGGGTCTCTTTTTACTTTTTGTTCATCCCTCCCCCCTCGACACGCTCGGGAGCTTGGTTTAAAGCCAAACCCGACGCGCTCGGGGGCTTGGTCTTAAGCCGGGCCAGACACGATCGGGGGCTTGGCTTTGCCAATCTAAGGGTCTTACGACCTGAGGGGTTTTACCTTTTCTTTTTTAAGCGTTTTTCCTTACCACAGCTCTTATGATTTTTATGCGTATTTCTTAAGTCATGTGGTTGCAAGACCTTGGGTCTAAGGCCCCCCTCCGTGCGCCGGCTGCACCTAAGCCTCCACGCTGAGTCGTGCAGTCGGTAAGCCGTTCCTCCATTGAGTTGGGTTAGTGGAGGGGATAGGTCTTGCAACTTCATCACTTTTTAGTTCTCATAACAGGTGTATTTGCCAAATAAGGGGTTATGCTCTTTAATCAAAAGTGACCTTTTCATTCATGCAAGTTTATTTACATCGTCAAGAGGGTTCACGACCTAATTTGCATCTATAGCCTAATACACCTTGAGTTACAATTTCAGAGGTCGACCTTCTTGATGATCTCCTCCGCAGCAGCCTATACGGCTTCAGATTTCACCAGCTCCGCCAGGTTGACTTCCCCTGCGACCTTACATAGGTCGAATGCTGGCTCGTGAAACTTCACCGTAGCCAGGGCTGTGGCTACGGCGAGCTTACTAGTGTCCAGCAGCAAGGTCTTCATCCGACCTTCCGCTTCATCCAGGCGAGCGACGAGCTCCTTGGGCTCTCCCCCGTCCACCTGAGGGACATAGACGTCCATCAGGTACTCGAAGGCCTCCCTGAGGTCGCCAACAGCTTCTCAAGATCTGCATTCACCGCTTGGTTGTCAATAATGGTCTGCATGGCCTGGGAGAGGTCGATCTCCAGGTCCCGACGTAAACTGCGCTCATATGCAGCTTTTCGGGAAAAGTAGTACACACTATCTTGGGTCTCCTTGGTCTTCTCCTTGAGGTTCTTCACCTGCTCCTTGGACTCCTTGAGTTCCTTCTTCAAGGCGTCCTCCTCCTTCTTGGCATCTGGAAAGAACAAAATTAAGGTCGACGCGTGCTATAATCTCCAGAAATCAAGGTCGGGGTAAAGTTCAGACTTACCATCCACGATGATCTTGAGGTCATCCTCAGCGTCTTTCGCCTTTTCCTTGGCGGTTGCCAACTCCTTCCTCAGAGCGGCCATCTCCCTGTCTTGCTTGGCCATGGCATCCTTGACGCGCTGGATCTCTACCACGGCTTCGATCTTGGCCTGCAGTACGGCCTCCCGGGCCGCGGTGGCCTCCATGTGCACTTTGGCACCTTCTCTTACCAGGTTTGCCCGGGCCTGCGCTCGCCCAGTGAGTGACTGCACCAAACAATGTCAGCTCCACAAGTTGTCAGAACAAATTGAACTACCAGCTTCTTGGGAAGAACAAAACTTACTGCGAGCGTCCGCGCAGTCGTCTGCTGCACCGCCTTGAACTCATCAAGGTCGCAGCAGTCAGCGAGGATGTCGTCTTCCCACGGGGTCCCGGCGTAGAGCCACCTGTTGTCCTCGTCCTCTTCGCCAGGTCCGCTCCCCCCTCCAGCCTCTGCCTCCCGCAACAGTGGCGGGTTCAATGCGGGCGGCTCCTGTTGAAGACCTTCTCCCTGCTGCATATCATCGGAGGTGACCTTGGTCGCCACCGATGTTGTCGTCCCTGTGGCCCCAGGGGCCCAGCTTGAGACGTCTCCCACCGACATTGCCAGTGACTGCTCCACCGGTGCCTTCCCTCCCTTGTGTCCAAAGGCCTCCTGGCCTGAAGCATTCTTGCCGCTCTCCGAGGAAGCAGGGGTCGCCCTGCCGAAAAAGCAAAGTCTGTCAACAACAACGTATACAAAACATGCAAGGTCAAACATGAAGGGGTAAAGTTCAATGACTTACTTGCCACCAAGTTTCAACCCGAGCTTTATTGGCCTGGGTGGAGCCTTCCTCTTCTTCTTCCGCGACCATAGGTCGCTCGGCGCTTGGCTTCGGGTGTTCCTCCTCCACAACCTCGAGGAGCGTCTCCCTCACCTACTCGGCTGGCGTGTCACCCGACCTTGCATCGTCATCACGCGACCTCGTGTCGTCATCATCACCAGTAGTCGTCTCGGCTTCGGTGCTGGTCGTCATCGTATCCGTCGACGTGGTGGTGCCCTTCCTCTTCCTCTTCTTCGTCTCCGTCATCTGGGTGGCGGAGGTTGCTGCGGCGGCCTTCGATGTTGACACCTTGCCAGCAACCCGCCGTGTGCGCCAGGTCGTTGCCGCGGCAGTCCCTGCGGCGGGATCTTCGTCGTCACTACCCCCCATCGACGAGTCGGAGAGGTAGTTGTCGATGTACTGCTGTGGAGGCGCCCTGATGTCCTCCACAGCTCAGACCTGGAAGCTCCGCTCGCCCTCATCAGGGAGGAGAGCTGGGCTCCAGTATACGCCTTCACGACCCTGTGTCAGACGACCTCTATCACAATCATGAAATTTTCAAGAACACAACAATAATCAAGGTCGATTTGGCAAAGGGTGACTTACAGCTTCGGTTGGGCGCTTCAGGTTGAGCACCTTGGGACACATCCGATTGCGGATCTGCCCGGCGAACAGGTCCTTCACCAGGGCCACCAGCTCCTCCCTAGAGACCTTGCGCTGCGCCACCCGGGTGGGGTCGGCCTGGCCCTGGTACTTGTAGGCCGGATGCACCCGATCTTGGATTGGCTGCAGGAGTCGCCGGCTGAAGCTGATGGCCACAGTGCTACCTGTCACCCCCTCTGCCTTCAACCTCGCAAGGTCTTCCAGTAGCGGCTTGATGGCGTCGGCCTCCCGCGACGTTAGCTGGTTGGCTACTCCGGCACCGGGACCGGCGGGTATCCCGACCTTGTCAGTAGCGCTGGCTTCGGGTTGTCAATGTAGAACCACCCTTGCCTCTAGCCTGTGGTGTTGTCCAGCAACACCATCTCGATGTAGACCGGCTTCAAGAAGCGGCGAAGCATGAAGCTGATGCTCCCCACGACATCGGATTTCCCCATTTTCTTCAGCTTGAAGAAGTGCCGCCACAGGCTGAAGTGTGGCGGTATCCCCAAGTACGCCTCGCAGAGGTGCACGAAGGACGAGACAGTGATGATTGCATTGGGGACAAGGTGTACCAGGTCGATCCGGTAGTAGTGGAGGAGCCCACGGAAGAATTCGCCCGTGGGGACTCTGAATCCGCGCTCGACGTGCGTGATGAAGGCGACGGTCTCGCTGGTCCCCTCAGTGGGGAAGGCCTCGTTGGTAGCCGGCCTCCAGCCCACCTACTCCTTGGGCTTCAGCAGCCCGGGCTCCACAAGACCTTGGAGCTGCTCCTCCATCACTGTTGAGGGCTCCCAGATGCTCTCCGACTGTGGCGCAAGTTCGGGAGCCATCTCTACTTCTTCGACGTCGGTGGATCTAGCTCTAAAGACCACTAGGGATTTCGTGCGCATACGGCGGCGTGCGGTGCGGCGGATCTGAGCGCGGCGGCACCAGCGGATTTGTGCGGAATGCTCTAAGCGGCGGCAGTAAAACCCTAAGTCTGGGCGGAAATGGAAGTGAGTGGGGTCCCGGCCCTTCACTCAGCCTTTTATAACTGGGCCCCAACAGCGCTATGGGCCGCCGCACCCAACATCTCTTGGGTTCGACAAAATTTTCAGCGACCCAACGGATCTTTGCCCAACGGCTCTTTTGGCCTAACGGTTCCACGCAGTAACGGCTCGTGCCGTGCAGGAATCTGTGCCTGTTGGCTTCGTGGTCAACGGCCTAGCATCCACGGACTCGTCATACCCTACATCAAGCCACCAACTCTACTACAATGGATATCTGCTTCAAGGTCTCCTGACCACTTGACGACCTTCGGGTCTATCGCATTGCTTTCGCAAGGTCGATGAGGCCCTGCTGCCTGCTAGGTCGCTTCGACCTATGATGGTGGGTTCACACCACGGCTCCTGGGCCCTGCTGCCTGCTAGGTCGCCTCGGCCCACGACAGCGGGTTCACACCACGGCTCCTGGGCCATGCTGCCCGCTAGGTCACCTCGTCCTACGACATCGGGTTTACACCAACGGCTCCGTGCTTAAAGGCTCCACTGCCCGTTGGCGACCTCTTGGTCATAACTGCAGCTCCTCCTTGAGGTTGCTAAGGCCCTACTGCCTTCTAGCTCGCCTAGACCTACAAGTATCAGGTTGATGACCTGCGTTGTGTCACTGCACAATGGCCGTGTCAATCCAGGTCGACACGGGCTATTTGTCGCTTCCTAAGGCCTCCTGAAGGTCGGCGTGCTAATGTACCCATGCTGGGACCTTGGTAGCCATACCATTGCTGCCTAGGCGCCTCTACATATACTTGGGAAATATCATTGGTCATAAAAATGCATACATACAGCTTCATAAGCTACAAGGACTTTGGCCCTTGGCCAATTACAAGATACAAAGATATTAATGGCCCTGAGCAACCCTATATAGCGTTTACGATGCAGTCTACACTAATAATGCATGTTGCAAGTTTTCCTCTAGCTTCAGGACCTGGTTGAAGACCTCTACAGCCACTGTAGAGGCAGCTGCCACACAGCCACCTCTACTCTAGCTCCAACAGGCTTCCTGTGGTGCCCAGCACTACCTCGGGCCTCTACCACAAGATTCCAAATGGAACTAGCATCACCTCAGGCCTCTCCGGGTGGAGCGTGGTGGTCTCCAGCATCACATCAGGCCTATGCGTATAAGGCTCGGCGACGCATGTACTGCCCCATGCTGCACTTGGGTTCCTCGATGGGCGCGGGTGAAGCGGCTGATCGACTTCTTCCGGCTTCGCAAGCATTCTTCTAGCTCTAAGCATGAACGGCACTAGCTCTATGCTCTGGTGGACGGACGCAAGTCCATGGCATGGAAAAATTACTACACAGCATCGCCATAGCTTTCACAAGCAGCTTGGGTGCTTTGCTCAATGGTGTGGGCACCTATTTATACCCGCAGCACTCGGTCTTCGATCTTATCCGCAACTCAGCTTGCGCGGCGTCCTTATCCTCAAGGTCACTGTTCCTGTGTGGAGCACGATGTTACGTTTGCCCGTGGGGGGCGTTGGCGCGCCTTTCCCCTACCTAACTACATCCTGGTGCCTTTTGTCCTTTGCGGATGGGCAGCAGCTTGTGTGAGTTGTGTCTTGCGTGGGAGCAGGCCCGTGATCGTACAGTGCGCCTGTGACTCAGGTCATGGCAGCTTTCGGCGTTTGGCGTCTTCCTCAAGATTTCAGGTGTTTTGGCATATTGGCTCAGTCAGTCAGAGCATCATGTTGCTAAAGCAGAAGGCTGTAGGTTCTCTTTTTCTTTTCTTCGGAGCATCAAATCAGCAATTCTGGCCGCTTTCCTTCTCGGGGGCTACTACACTAGTGCGTCTTGCGATGCCCTATTCTCCTACGTCACATCAACCTACTAGAAGCCTGCTTCCACTACTCCTCTGCTCGACCTACCTACGGTTGGCATGGCGACCTTTCTGAAGGTCGCAGAAGCTACTTTATGATTCCTGATCTAGGTCAGGTCGGCGGTTCTTCAAGATCGACGTCTTGCCTTCACTTCGACATTCTGGCCTTACATTCCAGGAGCTCGATGTTCGTCTTCATGCGCGCATTGGAGGGGTTTTTCTTTTTTGGATCCCCATGCACCCTACACGACCTTGACGACGCCATATCTTCGTCAAGTTTCGACTTGACTTCGTCTCGGCCACTATGCCTACACGTCGATCGGGGGCTTGAGAGACATGGGTACCCCCGGGTCCCCACCGGCCAGTGTCCCAGAGGTCCCTGCCAAGTGGACCCGACCTGCCAGAAGCCCCGCCGACCTGCAAGTGGGCCCGACGACCTTGTCCATAGACCCGACGACTCCGGGCGACCTTATCCCGATCCCAGAAGATCCGCAGTACTTGGAGTGCAAGTCAAGGCACTAGGACGCGGCTTGGCACCGCCCGTAGGTCCGAGTATCACGGGATACTCCTTGTAATCCAGAAGGATAGCTTCCGAAATTGTAACCGACCTAGATACGAGTCCACCGACCTTGAATGGAAACCCTAGCCTGTCCCCCATATAAGGCGGCCTAGGGCTCCATTCGAGGGGACACCTTCATCTCTCTCGCATAATCCCACAACCACAACAGGACGTAGGGTTTTACTCTCCGGAGGCCTGAACCAGTCTAAACCCTCGTGTCCCTATGTTCCTCGCCATACTCACCGTGTTTTGAGTTCGCCACGTGAACTACCACCTACGCTCTTAGTTCCCGATCCTCTCCTTAACCTGCAAACTGCTTGGGTAGCCCTCTTGCAGATCTGTCCAGGTCTCACCCCTAGACACTATGCCACTAACTAATGATGGTTGTGTCTTAATAATCTAATCCCTACCTCCATGCAAACGAAACATCCATTTGTTCTCACTTCATTCTAGTTCACCTTAATCATTTTGAGCTAATGCCCAAGTTTTGATAAGTAGGTCTACACCAATATCACGACAGCAAGTATGTCATTGGAGAGTCAAACTAGGTCAAAGTGTGTGGGTATGTGTGGGGTCATACAAACTGACATAAAATCAAACAAGTAAATTGTTTTATAGGGGTCAAGTCTCGACCAAAGTTAAACACAACTTCCCATTTCTCCGCAGTAGAGTTACACACGATATAGCTTGTTGGCATGTCTGAGTTGTAACTCAAGGATTAGGAGCACATGACACCAAGAGTGTGTCTAAAATTCAGACACGCCACCGAGATATATCATGTGAAACTGTGCCACCAAGTAATGGTGGTTGTCTCCTAATAATTTGATCTCTACTTCCGTGGCAACGAAACATCCATTTTTTCTCACTTCCATTCTAGTTCACCTTGATCATTTGAGATAATGCTCAAGTTTTGATAAGTAGGTCTACACTAATGTCACAATAGCAAGTATGCCATTAGATAATCAAACCAGGTGAGGTGAAGTCTCGACCAAGTTAAGCACAACTTCTAATTTCTCCCTAGTAGAGTTACACACGATATAGCTCATTAGCACGTCTGAGTTGTAGCTATGCTCAAGGATTAGGAGTCAATGGCAAGTATCCAAGAGTGCATCTACAATTCGGACACACCACCGAGATATATCATGGGAAACTGTGCCACTAAGTAATGCTGGTTGTGTCTTAATAATGTGATCTCTACATCTGTGGCATACAAACATACATAAAATAAATAAGTACACATTCTTTTGTATAGAGGGAAAGTCTCGAAGTTAAGTGTTGATATTTCTTACCGTCGACCACTTAAGAATAGATTTGGAATCCATCCTTAGCGTCAGCGCTAGAAATGCTTGTTGGCATTTCGTAACGTCACCACTAACGATGCCAAGTTAGCGTGAACATCAAGACTTGCCAAAGGTAAATCTAAACGATCATGAACGAATCCGCAAGCGCACAGATAAACCATTGTAGCATTTCCCCAAGGAAGGAGAATATTCCAAGGGTATCGTATCCGTGGAAGGCAATGGCGGATATCATAGACTTATGCTTTTGCACTGAACGTAAACCAAGAGATAAAAATAGGGAACAACAACTCAAAGGTAGGGGTAAGATAAAAGATATGATAGGGTAGTGTGACACACACTCAGATCTACTGCTACTTTAGTACTCTAGGCTTAGGGGGAACATACGAGTTAGCTCTAGGTTCTAATGTACTAAACATACAAAGTTAGAAGATACAAGAGATAGGCATGAAACATTGCATGAGAGGGTAAGGTTCAGCACCCAGGTACAAATGGGGAGATAGCCCGCGACGACCAGCACTCTGCGAAACTATACTTTAGACTACTACAGCAATCCCCCAGCGCGGAGGGTTCCAAAGGGTCCAACAGCTGTCACCTCTGCGGCCTACGTCAATCGTTACGGGGGGCATGCTCATAACTAACGTAGCCACACAACCCAGGAACCATGCCTGCGTTGCTGCTAGACTTCACCCGGCCCTGGCTATTGTGACCCAGGGTGAGAGCCACCAGAAGACTGGTCAACTTAGACCGAGTATTGTAGCTCGAACACAAACCTCATGCAACACTATCATGCCATCTAACAAGATCAACTAAGGCTAGACATATGAACGGATACAAACTCTCTTATGTCTAGTCCACAAGATCAAAGGGTCGTGTTCGTGAAGAACACGAGCCTCTAGCTTATGAACAAACACATAAGGAATGAGTTTATCATCCTTCAAGTGGATCAAAAGGTAGTGTTCACGAAGAACACAAGCCTCTAAATGATGAACAAGAGATGAACTCAAGAACATATCAAGCATATGATCTACCATGACTTTATATGAAATAGCTGAATAACTGAAGTAGATCAAAGTCATACAAAGAAAAAGAGATAAAACAGAACTCATACCTAGACTCCAAAGTAGACTTGGAACCTGAATAAGAGCTACTCTAGCCTACCCCCTAGCCTTAGAGACTGAAAGTAAGAGGAGAATGAGAGAGTGGTGTGTGAGAAATGGGAGCCCCTCCCCTTCTATTTATAGGCAAGGAGGAGGCTTGCCTCGGGCACCAAATGGCCTCAAAACACCCGGGAGTGAAGCAAGTGACCAATGAGCAGCTGCCACGTGCAGGGACGAGATGGGGGCAACCTAAGGCGGTTCGGTCGATCCAAGGTTCGGCCGGCCCCCTAGGCCCCCCAACTCGGGGTGGTTTTCCTCTGGGTGGCTGCCTTGTGGGCCCTCTGATCCATCCCCGGTGCATAGCTTGTTTTGGTATACGAGGTGGGCCCCTTGATCCATGTGAAGTCCATGTGTCGCTCTCTGATTCATCAGTGAGTGCCTCCCTGGGATCAGTGACGTGGATTGCCATGTGTTTCCTTGGTGGCAGCCACCTCCTCAGCTGAGTTGGCATGGTTCTTCCATAGAAGGTGGGTTTCCATCTCTTTTGATGCTTATTCACCTACATACAAATAATCTCCAAGGACAAGTGGAACTACATTATTCAAACCAAAATGCAAGTAATTAATGCTTATGCCTCCATTTATGTGAGAATATTGATGGCTGAAAGTAGTACTTAACAGCCGTCAACATTAAGCACAACTTCCCATTTCTCCCTAGTAGAGTTACACTCGATATAGCTTGTTGGCATGTCTGAGACGTAGCTATGCTCAAGGATGAAGAGTCAATGGCTACTATCCAAGGGTGTGTCTACAATTCAAACACGCCACTTAGATATATCATTGGAAACTGTGCTGCTAAGTAACGGTGGTTGTGTCATAATAATCTAAACTCTATCTTCTTGGCAATGAAACATCCATCCATTCTCACTTCAATTCTAGTTCATAATTTTAATCTTTTTAGCCAATGCCCTAGCTAGTTTTGAAAAATAGTTTGACATCAATGTCAAGACAACAAGTATACCATTGAAGAATCAAACCAGGTCAAATTGTGTGTGTGTGTGTGCGTTTGTGTGTGTGTGTGTGCGCGCGCACGCGTTTGTGTAGCATAAAACAGGCACACACATAGACATAACATCAAATAGGCACAAATTATGTTGTACGGAGGTAAAGTTTGGACCAAGTTAAGCACAACTTCCAATTTCTCCTTAGTTAGTAGAGTTAGACACGATATATAGCTTGTCGGCATGTATGCATTGTAGCTATGCTCAAGGATGAAGAGCCGATAGCAAGTACCCAAAAGTGTGCCTATATTGCAGATAGACCACCGACATATTATCATCTCAAACTATGCCACTAACTAGTGGTGGTTGTGTCTTAATAATCTAATCTCTACCTCCATGCCAACGAAACATCCATTTGTTCTCACTTCATTCTAGTTCACCTTAATCATTTTGAGATAATGCCCAAGTTTTGATAAGTAAGTCTTCACCAATATCACGACAGCAAGTATGTCATTGGAGAGTCAAACCAGGTCAAAGTGTGTGGGTATGTGTGGGGGCATACAAGCTGACATAAAATCAAATAAGTAAATTGTTTTATATAGGTCAAGTCTCGACCAAAGTTAAACACAACTTCCCATTTCTTCGTAGTAGAGTTACACACGATATAGCTCGTTGGCATGTCTGAGTTGTAACTCAAAGATTAGGAGCACATGACAATGATCCAAGAGTGGGTCTACAATTCAGACACGCCACCGAGATATATCATGTGAAACTGTGCCACCAAGTAATGGTGGTTGTGTCCTAATAATTTGATCTCTACTTCCGTGGCAACGAAACATCCATTTTTTCTCACTTCCATTCTAGTTCACCTTGATCATTTTGAGATAATGCTCAAGTTTTGATAAGTAGGTCTACACTAATGTCACGATAGCAAGTATGCCATTAGATAATAACCAGGTCAAAATGTGTGGGTGTGTGTGTAACAACCCAGAAATTTAAGTTATGAAAAAGTGAGGAAATTTGAACTTTTTGTTTATTGATGATGTGTCACCATAATTTAACCCCTTTCTAACCTCTTCCCTAAATTCTAAATAAATATAACCAAAGATATAAAAATATATATTCAAATTATGGTAAAATATGTGATTTGGATCTTATGGATTTTATTTGGATTTATTGGGTGTGTTTTGAATTTGAATAGTATTCAAATTCAAACCTATGGTTTAAATCTATATACAAAACTATTTCAAAAACCCTTTCTTCTAACTTGGGCTAGCTAACATTCTCAATGTCCAACGGACCCCCCTCATCTCCTAGCCCGTGAACGAACAATGCCCCGGCCTTCTTGCTTATCCCCAAAAACGGCCTAGTTCGGCCCACTTACCTCTTCCCCGCGCCGGTCTCGCTGACAGATGGGGCCCGCAGCCGCACACCTGTTCTTCGTCTCTGCCCGGTCAAAGGCCGCGCCGCACACACGCCGCCGCCGCGTCCAGGCACGCGTGCGCGCAACCCCGGCCAGGGGACAGGCCCCCGACCGCGCCTGCGGCACGGACGTCGAGCCAGCCTGACCCCGACGCGCTCCGCCCCGCACCTTTACTCTTTCGCCCCTGCGCCATGACGAGGCCGTGCGCCCGCCAGCCACTGCCGCACCACCATGTCAGCAGCCGCGCCGCTGCAACCAATGGAGGCCCAGTCGTGACCATTCTACCCTCGCGTCGGCGTGCTGGAGCAGCTAAACCTCCAGGCAAGGCCCCTGCTGCAAGGCATAACGCATTTGGGGTCTTCGCCCTTTGGTCCCCTGCCGCCGCCGAGTGAGGAGGGAAGGGGAAGGAGGAGGAGAAGGGAGGAAGAGAAGAAGTTGGAGGCGCTTCTCCACCGCGCCGTGAAGACGAAGCCAAGGGACGGGAAGCCGGAGCCACCCGTGGACCGGAGGAGGCTGTCCACGTGCGAGCCGAAGCCGGAGCAGAGGAAGAAGCCGTGCCGCCGCACCACGTCGCCATCGCCGCCGTGATTTCTCCGACGCGGTCGACACTGCTACGTCTACACCATCGCCTCCCGGTGAGCTAGTGGTCCGCTCCCCTTTCCTTCGTCCTTGCACCATGGGAGCGTGCCCCTGCGCCGCGCTGCCGGCCTTCGTGCCGTGCTCTGTCCGCGAGGTCACCGCCGTGACGCACTCCCGTGACGCACCGGCCCTCGCCATCTTGTTCCCCTTGAAATCACGCGTCGTCGTTCTATCCTTTGCCAGTGACCCGGCCTTCGAGCCGTACGCCGTCATTCGATGGCCGTGTGCCGCCGCTCCTGCTCCGCCGCGTCGCGGCCTTGGAACGCCGAGCACCCCCGCTCCGGCCTTCCGAGTCGCATGTGTTTTTCCTACTCGTGCTCGCGCATACCGGGTCGTGCACGCCTGTGTGTGAGTCGCTGTGTTGGGGAACCTGACCATCTCCACGCCTTGTTGTGCGCCAATGTCGTCGCCATGCCGCACCTCGGTCCCCGGGTGTCGCGCGTTCGCGTGCGCATGCCGGCGTACCATGCGCGCGATCGCCGGGGCACCAAGGCCTAGTGCACCCCAGCACCAAGGCTTGAGCTCACCCAGCCTAGTTCCTTTTCCTTCCTGTTTGGCTCAACCGCGCGCACGCCGTGAACCTGCCCTTGAGCTCCGCCGCGCCACGCCGGGAGCTCCAGCATGTCGCACCGCGCGTTGCCCACACAAGCCCAACCCTAGGGCTGTGGCCGTGCCACGCTCGTCACGAGGTCCTAGTGTTTTCCCCCGTGCGCTTGTTTGGACGCCGGAGCCGTCACCGCCGTCAAACGCCGCTCGCCGTCGCCGCCGGGCCTGCACCGGGGCGCGCCGACGCGCGCGCGCGTGACGGAGGGGTGCCTTCGCACCCCAGAATTCCTCGAGGGCCCTCACCAGACTTCTCTGGTGTGGAACCGAGGGGGAAACAGGCCAGCGGCCCGATGAAGCCCATCGCGGCCCTTTTTCTTTTAATCAGTGCACTCGGATTATTATCCAGGGTGTTTCAACAGACTTTGCTTAGTTGGCCCACTGAGCTAAGTCCAACGGGCCGAATTCGGCCCACTAACCCTTTCGGCCCACCAAGGCCCACTAATCTGTGACGCTGACATCACAATGACATCATGCTGACGTCATCACCTATTTTCAAAATAAAAATCCTTTTCAGTTTTATAAATGAATTTGGAAATTAATTTATAAAACCTTTAACCTTTGAAAATTCATAACTAATTAATTACAACTCCGAAAAATATGAAACCAGTTTCTATATTTTTCTAAAAATGAGACGGTGCTGTTTGTAGGTAGTTTGGTTCTGTTTGGATCTCTTAAAATTGGGTTTCTTTGGATTTATGCCTAGTTGTTTGCTGGTATCTTAGC
Source organism: Cenchrus fungigraminus (assembly GCA_036936925.1). Classification (NCBI taxonomy): domain Eukaryota; kingdom Viridiplantae; phylum Streptophyta; class Magnoliopsida; order Poales; family Poaceae; genus Cenchrus; species Cenchrus fungigraminus. The sequence continues at coordinate 127,317,291 of CM072779.1, forward strand.
GTCTCGTATCTCGTGCTGCACAGACCCGAGCTACGACCAGGAGGAGGCTTACGACCCCGACTACAATCCAGACTAGGACTTCGGATGCCAGCCAGGTGTCATGTCACTCCCAACCATATAGTTCCCATGCATGCTTTAGTTGCTAGTGCTTAATTACTTTTGATGCATGTTTTTAAAATTGCATAGACAATTGATTAGCCATGCCTTGGAATTGTTTACCTTGTCCTTGGAATACCTACTTGTGGAACTAGCTACAGACCCCTAGCTAGTTCCCGGCTCTACTCATCCATATATTTTACCCTTAGTTATGGATGGATCTCAGGTTTGGACCGAGGTTGGTATACCTCGGAACTCTTGCGTGTGTTTTGGGTGAGTGCGTATCCTTGAAATGTTACCGCGGGAGCGAGCCGCTTTGGTTACTTGTGAACGCCTGTATAGGGGAGATGCGACCTGGCCTCTCGCCCTAGCGGAGTGTCGGACGGTTGGAGTTGGTGAGTGCTCGCTCTTGCAATTAAGGACCGATCGACAATTTAACCGTGATCTTTGGGCTATTTACGTACAAACTGTTCACTCACGTATGGGCGGGGTTCGATCTAAGAACTAGTTGGTGGTTGGCGCTCAGCTTGTAGGCGGACCGGTGTGGTCGTGTGAGGGGGACGGGTTATACCCCCCGAGTAGACGTCGCCCCGGCTTCTCCGGGGATGGTCTCACAGCTCCGAGGCCCTGCTGGCAAGTTTCGCGCCCCAATTCAGGACGAGTCAGGCTTGGAGAGGCAGGAGAGTGCCACCCACTGCTAGGTCTCCGGTCGTTAGGTAGGGATGTGGATCGGAGGCATCCGTTTCTGCCCTATCCGGCGGGTCCAGTTGTACAACCTCTGCAGAGTGTTAAACTTATAGCTATAGTCTGTGTCCACTGGTATGGACAGCCCACGGGTCTGTTACTCTGGCTAGTCTCTTCTTGTGCTGCTTTCTCTCCCCTGTGTGCTTGTGAGCCCGGCTTCGTGCCGTTGAGACGTGGGGATAGGAGTTGGTGACCCCACGTCACAGACGAGTGTGGGATGCTGTATCTTGGTTGAGATCTAGTGTTTGGTGTTTCTTTCCTTGTTGGGGTGATGACCCCGGAGGCGTTGTCCTCGGAGGTGTGGATCTCCTCAGAGATGGAGACCTCTCGGCTATTCTGCTTACCTTGATGTTGCTACCGCTGCTTGCTTAACCTTCTACAACCATAAATAGGATTACTCATGCATAATAGAGTTATTTCTCTTTCGCTTATGCTCTTTGTTGGGAAGCTGACATGACCTACTCGCTTATCGAGTAGATGACAGGTTTTCAGAGCAGGAGCCGGACTACGACTTCGAGCACGATGGTTGGGAGGATTGAGGCTCTCCCTACACTCGAGTTGCCTGCGGATATGGAGTCTACTTCGCTACATGAGAGCCGCTGCGTAGATGTTTACTCTGTTTGATTTAGTCCTGTTGGACTTGTACCCGGCATGTGCCGAAATGATGAACTCAGATGTTTATTTATATTATTATGTGGACCTTCATGTATTTTCTCTTGTTGTACGGTTATTGCTTTACTTTCTGAGACATGGATTTGCACGTGATAGCCTCCTGGGACTATCACAGAGGTGCAGGGATCGGGTTCCCTTCTTTGGAAACCCGGTTCGTTTCAGTGTGTGTGGGCATACAAACAACATCAAATCAAATAAGTACACATTCTGTTGTACAGAGGTGAAGTCTTGACCAAGTTAAGCACAACTTCCCATTTCTCCCTAGTAGAGTTCCACACGATATAGCTCGTTGGCATGTCTGAGTTGTAGCTATGCTCAAGGATTAGGAGCCGATGGCAAGTATCCAAGAGTGCATCTACAATTCAGACACACCACCGAGGTATATCGTGGGAAACTGTGCCACTGAGTAATGGTGGTTGTGTCTTAATAATCAGATCTCTACCTCTGTGGCAACAAAACAACCATATGTTCTCACTTCCATTCTAGTTCACCTTAATCATTTTGAGCCAATGCCCTAGTTTTGACAAGTAGGTCTACACTAATGTTAGAACATCAAGTATACCATTGGAGCCAGTAGTGCTAGCCCGACCACAACACGATTAATGGCCCGACATGAGGTGGGCCTGGCCCGCTATCCCACCACCTCATATAAATATAGAAACCCTAATTTTGTCCTCTCTCATCCGTCCAATCACACCAGGCACAACAAGCACCACTCTCCCACCTGCATGGCCGCCACCCCTGCCCAAGAGTCATGCCACTGCCCCACTATTGCCTCTCTCTATCTCTGGCTGAAAGCCACGCCGACGGCGGGGAGGGGATCCAGCAGGAGCTACTGCTGCAGCCACCGCTAGTCACCGTACCCATAGTCGGGAGGGACATTGGAGTTGCTGGCGCGGCCACCGCCTAGCTGCCTCCCCTACTCATGCCACCACCCACTGTCTGTGCTCTTTTGTACTGGAAGTCGCAACGTTGATCAGGAAAGGCACCACTGGGAGCTACTATCACGACTGCCATCGGGAGCTGCTGCCGCGGCCACCGCTGGTCGTCGCACTCGCGGATGGGTGTGGGGCGTTGCCCACCACTACTGCGAGGGCTCTGCCAAGAGTTGTTGCTGGGGCGTGACTGTGGCCACCGTCGGAGTGCAGCCGTGCCCAGTGGCACGACACGCCTAAGGCTCTCTTAGAGTCATGCCAGTGCTAGTGCATCAACACGGTGGCACTGTCAAGCACGAAATGGTAAGTTGTCGTGCTGCTTAGTGTCGTGCCTAGCTATGCTTGTGCCAGTGCCGTGTCTTTTTTAAGACGTGCAAAGCATGTTTTTCATTAAGAGAGGAGAAAAAGGTGTTCACAACGAGTACATGGGGGGCCGAGCCCAACAAAACAAAACAAGACAGGAAAAAGAGTTACACCGCCCTCACTGGGCGAACACCTAAAAGACTAGCTAAAGGGAGGAAGCCCGCACGCGCCCACGACCTTGCCTCCTCCAGAATAGTCGGCACTAGAGCCACCGGCATGAGAGCTTCATTGTCGTGTACGCGCTGGTTGCATTCCTTCCAAAGCGCATGTCGTGCTACACGTTTGGCCACGTATAGATGGGAGTGGCATCAGTGCTCAACTTGTGGACGGAGATCGACTCGGCGGAGGGGCAGCGTGACGAAACGATGGCAGAGTGAGCCGTGGCCGCCAATAGATTGAGAGAGAGGGTGGGAGGAGGCATGTGCTTGTTGGACATGGTCGACCTACGCGGCTACGGTCTGCCTTGACTCACAGAGAAGGTCGTGCCTCGGCTCGCTTGCGTGCTCCGTCCGCCCCGACCTGCGTTGTGCCCTCCATTGAAGCTCCACGCTAGAGGCCTAGAATAGACAAAGAGGAGAGAGAGAGAGAGAGAGAGAGAGAGAGAGAGAGAGAGAGAGAGAGAGAGGGATGAGAGGCAAAGAGATATCAATACGGGAGAGGGGGAAGGACGATTCCGCCCAACACAAAGTGTGATGGCTCGGTATTGGGAAGGGGGTGCGGGCAGTTAGCTGAGTGTCATGTGGTATTGAATTAAGTTTCCAATTCCAATTCTATGAGCACCCAAACAGCTGGCACTCGGTGCAGCCAGTTCCAATTCCAAATTCCAAGCCCGCATAGTACCATAGAAGAGTTGTGTTGCCTATCTATTACATGCAATATCTGATATATGGTATGGTCGAAGTGAATCATGCATGTGTTTTATGAAGATCACGTAGTTGCGTTGGATGTGGATGCAAAGATATTCAAAACCAATGGTTTCAGGTGCGCAAAGGGGAAGTATATTATGATGTACAATATTGTTGGTATTCAATTATTCAAAGGAGGCTTGCGTTACATAAATTGTGAAAATCGAACATGATGAACTAGCTATAAATACTAAACAATCGATTTAAAACTTTTGAGGATATTTGTTTCTTACTAGAAGAAATTCCAAATAACCATCATGACAATATTAATTAGTTTTCAGGTAACTAAAACTCACATATGCTCTCCGTTTATTTTACGTCATGAAAATGAACTAAAAACAAAATTATTGAAACCTCTCTCATCTCAAGATTACTAAACATCGTTTCCTTAAAAACATGTGGAAAATATTTTCCTTAAAACATGTTAATTAAAAACAAAAGATTGGATACGTGCTTTGCTCATAGTGTAGAATTTAGAAACACAAATTTATGCGTAAGGAAATTCAAATTAAAATTTCAATTACGGGTAACTTACCCATGTGGTGTGGTGCTTATTGTGAGCAACTCCATAATACTCCATTACTATAAACGCCTTAAAGTTGAGGCACAAGTGCTTCCCATGACAATTGGAAGCTTGTGACTGCAGTGCAACAAAAACAAGTAAAAATAGTTGACCTCATGTTCATTTAATGGAAGATTCTTTGATACGAGAAACAAAGAATACAATAATCCAAAGTAAGTGATGATGGTTCCATCCTATTCAAGAGATGCAAAAGTTACAAACAATTAAGCACTAAAGGATAAGTTTGATATTGCTTATCCATAATGTTTCAAGTCAATTCTGGAGGAAGAGCTTGCCATTGACCAGTTAAACTTTAAGATACGTGGCGTTATAATACATACCTAGTAGCCAACCAATTCTGAGGAGTTGCATGCATGCAAAAGCAGACAAAATTGATGATGCATCCGACATGGAAAAGCGTTTGAAAACTTAAAAACAATAAATCTTATACTGAGCATCAAAATTAAAATTTGATTGCACCATTGGATTTCTGACAATAAAAATTTCATAAAAAGATCTTACTTAATCATATTTGGACGAATTTCATAAAAAGATCTTACTTAATCATATTTGGACGAAATTTTTATTCATATTTTTAATGAAGGTTGTATATTTTAGTGAGACATATACTTGTGGAACAAATTCTACAAACTTATAAAAAATGTACGTACCAAACAAATTATATGAACTCACGAAACAAAACATATGTACATATAAAAAATTATACAAATTAAACTCACTGAGAAGACACTTAATTTACAGAGGTCGAACAAATATTTACAAAGAAGAAACAAATGTTTACAAAGAGCAAGCAAATATTTACAAAGGACGAACACATATGTATAGAGGACGTTCCATACTTAACTAATTATCCTCTATTTAAAAAAGTGCTTTCGTAATATTTTCCAAATATAGTTGAGTGTGATCTTATCTTGAAGATATTGTTATAACAAGCACAATGGTGAAATCAAAATTTAATTTAGATGTTTGATTTAGGATTTCTAAATTTTTAATGTTGAAATAGATGTGATACAATACCTAGGGCCATGTTCCTACATGCATGCAGTCTTTCTCTCTAATCTAATTCCTCCCAGCATGATGGTTTGTTACATAACCTCCACCTTGAGCTGGACACTTGTGAAGTAAGGAGTTTTAGGACTTGCCAAAATTGCTAGGCTTTTTTCCGAATCAAAAGTGTAACTCTTTTTTTCGTGTCATGCATAAGATCTAGCCATGCATGGTAGATAGATGGACGCACAAATATGGTGCCGCTTCCTGTAAGCTCTAGATCTGGACATGTGAAGCAAAGAGTTTTAGATCTAATTAGAATTACTTTTGCCGATTCAATAGTGTATCTCTTTGTGCAATGTCATTGGATCTAGTTATGGTAGAGAGGAGGATAACCAAATATTGCACCGTCTCTTGCAAGACCAAGATCTGGATATGTGAAGTAAGAAGTTTTAGATCTAGCTAGAAATGCTAGCCTTTTTGCTGAATCAAAAGCATACCTCTTTGTGTGCGCCATGGGATCTAGCCATGATAGAGAGAAGGATAGCCGGATATGGCGTCGCCTCCTGCAAGCCTCAAAACTGGACATGTGAAGGAGTTTTAGATCTAGCTAGAATTATTGGCCCTTTTGCCGATTCAAAAGCATACCTCTTTGTGTACGTCATGGGATCTATCCATGGTAGAGAACAGGACAGCCAAATATGGCATCGCCTCCTGCAAGTCCTAGATATAGACGTGTGAAGTAAGGACTTTTAGATGTAGTGAGAATTGCTAGCGAATCAAAAGCATACCTCTTTGTGTGCTTCATGGATCTAGCTACATTAGAGAGAAGAACATCCACATATGACACCGTCTCCTGCAAGCCCAAGATTTGGACATGTGAAGTACAAAGTTTTAGATCTAGATAGAATTGCTTTTATTTGCCGAATCAAAAGCGCACCTCTTTGTGTGTGCCATTTGATCCAACCATGATAGAGAGAAGGATAACCAAGTATGGGCATCCTCCTGCAAGCCTCAGATCTATACATGTGAAGTAAGGAGTTTTAGATCTAGCCAAAATTGTTTGCTCTTTTGCCGAATCAAAAGCACATTGTACCTCTTTGTGTTGCCCATGGATCTAGCCACTGTGGAGAGAAGGACAACCAGATGTTGGCACCGGTTCCTGTAAGCCCCAGATTTGAACATGTGAAGTAAGGAGTTTCAGATCTAGAAGACTTGGTCTTCATGCCAAATCAAAAGTATACCTCTTTGTGTGCGCCATGGGATCTAGTCATGGCAGAAAGGACACCCAAATATGACACTTCCTCCTCTAATGACTCTTGGGCCCCTCAATCATCAACAACTACGCTACTACAAGTGATAGGCGTTGAGTCAAGTTCCTGGGAACTTCATTTCCGAAAACAAACTTTGGGCATCCCTTGCATATGCCATCACTAGTGAGGCGCATGACCCACCCATGGCGAAGGGAAGGAGTGTCGGATCTCACCGTGGTCATGGCTATCCACTCGTTGTATATCTATTTTCAGTGGTAGGTGAGAATAGAGAGAGGGCGGAGACAAATTATGAGTGAGAAGTGGGTGAGCGTTGGGTATAAATAATGTGATAGTGCTAACCTCCCCACTTTCCCCAATTCTCTCCAGGAGCCCAAACTTTCCTTTTATTTGGAATGTTCGGTCGTGCAAATCTTGAGAAAGTGAGGGCCTCTTCCGCAAAGCATGCCTCGACCCATGTTTGGCGTAACATGCACCGTTCATGTAGGATACAACAGTCAAAAGTAGAGCATGCAGAGGTCACATCACACAACTTATGGATCTGAAACCTGAGATGAGGGAAAATGGAAAATCCCTCAGAATATGAGGGTCCCATTGGAGAAACTTGCCCAGGCCACTACGTTGTTGTTGTGGTTGGGGACCCATCTATGGTGCATGTCGTGCGTGACACGGTCATAACAAAAGAAGTATTCATCGGTGCGTAGAAGGGATGGTTGCCTGCTAGCCCTAGGGCGAAGAAAAATTATGAGTGAGAAGTGGGCGGGGACCTTGTATAAGTAATGTGAAGGTGCTAACCTCCCTCCCCCTATTTACTTCCGAGGATCCAAACTTTCCTTTTATTTCGAATTTTCAGTGAGGAAAATACTGAGAAAGCGAGGGCCTCTTTCGCAAAGCATACCTTGACAATCTAGTTGGCACAACATGCACCACCCATGTAGGATCAAACGATTAAAAGTGAGTGGAGGTTGGGTCAATGGTCCGAGCCTCGAGCAGGGTAAATGGGAAATTCCTCAAAATACGAGAAGGTGTTCAAGAAATGTGTATGGGCCACAGTGTGGGGACCCATCTGCAGTGCCTTGTGTGTGTCGTGATGATAACGACTTGCTTGGCCTACATTGTGCTCGTCGCGAGTCATGACAGCCCACGCGGATGCTTCACCCTAAGTACTCATTCACGTCGTCGATGGGATACCCGTCGCCGCCTTCTCTCGCCACTAGAGCCACCGTGGAGACCATCCTCGGCGTGGGGAGGAACGGATGGTCATGGTCGGTCGCCTGTTGTTGACGACGTGCAAGCAGCACTCGACAAGCGAGAGCCAGCCATCAGCGTAGTGTAGCGCTGCCTAGCTACCTAGCCAGAATTGCTTTTGCATAATCAAAAGAGTACATATTTGTGCGCGTCATGGGATCTAACCATGGTAGAGAGAAGGATAGTTGATCAGTATGGCACCTCCTCCTGCAAGCCCCATATCTGAACATGTGAAGTAAGAAATTTAGATCTAGCCAAAATTGCTTTTGTCGAATCAAAAGAGTACCTCTTTGTCACGTCATGGGATATAACCATGGTAGAGAGAAGGACAACCATGCATGAAGTTTCCTCCAGCAAGCCCAGATCTGGACATGTGAAGTAAGGAGATTTAGATCTAGTCAAAATTGCTGGCCTTTTTGCCAAATCAAAAGTGCACCGTACCTTTTTGTGTTTGCCATGGATCTAGCCAAGGTAGAGAGGACAACAAAATGTTGATGCCGCCTCCTGCAAGCCCAAGATCTGGACATATGAAGTAAGGAGTTTCAGATCTAGTAGAATTCCTGGTCTTTTTGCTGAATCAAAAGCGTACCTCTTTGTGTGCGCCACAGGATCTGGGCATGGTAGAAAGAAGGACACCCAAATACGACGCTCCTCCTCTGATGACTCTTGGCCCCTCAATCATCGACCTCCGCCGCCGCAAGTGATGGCGTTGAGTCAAGTTCTTGGGAACTTCCTCCCTGACATCGAACTCAGGCATCCCTTGCATATGCCATCACTAGTGACGTGCATGACCCAGCCATGGCGAAGGGGAAGAGTGTCGGATATTGCTGTGGTCATGGCTCTCCACTCTGTTATAGATCTATTTTCGGTGGTAGGTGAGGACAAAGAAAGGGAGGAGAAAAATTATGAGCAAGAAGTGGTTGAGCGTTGTGTATAAGTAAGATGATGCTGCTAACCTCCCCCCTCTTCTTGCATTCTCTTCATGAACACAAACTTTCCTTTTATCTGGAACGTCCAGCCACAAAAATCTCGAGAAAGTGAGGGCCTTTCCGCAAAGCACACCTCGACCCCTATTTGGTGTAATACGCACCATCCATGTAGGATCCGATGGTCAAAAGTAGAGCATGCGGAGGCCCGATCATGCAACTAATTAGATCCGAACCTCGAGAGGAGGGCAAATGGGAAATCCCTCAGAATATGGGGGTCCTGTTGGAGAAACTTGCCCAGGCCACGGTGTTGTTGTTGTGTTTGGGGACCCATATGCGGTGTAAGTCAGGCGTGACACAACCATAATATAAGGAGTATTCCTCAGCACATGGAAGGGATGGCCGCCTGCTGACGCGATACGAGCCAGAGCCCATGGTCGTCCCTAGCGCCGAACGAAGAAAACAAATTAAGAGCGAGAAGTGGACGGGGACTATGTCTAAGTAATGTGAAGGTGTTAACCTCCCTCCTCCTATATACTTACATGGATCCAAACTTTCCTTTTATTTCGTACGATCAAAAGTGAGTGGAGGTCGGGTCAATGGTCTGCCTAGAGCAGGGTAAAATGGCCAAATTGGAAATTCCTCAAAACAAGTTCGGCTCCGTTCGAGAAACGTGTCTGGGCCACAATGTGGGGACCCAGTGGTGCCACGTCTGTGTGACAGGGCAGGTTGCTTTGCTTGGCCTACATGGGGAAGTGATGATTTGGCGGAGGTGTGCCGGTCGGTGGTCACGCGGACTCACTTTATTGGCTGCACGAAAATCTAAGTGTAGTTGATTACTTGCATTCAAATACTAATATCTTTCTAATGGTTCAATTAAATTATAATCCGATTGTATATTAATGATCCTTGCAATTAAATCTACGAAACAAGATATCTCTTGACTATGTTTCGTCACAAAAATAAAAATAGCATAATTACCGTGTTTTGTCACACAAATGAAAATAACATACTTGACCTTGGTTCGTCACAAAATAAAAATAACATAGTTGCTATTTTTATTTTGTGATGAAAGTGAAACATAGTTAAGTAATATCTTATTTCGTATATTAAAATTCGATTGCATATTAATATTCTTTGCATTTAAATCTATAAAACAAGATATCACTTGAATATGTTTCTAAAAAAATAAATTCCATATATTTGACAAGATTTGATAAGGTTACAATCCAAATATAACTTACATATGATTTCATCATTCTCATGATTTTATCATGATCAAATTTGACATGGTTGAATGCGCCGCAAACCAAACATTTTAAAAATTTTATTATATGTTGTTTTTATTTTGTGACGAAATATGGTCAAGTGCTATCTTGTTTTGTAGATTAAATTGCAAAGAATGTTAATATGCAATCGAATTTTAATTTAGTTAAATCATTAAGAAGATATTAGTATTTGAATACAACTAATCACTTATTTTTTAAGTCCGTGTCACCAATCACACCCCTTCTCCACACCTCCGCCCGCCGGGCTCACGGCCGCCTAATTGAATATCCGGCCTACATGGTGCTCCGTCGCGAGTCGTGACAGCCCACGGGCCACAACGCTTCGACGAGTATTCATTCACGTCAATGGGATATCCGGCGCCGCTGCCTCCCGCCGCCGGAGCCACTGCGGAGACCATCCTCGGCGTGGGGGAGGAAGGGAGATGGCCATGGCCGGCCGCCTGCTGCTGATGACGAGCGAGAGCCGGCCGTCGGCGTAGTGCAGCGCCGTCTAGCTAGCTTGCTAGCGAGCGCCTGGTTGGAGTCGGAGACACAGCAGCGTGCGTGCAGGGGAGATCATGGAGGGCCCAAATTACTAAATCCGTGTTCTTGCATGTTCTTGTTGATCACTGGAAACCGCCGAGCTTACTTGCCCAAAACTCTGATAAAAAAGTTTCAAAAATCTGCAGAACAATCATCCCTTGTTTGATGTCTAGTCTAACCAAATTCTTGATTCATTAGCAAGTCAAAGGATCAAGAATTGTCAACTGCTTGGTGTTGGTGAGTGGTGACCACGGCGCAGAGCCAGGCCCCGGCGGCAACACACGAGTCACAGCAGAGCCTGCGACTGCGACGGGCTGCAGCACGCGCGCACCACATACCCGTGACCTGAAACCAATGGCCGCCTCCCCTCTGCAGCTGCCTCGCCCTGTCGCCGTCTCACATTCCGCAACGGGCCCGTCAGGTTCAGGACGGTCGCTGCTGCCCGCTGGCACCCAGCGGCCGGCGCCCAAGCGATTTCAGGCCAGACAGGGGCGCCGGTGCCCGGCTCCGTGCTCGTCCTCCTTTCCTTTGCTCCCTTTCGCGTGCCGGCGACGCAAAACTGCAGCCCAGATCCTGAGATCCCAGACACCATTGATGCAGCAGGGTTTCAGTGCTTTCAGAGAGGTTCAGGCAGACGACGGGCACCACGGCACAAAGACGGCAAAAAACTTTGCCAGCAGCAGAGGGCACTACCGCACGCACTAGCCCCCCTGGCCCCTGCCCCTGCCACTGCGTGTCTGCAACAGTGGCATATCGCCATGCGCCATGGCAGGTGAGTAGGTGACCTTCCCCTATGGGAGCATATGATTCACCAATCGGAATGCTCATTAGCACTGCTCCACCCCCTCTAATTGCTCGATCTTGACATGCCTGAGGCTGATCAATCACGGATTTGGCAGGCCCCCATAGGGACACTGATCATGATGGTTTGCTCGGCGCCATGGCAGCAGAGGCGATGATGCCTCATGATGCAGAGAGCCAAAAAAAAAACCATGTCTTGTCTTGTGCATATATGCAAAGAGGAGCAACAAGTCGGCATGCTTGCTTCTCCTAGTGCTAGGCAACTACGCACCCATCATTTCACTTTGCTCCTAGTGCTAGGCAGGGAAAAAGATTTGCGGTCATGATTTTGATTTGGGGGTGAAAGGTGAAAAGTTGCTACCGGTTCATCCATGACAAAGTTTGGTATGATGCTCACTGACAGCCGTATTTGCTTACAGCATAATTTGGCACCGTCTGAAGGCCTCGGATTCCAAGAGATTTTGGGGGGAACTGTCACTTTGTTCTCTGCTACTGCTGGTACTTACTAGCTTTGTTAAAAGGTTAAAAACAATGTGCAGCAAGAGTAAGACAGGCAGGTAAGTGTTGTATGCACAGCTTTGCAGGAGGTTCACAGACAAAGAATCCTATAAATGGAGCTGAAAGGCTACACTGTAACTGTAACACCGGATGCTTCTGGTCAAATTCTGATTCTTCTTGGGCTCCCAAAGTGAACTTGGAAACAGGAAAAGATTGAAAGTTAAAGGGGGGCATGGTGTTCATTCTCCAACACTGCAAAGCAAGTAACTCCGCAAAAGAAAATGCAGAGTCTTGATTGGGTTTATGAATCCAGTGGTCAGTGGCCATTCGATTCAATACACACGTTTATATGAATTCATTAGTCAGGCGATAAACCTATCCTGCAAAACTTGAGTCATTGAGAATGAAGCATCAATACAGGTAACTAAACTCTGCGAATGATCATTATTCAGAGACAAAGTCCAAAGGAAATGCGGTCTTTTGTGTGCAGCAGTCAGTGACAGTGGCACAAGGTGCAAGATGAATCAACATTGCTGTGGATCATGTCGAGTGAAATTCACAAGAACCATGGGATAAATGCATCCTGTAAAATAAGAATATGAGAACCAACACAGATAACTGTGCTCAAAACTTTTGGGGTTTATTTGATCTGAGAGTTTCTGAATTTGAATACTTGATGTTGATAATATCAAAGTTCAATACAAATCGCAAAGCTTTAAATTGTAGACTGTAATTTCGTATGGACCACAGAGGAAATTTAGAAAACAGCCATAATCCTTACATTTCGGCAAACCTTTCTTAACGTAAATCACAACCATCCAGAAAAATTTAATCATTCTCAAAATGTGAAGGCAAAGTTCAGAAAAGAAAATCCAGTATTTTGAAAGTATGCATTCCTGATCATTTTATTAAGATAGTTGTAACTTACATCGAAGCAAAATTATACGAATTCATAAGAGGCAAACCAATATGATCATTATTCAGAGGCAAAGTCCAGAGATGAAAATGCAGTATGTTGTGTGTAGCATTCAGTGCACAGCCACGCAAGATGCAAGATGAATCAAGATTGCTAAGGATCATAAATCATGTATGGATTCACAAATCATAAAAACCATGGGGTAGTGTTTCCTGCAAAGTTTCAGTAAACTTAAGAAACCATGATCAATACAGTCATAACACATACAGATAATATCCTCAGACTTTTAGATTTTCATTTGACTTGAGAGTTGAGACCAAACAACAGGAACCACCTAAATTGTTACTTTTCCTTTACACAAACTTTTTCCCTATGTAATTTGCAACCACTGAACATTGGTAACAACGCTCCCGATCCGCCGTCCACGTGTCCTACCCACAAAATCACAGCCCTATATCTCCGGATTAACCGCAAAATGTACACCAAGAATTATTACTAATCACTCACTTGTGGGGTCTCATGAGGCATGAGACCTGCCTGAACCACCACCATTACCCACTAAACCCAACAAGAACCCTTCTCCATCAATGCCAAGAACTCACCCCTTCCGGCCACCGCACTGCGCCTGCGGGCGGCGCCGCCCTCTGCCGCCCTTGGCCGGGCACGCGGCCACGACGGCCGGTGGCGGTGCGATGCAGTTCCAGTGCGCGCAGACGGCAGCGCTGGCCGGCACGCCGCCGACGGCGATCCCGGTCAGGAAGTTGTCCTGAAGGAACAGCACCCGCATCCGGCCGTCCTCCGCCGCCGCAGCCACCTCCCGCGGCACCTCCCCCGCGAACCGGTTGCCGTTGAGGTAGACTGCGCCGGCGGTGGCGAGCTCGGGCGGGACGTGCCCGGACAGCGCGTTGTGGCTGAGGTCCACGGTGGCGCCCGCCGCGACGCGCCCCGCGGGGCGGAGCTCGCCGGAGAAGGCGTTCTTGCGGAGCTGCAGGTAGCCGATCCGGAACGCGAAGATCTCACCCGGCACCTCACCTGAGAACCAGTTCCGGCCGAGGTCGAGGAACGCCAGCCTCGGCAGCCGCCGCAGCACGGCGCCGACCTGGCCAGAGAGCCTGTTCCCGGCGAGCGAGAGGTACACGAGCGTCCCCGGGAGCGGCGGGACGCCCCCGGACAGCCAGTTGCTCCGGAGGTCGAGGTGGACGAGCGGCGCCCGCACCACGGACCTCGGGATCTCGCCGGAGAGCGCGTTGTGGGAGACCACCAGCGTGCGTAACTCCCGGAGCTGGAGAAGGGACGGAGGTATCCTTCCGGCGAAGGCGTTCTTGCTGAGGTCGACGGTGCGCAGCCCCGGCGCGAACGCGGGCGGGAGGTCGCCGGAGAGGAGGTTACCGGCGAGCGCGAGGAACCGGAGCGCCGGGAGCGCGGCGACGGCGGGGGAGAGCGCCCCCGTGACGCGGCCCGGGACGAGGGAGAGGGACACGAGCGCGGAGAGCTTGGACACGGCGACGGAGGGAAAGGTGCCCGACAGGCCCGGCGCGCCCGCGCGCGGGTCGCCGAGCGCGAGGGAGACGACGCGGGTGGAGCCGTCGGAGGAGCAGGAGACGCCCGCGAAGCCGCAGGGGTCGGCGGTGAAGTCCCAGGATGCGAAGAAGCGGGAGCCCGGGAGGTCAGTGAGCGCGCGGCGGACGGCTTGGAGGGCCAGGTAGTCCACCGGGTGCAGCGTCGCCTCCGCCGCGGCGACGGCGGCGGCCAGGAGGAGAAGTAGGAGGAGGCGCGGGCGCCGCGGCTGCGGACTCGCGCAAGCGGGGAACATGGCACCAATGAGGCGTGGTGGCGGCGGGAGCGGTGGAGGGAGGTGGCTGCGCGCGCGGCCGGGATGGTTGGGTGGTGAGGCGGTGAGCTTGCGGGGAGGAGGAAGCTTTGGGGATGGGTGGGTTCTTTGAAGCGCGTGTCGAGGCGTGTGGGCCCCACACGGCAAAGCTGACGGGGTAAGACCATCCGCACTGGCTACGGCAGCCCTTACGGCAAACTGGGCACCGTAACGATATAGAGCAAAATCAGCTGCACCGCTTCACGGTATACCCTACGGCAAGAGACCGTAAACGCTGGGTTGCGGCAAATCCACCGTGAACGCTGCGTTACGGCACAGTCGACGCACCCAACTGCCCCTTTCCTCGCGGGCTCGAACGGAAGGCTCCTTGGGCGGCAGCGTCGCGGGCAGAGAGAAGGAGGGCGGGCCAGCACGGCGCGCCGGCGAGTCTGGGACGGCGGCGCGAGAGAGAGAGGAGGACGGCGGAGATGGGCGGCGGGGCACTGCGGGAGGGGCCAAGGGGCTCGCCACCAGCAGCAGGTCGCACGGTGAGGAGCGGGGCACTGCCTCTCCGCCGCCCGCCGTCCGTCGGGAAAGAATTCAGCCCAATCCGCTGCCGACGCGCCGACACTGCCTCTCCCCTCCTTCCTAAAGCCCGGTGGCGCCGTACCGAGAGAGAGAGGAGAGGAGAGGATGGCGAGGAGGCCGCCGGGGGAGCTGGCATCGGGGCCACGTGCCGCCGCCTTCCGCATGCCCCTTCCGCATAACTGACGGGCGAGCCCGGGCCTGGCTTGGTCCCACATGGCAGCGTGTCGCAGGACGAGACGTGCTTCGGAAGCAGTGCGGCGCGGGTGGGAGACCGGGGGAGGGTCCGTTTGGCACGGCTGTGGCTGTGGCAGCTCCGGCTGTGGCTGTGTTGGTGAAGCGGATTTGGGGGTGAAGCTGAAACCGTTTCAGAAGAACATTTGGCAAAACAACTTCGTAAGGTGGGTAAAAGGGTGAAATGGCCATAATACCCTTCCCATTTCTTTTTTATTTCCTCTTATTTTTTTCTTTTTTCCTTTTTCTTTTTTTCTTCTCACTTTTTCTTTTTCTTTTTCCTCTCCCATCAATATCTCCCACCAGCCGCATCCCCCTCCCCTCCCATCCCCTTATCCACTCGACACGCCTCGCATCCGTCGCCCCGACCCCGTCGCGCCTCGCGGTTCGTCGCCGATCTCCCCCGCCTGCGCCTGCCGTCGAGCCCCCCGGCGGCCATGGAGGCGGCCCGGGCGGAGCTCGCCGGCCGGCAGGCCTCCTCCGCCGGTCTCTTCCCCCGGCGGCCATGGAGACGGCCGGGGAAGAGCTCGTCGGCCGGCAGGCCTCCTCCGTCGGTCTCCTCCCCCGGCGGCCATGGAGATGGCCGGGACGGAGCTCGTCCCCCGGCGGTCTCCTCCCACGCCCGGTCTCCTCCTCCCACGCCGGGTCTCCTCCTCCACCGATCTCCTCCCGCGCGCGGTCTCCTCTGTCTCCCACGCCCGCGCTGGGGCAGACTTGGGAAAGCGCAGGGCGAAGCGGGGGAAGCTGCCCTTTTGCAGCTTCGCCCCGGCCAAATCGCTCTAGAGAGCGGTTTTTGCGCTCGCTTCCCCGCCGAAGCGGTTTTTGCACTCGCTTCCCCGCCGAAACTGTTTTGTGCCAGCATTTGGCACAACTTCGTGAAAAACAGCTGCCTAAGCGGCTCACGAAGCTGTGCCAAAGGCACCCGGAGTCTGCGTGCGAGCTGGACTGGAGGTAGTAGGAGTGGTGGTCAATGTGAGCACGGCGGTGACACCGCCATGCGGGCCCGGGCTCGTGTGCTTGGGGAGGAAGCCTAACCAAAGCTGCCTTCCGTTCCGTGGCAGCCACGTCGGCCGCCGGCCCGTGCATGACTGGCAGGTGGGGCCCGGACGTGGCCAGGAGCGGAGCAGGAGAGAGTCTTGTCTTGGGGTGGAAGCCTACGCGGGGTGTTCCAGCCGGCCTAGGCACAATCCTCCACGTTAACTGACAAGTTGGCCCAATGCAATCATGGCCCACTTCACAGCGAGTGGCTCACGTGGACGCAGCGGTAACAGCGGGGCGTCCTTGCTGGTCGTGTCGCCGCGCTGGCGGCAAGGTACACCGTGGCGCGTGCAGCCACGCCCCCGCACAGTGCCTCCCAATCCTCCTCCTGCCGCTGACCGTGGGCCCCTGTTTGCTGACGCCACGGGCCCCCACGTGTCATCGTGGACGCTCGACCGGAAAAAGCGAGCCGACCGGCCGCAAGGCAGTGTTTGGTAGGGATTATACCTGAGCATTTTTGGCCCGGCCCGACCCGGTTCGGGCCCGGCCCGCGTCAGGTCCGCCCACGGACCTTACTGGACGGGCGTGGGCAGAGATCTTGAAGCCCGCAAAAATTTTTTTTGGCCCGAGCCCTGTCCGAAATGCTGTTTTTAGTTACTTTACACTATAAAATGCGCGGACGGTTCGCCCAAGCCCGGGCCCGGCCCGAAAACTGAGGCCCGACACGTCCCATGGGATGGTCATGAGCAGAATTTTCTCAACCCGAAAAACCCGGGTTTTTTTTCGGCCCGGCCCGAACCCGACCCGACTCGTGGAATGCTCAGGTCTAGTAGGGGTGAAAGGCAGTGTTGCCCACCCGGTGGGCCGGCCGCAAGGCAGTTGTATGCCCACCGGTGCAGGAACAGAGAGGGCTCAGAATGAGGTCAAGCCAGTCAGTCAGTCAGCTCCTCCGCCACCGCCACCGCCACTGCCAGGTGGGCCGGGACTGGTTGTGTTCTCGTTATCACAGCACGAATCTCGGCGCGCCACGCCTACCCGGGTGGTTCTGATGATTTTACTTTGCGAAGCTTTTCCAAGTCCTGGGGAGCCGGGACAGTAGCGGTGGCATCTCGGCGTTGCGCTTGGCATGTTGCGCTTTGTTTTGGCCCTAATCATGGGTTAGAAGCCCTGCATTTTTCATTAGGGTGACGGACCAGGGAGACCAGAAAAAGGTGTGGTGCGTTGCGAGAGGGGACAAAAAGGTCACGAGCATGCAGGGAGGAGTGGAGGACCGTGGCCATGACCAAGCGAAGCGAGCTACGGAGCTCTCTTTCGTTCTCCAATCAAACGTCACGTCGTCGTCTCGTGAGGCGGCGCCACCGCCTCTCTCTCTCTCTTTTCCTTTTGTTTCCTCCTGCGCTACGGGAACCGTACCATGATGCTCCATGCATTGATCGGGCCGCGCGCGGGCGTGACTGCTGGCACGTACGGCGCGCGCGCTAGGCTCCGGCGAGGTCGGAGCGCCGCCGGGTGCCGCCACGGGCTCCGTGACACGGCCCAAGGTTGCTGCTCTGCTCGATCTGCTCGCTCGCTGCTTTGCAGCAGTCTGCGTCTCGATCGGTCGAGTACTAGTGCCCAGCCAACCCACCGATGCAGCTGTGCAGTGAATTAGGGGTGTGTTTAGAAGCTCAAATTTTTTCAAAAAACATCCTATCATCTATCACATTCCATTACATTATCTCTCACTATTCATCTGACGCTACAGTGTATTTTGCACCAATTTTAACCAGAATTGCCTAAACGTTTGGACTCTAAACACACCCTAGGTAGCCAATGCAGCAGAGGTACACTTGGTTACTGCATTTGGCCATGATGGGGAGGGACAAGGCACAAGGCCAGCGTGCGTGCGTGCTTCACTAGCGCTTGTCCTGGGAGGTAGGTTTACGATCCGGGGAGGGACACACCACACCACACCTCGGAATCAGAGTGAGCCCTGATCGAGCTCTCCCCGGCCGGGCGGCCTCTGAAGGGGAACGCCGTTGCTGCTGGCTGCATTTTGCCGCATGTATATATCGATGGTGCAGAGACGACGACGACGACCTGGCAGGCACCCAGAGCAAGCCAGCCTTGTTTGCCCCCGAACGGAACTGCCGGCGGAACCTCCTCAGCTCTCTTCTGCTGTTCGCTCGATCTGTCGATCATCACGTGCCATGGATGCACGCACGCGCCATTGAATGGGCGGGCCGAACCCAACCGACCCCAATCTGGCACATTCATCACCCACCAAAGCTACTGTTCACTCGCTTGCTCCGAATACATCCTGGTAGCTGAGCTGAGCGTCTACTGGACGGAGGGTACTGGACGGCTTCTCGCATTGCCTGTTCTTTGCATGTAATACATGCAGAGGAACAGGCCTCTGCTCTGCTGCACCATCCATCTCTACATGCACATATACCAGAACTCCATAAGCAGTGTCCTGCCTGCTCAATGCTGATCATGCATCAGTCATAGTACATTGGCGTGTGTGTTAGTGAGTGATGGAGGTGAAACCAAGGTTAAAAAAACCGGAACCGAGCTTCCGGTCTTACCGAAAATAACTGGCCGGTCACCGATCCTCCTGGCCTGACAGTGGCGGACCCAGGAAAAAATTTAGCTGGAGCGGACTTGGCACGATAAACACAAGGACAACTAGGGAAATAAAATACATGCACATTTATATAGAAAACCACAACAACAGTATCACAAAATGGCACATATATGAAGGTTTGAGATACCATAACATAATTTTCAACACATATTGTACTAATACAAAAACTAATCATGTCTAGGCTTTACAGATGGCTTAGGCAAGTCTATACGTCGATTCTTGATATCTTGAAATGTCTTCTTGATTTCATCTCTATCATGCCTCTAAAAAATTTCCTTCTCAATGTAGCACAATAGCAGACTATTAAGCCACTCATCGTTCATTCTATTCCGTAAATCTGTCTTGATTAAATTCATAGCCGAAAAAGCTCTTTCAACACATGTTGTTGCTACTGGTAGAATCAATGCTAACTTAATAAGTCGAAAGACAATTGGAAACATAACATCCCTTTCATGTTTAACCATTTTCATGGCCAAACTAGCAAAATCATGACAATCTTTGAATAAATCAACTCTTTGCATATGCAAGACACACTACGTGAAAAACAGACATTGGTAACGGGCGCGGATGGCCATTGGTAACGGGCAAAACGCCCGTTACCGATCAAGCGTTACAAATAAGCCAAGAAAGGTAACGGGCGGATGCCCGTTACTGATAACACATAATTGTAACGGGCGTCTAACAAAAGCCGTTACCGAAACTAGTTACCGGTCACCTGAAATGTCTGTTTCTCTAGGCCCACATGGACCTTTGGTAACGGGCACAAAAACCTAGCCCGTTACATGAACTCAATATCGGAGACGTTTGCTGTGGACACGTGTCTGCACGTAAGGAGACGCATTTTTTGTACGCGTGTCTTCTCTGTTTGGACGATAGGAGACGCGTGCTCTGGACGCGCATCTCGCCTGTCTCCACGAAAGGAGACGTGTGCTCTGGACACGCGTCACGTCTGTCTCGACGACAGGAGACACGTGCTCCGGAAGCGCGTCTCCTCTGTCTCGACGAAAGCATCAACTTCTAGGGCCCACCAGTCAGTATTAGTAACGGGCCTTTATGCGGCCCGTTACAGTGTTGCCATACTTGTAACGAGCGTTCCAAGTGAAGCCCGTTACTCACGGATCTGTTTTTGTAACGTGCCTTACTTAACACCCGTGAGCGATACGTAGGGCACATACAGTAACCTGCCCGTTTTCTGGCTGCATCCCGGAACCAGCCAGGATTTGGCAGCCACCGGGCTGCATCCTGGAAACAGCCAGGATTTGGCAGCCACCACAGCAATGCTAGGAGACATCACAAACACATTCTCATCACATATATACACAAGCAAGATCACATATATACACACAATAATGCGAGATCACATCAAGTTCCTCATCAGATCGACATGCATGCTAAAGTTTCAAGTTCGTCATCGGTGTCGGTGTTTTAGACCGGCGAACCTACCAAGGGGGTACCCGAGGTAGTAGATTGTGCGGTCGAGGATCGTGATCGGGAGACCGAGAACTCGAAGGTATGCGTAAGGACACGGGACACAAGATTTATACAGGTTCGGGCCGCCAAGGTGGCGAACCCTACGTCCTGTTTGGGGATCAAGTATGGCGCCCTGCGCTTGGTGTTGGGTTGATTCAGATGTCCTCCTAGGTACCCAGCCCTCCTTTATATAGTCCAGGGGGCGGGTTCCTAGTCGGTTACAAGGTAGGAGTCCTAGTAGGATTACACGGAACGAGTCCTAGTAGGATTACAGGGGAATTCTAGTAGGAGTCCGTCTTTATCCTTCCTTGCATGAGTACCCGGGGTGTATGCCCGACAAGCCCCCGAGCACGTTGTAGTCGAGAGTAGTAGTTCGAGTAGTCTTGAAGCCTCTTCGAGTAGTTCTTGAGCGTCCTCGAGTACTGCTTGGAGAAGTCTTCAATAGTACTTGAACTGCCACGAGGCTGGAAGGTGGTCCAGCTCATCAGTCTTGAAGTCGAGATTATATGGAAGTGCGGTTGCAAAATCGCACTCCATATGGAGTAGCCCCCGAGCCTTAGTTTGAGTCGCAGACTCTAGCTGAGGGTCAATCTTGATTCCGAATCTTCCGTCTTGAAAAAATTGAATAATGGGTGTAGCATAGTAGCCCCCGAGCCTTGAAATGATTAGGTAATCAATCCAAGGGTCTTCAGTGTTCGCGAAAGCCATCATCCGAGTACTCTTGCAGCATGTAGCCCCCGAGATAAGAGAGCCATATGAGCCACGTCGAGTAGTTGTTGGTGCGGAGCCCCCGAGCTTGAGAGCGAGCGAAGCCTGCTGAAGTTATCCTCGAGTAGTAATTTGAGTGCAGCCCCCGAGCTGGAGAGTTTCCGAGTAGTAATTTTGCATCGAGCCGTGGAGCTTGAGGAGTAGTTGTGCCGTCAGAGCGGACTTTAGATGCGACCGAAGTCGACTTTAGATGCCGGCAGAGCGAACTTTTTAGATGCGACTTGAAAAACCGAAGTCGACTTTAGTTGCCGCATGGAGCGGACTTTTTAGATGCGACTTGAAAAACCGAAGTCGACTTTAGTTGCCGCATGGAGCAGACTTTGAGGTGCGACTTAAAAACCGAAGTCGACTTTGGTTGCCGCACGGAGCGAACTTTGATATGCGACTATAGAAGTCGACTTTAGATTGCCACACGGAGCGAACTTTGATATGCGACTATAGAAGTCGACTTTAGATTGCCGCGCGAAGCGGACTTTAGATGCGACTATAGTAGTCGACTTTGTGCCACACGGGGTGGACTTTAAGATGCAAAAAACAAAAAGCACTTCCGGAATGCAAAATCGAACGAAAAATCAGAGAAAACGAATAGTTGTGCCGCCGGAGCGGGCTTGAGCACCTGAGCCATGGATTTCAGACCCAAGGTATGGTTGCCGCCGGAGCGGGCTTGAAGGTGCGACCGGAGTCGACTTGAGTACGTGGGCCATGGATTTCAGACCCAAGGTACGGTTGCTGCCGGAACGGGCTTGAAGGTGCGACCGGAGTCGACTTGAGTACCTGGGCCATGGATTTCAGACCCAAGGTACGGTTGCCGCCGGAACGGGCTTGAAGGTGCGACCGGAGTCGACTTGAGTACCTGGGCCATGGATTTCAGACCCAAGGTACGGTTGCCGTCGGAACGGGCTTGAAGGTGCGACCGGAGCCGACTTGAGTACCTGGGCCATGGATTTCAGACCCAAGGTACGGTTGCCGCCGGAACGGGCTTGAAGGTGCGACCGGTGTCGACTTGAGTACCTGGGCCATGGATTTTAGACCCAAGGTACGGTTGCCACCGGAACGGGCTTGGGTGCGACCGGAGTCGACTTGTGCCACCGGAGTGGACTTGAGGTTGCAACTATAGAAGTCGACTTGAGTACTTAGGGTACTAGGACCTATGGTACAGAGCGCGAGTACTTAGGGTACGAAACCCATGGTACAGGGTATGAAAACCACGTGCAGCTAGGTACCATCGTCGCCAGGACGCGAGGACCACTTACAGCTAGGTGCCATCGAAGCTTACACACGCAGTATGCCGCCGAAGCAGGTGAAGGTGCGACTGGAGTCGACTTTAAGTTGCCGCGCGGAGCGGACTTTAGAAGCTGCCTCCTTGGGATAGCCCCCGAGTTGATGAAGTAGGCTCGTGGCGACTTGATCGATACACCCCAAGGGTAGTCAGCAGAGTGTAGCCCTCGTGAAAAACCCGCCGAGAAGCGTACACCAATGAGTAGTCGGCATGTTGTCCTACATGATGAGGAGAACAAGCCAAGAAAAGAAAACAGTAATCATTTAAATAAATGACTTAGCTGTTG
The DNA here is from genome assembly GCA_036936925.1 of Cenchrus fungigraminus. Lineage (NCBI taxonomy): Eukaryota > Viridiplantae > Streptophyta > Magnoliopsida > Poales > Poaceae > Cenchrus > Cenchrus fungigraminus. Next base: position 127,340,083 of record CM072779.1, read on the forward strand.
CTGCCTGGGCAGACTGTTGATGCGACCGGAGTCGAGTTGTGCCGCTGTAGCGGACTTTCGATTGCGACCGTTGGCATCGACTTGTGCCGCCGTAGCGGACTTGAGATTGTGCAGTTCTGAAGGGTAGTTCCCGTGTAGAAGCATGCACAGACGGGTAGTCTTTGGCGTGTTTGTCCTGCGCATGGAAGACAAGCCAAAGTGGAAAAATAATCATTTAAATAAATGACTTAGCTGTTGCCGCCAGGGCAGTCTTGTAGATGAAGCCGTGGCGGTCGGAGATGGAGCCGCGACGATTGTTGCTAAAGTTTGACCAGTCAGAGTTGATTCCGACTAGTTGTTGGGGCGTTTCTGTCGTTCTCGACCAGTTTGGAAAACTAGTCAAAATGAGTGGTCGACGCGATGCGGCCGGAAGACGATGTCGCGGCGGTGTGCGGCGTACTCGAAGTAGAGCTGGTGTTGCCATGAGACAAGTAGCCCTGACGCACGGCGTGGCTGAAGTAGAGCCAGTGCGACCGGACAACAAGTCGAGCGGCGGCGCACGGAGTAGTCGAGCCGCGAGACGGAGCGACCGGGCGCACGGCGAGAGCCAGTGCGACCGGACAACAAGTCGAGCGGCGGCGCATGGAGTAGTCAAGCCGCGAGACGGAGCGACCGGGCGCACGGCGAGAGCCAGTGCGATCGACCGACGAGAAGTCGAGCGGCGAGACGGCGCGTGGTCGACGACGAGCCGCGCGAGGAGCCGAGGCACCCGGACGCGCGGCGTAGGCGAAGTAGTCGACGACGAGCTGCCCGACGAGCCGAGGCACCCGATCGCACGACGTAGGTGAAGTAGTCGACGATGAGCCGCGCGAGGCGAAGTAGTCGACGACGAGCCGCGCGACGTGTCGAGGCACCCGGACGCGCGGCGTAGGCGAAGTAGTCGACGACGAGCCGCGCGAGGTGAAGTAGTCGACGACGAGCCGCGCGGCGAGCCGCGCGACGTGCCGAGGCACCCGGACGCGCGGCGTAGGGGAAGTAGTCGACGACGAGCTACGCGAGGCGAAGTAGTCGACGACGAGCCGTGCGACGAGCCGCGCGACGTGCCGAGGCACCCGGACGCGCGGCGTAGGTGAAGTAGTCGATGACGAGCCGCGCGAGGCGAAATCGATGAGGACAAGCCGCGCGGCGAGCCGCGCGACGTGCTGAGGCACCCGGATGCGCGGCGTAGGTGAAGTTGTCGACGACGAGCCGCGCGAGGTGAAGTAGTCGACGACGAGCTGCGCGAGGCGAAGTAGTCTACGACGAGCCGCGCGGCGAGCCGCGCGATGTGCCGAGGCACCCGGACGCGCGGCGTAGGTGAAGTAGTCGACGACGAGCCGCGCGAGGCGAAGTAGTCGACGACGAGCCGCGCGAGGCGAAATAGTCGAGGACGAGACACGCGAGGCGAAGTTGTCGACGACGAGCCGCGCGACGAGCCGCGCGACGTGCCGAGGCACCCGGACGCGCAGCGTAGGTGAAGTAGTCGACGACGAGCCGCGCGAGGTGAAGTAGTCGACGACGAGCCGCACGACGTGCCGAGGCACCCGGACGTGCGGCATAGGCGAAGTAGTCAACGACGAGCCGCGCGACGTGCCGAGGCACCCGGACGCGCGGCGTTGGCGAAGTAGTCGACGACGAGCCGTGCGACGAGCCGCGCGACGTGCCGAGGCACCCGGACGCACGGCGTAGGTGAAGTAGTCGACGACGAGCCGCGCGAGGTGAAGTAGTCGACGACGAGCCGCGCGACGAGCCGCGCGACGTGCCGAGGCACCCGGATGCGCGGCATAGGTGAAGTAGTCGACGACGAGCCGCGCGAGGCGAAGTAGTCGACGACGAGCCGCGCGGCGAGCTGCGCGACGTGCCGAGGCACCCGGACGCGCGACGTAGGTGAAGTAGTCGACGACGAGCCGCGCGAGGTGAAGTAGTCGACGACGAGCCGCGCGACGTGCCGAGGCACCCGAATGCGCGGCGTAGTTGAGCGTGTTCTACCGACGCGCAAACAGAGTACGGAAATCAATTCCGTTTTTCGACAGAACTCGGCGACTTGCTTTGCATTGCGATTTGACTTACTTGTCGTCGAGTAGATTGATTTTGATGATGAAAAGGTCCTTCAAATTCGCCCGGTGGTGATGATCGCCCCTACCTGGCGCGCCAGCTGTCGGTGTTTTAGACCGGCGAACCTACCAAGGGGGTACCTGAGGTAGTAGATTGTGCGGTGGAGGATCGTGATCAGGAGACCGAGAACTCGAAGGTATGCGCAAGGACACGGGACATAAGATTTATACAGGTTCGGGCCGCCAAGGTGGCGAACCCTACGTCCTGTTTGGGGATCAAGTATGGCGCCCTGCGCTTGGTGTTGGGTTGATTCAGGTGTCCTCCTAGGTACCCGGCCCTCCTTTATATAGTCCAGGGGGCGGGTTCCTAGTCGGTTACAAGGTAGGAGTCCTAGTAGGATTACACAACGAGTCCTAGTAGGATTACAGGGGAATTCTAGTAGGAGTCCATCTTTATCCTTCCTTGCATGAGTACCCGGGGTGTATGCCCGACAATCGGTGCTTTGTTTGGATGGAGTCCTGAGAAAACTACCTAAACCAGGCAACATCTGACCCCAACCAAGCAGGTTTCTCAGGCAGTACTAAACTAGCCTGAATGCAGCAAGTTTCAAGTTTGTCAGGCAGTACAATGAACTTACGGTGCACCATTATAGAGGTTACCATTTCGGTCGAGGATCTCCTTAACAATGTACTCGCACAGCATCTCCCGGATCGGCTTTAGATCTTCTGTAGAAACATTTAGGGCAGGTTTGAAATCCTGCAAAATAAAATAATTATGAGAATACAAGTACAAATCAGTTTCTAAAATCAAATGGAGAATATGAGCAGAGACAAGGGTGAGAGCATTATCTACTTACAACAGCCTTCTTGATGTGAGGTACGTCTTCGAGTAGTTTGAACATATTGAATGCCACTTGGAATCCGTGCAAAAAGGACCCTGATGGCTGCTGAGCACACTACGCATCGATATACCGAAATGACAAGTCAATGCAGTACCAAATTCGTATGAAGGGACCATAAAAAAACCTTGATCTTACAGTGGTATTTGGCTTGTGCTTGAATGTCTGATTGGATTTTAGCTTTGTCTTCTTTCCTTTCATCCCTTCGTCCTTTGGGCATATATTTTCAGAGGCCCTACATGATCAGCAATACCGATTAGAAACACTAAGAGATTGAATTTTGTGAACAAAACCTACAAGGTACGGACCAAGTCACAAGCGCTCGGAGGTCTTCGAACTTTTGCGCGGGATGATGTTTAGCAGAATCTAGATACCAAACCTCTTTGAACTTCATACAGATGATCAGTGTTACACAGTGGCCACCGGTGCCGAAGGCACCCACCATGTAGTCATTCGTCATTGCATTTCTCAATGCTTGTATTACAAGGTTAGACTCCTTATCAATCTTTGTGGTCGTGAGAACCTGTGGATCCAAAAACCCAACACTGATCTTCATCTCCGCTGCCTTGTCCATCATTTTCCTACAAAAAATCCAAATGTTAGCATGCATGAACTTTGTGGTCAAAATTAAAGAAATATCTATTATCACGCCCTGGGTTTTCAAAAGCGGAAAACCCAGCTTTCTGTCTCGTGATAGTCCCTGGATCAGACGCTATCACACACAGGCATTCATCACAGATAAATATCACAGTCATACAATGAAATAAAGCATCAGAGTACAGATAATAATCTGATTATTACATGTCCTGAATAATCGGAGTACATCAATACACGCCTCTTGGTGGAATAACAAGAATAACAGCCTACGCAGTGGTAGCTATCTCCCAGAAGGTGTCTCCGTCGTCATTCGTCTCCCACAGGCATCCTTGAGTGAAGCATCGTGCCCCCTCAGTCGTACCATCCGTCGGCGTTGTTGTCGTAGTCTGACTCGTACCCTGCAAGCTAAGGGGCTATCCCCAAGGATCAGGATAGGTCCACGTCACCAACCATATGCAAGCTTTAAGTGGCCTACTTCTAAGGGTAAAGAAAGTATCAAGGTAGTAGCTGGGTTTCCTAAGCAGCAGCAGCATCATAAAACAGAATAATATCTCCATAATCCCACCAGTTCCCATATCTCTCATCCGCGAACGGATACACCTGGTCACCCAGATCACCGTCACCATCACCTAACTCCATCTAGAGTCGGTGCGAGAACTCCCACTCCTCGCACCTCAATGGTTGCACCCGGATCCGCAAGGCAGAGGGAGCAACTCTCCTCTCCCCGAATACAACCATGGCTCACCCTACACAATCATCCTATAAGGAGGGAGGTAGAAATCCCAAAACGTAAGAGTCGGAGAAACAACGGGCATGTCCATAACCGAGGACGCGGCTATACGTATAGACCTAAACTCTACAGAGCGTGTGCACCAGTACCCAACTCAGGATAGTACCCGGACGGTGTACAGCCGACCAAGCCTATCCTACCGAACGAACACCTAGGAGTTACGATTCCATCCTGCATCTGGGTCTCGTTGCGGTCCTTCGCAAAGGACCACCCCAGAACTGTGAAAATGCCCCCGTGTGGCCGCACGGGGAGCACCCAAAGGGAAGGGACTTCACCCTAACCCTCTCACTGATAACCTCTATCCTACTGGCAGGTATGGTATCGCACTTGCTAGGGTCGAACGGCCCTATCCCCACTCTCGGTGAGGTGGTGTGTACGAAAGTCTCGTGTAACAGGCGACCCACTCGGTTTCAGACTGGGGCGAGCTCCTATCCTCCAAGTCATCACAAAAACCCCCAACACCTGTGCTCCTAAAACAGTGTACCCATCATAGGCACCAAACTGGGCAACGTCCGAGAAGACGATCCCTGGCCCCCGATCCTAGATCGGGTTGTCTTGAGCTCACCCCCGCCAAAATATCCCAAAACACCTTCTCCTGCCGGTTTTTCCCCACACACGCCAAGAATCTACCACAATAATCCCAACACATGCAAAGCAAGCTCAGCGTAACATCACGCATAAGTGAAGTAGTAGTAGTAGGTCAATCAAGGACAAGTAAGTAAAAGAGGCTATGCACGGGTTCATCATATCCATCACTATGCAATAAATAGAGCACTAGCAGTTCTAATAGCCATGCCTAATGGGCATTCAAAGAAGGTCGGGCGTGAACCTGGGTGCGAGTAGTCGTCGTAGCCGAGGTCGTCGTCGTTGTCCTGGCTCAGCTCTCCGGCTCCGGCGGCTCCTAGAATCGTAATAAAATATAAACACGGGTGCTAATTGCAATAAAATCCAAGAGGAGGAACAAATAAGACCCCAAAAGAGGCAAACTCTAGCCTAGCGCGGAGTTTGGAATTTTAGAAGATTTTCAGAAGAAGTTTTGTATTTTTCGGAGTTAAAACGGATTTAATATGAATTTCCAAAGCTAAAATAGTTTTCTGAAAAACAAATACGCATATACAATAAGGCAATCTTTAGGCTAGCTTTTACCTAACTCTAGCTATCTCAAAAAGGGCTTATAGCCGGTGTCAGGCCAGCTCCAGAGCTGACGCAGCAGCCAGCAGTGCGGCTTTAAGCCAGCGCCTGCCCACGTGGTGCTGACGCGGCGGCACACGTGGCGCGGAGCAGCTGATCCACGGGCGGGTCACTACCGCGCGGCGGCATGCAGGCAACGGTGTGGCACGGCCGTGAGTGGCCGGCCGCACGAGATCCCTGCGGATCTTCTTAGTGCAAGCGTGCGTGTGTGCGTGCGTGTGCCACTAGACCCTGGGGTTTTGGGGCGGCGTACTCAGGTGCTCGACGGATTGCCCATGAGGGGCTCCGGTGCGGCAAGGCTTGCCGGCGGTGAGGTGCAGCCGGGATTGGTCAACAAGCAACAGAGGGCGTCTCAAGGGACTCGTGCGCTCACGTCCGGGCCAAGAAATGCCCGACCTTTGGTCGGAGATGAGCTCGATGGCGGCGGTGCACAGACGGGCGTGGCGGCGCAGCGTGGTGATCACCGGCGACGGTGTGTGGGTGCGCCAGAATGCCTGGTTCGCATGTGCGTGCACCAAGAGATGGCATACCAGCCAAAAGCTGGGGTTCTTACCCCGTGCCGAAACGCGCAAGGCCGTCTCGGCCATGGCGGCGCTCTGGCCGCGTGTGCGTCGGCGACGAGCATGGCCCTGCAGCAAGGCATGGGTGTGTGTGCGCGTGCGACCGTGACGGCAGCGTGCTGTGCTCGGCGAAACCCCAAAGGCGGAGCCTTTTCCCCTCCTACGCATGCGTGCACGTGAGCAAACTGCGCGGTCATGGCCGCGGTGGCGCATGGGCAGGATGTTAGGGTCACCGGCGATCACAGGGTTTGGGAAACTGGGCCAAGCGGTGTTTTCCGTGCGCGTTGTCGACGGCAGCGGCACCTGCAAGCGTAAGGCACGGCTCGATGGCCGGCGACACAAGCGACGGCGGTCAGCTGCGGCGGTGCGGTGTGGCGAGGTCCAACACAGGGGCAAGGTGAAGCCTTTCTTCTCCCTCGGCGCGATGGCCGGTTCCACACACGAGCGAGAGAGGCAAGGGCTCACCTGGGTGACATCTGGTCGAAGGGACGAGCGGCGGTGTAGCAAGGCGGAGCGAGACGGCGGCGGCGCAAGTCGGAGCAGAGGAAGCAGAGCGGACGGCGCGGCTCGGGCTTCGCGGCGAACGGGCTCTCCACGGGCGGCCTCCGGCTTCACAGCGTCGACGGCGTGCCACGGACGGCCTTCCCCGCCTCCTTCTCCTCCCCTCCTTCTCCTTCTCCAGGCACGGCGGCGGAAAAGGGGAAAACCCCAAGTGCGGCTAGGGTTGGAGGAAGAGGCCGCGGCGGTGCTTATATAGGCAGGCGTGCAGGCGTGTCGACGGCCGGATGCGAGGGCACTGATGTGTCGCACATTCGAGCCCTCGCCACGGGCGCGTACGACGAGCGGCGCTCAGGTGGCGGACGCCGGATTGGTGCACGGGTGAAAAGGGGGAAGAGGGGAGGAAGACGACGGGCGACGTGGCCCCCTGACGAGCGGGGTCCGCGTGTCAGTGAGAGAAAAGGGACGGCATGCACGCGGGCCGGCGGTGTTGCTGCGCCGCAAGGTTAGCTGGGCCGGGGAGTGCGAGGTGGTTCGCTGGCTCAAGAAAAAGAGATGAGGGGCCTAGAGCAGACTTTGGCTGTGGAGCAGCGGCCCATCTAGGATTCTATCCTTTTTGTATTTCCTTAACCCTTTCTCCTTAACTATTTAGATTCAAATTTGAATTTAGAATATAAATTTGATCCTCACACAAATAAGATCCAAATAAAAGCCAAATAAACTTCAATGTTCTCACACTAGCATTTTATATTTCCTAAGAAATTTTAATTAGCTCAAAATAATTCTAGGAATTTAAGGAGAGAAAATAGAAGACATCCTTAATTTAATTGTCAAGCACTCAAATAATTCACCGAAAATTTTAAATCCTCATTTTTATATTTAACATTCCGTAATAAAATTGCAGGATGTTACAGACTCCCCCCCTCAAAAGAATCTCGTCCTCGAGATTAAGAACTTACCTCTGTCTCGAAGAGGTGCGGGTACTTCTCCCTCATGACCGACTCTTTCTTCCACGTCGCTTCTCGCTCAGTGTGATTGCTCCAAAGCACCTTGCAGAAGCGAGTGGTGGTACTCCTGGTAGCTTTCTCGACCCAATCGAGAATCTTCATCGGGTACGCCAAGTACTCCAGGTTGTCTTGCAAGTCAATAGCATCGGTGGAGACATGCTTGTCCAGCTTCGGGTCGAGGCACCTCCGGAGTTGCGAGATGTGAAACACAGGGTGCACTCCGGTAAGATCAGACGGTAACTCCAGCCTATAAGCTAGTTTCCCCACCTTTGCCACAATCTGGTAGGGTCCAACGAACCTCGGGGCTAGTTTCCCCTTCACATGGAACCTCTTCATGCCTCTAAGCGGTGACACTCTCAGAAAGACGTAGTCACCAACTTCGAAGGAGACATCCCTTCACTTAGGATCAGCGTAGCTCTTCTGCCTGCTCTGAGCTATCTTCAAGTTCTCCCTAACCTTGGCCACATTCTCCCCAGCCTCAACAATGGAAGCAGGACCAAAGAAAATTCTCTCCCCCACCTCAGACCACATCAACGGGGTCCTACAATTTCTGCCTTACAGAGCTTCAAAGGGTGCCATCTGCAAACTTGCCTGATAGCTGTTGTTGTACGAGAACTCAGCGTAGGGCAGACTCTTCTCCCAATCGTTGCTGTATGTCAACACACAAGCTCTCAGCAGATCTTCGAGAACCTGATTCACTCATTCAGTCTGTCCATCTGTCTGAGGGTGGAAAGCTGTACTGTAGTCCAAGTGGGTGCCCATCAAATCGTGCAGACTCTTCCAGAACTGAGCTGTGAACTGAGCACCACGATCGGACACGATGCTGCGGGGTGCTCCATGTAACCTCAGGATGTGCTCTACGTAGAGATCGGCCAACTGACTCACAGTGAACTTGTTCTTTACCGGAAGGAAATGTGCTACCTTGGTCAAGCGGTCCACAATCACCCATATCGAGTCATTCCCCTTCTGAGTGCGGGGTAAGCCCACCACGAAATCCATGCTGATATCATCCCATTTCCACTGAGGTATCTCGAGCGGCTGTAGCAGTCCGGCGGGTCTCTGATGTTCCGCCTTCACTCTCTGACAGGTGTCACATCAGGCAACATACTCAGCTATGTCCTTCTTCATATTCTCCCACCAGAATTGACACTTGTCTTGGTACATCTTGGTGCAACCAGGGTGAATGGAATACCGAGAATCGTGTGCTTCCTTCAGAATCGTCTTCCGGATATCCTCACCACTAGGCACACATATGCGATCTTTCAACCACAACGTGCCTTGCTCATCAATGCGGTAGTCAGGGGCCTTGCCTCTCGTCAGAAGGTCTTTCACTTCTTCAATGTCAGGACACTTCTTCTGGGCTTGCCTGATCCGGTCATCTAGACCGTACTAAACCCTCAACTCGTTGAGCTACCCCTCCTCGACGATGTCGAGCTTCAGTCTCTCCAACTCCTTGTACAACTCTGGCTGTTCCTCCTGCACCATCAGGTTGTTGCAATAGCTTCTTCAGCTCAAAGCATCGGCCACGACATTCGCTTTACCAGGGTGGTAGTGAATGTTGAGGTCATAGTCCTTTATCAGCTCTAGCCATCTTCTTTGCCTCAAGTTCAACTCTGACTGGGTGAAGATATACTTCAGACTCTTGTGATCTGTGTGGATATCACATTTGTTGCCCATCAAGTAGTGCCTCCATATCTTCAAAGCATGAACAACAGCTGCTAGCTCAAGGTCATGTGCCAGGTAGTTCTCTTCGTGCTTCTGAAGCTGCCTTGATGCATAAGCGATTACCTTGCCTTCCTGCATCAACACACAACCAAGACCCTACCTCGAAGTATCACAGTACACCACAAAGTCCTTGTTGTCATCGGGAAGCGTCAACACAGGAGTTGTGGTGAGTCGGGTCTTGAGCTCTTGAAAGCTTGCTTCACACTTCTCTGACCACACGAATGGCGTGTTGTTCTTCAGCAACTCGGTCATCGGCTTCGCAATCTTGGAGAAGTTCTCGATGAAGCGGCGGTAGTATCCCGCCATCCCGAGAAAACTCCTGATCTCTGTTACTGTCTTGGGCGACTGCCACTTTGACACAGCTTCAATCTTCGAGGGATCAACTGCAACTCCCTCTCCTGACAACACATGCCCAAGGAAAGCCACTTCTTCTTGCTAGAACTCACACTTGCTGAACTTGGCATACAACTGATTCTGCCTCATTTTCTCCAGCACTATTCTCAGATGCTCTTCATGCTCTTCTGCAGTTTCCGAGAAGACCAAGATGTCATCAATGAAAACCACGACAAACTTGTCTAACTCGTCCATGAATGCCTTGTTCATCATGTTCATGAAGTAGGCTGGGGTGTTCGTAAGACCGAACGATATGACAGTGAACTCATACTGCCCGTACCGGGTCACAAACGCTGTCTTGTAGATGTCCTCAGGGCGAATCTTCATCTGATGGTAGCCGGATCAAAGGTCAATCTTGCTGAAGTACTTGGCCTTCCTCAACTGATCAAGTAGGTCATCAATGCGTGGCAACGGGTACTTGTTCTTGATGGTTACCGCATTGAGAGTGCGGTAATCGACGCACAGCCGTTGCGTCCCATCCTTCTTCGGCACAAACATCACCGGTGAAGCCCACGGTGATGCACTCGGTCGGATGTACCCCTTCTCACAGAGAGCTTCTAACTCCTCCTTCAGCGTTGCCAGCTCTAACTTGCCCATTCTGTAAGGACTCTGTGCCACGGGTGCTGTACCGGGCACAAGGTTGATCACGAACTCCACGTCGCGGTCTGGTGGTAACCCCGGCAGATCATCAGGAAAGACATCGGGGTACTCACAAACCACTGGAACATTGGCCACTGTCTTCGTAGTGAGGTTGTACACTGCTGATACTTCCCGAGACTTCATCAGCTCGAACGTGATCTTCGTCCCCTTCGGGTGTATCAGGGTCACTTGTCGGGGTGACGAGGAGATAACCCCTTTGTGTGCAGTGATCCAATCCATGCCCAGAATAACATCAATCCCATTGGACTTCAGCACGGTCAGATCTCCGAGGAACTTGTGACCCTTGATGAACATCTCCACCCCTTTGCATAGCAGGGTGCACCTAATATCTCCGAGCGGCGAGCTCGTCACAATAGGTTTCGGTCGGGGAATCATGGGGAGAGATAGTTTGTTTACAAAGTTAGAGGACGCATACGAACTAGTTGCACCAGTATCAAACAGAATCAAAGTTTTAGCACCACAAGCTAAAAACTCACCGATCACGACGTCAGGAGCGTCGGCAGCCTCCTCCTCAGTCAGGAGGTTGAGCCTTCCGCGGTCAGCGGCCGGCTGGGGAGCAGCCTGAGGTGGCCTCCCTCCTGGAGCTGGTGCCCTGGCAGGTGTAGCAGCGGTCTTCTTGCTGGGGCACTCGTACGACTTGTGGCCTTGCTTGCCACAGGCGTAGCACGTCGGGGTGAAACCTCCGGTGCTGGGTCTCGACGTGCTCTGCTGCGGGCGGTTGTAGCCACCACCCTGCTGCTGGTAGTTGCTCCTTCCTCCTGGGTGCGGTGCACGGTTCCCTCCGAAACCACGTCCGGGCTGGTTGTTCCCCGGGCGGTAGCTCCCTCTCAGCAGGTTGCTTTGCCCACTCCTCGGCCTCTGGAAGGATCGGTCGCCATGGTCCCGATCTCCGAACCTCTTCTTGCCCTTCATGCGCTCCTCATGCCCCCTCCTTTCTTCCTCGAGCGCGATAGCCCTGTTCACCAGGTGGTGAAGGGACTTGTGCTCGCTGGCCTTCAAGCCCTGGCAGAGACCATGGTGGAGGCCTCGCAGAAACCAGAATTGTTTCTTGTCGTCAGTGTTGGTGTCATCAGGGGCATAGCGCATCATCTTCATGAAGTGCCTCTCATACTCCTCCACCCTCATCGCACCCTGAGTCATGGTGCGGAACTCCTGGGCCTTATGAATCATGAGCTCCTTCAGCACGTACTGCTCGCGGAACACCTCACAGAACTCCAGCCAGGTGATGAAAGCTGGGTTCGGGTGACTCTCGGAGTAGTTGTCCCACCAAGACTTGGCAGGACCCTCGAGCTGGTGGACGGCGAGAGCTACACACTCTTCGTCGGTGTAGGCGGTGAGGTCGAGCTTTGTCTCGATCACGCGAAGCCAGTCATCGGCTTCGAGAGGATCATCCGAGTAGCTGAAGGTTGGGGCCTTCAGACGGAGGAACCTCTCGATCTTCTTGGCGAAGTCCTCCTCCACCGGAACGTTGCGGTTCCCACCGACTCGGTTCTCGATGGCGTCAGCCATCCTCTGCATCAACTGAGTCTGCAGGGCCATCACCTCAGCCAGGTTAGGCGGTGGCGGTGCCGGTGCTCCTCCAGGGCCACGACCACGACCACGACCCTGGGGAGCTGGGTGTGGCTCAGGTTCTCCTTCAGCTTCTTCCTCTCCTCCATCTTCCACAGCGCCTTGTCCGATGGGCGAAGGCAGTGGTGGTGGCACCACAGCGCCTCGGCCATGTCCTAGGACAGGGGCGTGTCCACGACCACGAGCGCGTCCACGTCCACGTACGGGAGCGCGGCCACATCCACGGCCACGGACAGGCGGGGCTTGCTCTTCCTCGGCTTCGGCCTCCTCGAGGCGAGCCAACAGACGACCGGACCTTCTGATGGACATCTTACTAAAAACAAGACCAAGGATATAGGAAAGCTTTAGATACGTCACTCACCAACAAATTGAGTCTGATATACAAGCATGAAAATATTTCTACTAATATAAGTCCAACACTCAATAAGAAGAAGCAATAAGAACGATTAACTCCATTAAGACCAAACAATCAGCATCCATTATGAGTACATAAGTTTCCTCGAGGCTGACTCAAGCCTTGGAGGTCACACACACAGCAGCGATCTAATATAGCGTTACATGATCTCAAAAGGGTGTGCACATCTAGGTGTGAAAAGACTCATAACTCATCTTGCACCGGAACAGGCTCTCGGCTGCATGGATCAACTCATGGAAACTACCTATCTTACAACTCTACTCTTATTAGCATGGTCATGCTCCAGCACGCTACTCGAAGCGGGCCATCTTGTACCTCATGGGGTAACGGTCCTCCTCGGGGAAGTCTCTGGGGAACATCTGTGACAGCCTGGCGTGAGCAGCCCTCACCTCCTGGGTCTCAACCGGAGTGGGCATGTCAGCCACCGGACACAGGTGAAGCTTGAGGGCGGATGGGTGAAGCTTGAAAGTCTCCTTGCGGATCGCCCGCTGGTGCTCGAGAGGTAGCAGACCGTTGAGCTCCTGAAGCTCGTCCACTCGAAGAGAGTCAGCGTCCTCCCAAGTCCTCAGCATCCTCTTGCACTTGTCCAGTAGGTACACAGAAGTCCTGGTGAGTGCAGTGATGTTGGCGGTGTTGGAGTACTGGTCCGCCATAAGCTCGATCACCCTAGCCTTCTCACGAACGAGACTGCGTCCCTGAGTGGCAAACTGCGCATCCTTCTGGTCCAGCTTGGTGAAGAGACGGGTGAACCTGGCCTCCTGCTTGCATAGATCCTCCTTCGCGTAGAGCATCTCCTCATGCGCGGTCACCCTCTCAGCCTCTGCCTGCACTGCCAAAGAGTTGGCATGGTGTAGTCCTCGCTCGAGCTGCTCGACTCGCTGGCGTAGGGTACGGTTCTCCATGACCAGACTCTGGGTGCGGGGCTGAAGCTCCTTCAGCTCCAGGGTAGTGTACTCCAGCCCGCTGAAGAGTGCACTCATCTGCTCGCTCAGTCGGCGGGCGTGAGTGTCGAGGTCCACGAGGTAGCTCCCGATGGTGATGAGCGTGTCATCAGTCTCGCGTAAGGGTCCCTGAACAACCTCCTCCTCGTAGAGTGCTGAAGGGTCTGGCAGGCCGTTCACGATCGGAGCCACCAGAAAGTAGTCCTGGGGGATCAGCCGCAGGTCCCCAGTCCTGTAGACGTCGCGGTACCTAGCCAGTAGGTGGCGAAGTACGTGGCTGCAGGCGGTGTCCACAGTGTTCCTGACGTTGAGTCCTGTGCTGTGCTCGAGTATCCTGGGGAAGTCTCGAAGCGCCGGGTGGGGTAGGATGGCCACCGTGCAAAGCACTAGTGGGCCTGACAGAGTGCGGACATCCTCAGCGTGGTAGGTGACGTGCGTAGGGGGAATCCCTAGCCTGAGGAGCAACTCCACCTCCATGTGCTCCGGGAGCAACTCCACCTCCTGACGAGCCATCTCCTGTGACACGGAAGAAATTTCTAGTTAGCGCAGATGAGATAGAACTTTTGAAAGAAGGATAAGTTTTGTAATATATATCAAGAGTGGTATATAACAAAAGAGATCGTTTAGAGTCCTAATTTCTAACGACCATTTCTAAGGGCACGTGCTACGGTCAAGTACGGCTCTGATACCATCTGTAACGCCCTGGGTTTTCAAAAGCGGAAAACCCAGCTTTCTGTCTCGTGATAGTCCCTGGATCAGACGCTATCACACACAGGCATTCATCACAGATAAATATCACAGTCATACAACGAAATAAAGCATCAGAGTACGAATAATAATCTGATTATTACATGTCCTGAATAATCGGAGTACATCAATACACGCCTCTTGGCGGAATAACAAGAATAACAGCCTACGCAGCGGTAGCTATCTCCCAGAAGGTGTCTCCGTCTTCATTCGTCTCCCACAGGCATCCTTGAGCGAAGCATCATGTCCCCTCAGTCGTACCATCCGTCGGCGTTGTTGTCGTAGTCTGACTCGTACCCTGCAAGCTCAGGGGCTATCCCCAAGGATCGCGATAGGTCCACATCACCAACCGTATGCAAGCTTTAAGTGGCCTACTTCTAAGGGTAAAGAAAGTATCAAGGTAGTAGCTGGGTTTCCTAAGCAGCAGCAGCATCATAAAATAGAATAATATCTCCATAATCCCACCAGTTCCCATATCTCTCATCCGCGAACGGATACACCTGGTCACCCAGATCACCGTCACCATCACCTAACTCCATCTAGGGTCGGTGCGAGAACTCCCACTCCTCGCACCTCAATGGTTGCACCCGGAACCTTGAGGCAGAGGGAGCAACTCTCCTCTCCCTGAATACAACCATGGCTCACCATACACACTCATCCTATAAGGGGGGAGGTAGAAATCCCAAAACGTAAGAGTCAGAGAAACAACGGGCATGTCCATAACCGAGGACGCGGCTATACGTATAGATCTAAACTCTGCAGAGCGTGTACACCAGTACCCAACTCGGGATAGTACCCGGACGGTGTACGGCCGACCGAGCCTATCCTACGGAATGAACACCTAGGAGTTACGATTCCATCCTGCATCTGGGTCTCGTTGCGGTCCTTCGCAAAGGACCACCCCAGAACTGTGAAAATGCCCCCGTGTGGCCGCACGGGGAGCGCCCAAAGGGAAGGGACTTCACCCTAACCCTCTCACTGATACCCTGTATCCTACTGGCAGGTATGGTATCGCACTTTCTAGGGTCGAACGGCCCTATCCCCACTCTCGGCGAGGTGGTGTGTACGAAAGTCCCGTGTAACAGGCAACCCACTCGGTTTCAGACTAGGGCGAGCTCCTATCCTCCAAGTCATCACAAAATCCCCCAACACCTGTGCTCCTAAAACAGTGTACCTGCCATAGGCTCCAAACTGGGCAACATCCGAGAAGATGATCCCAGGCCCCCGATCCCAGATCGGGTTGTCTTGAGCTCACCCCCGCCAAAATATCCCAAAACACCTTCTCCTGCCGGTTTTTCCCCACACACGCCAAGAATCTACCACAATAATCCCAACACATGCAAAGCAAGCTCAGCGTAACATCACGCATAAGTGAAGTAGTAGTAGTAGGTCAATCAAGGACAAGTAAGTAAAAGAGGCTATGCACGGGTTCATCATATCCATCACTATGCAATAAATAGAGCACTAGCAGTTCTAATAGCCATGCCTAATGGGCATTCAAAGAAGGTCGGGCGTGAACCTGGGTGCGAGTAGTCGTCGTAGCCGAGGTTGTCGTCGTAGTCCTGGCTCAGCTCTCCGGCTCCGGCGGCTCCTAGAATCGTAATAAAATATAAACACGGGTGCTAATTGCAATAAAATCCAAGAGGAGGAACAAATAAGACCCAAAAAGAGGCAAACTCTAGCCTAGCGCGGAGTTTGGAATTTTAGAAGATTTTTAGAAGAAGTTTTGTATTTTTCGGAGTTAAAACGGATTTAATATGAATTTCCAAAGCTAAAATAGTTTTCTGAAAAACAAATACGCATATACAATAAGGCAATCTTTAGGCTAGCTTTTACCTAACTCTAGCTATCTCAAAAAGGGCTTATGGACGGTGTCAGGCCAGCTCCAGAGCTGACGCGACAGCCAGTAGCGCGGCTTTAAGCCAGCGCCTGCCCACGTGGCGCTGACGCGGCGGCACGCGTGGCGCGGAGCAGCCGATCCACGGGCGGGTCACTGCGGCGCGGCGGCGTGCAGGCAACCGTGTGGCACGGCCGTGAGTGGCCGGCCGCACGAGATCCCTGCGGATCTTCTTAGTGCAAGCGTGCGTGTGTGCGTGCGTGTGCCACTAGACCCTGGGGTTTTGGGGCGGCGTACTTAGGTTCTCGACGGATTGCCCGTGAGGGGCTCCGGCGCGGCAAGGCTCGCCGGCGGCGAGGTGCGGCCGGGATTGGTCAACAAGCAATAGAGGGCGTCTCAAGGGACTCGTGCGCTCACCTTTGGCCGGAGATGAGCTCGACGGCGGTGGTGCATGGACGGGCGTGGCGGCGCAGCGTGGTGATCACCGGCGACGGCGTGTGGGTGTGCCCGCACCAAGAGATGGCATACCAGCCAAAAGCTGGGGTTCTTACCCCATGCCGAAACGCGCAAGGCCGTCTCGGCCATGGCGACGCTCTGGCCGCGTGCGCATCGGCGACGAGCATGGCCCTGCGGCGAGGCATCGGCGTGTGTGTGCGTGCGACCGTGACGGCGGTGTGCTGTGCTCGGCGAAACCCCAAAGGCGGAGCCTTTTCCCCTCCTACGCATGCGTGCACATGAGCAAACTGCGCGGTCATGGCCGCGGCGGTGCATGGGCAGGATGACGGGGTCACTGGCGATCACAGGGTTTGGGAAACAGGGCCAAGTGGTGTTTTGCACGCGCGTTGTGGACGGCAGCGGCACCTGCAGGCGTAAGGCACGGCTCGATGGCCGGCGACACAAGCGACGGCGGTCAGCTGCGGCGGCACGGCGTGGCGAGGTCCAACACAGGGGCAAGGTGAAGCCTTTCTTCTCCCTCGGCGCGATGGCCGGTTCCACACACGAGCGAGAGAGGCAAGGGCTCACCTGGGTGACCTCTGGTCGAAGGGACGAGCGGCGGTGTAGCAAGGCGGACCGGGACGGCGGCGGCGCAAGTCGGAGCAGAGGAAGCAGAGCGGACGGCGCGGCTCGGGCTTCGCGGCGAACGGGCTCTCCACAGGCGGCCTCCGGCTTCACGGCATCGACGGCGTGCCACGGACGACCTTCCCCGCCTCCTTCTCCTCCCCTCCTTCTCCTTCTCCAGGTGCGGCGGCGGAACAGGGGAAAACCCCAAGTGCGGCTAGGTTTGGACGAAGAGGCCGCGGCGGTGCTTATATAGGCGGGCGTGCAGGCGTGTAGACGGCCGGATGCGAGGGCGCTGATGTGTCGCACATCCGAGCCCTCACCACGGGCGCGTACGGCGATAGGCGCCGAGGTGGCGGACGCCGGATTGGTGCGCGGGCGAAAAGGGGGAAAAGGGGAGGAAGACGACAGGCGACGTGGCCCCCTGACGAGCGGGGTCCGCGTGTCAGCGAGAGAAAAGGGACGGCACACGCGCGTGGGCCGGCGGTGTTGCTAGGCCGCGAGGTTAGCTGGGCCGGGGAGTGCGAGGTGGTTCGCTGGCTCAAGAAAAAGAGATGAGGGGCCTAGAGCAGAATTTGGCTGTGGAGCAGCGGCCCATCTAGGATTCTATCCTTTTTCTATTTCCTTAACTCTTTCTCCTTAAACTATTTAGATTCAAATTTGAATTTAGAATTCAAATTTGATCCTCACACAAATAAGATCCAAATAAAAGCCAAATAAACTCCAATGTTCTCACACTAGCATTTTATATTTCCTAAGAAATTTTAATTAGCTCAAAATAATTCTAGGAATTTAAGGAGAGAAAATAGAAGACATCCTTAATTTAATTGTCAAGCACTCAAATAATTCACCGAAAATTTTAAATCCTCATTTTTATATTTAACATTCCGTAATAAAATTGCGGGATGTTACATCTATTTTGGTTTTAAGGCACTTAGAATGTCCACAACCTTAAGAAGGTCTCATCCAGAGCAACCAGGGTTATAAGGTCATACACGTGACTGAATGCAATGTTTAACATTAAATCACCAACACCATAAAAGGAGTCTTCAGGCAACTTTGCTAGAAAACTAAGTTTATCCTTACTGTGTTCCATGCCGTAAGCATGCAACCTGGCACAATTCGGTCCAACAGCCTGTAAGTCCGCTTCTGACAACATAGGCACAACAGGCTTGTATTTTGGATCCCGTTTTGTGCAAAAACAGTTAAGAAGCTCATCTCTAGGCACAGGTTTCCTGACCCCCTTCTTCTGCGGTGGCTGCTGCTCAAGCGGAGATTGCCTGTCCTCTGCCTGTCGCTGCTGCTGCTTAGGCGGAGATTGCCTGTCCTCCTCCTGTTGCAGAGGCCGCTGTTGCTGCTGCTGCTTAGGTGGAGATTGCCTGGGTTCCTCCTGCTGTTGTCGATGCTCCTGCTGCGTAGTTTTGCTGATCTGTTGCTGCTTCTTAGGCGGAGATTGCCTGTCCTCCTCCTACTATTGTCGATGCTCCTGCTGCGTAGTTTTGCTGATCTGCTGCTACTACTGCTGAGCTTTCTCTTGCTGACGCTGAGCTGTAGTACCTCCATCTGATGCTGTACCCCTGCTACCTGATGTGGAAGCAGGGTTGGTATTTCTCGTAATGGGTGGTACATGGATCCTGTTCTTTGACCATTAGATCCTTAGACAGAGAGCCTTAGCTAGGGTTATTACTTCATCCCCCCCAATTGGTACAGGCAGAGGGTAGTGACCCGTATCGCCCCACACATAACTAGGTTGCACCACAGTATACCCATCCTGCACCGGTACTGTATGGAGAGTCTTTTGCAATGGAAAGACAGTGGCTAGTGCGAGCTCCACTTTATTCCCGGAGCCATCCAAAAGGCTGCACTTGGTTGGCTCTATCAGCTTATCTATTGTGTCCAGCATAGGTGATCGACTATCAATGTGTTGTTGACTACCTTCGTCCTCGCTGACATGCCAATGGTCTTCCTCTCTGCCACATGCTTCTTCTTCCTCACTGCCATGCACATCTTCTTCCTCGAGGCCATGCACATCTTCTTCCTCGCTGCTACTGACAGGTGGTGATTGGGGAGGATGAAGTACATTTTTCGGTATATCAAAGCTTGATTCTGCTAGAATGGAGACAATTCTGGTGACTGCTTCACCAACTAGCTCTTCCATCTGCGGTACAGCCTTGTTCCTCTTCTTCCTGTACATTCTAGCAAACTCTTCACCAAACCCTTTACCCCAGCCAAGTGAACTAGACACGCCTTAGACCCGACCTCGATGCTCTGGAGTCTCAAGTGTTGTGGTGAGGATATCATTCTCCCTAACCCCGAAAGAACCATCGCTAGCCTGAGCTGCAAGTGTTTTCACTCTAGTTGCTACCCCCACCACTGCAGGGTTACTGAATGTTATGTCCCCACTTCCTTCACTAGTGGTCTTCCTCTTCCCTACCTTTGCCCGCAGATAAGGCCTCGAACGTCCAGAAAATTGGTCCCAAGGGTTTTGTTTTCCTTCTTCAGCTAGCTTTGCATCCTCCTCCTCCCACTCTTTCCTTTTACGAACATGACCTTTTCTGCCCGTCCTGTGTGGCTTATCATGTAATGCTCTCTTTTCTTTCATCCCCTGGCTCAATCGCTGAAATCTAGGAGAATTGGTTTCCTACACAAACATGGTCCAGTCACCTGGTTGTAAAAGTCATGCTTCACAAAGGGAGTCTCCTCTTGGCTCACATATTTTTTTCTTAAATGGGTCTTGAACCGCCGTTGCAAGGTTGCAATCTCTGACATAGCTGCCTTAACTGCCTTCTTGCGAACAGATTTAGCCAGATTGGCTGGGTAATCTAGCTTTTCCTCTAAAACTGTGAACATCTCTTCCTTCTCAATTGGTGAGAGATCTTCAACTGCCTTGTTGATTGACACCCTCTCTCGAGCAATGAGGCCACAGACCAATACAAATCTATCCCTCGTAGCATCTGGGGTAGGCCAATAATTGTTATCAAGTCCAGTTGCGGTCAACTTGTCTTCTGGCTATTTGGTTTGTGTCCTTGACCCACGGGATCGAGTACTACTCGCAGCAGTATGTGCTGAGTGACCCTGTGAAGAAGGATCACCGTTGATAGGCTGTGAACAAGGTTCACCGTCGATGGGCTGTGATGGTGCACTGGAGGTAGAGGAGTTTGGTATTGTGGGAGACTGCATAGATGATATGTCAGGTCGTCAGTAGAGCAACATAAGCTAGACTAAAATCCTAAACAAAATAAGATAAATTCTTATTCTGTGACAGGCAAAATAGTTGATATTAGCATACAGGTTGGGGATAGGTGCTAACCATTTTGACAGGGTGAAGAAATATGCTTATATATCAAAGCAGAGACTAAATTCCTTCAACTGCTTCCTTGTCCAACTTCAGCAGCAATGCATTGTGCGTTCCATGTGTACATGCAACAAGAGGACAAAGCAATTAGAATTAAAGTATGCTAACAGGTCCAAAGCATAACTGTCGATCTGGTACATTCGAAACATAACATAATTTCAACAGTTCATATAAGTTCATCTGTTAGCAACAATTTATTCAAACAGACTTGGAGCAACAAAATTAATCCGTCAAATCAACAGCCAATCAATTAAAAAAGAACTATTAAGGCATGCTGTACTAATGCAGGCAATTCCAGGAGAATAATCCTATGTGAACAACCGTAAAGTAGCATGTCTCCCTAATCCACCTTGACAGGAATAGCAGATTGGGTGGCCGAGCAGAGAGAGGGCGTTGGGGGTTCAAGCAGCACTAACCTCTCTCGCGAATGAAGTAGTTGTTCTCGTGGTGGTCGGAGAGGCCCGATCCACGTCGCCTCGTTGCGTGAGGTGGCCAGCTCATCATCGTGACCGGGGATGCCGGATCCGCGTCACCGTCTCTAGGTTGGCCAGGACGCCATCCACACGCCAGTAACCGCGTCCTCGTCACCGTCGTCACGACTGGAGCCGCTTCGTCGACGTCACGCCGAGAACAGTGGGGCTGGAGAAGAGCAGGGCTGCGGCGGGCTAGGGCTGGAGAAGGAGCATGGCGGCGGCGGGGAGAGTGCGGGCGTGGTGGATCTGTCTGAATTAGACTCCCGAGTATATGTCCCTTGCGCGCGTTACTATGTTCACGGAAATTACTGGCGTACCCTTGAACGGCTCTCTGGTGGAATTGGAATTTCATGGGCATTATTGTCAATATAGGTGGGAATTTTTGAACAGCGCGCGCAAGGTTTGCCTGCTGACGCTGACAATGGATAGTCATCGCCGACGCTAGTTAGTAAACCCGCATCGCCTTCGTCGGCAGGTATCTTCTTTATATAGGCTGCTGACACTGACGCGTGGGACTGACACTATTTTTTAAAATGAAACTCGCATCCATCAAATATTAGAGTCGGTAAAACAGCACCTAAAAATTCATTAAAAATAACATCAATTCATATTTGGACATTTAGTATTTTAATAAAATATCAACAGTCACACTTGTGTACCCAACATTCTTATAATTCGAATATACATCTCATGCTTGTGATATATTAATTCTAATAACATCTTAGTTTGCTCTAAAAATTCTACAAATTGACGTGGCAACATAAATTGGGTACCTAAACTTGTCATAAAAAATTCAAATGGTTTCGATAAAGGAAGAATATACTTGTGTACAATGGCTACATCTCTCACATAGTTTCTTAGAATGTTGCTTGAACATTAAAGTTTTCCACACTTTGCAACATGTTCGATCTCGTACGCATTTGAAATTTTTACACAAGCTTGTGTTCACATTAAGATTACGAAATGCAAAGTTTCATTACTAATGGTTGTGGAAAACAAATATTATTTCTATGTTGTACTTACAAAGAACAAGATAAAGGCATATAAACATTATTCACGAAACAGAATATACACTAAACAATGAAATTAATGAAAAGATGGGGATTTTAGAAAAAATAGGAAAAAATCATCAAATTTAGACTAAGTACAACAGAGAAATACATGTTACAAAATTTGACTGCAGATTAAAAGGAGAAATGAGAACTGTTCTTCATTCCAATAGAACAGAGGGGGTGGTTAACCCGCGTCTCATTTGCCCCTCCAATCCTCGTCTCCTACGCCCACCCAGTAGAACAGAGGAGGAAGCAGACTAGTAGAGGCCACTGCCGCCGCCGCCGCCGTGCCCGCTTTGACATCCAAGAGGGCACCCTAGGCCTCTAATGCGGCAAATGAGACCACCGCAACCTTCGATTTGACTCAGAAACGTGACAAATCAAATCTTGTGGATGCGACACAGAATATGTAATAATTTACATTCAAGATACATAATTTTTATTGATGCTTTAATCATATCGTTTATAAAAACCCGTTACTAATAATATGAAACTTGAAATGCGACGTGGTTTGGCTGGTGACGCGTGGGCCCGACAACTGCCCTTGCCCCTCCACCTTCCCGCAAAATTGAAATGCGACGCGTGTTTTTGGACGGTTTTGCTCCCAAAAAACGGTTCCCGAGGCGTTGGGGGACGTGGGGCGTGGGGAGGAAGGCGCCCTGACGGTTCACGTCTTGTCATCATAAATCCCCGACTGCTGGTTGCTCCATAATCATATCGTTTCTTTCGCTTCATCTTCTTCCCCCTCGCCATCAAAAAACCACAAACTCCGGTCAACGAGAGATCACACCAACAAGGAGCGAGAAGAGCATGGCGTCGAGTGACCCATCGGCGAAGCTGGGACGAAGAGAGGATGACGATGACGAAAGCCGCCGTCGGAGGAAGTTGACCATCAAGGAGAAGGGGAAGGAGCCGACGGCACCCAAGGAGAAGAAGGAGAAGAATTCGGAGGCTGCCGACATCAGCTTCACCGTCGAACTGCTCTAGGGCGCGTTCATGAAGCTCCGAGATGTTGGCGCAGCATTCAAGATCGAGGCGCCTGACGATTACAAGGATCGTAGCGTCAAGGGTCTCGCCTTCAGGATCCACATGTTGGCTGAAAAGCTTGAGAAGCTCCCCGTGGTCCAGCGGTCTCTCCTCGGTGACGACGACGGCTCCGACGGCGGCGACGACGGCTCCGACGACGGCGATGGCGACTCCGACGGCGGGACTCCGACAGCGGTGACCGACTAATTGATCCACTCCTGTACCATTAATAATGTGTTTGTGATTATTGTGTGTTCGTCAGGTTGTTGGACTGCTTAGTTTGTCGATCATGAACTGCTTAGTTTTTTTGTCGATCATGAACTGGTTAGTTTGGTTGTTGGATTTTGTATACATGTCACATGAACTCGATCTAAGAGACGCGGGCAGATCCATCAGCGTCGCCTACAGTATCTGTTCCTCCTGTGATGAACTCGATCTTGGAGACAATGGATAGTCATCACCGATGCTGGTTAGTAAACTCGCGTTGCCTTCGTTGGCAGGTAGGTCCAGGCGGTTATCTTCTTTATATAGGCTGCTAACACTAACGCGTGGGCTCGACACTATTTTTTAGAACTGAAACTCGCATCCATCAAATATTAGAGCCGGTAAAACAGCGCCTAAAAATTCATTAAAAATAACATCAATTCATATTTGGACATTTAGTATTTTAATAAAATATCAACAGTCACACTTGTATACCTAACATTCGTATAATTCGAATATACATCTCATGCTTGTGATATAATAATTCTAATAACATCTTAGTGTGCTCCAAAAATTCTACAAATTTACGTGGAAACATAATTTGGGTACCTAAACTTGTCATAAAAAATTCAAATGGTTTCGATAAATGAAGAATATACTTGTGTACAAATGGCTACATCTCTCACATAGTTTTCTAGAATGTTGCTTGAACATTGAAGTTTTCCACACTTCGCAACATGTTCGATCTCGTACGCATTTGAAATTTTAACACAAGCATGTGTTCACCTTAAGATCACGAAATGTAAAGTTTCATTACTAATGGTTGTGGAAAACAAATATTATTTCTACGTTGGACTTACAAAGAACAAGATAAGGCATATAAACATTATTCACGAAACAGAATATACACTAAACAATGAAATTAATGAAAAGATGGGGATTTTAGAAAAAACTAGGAAAAAAAATCATCAAATTTGGACTAAGCACGACGGAGAAATACATGTTACAAAATTTGACTGCAGATTAAAAGGAGAAATGAGAACTGTTCTTCGTTCCAATAGAACTGGCCCCACCCTAATTAGAGAGGCAGGATGGTTAATCCTCGTCTCATTTTCCCACACAAACTGTTCTTCATTCCAATAGAACAGAGGAGGAAGCAGAGGGCGCCGCAAGCTTGGATTTGACTCAGAAATGTGAGAAATCAAATCTTGTCTATCAATAACCGATTGGACGATACTTTACACGACAGAAGAAGACATTACATTCTTAATGAAACCTACATTCATCACTACAGAAATACATGCAAAACCCCCTCCGGCTCGGTGCCGTACCGCAGAATGTTTTGCCTGCGCAATGTTGAATGTTGCCTTGCGCCACCGCCGTTGGCAGCGTCGGCCGGCGGAGGCCACGGCGGAGGGCAACACTCCTAATTTGCCAAGCCAGATTGACCCCACGATGCCGAAAATCTAGGGATTGCACATTGCTGATCAAATGCGGATGCCACTGCCCTTGCTCCTCGTCCTCAACCTGTTTCATGTACGCAATTGCAGTGGCGTCGGCATCGGCCCCGCTGTTGGCTCTGTAGAGGAAGACGGCGGCCACATAGGCCGCCCCTCTGTGCCCGTCCTTTTCAGCATGGTGGAGCTTGTCAAGGGGAGGCTGAGGGCTGCGGTTCTTGCCGAAGTTGTCGTCCATCCCGGTGAGGAAGCAGGCCACCTGGTTGCCGGCTACAGCCAGGCTACGAAGGAAGACGTCGTAGCCGACGGGGTCGTTGTTCTGCATCTGCTCGACTGGAACCCGATCCAGTGCCAGGCGCCTACCGACGTCTCTGTCGCGGCAGGGGTGAAGCATGTCCTTGCAGGTTGCCCGTAGGCTGCAGAGGTCCTCCATAGGCCGATTCGATGTCGCACCGACTCGGCCAACGATGATCGCCAGCACCTCCACCGAGAGTTCCGCGAGCGACCGCGGGTGCTCCCTCGATGCCATGAGTGCTGGCGTGGAAGGGAAGTTGCTTGGCGTGGAGCGAAGGAGGCACAACGGAGGGGCGCGGTGGAGGGGCACGACGAGGAGTGTAGGCAGTTGTGGTTTTCTCGCGGGTAGATGAAGGGGTTGTGGTGGTTTTGCGGGTAGAAGAAGGGGTTGGGGCAACGGTTATTTATTTTGGAGAGAAGATACAGGAGACGCGTCTCCGATGAGTGGATACTACTAATTGCACATCTCGCTTATCGAGGAGTCAAACTCTTTGAAGTTTGACGAAATGTAGACAAAGTAATATCAATACTCTCAAATGAGTGGTACTACTAATTGCACATCTCGCTTATAGGCATCTTAGGCAGTATCTTAGGCATCTTAGGCAGTATCTTAGGCAGAATATATAGGCATCTTAGGCAGTATCTTAGGCATCATATATTACAGAAAGGAGATTCATTCAAATTCCACCAATACACATCCTATATATATTACAAAAAGGATTCCATTTCCAGCAATAGACATCCCTACATTTACAAAAAGGATCGGATTCAGCAGAAATCAATCTTGCTTCTTTTTCTTCTTTGATTTTTGTATATGGATCTTTTCACGATGGTCGCTTCGCAAGTATGGTGTTTTGTCAGCTCCCAAGACTCGGGGCATGTATGAAGTGTGAAAGGATGGACTTTCGTCAAACTGGTTGTATTCCTCCTCCTCAACAACATTTTCAACCCCAACAATCCTTTTTTTCCTGGCAAAACCACACTCCAGTTATTCATTGCAAGGTCAGGTACATAGAACACTTGCTCAACATCCTTGGTGAAGACAAACGGTTCGGTTTTGTAACCAAAGACCTGGAGATCAACACTAACATAACCAAATTTGTCCTTGATCATAGCTCTCTTCGCATTGGTGATCCATCTACACCGAAACAAGGCTACCTTGAATCCTACATAATCACGCTCCCAAATTTCCTCTATTTGACTATAATATGTGGCTGTGTTCTTCTTATTGTCGACGGCCCGTACACGCACACCAGTATTTTGATAGATGCTCCTGGCATCCTGGGCCATGGTGTAGAACGTGTATCCATTGATATCCATTGCTTGATATGTTGTAACAGTGAATAATGGCCCTGCTGCTAGTTTTCTTAGATCGTCGGTTATAGCAGCGCTGCCACTCTGCTGGACATAATCTCGGAGCCACCTGTTGAAGCATTGCATGTGCCTCTTTGCAACCCAATCCTCAGTACAGCCAGGGTTTTGTTCACGTAGTTGTTGCTTGTGCTCATTGCCAAATGGTGTAACCTCTACGCTCTGTTCTATCACGGTGAAATGAGCCTTCCTGAAGTCTTCTGGGTGCGGAGTGATTGACTTTTTCCCCAGGGTCCCAACACCTGAAAGCCTACCTTCATGCCGTGAACGAGGCACACCAATGGGGTTTTGGGGGTCCATATAACCCATGGCCCACTCCACTGCTTCGATGGTCTCATAGCCACGAACAATGGCTCCCTCCGGAAATGACCTGTTATGTACCAATGATTTGAGGAATCCAAAGTACCTCTCATATGGAACCATCGGATGAAGGTAAGATGGACCAAGGTACCAGATCTCCCTCGTGAGGTGTGTTGTTAGATGCAGCATGAGATCAAAGAATGATGGTGGGAAGGTAGCTTCAAGCAGGCATAGGGTCTCGAAATGCCTCCTCTCTAAGTCTAATAGTTTTTCCTCATCAATCACCTTCTATTCTATTTCATTGAAGAATAAACACAAGCTCGTGACCGCGTCGCGAACCAGTTCTATCTTCATACCTCTTAGTGCAACAAGAAGAATAGATGTCATCAACACATGGCAATCATGAGATTTCATCAAGTTGAAATTCATTTTCGTGTCCTTCACCGACACTAGCCTCTTGAAGTTCGATGAGTAGCCTGAAGGTACTTTCAAACTATGTAAAAACTCATAGAATTCTTTTCTCTCTGCCTTTGACAAGGTGGTTGTAGCAACGGGAAGGTCCATCCCCGTGTCTGTTTCCTCTGCATAGAGCTCCGGCCTAATACCCATTTCTTTAAGATCCTCCCTTGCATTTTTATGATCTTTTCCTTTCGACTTCTGTTGTAGCAATGTTCCCAAAGTAGCTTCACACACATTCTTCTTGACGTGCATGTTGTCAATCGAATGACGCACATCCAAAAGCTGCCAATACTCTAGCTCCCATAGAATTGATTTCTTGTTCCACATTCCTCACCCATCTTCTTCTTCACCATCTCACTTCTTTCTTTTGCGAAGTTTCTTTTTAGACAATTTGGGTAACTCCTCAATAGTTTCGACGTCCTTGACTTGCAAGTGGAGCAGATCTCCAGTCACATGCATTGGCGCCTGTCGATTCTCCTTTTCCCCATTAAACTTACAATCCATGTCCCGGTAGGCATGTTTCTTGCTGAGGAAACGATGGTGCCCCATAAATGAGAATTTCTTTGAATTTCTTAGCCACACTGCACAAGTTTCTTCCAAGCAGTGCGGGCAAGCTGCACCTTTCATTTTACTCTGGCTAGAAAGGTTGCGATGAGCCGGGTTGTCGTTGATGGTGGTGAACAACTTGGCGTGCAATGTGAACTCCTCACGGCCGAACTCATCCCAAACCTCCTTCACACCAGGCTTCCAAAGTATCTTCAAGTCATCAACTAGTGGCCTCAAGTAGACATCAATACGGTCGCCAGGTTGCTTTGGCCCGGAGACCAATATTGTCAGCATCATGTATTTCTGTTTCTTGCATTTCCAGGGTGGAAGGTTGTACATTGACAGCACGATAGGCCAGGTGCTATGTGTTGAGCTCTGGTTACCGAATGGGTTCATGCCATCTGTGCTCATAGCGAACCGAATGTTCCCGCTTTCACCGCAAATTCCTTAAAGTGGGAATCAATGTTTTGCCATTGTTGGCCATCTGCGGGGTGCTTAATCTTGCCAACTTCCTTCGTTCGTGTCTTATGCCAACGCAAGAGTTGGGCCTCCTTTCGTGTGGCGAACCATCTTCTCAACCGAGGAATGATGCAAAAATACCATGCTACCCTCACAGGAGCCCCTTTAACCTTCTTCTTCTTCTTGCCTGTGATCTCCATGGGCTCGTTCTCGTCATCATCAGCATTGTTATCATCACCACCATCTTTTTTTCTCTTGTACCGATCGAACCCACACTTGGGGCACTTATCAAGGTCTGCATAATCTCCACGGAAAAATACACAACTGTTCTTGCAAGCATGAATTTTTTCAACCTCTATTCCCAGAGGACAAATTATCTTTTTTGCCTCATAGACAGACTCGGCTATTTGGTTTCCCTCGGGTAGCATGTCCTTAAGGAGATCTAATAGTTGTTTGAAACTTTTGTTGCTCCAACCATGATCTGCCTTAAGCTGCAGAAGTTTTAGATCACCAGAAAGGTGAGAGTACTTCTTTCAACCAGGATAGAGGGATTTCTTTGAATCTTCAACGAACTGCTTTAGCATCGCTAATTCAAAAGCTGTATACACTCCTTGAAACTCAACATCCCGCAACATTTGATCAACATTGTGCACACGTTGCAACAACTCACCATCATTGAAGCCCGTAACTTCTTGATCAGTGATATCCTCAGGCCTCATCACAATTGGTGGGAATGGTTCATTTTCGTCATGAAAAACTCCACCTTCATCAAGCTCTTCACCATGGCATAGCGTTACCCCTTCATTATTAAGGCCTGTAGCATGGTGTCGCGCTTCACCTTCATTTAGGCATCCTGCTTCGACTTCATTAAGCCCTTCCTCACCATGTTTATTCCAACATGTGTAATTTTTGTTGAAACCACGTGTGATCAAATGATGAAAAATGTTATCCCGTTGTCCGAACTTCTTCTGGTTGAGACAATCTATACAGGGGCAAAGCATTGCCTAAACACCACGGTTTCTCATATCTGCCTCTGCTTGATCTAGAAAACCATTGACCCCCATTAAGAAACTGGCCCAATCTCGGGACTTACTACTGTACATCCAAGCACGAGCAGCAGCAGCCATCTGCAATTTTCATACATCAAATGAGCATAATGCATCAACAAAACCGATGAGTAAGAGGATTAGGACAGTGAAGTTCAATAAAAGGGGGCAATTTCCACCTTGACGAGGACTGTCTACGAGGCGAGCGCTTCCGAGGAGGAGGACGAGGCGTCGCGGCTGCGGCGACGACGATGGCGCGGAGGACGGCGCCGAGCCCGAGGAGGAGGATAAGCTGCTGCTTTGGATGACGTACGGCACGGAGGGACGCCGCGCCGCGGTCGACGTCCGCCGGCACCTTTCGCCGTCGCGCACGCGGTCGGCCGGCCTGCTGCAGCGCCGGCTTTCTAAGGCGAGAGAGAGAGCGCGCACAGCGAGTGGGGCCTTCAAAGAGCACGCGTGCAGCGAGTGGGGCCTTCAGAGAGCGCGCGAAAATGCTGCTGCAGTAATGGCGGGGAGAGTGCGAGTGGGGTCCTCAGAGGAGAGAGAGCGAGTGTAGTTGTCCGAGATAGCAGAGTGGTCGGAACGCAAAAACAATGACGCGTAATAACAACACGCGTCTCTATTGTCAGAAAACAAAGGAGATGCTAGCTCCAAACAAGCGTCGCCAATTGGGTCATCATAAAATGAGACGCGTCCTAAAAACAACGCGTCTCCAATAGGAAACTCATCGGTAACGGACTTAAAGAGCCCGTTACCGATAGGTTTTACTTTCGTAACGGACGCATGTTAACGTCCGTTACAAAGAAAACATGTAACGGGCGTTTAAGAAGTCCGTTACCAGAAGTCCTCATTGGTAACAGGCGTTATGGTGGCGAGGTCAGGGCAAGGTCGTGGTCGAGTCTGCCGTGCTTATGCGTAATGGGTGCCAAACAACAACTGTTACAGATGAGGTCCATGTAACGGGTGTTAAGGGCCCGTTACAAATGCTGCGTGACCTATGTGAGGTTTTCACGTAGTGACAAGGTCTGAAGTTGATCTCTTCTTGCCAATTGGTTGACATGAGCGATTTGGGGCGCCTCACCCTTGCCTAATGCCAACGCCGACCGGGACACTCCTCTCAGCATCACAAGGTGCCGGCGCCGCTCCTCTTCCACGACCACGCCCGGCGGCATCGCCATCTTCGCCGGTGCCACACGACCTGCGCCCTGGGCTGCTGCCGGTGCCCCTCCCCTCCTCCATAGCCCTCCGCCCCCCCCGGTTCTAGCCGCTAAGCAGGTGCGTACCGCAGTGCATAGGGACGGCGCCCGGTAGGCAGCACGATGTAGCTAGGGACCTAGGGTTCGGCGGCCGCCGGCCGGGGTCCAGGAGCGGTACGAGGGGTCGCGCCGTCGTGGTGCGGCATTGTGTCGTTCTGCTGCCGTGTGGGTGAGTTGGTGGCTCATTAGCTCATAGGCTGGTCACTAGTCGGCCTAGATTTTGCCTTGCTATGTTGGGCCTCTCCACTTAAATTTGTTGGCTGGCCCACGAAGACCTTTTTCTCTTTACCCTTCTTCCTCCTCCATCCAGGGACGCAGTCGCCTGAAACCTTCGAATTGTTGTTTCGGTGACCTGAAAACTCCATGGGGTAGAGGTTTTACTCTGACGGTAGCTGGGGCAGCTGCCCCACCCTGCCGCATGGGTGGGTCCGCCTCTGCGGCCCGGTAAGCACTGGATACCAGACCGGACACCGCAACCGGACTGGACTGATAAGGGTACTCCCAATGAAGTATTGACGATAGTTTCTATCCCTATTAAATAGCTTGTCAATTAAGCAAAATAGTGATGTGGCAATCTAATTAATGAAGAAAGAGAACACAAATCATAGAAATGGTTTCCTCGTGGAGAAATCATGTCTACTCTTGACCCAATGCACAAGAAATCATGAATTTGTCATTAGGGAGAAACCACTAGTTTCTATGAGGTTAATGCAACGCTCCCATTGGTGGAATTGGAAGAGAGAAAGAGAAAACAATCATTACTCGAAGGCACTACTTGAAAGAATAGTTTCTATAGATGATTTCTTGTGCTATGAAAATTGTGTTAATTTCTTCCATTGGGACTGCTCTAAGACCGGTAACAGGCCTAACCGGTCCGGTTCCCAACGGTTTTTTTTAACCCTGGGTGAAACTCGATCTGAAGAGCCATGGCATGAATGCGCGCGGTGGTTAGTGATAATCCTGCATGCGGTGCTTATACGTACGGGGGTGATAATCCTGCATGCGTAATGGCGGGGGTGGGTGCAGACTGCCTGCCTGCCGACTTGCCGAGTAAGAGTAGCCTTGGTTTAATGTAAGCTCTCTGTGGGTTGTTTCAGCCTTTCAGGTGCAGTAAAAACTTGATCTTGCAATAATTAATTCCATCATGCTTGCATCTCTGTGCTGCTGGTACTTGGATTTGGGTCGATATATATTTTCTGTGTTTGCATTGGAGCTCTGAGACAGGATCTTCATTAGTGTGAGTACCATGATAGTAAAGGCTGTGTCTCAGTGTGTGCGCGTGTCTCTCTCATAAAGGAGATTTTTTTTTAAAGACGTGCAAAGCACGTTTTTCATTAAGAGAAGAGAGAGTTTTACAATGCGTCACGATGAGAGAACCCCCAAAGAGCGAAAGAACAACAAGATTACACCAGAGACGAAGAGAGGAAAAACAAAAGAAAACCCACATCACCAACATAAGCTGGACCGCCACAAGGAAGCAGAGGAGGGTACAACGGAGAGGCCCCCAAGGACAGCCCTGGACCTGCACAGACGAACACCGAGGAAACCCGCACATCACCGCTTGCCAAACAACTTGCAACAGCGTGGACCGAAGTGGAAGTTCCGCAAGACGATGCCTCCAGGAAGGGAGCGACGACGCCGCCGCCATCGTCCGCCTACCCGCGAAGGGGCAGGCCAGGTCTTCACCCAGCAAACCAAGGCGATTGGAGGCCGCGACGATACCCCAGCAGGGTAAGTTCATCGTCGGCCTAGCAGAAGCTAGACAAGGCTTTCGTCCCAGCCTCGGATGCCAATCCACGACCGGCCAACGCAAACAAGGAGAGGGCAAGGCGGTGGAGAACGCAGCAGGAAGCCTCGGCGCAGGCGAGAAGAACAGGTGCAGGTGCAGGGAGCCGCCGCAACCAAGATGACGGCAACAACTACCCCGGGACCAAACGCAGTCGTCCGAACCACCTCGCCGCCTAATCGCCGACTGCAACCTGAAGAATGATCCAAACCGCCAAACCGCGGGGCCATAGAAGAGGGAGGAGCCGTGACCGCCGACAGGAGGAGGGGCAGCGGCCACCAGCAGAAGGGGGGCACAATGATCGCCGGCACGGGGGGAGGGACCGCGGCCGCCAGCCCAGAGATGGGTGCCGGCAGGGGGGAGCCGACCACCCGGGAAGGGCCGCAGGCGACGGCGAGGAACAAACAGCAGGCACAGTCGACGAGGTTGGCAGGAAGAGGCGCAGACGGCCGACAATGGCGAGGAGGAGCCGAGGCCGCCGAGGAGGCCGGGACGGAGGAGTCACATGGGCGGGCCAATCCGGCAGAGGAGCGCCGGAGCAGGTGAGGCCGCAAAGGCAGAAGCTTGGCGAGGCGGCACCCAGCCCGCCGCGCACCGCCGACGTAGAGGAGGGTCGCAGGCGTGCGCGGGCGGCGCCGGGGGCGCCGGGTCCGTCGGCGAGGTGCCGCCCCGGCCATGGCGCAGCGCGGCCGTCCGCGCGCACAAGGTGCCGCCTTGCCGCGTCCCATCAGGACCCGCGCTAGGGTGTGCCGCATCAGCTCCGGGGGCGGCCAGAGCCACCCGTCCAGACGCGGCCGAGGAGGGAGTGGCCAGTGCCTGGAGGAAGCGGCGCCGGACGGAGCAGGGCGCAGGGGTCAGGACGGTGTCGAGGAGTTGGGTCGCGGCGAGCAGGGAACCGCCACCCAAGGCTGCGAACCATCTCCTCCACCAGGGCGTGCGTGGACACCGTGAACGCGTGGGGGCCCAGGCCGCCCAACTCGCCGGACACGCGCACCGCCAGACGAGCGCCCAGCGGCGGTGCCGCGCAGGGCACGGGACTAGGAGCCCGGGCGGGACCGCGGGCGCCGCGCGAGGCCATCCCGCCGCCCGTCCGATCCGCGGCCGGGGGGGCCCCTGCCGGCCGGCAAAGGCCGGAGCGCGGCCGCCGGGACAACGGGCCCGGCGGCCCAGATCGGGCCCAGGGCGAAGCAGGGAGAGAAGGGGGCGGCGGCGGCGGCAGAAGGCCGTCCCCAGTCCGCGTGCGCCGACGCCGGCCGGGAAGGGGAAGAGAGACGGCCTCCGGCGACCCAGGCACCCATAGGGTGGTAGTGTGGGGAGGGAGGGGGGTGGGGAGAAAGGAGGGAGGGAAGGGGAAAGAGGTGGGGGAAGGGGGAGCCGGAGCGGGTGGCCGCCGCCGCCGCGTGCACACCGGCGGCGACGACGGCGGCCGGCGGGGGCCGCGGGGGGAGCTCAGAGGCGGTCGGGCGAGGCACCCCCGGGTCGCGCAAGGAGGACGACGCGGGGTCAGGCTCGCGTTTACTCATCGGCGTGGAAGATCTGCCAGATTCTCTCATAAAGGAGATCATGACCAAGATAAATACGCATCCGTAATTTTTCTTCAATAGTTGTCCCATCCTTGGATGCAACAGCGAAGATCGATAGAGATGGGCAAAACAGGAGCTGACCTTCGACGATCAGGTGACGCGTCTAGTCTATTCTTATCACTCGCATCATCATTGTACCTAATCTTGTGATACTGCTGCATTTGCGGCAAACAAGAACTTTGATTACCCAACCTAATTAGGTACTACCATGCATGACCATAAAGTTCGTCTGAGGATTGAGAAAAGCACGACCTACACGCTTAATGTTGCCAGCTTGACAGCAACTCAGGCATTGTACAACTGCAATAGTGTCTGGCAACTTTAACTATTGCATATATGTAGTGCCTTAATTTACTTGTTTCAAAATGGTACCGAATGTGTATATATGCCTAGATAGTAGCCAATATTTATAATTAAATCAGACTTGCATCTCGCCTCAAAATTCTTAGTGATAACTAATTAATCCTGTACATGGATTTGGTTGTTGTCTGATACAACAGTGTAATATACCATGCTTAATTGTGATTATAAAGAGCGTCCGAAACGACCACAAGTACTTAATTATGCCGTCCCCAGCTTTGAATCAATGTACTATTATTTCCTGATGTAATACTCTGTGTGTGTATATATATATGTGTATATATATATATATATATATATATAGGGTGATACTAAAATGCACCCAGGTGCATTCTGTATAGCAAATGCACAGACCCTGCGGTTGCAACTTCGTAGCTGAACCAATTGCAACTTGACGGACCAATTGCAACTCAATGCGAACCGATTGCAACTAGACCCAACCGAGTTGCAACTAGGCGTGAACCAGTTGCAGTTACGCACGAACCAATTGCAACCAAGAGACTAACCGATTGCAACTGTGACACTATACTAATTGCAACTCGACGAAACTAATTAAAACGAATCTGACTCCGTTTCAACTAGATATGAACCAATTACAACTAGACTCCTAGTTTTAACCCGATGTGAACAAATTGCAACCAGAATGAGCCAGTTGCAACTGGACAAGAACTAGTTGCAACAAGGGTGGGTGCATTATAGCAAAACAGTATATATATATATATATATATATATATATATATATATATATATATATATATATATATATATATATATATATATATATATATGTATGTATGTATGTCTAGTCAATAAAAATAATATGCATCTATATATGCATGTTTCTTTTATCATACTATATGTACATTGCAGATTTAAGGCATTATCATTTCTCCATTTCGTACAATGTGAATTAATTATTTTCGAGCATCATAACTTCCGCACCTTCTATAATTGTACTGAAACTTCCCTACTAGCACTACTAGGGAATGAGGTTTTCATCCTAGGACAAATTTGACATTAGTACCGCGTATTTTGGTGCCCGGTACTAATGTGGACAAGAATCAGTACTAATGTGTCGTGCAAAGAGAGAGTCCCGCAAAGCCCTCACGTGACCCACATTAGTACCAGGTGGGAACTAGTCCCGGTACTAATGTGTCCGCAATAATACCGGGGCTAGTTCCCACCCGGTACTAATGTGAGCACATTAGTACCGAGGCTTGTTCCCACCCGGTACTAATATATCTCACACCTGCCGTCGTCAACACTTAGAAAAACTACATTGTCTCTCCCATCGTGCACGCATTCATTCTAGGCAGCTGTGGGATCTATCCTCTCTCTCATATCTCTCATTCATTCTCTTCCTCATCCTAATTTTCTTCCTCTCTTGTTCCAGGCGAGATCTCGATCCAGGCTGGAGCGCGTGCACCTACACGGGGGCGGCAACCTCCCGGCCATGCGCGAGGCCATGCCTCAAGGCGGCGCAAGGGCAGGGGCGCGCCGGGGCAGGGCTGACGGCACCCCGCGAGCCGGCGCAGGGGCGCGGAGGGGCGTGCCACCGAGGCAGGGCGAGCCGGCGGTGTGACAATCCCCACCTGAGATAATTCCGTACTATCACCTAAACCACTCCATTTGGTCATTAAGCGATAATAAGGAACCATCACGTTGAGTGTTGCCGGGTCGAAGCCCGGTAAATCACTTGTATAACACACAGAGGATCGAAACGTATA
The DNA here is from genome assembly GCA_036936925.1 of Cenchrus fungigraminus. Classification (NCBI taxonomy): domain Eukaryota; kingdom Viridiplantae; phylum Streptophyta; class Magnoliopsida; order Poales; family Poaceae; genus Cenchrus; species Cenchrus fungigraminus. The sequence goes on from CM072779.1 coordinate 127,375,797, forward strand.
CATTACAAGTCAACGAAAGCGAGTCCAGAGTACCTTACAAATTAAATCCAATTCTTCCTCGTAGGATCATTTTTTACAAATCATGGTTCATGACATGGTAAATAAAAGGTTCAGAGTTTTAAACAACAGAAATAAACTAAGCAACGCAATAATCATCATAGGAGGCCGTCCATGATGATCTTACTCATCGTCTGATACCCACTGCAGCTCCTAGCCTTGAGGTACCTCACCAAGCCAAACAACTTCACCTGAAAACAACATACATAGAAAGACTGAGTATACTAATACTCAGCAAGGCTTACCCGTCTAAAATAAAAGACTTAACCTCTAATAATGCAAGGCTTTTGGCTTAGTGGGTTTGTTTTGCCAAAAAAGCTACTGAGGAGTGAATCCTTACTTTCAATATTTTAGCTCAAGTTCTAGTGAATTAAATCATTACTAGATAAGCAACTATTACAAACATGAGTTGTGCAATACAATTAATCAAACATCAAGTTTATCCATATTCCATAATAAAGGGTTCACAATGGCCAGTTGATTAAGCAATCTTAGATAACGGCGAGAGGTCGACGATCGATCGATTAATAACCTTGCAAGGTGGACCTAAACACACATGAGAATGTACTCACAATGAGTCCACCAACCAGGTGGTTCCCGTCATTCCTCGGATTATGATCAGATGCCACAGTCCTAGGTACAAGGCTATCTGGTCTGCCTCAAACTAGCATCCAGACTCACACATGTACCACAGGTAGCTAGCCCGGGGCCGCAACCCAAGATTAGTAGCCTAAAGTTCCCGCACCAGCTCATTCAGGTACTAGGCTTATTGTTCCCATTACCGACGAATGTTTAGTACATTCAAACGCTTAATCTACTAATGTCACACCCGAATTTAAAGGAAAAACTCTAATGCATAAAATACATGTGCGCCAGGATCAATGTTCACACATGTATTGACCCAGTGTATACCAAAACACAGTGTCAAAACATAAAAGGAGTTTTATAACTTATTACAGACCGAATGTCTCATAAACGTATCATCAGAGCGGGTATCTAGCAGCGGATCTTCAAAGGGAACTCCACAGGAAGCTGACTGGTGGCACGTACACCTAGAACTCCTCAAAAACCTCCAAGTCTGAGCAGCAATCCGGATGGTGTAGATGCAATATAAATAAACAACAAGCGTGAGCATATGCCGTACTCAGCAAGGGGGAAAACATATATAACATGCAAGGCTTTATAAAGTGGAAGGTTGATCGGTTGTTAGCCGTTGGCACTTTTAATTGGTCATATTTTATTAAGCAACTATTTACTAGCAAGTGTAAGTTTATACCATCCCACAATTAATATAGAATATCAGCATCATAAATAAGACAACAATAATTTATTGTCCATCTTCAAGTAATTTAATCATGTGAGGGTCCAGGCTGCTCATGACCGTGAGCACGGCTAATCGATTAGTTTTACACTCTGCAGAGGTTGTACATCTTTACCCACAAGTCGCGTAAAAGTTCTAAGAACTTTAAACCCAACCATGCTGTACAAAAGTAGGCACAATACCACGCTACCTAGGTGTGGTTGCATAGGGGCGCTCGAGGCCTTTACAAAGACTTCCCTAGTGTGTTCCATTGCACGAGGTTCCGCGAGTCGTGCCCCCCCTTATCACCAGTCCAACACTAGAGTCCTCCAATTAATTAGCCAAGACAGAGCCATATGTCTTGTGGTTGCACTATTTTCCTGAGTGGTTCTCCATGTTCCGATTAAGTAAATGGTCTTGCAATTAAATCATCATATAGGAACATAGAGCAAAAGTATTCATGTTGTTCATTACCAACCCAGTTGAGCAAACTAAGCATCATCTACCATCAAGATTAAATTATCAACCCGGTTGCAAGGTAATGGTCAAAAGAATCTAGGCATGGTCCTTAATAGGAACCCATCATATTAATGCAAAGCAATAAATAAATGCACTGATTAATATGCATGTTATATAGGGAAAAATGGGAATGATCAAGGACACTTGCCTTCCTCACAATCCCACTGCTGCTCAGAGTCTTCAAAGTCTTCACCTTCAGAAAACTCCATGAACTGCGCTTGTTCTCTACGCATCACACATTCACATGCAATGAAGCAATACAATAAAATAAGAAACAATACACCAAACATTGTAAACAGAAACAAAAGCTGCACTAAACTATTCTACTCGTCGAGACGAACACGTGGACATAAAGAACGCTAAAAACGGAGCTAGAACGCAAAAGATATGGCTAAAACAAGGTATAAGGGCTTATCGGCAGAAAAACTAAGCTTCCAGGGGTCTAACTGCAAGAAACTAGGGCTAAAACAAGATTACGCATATAAACACAAGGTCTATAGCACAAAACTTCAGGGCTGGATCTCGGGTCCAAAACCTAGAAAGGTCAGGGGCTAAAACATAAAGAAAAGGACTTAAACTAAAGGTCTTTGAACTGCTAAAGAGGCGCATGCAAAATCTAGAAACGTTGGGGGCTCTTTAGCAAAACTGGCATGGCACGGCGCGGTTGACCGGTATCCCCCGAGTTTAACCCATGGCCGGATCGATCTGGGCCATAGATCAGCAGACGGACGGCTGACGGCTGGCGGCAACGCGCAAACGGCAGCGAGCGGCAGTGGAAACAGAGGAGGTCGCAGGAGTTCACCAGAAAATGAGGTTCCGGCCACCGTTTGACTTCATATTTGCTCCTAGAGCGAGCTGGATACGGCGCTAACACATCCAAGCAGTCTTTGCGGCGGCCGGAGCGATGAAGGTGACGCAAAGCACAAAGGGGCGGACGGCGGCGGAGCAACGTGCTCCGGCGAGCTCTTTCGGGCGAGGCAGGTGTTGACGGTTCGAAACCGCGTTCAACTTCACCGCAAGTACACGGAGTGACTTGGTGCCTTTTTCACCGAGGGAGGGGACCCCCCTAGGTTTTTGTCAATCCACGGAGCAAGGGAATTACTTGCGTTTAACCAAACACTAACTTAGTTGATTAAGCACTTAATGATGTAAAGATTAATCTATAAAGTAAAGACAAACTAACCCTAGATTATGTTAAAGAGAAAGAGAAAGGTGGTTCACGAGTACGAAGAACGTATGCCCATGGAGTCTAGGTACTTGAGATGCAATCACCCAAAACATGGTAAAACCCCGATCCAATCCATCTAAGCATGTGAACAAAGAATTAGGCGTTTCCCTTCCCTCGTACATGTCACTATGTGAAGGTAATCGATACTAATCCTAATGAACACGGTATGTTGACGTGATCTACGGGAGCAACCCCGAAGGCATGGTAGCTAACCTTAAACATTAAGCATCATCAACAAAGGGTATAATAGATATAAGATCCAAACAAGAGTGGGTGACTACATATCAAGATCCATTACAACTCCATGGACAAACGATTACTTTACTCCATCAAGACGCTAGGCATGGCACCATTGAACATGGTGTATGCCCCTGATGGAGTCCGTCTCTCGGTGTCCTTCAACTCTGGCGGCGCCGTGGTAGGGCCTCGGCGTCCTCCTTCCTCGTGGTGGCCTTCCTTGACCTTGGTGATGATCCTCTTGAATCTTCACCCTCTCGATCAACCCTCTTCCTTGTGGTTGATCTCCCGAGGCTTCTCTGTTCGTCTTTCGCAAATGGCTCTCCTCCTCAAACAATTAGGGTTCCGCGATCTTATCACCGAAGAAAGGCGGCGGCGAACCGACCCCGAAAGGGGGTGGGCCGACCATCCTGGCCCTTTCCCGGCCCGGTTCGCCTCCGTCTTTTGCCACATGTCATCTTTTGCACTTTGGGTTTTTTCCTCCTTCGGATATGGGCTTTGGACGTCGTTATCCCCGCGACCAAGTTAAGGGGTCTTTACGCATGATCTTCCGGTCTTTTCACCTTGGTCCTCAGAGATTCTTCACTGAAGCATATTGGTCCTTGCCACCTTTGGAGTGAAGTTCACGCATGGTCGGAGTCCCTTGATCATCATGTAAATCATCCTCCGAACTGAGTACATCTCTTCTCATTTAGTGCATGAATTCCTGCGTAACCATTATACTCCAAAACACACATCCAACAATGAACTTGTTATATCATTAGTATGCCTAGTGGCGGGTTAGTTCCGAAATGAAATCCAAACTATAACATAACAAGTGTTCTTGGTTGATGGAAATCGACCGCCAACATCCCCCCACGCTTAGACCTTCCGCGTCCTCGAGCAAGTTGCTCAAAAATTGTTCATCCACGGAGTTGAAACATGCTTCGTCGATTCTTTCCTTTCAAGTTAGTCAATCATTCATCTTTAATATAAGAGACATGAAACAAGGATCATAATGTAAACATGGGCGTTTAGAAATTACCAATTCAAGACTTACCCCACAACTCATACCTTTTCACTAGAGATCTTCGACTTCATCCATACTTGCTTTCTTACTTTCATCGGAGGGTTTTTACAAACTTTTTTAAAAATAAAATTCCTGCACAAAGCATTAGACAAAGTCCTTCTCCAAGTTCTCACATGTCACTCATTTGAAGTGGCTATCCTAGATAATTTCATAAACTCTCACCTGCCACAAGTCTCTCATTCATAATGTAAGGTGGAGCTATAGGTGTGGCTAGTGAAGCTAGCACAAGTATTATCAAGCTAGGAAAAATCCTCTAGTGGTTGTTCACTTCCCAAGCCAATGATCATGAGAATTAAACCATAATGTAAGGGTGTCAAGGATGAGAAGATTTAGAATGGTGGACATGTGCAAAGGGAAAAAGAATAATGACTTCAAGGCACTAATGATGTCCTCGATGTCGGATTTCACATGGTATGGAATGTCAAAGATTCGTTCTCAACATCGTCGCATTCTTCCTTGCACTTCTTTTGATCTTCATTTGACTTGTCATCCCTCACTATACCTCTCTTTCTTTGCCTTCTTCTTTTTCTTCTCCTTTTTTTTCTTTTCTTTCTTTCTTTTCCTCCTTTTTTTTCTTTTACTTGTGTGCACACCACACACACATATATATTTTTTCTATTTTCCACATCTTCATCTTCTTCTCCGAAGCTTTTCGCTCATCTTTTGAACATAAATACCAATCTGAATTTTAAATAAAATCATGCCTAGAAATTGAACGAATCTTCGAACATGGGTTGTGTTCAAGGAGTAAGGTGATAAAAAGATGTTTATGGGTTTGGGTATGGAATCCGGTGATGTACGGGGCATTCAATGTGAAATTTCCGTTACCGAATGTATGACGAGGCTAGCAATAAAAGATATACATCAAGGACATGATCATTGCTTGAAATTAGACCTCCCAAGAGAGTAAAATCCTAACCCAATTCATCATGCTAAACAACACTTATGGTGGAGTATATATATATAAAGGCTTTGTATAGGATAGATATTACCTCTCAACTTGGAGAAAGAGATCGCTAACCTTCATAGCAAGGTGTTTTTCTTAATTTTCAGAAATTAAAGCCTCCAATGTTAGCATTACTAAAAGCGTAGATGAAGCAAAGTCCTAGATCATAGTTTGAATATGGGTGCTTTACAAAAGTAATTTTCCACTAAGCACCATGGTAAACGATTAATCATCAAGTTCATGCTCGAATAACAAAGATAAAGTAAAGACATAACAAGAAAAGAAACAAAAGACTTGCATAAGACACTTTTTATTTCTTTTTCTTGACTCAACACTAAATTAAGACACTTTCGAGCTAAAAAGGTAAAGCAAAACTCACACAAGACTCTCACACTTGACTCAAACTAGACTCGATTTAAAGACTCGACCTAACACCACTTTAAGCAAAAATTTTAAAAAGGTAGCTAGCTAGCTCCCCCCCCCTCACGCTTAGATCTTTCGACATCCTCGTCGTAACTTTACAAAAGGTACAAAGGGGGAGAACATGCTAACTACAACACCTAGTGAAACTTCCCGCACGAGGTGCACCACTCCTTCTTAAAGTTCTTGTTCATCCCGAAGAGCTTCCTTATATTGCGGTTGAGGTACTTGAAGTCGTCTTCTGCCATGCGCTCCCAATCTTCAATCCTTTGTTGCATGGTGTTGATGGTGTGGAAGCACTCATCAAGGGAAGAGAAGAGCTCCGCAATAGCATTGCAGCAAGCCGCGCAACACATGTTGTGCTCTTCCTCTGGATCATTGTTGCTTCCATCGTCTCCGTCATCCGGATCATTGCCACCGTCTGGGTTGCCTCCTTCGCCTTGCTCATGACGCTCCTCCGGCTCCTCCTTGGGCACCTCCTCCCAAACATAGGGGTCGTTATCATCTCTTCCACTAGCTGCCCATGAGCTAGGGCTTCGATCATCGGAGTAGTCGCTATCTCCGTAAAACTCCACCGGCTCGGGGGTCTTCTCTTTATAATCCTTCCTCTTCATCCCAAGGAGCCTCTTTGAGAGGCGAACGGGAGAAGTGGGCTTCTCCTTCTTCTCTTCAACCCATGGATTTGGGCTAGCCATGCGCTTCATTGGGATACGCCCTCCGCAACGAATCCGTGCGGTCCTCTTCACCTCCTCTTTGAGCTTTGGCACCATAGCGCACCGACGAAGCTCCTCGGTCACCGGAGTTGGAGAGGGGAGGCATGCTTCTTCTTCCATGGTTGCCTTCACCTCTTCCTTCCCTTTGGTGCTGCTCGGGGATGCCATGGGTGCTTTGGTGTTTTCGTGGAGGTTGGAGATTGCAATTGAGATGCAAATCTCGAGCTCCCCAGGCATCCTTAAGTATTCCTGGAAGGATTCGGCCGAAACCCTCCCTTGCCTATTTTTATCGCTCCTAAAAAGGTAGGCAAGAAAAGGAAATATACCGAACCACGTCCCAGAGAAAAACGGGACGAAATGGAGGAACGGGGTGGTGGGCCGGTCGGCCTGGGTTGGCCGGCCTGCCCCCTGTTTTGGGCCCCCGCGGCCCAACTTTTGCGGCCCTCTGTATTTCATGAATACTAGCCTAGGTGGTGGTAAGGTCCAGCTAAAAATTATGAAAAGGACTCGAAATAAATATGAAAACAAAAACAAAAACATATTTACAGAAAATTTACCTCGTTTTATGTCTTAGGATTGACGCTTGGGCTCGTCCTCCATGTGATATATATATCAATGTAGTCGATGAGCATGATGTCTTGTTCAAGAAAAACCTTCAATCGTTGACCATTAACCATATATTGATCTCCTTTCACGTCCATGATTGTTACCGCTCCATTTGGCGAGACCGAGTGAACGATGTACGGTCCATCCCATTTGCTCTTCAACTTTCCTTTCCCGAATATTTTGAACCTTGAGTTATAGAGGAGAACCTTATCACCTTCTTTGAATTCCTTTGCTCGAAGCCTTTTATCATACCACCTCTTCATCCTTTCCTTGTAGATGGTTGCACTCTCATACGCTTTGAGCCTCATGTCTTCTAGTTCACTTATTTGAATCTTCCATTTGATTCCCGCGGCGTCAAAATCAAGATTCATCTCCTTGATCGCCCAATACGCTTTATGTTCTAACTCCAAAGGCAAGTGACATGATTTACCATAAATAAATTGATATGGTGTCATATCTATTGGTGTCTTGTGTGCCATCCGATATGCCCACAATGCTCCGTCCAATTTCTTCGACCAATCTTTACCTCTCTTTTCAACGGTCTTGTTAAGAATGCTCTTGAGCTGCCTATTTGAAGTTTTCGATTGACCATTGGTTTGTGGGTGGTAAGTCGTGGCCACTCTATGCTCGATCCCCAACTTGGACAAGCATTTTCTGAAACTATTTCCCGTAAAGTGTGTTCCTCCATCACTTATCAATACTCGCGGGACTCCATAGCACGGGAATATAATATTTTTGATCATGAATATGGATTCTTCTGTTGAAGCTCTTCGACAAGGGATAGCCTCCACCCATTTGGATACATAATCAACCATAACCAAAATATGCTCATATCCATTTGAACTAGTGAAGGGCCCCATGAAGTCAATTCCCCATACGTCGAATAGATCAATTTGCAAGTTGTAATTTAAAGGCACGGCATTCCTTTGATTTATATTCCCCGTTCCTTGACATTCCGGACAAGAAGCAACATACATTTTTGAGTCTTCATGCATCTCCGGCCAATAGAAGCCACTAGCCCATACCTTTGCTTGAGTCCTAAAATGTCCATAGTGTCCTCCACATTCGCCAGAGTGACACTTCCTTAATATTTCAGCTGTTTCATCTCTTGGTATACACCATCGTAAGACTCCATCCGCTCCAAGTCTAAAGAGGTAAGGTGCATCCCAATAATATTTTCGGCTCTTGGTGATCACTCTCCTTTGAGTGTTCCTATCCAAATGATCAAGTGGCATCTTTCTTATGGCTCGAATAATGTTGATCACCCAAGTATCTTTGTCAAGGATATGATAGAGGTGATCATCTCTCATCTTATCTTCAATGGGCTCTTTATCATCCTCACGATTCATCCTTGATAAATGGTCGGCCACAACATTTTCCGACCCCGTTTTGTCCCGAATCTCCACATCGAATTCTTGCAAGAGAAGGATCCATCGAATCAACCTTGGCTTTAGACAAGAGATACTTGATCGCCGCATGATCGGTGTAGACAATCACTTTAGAATTCACAATATATGATCTGAATTTTTCAAAGGCAAACACTACCGCGAGCAATTCCTTCTCCGTTGTTGCATAATTTAATTGAGCTCCATTAAGGGTTTTGCTAGCATAGTAAACAGCGTGTACCTTGCCTTCTTTTCGTTGTCCCAACACCGATCCAACGGCATAGTCACTAGCGTCGCACATTATCTCAAAAGGTTGATTCCAATCGGGCGGTTGAATGACGGGTGTGGTTACGAGAGCTCTATTTAATGTCCGGAATACCGCCAAGCACTTGTCATTGAAATTGAATGGCACATCATTTTGGAGAAGATTAGTCAACGGCTTGGTGATCTTTGAGAAATCCTTGATAAATCTTCTATAGAATCCCGCATGGCCCAAGAAACTCCTCAAAGACTTGACATCCGTCGGCGGTGGAAGCTTTTCAACCGTTTCAACCTTAGCCTTGTCCACCTCAATCCCTCTCTCGGATATCACGTGTCCCAACACTATTCCTTGTTTCACCATGAAGTGACACTTCTCCCAATTTAGCACCAAATCAACCTCCGAACACTTAGTGAGAACTTTATCCAAATTTGCCAAGCAATCCGCAAAAGTTTTACCATAGATGGAGAAATCATCCATAAATACTTCAACTATTTCCTCGATGAACTCCGAAAATACCGCCATCATACACCATTGAAAAGAGGCTGGAGCATTGCATAAACCGAAAGGCATTCTTCTATATGCAAATATTCCATAAGGGCAAGTGAATGTTGTCTTACGTTGATCATCTGGGTGAATAGGTATTTGCTTGAACCCCGAGTACCCATCAAGAAAGCAAAAATATGCATGATTTGCTAACCTCTCAAGCATCTCGTCGATGAATGGTAGGGGGAAGTGATCCTTCTTTGTTGCTTTGTTCAACTTTCGATAGTCAATACACATCCTCCATCCGGTCACGGTTCTTTGCGGTATCAATTCATTCATCTCATTCTTCATCACGGTCAAACCTCCTTTCTTAGGCACATAATATACGGAGCTCACCCATTCGCTATGTGGCACCGGGTAGATGATTCCGGCATCCAACAACTTGATAACCTCCTTCTTCACCACCTCTCGCATGGCGTGGGTTAACCACCTTTGATGGTCCACTACGGGCTTGCATTGATCCTCCATAGGTATGTGGTGAGTGCAAAATGCTGGGCTGAGTCCTTTAAGGTCATTTATCGAATATCCTATCACTTTCTTGTGCTTCTTGAATAAATTCAGCAACATATCATTCTCCTCGGGACTCAATTCGTCACTCACAATCACGGGATAAGTCTTATCCAGCCCCAAAAATTCATATTTCAATCCTTTGGGCAATGGCTTAAGATCCACCTCCGGTACTTGTGGTTCCTCATGTACAATTTCTCCAAGATCTTCGAATTTATCCTCCTCTAAGCTTCCGTCTTGCGGTTCTAGTCCTTTGGTTGCTTCCGCTAACTCTTCATCTAGCTCATCATTAGTTTCATTCTCCATTGCCCTTTGTAGCGGATCCCTGAAAGTTCCAAGAAAACGAAGGCTCCCTACCTCTTTGTCATCAAGAGGTAGGGGTGAGGCAATTCTAGAAGCGGGAAGAAAATTGTATGTGTGATTATCCCCATCAAGATTAACAGTCACTTTTCCTTTTCCGGCATCTAAAACGGCACTAACCAACTTAAGAAAAGGTCTACCAAGAATTACATGATCATTTTTATCATAGTAGACATCAACAATGAAGAAATCGGTTGGAATGCATTTTTCAGAGATCAAAACTTCTAGGTCACGAGCAATTCCTAGAGGTTTAACAATTCTACCATCTCCCATAATTAATTTAGTAGAGGTTGGAACTAGGTCAATGGTGTGATCATGAATTTCATCAAAGATTTTAGAAGACAAGACACTTACTTGTGCTCCAATGTCGCATAACGCCTTGCAATTAATGTTGTTAACCTTGCAATCTATACGCGGTGATGTCTTCTCTTCTTCATCGGATCCTATGGCAAAAATTTCAGCGAGGCGGGCGAATGGTGACGCCTCGGGCTTGATTCTCATGATTCTTTTAGCTTCGGCCACATGGTCTGGATCAACTTCTTCTTCGCTAAAGAGTTTTCGAAGGACCTCCCCAGTTGTCTGTAGGTTGTATGGATGTTCCACTTGTTTTTCTGGCAGGAAGTCTATCTCCAAAGCTTTTGCCATCCCTTTTTGATTAGGGAACGGTCTTCTCTTGTCAAAGATTTCTCCAAAATCAAGTGGGATCCAATCCATTTGCTCGAACTCCCTTAGTGGCTTCGCGCTCGACATAGTTCTTTCACTTGCTTTGCTTGTCTCGGCGTGATCACTCTCCGGGATAGTTCTAGTTTCCTCATGTTTGGCTTCTTCTACCTTTCTTGGGATTGGTTCCTCTTTCTTCTCTTCCGGAGCCGTATTTCTGAAAATTGCAGCAAGTGGTGCCACACTTGTGTTGCATTCCGGCTTTCCCGAAAGTCGTATTTCCCAATCTCTTCGCATGGCCGCCGCTTTACTTATTTTTTGTACAAGTTTGGCAGCTTCCGTGAGTGTTTTCTCCATGAGATCCCCTCCTGCACACATTTGAACGTATTCCATGCAACTCGGGGTTATGGAAAAAAAGAATGTATGCAATAGTACGTCACCGGGAAATCCAAGTCTTGGTCCTTGTTCAACTAGCTCGTAGAATCGATTCCATGCTTGATCAATCCCCTCTTCTTCTCCTTGCTTCAAAGTCATCACTTGCCTCCTTATATGTTGAATCTTGGTTATAGGGGAAAACGTGGCACAAAATTTCTTTATCAATTGATCCCAATTTCCCTCGGCTTCAAAGGACGCAAATGAATACCACTTTGTTGCTTCATCAGCATGTGAGTAGGGAAAAAGATTCCATTTAAACCAAGTATCGGGAACACCCTCTTGTTGTACCGTATTGCACAACGTCGTGAAGCACTGGATATGTCTATATGGATTGTCCGTCTCCATCCCTCGGAATGGATTAGTTGCTCCCATCTCGATGATTCGAGCCTTGATTTCGTACCTTGTCGCTTCGAGAATCGAATACGACTCTTGTACCTTGATATCCTCGCATCGAGGGCTAGCATAGTCCCTTAGCGATTTTTCCGGTTCCTCCGAAGGAGTTCCAATGAACTACATCTAGACAATCAAAAACAAAAAACAAAAAGAGTGTGTTTTTCTAGAACACAAAGGTTAGGTGTTAGTAATCAACAAAATCAATGAGAGATTAAACGAAGTAAACTGGCTTGCTCCCCGGCAACAGCACCAGAAAAGGGGCTTGTTTACGGTTCGAAACCGTGTTCAACTTCACTGCAAGTACACTGAGTGACTTGGTGCCTTTTTCACCGAGGGAGGGGACTCCCTAGGTTCTTGTCAATCCACGGAGCAAGGGAATTGCTTGCGTTTAACCTAACACTAACTTAGTTGATTAAGCACTTAATGATGTAAAGATTAATCTATAAAGTAAAGACAAACTAACCCTAGATTATGTTAAAGAGAAAGAGAAAGGTGGTTCACGAGTATGAAGAACGTATGCCCATGGAGTCTAGGTACTTGAGATGCAATCACCCAAAACATGGTAAAACCCCGATCCAATCTATCTAAGCATGTGAACAAAGAATTAGGCGTTTCCCTTCCCTCGTACATGTCACTACACGAAGGTAATCGATACTAATCCTAATGAACACGGTATGTTGACGTGATCTACGGGAGCAACCCCGAAGGCATGGTAGCTAACCTTAAACATTAAGCATCATCAACAAAGGGTACGATAGGTATAAGATCCAAACAAGAGTGGGTGACTACATATCAAGATCCATTATAACTCCATGGACAAATGATTACTTTACCCCATCAAGACGCTAGGCATGGCACCGTTGAACATGGTGGATGCCCCCGATGGAGTCCGTCTCTCGGTGTCCTTCAACTCCGGCGGTGCCGTGGCAGGGCCTCGGCGTCCTCCTTCCTCGCGGTGGCCTTCCTTGACCTCGGTGATGATCCTCTTGAATCTTCACCCTCTCGATCAACCCTCTTCCTTGTGGTTGATCTCCCGAGGCTTCTCTGGTCGTCTTTCGCGAATGGCTCTCCTCCTCAAACAATTAGGGTTCTACGATCTTATCACCGAAGAAAGGCGGTAGCGAACCGACCCCGAAAGGGGGTGGGCCGACCGGCCTGGGCCGACCGTCCTGGCCCTTTCCCGGCTCGGTTCGCCTCCGTCTTTTGCCACATGTCATCTTTTGCACTTTGGGGTTTTTCCTCCTTCGGATATGGGCTTTGGACGTCGTTATCCCTGCAACCAAGTTAAGGGGTCTTTACACATGATCTTCCGGTCTTTGCACCTTGGTCCTCGGAGATTCTTCATTGAAGCATATTGGTTCTTGCCACCTTTGGAGTCAAGTTCACGCATGGTCGGAGTCCCTTGATCATCATGTAAATCGTCCTCCGAACCGAGTACATCTCTTCTCATTTAGTGCATAAATTCCTGCGTAAACATTATACTCCAAAACACACATCCAACGATGAACTTGTTATATCATTAGTATGCCTAGTGGCGGGTTAGTTCCGAAATAAAATCCAAACTATAACATAACAAGCGTTCTTGGTTGACGGAAATGGACCGCCAACAGCAGGGAAAGAGAACAACTACGAGTGGCGCGGTCGGCCTCCTTACCTCCCCAACTTCCAACGGAGCTTCACAAGACGTCGGGAAGGCAGCGGAGACGGGAGATCGACGGCGGCGGCTACGCTTGGGTTGGAACTAGCGGCGGTTGCGTTAGGGCTTGAATTGGGAGAAAAAAACACTGCGGAGGGGGTGGCACCGGCTTTATAGGTGCAAGGATGTGCGTGCCTTGGCGTACGGGCCAAGGGAGGGCGCGTGGAGGAGGCAGGTACGAGCGGGACACGGATCCGAACTCAAACCCGGCTTAGTGCGGCACGGAGGTGGGAGTAGAGATGGCAACGGGTAGAAACCCGCCAGGTAGTACCATTCCATACCCGCACCCGCCAACTCTAGCTCTACCCGTTAAAAAACCCATACCCACATGCGGGTACAAGTTCTTACCCATACCCACACCCGCGCGGGTTTTTTTACCCGTCGGGTAACCCGTACTGGATAACATACCCATTGTAATCTAATATAATTGGAAACATAACACATGGGAAAGTGCATATATCAACAAATTGGAATAAATAAAAAAGATAAATTATAATTCTAAACCAATTAATAGTCTAATGAAGCATAGAATTATTAGTCAGTTATCAATATTAAGCTATTCTTCACTAACAATGTGCAAATTTACAAGTTTATCACATATTGTAGACAGGTATATTTTACCCGTGGGTATGCGGGTATGGGTAGTATGTACCCGTACCCGCTTACCCATCGGGTACATGATATTGCCCATTTGTGTACCTGCGGGTAGAGATATGTTTCCACACCCGGGTTCTTATCGGGTAAAACCCGTCGGGTACTCGGGTTTCGGGTACCCATTGCCATCTCTAGGTGGGAGATGACAGGCGGGGCCCGCCTGTCGGTGGGTGAAGCGTGGGGAGAGCAGGCGTGGGCTTGCTGGGCCGGCAGATGGGCCGAGCGGCCTGCTACGCAACCGGGCTGCTGTGTGCGAAATGCAAGCGAGCAAGGAAGTTCAAGGGGTAGTGCTAGACTTTGTTTGCTGGGCTGAAAGGCCTGCCGGGCTAAAAGAGGAGAAAGGAGGGAGAAAGAAAAGGGTGTTTGCTATTTTTTTGAAAAGACGACAAACAAATGAATTCAAACACCCAAAATTTATGCACCAGCATGAATGCAACAAATAAAACCTATGATTCATTAATTAAAATTTGGAAAACATTTAAATGCCTAAAAATCACATTAACCTTAGAAAAACTTTAAATCCTTAAACAAGCTCAAATTAAATTCTACAAATTCTAATAATTTTTATTAAATTGCAAAACTGCAAATTTAGGGTGTTAAAAATCCGACCCCCATTAAGATGAATCTCATCCTCGAGATTCGGATGGATCAGCAAAGAGATGGGGATAGTCTTCCTTCAATTCATCCTCTCTTTCCCATGTTGCCTCATCCTCTGCATGATTACTCCACTGCACCTTGCACATCTTAATAACCTGATTCCTTGTAACCCGTGCTAGAGTATCCAAGATCTTGATGGGACATTCATTGTAGGTGAGATCCTCCTTAACATCCAATCCATCCATATGCAATGGCTCCTTATCATGAGGTTTGAGACCCTTTTTCAATTGTGAAATATGGAACACATCATGCACATCCGAGAGTTGATTTGGTAACTCCAATCTGTAAGCTACTTCCCCAACTCTCTCTAAGATCTTGAAGGGTCTGATAAAGCAAGGTGACAACTTTCCCTTTACCTTGAATCTGCGCAAACCTTTGATCGGTGACACTTTTAGGTACACATAGTCACCCTCCTGAAAAACCACGTCTCTCCTCTTCCCGTCTGCATAAGTTTTCTGCCTAGATTGAGCGGTCCTCAAGTTTTCCCTTATGATCTGAACTTGCCTCTCTGCTTCCTTAATGATATCAGTTCCAAACAATTGACTCTCTCCTGTCTCACTCCAATACAAAGGAGTTCAGCACTTCCTTCCATACAAAGCTTCAAATGGTGCCATCTTGAGACTAGCCTGATAACTGTTGTTATAAGAGAACTTAGCATATGGCAAACTTTTATCCCAACTTCCTCCATGCTTAAGAGCACAGGCTCTCAACATGTCCTCCAGAATCTGGTTAGTCCTCTTAGTCTGTCCATCTGTGTATGGATGATAAGCTGAGCTGAAGTTCAACTTCGTATCCATAGAATCATGAAGCTTTTCCCAGAAACGTGAAGTGAATTGAGTACCTCTACAATCTTCTTGGGCACACCATGCAAACACACAATCCTGGACATGTACAACTCAGCTAGCTTTGCTCCCATATAGGTGGTCCTTACCGGTATGAAGTGAGCTACCTTGGTCAAGGGATCCACGATAACCCATATCGAATCATATCCATCACGGGTACGAGGTAACCCAACAATGAAATCCATGCCAATCTCTTCCCACTTCCATTCAGGCACCTTCAATGGTTGAAGTAATCCAACTGGCTTTTGATGCTCAGCTTTAACTCTATGACAGGTGTCACACAAGGCCACATGAGCAGCCACATCTCTTTTCATCCCGTACCACCAATACCTTTGCTTGAGATCCTGGTACATCTTGGTACTACCGGGGTGAATGGAATAAGCTGAATCATGAGCTTCTCTCAAGATAGTCTCCCTAAGATCGCCCACATCTGGCACACAAATCCTTTTCCTAAACCATATGGTTCCCTGATCATCCTCTGTGAAATCCGGGGCTTTACATTTTTCCATAGTTGCCTTGATTTCCTTGATCTCTTCATCCTCCAACTGTCCCTTGCGTATCTCCTGCTCCAAGGTAGACTCTACCTCCAAAGTAACTCCTTGAGTCTGTGCCACCATCCCCAAGTTGAGCTTCGCAAACTCCTTCATCAGCTCCTCAGGCAACTGGAATGCTAGTGCCATGTTAGTCTGTCCCTTCCGACTCAAAGCATATGCAACTAGATTTGCCTTCCCAGGATGATAGTGTATCTCCAAATCATAATCCTTGATCAGCTCCAACCATCTGCATTGTCTCAGGTTCAAGTCCTTCTGAGTGAAAATATACTTTAGACTCTTATGATTAGTGTAAATCTGACACTTGGTTCCCAAAATATAATGCCTCCAAATCTTCAAAGCATGAACCACTGCTGCCAACTCCAGATCACGTGTAGGATAATTCAGCTCATGTTTCCTCAACTGTCAGGATGCATAGGCTATAACATGACCTTCCTGCATAAGAACACATCCTAAACCCTGTCGAGATGCATCACAATAGATATCAAAACTCTTCTGCAAATCTGGCATCACTAGAACTGGAGCTGAAGTCAACCTCTTCTTCAATTCTTCAAAACTGGCTTGACAGGAAGTATTCCACTTGAACTCCTTATCTTTCTCTAATAATGATGTAAGAGGTTTCGCTATTTTAGAAAACCCTTCAATGAACCGACGATAATATCCTACGAGACCAAGAAAACTGCTGATCTCCTTGACTGTCCGTGGTAGTTCCCACTTCAACACATCATTAACCTTCCCTGGATCAACTGTAATACCTCCATCAGTGATAATATGCCCAAGGAAAGAGACTTCCTTCAACCAGAAATCACACTTGCTAAATTTAGCATACAGCTGATGCTCTCTAAGCTTCTTCAACACAAGCCTCAAATGTTCCTCATGCTCCTCTTCATTCTTGAAATATTATCAAAATATCATCGATGAACACCACACCGAACTTATCCAGATACTCCATAAACACCTTGTTCATCAGATACATAAAGTAGGCATGTGCATTAGTCAATCCAAAAGACATGACTGTATACTCATAAAGCTCATACCTAGTGGTGAATGCAGTTTTAGGAATATTTTACAACCTGATCTTCATCTGATGATAACCAGAACGCAAATCAATCTTAGAGAATACCTTGGCACCTCTCATCTGATCAAACAAATCCTCAATGCGGGGTAAGGGATACTTGTTCTTGATAGTAACATCATTAAGTGATCGATAATCCACACACATCCTCTGAGTACCATCCTTCTTCTCCACAAAGATAACTGGTGCCCCCCAAGGTGATGAACTAGGACGAATGAACCCCTTCTCTAAAGTTCACTAATCTGTTTCTTAAGCTCAAACAGTTGATCACTAGACATTCTATATGGAGCTTAGAAATAGGAGCAGTACCAGGTAAAAGATCAATAACAAACTCCACTTCTTGGTTAGGTGGCATGCCTGGCAGGTCATCTGGGAAGACATCTGGAAATTCACAAACCACTCTAATTTCTTCTGTAGGAGTAACTTTCACCTGATAAACCACGCAAGGTGTTACTGATGGTAGTGTAGATACATACTTGATCCTTTCCCCTTGTGGACTTGTAAGCAACACTAATCCTTAAGCAGACTGAACAACTCCTTGAAATGTGCTTAGCCACCCAAATCCAAGGGTGACATCAATGTCAGTCGATTCCAACACTACAAGATCAGCTGAAAAATCCACCCCATTTATAGTTATGTTGGCTCTTGGGCATATGCACTTTGCCTTTATCACCTTCCCAGGAGAATCAACTGACATAGGCTGTCTCAAAGGGACCGTGACTAACCCTTTATTTGCAACGTACTGTTTACTAACAAAAGCATGTGATGCACCAGAATCAAAGAGAGCTGTTGCTGGAGTAGAGTTAACCAGAAATGTTCAAAACACCACCTCTGTAGAACTTCGAGCACTATCAAGTGTCATATGGTTCACCTTGCCTTGCTCATAGGTTGATTGTAGACACTTTCCTGACATAGGGACCTGATTGCCATTACTGAGCAGAGTTTGCACCTGAGCTTCCTGCTGGTCATTCTTACTCAAAAGTTGTTGGAGCTTCTTTGGGCACTGTCCAATTAAGTGACCTTCTTGCTTACAACAGAAGCAAACCTTCCTAGTTGGAGTTCTCGGCTCACTCAATATCACTTGGGGAGTCATTGGTACTACCTGCTCTGGGGCTTGTATGTAAGGATGAGGTTCCTGAACCTTAGGTGTTTCTAGGTAATCTTGCTAAGAGCTACCATGTTGCTCCATCGAGTAATCCTGTAACCAAGGCTGCTGAATAAGGCGGGGACGGCTGTTGCTACTAAATTGAAGTTGGGGTTTGAACTTTCTCTTCTTCTCTTGTAGCTCGTGACGCTTATTCTCCACAAGGAATGCCTTGTCCACCAACTGCTGGAAAGTGGGGAATGTGTGTGCCACCAACTGATACTGAATAGGTCCATTTAGGCCCTCAAAGAAAAGATCTTGCTTCTTTCCATCATTATCCACCTTCTCTGGCGCATAACGAGACAGCTGTGTGAACTTATCTAGGTACTCACACACAGACGTACCTTCCTGCTTAAGGCTGAGAAATTTCTTCTTGAGCTTAATCACACTGGCTGGAATGTGGTACACGTTGAAACTATTCTTAAACTTTGACCAGGTGATGGTAGATGGGTCTGCATGGGCACTTGTGTAAGAATCCCACCAATGTGCAGCAGATCCTTCCAATCTTCCTGAAGCATACAAGACTTTCTCCCTGTCATTGCACTGAGTAATAGTGAGGATCTTCTGTATGGCCTTCAGCCAATCATCAACCGTAAGTGGATCAGCAGTGTGAGAGAATGTTGGGGGCTCATGGCTCATGAATTTCCGATGATTGTCCCTCGGTGGCTGATTCTGGTTCATCTGGTTCATCTGAGCTTGCATAGTTGCCATTTTATTGGACATGTCTTGGAAAAGCTGCATCTGTGCTGCAAGAAATTGCTGCATAGTTGAATCCATCTTGCTTGAGTTGTGGCTTCTCCACTAATGGGGCAACGTGGGCTGATCAACTCCTGATTCAGATCTGGTGTTCACCATTTAAGTGTTAGATTCATGAGATTTAAACAGTCCCACAAAGAGATAACTGTTGACGGTTCAAAACCGTGTTGAAGTCCACCGCAAGCCTACGGGTGACTTGGTGCCTTTTTCACCAAGGAGGGTCCCCCAAGGATTGTCAATCCAAGGATCAGAAGCAAACCGCTAAAGTTCTCTACCTAATCTATCGAACTAACCTAGCATGAGGTGTAGATTGCATAAAAGGTAACCTTTAAAGATGTAAATGTGATAGCACAAGGTTGATCACATACACGAACATAGGCGAGGTAAAGCGCCACCAAGGGGACGACTAACCCTATCGCGTTCTAGTTGTAGTTCCGGCAAACGAGCAACAACCAAGCATCTCATCTAAAAGCATCCTTAAACTCCTACCTCCGGACTACCTCCCAAGGACATCCGCTCGTTCGGGGGAAATCACCCTGTCACGATGCTCCCTTAATAAAGTGGGGGATCCACAGGCGTGCCCATACAAGGACATGTCTACCAACCATGAAGGGTCGACATACTAGACCTAATCACCATGATTACATAAAGTATGCTATATAGTCTAAGCATCACCATGATTACATAAAGTATGCTATATAGTCTAAGCATGCATAAGACTAAGGATCAAACATATTCATGAAAGGTAGAAAGTAAAGACGGAGACTTGGAATCGCTTAAAGATCAGAAAACAAGATTACAATTGCTCACATTGGTTGGATCATCACCACCGAGTACATACCATTGACGACCTCAACTAGCTCCGGAACTCCACCATGGCACAACCACGCAGGGCAGCCATGGCGGCTAGGGTTGGCCTAGGCCATCCCCTAGACAACTTCGAGGACTCCGCCGTCGTCATCTCCCTCTGGTGCTCACTTCTAGGTTTCACCGAGTTCTGATGAATGGATGTGGCGGCCGTCGGAGGCAGGGGGTATAAATGAGCCGAGTAGCGTGTAGGTCAAAGGGGAGGCCGAACCGGGCCCAAAACCCCCTAGGCCGGTTGGCATGGGCCGGCCGGCCCAGGCCCTTCTCGGCCCTGTTCGGGCCCATCTTCCTCCACGATGCTTCTCGCACTTTCTTGAATATTTGCCGAAGTCCATGTGGGTCCTTGACGTCGTTTTCCCTGCGGTTTAGATAAGGGTGCTTGGCGCGCAAACTCCCGCATCTTCCGTTCGGGTCCTCAGAGTTTCACAGCTTCATGCTTCGGTCCTCGGGTCATTTGGAGTCATGTTCACTTTGTGTCTCGACTTGTGCCGGGCTTCGTGAGCTTCTCATAAAGTGCTTGATGAACTCTTCCCGAAAGTCCTCATTTAGGTACTTAATTCCTGCGTAAACAACATACTACAAAAACCACATGCAAGTGTGAACTTGTTACATCATTAGTGTGCCTAGTGGCGGGTTAGTTATAATTCAAAGCTCAAACCAAAGTGTAACAAGTATTCTTGGTTGACGGAAATCGATCGTCAACATACCCCCATGCTTAAACCTTGCTCATCCTCGAGTAAGCCTTTAATGAATGTCAGTATTGCCCTTCAATGTTCATACCCTGCACTTGTTCATACATGAGAAAACATAATGCTCTCCAAGTTTATTTGTTAAAGTTTTGTAATATAACTAGCTTTCATCTCTATGGAGGGTAGATATTATTTAAGCTCTTCCCACAAGTAATTAATCATGCCCTCAAATTTTGAAACAAATCTCAGAAATTTTGAAAATAAAGAGCGGGATGAAGAAAAATTGCTTTACCAAGATCAATAATAAACCTCCTTGCATCTTGCTCATGAACTCTCATCTCATCTTGTCTATCAAGCCTACTTGTCCTACTCCTTTCCTCTATCAAATATTTGGTGGAAGGCTTTATATGGAGCTATGGGAAAGTTTAGTCCTACCAAGATATTATAGTCGAGATATTATCAAAACAAGACAAGCTTCTCATGGACTTACCGAGACTCGTCAAAAAGATCATTGGAAAAATAATGTTACAAGGAGGGGGGAGAGATGAACACACACTTTTAGATAGGTGGACATGTGCAAATGGCAAAGAGTGATCCCGAGGCACAAACGAGGTCCTCGTTATCGGATTGCACATGGTTGGAAAGATGAGTATGGGTCTTGATCTTGAATCCTCTTGAAAACTCAAAAAGCACTAAACATAGCTAGAGAACCGGGGAGCTTTTATTTTATTTTTTTATTTCTTTCTTTCTTATTTCTTTATTTTTCTCTTCATACTTTTTCTTCTTTATCATTTTTTTTTCTTTCATCATACTTTTTCTCTTTCTTTTTTTCTTTTTCGTTTTTTATTTGCTCCCCTTGAACTCTAGACTAAACTAGCACTTCCTTGGCAACCCCCCCATGCTTAGACGTTTGCTCGTCCTCGGGCAAAAGAGGTGATAAGAACGCCATGTTAGAAATTGAAGCTCTCATATTTTCTTAGAGAGAGATACTCGAAAATCTTCTAGGAATCCTTTTGGAAGTCTCCCTTACTTGAAGGCACCTTCCTTGTAATCTTCCTCGAAATATTCATCCATACTCATATATTGGGTTGTGGACAAGGAGGTATACACAAAAAGATATTTTGGGTTTATGGGTGGATATCCGGCGAGGTTTACAAAATTTCCGATGTGGAAACTAACAATGCACGGATAGAAAAGGCTAGCATAAAGATAGATACGCAAAAACGGAATGACCAGCTTCTTAGTCTCGAGCCAGAGAAATCAAGCCTTGAATCAATGCACCCAAAAATAAATCTTGTAAACTAAGGTTTTTGCACTCAATTGAATGTAAGGCTTTGGATAGGTAGAGCAAAATGCAAGTGGTATCGAAGACAAGGTTAACATATTTTTTAAGAACAAAAATAAATAATCTTTGATTCATTCAAAAATGAGAGCAATGAAAAATACTATCGGACTTAAGTTATCATAACCTCCACAAAAGATTAGGCTAGCATTAAATTAAATTTCAGATTGTATTAAAGAGAGCACTAGCTTAATCATATAAAAACCAAGCACAAGAATGATCAAAGTGGCAACGATCATCATATATCCATAAGCAAGAGCATACGCGATATCATCATGTTGAGCACAAGGTAATGGTGATTATTATTGAAAATAAAAACAAACCTAGGTTGTACTCCTAGTAGCCATGTTATTCTAAAGAGAGATATACAAGGGTTGCATCTAAGGTTGTGGAAAGCATAAACATATGTACAAGCATTTAGAAAGACAAAGACAAAGAGTGGGTTGAGGATTTGTTACCGTCCTTTGATGCTTGAAGTGTAGCACGGCCTCCCCCATGCTTAAGCATTGTGCTTAACATGGAAGAAGAACCGTGATCCTTGCTCTATGCGGTCTTCTCATGTCCACCAAATCTTCCCCCATGCTTAGCATGTTGCTAGGCATGGAAGATGATGAACCATCTTTAAGTCCTACCGTCATATGTGGATCATCATACTCTTCACTTTGTCTTGATTGTCCTCCAACGTCCACCCTTTGTCACAAGCCTTTGTCCCAATCGTTTCCATCTTCACCTCCTTCCATGTTGTCCCTTTGGAGGTGTTGACGATCTTGATTTCATCTTTTATCACGAATTCATGGGAGTGATTCACAATGCCTGCAAAACAATTTTAAAGCACAAAGTACCCCCGAGGTGACGGTCGGGAATACTCACTCTATGCCGACAAACCAAAGACATCCCCTATGATCTTAACTTGCGGCATAGTTAATCTAGTAAAAGAAAAGTTAAAACCTAATGGGTGTACGTGTGTGCAAGGGTGCATGCAAATGATAGGATGGTATAAAGACAAAACAATGTTTACACCAAATTCTAAGCTCCATGCTTACAAAGTGGTTGCCAAAGTTCTCCCTTGCCATAAAGACTTATTAACCAAGGTCAAAACACCATGCTTATTCCAAGATTAACAATTCCTTATAGTGTAAGATAAGTAGGGCGCATTGCAAAGTTTATAAACCAACCAATGCAACAAGATAGCAAGGTATGTAAAACTGAATGATGGTGGTCTCCAATCAAGTCTAAACACCATGTTTACACAAGATTGCAAAAAGGAGTAACGCATGTCGACAAGCATTAACATAGATATGAAAGCATTCATCATAAAGTTTCACAAAAAGACCAAGCTATCATAAAGCGGAAGATGACAATGAGGGGGATACAAAATGCAAATGAAAAGAGTTAGCACAAGTAAATGTTAGCAAGGGTTGAAAAGATCAAACAACCAAACTAATAAGGTTTTAAGGGTAGGTTATGGGTATCCTATATTTTTGGCTCAAATAAGAATTTTGAAGAGAGGGAGTCAAGCATAGAAATTCTATCTAAGGTGGTGCTAAGAGTGTTTTTTTATGAAAAACAAACCTATGGTTTTAGGAGGGATAAAGGTGTGAAAGGTTTTCTCATAGGAGGGCTAGTTAAAGTTTTTAGTTAGAGCAAGGGATAGAGGTGGGCTTGGCCAACCGGAATAGTGCAAGCCAATCAACACAAGTCAACCCTACCCTTGTTGGCTACTGGTTTTTGGTGGGGCTATAGGTAGGCTTAGGTTGGTTGGGCAAAAAGTTAGATCAACACAAAGCATGTAATGCAATATGACATGGATGAACAAAATAACATGATATGGTGGTTGTCTAAAACAAATGCAAGAGTTAGCCTAAATTAACTAGCCACAAGCTTAGAGTCAAAGGATGGTGCCAACCTCATAGCTCTCTCTAAAAAGACTCAAAAGAAAAAGACACTAAACACTAATAGGCACACAAAAAGGGTCTCCAAGTTTTCCAAGATCAAGAACAAAGTGCTCCCTCAATAGCGATTAAATCAAACAACATGGTGTTGTGGTATTTATTAGAGCAATGATACAATGTTACTTGATGTTTCAGTTTGAGATCACAATGTAGATGGTCATATTATATATATATATATATATATACACACACACACACACATAAACAAGAGAAAACGGGTTGCCTCCCGCAAAGTGCTTCATTTAAAGTCATAGAGCTCGACTTTCTTACGTACCTTCTTGTTGTCGCGAAGCCATGGTCCTCCATGTAAGATTTGAAGATGTCCATGCAGCTTTAATCTACTCTCCATGCTTGACACGATCATTTTATTTGATGAGAGGCTTGCCCGATCGTTTCCTTGCATCATCGTCACCTTCTCCTCCTTTGTTGTACGTCGCTGCTTCCTCTTTCATAAATTTCCCTCTCTGCCCAGACCAGACCATGTAGCAAACAATTTCTCCGATGCGTGGCGTATGAAATTGTCTTTCCATCAAGTCTTTGTTGACCCCCAACGGACTCCGAACGAGTGAGTTATGCTCGTTTTACTCCAACGCTGCAATCTGTCCAAATCTGATTTCAGACTGTGCAGCACCTAGTGTTTTTGCCATATCTCGTTCTACTAGTCTTCTAATTCATCGATCTTGGAGGCGTTGGAATCGGCACTTGATGGAGCTTCTGATTTTCAATTTTTTTCCTTCTTCTACATATCTGATCAGGTGCTCAAAATTGATGAAAACAGCAACGTCCGTACTCGAGATTCGGGGGAGGCGATGCACGAGCTTGCAATTCCTTTAGGGCATGGCTCCTCTCCTCTTTATTAAGGTTTAATGACCTGCATGGTTAGTGAAACTCAGGTTTTCTCCCGACATACGCTCTTTTAAGGTCATGAGCTCGACCAAGCATGAAGCAAGTCCAAGATTTGCTAAGTGTAAAACAAACATATGCAACCATAACCACAATTTAAATTGGATGAACAAAGCATGTTGTGATTAAAGGTAGCATAAGTTTCTTGCTCAACGCTAAGGCTCTCATTAGGCATGGGTTCATTAGGCAAATCAATCAATGGTGTTCAAGCACAACATAGCCTCTTTATCATACTCAAGAAATTCTAGCCTATCAACATGATCATTAAAGGTGCAAGGCATAGGATCAAAACATACTATTGGATAAGAACACGAATATATCAAAAGAAATATATCATATCCAAAAGTACCTTGAGAGATTAATGTGTACCTTAGCCTTCGAGCTTTTCATCGTGAGTGATCCTCCGGAGTTGAAAGCAGACAATCCTTGATGATCGAAGGTTGCTTTGAGTAGGATCACTCCTCTTATTCATTTGTGGGGCTTCACACATGTCTTAAATGTCTTCATGTAGTTCCATGATCCTTCATGTGAGAGCCCAAAAAATATCCGCGCTATTGGATGTTGTCTTATGTGTGTAGTCCATTGCGGTCTTCTTCAAACATCTCCTTGCGTCGGATGCCGCCAACTTGTGTCTTCATTTGCCAATGCTCCGGGGGTCTTTGCTTTGTTCCAAGCCTCTGAATTTCTTCATGAGTGGTCTAGCGGAAGCATTCCCCAAGCTCCTCTTCGTTGTAGTCATCCTCATCTTCTACATCTTGTTCTCATCGTATTGCAGCTGCCTCTTTTTTGGATTTCCCCCTGTATACATAACAGAACATATACCAAAATATAATTCTATTTAAAAATTTATAAAATTACCTTTCCAACGGGTACTCATCCATCTTAATCGGAATCCAAATGAGGGAGTTATGGCTGTTTCACTTCAGCTTTGCTTGCTGTCCAGAAATTTTCAGGACGTGCAATCATCGGTGATTCAGCCATATCCGCCTGTAGGAACCTCTGATCGATTTGATTCTTGACTCGTTGGAAGCGTAACTTCGTGGGGCTTCTAAATATCCAAAGGTATCCTGTTGTTATTCCCATGAGACTGTGCAAAAATCGATGCGAACAGAAACTTTGAAAATGTTGAAGAGCTTGATCTTGTGATCTCGGGAGCATCGAGATTGCTTCCAATACATATTGCTTGATCAAACAAATCTCCACAAAACATTAGTCTTAAAAACTTAATTTAAATGTTGACTTACCTTGTTTATCATCTCTCGTGTAGGGTGTGAGCTCGATAGCAGATGATGGGCCACTAACAAAAGTTAGTACCTACCGCTAAAGAGCGACTCTTCATGTTTGTTGAAAGTGAATCTTGTGTTGTCTTCATTAGTGGGGACTCGATAGTGGATGATGGGCCACTAACATAGTTAGCACCTACCACTAAAGAGTGAATCTTGATGTTGCAATTATCTTGTTGGGGTGTGTATGTAGAGAACTCATCGAGCGTCTTGTGTCTAGCTTTTCACCTGCTTTCAAGGACACAAACAAGAAAACAAGCGGGTATGCAATAATAAAAATTAGGGTTAGTAAAATAGAAAGGTAGATCACCCTAGGGTTCGAGTTGCCGATCCCCGGCAACGGTGCCAGAAAAAGGGCTTGTTGACGGTTCAAAACCGTGTTGAAGTCCACCGCAAGCCTACGGGTGACTTGGTACCTTTTTCACCAAGGAGGGTCCCCCAAGGATTGTCAATCCAAGGATCAGAAGCAAACCGCTAAGGTTCTCTACCTAATCTATCGAACTAACCTAGCACGAGGTGTAGATTGCATAAAAGGTAACCTTTAAAGATGTAAATGTGATAGCACAAGGTTGATCACATACACGAACATAGGCGAGGTAAAGCGCCACCAAGGGGACGACTAACCCTATCGCCTTCTAGTTTTAGTTCCGGCAAATGACCAACAACCAAGCATCTCATCTAAAAGCATCCTTAAACTCCTACCTCCGGCCTACCTCCCGAGGACATCCACTCGTTCGGGGGAAATTACCCTGTCACGATGCTCCCTTAATAAAGCGGGGGATCCACGGGCGTGCCCATACAAGGACATGTCTACCAATCATGAAGGGTCAACATACTAGACCTAATCACCATGATTACATAAAGTATGCTATATAGTCTAAGCATGCATAAGACTAAGGATCAAACATATTCATGAAAGGTAGAAATTAAAGACGGAGACATGGAATCGCTTAAAGATCGGAAAACAAGATTACAATTGCTCACATAATAGTAGATGTGTTTGGATCATCACCACCGAGTACATACCATTGACGACCTCAATAGCTCCAGAACTCCACCATGGCACAACCACGCAGGGCGGCCATGGCGGCTAGGGTTGGCCTAGGCCATCCCCTAGACAACTTCGAGGACTCCGCCGTCGTCATCTCCCTCCGGTGCTCACTTCTAGGTTTCGCCGAGTTCTGATGAATGGATGCGGCGGCCGTCGGAGGCAGGGGGTATAAATGAGCCGAGTAGCGTGTAGGTCAAAGGGGAGGCCGAACCGGGCCCGAAACCCCCTAGGCTGGTCGGCATGGGCTGGCCGGCCCAGGCCCTTTTCGGCCCGGTTCGGGCCCATCTTCCTCCATGATGCTTCTCACACTTTCTTGAATATTTGCCGAAGTCCATGTGGGTCCTTGACGTCGTTTTCCCCGCGGTTTAGATAAGGGTGCTTGGCGCGCAAACTCCCTCATCTTCCGTTCGGGTCCTCAGAGTTTCACGGCTTCATGCTTCGGTCCTCAGGTCATTTGGAGTCATGTTCACTTCGTGTCTTGACTTGTGCCGGGCTTCGTGAGCTTCTCATAAAGTGCTTGATGAACTCTTCCTGGAAGTCCTCATTTAGGTACTTAATTCCTGTGTAAACAACATACTCCAAAAACCACATGCAAGTGTGAACTTGTTACATCATTAGTGTGCCTAGTGGCAGGTTAGTTATAATTCAAAGCTCAAACCAAAGTGTAACAAGTGTTCTTGGTTGACAGAAATCGACCGTCAACAATAACTTAGAAAGATAAAGTGGTATGAACTTCCAGTTTAAGACAGATTCTGTTCATCCCAATAAATCAGATATAACTCTCTGTGGTGTCGTCCAAAAATTATGAAATTTCACCAGATCAGCGAGTATGAAATTATGAAACTATTCCAACCAGAACCTCCTCAATCAGAGGTCTAAAACTCAAGATATGAAATAAACAAGAGGACTGTGTCAGGCAGTGTTGGCAGATTCTAAATGTTCCACTAATTTGTATGCATCTCCCTAAATACATACCCTTTGCTGCTGAATTTTTGACAGAAAAGAATCCATGAAATTCTGGAACTAACCCAACTGGTTTCATGTCAATCGGAGCTTGTAACTTGAGACATAATAAAAACACTACTGCTGTGTCAGAAACCAGCTTGAACAGATTTTGTACGAACGAAAAATCGCATGGTAGATAGATATGGGAATAAGATAATGCAAGATATAGGTTAACTTAGGCAGAAATAAAACCCAACTAAGCAAATTTTACAACTAAGAACCGATGTTATTGTGGTCATCACTCCACAGCACACCGCACTCAAAGCAAAAATCCAAAACAAGCACTTATCACAAGATCAAGCATTCAAACACACTTCTAAACTAAGCACACGTTAAGACATTCATATCTATCGTTTATATTAAGAATGAACTTAAAACTCCTATATCCTATTAAGGAAGATCTTTGAGGTGAAGACGACAGATAGATATAGGTTACTGAGAACGATTGTGAACACGGGCAGGGTAAAGATAGGAAAAGATTAGAGGGAGTAGAACAGATGCTAAAGATTCCTTAAATCAAGGACAAGGAAGTATAGAGTGGAAAGATTAGCCAAGACAAGATAGACAACAAGTAGAATATCAAGGTTGGGGGTAAGAGCAAGGATAAGTATATATTAAACTAAAGTAGAATTTAAAGCACAACATGAAGTAAGAATGGCTTCTAAGATGTTATAGTCCTTAGATCCGACCATTTTCTAACTAGGCTAACGTCCTATAGTCAACACGGCTGTAGTACCACTTTGTCACACCTGAATTTAAAGTAAAAACTCAAATGCATAAAATACATGTGCGCCAGGATCAATGTTCACACATGTATTGACCCAGTGTATACCAAAACACAGTGTCAAAACATAAAAGAAGTTTTATAACTTATTACAGACCGAATGTCTCATAAACGTATCATCAGAGCGGGTATCTAGCAGCGGATCTTCAAAGGGAACTCCATAGGCAGCTGACTGGTGGCACGTATGCCTAGAACTCCTCAAAAACCTCCAAGTCTGAGCAGCAATCCGGATGGTGTAGATGCAATATAAATAAACAACAAGCGTGAGCACATGCCGTACTCAGCAAGGGGGAAAACATATATAACATGCAAGGCTTTATAAAGTGGAAGGTTGATGGGTTGTTAGCAGTTGGCACTTTTAGTTGGTCATATTTTATTAAGCAACTATTTACTAGCAAGTGTAAGCTTATACCATCCCACAATTAATATAGAGTATCAGCATCATAAATAAGACAAAAATAATTTATTCTCCATCTTCAAGTAATTTAATCATGTGAGGGTCCAGGCCGCTCATGACCATGAGCATGGCTAATCGATTAGTTTTACACTCTGCAGAGGTTGTACATCTTTACCCACAAGTCGCGTAAAAGTTCTAAGAACTTTAAACCCAACCATGATGTACAAAAGTAGGCACAATACCACACTACCTAGGTGTGGTTGCATAGGGACGCTACGAGGCCTTTACAAAGACTTCCCTAGTGTGTTCCAGTGCACGAGGTTCCGCGAGTCATGCCCCCCCTTATCACCAGTCCAACACTAGAGTCCTCCAATTAATTAGACAAGACAGAGCCATATGTCTTGTGGTTACACTATTTTCCTGAGTGGTTCTCCATGTTCCGATTAATTAAGTGGTCTTGCAATTAAATCATCATATAGGAACATAGAGCAAAAGTATTCATGTTGTTCATTACCAACCCAGTTGAGCAAACTAAGCATCATCTACCATCAAGATTAAATTATCAACCCGGTTGCAAGGTAATGGTCAAAAGAATCTAGGCATTGTCCTTAATACGAACCCATCATATTAATGCAAAGCAATAAATAAATGCAGTGATTAATATGCATGTTATATAGGTAAAAATGGGAATGCTCAAGGACACTTGCCTTCCTCACAATCCCACTGCTGCTCAGAGTCTTCAAAGTCTTCACCTTCAGAAAACTCCACGAACTGCGCTTGTTCTCTACGCATCACACATTCACATGCAAAAGAAGAAATACAATAAAATAAGAAACAATACACCAAACATTACAAACAGAAACAAAAGCTGCACTAAACTATTATACTCGTCGAGACGAACACGTGGACATAAAGAACACTAAAAACGGAGCTAGAACGCAAAAGATATGGCTAATACAAGGTATAAGGGCTTATCGGCAGAAAAACTAAGCTTCCAGGGGTCTAACTGCAAGAAACTAGGGCTAAAACAAGATTACGCATATAAACACAAGGTCTATAGCGCAAAACTTCAGGGCTGGATCTCGGGCGCAAAACCTAGAAAGGTCAGGGGCTAAAACATAAAGAAAATGACTTAAACTAAAGGTCTTTGAACTGCTAAAGAGGCGCATGCAAAACTAGAAACGTTGGAGGCTCTTTAGCAAAACTGGCACGGTGCGGCGCGGTTGACCGGTATCCCCTGGGTTTGACCCACGGCCAGATCGATCTGGGCCCCAGATCAGTAGACGGACGGCTGGCGGCTGGCAGCGACACGCAAACGGCGGCGAGCGGCGGTGCGCGGCGGCGGAAACAGAGCAGGTCGCCGGAGTTCACCTAAAAATGAGGTTCCGACCACTGTTTGACTTGAGATTTGCTCCTAGAGCAAGCTGGATATAGTGCTAACACATCCAAGCAGTCTTTGCGGCGGCCGGAGCGATGAAGGTGACGCAAAGCACAAAGGGGCGGACGGCGGCGGAGCAACGTGCTCCAACGAGCTCTTTCGGGCGAGGCAGGGAACGAGAACAACTACGAGCGGCGCGGTTGGCCTCCTTACCTCCCCAACTTTCTACGGAGCTTCACAAGACGTCGGGAGGGCAGCGGAGATGGGAGATCGACGGCGGCGGCTGCGCTAGGGTTGGAACTAGCGGCGGCAGCACTGGTGCTCGATTTGGGAGAAAAAAACGCTGCGGAGGGGGTGGCGACGGCTTTATAGGCGCGGCGATGCACGTGCCTTGGCGTGCAGGCCAAGGGAGGGCGCGCGGAGGCAAGTACGAGCGGGACACGGATCCGAGCTCGAACCCGGCTCGGTGCGGCGCGCAGGTGGGAGATGACACGCGGGGAGAGCAGGCGTGGGCTTGCTGGGCCGACAGATGGGCCGAGCGGCCTGCTGTGCAACCAGGCTGCTGTGACGCGAAACGCAAGCGAGCAAGGAAGTTCAAGGGGCAGCGCTAGACTTCGTTTGCTAGGCTGAAAGGCCTGCCAGGCTAAAAGAGAAGGAGAAAGGAGGGAGAAAGAAAAGGGTGTTTGCTATTTTTTTGAAAAGACAACAAACAAATGAATTCAAACACAAATTTGAATTCAAACACCCAAAACTTATGCACCAGCATGAATGCAACAAATAACACCTATGATCCATTAATTCAAATTTGGAAAACATTTAAATGCCTAAAAACACATTAACCTTAGAAAAACTTTAAATCCTTAAACAAGCTCAAATTAAATTCTACAAATTCTAATAATTTTATTAAATTGCAAAACTGTAAATTTTGGGTGTTACAACTAACCATTGGACCGGATCCCAAAATCCCATGCTCTTACCACGTGAGCAATCCAGTTTATCAAATCTTATGATTCCAACATAAGAACCTAGTCTCGCGAGTGACGAACATCACTCGATTTATACCGGGTCCTTAGTGCATAGCAACTAGCGACCTAACATACTAGTAAAGTACCATAGGCACCTAAGACTAGGGTTTCAATTCAACTCCTGAACGTTAATGCACATAGATAATCAATGATAAATTCAGAAGTTAAAAAGGAAACATAATAGGACAATGATGAACCGGGGCTTGCCTTTCAAGCGGATGTTAGTCTAACTAGGCCTTTGGCCCTTCCAAAATTTGGTTTGCGTCTCGTTGTGCTCCATGATGTTCACTGCTTTCTCAAACGGGCTGTCACCTTGTTCCGGGACGAGTTCGTAGCTACTGTCAGAAGGTTCTACACGGAGGATGCATATGCAAGAATTAATCGGTGAATTAATTTAATTAATTACAAAACATTACATGACGAACATGGAGTGCATGGTTGGTCACATTCACCTAGATAAACTTATATTCAGCATACTCTTCCTAAAAAGAAAAAGGGTAGGAAATAGTATATTAAACATTTCCCTTAATGGTGATTGTGTGCACATTAATTTAATTACATTTATTCTTCTTCCCAAAGAAAACAAGGTTGGTTGAATAAGAGTTAAAAAGATTTATCTTAGGGTTAAAGATGTATTTGAGGACTAAAGACTTGATTTCTTCATTTCCTTTCTATAACACTTACTTTCTTCGAAAATTAATCCTGTATAAACCAGGCATGATTTCACTGTGAGAATTTTTATACAAGCACACAGTGGGACAAATGAACCACTGCTAAAATTTCACAACAAACTGAGATATCTCCTAAGCATGAAAAATAGGACAAGCTATGGCTAGCAAAAGCAAGATCTACTTATACAGGAAAAACTACACATTCACTGGAGCTCAAAATTTACACATAGCAACTCTGGAATATAACTAGGCCACAACAAAAATTAGCTCCAGAAACTATTTCTATCAAGCTACACAAAAATGACAATTTTCAGCCTAACAAAACATAAATAAACTATACAGAGAATTCTATAACTATTCTGCAGCCAAACATGTCAAAAGCATCATCTAGCCCAAAGATGAACACTATTGTATCAGCTAGTTTTGAACTATGGATTTAAATTCATAAACAAGCATAACTCAGAAACATACATTTACATAGTTCCAAAAAACATGGTAAATTCACCAGAGACATATCTAAACATAGTAAGACAAATCCCACAAGTTGAGCAACAAAATATACATACACGAAGCTACACAAATCATTTACACAGATCTAGCATAAATACAAAATATATCATAACTAAAGATTCCTTAAGTAACTTTGCGCAAAAACTTAGATCTGGCCTATACTAGTCATGACTAACATTATAACCAAAGATCAGGACCAGAACAGCTGTACATTTCAAGTTATGACAAATCACATTCAAATGGAGTTTGAATTTTAATTAAAAAATTACACATCAAAACTATATACATGCTTTCTAGAAAAGGTAGGTTTCAACATAGGAAGACCAACAAAATAGGTTTTGTATTTTTCTAATGTTTCTACAATTTTCTATGATTTTCTCAGAATCAGCCAAAACCATAGAAACTTGAAGAATCTATTTGCAGCGAGACCCCTAGAAAGATTTTATGCTTCACAGATAAGCCCTCGGTATTTACAACCCGGCCCCCAGAAAGAATCCAATCTTTGCACAGGGGTCCGGGCAGCGCAGGGGAGCTCCCTGGGGGCGAGGGGATGGCCGGTCTTAGCCAACAAGCGAGCCAAGGTGGCGTGCGAGCTCACCTCGGTCCGATTGGTGGCGGAGTTAGGGTCGGAGACATCTCTGGCGATGGCCGGCGACGAGGCAGCGGCAACGCGTCCGCCTCTGCTCCAACTCCGGTGTGCTTGGCGACAAAGCGCGGCAGCTGAAGGCTCTGTAGGCTGTGGTGGTGTGTGAAAAGGGGCTAGGGGTGCCCAGACGGCGGCGGAAACACATGGAGGAGAGAGATCGGCTGCAGCGGCGGCAATGGCGGATGGTGGCGGGGGCAGAGGCGAGCGGCGGTGGTGGCGCGCGCTTGCGAGGCCAGGCCTGCTCGTTTTATAGGCGGCATGGACGACTACTTGGAGTTCACTGTCACATCAACGGAGCTAGGTGGTCACGACGACGTGCGGCGGAGTACGGCGGCGACACGGTTCGTCGGTCGGCGTTGGACGGTGCGGCTTGGCCCATGACCGCGTGGTGCGTGGCAGTCCCACTGCGCATGTGGGGGAGTGCGCCCCTCAACGTCCGGGCCCAGCCATGGTGCGGGCGCGCGGCCTGGCACCGTCGACGCACGACATCGCGCGAGCGCGCGCGCTAGAGCACCAGAGCACAGACACGCTTCAGCCAGGCACGTTTGACCGTATTTTTCTTAAATTTTTGCAACTAAAGTGCACCCAAGTGTATATATCAAAGTTGTAGATCTCTCGACTCTCTACAACTTTTACAAAGGCTCACAGATGTTTTGATCAACGGATTTTGCATAAATTGCAGGAAAAGTTGGAGATTTTCTCGGCGTTGGTGAAATGCAGGGTCTGCTGTTGACCACTTTTTTGACCACTTTCCACTCAAAATTTGAAATGCCGCCAATTATGAAAATTGTGTCCCATTAAAAGATGCACAACTTTTATATTGGCTGATTTTGAAGTGTTTAAGTGAATTTTGGAGAACATGGCAAAAGTTCCAGACACGGTAGGGTTCAAAGGTGTTGACCAAGGTTCTAGGGGTTTGACCAAAGGTTCTAGGGTTTGTCCAAGGGTCACTTGTGTGATTTAGGGACTAAAGTTCATGTTGGCTAGGGTTTGAAGGTGATGACCCAGGTTGACCAAGAGTTTGACCAAAGTCATGGTGGTTGACTTGGTCGACAAGGTCATTAGCGTTAATAAACACTAATTAAAAACCTGGGGCGTCACAGCCTACCCCCTTAAAAAGAATCTCATCCCGAGATTTGGCAACAAGATTAGAGCTAAACCTTCCAACAAGGACAAGGGTTACAAAGTGAGAAAGACATATTCGATTACACTTCTCAAGATCAAGAGCTCATAGAGGAAGATACACAGTTCTCTCCTAACTGTCTCAACGCCGCTCATGAGGGAGCAGACGATGAATGTGCACATGAAAAACTAAGAGCAGACAGATTCCGATCGCAACGCAGATGTACATTCCCACTAGAGTCCAGCGAATCGACTCGAACACCTCCAGAGAACAAGCCATGGTTGGCGATGCAGGCTTGGGTTCTTCTCATGGCCTCCTTCCGAGCTTCTTCTTGATGTTGTCCATGAAGACAGAGGGAGAGCTTGCTCGGTGAGGAACAGAGCAGACAGCGGGGATGGGTTGGTGGCGGGTTTGCTAAAGGAGCAGCCGGAGGGGGAAGGGAGAGCGACGGTGATGTCGAGCTCAAGTGGGAGGCAAGACTTGGTGGTGGCGGTACCGCTGGAGGGGTTCCCCTTTTGATGTCGTGGCGGGGTCGCAACGGCCATCTAAAGCCATCTGAGGTAGGGGCTGGCGGAGCGACCCGACGGTGGCAGCACATGGCTCGATAGTGGTCGGCACCGAGAGGTCTCGGCGACGTGATCGTGGCCGCGGAAAAGAGATGGCAGAGCGACGCCACGACGTCGTGCAGTCATGGCACTGAAAAGGATGGCCCGAAGAACCGACCGTGATGGTGAGAATGAAGGCATCTAGGCCCCTAAAGTGTGTTTTGGTAATTAATGACAATCATAATGGACTAACATTTTTATCGAGATAAAAGAATAGGTCAGTCCCCGTGGTGATGCGAGCTTCATAAGAATGACTTGCTATACTTGTGAGTATGGTGAACCAAAAAGGAGCTCAAGGCAAAGGTATAAGATAGGTTTTTCTTTTACCGGTCAAGAGGTGATTAGAGAGTGCAAATTGACCGGATTAATAGGCTAGATAGCCGTACTATCAAGAGGGGTCAATTGCATTTGCTTGACAGTTCTATAGTGCCACTTTGCTCAAATACTTGCATTGCATGCATGAGGGTTAACAACGTTTGAGAAAGTGCAAAAGGAAGAAGAGAAAAATCTGTTTTGGGAAAAGCTGACTGTCGAACTGCGGACAGTCCGTGGCCTTTGGGGCGGATAGTCCGAGACAAGCGGACGGTCCGCACTCAGGGTGGCGGACGGTACGCAGGCTGATTGATCACGAGGAAAATCGACTAAGTCCCAGACGGCAGCGCCGACCTTTTGCCGGCGGACTGCCCGGCCCTTTGTGGCGGACTGTCCGCAGTTCAATTCTTGTGTGGCGGACCGTTCAGTGGACCGTTCTAACAGAACCGTGTTCTGGGGGTTAGAAAATACTTTTTACCGGCGGACTGTCCGCGGTCAGTTTGACTGAGTTTTTAGCTTGTACGGCGGACGGTCCGCTCTCTGTTAGCGGACGGTCCGCGCCCTGTAACGGTCTTCTCTGACACATTTTCGAGCCGTTGAAGTTGGGAGGCGGACTGTCCGCCAAGTGTGGGGCGGACTGTCCGCGGGCCCTGTTTTAAACCGTTTTCAGCACATAACGGCTAGCTGCGTGGGAAGGGGGTATTTATACCCCATGTCCTGGTTGGGAGAGCCTCTCTTGGCACTTTGAAAAGCTTTCTTGCATACCTTGAGCTCTCCCTTCCCTCTCTCTCACTCACTTTGCTTAGTGGTTGCATTCTTGTGAGATTGAGAGCATCCTAGTGCTTTGCATCAAGTGTTTGAGCTTTGTGGCACTAGGGGGTCTTCAAGCAAGCGTCATTGGCTTGTTACTCTTGGAGGTTGCCGCCTCCTAGACGGCTTGAAGGTTGTGGTTCCATTGAGCTCTTCAAAGAAGATTGTGAAGGAGCCTTTGGAAGTTTGTTGTGAGGGGTGTTGTGCTCACCTCACCGGAGCGGTAAAGAGCAACTCTAGTGGAATCGAGGTGTGGAGTGGTTCTTTGGTTCTAACCGTCTCAAAGATCAAGCGGTGCCTTGATAGTGGAGAGGTTGAACATTGAATCCACCTCAACGTGGATTAGGGGTGACCGGCAAGTCACCGATACCACGGGATATATTTCGTCTCTAGTGCTTGGTTACCTTCTTGCTCATTTTACCTTCAAGCATTTACTTTGAGTTTTTTACTTACTAGAGATTGAATTGTATCTTGACATCCTAGGTTGCAAACCCTCAACATAGACCTAGGATAGTTAGAAATTTAATTCCCCTTGTTGTTCTAATTAAATTTGTCTAGTGTTGTGCTTTTAGAATTTAAACCGCCTATTCACCCCCCTCTAGTCGGTGTCCTAGATCCTACAGAGAAGAGCTCAGGGTATCCACCATCTAGGCTCAAGATCGTAACGAGGAGAATTTAGCAAGAGATTCTACTTGTCCTTTGTTTGCTTGTTTCTTGATTCCTAGGATTTGGAGGGTATGATCAACAGATCATGGATTGATGAGTGATGAAAAACTCTAATATCTTGACTTTTAGAGAACCTTAATTGCTCTTGAAAAACTCTGCTACTTCTTCAACTTAGCGGGTTGATTTGATTTGATGCTAAGAGAACTTTGAGATTGGACGGAAGGGGACCAAGTTGAAAAATTCCATAGAGATTTCTATGAAGAAAAGGAAGGCTAGTAAACAAACATTCTGTTAAGTTTGCTTACTAAGATTTCTGAATTTATTTCTAGAAGAGCAACAAAGGTGTGTTGATGGATCAAGGGTTCCACCATCATAGGTCCAAGGTTAGTCGTCCATAAGAACAGTAAAAAGTGGCAAGGTCATAGAGAGCGGTTGCAAGGAGTTGCTTACGGATAGCAAGTGAGGAAGGTTGGATAAGGATAGATTGTACAGAAATTTCAGAAAATGTTTGCTCATATGTTATTTAATTAGTGAGTTTTGGTGACATCATTCCTTACATTACTGGTGCAATGATTTTAAACTTGATGGGTGATGCACCAACGAAACATATGATTGCAATGTCAATGCATATGGAATACTTTGTGCAACAATGGAATGGTGCACATGTTGATGCTCATGATGTGGTGCATAGAGTATGGTGCACATGCAGATGAGCATATGATGCTTATGCATATGCACATATGGTGCATATGTCGTAATGCATAGTGAGAGCTGCATATGATGTGTGCATGATGCGGTGCACGCATGATGCACATGTTTATGAATGCATAATGTACCATGTCATGAACCATGATTTGTAATAATTGACCCTACGGGGAAGAATTGGATTTAATTTGTAAGGTACTCTGGACTCGCCTTCGTGTGAGTTGTAATGTATATGTTTCGATCCTCTGTGTGTTATACAAGTGATTTACCGGGCTTCGACCCGGCAACACTCAACGTGATGGTTCTTTATTATCGCTTAATGACCAAATGGAGTGGTTTAGGCGATAATACGGAATTATCTCGGGTGGGGTTGTCACAGGCGGCGTCCCGGCCGGCGCAGGGGCGCAGAGGCCGCCCAGGCCGGTGCAGGGGCGTGCCGCCAAGGCAGGGTTGGCCGCCGGCGTCCCGGCTGGCGCACAGGCGCGGACGCCGCTCCAGCGCGGTGCGGAGGGCGCGCCGGGACCGGGCGGGCCGGCGGCACCAGGGCAAGCCACCCTCTTGTGGAAATTGATTATTGTAGAAATTGATTGATTCTTGTGGAAATTGATTATTGTGGAAATTGATTATTGTAGAAATTGATTGATTCTTGTGGAAATTGATTGTATATGATGGGATGAGATAACATGAGATGGATTTGTAAAATCTTTGAATCTTTGTGCTTGTGTGAGTTTGTATGATGATGAGATGAGATGAAAAAAGAAAGGGAAAAGAAAAGATAAGAAAAGAAAATAGAAAAGAGAAAGGGAAGAAGAGGTGCATCGGTGCCTCACATTAGTACCGGTGGGAAAACCACGTACTAATACTCACATTAGTACCGGTTTTCAAAACCAGTACTAATGTGACTTCATATTAGTACCGACCGGACAATACTGGTTTGGAAACCGGTACTAAAAGGAGTTCTCACCCGGTACAAAAGGCTGAATCCTTGGTAGTGTAGGCACCAAATGATTAAATGAAGAAATCAAGTTAAGCGGCACATTCTATCTTTACAATATAACAAGTTTCAGCAAGTTGAATTTCTGATTTTATTCCCAAATGCTACAAATTAAATAGTGCAACTTTACTATTGTATACTCCCTCCATTCCGCAAAGAGTATAAATTTAGGTCTGTGATAAGTCAAACCATCTTATTTGACCAAGTTTATATAAAAAATATATCAATGTTTTTTATGTCTAGCATATTTCGTTATAAAATGTTTTTTCTCATAGCATACCTATATTTTATTTAGTGTTACAAGTATCGAAATTCTTCATTGCAGACTTGGTCAAAATTGAAATATTTTGACTTAGGATAGCATTAAATGGAAGGTTACTCTTGACAGAACTGGAGAAACACGTACAATATATGTAAAAATAAAGGTACTTCGTGCATTCAAAATCTTAGTTATTTTCCAGTGCACTACAAAAATGCACAGCTCCATCACCAAAGCATATATATACAACGCACACAAAATTCGTGTCATAAAATGTTTTCCCTATGTACAACATTATTCCAAACACAATAAAAAAAGCCGCGCTTTCGAATTCAAGAACCACCACCATATGTTCGTGGTGTGGATTCCCCATCAAAGTCGTAGGCGAGAGCCTTATGGCGGCTCAGATCGTCCGAGTACCCCGGTGCCGCATCGTAGCCGTTCGTTTCGTGCAACTCATCACCTGGCTGCAGGTGGGTCCCACTCTGCCCTCCTCCTTCGAGTTGGACACGTGGATGCGCCGCCGTCGTCCCCTCTCCTACTAGCATCCGCACGACCTTGCTCATCTGCGGCCGATGGTCCGGGGAGCTGTGCACGCAGAGCTTGGCCGCCCACGCCATGCTCCTGAGCTGCCCGACGTCGTACCGGCCGCCGAGGGCAGGGTCGGCGATCTTGGGCATCTCGTCCTCGTCGCCATCGTCAAGGTACTGCCTGGCCCACGCGACGAGGCTGAGCTTGGCGGCGTCGACGGCGCGGCGGCCGGTGAGGAGCTCGAGGAGCACGACGCCGAGCGCGAACACGTCCGTCTTCTCGCTGAACACGCCGTGCGTGGTGTACTCCGGCGGCACGTACCCGAAGGTGCCCTCGAACACCGTCACCTGCAGGTGCGTCAGCTTCGCCGGCAGCCACCGCGCCAGCCCGAAGTCGCAGATCAGCGGCTCGTAGTCGTCCATGAGGAGGATATTGGCGGGCTTGATGTCCCGGTGCACGATCCTCCTCGCGCACCTCTCGTGGAGGTACTCGAGCCCGCGCGCCGTTCCGACGGCCACTCGGTACCTCGCCGCCCACGGCATCGTCAGCGACTCGCCGCCGCCGCTGACGCCGTGGAGGATGCCGGAGAGGCACCCGAGGCGGGAGAAGGGGAACACGAGGTGCTCGCCGCCGTCGACGCCGACGCCGACGAGTTTGGCGATGTTTGGGTGGCTCACGTTCACCACGTGGCCCAGCTCCGCCAGGAACCCTTCCACAAGGTCGCCGTCCTCCGCCGCCGCTGCCGGCGTCAGCTTCTTCACGGCCACCAGCTCGCCGCCCGGGAGGCTGCCACGGTACACCTTGGCGAACCCGCCCCGGCCCACCACGTTCTCCTTGCTGAAGTTGCGGGTCGCCTTCTTGAGCTCCGCGAGGGTGAAGGTGCGGAGGGTGGGCTTGAGGACGCAGAACTCGTGAGCCTCCCCGGCCGGGGCGGGGGCGGCGCGGTCGGCGCCGACGTCGGGGCGGCGGAGGCTGCTGAGGCGACGGAACGTCGACGACATCGCCGGGCCTAGCGGAGGGATGACGATGCGGCCGGAGAGCTGGCGCTTGGCGCGGGAACGCCACGCGTCCGCAACCGCCTTCCACGCCGCCGGCGGGGGCGCCTTGCTGTTCGCCAGCGACGACGTGTCCGTGTACGACGACGTCGCGACGGCCGGAGACGCCATGTCCGCCGCCGCCGCCGCCGCTGCTCCCGCGCTGGTGGTGCTCGTCGCGTAGCCGTCGTCGTCGTCCAGGACGCACCTCGGGGAGATGGACTCATCGCTGTTCCGCCGCCACGGCGCGGCGATGCCAGCGTTCTTCTTGCGCGACGGCATCGATCACCTCTCGATCGGGGGTTGATCTTTACCCGTGGAGGCACATGAATCGAAAGGTAGCAAGAACTATGACGATGAGTTCTCTACAAATCTTGCAACGATTTTTGGTTTCTCTTCTGATTACTGTGTTAGGATTTTGGGGGATCGAAATGGAGGTCTTGCGCATGCATGGGGGTAGCCAGCGAACAGAGCAAAAGGGAGGCGTTTTTGGCGCGGTTTCTGCGGTGGGCCTCAGGCATGTTGGACTGAACTTGGAAACGCTGCTGGACTCTTTGGTAGGTTGGCACAAGATTTGCCAAAATTGAGGTTTTTTATCTGATTGTAAATAAAAAGGAGCGCAAAACATGTGGCGTTTAAGTTTAAACACATTTCTGTCCTGGTGCAGTTTAATTAAACACACGTCTGTCATGGGCCTTATTTGTTGGGCCGACCCATCTTAAAACTATTCTGGCCCAAAGGAGCCTCCACTTTCTTGCTTGAACAGCCCGTTTAAAGTCGGCTTTTTTTATTGGATTCCATTACATATTTGATCTTAACTTTTTTGCTCTAGCCTCTAGGGATTACATATTTTACTTATTTGATTGGATTTAAATAAGGTGGAATAGTATCTAACTTACTCATTTGATTGGATTTGCATCATGTAAGGGAAGGACAGCCCTTGCTCTGCAAATTTGTCACGCTTTTCATGCTTTCTTGAACATCTCTTTCTCTGTAGTTTGTCATGCTTCCCTCGCATACCACTGACACCAATTCAAAGATTGACTTAATGTGAGGACTGAGGAGAAATGGATGACAAAACCGATTCATAAGTCATAAGGCACGCATTTCTCAACATATATGTATGGATCTGTATTTGTTAGAGTAGGGATATCCTTAGTACCTGCATGAGATGCTTTAAACTTTCAAAGCTCCACCATGTGTGCACTGTGGTTGTTGAGGTAGTGGGGAAAACCAAATCCAATGCGGAGTATTTTCATTCAGAAACAGTGCAAAAGATGAAGACAATGGCTGAGATTTGCAACTACACCCAAGGAAATCGATTCAGAGATCAAATATTTTGTTGAGATTCATTTGGGTTAGCTTTTGCAGAGAAACAATATCCATGGCCATGGTCTAGAAAGTTTTCACACGCATATTACCAAGTCGCGAGAAGCAGAATTTAAAAAATCACACCTAAAGTTGTGCAAGAGGGTTTATTCGAGTTGGAGTAAGGCAGGTTTAGAACCATTTGGCTTGTATCTTTGTCATGTGCTGAATTTGTTTGTTCAGGTCAAATAGCTGCAGCCAATTGCGATTGTATTTTTATGGCAAATGTTCATAAAATATCTAGATGACTGGATGCCCTTCAAAGTCGTTGCAACCGACGTCCCTTCTATACCATCAATACTATAAGAGATGAGCAAATTGATGTCAATTCTTACCCAACGGAAAATATACTCACCTCTCACAAGAGCCCCACATGGCAGCCCGGTCCACCTGTTTTGGGGCCACAAAAGGGGTACGACGAAAATTTTTGCACTTTCTAAAACGTTTCTCCACAAAACTGAAATTGTCACCAAGCGCTTGGGCTTACCCATCTTGCGTACCCACGTGCAAACAAGGAAAGAGGGAATCAGCGCTGATGTTTCGGGAGAAAAACAAGGTGCGGCGTCTTACCTGTCTTTCCTCTTCTTTCCTTTTACTCCTCTGTTGCCTTCCTTTTTTTGCTTTGCCACGCAGATTCCTCGCTTCCGGCCTTTTCTTCCTTCCTTTTCTGTTTTGTTTCTGTCAACGATCTCCGATCTCTCCTATGTTGCCTTCCTTTTTAGCTTTGCCTTCTCTCATCTTTTTTTATGCCGTCTCCAGTCCTTCCTATTATGTAGATGCTAGACAAGAAAATACGACATGCACTAATTTTGTATTGCTTACCCTATAATTAATCAATCACTGATTGATTTTGTACCTAAATTTACCCACTAATTGTGGATGAGGATATGGTGTCGTTGACGATTTGATGGAAAGTTTTGTATTACCAAATATGTAGATGCTAGACAAGAAAATATGGCATGCACTAATTATGCCTCGCTGGCCCAATAATTAATCATTCATTGATTGATTTTGTACCTAAATTGACCCACTGATTGTGGATGAGGATATGGTGTCATTGAAGATTTGATGGAAAGTTTTCTATTATCAAATATAACTCTTCTACACAGTTAGTATATATATGTGTCTATCTTATCGTGAGCCCAACCATTCCCATTCGTTTGCTACTATTCTTCGTCTTCTATCTTCTACTTCGATTCGACTTCGTGCATAGCTGGATTGCTGCTCTCGCACGTGGATCGACGATGGTGAGAAGTGCTCCATCCGTGAGTTCATTTGATCTTGCGTTTTTGACTAGCACTAGCATTTGATCTTGCGTTTTTTACTACCACTAGCATCTGATCTTGCGTTTTTTATTATATAATATTACTCACGCATCTGCACATCATCGTCTCTCATATCTTCAGGACAATCTGTAGGTCATCACCAAGCTCCTATACCTGCTTTACCAAGGTACAATACGGCTATTCTCCTGATCGTAGTTTGGCTTTGTTTGCGGATTCCAGTTGCTGGGCCTCAATGTTTGCATTACCACCTTCCAATCTAGAGCTGCATTGTCCTTTCACGTGGTCGTTAATTTATTATTCTTCGATGGATTCCTCATCACCTACTCATCATCGAAGGTACATCGAGGGTACATCACCAGGTCTTTCAGTCTGAGGTTCAATGGACCGTCGAAATCCGCTTGGAGACGTCACCAACACTCAAAATTCAACTTCGGCCAGACGTGGTCGGGGTGTGAAGAGACGAGGCGAAGGTATTTGATCGTATTTCTCATCCATATTTGGTCGTATTGTTTTTATTCATATATGTATGGTATTATAGTGTAGTATTGTTTCTTCTAGATAATTCTGTTTATTTTTGTGTTGACGTGCGTGCGTGACGTGTCGACACGGAATTAGCCGCAGGAGGATCGTCGAGGGGACATATTACAGCTGGTCTGAGTTTGGCATATTACGGCTTCTTTCGGCTTATTTCCTCTCACATAATACTATTCATTCTACCAACTGAGCACTATTCATTCTACCAGCCGAACGGGTTCATGATCTCCTGTCGTGTCTAGCGCGCAGAAGGCGATGCCGATTTTCTGATCCTCGTACTGACGCGGCAGAGGATCAGACTTGGATCCTGCACCTACGGGCAAAGGATCAGTCTTGCATCCCACACCGGCCGGATTTGTAGAATCATTCTTGGATCCCGTTTATTATTTTGTTGGAGACCTAAATAGAAATAAAAATTACACCAGCTCCGTGATTTGCGTGATGTTGTTTCCATTTGTTGCTATGTAGGAGGCCAAATATTTCTTTCCAAAAGAAACAAACACAAATAGATATAGTCCCGTTAATTTCCTATTTCCTTCAAAAGAAAAATATACATGCATATAAATACTATTTTAGTTGTAACAAAAATAAACATGCACTTTTGGAATGAAAAATTGAAAAGAAATATACATGCCTATAAATGCTACTTTCTTATATCTTTTACTTTTGTAAACAGCGTAAGTTAATTTGCATTTTTTTAAACACGTGCGTGTGGCACGTGCACTTCCACTAGTTATTTTAATTTTTAATCTCTTTCTTCATGTTTCAGTTCCATTTCTGCAGTTAGCTCATCGGTTACTGTTATTTCTTTTCTTGGTAAATGACCAAAATCTATTCCCCGGCTACTTTGTTTGAGGATA
Organism: Cenchrus fungigraminus; assembly: GCA_036936925.1. Classification (NCBI taxonomy): domain Eukaryota; kingdom Viridiplantae; phylum Streptophyta; class Magnoliopsida; order Poales; family Poaceae; genus Cenchrus; species Cenchrus fungigraminus. The sequence goes on from CM072779.1 coordinate 127,420,402, forward strand.
TGATTATACAGAGAATATTTGTATGATATCTATTGAGTCTCTTTGTCGTGTTATAGCTATTGCCCGGATGCTCTATTTCACCTTAGTGACAAGTCACAACTGAATTTGGCTAGCTATTACGCTTTACTTGTGGGGCCCAGTTCGTCACATTTTTAGCTCGTGACTACACTCGCCAACACAGGACTGCTGTTGGAATCGCTGCTGGGCTGTCTGGTAGGTTGGCACAATATTGCCAAATTCATGAGCGCAAAACATGTGGAGTTTGAAGTTTACACACACGTCTGGCCTGATGCACGCCTAGAGCTGCTCTGATTTCCTTAGTGATGCCATATTAAATTAGTTGGTATGGATTTGCATCTTTATGATTTCTTTGGAAAAGAATCTCAGCAGTCAGCAACGAACCCTTCCAATTCTTCAGCATCTATCGTGGACGAGAATCTGCATGGCTGCTGCAAACTGAGATAACGCCCATTCTAAAATCTAAAAACAGAGAATTGAAAAGTGTGACAACATTGATCCCAAAATCATAACTGTGTCAAAGGTAAGCAAATAAAAAAGATTTAGATGAGGCATGGGTGATCATCATGGATCCAGAAAAGAGCGAACTTCAGTTTTTTCAACCATAGACAAACTTAGCCAGGGAAAACTAATGATGAAACCTGCCTCTTTTATGAAAACAGAGAGAAATCATGAGACATGTTTTTTTTGACCGTCTGGTGTCCAAGTTAGTCTGCCTCGGTATTCCTGAATGCATGTGGTCTCTGCTTTTAAGTCTTTAGCTACTTTCTGGCTTCATGAGGAAAGTTATACAGTTCATATATATGTTTCTCTCTGTTTCTGAAATGTAGATATTGTATGCTCCTACAAATGAATCGCACCCAACACAAATTAATTGACCCAAAACACCCCAACTGCTTAGATTTTCTCAATTAAATCCTATCACCTGACTTAAGAAGAACAATATCAGCTCTCCAAATCTGTATCTTTGTTGCTGGGTGTATCTTATCTTTCTTGCATTCAGGTGATGAGATCTTTACAATTTATACATTGGTTCCAAACATAAGCTAACACCAGTAAATCACAGGGCAAACTAACTGAGTTTAATATCAAGCAGAATCTGTCATACGACATCTATGAGTGACTTGGTTGTAATTGATCACTCATCTTGGGAACAGTTGACCATGAAGAGTCAGCATAGTTTATATAGGAGCATGAATTTGCATTTGATTTGCTCCAAAATCTCACTGATAAGGCGTAGCGGGCTGAAGGATGTGTGTTTTTTTTCTGGAGAAGTTATAGTTTTATAAAGAAATCCGGGCTCTGCTCTCTAATTCGTCATGCTTTTCTCCCTGTTCGTTCACACCAATCTTCAGATTGGCTGAAAATAATTGAGAAATGCATGAAAAAACATGTAAAAACAATGGCATGCATGTGTCTCTGTCTCTTGTTCTCTTTCTCTGTCTCCTGTTCTCTTCCCATGTCTTCTTCAAATAAGAGCAATCACCTGCATGATATATGCTTCTAATACACAAATTGTTAGATTTTGGAGTAAACTAAGCACAAGTTTATGCATTGATGCAAAGTCCTTTGAATCTGCACAGTGGCAAGTTCCCCATATGTCTAGTCGAGCGAGGGTGAGTGACCAACGATCCCAATGTCATTGCCCCCGAAGATGGACTCTGTTACCTTCATACATCATGGTGTTAACAGTGATGTTCGCAACGATGTTAGATGAGAAGTGGTGTGCCACTGCTTCATGCCTGCTAGCTTCGCAATTTGTGATCCATCGTGTCGTGCCATGGTGCTGTATCATTCTCCGAAACCTGAACTGCTCTGCATTACATAGTTGCCACCTCGCCTTGCCGAGATGCGGAGCACCACGGAGCAAAAGATGTCGCTGGGGAAAACGTTTGGCTTGCGTGCTTGCAGAATTGCGCACATCTCTGACAGAGTGAGCACTCGTTCTGGAACGAGATGGTCGAGACCCTTCAGGAACGCAGCTGCAGTAGCAACAGCCATCGGCTTCAGCTCACAGGTTGTGCTCGTGCTGACTGAATGCTAATAATGTTATCTGCACACCACATGTAAGAGCTCCAAAATGGGGGTCCGTGTTTTGATGTTTTTAAATTTCGGTTTTTGATTGTTATTCTTGCTGAGAAAATTCCAGGAAACACAAAATGCTTGCCAAGAAAATGGAGATGCATATGTGTTGCGTGCTTGTGTAGGTCGATTACCATTTTCAAAAAAAGTCATATGTTGGTCCAAGATATCAGATATGAACATTTCAAGATGCTGTTGTCATTTGCAGTGCAATCCACAGCTTTCGCAACCTAGTTCCATTCAGTACAATCGGTTGATGCCCTTCAGGGCAGCAGCAGCAGCCAGAGCACGTTTCAGCTCACAGGTTGTGTCTGCACTCTTTTAAGAGACTGAACACTTGACACATATGTACAATTTGCAAGGTCTCACATGTAAGAGCTCTATAATCAGGGGTTCTTTTGATGCTAACTTTCTGTGTTTTCTCAGTGTTATTACTGACGCGAAAATTGCTGGAAGCAAAAAAAAAAAAAAAAGCCAAGAAAATGGCGAGGTAATGTGTTATGGTTTGGTTGATTCCCGTAAATAAAAGGGCTTTATGGGTACAGCGAGACTGAATGAATCTGGAACTTGTTATGGGCTGGAAGAAGCATGTAATTGGGCCCTCGGTGCATAGGCTGGCTGCCGAATCTATATTATAAAGAATGAGTTTTTTAAAAAACTTTTCTCATCTAATTCGGGTACGTCTTACCCTTCACGCCGGACCCACCCGTCATATATTTGGAGGAGTGGATAGAGTGAAAGACTCATTAAATCGCAATTTGGAGAGCGTTTCTGTCAAAAAGGTAATTCTTTTGTCACCAAAATTCCTACCCACCACGTATACCCGCGGTGCCCAGTTGTTTCTCGCTACGGCGCAATCTATTCTTCCCCTCCTCTTTCCCTGCCAGCAGCGCCCTATATCACGCCACGTTCGCTTTCTACATGACCCGTTTCACGGTGTGGCCAAATCGTGTTGATGCCATCCTGGCACTTCCCCTCTGGGCACCTACATGCGGCGGAAGGTACGGTGCTGCTCGCGCGCGACTACTTGGAGGCTGACCTTCGGTGCTTGCGTGCACACCCCGCGACCGCGACCGTCTGCGCCGGAGTCGAGGAGTGCGCCTGCCACGGCCGCGCTCACGCTGCGGTTGCTAGCTGCGCCGCCACCGCTAGGAGGAGGGTGGAGGCCAAGTGGAGCGAGCACAAGACGTAGCCGGCGTAGCTTTGTTCATGCTCCGCCTGGCCGGGCGCCTGGTCCGTCCTACCGCGACTTCGCTGCTCGACGCGGCATGCGAGCAAGTGTTGGCACCTTTTCGGGACCAACACACGGCGTGTAGAGGAGCTCGCTGCAGCACCTCCACACAGGGCGGTCAGACCTCCACACAGGGCGGTCAGACCGTGTCAGCTGGGGTGAACCGGTGGTAGACCTTTGAATGCTCGCCCGGGAAGGATCCCGTCGGGGCAGGCACACGCAGGGTTGCCCTAGAGTCGGCAGGCCACCTAGGACGCCCTCAATCGACGTAGAGACGAAGGAGGAACAACAAGTAATAGATTGGAAAAGTTTAAGGCAAAGAGAAAAGGTAAAAAGATAATTGAAAGTGTTTGATCGATTGGATGATGCTCAATCGGCCGTGACCCTTTATATTTATAGAGAGGGGAGGTCTTGCCCCATTAGGAATCGAAACCATTACAAAAACGTGTGAAAATACAACTCCTAACCGGTTTTGGCAGGTCAGGGCGGTCTAACCACCCTGGGGACGCGGTCTGACCGCGTGTCCGACGTGCAGATCTTCCACGTGCTATATCTCTTTCATCCGGACTCCGAATTGGACGTTCTATATATGGATTTTGATGTACTCGATGAGACCTATCCAATGGTGAAGTCTAAATTGCCTTTTGAGGATTTTGACTAGGATGGTCAGACTGCCTATGTAGGGCGGTCAAACCGGTTTTACCCGGACCTGTCAATTTTGGGTGTCAACAGCAAGCCAATACCCAACCGCTGTCGGTGTTGGGAAACTTGAGAGGTGTGATCCACGGGATCAGGTCGCCGACTTCATCATGCAAGGAAGGCGAGGAGGCAGAGGAGGAGGACAGCAAGTACGAGGACGTCAGCTTCATGTTCAGGGACATCGTGTGCCTCGTTGGGATCGCGTTCTTCCTCCTGTCCAGCATCTAGTTGATCAAAAGATCCATCAACACCATCACCGAAATGCAGTTCTACGGCACGTGCTTCGTGGCAACGTGCGACTTGGCGGTGCTGGTAGCTGATTGGATCGACCCGCTGGATGACTCCGACGAATCCGACACTACCGGTGACGACTGTCCGGACGATGCGGCCGACACAGCTACGCCGGAGGAGGCAAAGCTAGAAGCTGAGCTCGAAGTGCGCGAGTCCTGGCAGTTCATGTGGGTCCTGATCTTCATCGCGTTCTGCGTCGACGCCTTCCTTCTGCACGTCACGTTCGGCCTGCAGCCTGTTGCGCTCGCTCTCTTGGTCAACTGCAACTTCGAGGTGCTAAACCTTGACAAGGAAGTCCAGCTGGCGCCGGACGATGACGGGGAGGGAGCCGAGGGAACAGCAGCAGGCGTGGATGGAGCTGTGGACTTGTGGTGCAGTGATGGTGTTCGCGACTTCGCGTTCAGCGTCAAGGTCCTTGTCATCTACCTCGTGATCGACTTCTCGATGGCCACGCTAAGCTTCTTGTAGGTTTGCGTCATGGCGAACCTCCTGCTGGCCGAAGAGGAAAGCCTCTTGGAGCTGTTGGATATCTCCGGCGATGATGAAGATAGTAATTTTTAAAAAAGAAGATGATGAAGATATAGGAAGGAAAATGTTGGTTCTGACAAAGACATCAGTGGAGTTGTGGATGAAGGCTGATGAGGCCAGGGCTGCAGAGCATACCGACACGAGCTCGGGTGTTGCCAGCAGCTGAAGGTGAGAGAAGACGGCCTCAGAGCAGAGCCTCTGCAGGCGGGAGAGGAGCACCGCGGGCGAGGGCGGGACTAGCGCAGGAGATGATAGCGCTTGGCTTCCCTCGCCATCTCCGCTGAGCTTCAGTGATACTCTCTGAAACTCCCAACTTTTTCGCCATGACATTTGACCTCTATTTTTTCTTGGCACGGAACTGCTGTCGGGGGAGCTGCGGTGCTCGGGCTCGTTGGATTTGGTGCAGCTCGGCTCGTGGCACGAACAACAACAAATAGAGGAATTGGGACTTGGGACTTGGGAGCGGCCGGTGGAGCCAAGCGGCTGGTGGAGCAAGAATGGGAAGAAGATACTCCACATAGCCACATGTGTCCACATAGCCACAGCCCACGGGAAAAGATAATGATGTGATGATTTTTTTTATTTTTCCACATAGCCCGCAGGCGAAGTTTATGGCCGTGCCTAACTATACGTATCTCAAGCTGAAGATCCCCGGTCCGAAGGGGGTCATCACAGAGGGGATCACGTTCCAGTACGCATACGAATGCGACGCAGAGTGTTTTCAGTTTGCTGAGACGCTCATTTGGTCCGAGAGGCTTCACGCTGAGCCTCCCTCCGAGGACCAAGACATCCCCGAGTCGTCCAAGCATGCGGCCTAATCTTTTGAGCCCGCCAAGGACGTCAAGGATGCGGCTGTCTCCGATGATGACCGCACACTCCGTATCGGGACGGCGCTCGATCCTAAATAGGAAAGCCCGCTTGTCGACTTCCTCAAAGCGAACCTCGATGTGTTTGCATGGAAACCCTCCGACATGAAGGGAATCCCGAGAGAAGTTGCCGAGCACAAATTAAATATCAAGCCGGGATCGAAACTGGTCAAGCAGCGCTTGCGCCGCTTCAACGACGACAAGTGCAAGGCCATCAGATAGGAGATCAAGAAGCTCCTTAGTGCAGGGTTCATACAAGAATGTTCCACCCCGAGTGGCTAGCTAACCCTGTACTTGTAAAGAAGAAGAATAAGAAATGGAGGATGTGTGTTGACTACACGAGCCTTAATAAGGCATGTCCCAAGGACCCGTTTCCTTTGCCTCGCATAGATCAGGTAGTCGATTCAACGGCAGGGTGCGAAACCCTCTGTTTTCTCGATGCGTACTCCGGGTACCACCAGATTGCGATGTGCATAGCGGACCAACTCGCGACATCCTTCATCACTCCGTTTGGCGCTTACTGCTATAACTCTATGCCTTTCGGTCTCAAAAACGCCAGCACTACGTTCCAAAGATGCATGCGACGCGTCTTTGGGGATCTTATAGGGCGAATAATCGAAGCGTACGTCGACGACATCGTGGTCAAGTCGAAGAGAACGAGCGATCTAATCCCCGACCTCACGGAAGTGTTTGTGAAGCTGAGAGAACACGGGGTGAAGCTTAACCCCGAGAAATGCGTTTTCGGGGTCCCGAGGGGCATGCTCCTCGGCTTTGTCATGTCGGAACGCGGCATTGAGGCTAATCCCGAGAAAATCTCGGCCATCACTGACATGGGGCAGATCCAGAATCTAAAGGGTGTGCAACGCGTCACAGGCTGCCTCGCAGCTCTCAGTTGATTCATCGCTCGACTCGGAGAGCGCAGCTTGCCGCTGTACCGCCTGATGAAGAAGTCTGACCATTTTGCATGGACGCCTGAGGCTCAGGAAGCGCTCGACTGCTTCAAGAATCTCCTGAAGAGTCCTGCGGTGCTAACAGCACCGATGCTAGAAGAACTGATGCTCTTATACGTGGCTGCGACAACCCAAGTGGTGAGCGCTGCGCTAGTGGTTGAGCGAGAAGAGCCCGGGAGATCGCTCAAGGTGCAGCGGCTGGTTTATTTCGTGAGCGAGGTACTCTCCGACTCGAGAACCCGCTACTCGCAAATTCAGAAACTCATATATGCTATTTTGATCACCAAACGCAAGCTTCGACATTACTTCGATGCACATCCCATCATGGTGGTGTCCAAGTATCCGCTCAGGGAAGTGATCCAGAATCCCGAGGCTGAAGGAAGGATAGCCAAGTGGGCTCTCGAGTTGATGGGACAGAATGTATCATATACACCGCGTAGTGCCATCAAGTCACAAGTATTGGCAGATTTTGTCGCCGAGTGGACAGAAATTCAAACTCCACCGACGCCCATCAAGCACGAGACGTGGACAATGTTTTTTGACGGCTTCGTCCTGAAGGAAGGAGCGGGGGCAGGCCTTGTCTTCATCTTGCCTCTGGGCGTGCGTATGGAGTACATGGTTTGACTGCACTTCCCCGCCTCCAACAATGTCACCGAGTATGAAGCACTCATCAACGGTCTCCGCATCGCGATCGAGCTCGGGATCCGCCGTCTCGAGATCCGTGGAGACTCCGAGCTTGTCGTAGATCAGGTCATGAAGGAAAAAAATTGCATTGATCCGAAGATGGCGGCCTATTGTCGGACCGTGCGTCAGCTCGAAGACAAATTCCACGGCCTTGAGCTCCATCACGTGCTGCGCGACTACAAGGCGGCTTCAAGCCGCAAGCCTGTACCCCACGGTGTGTTTGCTAGCGACCAGCATGCATCGTCTGTCCAAATCGATGAAGAACAACCACAACAGCCAGAGGAGCCAGAAGTCATGGAGATCGACCAACCACAAGAGCCAAACTTAGAGGATCCAGACTGGCGGTTCCCGATCCTCGAGTGGCTATTTGAGGGAAAGCTGCCTTCCGACCAGACAGAGGCGCGCCGCATCTCACGGCGAGCCAAGGTGTTTGTCCTCATCGACGGCGAGCTCCACAAACGAGGTGCCGCAGACATACTCATGTGTTGTATTCTGAGGGACCGAGGCAAGGAGCTGCTCCAAGAAATCCATGCCGGTACATGTGGACATCATGCCGCCCCTAGGACTCTTGTCGGAAAGGCATTCCGTCAAGGTTTCTATTGGCCAACTGCATTGGCCAACGCAAAGGACATTGCGCGACGCTGCGAGGGTTGCCAGTTCTACGCTCGACAAACTCACCTCCTGGTGCAAGCGCTCCAAACAATCCCCATCACTTGGCCTTTTGCCGTGTGGGGGCTGGACCTAGTTGGACCATTCAAGCAAGCGCCCGGGGGCTTCACGCACCTACTCATGGCTGTCAGGGCGTGAGACCTGGACAGATCCGCTAGGGGGTTACCCTAGAGGTTTGCAGGTTAATGGAGGATCGGGACCTAAGAGCGTAGGTGGTAGTCCACGTGGTGAACTCGGAACTAGGTGAGTATGGCGATGAACACGGGGAAACAATGGAGTTTTAGACTGGTTTAGGCCTCCGGAGAGTAAAACCCTACGTCCAGTTGTGGTGGATTATGCGGGAGGATGAAGATGAGATGTCCCCTTGAATGGAGTCCTTGGCCGCCTTATATGGGGAGGACGGACTAGGGCTTCCATTCAAGGTCGGTGGACCCATGTCCGGGTCCGTTACAATTGTGGGAAGGTTATCTCCCGGATTACAAGGAGTATCTCGTGATACTCAGAGCTACAGGCGGCGGTGCACCACGTCCTACTACCTTGACTTGCATGCCAGGCTCTGCGGATCTTCTGGGATCTTGATAAGGTCGCCCGTGGTCGTCGGAGTTGCGGATAAGGTCGCTGGGCCCACTTTGCAGGTCGGCGGGGCTTCTGGAAGTCGGGTCCACTTGTCAGGGACCTCTGGGACCCTGGCCGGTGGGGACCCATGGGTACCCATGTCTCTCAAGCCCCGATCGACGTGTAGGTGTAGCGGTCGAGGCGAGGTCGTATCGAAGAGTAATGAAGGTGCGGCACCGTTGAGGTCGTGAAGGGTGCACAGGGATCCAAAAAAGGAAAACCCCTCCGATGCGCGCACGAAGTTGAATGTCGAGCTCCTGGGACGAAGAACCAGAAGGTCGAAGTGAAGACAAGGCGTCGATCTTGAAGAACCGCCGACCTGACTGGGTCAGGTATGACGAAGTAACTGCCGCGACCTTCAGAAAGGTCGCTATGCCCACCGCAGGTAGGTCGAGTGGAGAAGTAGCGGAAGCACGCTTCCGTTAGGTCGAGGCGACCTGGAGAAAATAGGGCGTCGCTAGACGCACTAGTGTAGTAGCCCCCGAGCAGTAACGCGACCAAGAATGGCCGATTTGATGCTCAGAAGAAAAAGAGAGAAATATCCGAACCTACAGCCTTCTGCTCATGGAACAGTACTGTTCGCTTGTGATATCGATCCAATAAGACAAACGCTCCAGAATCTTGCAGAAGTCGTCAGACGCTAGAGCTGACGAGACCTGAGTCATGTGTGCACTGTACGGTCATGGGCCGGCTTCCAGGCGAAGCACATGTCACTGTCACCCGCAAGAGACAAAAATGCTCCAAAATGCAGTCAGGTAGGGGAAAGGCACGCTAAGGCCTCCCATGGGCGAACAGTGACCTCGTGTCCCACGAGGGTACAGTGATCTTGAGGATGAAGACACCACGCGAGCTGGCTTACAAATAAGACCAAACAGCAGGTGCTGGGGGTATAAATAGGCACCCATACCTTGAAGCAAACCGCCCAATCTTAAAAGGAGAACCATGGCGAGTCTGTGTAGTAATATTTCCATGCTAGGGACTTATGTGCGCCCACCAGAGCATATAATCGATGTAGTTCATGCTTGAAGCTAGAAGAATCTTGCGAAGCTTGAAGAACTCGATTGGCCTCTTCTCCCGGTCCCGCTGAGGAACCCAGGCGGAGTATGAAGCAGCAGATTCATCGTCGGCCCTGACACTCTGAGGCCCGACATGATGCTGGTGAACACGACGCTCCACCCGACGAGGCTGGTGTTGAAGCTTGCTCCATTTGGAATCTTGTGGGTAAGCTCAGACTTGATGCTGGGTACCACAGGAAACCTACTGGAGCTCGAGTAGAGGTGGCTGTGTGGCAGCTGCCTCTACAGTGGCTGTAGAGGTCGTCGAGTAGGTCCTGAAGCTAGAAGAAAGCTTGTGACACGCCTTATTAGTGTAGACTGTGTCGTAAGCACTTTGGAAGGTAACTCAGGGCCACTAATATGTTTGTATCTTGTAATTGGCCAAGGGCCAAGTTCCTTGTAGCTTATGAAGCTGTAAATATATTTTTACATGATAAATGTCATGTTTCAAGTAGTTGTAGGGGTGCCCGGGCTGCAATGGTATGGCTACCAAGGTCCCAGCAGGGCTGAAATAGCACGCCGACCTTCGGGAGGCCTTAAGTAGAGACGGAGAACCCGTGTCGACCTGGATCGACACGGCCGTTGTGCAGTGACACAACGCAGGTCGTCAACCTGTGAACCATAGGTCTAGGCGACCTAAAAGGCAGTGGAGCCTTAGCGACCCCAGGGAGGCGCTGTGATCATGACCAAGAGGTCACCAACGGGCAGTGGAGCCATTAAGCACGGGGCCGTTGGTATATACTAGTCGTATAGGCTTAGGCAATCCAGTAGGCAGCGGGGCCTAGGAGCCGGGGTATGAACCCGCCGTTGAAGGCTGAGGCGACCTATCAAGCAGTAGTGCTTAGTCGACCTTTGCGAAGAGGATGTGATGGACCCGAAGGTCGTCGGAGATCAAGAGACCTTGAAAAAAGTGAGGATAGAGGGGCTTGAAGTAGGGCATAACGAGTCAATGGACGCCAGGCTGTTGAGCAGAGAGCCAACAGGCATGGATTCCCGCACGGCGCGAGACGTTACTGCCTGTGACCGTTAGGCCAAAAGATCCGTTGAGCGATGTATCCGTTGGGTCGCCGGGAATGTCGCCGGACCCTTAGAGACGTTGGGATGCCGCGGCCCACCGCATTGGTGCGGCCCCATTATAAAAGGCCGAGTGAGGGGTGTTGACGGTTGATATTTGCCATTTTCAAGGCCGTCAACTCCTGCAAATTTGAGCATGAATTGCACATTCACACTAGAATAGGAGCTTAAACTCATACTTTCCACCAGTGTCGATGTCTATTCGAATGCAGGTATTTAGCATAAGAACGGGAGGAATCCATGCACTTTCACTACACTCCAATCCAAGGCACTCAAATGCTGGCCAATCAGGGGCTGCCACAAGGATTCTCCTGGATCCATGATGTCACCAATCCATGTGAGGGACTCTCGACGAATCATACGCTGCCACGTCACCATCACATGGATCCATGGGCCCACTTTGCCAACTAAGCCACCAGGAAACGTGCCATGCACGGAGGAGAGGCACTAGGGCCCACATGGAAGCGAGCCAGACGAAGCACAAGCCAGGAGGAAGGCTGGGAGCTTCGGCCGACCCTAGGATCGGCCGAACTGACCTAGGGTCGGTTGATCTCCCCCCTCCACGTGTTGCTCGCTCATTGGTCCTTGGCTGCATTCCTGGGTGTTTTGGAGCACTTGGTGCCTCAGAGCAAGCCTCCTCCTTGTCTATAAATAGGAGGGGAGGGGCTCCATTTCACACACACCACCAAGCTCTCAAGTTCCACTTCTCTCTTGTGTAGTTCTCTCTCCCTCTTTCTAATTCTGCCCATGAGAAGTGATTCTCACCTCTATGTGGTAGAATGGTGATGAGGAGAGATCTAGATTAGGATTATTTGAGAGGTAGAGTAGGGGTGAGGAGTGAGTTGATGTCCTCGTGGATGCTTGTTCTTCATTTAGATCAAAGTGAGTATTTCAGCATTTCTTATTTAGACTATAGTGGACATCATGCATGATTGATTTGTTCTTGTGTTCGTGGCTCGTTCATAAGTTAGAGGCTTGTGTTCTTCATGACACAAGGCTTCAATCCTTTAGAGTCAGAGCAGTAGTTCATTTACTTGTTTGCATGCTCTGATCCTGTTTAGTTAAGTAAGTCTGCTGTATCTCGTTCAGCTGCATCCATAGCTTCCTTTCTGCTCCGTAGTTCAATGAATGATAAGATAATCTGATTCCGATCTTTCCCTTGTTCGTGGGACCGTATCTATACGGTTGCTATAGTGTAGTTAGCAGGTCGACAGATGTAACCGCACTATAGTATTTTATCTGGGGTACAGTCGTGGTGTCTGGGCCCTGGTTTTCCTACGAAGACCACGTACGATCGTAGCGTAGAGGTAGGCCGCAGTGGTGACAGCCTGTTGGACCCTTTGTCAACCCTCTACGTCGCGTACTGAGTTGGGCTTGCTTGCCAGCACCTTGATGTGTTGTCGCCCCAAGGGGATGATTGAGACCTGACAGATGCATCTTGAGAGCTAAGTCCCTTAAGGAAGTGCTTCTTGTATCCCGACCTATCCCAGAGAAAGCTGGTGTCCTTGGATAGACCCTCTCTGGTTACTCACCGTCCTAGGAACGAAACCCGACGGGAATACTCATTCTCCTAGGGAGAAGTGCTACAGTGGTGTATCCGTGTGCTTGCGGATTCGTTCGCACTCGTTAGTGTACCCGGGAGTTTCTTACACGCTCACGCTACCACGGCACCTAGTGTTGAGATTAAGAAACACCAACAAGCATTTCTGGCGCTGTTACCGGGGGCGGCAGTTGTTAACCTTCGAGCCCGTCTATCCTCGTATTTATCTTTTTCCTTTTTCTTCTACCTTCACCCTCGTTACCCTTTTTGAGATATCCCTTTTTGTTTTCTTTACTTCTACCTCTACCCCCACTACCCATGGAAGGTTATCCTTGTAAACACCTTCCGCCTTCGAGGAGTGAACCCTCAGAGCCATCTTCATCAAGACTCACTCTTACATCTGGCTTTTGGCTTCGCCCCTCTCTCATGAAGCTAATTCAGGACCTATCCTTCTCGGGGTTAAGTCATGAGAACCCCTTTGATCATGTGAGAGAGTACGAGCGTTTGATTGAAACTCAGGGTAAAACTGGAGAATCACTAGATGCTCGGAAAAGAGAGTGTTTCCCGCTATCCCTCTCCGGGGAAGCACAGGATTGACACCATTGTTTTGGTAGAGACTACCTCACTTGGGAAAGGTTGAGAGCAGCTTTTTGCTCCCACTTCTTCCCAATACGACGTGTCATCTCGTTAAGGGCAAAGATTCTCTGTTTCAAGCAATGTGAGGAGGAATCACTAGGAATGGCATGGAATCGTTTCACCTCCGCGGTGGAAGATTGCCCAGTCCTCTACATTCCCGACTGGATGTTGCTTCGGCACTTCTGGTTTGGATTGCGGAAGGATGATGCCATGAGCCTTAATGCTCTCCGGAGGATCCTTTGTGCACCTAGATGCTGTCAAGGGAAAAGAGATCATGGATAATCTCCGAGATTTCAGCTCCCCTTGCATCCCGGTCAATGAGGTACCCACCAGAGGAAATGTTAAGTCACCTAGATCCATCATCAGCCAAGCCCGAGATTTCATATCCATTCTTTCTGAGCTCTGGCTGAAGATGTCATTCCTGAATGGCAGGAGTCTAAGGGAAAGATTTCGTGACGCGAGATCTACCCTTGGGTTCCCCTCTCATGCATCTTCTTAGACCTTCTCCCCGAGACTTTGTCTCGTGGGAGGACGGAGAGAGTAGTTCGGAAAGAACGACCATTCCCGACCAGGATGACTTGTTCGATCCTCACTACTATCTCCTAAGGAGGGTATGAGAGACCTATCGTGTTTCTACATCGAGGTTTGAGCTGAAGTGCTTTGCACTGAAGTTTTGTATAAACCAAGACATCAGTCTCTGCTTTATAATCCATTGGATTCATCCATCAGACCGAAGGGACACGATCATTTACCAATTGAATGGAGTGCATTCACTTTTTATCTCAAGCACATCGATCGATGCCGATCAGTCAGGAGAAGCTCGCATTTCGTATCTTATGCCTGATTTGATCGATGCCCAATGGGAGTTGCACTTTCCAGTTTATCCATAACCCCCCATTGGAAGCTTAGGCTAGGCTTCGGAATGTTTCCATCGCCCCGATGAGAACATCGAACCCTATGCCTAAGGTAAGAGCGAGTTAAATCTTGCTCTTCGTCCGAACTCTGGTTCCTGATCATACACCGGCCTCTGGAAGTCCATGCTCTATCCTCTTTGAGGGCCGAGTGTCTTTCTGAGCTTGAGTTCACTCGGAGATCGGTACCTATTGGTGAAGCACTAGCCTCAGTGCTTGATCTTTTCATCTCCGAGTTCCGCGACCCTAGTGCTATAGTCCTCGAGTCCCGTGACCACCTCAGGGAATGCCTCGGCCTCTCTGGGATGATCATGGTTGTCTTCAGCCTCGATACACCTTTTTGGGCTCGAGTTCGTATATGCACTACCCTTGCAGATCAGAGCTTATCCTCATATCAACATTATCTGCAAGGAGATGGTCATAAGTTGAGACAGGAGATCACAAGACACCCGCATCCTGAGTACTCCTGGGACTCATCTCGTTTCCCTAGGAAGAATTATCCCTCGGGTATCTTGTGGACCGCGGTCATGCAGGAGAAAGAAAGTGCCAAGATGAAGAGGAGTAGGCAAAAGGTCCACAGGAAGGTAGCACCATTGTGGCGACCTGAACGCTTCGTGACTACCGTCAGAGGTGCCAACACTTTTGACGAACCGAGTATGTCGCCAAGGTGACTTTCCCCAGACTCTCTATGGTTATATCATGGTTTGGCCAAGGTTAGTATATAGTGGAGGATGAATTTTCAACCTCAACCTTATCCTAGCCTTAAGCCTAAGCCAATCCTTCCATCTCGGGAATCCACCTGGGCTGTAGATCCTGAGATTTGCTAGAGCCCACACGAGAAAGGGGAGGACCAGAGGGGCCCACCTGGGGCCGGCCGAACCCTGGTTTGGCCAAAACCCTAGTGCTGCCTCTCCCCTTCTTCTTTCGCGTGTGCGTCTCATTCTCCTCCAGAAACCTTCTCTCTGCCGCCCGACGAGTTTTCGCATCGTGAAATCCATCTCCTCTACCTCACCATCCTCAACTCATCACCGCATCCATGGCCGGAAGGAGTGTTGTCCCCTTCGACGTCTCCACCTCGTCCGCCGGTCCCGGGCCAGGAGGCAACCCCTCCGTCGTTGCCGCCCCCGCTGCGGACCTCGCAATGGTGGCCGGTGTCCTGGATGTTCCTCCACTCGCCACCATCCCGTCGGGCAGGAGGATTCCAGGCACGCCGCCCTCAAGGCGCTCCGCCTCGCCTGGGAAGAGGCACATGAGACGGGCGGCCAGCCCCTACGGCAGGCCGACCACGGCTCAGCTTCGCCCCAGGGGGTTGCTGCTCGCTCCACCTAGCACACCTGGATCATCGCTAGCTGGAGGGCAGACGAGCTCAACGCAGTCTGCTCCTTCACCGCAGCCACCAGTGACCATAAAGACGGCACTGCCTAAGGAGAAGGCTCCTGAGGCACGCCCAGCTCCAGTTCTGCCAGAAGAGGAGAAAGACTTTGGCCTAGACGACGGGTTGCCACTGCCGCCCTACACTAGGAGGTCTAGGGAGAGGACTCGGGCAACCGAGCAACTCCCTAAGCTCTCCTCAGTGGCCAAGCTAACCCCACTAATGAAGGAATTGGAGGCCAGCAACGAGAAGCTCAGAACTGCTTACTTAGAGCAGAAGTTGGACCTGGTCGAGCTGAGAGACGACATGCGTGACCTTCGCCGCGGCCTTTGTGCGAAGATGAGGAGACTGTTTTCGGCTACGGGGCATGCAGCTCTCTACGATGCCGAGTAGTGGGGATTAGCCCCAACTTTAGTTCATTAGGTGCTAGTCTAGGTCTAGGTTTATTTCCCTTTATTTCCCTTTATTTCATTTATTTCCTTTGCATGTGTGTAAGCGCCTAATCATTTCGTTTGAAACATTTGGATTTGAATAAAGTGGCTCACCGGTCATGTAACCTGGTTTAGCCACCCTTTGTGTCATTACTTTGGTCTCTTTGATTTAGAGGACATATAGGTTCGAGACAGTGTGGGGGAAGAGCCACGACTCTCCCAATGCAGGCATGACGTTTCCCATACGTACTCACTACGAGCACTCCGCGCTAGCCGACCGATCACCTACCACGAACCTGATGGGACCCGCATGAGTTCACTCCTGTGGAGAGCCTCTAATGGTTCATCTCTCATGTATAGCGCCGGTTTGCATCTCCACAACTCACTCTCTTTCATTCCTGAGTTTTAATAGCTATATTTGTCTACCTCTAAAATTAAAACTCGAATGATGATGCTAAAAGATCACCCAGCTCGCCTGTACCTGAGTAGACTTACATATGTTTTATTCCTTGTTATCTACCCGATGCTTGTGAACCATAACCTCCTTAAGGACAAGCATGTTTACCTAAGTAATTGACAAGTATGATATGGCTGGATGATATGATCTATTGCTCTGATGACTAACTCTCTTGGGAAATTTATTTTTGAAAACTCAAAACCTCTTGGAAAGGCTCCTCTTTGATATGCCTCCGTCCCATTAGAGCCATATGATCTTTGTAGGTAAAAACCTTCGATTCATATGCTGCTTGTTATTGCTTTGAGCTTTGTCAAATTCTGTGACCCTTGTGAGAATTCTTCTCATTACTTTCATGATCAAGATTTATGTGCACCCCACCTATTTCCCCTTGCCATGCTTCTACATCGGAAGTTAGCATTGTATCATTCATACCACGAATGTAAAAGCTCCATATGTGGTATGACCGCTTTCTCTAAAAGTATCCTTCAAGGAAGAGATATGGGCTATGAAAAAAAAGAGAGAGAGAAAGAAATCTATACACATGCCCAAAGTATGTTTTGAAAAAAAAGAGAGAGAGAAAGAAATCTATACACATGCCCAAAGCATGTTTTGAAAAAAAGAGAGAGAAAGGATAGCCCATATCCAAAATAAAGGAGAAAAAAAGAGAGGGATGGTCATGCAGAAAAGGAGTTGCATGATTTTTGATGGTAATAACTAGTGTCCATTCCGGGGCTAGTGTCCACCTTACCATCAACCCACAGTTCTCACCATTTATATATGTATGGTAATATCTAGCACCCATTTCGGGCCTAGTATCCACCTTACCACACACACCATAGCCATACCGGTGCACATCTTGATCTGATGGTATGATTTGATTTTCTCTGTGGATCCAGTCTTTGACTTTGCAAAATATGTGATACAAGTATGCTTTCTCTTTATCCTACCCTGAGCTCCACATATAGCCATCAATAGAAGTAGGATGAAGAAAGGCAAATGCCTTAGTGAGGACATATACACGTTGAGCGATCTGAGAGAATCAAATGAGGAAGCCACCAAGAGTTTTGTTTATGAAAAAAAAACTTGCAAAACCCCAAGGTGTTTATCATCAGGTGCATAAGTGACTTGATTGACAGCTATTCTACTTTTCAATCACCCAAGGGAACATGATAGCCACTACACAGAGGTTCACAGGAGGAAGCTATGACTTGGAATATCTCTTATGTCTGTCTTACTCATTGGTATTCAGGACCCACTTGGCTTTATTTCCCCTTCACTCGGGACGAGCAAAGGTCAAGTGTGGGGGTGTTGTTGACGGTTGATATTTGCCATTTTCAAGGCCGTCAACTCCTGCAAATTTGAGCATGAATTGCACATTCACACTAGAATAGGAGCTTAAACTCATACTTTCCACCAGTGTCGATGTTTATTCGAATGCAGGTATTTAGCATAAGAAATGGGAGGAATCCATGCACTTTCACTCCAATCCAAGGCACTCAAATGCTGGCCAATCAGGGGCTGCCACATGGATTCTCCTGGATCCATGATGTCACCAATCCATGTGAGGGACTCTCGACGAATCATACGCTGCCACGTCAGCATCACATGGATCCATGGGCCCACTTTGCCAACTAAACCGCCAGGAAACGTGCCATGCACGGAGGAGAGGCACTAGGGCCCACATGGAAGCGAGCCAGACGAAGCACAAGCCGGGAGGAAGGCCGGGAGCTTCGGCCGACCCTAGGATCGGCCGAACCGACCTAGGGTCGGTTGATCTCCCCCCTCCACGTGTTGCTCGCTCATTGGTCCTTGGCTGCATTCCCGGGTGTTTTGGAGCACTTGGAGCCTCGGAGCAAGCCTCCTCCTTGTCTATAAATAGGAGGGGAGGGGCTCCATTTCACACACACCACCAAGCTGTCAAGTTCCACTTCTCTCTTGTGTAGCTTTCTCTCCCTCTCTCTAATTCTGCCCACGAGAGGTGATTCTCACCTTTATGTGGTAGAATGGTGATGAGGAGAGATCTAGATTAGGATTAGTTGAGAGGTAGAGTAGGGGTGAGGAGTGAGTTGATGTCCTCGTGGATGCTTGTTCTTCATTTAGATCAAAGTGAGTATTTCAGCATTTCTTATTTAGACTATAGTGGACATCATGCATGATTGATTTGTTCTTGTGTTCGTGGCTCGTTCAGAAGTTAGAGGCTTGTGTTCTTCATGACACAAGGCTTCGATCCTTTAGAGCCAGAGCAGTAGTTCATTTACTTGTTTACATGCTCTGATCCTGTTTAGTTAAGTAAGTCCGCTGTATCTCGTTCAGCTGCATCCATAGCTTTCTTTCTGCTCCGTAGTTCAATGAATGATAAGATTATCTTATTCCGATCTTTCCCTTGTTCGTGGGACCATATCTATACGGTTGCTATAGTGTAGTTAGCGGCTCGACAGACGTAACCACACTATAGTATTTTATCTGGGGTACTGACGTGGTGTCTGGGACCTGGTTTTCCTGCGAAGACCATGTACAATCATAGCGTAGAGGTAGGCTGCAGTGGTGACAGCCTGTTAGACCCTTTGTCAACCCTCTACGTTGCGTACCGAGTTGGGCTCGCTTGCCAGCACCTTGATGTGCTGTCGCCCCGCGGGGATGACTGAGACCTGACTGATGCATCTTGAGAGCTAAGTCACTTAAGCAAGTGCTTCTTGTATCCCGACCTATCCCAGCGAAAGCTGGTGTCCTTGGATAGACCCTCTCTGGTTACTCACCGTCCTAGGAACAAAACCCAACGGGAATACTCATTCTCCTAGGGAGAAGTGCTACAGCGGTGTATCCGTGCGCTTGCGGATTCGTTCGTACTCGTCAGTGTACCCGGGAGTTTCTTACACGCTCACGCTACCACGGCACCTAGTGTTGAGATTAAGAAACACCAACAAGGGGTCGGGGGACCCCACTCGCTTCTATTTCCTCACAATCCTTAGGGTTTCAGTGCTGCTGCCAAGAGCCTTCCGCGCAGACTCGTCGGCGCCGTCGTGCTTAGATCCACCGCGCCGCGCTCCACCGCATGCGCACAAAGTCCTTGGTAGTTTTTAGAGCTAGACCCACCGGATTCGAAGAAGAAAAAATGGCCCCGGAGATTGCGTCGGTGCCGGAGAGCATCTGGGAGCCCTCGATGGTGACCGAGGCACAACTCCAAGGTCCGGTGGAGCGCGGGCTGCTGAAGCCCAAGGAGCGGGTGGGCTGGAGGCCGTCCGCCGGCGAAGCCTTCCCCTCTGATGGGACTGGGGAGACGGTCGCCTTCATGCGCACGTGGAGCGCGGATTCAGGGTTCCCGCGGGTGACTTCTTCCGCGGTCTCCTCCACTACTACAGGGTCGACCTGGTACACCTCGTCCCCAACGCTATCACCACCATTTCCTCGTTCAACCACTTGTGCGAGGCATACTTGGGGATACCACAACACTTTGACCTGTGGTGGTACTTCTTCGAGCTCAAGAAGACGGGGAAGAAGGAGGTCGTCGGGTGCGTCGGCGTCATGCTATGTCGACACATGAAGCAAGTGTACATCGACATGGAGCTGCCGGACAACACCCAGGGCTGGAGGCGAGGGTGGTTCTACATCGACAACCTGAAGCTGGCGCTGGAGACCAGGTCGGGACTCGCGCCAGTCCCGATGCCGGAGTGGAGCAACCAGTTGATGTCGCGGGAGATGGACGCCGTCAAGCCACTTCTAGATGACCTTGCGACGCTGAAGGCAGGAGGGCTGACCAGAGGTGCGGTGGCCATCAGCTTCAGCCGGAGGCTTCTGCAACCAATCCAAGATCGGGTGCATCCGGCCTACGAATACTGGGGCCAGGCCGACCCTACCCACATAGCGCGACGTAAGGTCTCCAAGGAGGAGATGGTGGCACGGGTGAGGGACCTGTTCAGCGGGGTGATCCGTAACCGGACCTGCCCCAAGGCGTTTTGCCTGAAGAGTCCCGCCGAGGCTGTAAGTAACTTCTTCCCTCCCGACCTTGAACCTTTTGTTTCTGTTTGCTTGTTCGTGATCGTTGACGAAGGTCACCTCATGCAGGGTCGCGAAGGCGTGTACTGGAGCCCGGCTCCCCTCCCTGATGAGGGTGAGCACAGCTTCAAGGTCCGGGCTGCGAAGGACATTCAGGCACCTCCACAGGAGTACATCGACGACTACCTCTCCAACTCATCGGTGGGAGGTAGTGATGATGAAGACCCCACCGCGGGGAGTTCTGCGCCAATGACTCGGTGTGCGCAGAAGATGCCAGCACACAAGGCCGCGAAGATCGTCTCCGCCACCGTCGTGGCGGAGAAGAAGAAGTAGAGGAAGAGGAGGGACACCACGGTGTCGTCGGAGACGGCGACGGTCAGCATCGAGGTCGTCACTGACGCTGGCGAAGATGACGATGTGAGGTCGCGTGACGCCGGCGTAAGGTCGGGCGAAACGCCAGTGACGCAGGAAGACGAGACCCCATTCGGGGCTAAGGACAATCAGCACCCAAAGCCAAGTGCCGAGGGTGTGAGTGACTAAGGCTCGCAGAAGAAATCAAGGCGGGTACCGCCCAGGCCGATAAAGCTTGGGTTGACGCCTGGTGGCAGGTATGTCGTCGGACATGATCTTAGTTTGCTTGGTCGACCTTGCGACTTTTTGAGTACGTCGTGCTTATGTGTACTGCTCCTTGGATAGGGGAACCCCTGCGGCATCGGACAACAGCAAGAACGCCTCAGGCCAGCAGGCCTTTGGGTGCAAGCTGGAGAAGGCGCTGGTGGGCCAATCACCGGCGACATCAGGCGGAGATGTCACCAGCCAGGTCCCTAAGACCGTGGGGGCGGCGTCGTCAGCGGCGACCAAGGTCGCTGCTGATAGCGCTCAACAGGGGGAAGGTCTTCGACAGGAGGACCAACCCGACTCGGGCCTACCGCGAACGTAGGAAGCGGAGGCCGAAGGAGGGAGCGGGCCCGGTGACATGGACCGGTGCCTTTACTCCGGCACCCCGTGGGAAGAGGACATCCTTGCTGACGGCCGGGACCTTGCTGAATTCAAGGCAGCGTCGGCGACGATCGGGAGGACACTTGCGGTGAGTTTTAGTTGCTTTTGGGGCTAGGTCTTCAATTCACTCGGATGACTTGATCTGACGACCTTTTGTGGTGTGTTGACCCAGTCTCTCGCCGAGCGGGCACAGGGCAGGGCAGGCCTGCTGAAGGAGGGTGCCAAGCTTCATGCGGAGCTAGCCGCGGCCTAGGAGGCCGTGCTGCAGGCCAGAATCGAGGCCGGAGGAAAAATCAGGCGACTTAAAGACGATCCGGCCCTGAAGGACAAGGCGATGGCGGCCTTGAAGGAGGAGCTCGAATCCACCAAGTTTGAGGCGAAGGAGGTGGAAGATGAGCTGAAGATCGCCGCTACAGGTATGTCTGCGAGTAGCCTTGACCTTGATGCTTGAGTCTTACGTCGTGGTATGCCATTCCTGACCTTGTCGATTGAAGAGGCCAAGAAGAGGGAGTCCGCCTTGAAGAAGGACCTCAAGGAGTCGAAAGACCAGGTGAAGACCCTCAAGGAGAAGAACAAGGAGGTCGAAGCCAGTGAGTATTACTATACCCGGAAGGCTGCATATGAATTTGGTGTTCGCAGGGACCTGGAAATCGACCCTTATTGATCATCAAGAGATGACTGCAGATCTTCAGAAGGAGCTGGACGACCTCAAGGAGGCCGCTGAGTACCTTGTGGATGTCTACGTCCCCAAGGTCGAGGGCGGACCGCAGGAGCTCGTCGTGCGGCTGGAGGAGGCAGAAGGTCGAATGAAGACCCTGCTGATGGATAGCAGCAAGCTCGCCGCAGCTGCCGCTCTGGCCACGGTGAGGCACCATGTGCCGGCGTTCGACCTTCAGAAGGTCAGGGAGGAGCTCGACCTGGCTCTGCTGGTGGGCGTTGAAGACATCCAGGCCGCCGCGGAGGAGATCGTGAAGAAGATAGACCTCTGAAATGTATCTTAGGATGTAGCAAACTGTTAGAGCCAATGGGTCGTGGACCCTTTTGATGTAAGATAAACCTTGTATGAATGAAAAGGCGGTATTTAATTAACTGATGTGATCCCTTATTCGACTTAAATACTATTTATAAGAACGCAGAAGTAATGAGGCTACACAGACCCCTGTCCCCCCGCTGACCCAACTCAGTGGAGGAACGGCTTACCGACTACACGGCTCAGCGTGGAGGCTTACGTGCAGTCGGCGTGCAGAGGGGGGTCTTGGACCCAAGGTCGGGCAACCACACGACTTAAGAATACTTATAAAGGGCACAAAAAGTTGTTGTAAGGGAGCACACTTTGTAAAAAGAAAGGTAAAACCCCTCAGGTCGAACGACCCTTAGGTTGGCAAAGCCAAGCTCCCGAGCGTGAAGGGCCCGGCTTGAGACCAAGCCCCCAAGCGCATAAGGTCCAGCTTTAAACAAAGCCCCTGAGCGTGTCGAGAGGAGGGGTGAATAGAAAGTAAATAAAGACCCATAAAAGTAGGTCGACAGGAAAACTGCCGAAAGGGAATCTTTATATATATATATATATATATATATATATATATATTACTGATGAATTACAAGGGATGGAGTACATAGCTTTTATTGAGATACAAGGCTCCTAAGGATAGCAGCGATGTAAGTGTTCGATGTTCCAGGGGTTCAGGACGCCCTGGCCATCGGCCCATTGGAGGCGATAGGTCGCCGGTCCAATGACCTCCTTAACTATGAAGGGCCTTCCCAAGGTGCTGAGAGCTTATGCATGTCCTTGGTGTTCTGGATCCGCCGCAGGACCAGGTCGCCAATGTTGAAGGAACGTTCCCGCACGTTGCGGTCGTGGTAGCGACGTAACTACTTCTCGTGGCGGGTGTGGCGCATGAGCGCGGCCAGACGGTGTTCTTCGATGCTGTCAAGGTCAAGCCTACGCGTTTGCTCCACTTCTTCTTCATCGAAGTGCTGGATGTGTGGAGCCCCGAAGGCGACGTAAGTGGGGAGGATGGCCTCTGACCCGTAGACCAAGAAGAAAGGGGAGTACCCTGTAGCCGAGCGGACCTGGGTCCTAAGACCCCAGATGACGTGAGGAAGCTCTGCGAGCCACCTGGTTGCGAAAGGTGATGAACCATCGAAGATGCGGTCCTTGATGGCCTGCAGGACCTTGCCGTTGGCCCGCTCGAACTGGCCGTTGCACCGTGGGTGCGCCACCGACGAGTAGTATACGTCGATCAGGTTGTCTTGGCAGAAGTCCCAGAAGTTAGCTCCTGTGAAGGCTGTGCCAAGGTCGGTGATGATCCTGTTGGGCACCCCGAAGCGGTGGGTGATCTCCTCGATGAACTTAGCAGCCTCTTTTGACGTGACACTAGATACAGGACGAACCTCGATCCACTTGGTGAACTTGTCCACCGCCATGATGATGTGCTTGTAGCTGCCAAGAGCGGTCTTGAAGGGTCCCATAGAGTCGAGGCCCCATACTGCGAAGGGCCAGGACGGAGGGATGGTCCTTAAGGCCTGAGCCGGGACGTGCTGCTGCTTGGCAAAGAATTGGCACCCCTTGCATCGACGTACAAGTTCCTGTGCATCGGCCATGGCCGTAGGCCAGTAGAAGCCGGACCTGAAGACCTTGCCCACCAGGTTGGCAGAGGTGGCGTGGTTGCCGCACTCACCGCCGTGGATTTCATCTAAGAGCCTGAGGCCCTCAGATCGTAGGATGCACTTCATCAAAACCCCGGTGGAGGCGGACCTCCGGTAGAGTTTGTTACCGACGACGACATAGTTAGCACTATGCCTCATGATCTTTTCGCGCTCCGCCTTGTCCTCAGGTACTCGATGTTCGAGGAGGAAGGCGATGAAGTCAAGGCGCCAGTCGTCTTCTGCCTCGACCATGAGGACATCGCGACCTCCCAGTGGAGTTGCTCCGTCATCTTGTGACTCTGGGTCGGGGAGAAGCTTGATGGACGGCTTGCGCAGGTCCTGGACAAACACGTCAGCTGGCACCAGCGCTCTCTTGGAGCCGAGCTTGGAGAGGACATCAGCCGCGATGTTGTTGTTGCGGCAGATGTGGTGGAACTCGAGCCCTTCGAAGTGACGCTCGAGCTTGCGCACCTCAGTGTAGTAGGCATCCATTGTGTCCTTCCTGGCTTCAGAGTCCTTGCTGACTTGGTTGATGACGACCTTGGAATCGCTGTAGGCTATGAGGCGCTTGATCCCCAGGGAGACAGCGATGCGTAGCCCATGAATGAGGGCCTCGTACTCGGCGCTGTTGTTGGACGCTTTGTAGTGGATCTGTAGGACGTATTTGAGGTAGTCGCCCTGGGGGGAGATGAACAGGACACCCGCGCCGTCCCTTTCGAGGTTCAGGGAACCATCGAAGTACATCTTCCAATGCTCAGGTCGCTCGGAGGGTGGAGGTTGCTGGATTTCTGTCCACTCTGAGACAAAGTCTGCAATGACCTGGGACTTGATGGCCTGCCTGGGGTAGAACTC